>CM046723.1:3363544-4829210 GCA_025584915.1 Monochamus saltuarius | reverse complement strand
GGATACTAACTTTTTATTACATACTGATGATGTTAAATTGTATAAAGGAATCGAGTGTATAGGACTGCATCGAACTTCATAGAAATCTTGAATTAATTAGTGAATGATGTATTACAAACAATCTTCATCTAAACATACAAAAATGCAATGTTATGTCTTTCCCGAAAAAATCAACGCTAATTGCTTATCACTACTCACTAAATGACGTTCCTATTTCGCGAGTGGACATGTTCAGAGACCTTGGCGTTCTATTTGACAGTAAATTATCGTTTTCTCCTCACGTAAATGCAGTTATTTCTAAAGCTTCGAAATCTTTTGGTTTTATTGTCCGATGTACACGGAATTTTACAAATAGTGTTGCAATTAAGACTCTTTATACGTCATATGTGAGATCTATGCAGCAGTAATATGGGCTCCAAGCTATAATGTTCTCGCTGAGAAGAAAAAATACAGCGAACTTTTAAAAGTGTCGGTTTTTATCCAGAACAAGGCTTTCCACATGATGAATTGCTAAGGTGTAATTTTTCTTCCCTCAAAGAAAGAAGAGCATACTTCATGTTGGTAATGATATACAAGATAAAAACTCTGTTGACTGCTCAGATATTTTATCGAGATTGAATTTATATGTATCTAGAGTCAATCAAAGACTCCACCAATTGAACCTCAGCCTCTTATCCAGTCAGTTGGAAAGTTCTGATTAAGAAAATCACGCACAGCTATGGCATAATGTGGTGGAGCATCATCCTGCTGAAATCACACATCATTCTGGCAAAGTGTTGTCATTTTCCATCACTTTCACCATCATCGGGTTGATATTCGTTGAGATTCAGATAGATGTTTCCGTCTAGATTTCCCGGCAGGAAGAAAGGCCCTATGAGGGCATTCAATTTCCTCCGATGCTGTGTATGAGTCATGAAAAATGCGTTTCATCACTCCAGTAATGGCAATTATGGCAGTTGACACGACCATTCATTATGGAACGTACATTCATCGGAAAACTAGCACTAATCGCTTAAGTGTCAATGTGGTACATTTTTTACGCAGTGTTATTCTATTGATGAATCGTAGTTGAAATGTCAATCGAAATCACAGAAGTATTTTTTGTTTAATCATCTTTCCGATACAGGGAAGAGTGTTAGTGTCTTTCTACCAAATGATATATTTTTAATCTTTCATTCATAGTTTGTTATTATTCTTTATGTGATGATTTTATTGTCATACACAAACCATAATTTAAAAAGTCGTATGACGTCCTGAGCAAAATTGAAATAGCTTTAAAATAAGGTATCACTCAACATAGGGTGGTTAAAGTTTAAAAGTATATCCTTCTGCCTAAAGGCTAGTTTCAAAGACACCAAAACTTACACCATCATGTGTCTTACTTGAAAAACAAATCAAGGTGTCTCAGTTTTTTTTCTTTTTTAATTTCGACATTTTCTAGGTGGGAAGTTTTAATTGAAACACCCTGTATTTACAGAAAGACTTATTTATACTTTGTTAATGTTAACAGCAAGTGTTGTCTTTCATGTGCGAGTAAAAAGAGGAAACGGACAGTTTTTGTTACACTCCAAAGGTAACTGTAGTTCCAGGCAGGCATATAATTTACTGCAGCCTTCCATAAAACCAACAGCAATAATATCAACTGAATTCTTTACCGCGTTGTGCGTTTTATGCGTTTTCTTTCATCCGCCAACAGGACCATTTTTGCTCCATTGCATCAACCAACAGTCGGACACTGAGCTGCGTCTATTGACTAAGTTTATGTGTAAATAAATAAAAATTTAATGGGCACTATCTCACAATGACAGGGTCACCTAACCTGCGTCGGGTGAAAGCTAGAAGAAGCCAAGAGGACCGGTATACTGTGTCGCAGGTGTCAACCATCTGTGGGATACGCTGCGACCCATTCCTTGACCAAACCATAGATATGCACGGCGCTTTTTAAATAATTATTAACTGCACATTGACACTGCATTAAGGAGGCATTCGAGGCATTTAGGAAACTCTTACCCGCGTCGCTCTGTCGGTGATTTGTCTTTTGGGGACAACGTTCGGTGACGTTTACATATTTCAGCTGCGGAGGAAAACTCGTGTGTATAAACTCGAAGATACGTGTTAGATTCTTTATGGGTTTTCGGTTTTATTAATATTAATAACGTATTTTAAGAAGCATATACTTAATTACTATATTGTACAGGGCGTCTTAAACTCGATAGTACGAGCTTACTGTGAGGATTGTTGTTGTGGTTGTTAATAGCGAGGCGGATTGCCCGCAGTACTCAGGTCTGAAGACCTATTGTACATGCCGCTGACTATAGAGTTCAAAACAGGCCCGTGCTGCGCGCAATTGCGAGCACCAGCTCTGCTGGAATCTCTCTAATGTCGTTTCTTCTGATATTCTCTTGAACACAGACAGATATAGCAAATACTTCAGCCTGAAAGACCATGGCATGTTTTCCCAAAGAGTGAAGTAAATTCACTCTTAGTCGTACTCCATAGATCTCCGCTCCTGAGCTCTGGTCTGTCTTGAACCCATCCGTGAACCAGCCGAGCCTTTTTGAGACCTGAGCGAAAGGATTAACGAGCCAGGCTTCTCTATTTGGAAATTTCTTTGAAAAGCATAGGTAGGGTATACCTTGTCGCTGGGTGCAGAGCAAGAATCTCATTCTCATCTACTAACTCCTTATATATCACATGTGACCCCTGTCGTGATTTTGTCCTTCCCACATCCCCCTCTGTTTTAACCGATAAGATTATAATACAATAAATATGCCATTAAATAATAGCCTGCCCCTAAATGCGACCTAATATAATATTATTTTGTCGCCTATAGTATTAGTATAGTCTTTAACGTCTAATAATAGCATAGTTCCGACAAATAAAATTTGGCTTGTAAAAACTATCGCTATTATTACTTTCATCAAGAAAAAGGAAGTGTTTTTGATCAGATATTTAGTAGGTGGACAAGAGATTTATGAGCGAATATCAAACAGATATAAACTCTCCTTCCTTAGTAGTACTTCATTGATTGGTATCTGAAATATTGGTTAGAAATTACTTATAAATTTGCAATTGTCAAAAGTTGAGATTTTCCCGCCATAAATAATTAAAACAGAAGTTACAAAATTCATGCAAAAATCCGTGAATTTTGCGTCCATGAGGACAAGGACGGCATTCTAATTTGTAGAGAGGATGACACAGGTGTCACATTTAAAGTAAATTGTTAATGTGCTAGGTTCAGCCTACGCGCGACGTGAACTTATTTTTGATAATTTTGTGTCCTTCAACTCTTCTCAAGTGGCACAGATAATCATACCACCCGTATCTTCCGTACTCATCTCTGTGTTGTGAATTAGTCACTCTATTATTTTCGACCTTGGGTAATTGATAATACAAGATAAACATTTTGAAATAATTCTTATTATTTTTATTATCTAACACCTCGAAATTGGTAAAAACTGTTATATCACTATTTCTACTCTAAAAGTAATGTAATGTTATGTAATGCAATTTTTTGTATTTTTTTTATATTTGATCGCATTCAAATTTAGTACGCCTATGAAATGTTGCTCCTCGCACGCTTCGCCCGTTGCGCTTGTCCACAAGCTAGCATTAGTCACTCTCTACAATTTTGGCCGTCAACTATAGACTGCGAATTCTTTTAGTATTTCGCAATCTAGCATCAAAAATAATTATTTTTGCATACGTGCGCCTTTGATAGTAACCGTAGGATATTAGTAGTTGGATTCTATACTTTTTATGTGCGCGTGTACGTTGTTTCTAATTCGCTAAACAATAAACCTGTCGGAGTATAATAACAGATAATTCCTTCACAATGCATTCCGATCGGCCTTGACCAAATCTCCGAGAAAACAAGATTCGCCGTCATTCTCACAGCTTGATCTTCTTGCCTACGATTATTATCTTCTAACAGCTATTTGTTCTAATAAATCTAATCGAAGGTCGGAATATAGGCATTTCTTATTGTAAGCGCTGCTATAAATCTGCAGAACAAAATATATTTGTGGCTCTGTATTATTTATATCTGAGAGAAAAGCGAAAACACAGAGGCAATATTTTAGAGTCTCTGTAATAAATTACATACAGTGTGTTCCAAAACAATATGAAGATGTTTTAATGGTTGCTATGGCATTTTATGAAAACAAGTTCATATAGATACGTTTGTAGACTAATATGCTTAGTTTTCAATGCACAGGGATTTCAAAGTTGAACTCTGGGGATGATTTTCTTTTAATGATTTCTGAACGTTTAAAAATACATAATAAATGACATACTAAAAATTAAAGTTAATGACAAAAATTATCTCATTCATGTTGGTGTAAATACTGTTATTTTTTTTCTTTAAATTTGAGAATAATTTGCAGTTTCAAATTTTTTTTTACAAATATAAGTGTTTCAATTACTTTATTATTGGCGAAGTCTGCAGATATTATCAGGAATTAAGATCTTATACCTCAATGTACAATCAAATTCGAAGCAAATTAAAAAAAAACCTAACTATTATTAGTTTGGACTATAACTATTGCACTGAACTGTTTTTTTTCACATAACTAGCACTGGTTTTTGAGTAAAAACCTTCGTTCCATTTTTTGACTTTTTTTACCGTTTCTCTTTTTTATAGACATATTGTTTCGTACTCAATTTTTTTTTAATATATTATTCTTGTCGCTGAATATTTTGTATAAGTTTGGCTACATAGTTTTTAATCATCCTGTATATATTTATCTTTCAGAATTTGATATTTTAATTTCTCAGGTGGCCCATTACCTGCAGTTGTTCGCATCTGACTTATAATTTATTAATATATTCATCGAAGACATATGCAAATATACCGAGCGTTTCAATTACTTTATTATTGGCGAAGTCTGCAGATATTATCAGGTATTAAGATCTTACACTTCAATGCACAATCAAATTCGAAGCAAAGTAAAAAAAAATAACTTTTATTAGTTTGGACTATAACTAGTGCACTGAATTGATTTTTTTTCATATAACGTTTTTAACAATTTGCAGGTCCTCAAGGTACTGATCAATGTGAACAAATTAGTTTTACATTTATGTGATTGCTATCTAGGTATAGCTAAACATAATTAATTAATGTTGCATACTTAACTGAAAAGTATTCATGGCAATCATGATCATACTTGTCAGGAAATGACAAAATGTACGTTTATTTTTAAACACGTATGCTTTTCCTTGAATCCATCAAATAAGATAGGAAAATGCTCTGTATTATTTAGTAGAAGGATTTTTTTAATTAAACTTCATACGTACAATCGTTTGCAATAATAATGACACTATTTAAAATTAATTTTGCAATTTATTGTGAACTGCTAACGGATTTGTAATGAAATCTACCTTCAACTTTTAACATTAGTTGTTACACTTACCAATAGATATGAATTAAATTTCTACTCAGAGGTTCCAGAAGTTCAAAAACTGTTTTGAGGGAGTCTCATTGTCATTGCAAAAGCATGTAAGCAGGATTCTCTTCGAATTGTGAATAACCTTGTAGAATATAATTTTTGACTAAAGTAATGCTACTCTGCACATTTCAAATTTGATATGAGCAAAATATTTGAACACTGCTTGATACTTCCTCGAAAAATATACAATAGGAAAATTTACAGAAGTGTGGTATCTACCTCACCATAAGAAGAGACACTGTTTGTAGGGTGATTAGAGGGTGTCCCAAAATAAATGCAACATAGAGAAGAGTAAATCTCTGACGACAAAATAATGCGATGGTGCCAAACTTATTTCAGTATTTCGGGTATTATATGAGTGAATTCTACTTCTGGCTTAGATAGACACGAGCATTCGGTTATGTTGCACAAGATGCTGAATTTGGATTTGCCTGACAATTTACTCTTGTTATTAAGATCATATTTATCTAAAAGATATCAGTATGTTGAATATATGGATCATCAATCGGACAAGCTTTGTGCAACATTAGGAGTACCACAAGGTTCTATCCTTGGGCCTCTCTTACTCGTGATTTGTATTAATGATTTAACGATCTCATTTGATATAGAATCACTTTGATATGCAGATGATATTAAAATTTTCTCTAAAATAAATCTTTCGGTTGATGACTGCCAGAAGTCAAAGGCTACATTGTACATAATTCAGATTAAAATAAAACAAAATCAAGACACTATCTACTGTTTTTGCAGGGTCCATTTGATCTAAATTGACGATTGATGTGGTAAACAAAAATTTCAGTTATACAATAAGTAGTCTGTATCTTTTCAGCTGTTATAAACGCAAGAAAAAGTTAATTGGAAGAAAAGCTTGAAATGAAAAGTTCTTTTAATATCTGTAAAGAATGAAAGAAAAAAATTGGACCGTCACGACGCGACGTCTGGTTATGGTTTCGTCATCTTGCCTTAAGGCGGCCGTATTTCTCGACGTAAAATGAATAGTGGTTTTTAGGTTTAGGTAGATAGGTTTTATTTTTAGAAACTTATAAACAAAAATGTAGTTAGACCGCGTTCTGTCGTTAAATATTCGTTTTACTTCGTTACCTTTGAATATTCGCAGGTGTCATAACATTCTCATTATTTGCTAATCTCTACAGGGTGTTAAAAAAGAGTGTACAATATTTCAGGAGGTAATAGTATGAACCAAAATAAGCAGAAAAGTCTTAATAAACATGGGTCCACAAAGTAACGGTTGCGGAAATATGGACCAGTATTAGTTTTTCAAACATTTTATTTTATTAGAAATAAACCGACAAATGAAGCTTTTAACAAACAAGAAACAAAGTTACAGAAGATGTTCAAAGTGCCCGCCGTCTATTTCCAAGCAGGCACGACATTTTCGTCTTAACGATATTCGAACTCTTTCTAAAACACCCTCCTTGGTTTGGATTTCTTGACACTTTTGATTAATACGTAGCTACAGCTCTTCCAGGCAATTTACAGGAGTACCATACACTAATGTCATCAAATATCCCCAAAGAAAGAAATCTAGATGGTTCAGATCAGGCGATCTTGGAGGCCATAAAACAGGTCCGGCCCTTCCTACCCATCTATACGGAAAAGTTTGGTGTAAATGTTCTCTAGCGGCCATGGAAAAATGAGCTGGAGTACCATCGTGCTGGAACCACATTTGTTGCCTCTGATTCAAAGTAATGTCTTCCAAAAACTCATACAGTGTGTTCTGCAGAAAGTTGAGGTAAGCAGCGCCTGTTAATCGGTTTGGTAAAACAACAGGACCTAGAAACCTGTCACCTACAATACCCATCCAAATGTTTAATGAAAAACGTGTCTGATATCCAGATTCTATTAGCATAAGGATTTTCGTCGGCCCAAATATGCGCATTATGAAAATTAAACACTCCATTTCTAGTGAACCCGGCATCATCGGTAAAAAGAATGTTTGCTAGAAAACGAGGGTCTTCAGCATCATGACGTAAAAACCAGCGAAACCAAACGTGCTTGATGATCATTTATTGGATTTAAGGCCTGTGCTCGTTGCACGGATGGCATGGATAAAGTAGTTGCTCGTGAAAGATTCTCCAAACAAGAGGACCACTAATTTCTACCTCGGCTGATATTCTCCGCACATTCGTACCTGGATTCTGCTCTACCAGTGCTAGAATTTCTTCTTCATTTGCTCTAGGAGCGGATACCGACCTTGGTCTTCCGGATAAATGGCACTGTTTGCTCAAGGAACCGGTATCACGCAATCTTTGGTGAATTCTTCCAAACATGCGTTGTGAAGGAATCTGGCGATTTGGCTAAGCGTCAACATAAAGACGTCGCGCTTCGGTGGCGTTCCCATTAGCACGACCATACATGAAATGCATGTCTGTTAATTCTGCGTTAGAGCAACCAGCCATAACGAAAGAAAACTTGTGCACTGAAAACAACTGTCAAATATGTACTGTTTATTTCACTAAACATCAACCAACTATTATAAGAAAATACACAACGTTTTTGAAAAATAAAAAAAAGGGCTAAAAAACATAAAACATTCCGTATCTCCGCAACCGTTACTTTGCGGACCCATGTTTATTAAGACTTTTCTGCTTATTTTGGTTCATACTATTACCTCCTCAAATATTTTACACTCTTTTTTAACACCCTGTATATTATGCAGCTCTTAAATGTCTATAATTACTTGTATTTGTAGAAAACATTATTTCGAGAATACGGTGCTCTTAATTTGAAGTCTTAACCGAAACAAATTTTGGTTTGCAACGCTTACTTTACCTCAGTCGTTTACATGAAAAACTAATTTCAGTTAAATCGATCACACTGTACTTAATCATAATAAAAATACATATACTTAATGTTTTAGTAATGTAACCTGAATTATGGGAAAACCTTAGGTCTTCAATACTTTATCTCAGACCTCTTGATAAAAGTGTAAACATAAAATTTATTCCTTTTCGCATTGCATTAACCGATGCTGGTAACTCGAGACATTAATGTAGTAGTAAATATCAATTAAGTCTTTTGATATAGTGGAACGGCGAACTGAATAAACGTGCTCATAAAATGTATGAAAAATGTCCGACGGTGCCCCCGTAAGAGCACTTAATTTTAATCGAGTTAGCCGATGTTGATTAATACCTCAAAAGCGACGTAAATGGATCGCGGTGGATTTCGAAATTTATTCCAAACAAGTCTCGTCAGTTTCATGTTATCGAGGAGGCGATTTCACGCATGGCCACTCTCGAACTTCATGGGAAATGGATGGGTGCGTGTGTATAACAGTAGGCAGAAATCGTGATAGAGCAAAATGTTTTGGGCATACTGCATTATGCTGAAAGATTATTCGACTGCAGAAAGTTACCTAGGTACTGTGTTTAGAGCAATCTCAAGAGTCAATTAATAAATAGAGTTCAGGTTAATTCCGTCCATCAGTTGTTCATAGCACTCGATCAGCTGATCCTTGTCTATATGTTGTAGTATTTAATGCATAATTAGTAGTATCATTGTATAGAAGCACTGGAAGCAACCCACTTGCATAGGATGCTATGGCATATCTCAGATGATCACAGCTGTATGAAGAGTGATGCCGTATCAACCGTAGTATCAACAGCAGGAATCAAGTTAACGAGCAGTTAAATAGGATATTATGGAATGTCTCAAATAATCATAGTTGTATGAATATCATAGCAACCGTAGTACCAACAGCTGAAATCGAAATTAATGTACAGGGTTCAGTAAAGAACTTATGAGTTGCACCTTAAGGCTAGCTTCCTTGAACGAAAATAATGAACTAAATATATTTGAGTTTCCTTAAAAAGTTATAGATCTGAGAGAGTACTTTTTTTTTAATAGAAGGTGTTTTTGAGATAAACATGAATATGCAACTGATTTTTTAGTTCAATGTACAAGGCACAATGCACAGTGCACATGTAACACTATACAGGGTTAACTATGACTAAGTACAAATATTTTAAGAGGGGATACTGGAGGCCGGACCTGTTTTATGGCCTCCAAGATCGCCTCATCTGAACCCTCTAGATTTATTTGTTTGGTTACATTAGTGTATGGTACTCCATGTAAATAGCCTTAAAGAGCTGCAGCTACGGATTAATCAAAAGTGTCAAGAAATCCAAACCAAGGAGGGTGTTTTCGAAAGAGTTCGAATATCGTTGAGACAAAGATGTCGCGCCTGCTTCGAATTGGACGGAGGGCACTTTGACATCTTCTGTAACTTTGTTTTTTTGTTTGTTAAAAGCTTCCTTTGTCGGTTTATTCCTAATAAAATAAAATGTTTATAAAACGAATAGTGGTCCATATCCGTAACCGTTACTTTACGGACCCATGTTTATTAAGACTTTTCTGCTTATTTTGGTTCATACTATTACCTCCTGAAATATTTTGCACTCTTTTTTTAACCCTCTGTATACTAATTGGGGTGGTCTGTATTATACTGAAAACGTAGATAAGAGTTTACAGTAATAACGTGGATTAAAATTCAGTTATCCGTATGGAAAAGTAGGAGTCTTTGTGACTCAATAAAGCACATTCAACAACACATTCAACATTCAATATTAAAGTTATGTTGAATGTTTTCATTGATTACAAAGGATTTTCTCATCATGAATTTGTTGCATAAGATCAAACAGTTAATTGTATTTAGTATGTTAAAGTTTTAGGGAAAAGAAACACCTACATTTTGGGAATGTGGTGACTAGGCATTATACAAGAAAATACTTCTTGTTGGACCATTTTTCGAGACAAGAATGAAACTTTTCACCGAGGCTTGTATGCTATTACTAAGTGCCGGTTTTTCTAACAAAAATAATTACTTAAGAAATTAACGAAGTAAGGTTCCTGTATAATCAGATTACAGATAAAAAAAGTTGGCATTTGACAATGGTTACTATGGTATAAACTTAAATTAGTTGCATTTTTGATAGATTATCATCAAAAAAGTGTTTTCGAAGACAATGAGCGATTCAGAAAAAATTATTTGTACTCCTCCTCAACTGAGAACCGCTGAAAGTTTGGATAAAGATTTGTTACCTAAGAAGAGTCGTGCAAGGTACAATAAAGTTGGTGCTCGCAAAAAGGTGTTCAGAACATTGTGTCGGAATATTTTAGCAAAACTGTCAACATCAAAAAGCCTTCAATGCTTTGGTCCATTTACTCAATATTGCGTAGTAAAATAATTTGTAATAGGTACTTAATGTAAATAAAATTTGTTGAGAATGTTTTAATGTACAATATGATATTTTTTGAAACAAACATTTTGGTTATTCAATGAATGTTGAGATTTGCTTGTGATGAACGTGACTTGGTAAATGTTATTTTCCATTTGAATACATGTCAAAGTCAAAAATATATTTTTTTCAAACTTACTGCAAGTTTGAAGTAAAAATATTACATATATGGTTGTAAATAAAATACATTTAATTCCGTTCCAACTGTACCAACTCGCCCTACAGCTACCGCAATAAGGCTAAATAAACTGGAGCTACTTGTATTTAAAATGCAGAAACACTTAGTAGCGCAGCACCAGAAATAAATCTGAGCGAGAACCAGTATCGCGATTGTTTATTGGGACCACTTTCCTTGTATTCTGATTATTATTTATTGATCCATTTTTCGACCCGACAACTAGGCTCGCACTGTTCATTTGTCATGTATCTACAGGAGATAATAATTATAATATGCCACCGTATATCAGATTCAGTTAATGCAATTTAGGCAAATGTGTTACAGTTTTTTCCTTTTCACAATGTACTGCTGAAGACAGTAAATCAAATGGAACTTTAAATTTACCGTAGGTATTTTCCCAAAATAAATTGCAGAAAATGAGGAAGAATACTGTGGAAATAAAAAAATATTTAAGTGAATACAGTAAAAAGCTGGAATATGTACCTAAGTTTTATAGAACTGGGAAAAGAATTAACATCCAAAATTACTCAAAAGATAGTTGTCTCTAAATTTTGATTATTAGAAAATAAAATGGTAGTGAGATGAAAACTAATATGATCAAGTAACAAGAAACTGGAACTGTATGCACATAAATGTATCGCTTATTATCCAATGTAGGGTGCCTTAGAATTGTTGATAACCATTGCACACGTCATCAGCAAGAAGTTAAAACGGACTTGCGCAATAGCACACTCATCCGCAATAAATGAAATGATAAAACATAAACTTGATTAATTGAACTCATAGGAAGCCTCACACAAAGAACTTTTAATTACACCAAAAGAAGAAGTCGAGTTTGTCGTAACAGTCATTATTTAGAAGATCCCTTAGTAAGAGAGGGGTAGATTGAAAAAACAACTAAGAAAAATTTGATCTAACTCACATGCAATATTGTGGTGATGAACTATTTATCATTTAAAGATCACTTTATAACATAGATCTGATTTTTCTACTGTTTTCACAATTTTAATTGTACTTTGCATGTTTCAATTTTGACAAAATACAGAATCCTGGCTGATACATCACTTTTTGATACCTTGACAATCAGTCAGTTAAATATTCGATACTGTTTAGTGAACTGTATGTATTTAAGTATTAAAATTTAAAACTTATCTACTGTAATCAAATATTTTTATAATTTTTTTATAAAAATTCAAAACATATTTGTTTCGAATGTATTCTTTTTACCTAATCTTACCATAACATAGAATTTTTACGGACATATGTAGGTACACTAAATTCATAGTTTTCTTGTGCAATAAACAATGCACAGCAAGAAATCGACTTTACACGCTACTATTTTGAAAGTTGTAAAGTAATGTGGTATAAAATAATTCACGTTTTATTGGTAAAAATATTGAAAATTTTTAATTATTTGCTCAAATTTACACCAACATCAGAAATACATCAAATCGGGTTTAAAACTTAAGTGACAGCGGGTAACTCATATTCCTTTCCTAACTATAACCACCGCCTGCTATCCAATCCCCATGCGAGTTACGATCACGCGATTAGTGAATATTTGACGGTTAAAACAAATTGTATAATTTATTGTGTAGTAATAAATGTTTGTGCCTGTTATGTATTTCCATGTAGTAGAAAAAGGGATCATTAAAAAAAATTCTTGGGCGCATATGCTTTTAAATATAATCTATACTGTTGCTCTTTATAGAGACCTGATAATGTAGTTCTGGAAAATACCAGTTGGATTACTGTCTTTATAGAAATATATTTTTTTTAATTCAGTACGATGGTATATAGTTTCTAAATACACTTTTCCTGAACTAATACCAGATGGTGCTACCATGCAGTCGTTTTTTACAGTGTTTCCAATTGTAGAACCGACGAAGATCAATAGGTAAAATAGGTAAAAAATAAGTGCTAAAGACTGAAGAAAAATAGAAAATCGCAAACATAAACACACATGGTTTCAATACTTTCAATTATTACGACAAATTGTTGATGCTTGCCACCCTTTCTAAACATCAAACGTGCGCTAGCAGGTCACGGAGCGTCAGAGTCGGCGACAAATTGGGGTTTGATATGGTTCGAAAAAAAAATTATTTCGCAAATTTTACGAACATTTGTTAAAATATATTACTCAAGCATCTTTGTAAAATTTACCAAATCGCGAGAAGGTAGGTACATTTGAACTTCTCGGTGTAAATTTCTTGTAAAATTTTACCCGGCTCTTTTTGCTGTGTAAGCGTAGGTACTGTATAAATTTCGCACAATTTTGCTCTCAGAAATTGATTACGATTTGTTATGCCAATTTAGTTATAACATTAATTTTTTTAATTTCAGAAATATTTTAAATGTTTTTTTGACCATAAAGTAAAAAATATGTCAAGCCACTCTCTCTTTAAAAGGACGAAGTTGACACAAACGCTGTTTTTTATGTAGTGTAGGCGTTTGAATTTCTTCATTTATATGACAAATCCATTAAATCGCAACAGCTATTATGAAGTCGATTGCCTTAAAATGTTAATAAAAGTATAATCGAGTGCGATTTGTAGTTTAATTATTTTCTCTCTATCTTTTGACATATTTATTGCCTTTATAACAACTTCACTCTGGGTGTCCGACTAGCCGCACCTTCCTAGGTACGGTCTCAGAACTATTATTTTTCTAATTTACCACTATTTGCGTATAAATCTGTTCTGGGAACATTTACTTTTTATTTAGCTGGTAATTTGTACGTAGGTATCTACATGGTTATCTGTATCAGGCACTTAATAAACAGTACTTAAAGTACGTAATAAAAGATCTTACTATTTGTCGTTTCTAAACAAAGAAAAAGAACAATAGATTTTTCTTTAGTTAAATTGGGTATTTTTCGACTTGTCTCAAAAATAAAGATTAATTGAATAATTCCTTGCCCCAAAAAGGTTATTTATGGAACTAAGTTTTGCCCCATTTTTTTAACATCGAGCTAGAATTCCGAAATAAATTTTTTATTGTCTTTTGGGCCTCACTGAGCACGTGGTTAATTTTTTTTTACTTTTTAATAGTTAAACCTGTATAATCAAAAAATCACACACTGAAAAAACAAATAAGTTAAAAGTTATAAAAGTCACATCACTATCGTGCATTTCCTTATCTTTGACATTTCGAAAAATTCTTTGTTACGAAGCCCTAGAAGGGCCATGTCTACAATTTTTTTTAAGTTTAGACTTTAATCTCTGAATTCATACTTATAACTCTGAATTCAGACTTTAATCTTTGAATTCATACTTTAATTTCTGAATTCAGACTTTAATCTCTGAATTCAGACTTTAAACTCTGAATTCAGACTTTAATCTCTGAATTCAGACTTTAAACTCTGAATTCAGACTTTAATCTCTGAATTTACACTGCTAACGAAATTATAGGACAAGTCATAGCACTCAGAGTTTTCTAGATAGAGAATTGAGATTTAGAGGAAGTAATATACAGGGAAAATGAAACTTTACGATATTTGTCATCAACTATGAAATTTTACAACACCCTGTATAATTTTACTGTTTTTGATTCTAGAGACGATTTAAGGTGTGACGGTACTTGTTTGGGAAATGATTTAGACCACTTAATTTCCTTCAACCTATTTTTATGTCTGGATCTAGATTTCCGTGATGTGCTAACACCAATTTCCTGATTAAATTTGATTGTATCATTGTCATGAACACTATTATTTAAGAACTGGATGTCTAAATAACGTTGCATCTTTGAATTACGCCTGAATTGCCTATAGCAAACAACCGCAGTTAGTCTTCAGTGGTGCCACTATTTATGTACTGGTTTCGAACTGGTTAGTTCTTATCAGTATATCACAAATGAAGCCAATAACTCGCAACCTTAGCTCTTCACAATCTGTCATAATAGTTAACAGAACATGAGTACGCAAGATGTAGCACGTGTGTACACATCTAGTAGTCATTGGCTCCTCAAAGCTGGGCTTGAATACAGTCACAAGCAGAAAGCAATCCACTGTACTGAGAGTATCTACTATTAAAAGCTCCAACCATTGCCATATTTTTAAAAGCGGAATTTTAGGAAATAACTACTCTGTGGACAAATGCCCTGACTATATATAGCAACCAACCACGGTTAGTCGTAAGTGGTGCCATCAGACATATATCAGTTTCGAGCTGTCTCATCAGTATGCTATAGGTGAGGCCAACGACGAACAACCCTGGCTGTTCATGTTGTGTTATTACCAACGGAGCATATAAGTATGCGAGATGTAGCATGTAGTGTCTACATTTGGTACTCACTGATTACTCAATGGCTGGGCCCCAATAAAGCTAGAAGCAGAAAACGACCCCCTACACTGTAAATACTATTGAAGGCCCTATTCGGACATTAAAGTCTGAATTCAGACATAAAAGTCTGAATTCAGAGTATAAAGTCTGAATTCAGAGTTTAAAGTCTGAATTCAAAGTTTAAAGTCTGAATTCAGACATAAACTCTGAATTCAGACTTTAAACTCTGAATTCAGAGTTAAAAGTCTGAATCTAAAAAAAATTGTGGACGTGGCCCTTCTACGGCTTCGTACTTTGCCTTTCTTTGTTGAAAATGTCTGCCAGTTGGAAGAGATTGAAATAAGCATCCCCTTAGTAATTTTTGGCTACAATTTATTTGTTTGTCAAACATTGAGGATTGAAAAATAGCAATAGCTTTTTTTTACGTTTATTAACAAAAAATAAAATTCATTATTATTCGCACTTCAAGTCACACGATTAGAAATAAGAAATATGTAAGTAGGTGGTTTTAGACCATTTGTGAGTTTTTTAGTGCTTCTTCAGATTTGGTAGTTAAACATTATATTTTTTACTATAACGTATAATTATGGCAAATAATTTTACTACTGATGAGTGTATTGGCATGGTGCGAGTATTTTTCTCTCACAGTCGCAGTCACAAAAGATCTAATGACCGAAATTAGTATGACAGCCGCCTATTTAAATATTTCTGAGTTGCAATCGTGTGAGTTGTAATGTGAATGTTAATGAATTTTATTTTTTTGTTAACGGTTAGTTTTGGAGAAAAAAGTAAAAGAGGTAAAAGTTTCAACATAAACCAAGCCATCTGATATGTATTTTTGACTACTCAATTTTTGTCAAGCAAATTGTAGCAAGTTGTAGCAAAAAATATCATGGGGGATTTCAACCTATTCCAAGAGGCAGAAGTTATATTTGCGTTAGCACTGACGCAAAATGTCCTTACTGTTATTAACAAACATATCAAAATCGTTGTATATTGGATTAAAATATATATATCTACGTTAAAAGACAAAGTTAAGTAATTTTGACTGTTCGACAAATTTCTGGCAGAAGCGCAGGATTAAACATTATATAGAAGATTCATTATAAAGCGAGAAGAACATCAGAAGCCAAATTTTGTCCAAAACTTCGACGGATAACGTTGCTTATACCATACTACCCTAGATACTACTACGGCTACCAACAACATTGGCCATTGACTTATTTATTCAAATTGTAGTTTAGTAAATACATATTTCTTTGATTTAAAATGTCTTGTTTTCTATTATCGCAGCAGTGTTAAAAGTAAATCACATCATTTACTTTTAACACAAATGTGTTAAAGTGATATTTTAGACACTGACAGCATGCGTTAAAGACTATACTTTTTCTGGCGTTTGTAGAGAAAGACAATTATTATAAAAATCCTCTTCAAAAAACAACTGAAACGTTAATGAGAAAAACTTTATATGCACTACCTTCACTATCTTTTTCAAATTGAACTTACTCTTCAGTTATATTTTTAAGTAGAAATTTCACATTCTGTAAATATATAAAGTTATTATCTTTATTATTTCGGCGACTTTGCTAAACATTACTACTAAATCAATGGGTGTACTCTCCATTATCATTTTCTTTCACCTTATTTGTCGTAGTCATAAGTTTTTGCGATATGACCACAGCCAACCCAGAAATCGCAATAAAAGTAGATGGCAGAAGGTATAAACCACAGAAACGCCTATAATTCTTCCTCAAGGGTTCGTAATGGCAAAATTTACTCGATGTATCGCGGAATCTATCTCCGATAGTAATGAAGTTACTCTCGTGATTGACGACCGATATTGACAGTTATTTGTCATTAGGGAATCGTATGGAGGATCAAACTCGAAATTAGGAAATATGATGGGCTGGTTGTAGGTTTTTTTACCGGCATTCTAGAAGGAAGAAGTAACTTTGACCCAGTTATGTTCAGGTATTATGTGCTATTTTAATAACAGTTAATGATGTAAGCATTATACAAAGTATTGCATAATATTGTACCAAATATTAAGGATTTAGATTTTGATTCTTTAAATTATTTATTAAATAGTCAGGTAATAAAGCTAATATAAGTAATAAACTAGACGAAAGGAAGAAAAAATGAAGATGAAAAAGACGAACTTTTTACTTAACAACATTAACTATGAAAAATGAGAATTTAATACCTAATAATATGCGTTATTGGTATTTAATCTATTAACTGATTACTTTTTTGCGCATCTAGGTACAAAACATCGTTAATCGTTTTTCTATTTGATTTGCTTTTTCTTATGTGTCTTTGCATTCATGCAAGTGTATTTAGAATATTTTTCTGTATAAATTTGACTTAATATCATGTTCAAAATTTTTATGGACATAATTCTTCCCAAAATTATTTTATTTATTTTCTGTATGCAACTACAAAACTAGTGTAGAACAGAATTATTCCAAAAATCTGTAGAAAATTTTTAATACGGCTTTTACAATTTTTTTATGACTTATACTGTTTCATAAGATTTGCTTCAAAAACATTTTTGTAGCTGTTATAAAATACCAAATTGCTAGTTGGATTTGGATGATGATAGTAGATACATAAAATATTGACTAAAATCTCTAATAAATACAATTTCTTAAACGCATAATTTTGCAACTATCTATAGATTAAGAAATTTTTTCATCTCCTGTGTTCTGTAAAATCTTTAGTTTTTTAGTAAATTTACAAAATGCAGAAGAAAGAGTATTCCAATATTATTTTCATGCACATACTTAAGGGACGTCCTTTGTTCCATGACATTTTATATATTAAGCTGATGTGAAAGATACAACTTGGATTTATTATTTCCTTTATTAGGTACATTTTGAAAATTTGTGTTCCAAGGTATTTAGGCATATGGGAATATGTATGAAAAGTCATCAATAAGACTCCTAAATGCATTATACAATGACTTATGACCTGCTCACGCACACATTTTTATTCAAAACACCTATATTAATTTTCAAAACCACACTACGACGTCGCCTGAGCCTTAATGTCCGGTGGATTGTAGTTTATAACAATATGCTTCGACAGGTATTAATATGGTCGTATATCATTCGTTTGGTGGAAGAGGTTTTGTTGACAAGTCCAAGAGTCGTAAATTTAATTCACCAAATGGGTTATAAATACGACAGTGTCAACTAGGGTGTCATCACAAACCACAAATGACGCCACTTTGACCTAAGACCCTTATGTTCCTCATTTTGAGAGGGTAAAATATGACGGACTTCATCGGAATGGTTTATTGCTGAGAAGTTATCAACGATTTTGCAGCAACAGCATGGTACTTATTTGTTATACAGTGAACGGCAAAAGTATGGAATAAATTTATTGTAACCTCCACGTCATTGCGTGGAAACACATCACGTAGAAACACAAACTTTATTGTCACTCTTTATACAAGAAATATCCTTCAAAAAGTAGGTGAGCTTCGGTAACATTATTTATAAATCAGGTGTTCGTTTTTTGGAAGATCTCTCGATTTTGTCAATTTTTGTTTTTAGTTGCGCATTTTTTAAACATGTTTTCATATCTACGGGGCGATCTTTAAGCGTATTCTAAAAAAATAGCGTCTGAAAATCGACATCCACAGTTCGACAATCGCCACCTTATTGTGCTCGGCGAGTCCGAGATCACCCAATCTGACACCTATGGATTACTTTTCATACGTCAATAAAGTGTCTTTATCGAACTCACCCGTTACTGGCTCAGACTCGTTCAATAAAGACCTGGTATATAAATAACTATTATTTAACCGTCAATAGTCTTTTTGGCTCTACCTTTATTTTTAATCGTAATCTTTTAATTCAATGATTTTAATGAATTTGAAATAATAATTTAATATTTTATTATATGAAATTGATATTATACAGGGTGAGTCAGTCATAATGTCATTAATTTTAAGAGGAGATAGGGAATAATGAGCATAATACGAATACGTCATAAAAAAATCTAAATGCATATTTACGTTGAAAAAATGTTTTCAAATCATTATTTAAACTCCCTTTTCAGACTGTCACTGACCGCTCACAGCCTTGGCCAGTTACAGCTCACAGTTCAAGTCGATGTCGACCTGATGCAATGTTGTCAAGTTGTAATATTTTTCTATATAGTACCTACCCACCTAGGTTTTAGACATCACAAATAAACGGTTGTACTGACTATTTTAGAATATCATTTCTTCTTGCTCAGTTCAACTTCAGCCAATAATAATTTAAAATGTTAATATCCAATAAAATCAAATAATTCTATTAAAGATTGCAAGTAACGCGGTCACTACGTTTTACAAATAAATATGAATTTTTAGTATTACTCGTAAGTACAATTAATTAATTATTTCAGTTTGTAGTTACGTACATCTAGCCTAGAAATTTAATGTTTTTTAAGTAGTATGTTTACAGCTCACAGTTCGAGTAAAACCATAGACAAAGTAAAACTGCACTTATCCGTCCATAGCACTTTATTAATAAAATTAGAATTAGAATTATTTCGTAAACATTCTCCGTATAACACTACCATTTCCACATATTCGGAATTTGTAAAACTATGCGTTGTGAATTTACGCCAAATACGTGAGGTTAGACCGAAATAAACAAACTACTGCTTACTGCTTGTATTCTCTCCATCCCCCCTCCAATTGTGTGTCATGCTATACAAATTTTGGGGGAAAGAAATGCGGGAAATGCAGAGTGCTAAATGGAGGTAAATTTGAATAAGACGCTGATGTGTTAGACGATATTATGCATGTAAACATGATGTGGCATCCATGGTTAATATGGCAAGTCTGTGGCATTAGATTCTCGTCGGGTGCGCCATCATAAAGTTCGTAGCGCACCAGGAGCGCCGTGTTACTGATTTTTATAAGGTGATTTGTTTATTTTTTTAAAGGTCGAGTAAAAAATTATTTTTCGATTTTCTGCCTTTATTAGGCCTCCCGAATACGTGGTTAAAATTAATGACATTATGACTGACTCACCCTGTATTTTCCTATTATTTTTTAAAATTTCCATTCATTGAATTAATTTAGCTCAAATTAAAGTTTTATTTTATTCATCTAATGGACGTGCAAAAATGTTTTTGTTATTTCAATATATTATTTTTTATATATTCTTTTTCAACATTTTACTTTCAAGCAGAGTACCATAAACCAAAAGCAAGTCTGTTGCATGAATGCAACCAATAAATAATCTGCTAGTCCCACAGTAATAATCCCAGCATATTTTAATTAAGTCGCAGGCGATAACTGAGTTATAACTAATAATTATTCAATATCTTGTCCTAATCGATTTACAGTAGCCCAAGATTATTAATACATGCCTGTACTCCCACGTACGTTCCAAACTTGTCCGTATTGAGGCCTCAGCGTCGACTTACTAGTTTTTTAATGAGGACATATGGCGTTTATATTAATTATGCGTTCAGGAAATGTAGTCCTGATAACGTAACCTGTCTCCCTACAAATTGCGACAACTAAATATTTTGTTTTTTTTCACGGTGCCACATTCTTGGCTTTATGTGATCAGAACATACCCCTTCGAGTTTACATCGATGCGTCAAATATATGGGTTGATGTAAGGTATACGGCTTAACTTGAATGCCCATCTGGAAAATGTATGAGTAATAGAAAAACCTTTGACTAAAAACAAGGATGTTACATTAGGTAAATCCCAAATAGCATTATAGTAATGAAAACTGGTACCGCAACTTCAATTAAGTGACTATTACGTAATAGTCCCTAAATCTACCACCATATAGCAATAATAACTCCAATTTATTAGCAATTTTTTAGCATAACTATGTTAACAAACTGCCCCACCAAAAATTACAAAACCATAGAGTGATTTTCAATGTTGAGGAGTATGTACTTACAACTGTAAGTACTTAATCATCAGCATTGAAAATCACTCTATGTACGCAGAAGCACCTTGAAATTGCCCAAACTTTAAAGCGGATATTATAAAGGTAACGGCAATCAAGCCATATCACTTACATATTACTTAGAAGTGACAGTAGCTTTAAAGTGTTTGCAATAGTTTTGGCAATGTATTGGAAACCTTTATCAAACCTTTAATGTGGCTGCACTTGATTATAGAATTATGGCAGTTGTCGCTACGTTATTGCTTCATCCATAAGTGATTTCCACATTTTACATGGGATCAAAATTGTTACAAAGTTGCTACTACCTTTAAAATCCACTATGGAGCAACCTTTACTCAATAGTGAACTACTTGTTACATGACCTTCTAACGCTAGAGGAAATACATTAATTTATTACTAGTTTTATCCTGTGTCTGTGTGCAAAATGGGTAGCAACAAAAAAACTCGCGTTCGACTACGTTTTGTAGAAAACTAAAACATCAAACAGAAAGTGCTACGACTCATAAACACATTGTTGTTTTGAGTTGAAGAGCATCTTTAAAATTTTTAATTCTGAGAATTTTAAAATGGACCTAAGCGAAGACCAAGTGTCTTCGGCAGAACTTGTTGGATTGCGTCTTAAAGTTTCTCTGTGAGAATAGTTTAAATGTTCTGGCAAGAATAATGTACCGTCATTTTCCCACTGGTATGGAATGACAGAAACAAGTACCTTTTTTTCTTTTGTAGACACTATTTTGAAACTCATTGTACACTCATATACACTAGATATAAAAATGCGCGAGATGTTGACATGAACTACATAAATTGCAATTTTGAGATCAGGTAAAGCGACGAAGCAACGTTATTGTAGCGTTGCTACCACGTTTAAGTGGCCAGAGAATTAATGGGTTCCATTGGCCACTTCTTTGATGAATGTAAATAAAGACAAAGAGTTAGATATTTTTAGTTTCTGCCACTTTAAGTAAGTATAAATTTTAGATGTTTATCACTTCAAAGTTCTATTTTTCAGAAGCAGACATGTTTATAGAGGCCAACATTTTATAATAAAAATTTAAAAATATTATTACCAATCAGTACTGCATGAAAGTCTGCACATAATTCGGATCGGTTCGGTCAGTGGTCGCGCGGTTTAAGGCGTCAGTACTTGAATGTGACTAGATCGCTGTGTGGTTCGACCCCCGCAGCCGGTAGACCGTATATAAGCTATATTCGTGGAGAGATTGGCACCCTCTCTGCGGGTATAGTAGAGTGGAAGAATGTTGGCTTGGGTCAATGTGAGAGATTGATACCGGATGAGATTTGACTACCCCTCTAATTAATGAGGTTTTCCAGGTTTTCCTCATTCCTGCACTGAATGGTGGTTAGGGCCTACCAACGTAAGTCGTTCCTGGGCGCAAATGCGGCCTGCTTAATAATAATATGCCGCCCTCTCTCCTGCACAAGTCTTCGACTTCTGGGCTAATCCTCGTGATTAGAATGAGGGGTAGAGATATTATTATTATATTAATTATTGGTTTCAGGTAAAAGAAATTAATAAAAAAGTTTTTGAAGCATACATACATAATTTCTTGGTTCACGAAATGTAAAGTATTATTTGAATTGTTTTTAATATCGAATTTTTCAGGAGCGTTTGTTTATATTTCTGCTTGTAATATCAATATTTGACAGTAAACGCTACATACGAATATTTAGGCAAGTGTAACTAGTAAACATATAATACAATACAATGCAACTGTAGAAATATAAAAATCTGCACAAACATTTTTTTCATGAAGTGTCTCATAGTTTTTAATAGCATTTATCCACAACAAAATTAAAATAAATTATTTTAATAATTTAAAAAACATTCACAATTAACAGTAGCAGTTACAACAATTACATTAAACATATCAAGCAGTTAACAAGTTTTCAAGAACAAGTGTTGCGCGAAAATAATAAATCATTTAAGAGTATTACAGCCGCCTATAAATAGCCATTTTTATGTAAAAAGTGATTATATATTATCTATATGTTCATAAATCAGCCTATTGATTTAATTTGCATGCACGGAATGTGTTACACGGTAATTAGTGTAAGCCTCAATAGGACAAAGTAGGAAGGAAGGTGTTCCTTATATACGACTACTGCGATTTATATCTCATAACAAATGCATGTCTTATTGGTTACAAATGAGAATCTATTAATTCTATCAAAGGTGTTTTTAATTTACAGCGAAAACCGTGAAATGCCAATATAATATCATGTACAACACCATCTTCTTGATAAGAACCTTAAGAATTTTAATATCCCAATCTTAGTTGTAAATAAATTTAAAGCTGAACACTTTTGATGAAAATTCTACACTGAAGACAAAAATCATTAGTTGTAACTTGTTCCAGGAAATAATTTAATAATATTTATAATAATAAATGAATATATTATTAATAATATTAATAAATTTTCTGAAAACTGGACACTAGTCACAATAACTGAAATTTCTGAACTAACACAGTTGTGTTGCAGCAGTTATTAAAACTTTTCAGATAGTCAGTTGAACAGAGAAGGACACATATGTTTAAAAGTCACCAAATAGTGAGTTATGTAACTGCATTTGCGTCCAGATTCGACTTATGTTGGTAGGCTCTAACCACCATTCAGTGCAGGAATGAGAGAAACCTGGAAAATCTCATTTAATTATGGAGGTGGTCAAACGTCGACCGGTATCAATCTCTCACCGCGGAATTCGATCCCACAGCGCACTGGAGACATCGAATCAGGTACTGACGCCTTAAACCGCTCGACCACTGACCGATCAAAGATAGAAACGAATTTACGGTAATTTACTTTTTTGAGCAACTGCGACTTGTGCGAAAGAGGGAGCGGCATATTTGCGTCCAGGTTCGACTTATGTTGGTAGGCCCTAACCACCATTCAGTGCAGGAATGAGAGAAACCTGGAAAATCTCATTAATTAGGGGGGTGGTCAAACGTCGACCGGTATCAATCTCTCACCGCAGAATTCGATCCCACAGCGCACTGGCCACATCAATTCAGGTACTGACGCCTTAAACCGCTCGACCACTGACCGGCCAAAGAAAGATAGAAAAGTATTTACGGTAATTTATTTTTTTGAGCAACTTAGTTTACTTAGAGAATTTTACTCAGTGTAGGTTATGCGCCTTTTATAAATGGAAACGGTGGTGCATATTTTATTACGACTAGGGTAGTTAATGCAGATCGAGTTCTCAATTGATATCTCAAGGTACATAAGAATCTTAAGCCGTTAAAGAATGTCTGTTTTAACGAGTCGCGAGAAGTAATATATAGCAGATAAATGACAAAATATTTCTCGGGTTATGATACTATTACGAGGCTGACAGCGTAATTTGAAACTTGGGGCCAGTTTTAACAAAGACATACAAGAGCAGTTTTCTTGTTAATATTACAGATAAGATATTACGGCAAAAAACCGCCGCTGCAATGTTGTTTGTTACATAAAAACAAAATATCTGCGTATGGTAAAATTATCTTGTCTTGCATTAATGCCAATTACTCGCGCTCTTATATTATATTATGGGTATTTCCAACAGAGAGCCAATCTAAATTTACCTGATGAAGGTGTGAACTAAAATTGTTTAGTGAAAAATATGTATTTGCAAGAAAATATCGTTTGAATTTGGTAGGGTAAAGCGAGGAGAAATGGACCTGTAGGAAAGAGGAGCAACAGACAATATTTTTTTCATGACAATAAAGCTCGTTCTGGGTAGGTAAATTCAGACGTAGTGATCAGTTGAACTCGGTAAATGCTACAGTGGTGTTATATTCAGGCAAAATTTTATGAAAAAATTTTGATTGCAATATAAAGCTATTTACGGTATGATTTAGAAGAAGTTTTTGAATTGAAATGGTTCTTCTACGCACATAACTCAAAAACATCTGTTTACAACGGTCTCTTTCGCAAATGTTATCTGGTTCATCTCTCCTACCCCTTTAGGAGCGATGGTTTAGCAAATGCAAAGGTAGATGGTCCAAAGTTTCTTGGATTTGAAATAGTCAAAAGGCGAGGACAACCTTAAGAACGCAGAAAAGAAGTAACTCCACAGAATTCTGAAGAACTTGGAATGGAAAATCACGACTAGAAAGCTGTGGAGTTACCCCAAGTTACACAAAAATATGAAACGCTAGAGCCAATTGGGAGTACTGTGCCATTCACCAGTGTATATCGCGATATGAAAAGATGTAGGAGGAAAAAAAAGAAGATAGAGGTACAAGCAGAAGGACACAAAGAAAGTCAAGTCATTAGAAACATAAAATAAATCGCGATTATTCTTCGGATTCAGATGATATGGTTTTGAATGATTCATCTGATGAATATTTTAGTCATTTAGAGAATGAATGCGTTGAATGCAATAAAGACTAAACATACGAAAGGAAAAAATGACTGGGTTAAGTGTTTATTGTGTTCGAGATGGTCATATGAAGGCTGCATATCCTATAATAACGTTTGTGAAATTTGCGGTACTGTAAACTGGAACAAGGTTACCTTTGAAAAGTTCTAAGTATCCTTGCCCAGAAAGATTATCTAAAAACACGGGTTCCACTACATGACCATTGAATATACCTGCTCAAACGTTGACTTTCTGTCAATGTTGGGTGTGATTGTCCGCATCCGATGGACACGTGTTGATGGATATCACTTTGGTGAAATACACCTATGTAACAAAAAAGTAACCGCTAACAGAGTAGATATAAATTCTGTTATGTATTGCATTTTTTAAGTTTGCATTGGATAACAGATAATATCTACATTAGATTCAATTTCATTGTATCTGGAGATAAAATGATACAAAGGAATGCAGTTATTTATTATTTCTTGCTAAAAATCGTGGTAATAATTTAAATTCAGCAATCATTGTTTAGCAAACCTGGACAGTCCAAAATCTGTCTTATACAAAAAAGTGCTTGAAGGTTAGATCTTCTTTTAGAATGCATATGGAACGATCGGAACTTCTTATGATATAACCCAAAGTCGATGTCAATATGGTTGAAAGATGAAGTTTCATTAAATGTTACTCCAACATCTGCAATGCAATTAGGTCTAAAAGGTATCATATTGCTCAGTTTACAATTAAATTTAATAGAATTCTTCTTTCTAGTGAACGTGACGATGCATTTAGGTGCCTTCAAAAATAAATAATTATGTACTCGTAGACTCCAGTTATAAAAAATGTCAAGTGCATTCTGCAATCTATCACAATCATCAATAATAATAATATCTCTACCCCTCATTCTAATCACAGGGATTAGCCCAGAAGTCGGAGACTTGTGCGGGAGAGGGGGCGGCATATTATTATTATACAGGCCGCATCTGCGCCCAGGAATGACTTACGTTGGTAGGCCCTAACCACTATTCAGTGCAGGAATGAGGGAAACCTGAAAAACCTCAATAATTAGGGGGTTAGTCAAATATCAACTGGTATCAATCTCTCACATTGACCCAAGCTAACATTATTCCACCCTACCATATTTGCAGAGAGGGTGCCAATCCTCTCTATGAATATAGCTTATATACGGCCTACCGGCAGCTGGGCGCGAACCAACTCCGATCTAGTCACCTCGATTCAAGTACTGACGCCTTAAACCGTGCGACCACTGACCGACCCTGGCACCAATTTTACATAAAAGTTTGAATAGATAGTGTAAGTCTCCAACAATATTAATTATAAATAATATAAAACGTAAAAGTCCCAGTATGGAACCTTGAAGTACGCCAGATATTTGATGAAACATGTGATACTTGATACGATGACACTGAACAAACTGATGTTACTTAAATGATATTGAAAGAGTTTCAAAGGAGAGTCAGGTTGTTCAATAAAAAAATATCATGGTCAAGTCTATCAAAAGGCTTAGTAAAACGTGTATATAGCATCCACCAAACTCTTGTCAAGTATTTCACTTATAAATTCAGTTTTCTAAACTTGGTTATTGATAGTAAATTTACATATTTGTATTATAGAACTAATCTAATAAATATTCCAGTGGAAATGAATTCCACACTTCACCTTGCAACAGAAAAGTAGCACTGTTTTGAATTCACATGTCTGTTCGTATGACGCGCATATGGTCCATTAACAGCTATTGACGTACATAAATGAAACATCGTTATTCAATTATGTAAAAGAAACCTCTATTTTACAGCACTATCGTAAATATCGAACGAACAACTAACAACCATATGTCCCACCGTTCTATTAACACGTGTTTTAGTAGGAAAAAATTATTAAATTAAAATTTTCATCGCCCTATAAATTCGTTCCCAAACAAAAGCAATAAAAAGCGATGTCGTGCTAAGCGATTAACTGTAGTCCATCGTATTTTATAGGACATCAATAACACAGGCAGTGGTGGAACGAAAAGTTTGCTACAGTTTCGAATATGGAAATGAACACTAAATAACTTCAAACACTTGTAACAATATTCAGTGTAATTCTTTCACAATATAATTATAAAGCAGAATGCTAAAATGTAAGCAAAAATTGTAGGAAAACAATTTTTCACTAATGAAAACAGTTTTATATTTTTTTAAATTATCAATCACTATTTAGTATAAACATTCGTTTCAGTTAGTGTGTATAGGTTAAAAATCACCCTGTATATCGGCCGCATCAATTTTCTGTTATTAAACTAAATAAGTACTTTTAAAGTGTGAAAAAACATTTTTTTTCTTTCGAAAAAGTTTGAACCTTGCTTGTTTTCAAAATAACAACGAAAAGTTGATGTTTAGTGAGGAGTGTCAAATTATTGTTTGCCCAGCGATAAAATCTAGCAAACTCTCGTTGTCAATAGCAACCAAGTAAACAGTGTCCTTTTTAAGTAGTAAATTTACCATTTGACAAATTTTTTAAATTTTGCGCAGTTTAGTTGACACAATTTTAGTTGAAGAAATGATGGAAATTGAAAATAGTGAGTGATAGATATCCCGAATATACCTCTAGAGATTAGAAATACTGCAAAAACTGTAACTTTAGGTTTGTTTCCAGAAAAATCATGAAAGTTATACGAGAAGCAATATAATTTATTTGTGACATGGTGTAAGTTAAAGGAAGAGTGTAAATATTCAGAAAACGTACTCCTCGTCTATTTTTGTGAGAAAGCAAAGACACTAAAATGGTCATCATTATCGCCGATTTACTCGATGTTAAAATCCATATTATCTACCAAGAAGGACAAACGTTGAAGGCAGTTTTAAAGAAGCAAGAAGTTGGATATAAGCCTAAGAAATCAAAAACTTGTTCGCCAGCGGAAATATACAGATTTTTGCAAGGAGCCGATGATCAATCATATTTATTAAAAAAGGTAAATTTTGTACATATTGACTATTTATAAAACTTGTAACTTAATAGAAATGTCTTATTATAGGTAGTTCTAATTATTGGAATTTCGGGTACCTGCAGATATGAAGAATTAGTAAAAATGAATGTTAAAGATGTTGAGGACAAAAAATTCATTTTGATAGTTAGGTACTATTCCTGATTGAAAGACAAGAAGAAGTCAAACTTTTACTGTCTCAAGTAACATTCAAGATAATTCTATCAACTTTTTGTCATTCTACAAGAAGTATGTAGCCTTGAGACCTAGAAGCGAAAACGTAGCAGCAAGATTATTCTTAAAATTTAATAAAGGTAATACCAAATGATATTGGTAATTATCTTAACCGAACATAGTGTCATTTCTACATAGGGCATTGCTTTTGCCGAACATCAACTACTTTAGTGGAGATGGATATTGTACAATTGAAGCGACACGGGGGATGGAAGAGTTCTAAAGTTACAGAAGCATACATAGATAATAATATCAATGAAAAACTTGAATCAAGTAAGAAAATTTTAACTAGGCCATCAATGTACAAGTAATTGAGCATCCAAATTACGAATGCTACCAAATGTTGTTTACCTTTGTTCTATTTGTTATAATCAGTGTTCTGGTGTTATGGTTGTAATAAAGTTATAACAATTGAAAAGTTTTATTTGTGATTGTAGATAAAACTTTGTATGTATTACGAGCAACATATGACATAACTGCTATCGAGCAATAATGTAACAGTTTTCGCTATTAATACATAAATAATGTTTTACATCAACATTATATTCAAGGGTACTGACAATTACAGTATCATTATCAACAGTACACACTATGAGCATTAAGAATGACCAGAAAGTAAATAATTGGTATGAAAATACGAATTTTGTACCATTATTCGGAAACCCTTGTTCTCAGTTTCTTAAAATTTACGACAGTTTCAAAAAAGAAAGTAAAGTTTTTCCTCTACACCACTGATACAACGTTTATAGCATTTTAAACAAACGATCCCCCTTTTGACAACAACTGGAGCGTTATTACGTTCGAAATCAATGTCATTACAATAAACCTTGCTTTATAGCACCTTTGCCGGTTGTAGAGGCACCGGCAATAATTCAAAACTAAAAATTACGGCAGAGATACGGGGCCGCGCAGCCAGAGCGTTCAGCTCAGTCAACAGTGCCCGTGGGACACAAGTTCAGATTGTTTTCGGCCTGGGATAAATAATAATAAAACTATATTGTAATCGAGTCGGTTTGGAATAAGGTGCGGGTAAAGTTATGCCGCCGTGGAGAATGAAAAGAGTTTCAGCTGAAAGACCACGCAAATTTTTAAAATATTATCAGGATGTTTCGAGATTTTTTATCTTAATTTGAATAAGTGCTGGCATCTTGTTTCGCTTTTTCTTGATCTTGTATTGGTCCTGCAAACCAAGACAAAACAAGACTAAGACAAGACTTGACAGCTCGAATTGCAGAAAGATCGCAGTGAAAAATTAGATATCGCATTTCTATTATAGATTTATGTAAGTAAGAATTTTCTAAAATCTACGAATTTGTTAAACCTTTTAGTGGGACAATATATGGGACAAAAGTCAAATGTATGTCACATGTCAATGGAGTAACTTTAAAAATCTATCGGCGTGAAGTACACAGTACTCTGAAGGGGTGCGCGGGAGGTGAATTGAAGGAGAAATGGCAGTGTGCATGAAAATCGCTCCAAACTCGTTACTCGAGGGTTTTCGGGGATGCCGAATTCAATTCTAGCATTAGGTTTCCCCGGGGGCGCTCGGGGGTCCCTCTGTGGGGTTGTCTGGGGGTGATTGGAGGGGGGGGAAATGGCAGCGTCGATGAAATACACTCCAAAATCGATACTCGAGAGTTTTCGGAGATGCCGAATTCAATTTTGGCATCAGACTTCCCCGTAGGCGCTCGGGGGTGGCTCTGTGGGAAATGGTAAAGGAGAAAGTGAAAAATCACAAATTATGAAAATAATACTTTATTCAAATAACAAATATTCATTTTCCCCCCAATCATCCCCAGACAACCCTACAGAGCCACCCCCGAGCGCCCCGGGGGAATCTAATGCTAGAATTGAATTCAGTATCCCCGACAAACCCCGAGTAACGAGTTTGAAGCGATTTTCATGCACGCTGCCATTTCTCCCCCCAGATCCACCCCCGCGCACCCCCACAGAGCCACCCTCGTGCATCCCCGGCTAATTATAATGCCAGAATCTAGTTCGGCAGCCCCAAAAATCTCCGAGTAACGATTTCTGAGCAATTTTTCCGAGTTTCCAGTCGTTCCAATAATGGTGCAAGTAATGATCTAATTGGAAAATGAATTTTCCAGCCCAGAAGGCATTTTTCAAAAAATGGCTAAATCAGATGATATAGACTTTTTTCTGGGACCTTCCTGAACCCAATGCAGAAAACCGCATCTCGATATCTGCTGTGCCTAAAAATTTCCGCTATTTTTCTTAACTTCCCTGGACTAATGCTATAAGTAATCATCTACATTTTGTAAATAAAGTTTTTTCTTCAAAAGCTGCGTAAATCGATACATGTGACAACACGGTGCTTTGTCACTATCTTGGACACCTTTGACTTGCGAAATATATCTGATCTTGCTGATAGAAGGACAGAGTCAGGTTGGACATTTTTTGAATTCTTATTTTTCTCTGTCTCCTCTTAAAATATTTATTTATTTTAGGTAGATATTCAGTACACGAAATAATTAGTTTTAAACATTTTGGAACCCGAGGCTTTTTTAAAAACATCATCGCATTCTGTAAGCTTTCACGGTCTCTCCTTTTCTAAGACGGGGTACCCCTCAAGTGCACTTAGGCGGTAACAAAGTTTTTCATTCCCCACTAACGTTGTGTGACACATTATATTTAAAAACCATGTTATTATATGCTTAATTGAGATTCCAATCTGCGTATAAAAACTAGTTTCTTTCTTCAATACAGTAGGTAGGTATATAATAATATCAATCAACTGATAAGCCGGGAATGGTTTCAGTTAGATGCCAAGGTCAATTTAGAAGGTGACTTTAAAAACTCAGATACAGAGCGTGCTACTAAATACGCATATGTCTGCGCATTTTTAATTGTTTATTTTCTTATGAAATTGCGATTCTGAAAAATGTATACGTATATTCTTTGTAAATATAGGACAGTCTAGGTTTTAAACCGTGAAGAATAGTTTATTTTATGCAACAAGTTATATTTGGGACAAAGTTTAGAAAATAATATAAAGTTGATTACTCTCTGTCATCACCTTTAGTCTTTAACGTCCACCAATGCAGCTGGAAAACCAACAACGCAAAAAACTGTCTATTGCCAGTTGAATAGCTGGACAAATTTTCCTGCCAAAACCTGCCAGATGAAGAGGCAAGGAATTGTGGAGGAATCAAAATATAGAATCGGAAATTGTCACCTTTTTCCTTGATTCTATTCAGTAGCTTCATTTTCAAGATACAGGGTGCTAAAATTATTTCTGACAATGATTTAGGTCTGGTGGCCAAACTCCGACTAATAATTTACCAATTTCGTTGTTTTTAAGCTTACAAATACGTTAACTCTTGATAGAAAAATACAACTGAAAGTTAATCTTTTTTTTTAAATGTCAATTATACTGATCCCCTGTGATTACGTCACTGGTTGTGGTATTTGTAAGCCAATAAAACCTTTACTTATATATTAAACGTCTTTATACATATTTTACGAAATGTGATATACTTGTTCAGGATATCCAAAATGCCGTAATATAGGTTGTACCAAATTACAAGTACTATCATACTTACTGTAAATGGTTTTTTAGAGCTCTTTTCTCAACACAAAATAAAATGTAGAATGTAACTTATGTTGCTTGTAAAAATCGTTTATCGCATAAGCATCTCCTAGCCAGACAGTTTTATACAGATTCTCCATAAATCAACATGTCATGGTGACTACAAATTGTTCCATTTTTGTTATGGGCACTCACAAATATCAGGTAAGCACTAGAGAAAAACGAAACACACTAACCACAATACTAGTATGGCTATAGCTTTAGGTTAACAGCAGCAGCTGGCAGATCGACTATTTTTGTGAGAAATTTAAAATACCACAATCAGAATTCTCATACCTACATCTTTTCATTTTTAAGATACAGGGCAAAATTTAAAAAAACTACTCCTAAGGGACTGTTCATATCTCAGAGAAAGGCTGAGATATCGGAATGGTGAAAATTCTGATATTTTAGCATTCTGAGTTATTTTCGCAGAGTTCAGTAGTGTATTTATAATTTATCTACAGGATGTATCTTTTAAAGCCTCAAATTTTTTGACGTTCAATTGCATTATTTTTTCCTTTCATAATGATATAAAATAGCTACTACTTTATGTTTTGAAAATTGTGAAAAAGAAATTGATAAAACTGATGTTGCTTGGTGCACAGTGGTGTACTTTGATAAATCATTTTCAAGAAAAACATAATAATTATTCATTGTGAATTAGAATTCCAAAAGTATTAGGCTATAAATTTTGAACAATTTATTTAACTTTATACATTTACCCTAATTGCATTATTTGTATAACAAGGTTGTTCTCTCAAGCCGTTTTCATTGAAATAATTATTTTACGTACAAAATGTGGGCAAATTTTAAAAATTGTACTTGTTTTTTAAGAGTGTTAGCTGAAGATTCTGTACACGTTAATTGTCTAATTTGAGTGATAATTACATAGCCCAGTATAAACTTTTTCGTAATTCTTATTTTAAAATTAGCCAAAGGGTCAAAAATACATACATATAGAGTTAAGGAACGAACTTGAACTTAAGACCAATTTGCAACCTTTATTATGTAAAGCATTACAGATTTTTTTTTCCAATTTGTCTGGATCTAACCTCTTATTCAGTCAAGCTTTGTAAAATTACAATATTTTGATCACCTCTAGATACACCTGTGCTGCGTTGGTTCTTATAATGGACACCCTGTATATTCAAACGTTTCCTGATTAAAGTCAGGATCACATATGCTTAAAAGTATGGTATACATATATATTTATAAAACTACTTGAAATTGTCTAAGTAATGATTTAAATTTTTTGATTTCTAGAAGAAACAAATACTAGTAAGTGATTTACGTATTCACAGATGTTTATAAAGTTGCAGTGCCCGAGATTGGATGAATGGTGACTAACAAATGCAAAACATGCTAGCCCATAGTAACTATCGTGGGAGTAGCCGACACAGCACAGCAAATTAGAGAATATGACCACCCTGTAGGCCTGAAAATTAATGACATCAATCAGAACAGTGCGTTCGAGCTACTACTGGTGTTGTGTCCAAGAGTAGTCGTTTGAAACCGGTTGCTTGTCCTGTAGGACAGAGCAAATGCGATCATTTTAAGTCTGTATCAATGACAAAGTCACTTTCAGCCTGATTAAAACGTGTGTGAGTCGATAATAAAGGAGCCTTCCAAATTAATTTCGTGGGAACGAAATTTATTCGGTGATGAAGAGCATTGACTTCAGGAATGATTTGTTCTGGAAACATTAACCATTATAATAATTGTTCCTTGAAATTTATTGTTCTTCTTATTCTGTAAAAGTAGATTTGGTGCAAAATCATCTATATAGGTTCACAAATTATTATTTATATGTTATAAACAGGTTACAATATATTTTATTGTCATTCATCGGAAAGAATCAATTGCTACTGATTTTATCAATTATTTAACCAAGCCTATATCAATTGCCCGTTAGGTTGAATGAATTGAATGAATGAATGAATGAATTGAATGAATTACAGTGAATTTAAAGACAGAAAAAAAGAAAAAAACTTTATCATATAAAAGCTACATGTTTAATTCAATTGTGTGGTCTCATTGAATAACACAAGGTTTTGATAACAATATTTTACTATCTAGATTTTCCATGCCAACCTTAGAAACTAGAAGATGTTACTCTGCTTGTATATTTATTTATAAGTTAATTCACTATATGGTTGATAGTCCTGAAATTCTCTCACAATTAAATTTTAATGTACCACGTATTAATAGTAGAAATGAGACTGTATTTTATCTTCAAAAACCTAGGACTAATATATTAATTAAATCGCCGATATTTTGTGCATGTAAACATGTTAATGCGATTTGTGGTGGAATAGATGTGTTTAGTGACAGAATAGGTTGTTTTAAGAAGAATTTAAAACGACTATTAAATATTGTATGAAATGTGGTCAATATAGTATATTGTTATTGAGTTTCTTGTATTTATGTGTTGTACATATATCTATCTATATGTGTCTACGTGCAACATGTGCCATGATTGATTTGTGTTTCAACATCGGAATTATTTTTTTCTTCTCTTTATTATTTTAATATTTTGTCCATTGGTTGGATAGAGAATAGAGGTTTAATTGTCATTCCAATTGAATCAGATCAATGATTATTGGGCTAATGGAGCACTGATTCAATCAAAATAGATATTAAGTTAACAAAGCACTGTTTATGTTTTATGGATTGTCTATGTAATTGGGAAATTATTCCTGTTTAGACAATAAATCATTTATTTATTTATTTATTATGAAGATAATTTTTTGTTTTTCCTTGTTTTACAAATGTATATATACTCTACCTTTAAGTCTACCATATTTGCACGCTGTTAAATTCTGCTGAGATATATGTGACACTTGATTATATTGACGTCGGCATAGGTTTTTAACCACTGAAAATCCGTTATATTTATTATTTTATAGATGATAGCTTTAAATATATGAGACTATAATGGGGAGGAAAATGATGAACCTATATATTTTAGTAGTAGTTTTGTAGTTAGTCGATAGGTGCGTTATAAATAAATTTAGAAATAAAAAATGCTTTCAAGAGCTATGTGCTGGTAGAGGACAATATGAGAAAAAACAACAAATTAATAATATATGGTTTCAAAAAGCAAGCAATTTGTAATTCAATTTAATTTGAGTTAAATTATCAATTAATTGTCAAATTAATAAAAATAACCATTAAGCAGTGATCTTTTTTTAATATTTCACTAGTAGGGTAATATGTCACATTATTCCACTAGTGGTATAATGACCTTCATCATTCAACTGAAACAGTGCCTAATAAAATCTATAAAATTATTGATATTCAGTAACTGATTCATTTGAATTATCCAAAATTCTTTTTCGTAAAAATTCCCCATCTGACGAAACTGGGCTACGCGCTATATGCCTCTGACGTTGCTAGCGTAAATTTCATTGATGTTCAAGTGAATTTCTAATGACTACGTCACACTTCATTTGAATAACATTTAAATACATCGATCTGGGGTAGAGCCTTGCGGAAACTTGGCCTAGGTCGGCCGTTCGATATATTTGTTCTGTGCTGTGCAAGCCAACGTACTGCGCGTCAACCGCAACTGTAGCTGCTGCCTGAAGCCAAATGATTTGATTTAAAGTAACTACGTGACGATACGAATCAACAGGATAGACTTTTTTACTCAAATCGCTCATAAACTTATAAATACTAATGAGTAAATTAACAAATCACATGAAATTACCTATAAATCGTTTCTTTCAACGAATAGTAATCCGAAAAATAAAAGCAAAGATGTTGATAATAAAATGAGCATGCTTAAAAATACTATTTTATCACTATAAATCATCTAAGTACAAAATCTTGTCTACCTGCAATCTTGTACTGTTAACTGCTGCCAAGAGCTAGAAATAATTTGATATTAAACAAGTATACGCAGATATAAATCATCGTATAATTTTCTGTCATTTAAAGAGCTGATAATGTATGAACAGTAACGCTGAAACAGCTAGAGCTATTTATAGTTCAGTTTATTCAAATATGGTATTGGTAAATTGGAAGCTGATTGCTTTAGTTCCGCCAGTATGCTTTAAAAAGTACTTTATTTGATGCTGCCTGCTGATAAAGCAGTTAAACTGAGCATAGATGCATATTGGCAACAGATACCTATCTGTTTGTTAAAATGTAATAGCCATAAATAGAATACAGGGTGATTCTGAACTTTTCCAAAAATAAATTGAATGTACAAGGGATTCTTACAAATAAGGTGGCGCAAAAGTTGTCACCCGATGTTCTTTGGCTATATTTTCTTTATTAATGATAAACTTTAATTCTGCTTTTGGATTATGTTTATTTGATGTCTTACATTTTTTTTCTCAATAAGTCGAGAAAATGATATCGGCCAAGTGGCCGCCGTCAGAAGTGATGATCATACGGGCCCGATTTATGGCATTTTCCATCACTCTTGCCAGAACTTCCGGCGATAAGTTCTCGCATTCTTGACGGATATTCTCTTTGAAGGCTTCAATAGTCTACAGCTTGTTCACATAGACTCGTGACTTCAGAAAACCTCACAAAAAAGTCTGGATGAGATAAATCGGGCTATCTTGAGAGCCAATGCAAATTGCCAAAACGAGAGATTAGGCGACCCGGAAATGAAGCCCTTAGAATTTCGGTTGTCCGTTGCGTAGTATGCGCCGTTGCTCCGTCCTGTTGGAACGACATATTTTCTTGTCCCAATTCCTTCAATCGATGAAGGAGAAAGTTGTTGGGTATTGCTCTGTAGAGTTCGCCATCCACAGTAGTCGTTTGGCCCGCATCGTCTTAAAAAAATAAGGCCCGATGACTCCTTTAGCGTAAACAGCACACCATGCAGTAACTTTGAGTAGATGTAATGGGTCTTCTTGGGTTATACGAGGATTTTCGATGCCCCAGAAGCGATATTTTTGCTTATTAACAAATCCACAGAGCTGGAAATGGTCGCTCATGATGATTTTAGATGAAAAGTTGTCTCCTTCGTGGTGGAGATTCAGGATGGCCTGAGCGTAGATTATACGCGTTTGGCGGTCAACAGCTAACATCTTCAAGTCGTTAACCAAAATTCTCTGTAAAGACCGCCGATTGATGCCCAATTGCATGGCACGTCGTCTAGTCGATACTACGGGATCCTCTGCGACATCTTCAGTCACAGACGCGATATTCTCAGCAGAACGGCTGCGGCCAGACCTGACAGCATCTCGTGTTGTCCCATACTCTTCAAGGCGAGTTATTCCGCGTTCTTGAGGAGTATAGCGACTCATGTTTTGTTGACGTGTATTTTGTATCTGTTTACATCACAAATGTCAAAGCAGAATTGACCTTTGCCGCCATTTGCAAAAATCATAACAACTTCCGATAGGGTGATTACTTTTGCGCCACCTATAACAATGTTGTAAAAAAATTTCAAAAGTGCAGTTCTAAAATGATTTAAAAATATCCTTCTGTACGGCATTGGAAACTAGTTTACTATAAACCTGACCTTGCGCAAAGTTTAATAAAAAAAATCAACGGAGAAAAAATTTAAAGAAAAAGTAAATAAAATTCATAATTCATAAAATCATCAAATTCAACTACTTTTACTACTATTGTTATTATTAATTAATAAAATTAATTAGTTGTTTTAATTAATAAAATACTTTAACATATCATGTCTGACAACAACTGTTCAAAATTTTGTCCACCAGCGTGTAAACACAAATCTTTCTGGTTCTTGTCTGGTTTGAACTCGTAAGTTAACTAAATAATTGTTCCATTTCTGTGCACACTTATTTTTTTAAATATCTCCACAAAAAGAAGTCCAAAGGATCTAAGCCAGGAAATAGTGGCAGCCATGGTACTGGTCCTTCTCGTCCAATCCATCATACCCGTTGAACTTCATTAAGGTACTCCCGAACATTTTGAGGACGAGCACCATCGAATAAGAATCTCATTCGGAGTCAGACAGCTCAGGGCATATCTTCCAGAAATCCAGGTGGATCATTTTTAAAGAACTCGATATACTGAACCCCATCCATTCGATTTAGTAATGTAAATGGTTCAATCAAGTGACCTTCGACAATCAATATCTAAAATACATTCAAGGAAAAGCCTTGTTGGAAATGATCTCTTGAATCACTTGCGGATTTTCAAAATCCCAAACATGAGTGTTATGAATGTAATACATTTCATTGCGTCTAAAATTGCTTAATCTGTAACTAACACGTCAGTTGTCAATATTTGAGTATTTTGTTGCAGCAACCATTCACAAAATCTAATTCGTAAGGGATATTCCTTGGTATTAGTGCTTGGACACGTTGTAGATGGTACGGATATAATTGAGTCTCGTGTATGATACGCCACGCTGTTGATTGGGACGTTCATTGTATTTGTTGGGCAATTTACCTGTGTCTCTTCTTTGGAGTTTCTCTTCAATAATCTATAAAATATGTTCCTCAACTGGTGTAATACGCCTTGGACGCATTGAACCTTCATAAGATACCTACCGTTTGCACTTTTGTCACTGTATGGCCTTCATTTAAGTGTTTCGTCGGTGTAATATATTCATAGATTCAGATTTCGACCTTATAATAATTGTCTTATATAGTTTCTTCGTCATATCACTACTTCAGCTTTTTCTATCAACATACTTTTCGATTTCTTTTTATGAAACGCATAATTCGCAGCATCTTTCTAGATATTCTAGGCAAAACTCATCCTGTGAGATAGCAACGTCTTTTTTTTCTCAGAAGCTCATTTCTAAAATACCATCTATACATTTTTCTATAAATCGCGTATTTTGTGTCGCCATCAATCTCTATCTTCTTCCTTTCTTGAGTTTCTATTTTCCATTTCGCAGCTGTATGTTCTTTTCATTGCACTAATCACAGATACTCTTATTAATTAACTACATATTTCAACCTCATAATCTACACTTATACTTTAGTTATGATTTTTATCATTCGATATTCTTCACTTGTTGTCGCCGATTTCCGAAAAACAAAACCAAAGCTGTGCAATCGGATATGTTCTGCAAGATATGCGGGACACACAATTTTATACGGAAAATTTACGGACTATTCGTTCCGAAGTTCTCTTTGTGTTTACTGCTATAAATGAGCTTATAAAATAAGTCAATATCTACTGTTTCAAACCCAGCTTATAGATTAGCTGTTAGGTTATGTCTAATATGCTAAATTATAACTAAAATGTATCGGTGAAATAAATAAATCACAAAATTAAAATTTAAATAAATAATTAATAATTGCATAATAAACAGCTGCCACTGGACAAGAAACTGCAAACAGTAGCCAGCAGAAATAAAAAATAACATTATTAAAATTACGAGGCTTGTAATTCCTCGACAAAGTTATTTAAACGGACGTAGTTGTATTAAAATATCAACCAAGGCGAATTTGCATTCTGTGGTGGCTGAGATAGTGTTCAGCTAATTTATTTTTGACATGCAACCGTAGCGGCAGGAGTCACTTCGTCGAATTATAAATTCTTTGAACCAATTTTAATGTACAAGGCAGTTTTGTAAATTTGTAAATCCCAGATTTATGGAGCGTTTTGGTTGTTATTACCGTGCTACGCCTACGTTCTGTCGGCGGGTACCCCATGGGGTTCCAGGGGTCGCAAATAAGGTGGTACCACCTTTATAAACAGTGTAAGGTCTTATGATGTAGATGGAGTAGCAAATAACCTGAAGATGCATTGAAATTAGGGACGTAACTTGGTATAAACTATTCTCTGTATTAAAGTTGCTTCCTTCATCGAATAATACAAGAATTGAAAGTTCATAGGTTTGATTTTCCATTGGTATAGAAAAAAAACTATTAAAATGTATATAAAAAGATTGTTGTGGAAAATTCTTCGTATCATCAAGTAAAAGTGTAGCTGAATCTGTTTTGTACTTTTCCAATGTGACTAGTATAAAGAATTGCCCGAAGCAAAGAAACATTCAAGCTTAGATATAACAAATACAATAAGTAAGTAATAAGAGAAAGGTATCACGGTTCTGGAATTTTGTTGCGAACGATAATACCAAAAAGATGTCCAAAGGATTTAAGTCAGGAGATCATGGCGACTATGGTATCGGTCTTCCTCTTCCAATCCATTGTACCTCCTTGAACTTAATTAACGTACTCCCAAATATTTTGTCGAAAATGAGGGGAAGGATCATCGTTGCAAGAACCACATTCGGAGTCGGACAGCTAAGGGCACATCTTCTAGGCATTTAAGTAATAAGAGAAAGGTATCAGGGTTCTGGAAATTTGTTGTGAATGATAGTACCAAAGATTGTATAAACTATATTCTCGGTATGTTTCGCCAAAGAAAGTTTAAGATCAATATATCTTACTAAATCGACCCGCTAAAATATCTTCATGTTATTGGCATGTGTCAAATAATAAACATTCAAATAGGGTGGCAATATCATTAACAAAAACTATAAACGTCATTGGCCCAAGGCGGGAACCTTGTGGAACTTCTGAAATTTACACAAATTGGGTTATATTGAAAAATATGATGTCATATGATCGGATCAATAATCTCATAGATATTGTGTGTTATATAGACTAAATTAGTAGTTGGTCCCTCTACAAGATCTTGCTGTTCAGGCAAAACAACAACGTTTAAAATGAAATAACAACATAATAAAGGATGACTGAAATTACACAAAATTGCATAGGTTCATTATCTCCTGCGTACTATTTATTATGTTCTTTATAAACCGGACCAATTTTTGAAATTTTTCAACAAGTGTATACAAAAGTATACTCCACAAGTTATAAATGAAGAAGCAAAGTAGTCAACATAACTGGCAGCAGTTTGTTTGGGATCATATTTAGAGATATATGCTCTATTTACGATTGAAATTCTATTTTGTATAGAATTTTCTTGAACTACACCACATTTTGAATATTTGTTGTAGGCAATCTCGTATTGTCTCGACTATTTTTTGAAAATTAATTGTAAAACAGCACTTGTGCCGCTTTCAGTACCTCCCCTAGTAAATGCTCGTCTTCACTTTCCGAGCTCATTTTGAATTAAACACTCTTAGAATATGGATTGCATTAATAATTCAGCATTACTTTTTCAAACAACTAATTTGTCTTGTTTATTAGGTTGCTACCGTTATGATAGTCACCGTCTTGATTCAAACTATTTCAAATATTTTTCGCTGAGCTCAGCAAAATAACTTCCATTCTTGAACCATTTCACGTTCTAGATACAAAAAAACTGCATTAAGGATTCTCCTACCCGTTTTATAATTAATGTACTTAATTACTACCAACCATGTAATATATACTTAACTATATTTACCAATTGCGTCTTATATTTTAATATATCATGTTCTTATCAATTTTTTACATAACATACGTTTTTATATAATAAAGAGCAGGTAAAATACATTATTTCCCAGTCATGTTTTAGTCCGGAATCGCGTAGATCAAAGTTAATAAATCTACATCTCTACTTTTACAACTTCCCCTGGCAAAGCGCCCCCACTAAAATTAGTATGATGGAGAGATACAAGCGAACACAACTTTCCATTTAAATACGACCTTTTAAGAGCGCCACGACACCACACAGACGTGTCTACATGCAATGGGTCATTGTGGTTAATTTCGCCTGTGGAGATGCTTTATCTGGGTGATAAGTTGGAGGATCGTCGGGCACACGCGAATACTAGGCCAGCGGAAAGCCTCTGAAAAACGGGACGAAGGAAAATAGCTAGGATCGGTGTATCAAATGAAGTTCAACTGCTATTTACGTAATTCAACGTGGTTTGGTTTGAACATAAATTTAGGATGTGGGAGATAAGCCAAAAGTATTCGGTATCCTGCCAATTTCTCACTGCTCTCACCCAATAATTACAGACATCAATTTGAATAATGCCATGTTACCTCTAACCAAGTAGCGTTTTTTGTCAATGGAACATAGCAGTGATAATACTGAGAGCGTTAAAGTGTATTGCCAAAATCACTACTACATGATAGAAATGGCGTTATTACGCGGAGATGACTAAAATGGGATTTTTTTGAAGACAGCTATGTTCACATTGTGATTTCGTGGCGAAAACGGGGAGATGTGGCCTCTAAAAGAGAAGCTAAAGAAACTGTCTGTCTATTGGCTAAATATTCGTATGTAGTATGTCCCTTTGCTACATATTATTTGTGCTTTTACTTCTGCTTCTGCTATCATATATAGAAAAATAATCGTTATTATAATATTGTAACATATAAATATATAACATAGAATTAGATTAATCTCAAGGTATAAAATTAGAACGATTGAAAGTTTACTGTCAAATATGGATGCCTGAAATAAAAATGTTGTATACAAACTTAAATACTTTCTTTTATTATTTTTCTTATGTGAAACCAATAACTTTGTATAGACCAACAACATTTCATGCAATACTAATGAGTACGTCTGTAAACATGTTTGCTTTTGAAAATAGAGCTTTGAAGTGGTATATACCTAAAATGTATACTCAAAGTGATACAAACTAAAAATACCTAACTCTTTAGTTAGTTATATTTATATAACTAGTGGCCAATGAAACTAACACATCAACTTTCCGGCCACTTGAAAGTGGTAGCAACGCTACAATAACGTTGTTTAGCCAGTTAGCCATAATCTCTAAATTGTAATAATATGTAGTTCATATCAGCACATCACATCTCGCTCATTCTTATATCTAGTGTATATGTACAACGATTTTTAAAATAGTGTCTATAAAAGCGTAATGTAATCCCAACAAGTGCCCTCGAACACACTTGGTCTTCGCTAAGGGCATTTTAAAATTCTCACAATTAAGAAATTTTAAAGACGTTCTTCAACTCGAAATGTTATTTAAGTTGTAGTACTTTCTGTTTATTGTTTCAGTTTTCTATAAATCATAGTCGAATGCCGAAAAGTCTTCTTCGTGTTAGGTTTTTTGTTGCTGCAAATCTAGTTACATCTACATCTTACACAGAGGCACAGGATAAGCAATAAACTAATGTATGTTCCCTAACGTTAGAAGGTCATGCAAGAAGCAGGTCACTATTGGGTAAAAGTTACTCCATACATGATTATGAAGGTAGCAGCAACTTTTTAGTAATTTGTCGTGACAACTGTCACAACTGTATCATCAGTGCCACATTAAATATTTGTTTAAGGTTTCCAATACGTCGTCAAAACTATTACAAACACTTTAATGCTTCTGTTACTAAGTGATATGTAAGAGATATAGCTTGGTTGCCGTTACCTTTAATATCCACTTTAAAGCTTGGACAACTTTAAGGTGCTTCGGCTTAGTTCTCATAACGTTAACGATAATTTTTGATGGGGTGCTTTGGTGTCTAAAGCACCCCATCAAAAATTATAAAACCATGAAGTGACGGATTGCGTACTTGCAACTATACTAACTAAATAAATTGGTATTATTTTTGCTATATCGTGGTAGATTTAGTGATTACTACGTAATAGCCACTTAATTGAAGTTGCGGTGTCAGTTTTCATTACTATGCCTTGTCCTCATCGACGTGAAATTCACAAAAATTCTCGCGAATTTCACAGATTTTCATTTAAATTATTATTAATGGCGGAAAAGTGTCAATTTTTAGCAAATTTCGCAAAACAGGAATATTAACGCTATTTCCATCATTATGTAGGATTCGTAAGTTTTACTTGAGCTTCTGAAAATCGACCATGGCAGTTGTATGATGAAAATGATAGAAAATATAGCAGTTGGCAAAATTCGGTAAAAGTTGAGACTTTACCCGCCATTAAATAATTCGTGCGAATTTTCGCGAATTTCGCGTCTATGAGGACAATACTTTATGCTACCTGGATAGGCTGTTGAAGAAATTTCGGGGTTAACAGCTCACCTACCTCGACCAATTCCACCTGTATACATATTTAATCTTGGTGATATGTCTGAGGATGTGTTCGACTCACGCGACAACAGGGCGCTGCCCCGTCCGGCCGCCGATTGTTTATGGGCCGCCTCTCGTAAACATCGCGGCCTGTTTGTACTGAATTTGTCGCCTCTGTCAAAATCAATGCCGGAGATAAACTCCGGATTTTACGGTCGCCCCGCTGGTGGAGCTCAATTAAATGCGTTATGTATGGGTTTCTGCGCGAACGGGGACGGGGTGGGGCCGGCGCTGAAGGTTTCATAATTTTCGGGATTGTCCAACAGGTGACCAAGTCGGGCGTCGATCGAAAAAACAAAAAATATTGTATTGGTGTTGCTGTATACAGAATGTTTCACAAAATGTTCCGTAAAATACGTTGTAAACTTTGGGCGGCCATGCTACATAAAGAATGTAATTGGTGTTATTAGTACACTGATAAAAATGATTGTAAATTTACACGCTGTTTAGCCCACAGAGTAGTTAGTTTCACACAATATTATTAATACCTAAAAAATATATAAAAACGTAAGCGTCATATTTAATTTAAAATCATTGACAGGCTAAACTTACTTTTGTCATTGTCGATATTTAATTTTAAATAATTTTAATTTATATAATAATTTTTTTAGTTAGATATTTAACTCAACTTAAAGGAGGCCACCTGATGAAGCAATCCTAAAAATGCAGAAATAGGTCAGATCTCATCTATTGTGGTTGAATTTTCGAGTTTCCACTGTCAAAAGGTGAAGTTAGATATTTATAGAGTGTTTTCATTAAACCAGGTTAGTAAATTTAGATAGATTAATTTCTTTAGATAATTATTGAATATAACTTTGTCTGTGAAATTGTTCTTTAGCATACCTAGATGTTTGGTATCAGAGAGCATACATATGACTTCATTGATAGGAATTGTAGGAGATTTAATTTATATTAGCATAAAATGCCTTTCTAATGCAGTAAAAAATGTTACAAAAGCTAATAATAAGGAATATATGGGTAGATATTGTGGGTGTAATTCTACGCTGGTTGGGGCTTTAGCCCACAGAGTAGTTAGTTTCACACAATATTATTAATACCTAAAAAATATATAATAACACAATTGTCTTATTTTATTGCAGTTTTCGAAAAAATATTGTTTGTATTTCGAGCGCGAAATGCATTTGCATCCCCGAATTCCCGTAGGAGTTAACATTCCATCCTTGAACGCAAAATTAACATTTGACGTTCTATAGATACCAAAATAATTATTTTAGATTCCTCTAGCCAATATTTTATGTCGAACTAAAATAATGAAATAAGAAATACTTGTTGACATTTTTAAAATGTTAAGTAAAGTGGTTTTTCAGTTCGCCATATATATCCGTGAAAAACTTTATTCAACAGTTTTTGAGTAATTTTTTTTCTCGGTGTAACATTGGTGACAATGGTGGGAATTTATGCTATGTGTCAAATAAAATACGATGTCGACGTTTTGTCGCTTATTGCGACTTCTTCAGGACAACAAAAAAAACTAAAAGGTTTCAGTATCTTGTCATAGTTCTTACTTCGTACAAAGTATAACGTATGTAATTTTGTTTGACATAGATAACAGCATAAAGACACATACAACAGAACCATATATTAACAAAATTTGGAATACACCAGACATTCTGTATAATAAAAAAACTTCCTGCTACAGAACTTATTAAGGGATATCTGCCCATTGGGCATTCCCAACAAGTACCCCCCGCCTTAAGTTATTACCGAATCGCCGTCGCTTATCTTAAGGGCTATTTTGTGTAATTAAATAAGTTATCCAGAGTATCCATGGGCAGCGTCTTGGGATAGAGCGCAAAGGCCCGGTTCCTTAGAGGATGACGAAGGTCCAGACGTGACCAAATCAAAGTAAAAGCTCGTACTCTCCCTCCCGTCTTATATCATTTTCCTGGAGCTGGCCCGGTGCCTACTCTTCCTAGTCTTACGTCCGGTTAGGGAAATTTGATTTTCTGCAGCTGTGCGGGAAGGTGTTCTGGCAAATCTTGGTAAATTGAAAGCTTAGCTGCATTTAGTAGTGTTTAAGACCATTTGATGTGAATGTAATTATAGACAAAGGAATATTTTTGAAAAACAATAATTGATGTGTTGTCAGTTTGGTATCCTTTTCCGTTAAATACTAATCTTTTTTGGAGTATGTGTTCTTCAACACAGTATTGATATTCACATTTATTTATCTATTTCGACACAGGTAATCCAAGAGGCAATTCAATGCCCAATAACAAGATTACACAAAAAGAAATAACATATGTTTAAAACTAGATAATGATGAAATAAAAACATCTAGATTAATAAAATAATCATTATAATTCTTTTGTAAACATACGAAATGGAACATTACTTGCATAAGTAGTCCGACACGATGAAATATAAAAAAGATTTGCATTCCTAGAAAAATGTAAATGGTGAATAAAAGAAATTTGACTGAGAATATAAGAAAAATCAACAATATTGATAAGTAATTTGTAGAAAAACATAACAGATAAAATTATTCTCCAAGAGACTTTTTTTTAAACGGTAGTGCGACAGTCTGACATCATAAAGTTCATAGTATAAATTTCTGTAAAATCTATAATTCATTACATCAACAAATCTTCCCTGAACATTTTCAAGTCTATCTATGCATTTGTAATAATAGGGCTCCATAAGATGCTACCATATTCCAATTTACTTCTAACTAATGCTTTATACAAAATAATATTTAAAGAAAGGTTAGTGAAATGCCTTGTATTGCGTAATATAAAAATCTAGGGTTCTCACAGTTTTTTGTGCTATTGAGTCAAAATGTGTCTCAAAAGACTTTTTAAAATTATACTCAGGTCCTTAACTTCACCAATGACTCTCAAACTATGACCGCCAATGCAATTGTAAGCAATATTAAGTTTTTTTCCAAACAAATATTATTCTGTGGCATTTATTAATATTAAAGAAAAGTTTATGAGATTTCGAATATTCATTTAATCTGGACAGACCTTCCTCGAGTTTAATGCAGTCATCCACAGACTGAACAGTCTTTGACAATTGAAGGTTATCTGCAAATAAATTATAATTTGAATAACTGCAGCAGGAACCAATATTGTTTTTAAAAATTATAAAAAGAGATCCCAGGTGAGGGCCTTGTGGTATTCCAGAGGTAATACTATGATACTCAGAAAACTAATTGTTCAATCTGATCTGTTATAGATATAAAGCTTCAGCCAACTAAGCAGTTCCTCATGAGTACTGAAATTTTCAAATTTAATTAATGGTTGGTATACACAGCATTTTATTGTCCATAGCTTTAAGAGGTGTTTGTAAAAAGGCGTTAAATTAGCAATAACAGATCTGCCCTATCTTGTTATTTCATTTCTTTGTACAATCAATTGCAATAATAATGACACTCTTTAAAATTAATTTCGTGATTTATTTTGAACGGCAGATGTATTCGTAATAAAATCTACATCAACACTTAACATTAGTTCTTAGCTGTTGCAGTCACTAATAGAGATCTTATAAAATTTCTCTTCAGAACTTTCAATTATTCAAAAATTGAGGGAGGGCTATTATTATTGCAACATATTGTACTCTCTTATTTCATGACTTATTGACGACCTGTCAATAATTAACTTTAAATTGACTAAAGATAAAGTTATCAAAATTTATATACGAGTAATATCAACTCATTTGATAGGTATAATTGAATAAAAAATATATTATTAAAAGCCAAAATTCTTTGAACGTACTAACGGTTTTGCAAAGCTTAAATGATAACATACAAAAAGGTGTATTAGCTGAAAATCAATAGGATGTAGATAAAAGAATTAAGCTAGGCTTTCTATTAATCAAACATGTTACTATAGATTTAGTAACAGGGTATCAAAGTTAAAACCACTAGCAGAGGGCGTCACTTATGGCACATGATGTTTCTCTTAAATGATTCTCCTTTTTTATCTGAAAAAGGTAGACCTTGTTGAAATCGTTAGTAGTAACCGTTTTTGAAATAATACTATTTGAAATATTCAGTGCAACAAGTAGATACAAAATATATTGAAATATAATTTGGTAATATTGATGCATTAACAACGCTATATGTTTCATTAGTGCATTCTAAACTGTATATGGTTATTTAATCTGGTATCCTATATAAAAAAATCATTATTTATTTTTTCGAATTGGTGATAAGGAAATTCTTAGGTTCTTTTTCTATTAAAAAAGATGGCACATGTCTAAAATTATTAGAAAACAGACAGTGTAGTTACTAATAAAATATAGTGCATCTGAAAATATAAGAGCAATACATAACGCTTTAAAATAAACTGTATAGGTACTGGTAACTGTAGATACTGTACTGTACTGTACTGTAATTATATAGCACAAAAAAGACGATGAGAGTTACTGTTAGAGTTTGAATATAAAAATGTATTATTAAATCAAAAGCTGTACTTGTATTAGTCTGTAGTGAAAATAAATATTACTCTGTGTTATTGCAATGTATTTTGTTGTACTGTTTTAATATATTTTCTCAATTAATCTTAAACAATTCTCGACACGTTTAACGACAGTAAAATTAATCAGTTTAGCCAAGCTAGAATTATTACATGCAACATGGGAAATTATGACGTATTTTTCAAGTATTTCTTTCACCTTGGTGTGAACAATGAAAATATTTTAATTAAACAAACATAACTGTATCACAGGCAGTTAAGTAATTATGTAATAAATAATCTTATAATAAATTTAATATTGTCTCTTTTCTTTCTAATTATAATGAACCAATCAATTAATACATATAAATAGTATCTTACACGATCAATATAGAAAATAATACCCTTGCCCCTCTACCCTCCAGACAAATGAAAGTGAAAAATTCGAATTCTAGCGATTAGAGAAATATTAGAAGGCCATTAAGGCAAGTGGCAATAAATAAGAATCGTTACATGAAAGGTCAGTAAGTATTGTAAGAATAAGTTCTGAAATATGTGCTTGAGTTGTACTATAATGCATTAATTATATCTGTAATAGCTGTAACAAGTGAGCAATTGAGAGCTTTATGAAGGATTATTCAGCTAAAGTGTAATTGATTACGGAAAAATGGTAATTTCTAGGATTTTTGTACTTTGTATATGAGTGAAATATTTGAGTTATTTCAACAGCGGAAAGAGTACAAACACTTCGGTGTTGTGTAAGCTACTTTCGATATTTTTTCATAAATCAAGTTCAGGCTAAAAATATATTGTATGAGAAACGTATACACAATGAAGCATAAGAACTTCGTATGTGTTAGCTGAACTTCTGAAACTGACTTATATAAAGAAGTGAAAATAAGACAAAGAGTTAACAATATTTGTTTTAAATTCTTTGATTTCTAGACACAGGTGTTGTACATCCAAAGAACCATAATTTCAATTAGAACTTTGGAGTGTATTCGGTTTACATGATGCTTAAATAAAATGCTCAAATTCATTGCTTACTGATAACGAAAAAAAATTATACTTATACCACACGGGTAATCTTGGCTAATGAAAATCCACCATTAAATAAATATGCATGACACCTTCCTTTTTCACCAAAATCATGAAAATATGGACGGCATTTCGGATGAAGTTGAATATAATGCTACTGCATGTGTAGAACAAGAAACAATCTCTCAATATGAATCATGTATTACTTATCGGATTCTTAAGATATCTTCTTTAGGACCTTACTATTTTCAAATAATTTAAGTTCATTTTCAGAAGGACTCTCCAAGCAAGATTTATAGGAGTAATTATATAAATATTGAAATTCATTATTTTGTCTTTTATCGTCTGGAATGTGGAATCTGGAATTGTGAGGAGGGTACCAGAGAGGCTACAGCAGTTGGGCCCTATTGGGCCCCTTGTACCTTTTCCCATTAGATCAATCCACCTGAGTCGCCAACCAACCTAATAAGGAGAAAAAGGTGGTGACGTTGCTCAGGCAGATCTCTCTAATGAAGGCCATCGTTCTCCCAACACGGATTCTCTTATTGACGAGATGGCAGTGCACTCACAGAGTGCATAGAGTACTGTCTCCTCTTCCTGCTTGCTATCCCTCCAAAGAGGTGTTTCACATTTCCCCATATAATAAAAATGCTTCCTTAACCAACAGTGTCCAGGTTGAATACCTGTCACCAGGCGAAGATTTGTCCTAGATGTGGCCAGGTTCATTTTGGCTGCATCCTTACAGTGGTACTCTAGGAATTCCTTAGCAAATTGACAGCTATTTATTTTGTCTTGTCTTTTATCCTTTCCACGAATGAAGCAGGCTTTTGTTGACATTAAATATTTAGCTGCTACAATCGGTTGAGCTGAAAAACCCCTAATAAAATCGTTGAGTGTTATCATTAATAACAAATTGATCAAGAGGTGAAGATTATTTAAATTTTCTTTTAAACGACTGATGTCTTCATCCTGAATGACGTATCTATAAATAACTACCAAAAAACCTCTAGCGCAAATGCAGTTTTCAACCTTTAAATACATTTTCAGTAATGTTTTTCCTTATTTATTTTACTAATTTTTGATCATTTCTACAATTGACTTTAACAATACTTACAACAATAAAAAGCTAAAGATTAAACCTAAATCGTCTAATGCAATCAGCATCTTCTTCATCAATTCTAGTATTCTCAGTACGATTACATGGGAACATGCTGTATCTATTATTTTCGATTTTCAAAGACTTACTGGAATTTCTACCTTTCTATCACGGATAACTATATTTTTATATATGTATATTTTCCTCTTTTTAAGGATTGTGGAGATGTGATTCAAGCCAGATTCAGAAACACCCAAAGAGGCTTGCCGTCTATGGACGGTGGGATGCGCATTTGACATATTACAAGGATTTATAATTACACTCCTTTCGTCATTCATTGTTACGGCACGAGGTAAATGCTGGGAAACAGGGTGTGGAAACCACTGCGAGACAAACGATCGAAGGTGAAGCTGAAGTGGGAATATGCTCATTCATGTATATACTGAAAAAGTATCTGCGAATATCTCAAAACTTCCATTAATTATTGGCTTCATTATAACTATGACTGACATTAAAATATGCATAAATCTACATACATGACTTAACTAAAATAATTGTAAACAATATCTCTAATTTAACTGGTGTATTGATCACCAATCTATTGATTCATTTATTTTAAATAGAGCACCTTGTATCATTACTTTTTGAAATTCCTTAGTGAAGTTTTAATATATATTTTAAGCCTTGATACTTAGATTTTTTTTAAACAAATTGTATTGTTTTTGTAAGTTTCTGATATCCTTATTAATACTATAAAAAAGTCATGTTAGAAACAATTATTTTCTTAAAAAAATAAATATTTTTAAAATTTTAGCACATGAATCTACGAATCTGAATTCTCCGAAATATATAGATTTATTTCTCATATGTTGGCTATATCTTTTATTGTTTGTTTATTTAATTGTTATTTTGAGGATTTGCGATGAACTGAATAGAGAATCAAATTGCTTCTTATATTTGTAATGTTTGAATCACCATTTCTGGTTCAAGGAAGTTTGCATGGACAAATGGCAAAATTTACCCCAACGCGTTTTGGTAAATGACAGTTAGTCATTGGAACGTAACTAGGACTATTATAGGTACTCTCAAGTGTTTTGCCAATAGCGACACGTAATATAAACAAACGTCCAATTACGTATCTGAGACGAAAATAGGATATAAGTTTTTACTGTCCGCCATGTTCCGGCGACGTTTCCGGAACTTGTACGGTCACGTCCCAGCGACGTTGTGACTTAATACTTCTACAAGTAACGATAACGTTGTTTGGACTAATATATATTACTTAAAAGTTTCACGACTTTAAACAAACCATTAAAGTTCCCTGAACGTCACGGCAGCTATCATAGCTACTTGAAACTGATTGCAACTTTGACGTCATATTTTAGTATTATGAGATAGTACTGCTACGATCTCTTGCCACTTTCAAGTGCTAAAAACTTGCCACCGATAACTGACACGTCCCCAAAACCAGGAGAATCAGGAGTAGTCGAAAATATGTAGCAGTGACTGTAAATTTTGTTGCATGAAGTTATTACACAACAAAGTAGCAAATTTGGTGGCGGTTTCGTAATAGTTACTTTTTGAAAGCGAGTCTCAGATAGTTTTACTTTGGTGCTAGTTGTGATATCTAGTATGTTTGCAACCATTTTATGAGACAAAAAACCATGGAAGAATGGATAATGTGCAAGAGTATCTTGTGAGTGAAAGCTATGACTTTTACGTGTGTAATTGTTTATCCGATAGATACTGATTAATGTCTTGTTTGTTAGTAGTTTACAATATATGTTTTATTTTAGATAGCTAGGTTAATAATATGATTGTTGATCGGAATACATTAACATATTTTATTCCAAAAAAGCATAAAATAGTAACAACCTGCACATGTTTTCCCTACACTTTCGAACCAAAACAAAGCATTTATATTGTGAGGAAAAAAAACATATTCAGTAAAAAGCAGCTCTTTCTGTCTTTCTGAAAAAGAATTACGTTGAACTACAACTATAATCCGTTCTAAACTTATAAGCATTCAGACAAGCTTCCGAGGTATAATAAGCATTAGCCCGAACTTATTTGGCGCGAGATCCGAAGTAATCTTCATCTTGGTCCGATTAATTAGCGGGCTAGAAACGACTCCCAGGATCACGCGAGTTATGTGTGCCCGTCTTAATTCGAAGTAATTAGCAAAAAGCTACCGAGTTTTTGCTCCTAGGCCTTTTCACTTGGTTGATCTCCTTACTCAACGAGCCATTGCAAAACGTGACTTTTGGATTAGGACTGGAGGAAATTGCCTTCTGCATTAGACAAGTCACGTTAGCCGTTTTATTATCTCAATTATAAATGTTGCCGGTTATAGTCGGCGGTTGGGACTCTATTAATGGATCTGTTTGTCTCTGTTGTGTGCTATTGAACAAATTGCGCTATCAACGATTTCATAAATCAGTATTATGAACTTAAAGTTACCGGAAATGTTTGGAATCGTTGTCCTTTGAAGACTGCAGTGACGCAAAGCATCTGTAGGTGCAATAAGAATATCTGTTTCATATTTCGATATAAAGTTTTCCATTTAAAGCTTTATTAGTTTTATTAAAACAATCCTATGTTTATATTCAAATATATCAAATAATTTCCCAGTGCACAATCATATTACAATAGTTAATTTACAATATGTGTGTAGTAATATGAATTTACAACAAGAATATTGTAAAAAATTGTATCTACTTTCATTTAGGTAATTACATGGAAAAAATATATATTAGACAAAAAATGACGCGACAAGAAGTTAGTCTATTTTCTATGAACAGAAAAAAAAATTTAGGCAATATAATTAGTGCTATATTTAAGCAATGTCAAAACTATTTGAATTTTCTTCGAAGAATTATGTACTGAAAACTTACAAGATATTACCTAAATGCAATAAAGATATTATCATCTTTAACAGCTCTCAAGTTCTGTTGAAAATTAAATTATGTAATGGACATTATTTTAAATACATCACACTATATTATACAAGGTGTCCGGAAATGATGAACAAAAAATTCAGGGAATAATCCTGGACCAAAAATAAATGCTACTTCATTCTATAACATTTTTTCCAAAACTGATTATTAACGAAGTTACAGGGTGTTAAAGTTAAAATTTTATTTTCGATATTTGTAAATAACTTCTTAAGAAATTCAAATATTTACATAAAATTTGTAAATCGGGGGTTTTTGCGGACGAGAAATTCAAATATGCTTCTAATTTTGACGTCACTAATAGAGGGCGCCACTGTGGCACACCATGTCTCTTTTAAATGGCAGAACTTTTTTGCATCTTAATGTATCCATCTGACTATCGAAACAATCGATTCTCCTACCTGTTTTATTTGAAAAAGATATACCTTGCTAAAGTCGGTAGGCGTAACCATATTTGAAATAATCCTATTTGAAATGCTTAGTGAACCGAGTAAAAACTGTTTTGGTTTCAGGTAAAGTGCCTTTTCTGCTGAAAATACAGCAAAATGTTACTTGAAAAAGTTGTAATTTTAATTCAAACTATAGATGACAACATTTAAACAGCAAATATACAAATTAGTAATATTTTAGAATCAGTATAAACTGATTTATTTGCATTTGTCGTTATTACCATCGTCCAATAAAATATATCGGTCGTAAAAAATGTTTGTTTGATGTTGGCTGCAGTTGAATCTTTTAACATCATCATTTGAACTTTAGATATCAAATATATCCCAGCAGAACTAGTGTTTGCTTCCAAGCATATCACTTCTTACTGGCGGCAGACACAATGAGTAATTTACGGGAAAAGTAACTCATGGAATCAGTATCTCATTTTGAGAGTGGTTTATGGGATAATTTGCCTTTCGTTGTGTGATGTGTTTGATTGCGGAGTACGTTGGGATTCAATACTAAGTTAATACAACAAAAATGGTTATTTTCACAAATGCAGAAATGACAGACATGCACTTTATGTACGGCCGGACAAATGGAAAGTTCTTACATGCTTGTCGTCTTTATGCAGAAGCGTATCCTAACCTTAGAATTCCTCATCACAGTATATTTTCTAAGCTTCATCGAAGGCTATGTGAATCCGGAAAATTCAAAAAAAGAAGTTTTGATACAGGCCGACACCGGGAAGTACAAACCATTTGCTATCTGCAATCAAACACATCACACAACGAAAGGCAAATTATCCCATAAACCACTCTCAAAATGTTAAAATAGTACAAACCATTTGCTATCTGTCAAAGCAACAATGGAAACATCCGGAAATTGACAGCAGCCAACTAGTTTTTCCTAATAATGAGTGTAGTAAAACTGCCTCTTCCCGACGTGCAATACTTTACATTTTATTTTTTAACGTCGAAACAGTTAATTTTATCAAGAAATATAAGAGTGATAAAAGTTTGTAAATATATCGGCTTAACCTAATTTATTTTTGCTACGTCGTTAAGGAAGTTTTTTGAAAGTATAGTTAAAAAAACTGAAAGGGGTAGTTTATTTCAAGCATTTCCAATTATTTTCTAAAAGTGAAAAAATATGTCACAAATATCCTTCGGTGATGGTAACACTTCCACAAAATTTTACCATTCCCACACTTTTCATTTCCTAGAAAAACAATAAAAACACTCTTTTTTTCGCCATATTTGCAACGTGATATCTCCCTAATGGTTGACTTGTGACCCAACGTTTATATAACAAACTACCTTTTATTTTCAACAAGGAACCGCCCCCTGAAATGTTTTGCCTTTGTTTTGAAACACCCTGTATAGTCCAGATATAATTTTTACATCGACATTTTTTTGCGATGACAAATAAACACCAATGCACCGCAATATACAACATTTTATATAAGTATTGATAAGTAATGGATCGTATATAATAATATATAATTTAAATTTACCTTTAAATAACTCTAATGCAAGATTACTCGCATTTACCACTTCAGTTATTTCCATCAAGTCATTTATAACTATCAGTTTGTAGCGGCTTGGCATGCGGTTTAACATTATATTACATATTTTAATGAGAATACTCATTACGTATAATGCATGCTACTAGTTTTGGCGTAATTTTATAAATTGCAAAGAGCCTGTTTGTTTTTTTTTTCGTCTGATTACGGTCAAGTAATCATACATGCTGTCTTTTCTATCGGCTCCGTTTCAACTAAATCCTACTATTTTTGTCACGCCAAGTTGCGTTACTGTTAAATCCAAAGAAAGCAGAACGCTAGATGGCGTGGAATGCATCCAGGTAGATTTGAGGTAGCGTGGAGGCGCTTTTCAACTATTAACAAGCTGCAGCAAAAGAAACATGTGTTTAAGGACACTTATTAAGCCTCATGTACTGATCAGTGTACAGATAAATCAGAAAATTACCGTGCCCGTATCTCGTTAACGACTTTCAAAGTAAAACTGTAAGTTCCATTTCCGATATCAAATGACAGTATTTTTTAGTAAACTGATATACAAATTTCGTGACTTTTTACCTGCTTATAGTTAAATTTTTTACAAGACAATAAAAGACAAGGCAATGTAAGACAAGAACAAATTAAGACCAAGACAAGACTCTTGACAACGCGAATTGCAAGAAAAGACTAGTTTTATAAAAAAAATCTTGCTAGACAAGACAAGAAATATTGTTACGGCAAGAATTCTTGCAATCATATGAAAGAGTAATATTTGCGTGAATATTAGCAGAAAAAGTAAATATTGCATTTCTATTGTAGGTGGTATATTGTATTTAAAAGACATTCAGCTTATAAAATTGTTTTTAAATTCAATGTTTGTTGAGTCCAGTTCTGAATTGAACTAATTGTAAATTCACTGCCACTTGACTGAAAGAATTCCAATTCTGTTTCACCTATTTCACCTACTACTTATTATAACTACTGGCCGTTTATATTCTTTATAACGTATACCAATCGACCACTGTCGGCGGTCGATCATATTGAAAGTTGCGTGTGACCTCCGAGCGGGACCGTAGCCTACCGAGAGTAACCACCATTATTACCAAATTTGTAAGTCTGCCAAGTATCATGCAAGAGTCTTGTAAAATTGCTAGACAAAGAGTTTGCGAGACTCTAGATATACCATATAAGACATGATCTTGCAAAATCGAGCAAAAACAAGACTTTAAAGAAATTCCTGTCTGTTTTGCAAGTCAATAGACTTTCTCAAATTTTGCAAATTTTCTTGTCTCAGCCTACAGACATATTCCAATATATTTACACAAATTATATTTTGGAACAATTTAACATGCACATATTTAAAATATAAACTTTATTTCTTAAAATGATCCAAGAAATTACCTTTTAAAATGGTCTTACATTCAGTGTACCGTAGGAAACACTGTCGGTATTGTACAGATAGCAGATATAGCAGATTTGTACATCCATATTGCTCCACCTAAAAATCACTTTATGTTTGTTGTTTAAAGTGCATAAATGTCTCAAAATGCCCTCATTACTCAATACGAACGTCAAACGTATAACTTTTGTGGTTACAAAATATTTTGTCAATCAGAAAAAGTTGATATATTGCTAATTTACGGCGAGTTACAGACAAAATCGAGAAGAGCTGTAGAGTTATATCGAGAAAGGTATCCAGAGCGCCTCATTACTGATCATAGAACCTTTGCAAGATTGAAGGCGCCCTTGCGACCAAATGATTAATTTTCTATTAAGAATCAAATAATTTACCGAAGGTTAAGAAACAATGTTATTACAGCTAGTCGGTTACAGTATTTCGTACAAAATCTACGAAATTCTATACGGCAGGCTAGCCGAGAATTGAATTTGGATAAATCAACCGTTAAACGAATTTTAAACACCAATGGGTATCATGACTACAAAATTCAAAATTTCGAGTATTTGCTTGAACGTCACATTGAAAATAAATTAATTTTAATGCTCAAATTGTAGTAAATGTAAAAACTGTTGATCAGAACCTTTTTCGGCATGTTCTTTGGACGGACGAAAGTCGGTTTGTCAGTAATGGTTTGCCAAACAGGCGCAACGAAGACTACTGGTCCATTGAAAAATGCCACATTGTAAATTTAGTCCAAAACCAATGCCAATTTGGAGTAAATGCATGGTGCGCATCATCGGTAGGCATTTAATTGAGTCTTATTTTTATGAACATACATTAAACAGCGTAAGTTACCTACACTACACGACCTACGCGAAGAACTTCTTGCACTTTTGGAGAATGTGCCTTTGCAGATAAGCAGAAGCCTATGGTTTCAGTACGACAGAGTTCCACCCCATAAGACCAGGAGTGTGCAGCAACATCTAGATAACACTAATTATTAAAATTATTCTTAAAAGTTAGAACTAAAGGACAAACAAGTAAATACACAGAGTTTTTTAGTTCTAACTTTTGAGACTATTTTAATAATTATTATAATGTATTTTCTGAAGATGAGGTAACCCGTAACGATCGTAAAAATAATAGTACATTATACTATAAGGAAGAGAAATGCGTTATTTTGGCAGAGGTGCAATTTGAAGCCCGAGGGCTACAATGCACCGAGGACAAAATAGCATCTCTCCCGAATGGTACCTATATAGGTACTATCTTTTCCACGGTCTCATTAACTTAAAAACACATATTTTGACATTATGAAGTAAGTAGCATCAGAATTATTGTATTCGGATTTGAGCATTTATTTAGTAGTCGTTGAGTTATTGTCATAACTACAAAATAAACAAACAAAAAGAATTGTCAAATTAAGGTGCTAGTTTGGTTTAGTTTAAAATTTGTTTAGCGCACAATGAATAATTGTGAGTCGGAAGAGATTGTGGAGGCTGCAAATATTGCAATAAGCAATTTTCTGCCTACGAAGTCAAGATCTTTATACGATATAGCCTACAATCGGTTCAAAAAGTGGTGCACCGAGAAAAATGTTCAAGTATACAGCGAGAATGTTTTGTTGGCATACTTCAGTGAAAATGCAAAGAATTACAAGTCTTCCACATTATGGGCGCAATATTCTATGGTTAAGTCATGCTTGATAATTTACGACAACATAGATATAAGCAAATTCCAAGCTGATCGCATTTTTGAAAAGAACCGGTGACGGATATCAAGCGAAAAAATCGAAAATATTGACAAAGGGTGAAATCGACCGTTTTCTATCAAGTGCAGATGACAAATATTTCTTAATGATTAAGGTAAGATTACTTCTGTTGTTAGGTACTTCAATTATTAAGTATTTTGATTTTTTATAGGTTGGATTAATTCTGGGGATTGCCGGAGCTTGTCGAACTGATGAACTAGTCAATTTAACTGTAGATGATATTGAGGATGTAGGCTCTTCCTTGATTGTAAAAATTCCAAACACTAAGACAAAGATTCTACAAACCTTTCTGGCTACCGATCTGGGAAATATGCTTGAATTGTTTCGAAAATACTTGTCCCTTTGTCCTCCCCACGTCAAGCATAAGCGCCTTTTTTGTACTACAAAGCAGGAAAATTTAGTTCGCAGCCAGTTGGCAAGAATACCATGGGAAAAATTCCGAGTGTAGTAGCTTCGTATTTAAAATTACCTGATGCTGCATGTTATACTGGTCACTGCTTACGAAGATCTTCAGCGACATTACTGGCAGATGCTGGTGTAGATATCACGACAATAAAGCGTCATGCTGGTTGGAAATCAACGACGCGACAGTCGCTGAGGGTTATGTCGAGAACTCCATTGAAAATAAGACCAAAATTGCTAATCAGGTTTTAGTAGGTACCACTACTAGCGCAATCACAAAAACTGTAAATGTAAGCTAAAGTAATATTCCTTCTAATATTAATTTTGAAAATTGTACAAATGTAACATTTAATTTAAATGTCAATAAATAATTTCAATGTTATCTTTTTTTTTTCATAAAAACCGTTCTCCATAACGTAAACTCCCTTGGGAGCATTATACTCCCTTGGGAATAATCGACTACTTCTGTTTTAATTTTGATGTCATAGAAACTGATTTCTACTCCCGACCGTGGAAAAAATATATATTGGAGGAAAATTTATTTTATTGACCAATATCCCAGTAAATCTATTCAGTAATAATTAATTATATGGTCAGAAAGTTCGTTGTACATTTAAGTATCAATTCTTATAAACATTCCTTTGTCCCTATAAATCGGTGATCTTTATGATTTATAGCAAACTGCCAAATAGACAGTATTTTTATTGCCAGAACTAGAACTGCTTCTCTGCTTCTGGCGACACTTAAGCAACAGACCTTATGTCTCATCCTTTAATTGTATGTTGCAAAAACTTTTAACCAACGGTACTAATCTCGAATAAAATCACCGACGCAGCTGCGCCCGTTCTCCCCGATTATTAAAAATATTTTCTAATTAAAACCAAGCAAGCCTCCGAGTGAATATTGCATTTCTTATGTCAATGCTTTTAAGGTAATGGCAGAATAGCCATAAAACGGTGGCAAGAAGTAAAGCCGGAACCGCAAAACATCGTCGTATAACTCATAGTGGGTGCTTTTATTGTCCCACACAATACGCGGTAGTGGTTATTGGCCCTCAATAATTCAAGCAGTAGACTCATATCGGGAAATGCCACCGTCGTCACCGCTCTGTGTACCGAAATGTAACCCTCAACCCTCTCCTCGGCGTGCCCTAAAGCGAGGGGACAATTCTCTGCCCGCACATTACCTATTCTCCGTTGTTGTCTCCCTGAATTGGCGAAAAGTTGGGTTTAAAATAGAAATCCGCGCGCACGAAAATATGCGAGTCAGTTTTACCCCAGTTCTGAATTGTTTCTTCGCTGTCTAATCAAGTTTAACTTTATTAATCTAATCTGCATTTTACTACAAATTCTTAATTAGCAGGAGAAATAAAAAAATAATACGGTCATTTGGTCAAACCTAAAATTGCTCTATTTGCCTAATTTTTATGAAGCGTTTGATGTATGGTCAACCCAGTAGATCTGATAAATAGTATGATGATATACGAGGTCAAATCGAGGTCAATATAAATTTGTTTAAACATTTATGAACTGAATAATATACAGGGTGTTAAAAAAAGAGTGTAAAATATTTCAGGAGGAACCAGTATGAACCAACATAAGCAGAAAAGTCTTTGTTTTTTGTTTGTTAAAAGCTTCCTTTGTCGGTTTATTCCTAATAAAATAAAATGAAAAACGAACACTGGTGTATATCTCCACAACCGTTACTTTGCGGACTCATGTTTATTGAGATTCTTCTGCTTATTTTGGTTCATACTATTACCTCCTGAAATATTTTACACTCTTTTTTTAACACCCTGTATACTAATGTACACCCATTACCTGTAGCATTAGTGTTACCCAATAATTACCTGAAACGAAATATTATCAGGCCCATGGCCGGTTCTTATCTCAGAGTTTTATTACTCTCTTTCATTTCAAAACAGACTATAGTTGGGTTATGTTGCTGTTACACAATAAATTAGAAATAATTATTATTAGTGTTAATTGTGTCACTCTAATATTGGGAACAAGAATTAATTGAACTAATCACAGAGTACCCTAAATCAAGCAGTTTACAAGTAGACAACATAAAATATTCATCGAAATTTTTTCAAACCCGGCAGGAAAAACTTAAGTGGGTGGCCAGGGCTCGAGCTGAAGAATGGCCGAGACAGACCATTCCTTCGCCCTCAAAACAAAACACTGGCGTGCACGGCATTCCGATCACGTAGTCGCCAGAAAAATTGCGAGTCACTACCGTAACCCCGAGGCGAGGGGTGGCTCGGGCGGCGGAGGGACGGGGGTATATCGAAGAGCTATTTCAAGGGTGGAAATATATATGTGGATGAGAAGAGGGAGGTTAAAAAGATTTCATTTTTCCGAAACTGAACATGTTGCGGTTAGGAGCTTTATTGATGTTTTTATATCGGGAATTTTAAGTCCCAGAAGTGTTCCTCTTATGCACTTGTTTCTGCAGGAAATGCCCTGCTAAATCTTGGAGGGGCTGGCGGCTTCAGCAATGCCATATTCGTAGGATTTGGACTGAATGTCGTGATATTTCACCATTTCTTAAAGCTACAGGGTAAACCTTAAGCAATGGGTCACAGAGTAGTGGCGTGTTCTCTATGTTAAAATATTGCAGTTGGGCTCTATTTACGCTTTTCTAAAAATTAAAGATAATCGAAATATACAGTACACGTAGGTTTAGGCTTTTTAAGTAAAAACGATAATCCATAAAAGACACAAGTGTCATTAATGTTGGCTGGGTGAGACAACAAATGTTTGTCCTATCTCGATAAAACTGATCATAACATATTAATCCAGAAGGGTCTAAGGTCGGTGTGCAGGGTAACTTATGACGTTAGTTTGCGTCTTATATAAGTAATGTAACTCCAACAGTTGTAGCTTGTAATTTTAAATCTTCGCCTAGCTTCATTACATCAGGTGCCCCGCAATGTTCACACTTAGGATCCTTAAGCATCGGTCTGATGCCACGCCACGCCATGTGATGCAACGTCAGAAACATTTGACACCGTGTATTCTTATGTATTTTTATACATTGTGTGCACATTGCTCTGACGCTTCTCCACGCCACGCCATACGACGCCATTCGACGTGTTGCGACTCCGACTTGTTAGATTTTCATCGTGTCGCAAGGTGTAACGTGGTATGGTGTGGTAACAGTGTGCACCTGAATTTCATGTTAAACACATAAAATGACAGACAAAATTGATGAAATTTTGGTTATGTTAGATGGAGAAATCTTTATTTTTGGTGTCTTGTTAGGTATACGATAAAAATTCTTCATCAACTGTCATGAAATTCTCGAAATCCATGTCAATAAGCTCATCAACGTTTTAAGTTCGACCTTCGAAAGTGGTAAAAGTAATAGAACAGCTCGTTCCAAGTTTACGACAGCCACATTTTTTTATTCTCTCTTCACTTTTTTTCAATTGAAACTTATTTTTCCAGTAAAAGTTGCTAAATTTGTGGTACCACCATTGGCAAACTTGACTTTATGAATGCATAAAATGAAAAAAGTCGTTGCGAAGACAAATCAAATTCAATTCAAGATTGAGTGGCAGCTATCAATTCGCGATTACGCTGTCACTTTATTTTTTTCAAGGTATTTAAAAAATTACGTAATTTTAAAAACGTTCAATTATCCATTTTTTTTGCTAAAGATGGTACCATAAACCTCAGATTTTTGTATAGAATACCAAACATTAAATGAATAAAACATTTGTTCTAGCATTTAGAAAAATATTTGTCTTATGATATCCTTATCAGTTATTAGGCTCTATATCTTGTTTACGGATTTTTCAGTTGAATTTGCCAATGGCTGCATTAGCAACTTTAACAACTTTTTCGGAAAATAAAAAAATAAGGGTAAAATAATTTGTCACATACATTATGTACTGATTTTTCTTCCTAGTATTTTTCAATTACCCTGTATGTACGAAACCAATAAAATTGAAGAATATAAAGAAGTATGTTGAATTTTCATATAACTGATTTAAAAATATTGTTAACTCCGTTTCAGAGACTGATCAAATATACATTTTAACAACAAATGGATTGGACGGTTATTAAAGATAGTACAAGGATTTTTTGTAAAATACTACAAGTGAAGAGAACACTTATTTGCATATTTTGGAAAAATATTTGTCTTGTCAGTTTTGGTTACATATTATCTATGGCTTTTGCAAATGCATTTGCCAACAACAGTACTACCATTTTCACTACTCATTTTCTAGAAAATTAAGCCTCAAAGCCAAAAAAAGTAACGGGTGTGATCTGTGTCCCTTATCAAATCAAAATATGTACCGCCATGTTTTTGACAAAGTCGACATTTGAAAATATTTTTAATAGGTATCTACATAATATAAACCAATTAAGACTATCTAAACCAGTTCCACAATAAACCAAGACAATCCAGCGGTAACCGGAATAGGAATTTAATTTTGCCCCGCAGAAATGAGTGCCATTAGGCTAAACTCTAATACGACTTAAAAAAATATATGGCTATTACAGCCACCCTCCTAGCAAGGCATACATGCTACGGCTACGTTGTAACTCAGCCCCTTCTTGAGCGTGCCCGGAGTTTCCCGGAAAATTACAGCAATTGTCTCAATCATTGCCGGCGCTTTAAACTGCGACGTTGCCGATTGGTCGCAAATCGCATTTCTGCCGAAATTTCATCAATACAGTGTTGTTATCGAAAAAATATCCCCGTTCTTATTAATACGGCAATAATCTATTAAATTATTTATTTATTTAGAAATACACCTACCCAAAAGAGAAAACATTCATTTACAGAGTAGGAACACAATAAAATTATAATAAGTAGATACCATCACAAATTGCAAATATCTATTATATATTAAAATACATACAAACCAGTATTTAATTTTAGAAAAATGTAAGCATACCTATATTTAACAACAAAAAAGAAAAAAATTAATAACAAAGCCAAAATGTATGTGCACAATAAAAATACATACAAATATCACAAATATACAGACTCAGTTATGTAGCAAACTTGTCTTTAATACGATTAATATTAGAGCAAAATCTATTCAGGTCATTTTGAACTCGCCGGGAATACTAAAAATACTAATAAATCCGATATACGAGTAGTAGACAAGATTGTTGTAGTCGAAAGTGTAGTGTCTTCATATGGAAAGTATTTGAAAATCTCGATTTAATTCTGGGAATATTAAAACATATCTGTTTCAATAATGTTAGACAACCAAAATATGAATTTATAATTTTTTAAAGGAATATTGAATGCATTGTTCTACGTGAATCCAGAATATTAACATTAAATATTCTTAAAAGGGTTACATGGTTTTATCCAATTGCTGGATATACCTCAAAAAATGTATATATTTAAAAAAACTTCTTTGCATTTTTTCTGTTTTCACAATGAATATGTTGATGCCCAAACAACAGAAGGGTATTCAAGTCGTGACAAATGCATTATATAAAATCTTCTAAGTGTTAATTGAGGCAAAATCTTAAGTGTTTCTTATTATAAAACCCTTCTTTTAAAGGACTCTTTAAGTATAAAATTCAATATACTATCAAAAGTAATTAAAAATATAAAATACTGTGGACTTGTACCAGATAATGAGTAATCGAACATTATTACTTTTTTCTCGTAAAAGTCATGGAATTACACTTACTTATATTTAAGGAAGGTCGTTTTCATAACACCAATTATATCATCAGCGTATAATACATGTTTAACGTTACATTTAATAAATATGTCAGTAACGTTATTAATAAGATATTAAATAAAAATGGTCCGAGAATTGAGCCATGTGGAACACCTGATAGAACTTCTATATTTATACGATTTCATAAGATTTTATTGTACAGATGCTTCGTATAAACAATATAGTATGGTTGAGTTTGCCAAAGGCCTTGGAGAAAGTATGTATAGATTACATAAACCTGTCCTTGATCCAAAATGTCAGATACAAACTGCGTTATGCAAATTAAATGAGTGGAAGTTGATCTTCCTCTCATAAAGCCATGTTATATTGATTGTAATAAATATTATTTATTACATGATTATATAAGCTACAAGGTAAGACCTTTTTTAAGACCTTGCCAAAGTTACATGTAATGGTAATGGGTCTGTAATTTTGAATTTCGGCACGATTGCCACTGTTATAATAGAACAGATTCTGGACAATTTCCAAACATAAGTTTGAAATATTTTATTATAAGTTATTTGTAGAAGAAGTGCTAATTATTTCAATAATGTTCATTTTTATAGTTCCTGATCATTCGCGCCAGGTTCTTAGCATGGCACATGGCAACACCACCGCTTTAGAGCGTCTAGATCTACAGACGCAGCACAGCATCCGCTTGCTCTGCGCCCTCACCCCGCGGCTATATATTTTTATTTCCCCATTGCCTACTTAAAGGACTGATTAAAATGGGGGATATGTTAAAGCCAATATTAAAACCTTTCGAGGGATCTGGAATTAGAGCCGTTTCTTTTAAAAGGTAATTTATCTTTAAATTGGATTAGGCATATGCTAGTGCGGAGGACAAGTTTTATGGCACAACCCAGGAATTCGGATGATTTTTATTGGGGTTAAAAGACAGAACTCTGAAAATCGACAACAATAAACTGAAGGAGATGGAATTTTCTTAATAGTCTAATTTACTGCTAAAATTATATAAATAAGTGCTCGTCTCAATTTAGATTATAAAGTGATCGTCAATGGTGACGTTCATATTATGTATAATTTGATTATGTAAGCAATAAAGCGAAGCGATATGAAGTTGTGTGGATAAGATATAACATATAAGCTGTATAGTATCTTAATGATCGTAGTAGTTTAGGTGGTATAGCCTATTCTAGCAGTATAGTCTAACTGGACTATTAAAACAAAATCTGTGTCGCACTAGATAAAGATTTGAAGAATAATACCAACTAGCACAATTAACCTTAAGGTACGAGTTGCAGGGGATAATATTCCAGGTGTGCCAGTTAAAGGATTCAAAGAATACAAAATTATCAAAAGTTAGTTGGCGTTAAGTGAATCTGCCACTTTGACAGTTTATTACAAACTTACCCGTATCATCTTTCTACAATAATTGTAGAATGCCGTTTGTTTGAACGGTGATGGCCCACCACTACCCAGTTACACCTGCCTGATGCACGCTGCGCAGATATCACATTTTAACACGGATAATACTACACTGCACTATACATACACGCTATACACTACTGGTTACATGCCACATGTACTGTCATTAAAACGGTCACCTATTAACAGTTTTTATACTGTTCTATAGACTATATTATGTAAATATATGTTACTGGTCACTAGCCAGCTCTTTCATTATCAATGTCATTTCGAGCTCCTGTTGTCTCCATTCATGTTTCGTTTGTTTAATATACTTTTAGATTCAGATTCCAATCCTTTTTAATGTTTGTCTCAAATAGTTTTTCTTCTGATTTTGTTTTATAAAACAGAAATTTATTTATATTTCGCAAATGCATCCTGCTAGATATCCTAGGCAAAGTTTCATCCTGTGGGATAACAACCTTAATTTTAATTATTATTGGGAACTCATTTTTGAAATATCATTCATGAATTGTTCTTTGAATAGCGTATTTTGTGTCGTCATCAAATCCTATCATCTTCCTTCCACGAGTTTAAACTTTATTCCGAGTTTTGCAGTTGTGTGTTCTTCTTTGCTCTTCTTATTGCATGATATATACTACTCACTGACACCCTTATTAATGAATTATACTCACATTTCCGTCTCGCACCCTAATCCGTTCATACACGGTTTTCCTTCATCTGATTTTGAGCACACGCTGTAGACTTGTATTTTTTATTTTTCGTTTTTAACAACACAATGTCACTAATAAGTTTATTAGAAATATAATTAAATTAGCGAAAAGGTATACTTGAACTTTACCCATACACACACACACCCGTGGTAGCTGTGCAGATAGAATAGGTAGATCCGTCACACAAGTGGCGCTTGCGTATTTGATGCAACGTAGCCTGTGTAATGCGGGTTTGCTCTGCAAAACACATAATTTACTACACTTTTATATATCTTTGTGTTGACTGCTTTTATCAATGATGCAAAATTTTGATGCAACATTTTTATGATATGCTTACAAATTTAAGTTATGTAAAATCTTGGTATCGAACCTAAAAATAGCGAGAGAAGATATTACGAACAATCTTGAACAAAACATTCACTTAATGTCATCCAAATTTCTCGAACACACATGTTTGAAAATCTCGGTGTTCCATTTGAATTAAATTATTTTTCTCTCATGTAAATGCGGTCTCTGTGAGGTACTAGAATCGTTTGATATTGTCTTACGATGTGCACGAGGTTAGTTTGGGTTTCTGACGTTGTTCTGAATTTCCTTTTTCTCCTTTTTAAATATTTTTAATACTAATCTGTTGACATTTTATTTGTTATTGTAATGTATTTTCTTTTCGCTTTGCTTTATAATTGAATTTCTAGTAAATAAATAACGTAACACTGAATATCATTTGATGATTTAGTTTAATTTTATTTCTTAATATGAAACAAAGCTAGTTTTAAAGAAATTGCAAAAGAAGTTAGCTTATTCGGAACGTAAGGACTCGTCATGTTACTCGAGGCATTTAGCTACGTGCTGACGAATCCAATTCCGGGTAAATTTTCTTTCCAAATTCCTCTTAGTCGAGTAATCTCCAAGAAACGGACTTAGTTCAACTGTTTTATACAGTCCTGGGGGTTTAAGGGGTTTATTTTATGTGTTATATTTTAAGTGCAAGGCAATTAGCGAGTCAGTAGAGCGGAATTAAGTAACATCTCAATTTAAATATCTTAACAGCCCTCAACCCTCCGGGTCCGCATCTCGGGACAACCCTTTACTTTCCCTCTTAATAAAAGACTCACTTACTTTTCGGATCCGACCTATTTTCGCTGATTAAAAATCCGCCACATCTGTGCCGATGTGTTTTTATAATTTATTCGTTTTTTTATTAAAGCGGGATGTCTGCGAGGCGGGCGTTTAACTCTTTGAAGGTATCGGGAAGGGTAATAAATATTTCGGCTCAGGGCTTAATTAAAAGTACGGGGAAATCTCGCCCAAAACCTTAGGGATCATAAGTACAGAATGCTAGAAAAAATGCTATACTAATGCGAGCGTTTCCTGCACTATATTCTGCAATCTAAAGATCATTTTGAGATGAGTTAGCCATGATTAATAAAAATTAACAAGAATATTTTTTTCCCGTAAAACTGTTGCTATGTCCTCTATGATCTTTTAAATAATGTCAATGAAACACTTTTGGTTTACTTTTTATTCATTTACGTTGTGCTGCACCCCTTTTGAATTTTGATTTTCAGAGAAATTTCAGACTTATATTAAATTCTTCATATAAGTGCTATTGATTTATACATATACAATTTTAGAATAAATTTTAATTAAAATTCGTAAACTGTATTTTACTTATTGTGCTGGTACTTAGGTTATTATTATTTTCGCGCCCTGTAACTCAACAATTACTACAGTTAAAGCTAATTGTTAGTTAAGGGCGCCGTATTCCTGAAAAAGTGTTTTCTACAAATATACATAAATTTAGACATTTAAGAACTAAATAATATAGAGTTTAGCAAATAACAAGGATGTTATTTCATGCCACCTGCAAATATTCAAAGATACCGAAGTAAAATCAATATTTAACATCAGAAAGCGATCTATCCAATGAATTTTTAGGTACTGAAATCTTTCAAAATACGTATTTTTTAAATTCAACTATAAATGTAAACATTGTTATAACATAAACTTACATAGTTCTGCATATAAGATTGTTCACTTTTGTTTATAAGTATGTGAAAATAATTGTTAAAATGTGGGGTTAGAATAGCGAAATTATGTGTGTCATATAAATGCATTTTAAAAGTTATTACATTATTTGAGGAAAGTTTAAATAGTAAAAGTGGATAAACAAAACATCAATAATTCTATTTTTGATATTACTTTTGCTCTACGAGTTTTATTTTTCGAGATTTCAGTACCTAAAAACACCACAAATTTGATCATTTTACGGCGAGAGATACGGGCACCTTAACAAAAAGGAGGTTAACTTTCGATTAAGGATTCTGAATTACCTTAATTGACTTGAAAGTTTAGCCCTTTCTAACTTTGACGTTCATGATTATTTTTTTTTGAACCTAGCACATTAACAATTTACTTTAAATGTGCCACCTGTGTTATTCTCTCTACAAATTATTATGCCGTCCTTTTGGACGGCTATTGCCCACCACCACCCATTTACACCTACCTGATGCGCGCACTCCGCTTATTAAATTTTACATTTACTATAACGGAGCTGATCTGTACTATGTTTAAAGTCTGAATCGTTAGAATTTTTAGATCTGGTAAACCATTTTCCCTTAAATATTGCCATTCATTTTGGTTTCAGTTTAAACTCAATGAATTTGAAGAAACTGTTGAAGAAGAAATTATTCAATTGAGAAGTGAGGTGCAAAACAAAGTAAACTGTGGAGGCGAAGTCGATCCACTTATATATATTTTTATACTTTTACCAAATTTAAGCTATACTGTTCGCATTCTTCATTCTGCAGATGAATCAATATTTTGAAATTTTTTTAGTTTGGCAGCTGACACTGAATGAACTGAGTTAACATTGACCGAAGAAATGAGCATTAAAGTACCATTTGTCTGATTCTGCGACTGGGGTTCGTGTATTCCTGCAACAATAGCCGGCTCACGTTTTTTTCCTGAAAAATACCCTTCGTGAAGGAGCCAATCGGACGGAGCACCATATATAAGGAGGAAGGCAGGCCTTAATTGTCAATTAGTGTGTTTTAAGAGCATTAAGATGTAAGTAAGGAGGCAGCGAGTGGACTTGCATAAATTCCCATTAGCTGGTATTTTTATTGGTTTATCTATAGCGCGAGAACATGAGTGTTCAGTGAATAGTCATGTTGGCGATGATTGCGGCCGATTTGGCCACCGCGTGGGCAAACCAGGTCCAGTGTCCGACCGGTGCGGTGTCCACTAATCACCCATGGACGGATTAGGGCCCAGCGACTGCGAAAAGCACTTTCACTAATAGCACGGTGGCTTGTTAAAAATTGCAGGGCAATCTCGACGCCGGTTCAGAAAACGGGGCCCGGTTTGATCAGGTAACGTATTAATTAATAAGATAATGCACTTCTACAATGTGGCTCATTGAAATTTGCAACAATGAGTGTATCACTAATAAATCGTATGAAATTTGATTGGGAAATTATAAAAGTTCAATTCGATATTCAATTTTCGTGTGTTCGGACAACGCAGTACATACATTTAACTACTCGTAACTAACTAACTCCAGAAATGGCTAAGGTGACGAGGCCAATTTCTCAGTGGCATGTTGATGTCAATATTTATTTGTCCTTCTATTTTATATTTAAGAAGACTTAATAGTTTCTCTAAGAAACAAAGACAAATATCAAAATTATAGACGAGAAGATACCATCAAAATTAATTATTTTTAACAATCTTACAGCTATTTTTTTGATATTTATTTTTTTAATTTAGATTTCTTCTACAATACATGTTTTCTATATTATTTATCTTAATAACTTCCTTAAGCCTTTTTTATTATTTTTTTAATTTGCTAGTTGCATCTTCTCTTTTTTTACATACGTTTAGAAGAGCTAATTTGTCAATTGTGATATTACTGTGTTGTTGTGTTAAACGGACATTGGTATTGAATAAAGTTGCAAAATAGACTCGTGAAATGGACAGAGAAAGTGCATCTCACCGGGCAAATGCGAGAAGTATTGCAAAATTAAGAAAAGTATTAGAGTTGTGGCGCAAATTTAATTGAAAAACAGGTAGGTTTAAGTACATTGAACAAATTAAAATGTAAAATTGTAAAGAATTAAACGTTTTTATGAAGCTACCAAAATATACAGAGGGCGATTAGAAAATCAATAGTAAAGCAAACTTAACATTTGTTCTCATTTATTCAGCGCTTTATTCCGGTTCCAAATAACAACTTCGCATTCACTCTTACCGTGATTGAAACATTTATACAATTTTGCTACGACTTCACCACATTAAATTACCTGTTTTACTTTGGACACATAATAATTAAAAGTAATAAATAGGAATGTTTTAACAAGTTTAAATAAAATGAATAGTAAACAGCAATCAAAAGTGACCATTATAAATTACTTTATCTTATTATCTTTCAAGTTAAAACAAGTAGTTTAATGATAAATCAGATGACAATTTTATAAGTCCCTCAAGTAAAACTATCTATCTGGTACTTCCAACAGCATTGTCGCCGTAATTGCCACGAATAGATCTATGTTCTAAACAAAGAAATAAATTGCATTTAACATTACCGTAAGTTCGCCACATCATCACTAATAATTATGGCATTACCTACACAGAATGTACACTATATCTATAACCCACAAATGCCGCAAATACGCAAAAATGCGAGAAATAAACGCCTGTTTACATGACGAACTCAATAATCTGCACCTGTATCTATGATAACAAACCGCGTCAAACGCGTTTTCAACCCCGTGGTTTTGCTTACATTCTATGGCAATTTATTAATGTTAATATTCTAATTATTATGTTATGAGTACACATCTTCTGACCCTTCAATACGTGTAAAAGATTACCCTGTAATATCCTGTAATATATTACAAACCACTACAAACTTCATGCAACTTTATGGAATTATTTAAATAATAATCAATGATGGCTATCAGTAGAATGATTGTATTAATAGCGATAATTCATAAACTTTAAATAGCATAAAAATCCCCGATTTTGTTTGTAACAATCCTTTCTCCCTGTCAACACGAAAAATTCCCGAAAAAAGAAAATCCCCTATATCTGGTAACACTGAAAGATATTTCAAAATAAAATTCTAGCATTCAGCACCATGTTTTTTAAACCAGCAACATTCGGATAAGGCATATTTGGCTCAATCGCCATATTTTGGTGTGTAGTATCTCTAGTTCAGAGATTGCCCATTCTTAATGAATCACCCTGTATTAGTATTTACATATATTCTTAGCTAATGAAATTTTTTATATATTGTTTATTAATAATTGTTATTAAAAGTTGCAGTATTATTAGCAAATCATAAAATATACTTCTTCATTAATTATGTAATTATTTTGTATCATTTTCTTGTGGTGCATTCAAAGGAAAAAATAATTGAAACAAAGTTTTAAAGTTATTTTACTATTAACTTTCACCTTACCGTACGCAACGGTATAATAACAGCAATAAATACGCTGGTAATTAATAATTATTTTTAAATAAACTTTAATTGCGTTGTTATTCAATTATATATGTACCTTAAGCATTTTATATAACAAATATAATTAACTGTACTCTGAGAAAACCATTAAATAATACATTTCTGCGGAGTTTTTGTGTTATCAATACCGTATTATTATTGTTTTTTACATGCACGCAACTTTCCTGGCTGCTCATTTCAAGTTCCTGGAGTATTCTTGTGCTTATTTTCCATTACAAACACAGTCACAAGTCTACGGAACTACTAATTTCCAATATACAGTGTATTGACATATCTACAGGATGTTTAAAAAAGGTTACAAACATTCAGATATAATAGAGAATATTATAACATGAAAATATACTGATGTTATTTTAGTCTGGTAATAGGTCAATTATTGTAGTAGAAAAACTAAATTTTTTGCCAACGTTTCGGGTTATATTTCAGCCATCTTCAGGGTTCTAGAAATGTAAATGTGATACATAACCAATGTAAAATTACAATAAATTAAAACTTAAGAAGAAAAAAAACAAACCACATTGAAAATTACACATTAAAATTACAATTTTTAACTTAATACTAGAGCAAGCTAAGTACCTTGTAATATTTATTTTTATTTTATTAATTTTAAAAGAAAAGGGACAATGTAGTCAAACATAAATTAAGCTAAAAACAAATTACAATTAACAATTTTACAAATTACCTGTGGTTAAGTTTTTCTTCGTCCAATTTAATGTAAAAAATAACTGTTTATTTAAAGTGTCTATTACAGGTGAAAAATATTGACAATATATACCCATACCTATATAGAATTATAATTAACATCAATGGGAAACAATGATTAATCTACAGCGTGTTAAAAAATAGTGTAAAATATTTCAGAAGGTAATAGTATGAACCAAAATAAGCAGAAAAGTCTTAATAAACATGGGTCTGCAAAGTAACGGTTGCGGAGATATGGACCACTATTTGTTTTTCATTTTATTTTATTAGAAACCGACAAAGGAAGCTTTTAACAAACAAAAAACAAAGTTACAGAAGATGTTCAAAGTGCCCTCCGTCCATTTCCAAGCAGGCACGACATATTCATCTCAACGATATTCGAACTCTTTTGAAAACACCTTCCTTGGTTTGGATTTCTTGACACTTTTGATTAATCCGTAACTGCAGCTCTTCCAGGCTATTTACAGGAGTACAATACACTAATGTCTTCAAATATCCCCAAACAAATAAATCTAGAGGGTTCAGATCAGGCGATCTTGGAGGCCATAAAACTGGTCCTACCCATTATGTGGATAAGCCAAAACGTTGGCAACTTGTAAAACAAATAGTTTTTCTACTACAATGAACCTATTACCAGACTAAAATAACATCAGTAATTTATCAAAGGTCACTAGATACAACATAAGACATGAAAATATAATTCAAAACAAGGTTACAAACTTTGGAACATAATAGAGGAGGTTAAAATATGAAAATATAAGGTTAGAATTCCTCTCCGAAAATGCGCTATTTATTATTAAGCCTTGCAAAGTGTAAAATTTAAGTGAACCTTAGCTGGCAAAATAAATATTGTATTTCTATTGTAGGTATGTCCTCTATTTAAAGGGTATCCAACTTATATAATTATTTTGAAAATCAAAGTTTTTGTTAAGTTGCGCTGAACTAGAATTAATTATAAATTCATCGCCACCTGACTGAAAAGGCTGCGCTTCGATTCTGTTTCACCTATTTCACCCATTACTTACTTATTATGTAAAACTGGCCATTACTATATTTTATAACGTCTACCAATCAACCATTATCGACGATGGACAGTGATGAACAGTATCGATAGGTACTCCGAGCGGGACCGCAGCCAACCGAGAGCAATCACCACCACCACCAAATTCGTAATAAAGTTTCATGTTTCTTATTTGTATGCAAGAGTCTCACAACAATCAAGCAAGAGTCTTGCAAAATTGCCAGACAAGAAATTTGCGACACTCGCAAGACATGATCTTGCTAAAATCGACCAAGAAAGATTTTAAAGAAACTCTTATCTTATTTTATAAGAAAAAACAAGACTTTCAAATTTTGCAACATTTCTTGTCTCAGATAGCATTACTTAAAAAGCTTTACAACGCAATGCCTACTCATGGAAAACTCAAAAGAAATTGGGGTGGGTCCATTTAAGTTACGTGGCGTTAGGAAATTCCTTTTGGCTTAAAGAATCTTAATACCAATAAAGGTCTTACCATTTGTTAAGTAAATGATCTGCTAGAAGATTGACTCAAACAACGTTAAACTACATTACACCTGTGAAGAGCCAAATTCTCTCGCTTTCTTTGGAATAATTGTGGGTCCTGTTGAAAAAAAATAAACTGATTTGAACTCCATTGGTGTTTTATAGACCATTATCTTCATGTAATCCCACAGAAAAAAGTTCATTGGTATCAAATCAGGACGGGTTGGTCCCCTCCTCTCCCTAGCCATCTGTGGAGATTCCACGTACTTCAAGCACCAAATACGTTAAGACTTCGACATGGTGTAACCACATTCTTCGAATTGTGACCAAGGGAACATCTTCCAACAAATCAGGTTATGGTCAGATCCGCCATTTTGCGTAACATTTAAGTAAATGTTGATATTTAAGCGAGGTGGTAACAGATACGGTCCGATAAGACTTTTCGCACTTATAAGTTCCAAAACGGCACTTTTTTGACAGCAATCGTTATACTTTCATGCCTTAACCTTCTCTACTGTCCCAAAGTTTGTTACTCCTTTTTTGAAACTCGCTGTATATGTTAAGCTGTTAAGTTTCCGATATAAGACTTTGAATGAGGTTTAAGGGAAATCTAATAAAATCAAACAAAGCTTACAAGACTACGATCAGTTTAGGTTGGAAACTCTTTATTGTCCACAGCTGTGAAACTTTCTGTTACATATTGGAATAAAGAATGTTTTTATAGACTAATTAAGGTTCACATGCAATCAAGTTAGGTATATGTAAAATAATTATTAGAGAACAAAGCACCTAGACAAGTGCTTTGTGGTGGATGTCGCCACATATTAATTCATTTCTTATACCTTCTGTTGCATACAAAAGACAAATCAATGTAAAAAGTAATTAAATAAACATTATGAGAATCGTTATCCGTCGGGGTAAGCTCACATTAAGCATTCAGCTCTTGTGTGCTTAATTAATACGCTTTTTATAACTGTCCTTTTTGTAGGAACGGTTAGCGTTTCATTTTTATTCTTCGACGAAGGTACTGCATGTTTTCTGTAACAACAAAAAAATCCAAAGGAGCATACTGCACAAAACGACGAATTAATTCAGGGCTTTTTCAGGACAGCTTTGTTGAACTTGGCATTGTTATAAGTATAGCTTAAACCAAGTAGCTCAGTTGATTCTAAATCGTAAGTCGCGCATAGCGGCCTATTTTGTCCCCAATCTGGAGCCTGGAATACGCCACCAGCAAGTAAACTTCGCTTATGCAGAGACGTACTAAACAATGATTATATTAGTAGAACTAACTACATCTATCGGCCGTTCGCTACTCCATGCCGGACTGAAAATGTCACAGGCACGAAGCGTTCTACATGCAGTAGACACCATTGAAAGCTGTCGACCTTTATCGCGATCGGCGAGAAACGATATTTTGCAAACACGGAATTCCAGGAAACAACTACTCTGCGGGCTAATGCCCCGACCAGCATTGAATTACACCTGGAAAACCTATAGCAACAGCTAGAGTCATTCGTCAGACGCCCACCAGACATATACCGGTTTCGAGCTTATTAGCTCTCATCAGCATGCCATAGGTGAGGTATCCGACGAATAATCCTAGCTGCTTTTGTCTGTCTAACCCGACAGAAGGGACCATGATTATAGACATTATAGGCTATAGGTTTTCCAGGTGTAATTCAATGCTGGGCGGGGCATTAGCCCGCAGAGTAGTTGTTTCCTGGAATTCCGTGTTTGCAATTATTATATTGTTTGGGTAAAATTCGGAATGACTAAGAACGATGGAATAAATCGAAGCACTTTTTTGAAGTGTCTAGTTAACTTTTACCGTCGAAATTTGTTTCTGTTTAGATTCTTTAAAAGCGTAAATATCTGTAATTATTTCATTATGTGATAAACTAGTCGAAAAAATAATGTGTAATACACAAAAAATTTAATAAATGTCCTAAGCAAAGAAATAAATAAAATTCAACTGCTTTTAACGCTAATTTCCAGTGTCACACAACATTTTAATGTTAAATGTAATTATACCAATTATTATTTATTACATAATAATTTACTGCTAATGAAATACGAAATAGACTATTTAATGTAATTACAGAAAACAATCACAAATTATTAGTAACAAACCTTCAATTTATTACTTAAATTAATGATTTTATTATTTCTAAATTACCTGCAGGAGTAGTTAGAGGGAATAGCTTTTTTAATATTTTACGAAAAAAGAGCACACTTAATAAAAATTTTTGCTTGAACAGTAAAACTTCTAAATAGCGGCCAGCAAAATTTATTGTGAAAATGTCTGTTATAATTTTAAATATTACCTCTCATATTAAATAATTACTTTTTTTAATTGAGGATTGTTTTAAGTTCTTAATTCTTAATTGCAAAACCTGAAATTCATTCTATTAAAATTTAGACAATTTTTACAGCTAGTACTTTTATTTTACTGTTTAAGAAAGGTATTTTAAGCTAATATGTATCAAATCTCCTACAATTCCTATCAGTGAAGTCATATGCATGCTCTCTGATACCAAACATCTAGGTATGCTAATGAACACCCACAGACAAAACTCTATTCAATAATTATCTAAAAAATGTATTCTATTTACTAACCTGATATACTCTATATATGAAGTGGGAACTCGAAATTCAACCACAATAGATGGGATCTGATCTATTTCTGCATTTTTTTGGATAGCTTCATCAGGTGGCCTCCTTTAACTTGAGTCAAATATGACTTCATTGATAGGAATTGTAGGAGATTTGATACATATTAGCTTAAAATACCTTTCTTAAACAGTAAAAAAGTGTTACAAAAGCTAATAATAAGGAATATATGGGTAGATATTGTGGGTGTAATTCAACGCTGGTTGGGGCTTTTATCCACAGAGTAGTTAGTTTCACACAATATTATTAATACCTAAAAATATATAAAAACTTTTACATAAAGGGTACACATTATTCAAGTAGATATGTCATATTTAATTCATTTACAGACTAATGTCACTTTTGTCCACTGAGTAGTTAGTTTCACACAATATTGTTAATACCTGAAAATATATGAAAAAACTATACATAAAAAGTACATTTTTATTTATTTTAGTAGGTCGTTATGATACTTGACAGTTAATCAGTTTGACGCTGTCGACATTATTTAATTTCATTTTGACATTTAATTTCAAATAATTTTAATTTATTATTATAATAATTTTTATAGTTAGATATTTGAGTCAAGTTAAAGGAGGCCACCTGATGAAGCAATCCAAAAAATTCAGAAATAGATCAGATCTAATATATTGTTGTTTAATTTAGATTTACCACTCCATTTATATAGTATATGAGGTTAGTAAATATAATAAATTTTTTAGATAATTGTTGAATAGAGTTTTGTCTGTGGATGTTCATTAGCATACCTAGATGTTTGGTATCAGAGAGCATGCATATGACTTCATTGATAGGAATTGTAGGAGATTTGATACATATTAGCTTAAAATACCTTTCTTAAACAGTAAAAAAATGTTACAAAAGCTAATAATAAGGAATATATGGGTAGATATTGTGGGTGTAATTCAACGCAGGTTGGAGCTTTTGTCCACTGAGTAGTTAGTTTCACACAATATTGTTAATACCTGAAAATATATGAAAAAAACTAGTACTTTTATCATTACAAAATAGATGAATCTGCACATTTCTTAGTTTCTGGCACACAAACATTTAATGTTTTACGTTCCATACTCTTTCACAACACTTACATTACTTAAATCACATTAATTCATTGATTATTTGTTAAACGCCGAAATTAGGATTTTCGGCGAAATCATTGCTATCAATATATGCATAATTTTCTAGGTTTACATAATATAATTCAGGAAAATGCTGGACCAGTGGAATTTCATCGAAATTTTCGACTTGCTAGACGTTTTACCAAAAACCTTTTAGAAGATTTTAAAAGGTGGCCAAATATAAACGTTTTACTCTATTTAAAATTAACATTTCGTATACGGGATGTCCAGACAAATAAAGAATTTGAATATGCATAAGAGTACTAGCTCTGAAAAAAAATCTATACATAGCAAAACTGGTCCAATTTGATTATTTACAAAAAATCTAATATTGAAAAGGAACTTTTCTATTTAATATTTTACAGAAAAATAAAATAATAATAATTATATATTCATGGAAAAACCACTTAATTTATCTATACTTGAGTATACAACTTTTTTTACTAAGACTCTGTTGTCCGGTTTTTATATTAATATTTTCGAAAGTATAGATATTCAAATATTCTAATAATGTATTCTGTATTAAATTCTTATAATGTTTCTCTCCTTATGAAATCTTTTAATACAAAATTCGTAGAGAAAATTTAAGCTACAATACCGAAATATTAAAATATGGTCTATTGTCAAAAGCCCATTTGCTTTCAAAATATATTCAAACACAAAACTCTCAGGAAGTATACAGTAGCCGGCATGTTTTCTTTATATAAAACAGACGATGTCGCAGTTAGCGGCAAAAAGGCCTTATCATCATATCAGTGGCGTACCTTCACGTTCAAACTATATAACCATAAATTTAATTTTGCTTTATACAGGGTGTCCCTAAAAGGTTGAATTTGCCATCCCAAGAAACCCATGGATACAAAATTTCGTGAAATGAACGTGAAACAGTCGAAAGTTATTAAAGAAAACGCGATTTATTTTTTAACCTTGTTAAAGTACCATGTAGTTCCATGATTATCAACTTTTGGACTATGGCAAGTTTAGTTAAATCGACTTATTTTCAGCTATACTTTATGTGACGAAACGCGATCCCAACCTTTTAGGGACACCCTGTATTTGTAATTAATTAGATATTCCTCGAATGGATTTTAGAAGAATGAAATCTAAACCTTTGCTTATACTCGTATGTATACGGGTGGGAAAATTTCAATGTTTTTATCTCGTTAACTATAGGAGATAGAAAATAATGACCCCCCTCCACTCTCGATCTCATTTTTTAAGAGAACATTAATGGCCAATACCTACCAACTTATCGTCATTTCTTTTAGAGTAATAAACAATATTTCAAATTTTCTACATTTCTGTAACTTGATTGTTTGTAAAGTTAGAAAAAGTAATTAATACACTTTTTTGAGCAGAGTTCAGTGGCTTGCATAATTTGTTTGTAACTTTGTTAATTTTTGAGTTATAAGCTCAAGTTGTGTATTTTTTAATACAAACCATAGTTTGTTGTTTTAGTATTTTTATTTCATGTACCTTTACTTCTTTTTCTTGTCATTCTTTTGTCCATATAGGGTGAAAAAATAAATAAAAATGTATACATTAGTTTTAATTTACCTCCACCTTTTTTAAAAAATAAGACTGTATTTAATAATAGTTTAGTTTAATAACATATATTCATTCATTTTTATCATAATACGGAAAATGGTGATACATTTTTTCGAAATGTTGAGATCTTCCTAAAGTCTATATTTTCTTTCACTCTCACTCTCTTTCAACTGCTTGAAAATGTCTGGCAATATCTTTAAAACGAACCCTCAGGAGACGACGCTGTTTCTCTCCCCACATCTCTGAGTATGGCAAATATAGAGTGCACGTGCGGATGGGATTATTTCGGTAAAAAGACAGCTCGCGGTAAGGTTAGATGCATTGTGATAACATAAAGTGGTTACAGGGGTTTGTTATGACTGTTGAGGATTAATTTTTGAATTATTAAATTTTCAGAGAGGCCTCCCCTAAGCAGTCGCACACAAAATTGAGGGACCGGCTGACCGGTTCGATTTATGGCGACTTGCCGTTGAGAAAATGGGAAATGTTTGAGTTTATGGTGAATCTAGAATTTATTGGTGTTTTTTAATATTTAAACGGTTCGGCAGAGGCTGATTTTGAATGTTATTCATAATTTGTGTATTTCGGCAGTGAATCATTCGTATAAACACTTTAACTTGCTTATCGAAAACATGACAATCGATACTTTTCAAGAATTTTAATATAAAAATGAAGACAAATAAAAATCATGATAATTTTGTTTAAAATTAATATTTTTCGAGGAACATGTGACAACAAATAAAATACATATTGTATTCTGTTATTTTGTTTTTTTTTAATTCATATATATACCTACCTAGTTTGTATTCCAAAAAATTGTTATTTGTAGGTATATTACGTACCACGACTAAAACAAACTGATTCCAATAAAGGCATAAAACCACAAATGTAAGAAAGAACTCTTATGTATTTAAAGTCAAGTTTGTCCAATATTTATTATATCAATAAATACACAAAAATCATAAAAATGTAATACGAAATTCCAGTAAACAGCTGCGCACTAATTCCCCGACCAGCATTAAATTATAGATGGAAAATCTATAGCTAACAACTAGTCACTCGTTAGCAGCCCACCAGACTTATAACGCTTTCTAACATATCTATTAGTTCTCATCATTATGCTATAGGTGAGATAACCGACGAATAACCTTAAATCTGTATGTTTGTCAAACGCTACAAAAGAGAGTACGCGAAATGCAGCGAAGCTACATCTAGTGGTCATTAGCTATAGTATAACCAACGCAACTTGGTTGAATTCTGCAGCTGCGATAATTTAGTTAATCCATAGTATAAGTAATAAGAATTATTATTTAAGGTTGGCGTTTAATGGACGAACAATAGCACTTTTACTGAGACAATTATGTACAAATTAAATCTACATAGAAAGTTGACAATTTTTATTAACATAAAACCAAACTGTAATGCTAAAATTTCATATTCTTTTGGAGAAAACTGTGCTAGAAAACGCGGGGGTTCGAATCCCGCGACCGGTAGACCGTAGATCAGCTGTACTTGCAGAGAGGATTGGTCCCTCTCTACGGATATGGTAGGGTGTAAGAATATTGGTTTGGGTCAATGTGAGAGATTGATACCGGTCGACGTTTGATTATTATCTTAATTAATGAGGCTTTCCAAGATTCCCTTATTCCTGCGCTGAATGGCGGTTAGGGTCTACCAACGTAAATCGGTCATGGGCGCAAATAGCTACTGCTTAATAATAATATGCTGTTCCCTCTCCCGCACAATCTGGGCGAATTTTCGTGATTAGAATGAGGGGTAGATTTATTATTATTTATATTTTTATATATCACGTCTTATGAAGTTGTGATAATGTTTGTGACGTTGTATATAATTTTTTCAGAGGGAAGTTGGCATGTAAAATTCAGGAAATTTTATAATGAAATAAAACAGATGGAAATATGAACCTATAAACTGTGATATTCCTAGGAGAAAATTTGTATAATTGGCACGGTGGAGAGATATTTTCTCTTTATTTTTTTTATACTACTTGTTTATGATGAAACATAATTTGACAACACCTACTTTAAGTTAATCAGGTATATACTAAATTGTATGACACGAGATTTCATCGGTTTGGCATATAAAATCATAAAAATTAAGATATTGCTATTATCTTATTTTTGTCTGTTCATAAATAATCTAAATATTTAGTATTAAAGTCGGTTTTGCTGGATTTTGCATTATCTTGAGAGTCTTGAAAATTTCTCGTCTTGCAATTTTGCTTTTCGCAAAAACTCTTGCATACAAATGAAAAACACGGAATTTTCTTATGCATTTGGTAACAGTGGTGATTACTCTCGGTCGGCTACGATCCCGCTTGAAGCTCACACGTAACTATGGATATGATCGATCGTCGATAGTGATCGATTGGTAGACGTTATAAAGTATAGAAACCAGTTTAACGTAATAAGTAATAGGCGAACTCCTTCTTAAATTTGAAAGACTTTTTGCCGTAACAATATTTCATTTTTTAATCTTGTCTTGCATTTCGAGCTCTCAATTCTTCCCTTGGCCTTGTCTTGTGAGATCAAAACAAGATCAAGAAGAAACAAAACAAGATGCCAATACTAATTCGACCAAATTATTAATTAATTATCATTAAGTATCATTAATTATTAATTATTCAGCTTCAAGCTCATCATCACTTTATACGTTTACTATTTATCTGTTCCCCTTAAACGAATATAAAATTTGCAATTTTCTCCAGGTCCTGTATCCCGGCATCATCCCTTTCATCCTGAAAATTCTCCCGCTGCTTCTGTCGACTGTTTAATGTGGGATTTTGCTGACACCCCCGAGTATAGTTTTACGGCTCAGTTCATGTTTAAGTAATTTATTCCACTATGAAAACGAAAGTAGGCCTGCTCCAGCTATCAGCTGTTCCCGTAAACTACTATTTATGCAGCCGCTTCGTATTTTATTGGCCCTGTACTCGTTCGCAGTGTCCAAAGTAACTGCCGGGTAGGACAGAATCGATAGTTTAATTACATGGATTTTCAGGACAACGGATTTGGTAAATTAATGGATGATTCCTGTTTTTAATACTCCAAATCGTAGTTATTTATTTTATTTCGTACTAATACATTATAAACAATTAAACTTTTAGTTACCGTAACTATAAACATGTTCATAACTGCCTTAAAAGTTATACTAAGTAGTTATAAATCCTTAAGTCCCTAATGTATTTATAAAAATCAACCGACAATTATTTGTCAAATTTTCCATTGAAATTATTTCCCGAATTCCAATAATTGTAGTCAAACATGAAGTTGATGTTCCACTTCTTTCATGTGACATGTCAGCCAACATTCTTGCAGTTTTATTTTTCAATTCCATACTGTCGGCCAAATACCCTTCTGCTACCGTTGAACTTCGCCATCCGCCATGGCTCTTCAATGTCGTTATATTTGCTTGACCTCTACAGTCCCTGAAATAACCTATAATCAGAATCACCTGCACAATAGAGCAATAAATATGTAATTCTAATAGTTTAATGCATTACCTTATGTAGTAAATGTTCTTCATCGGATCTTTCAAAAATTTGACAATGTCATCCCAACTAAACACTTTAGACTTTTTTGGCTCATAGTTTTTACTTTCTCGTTTGAGAAACGCTCCCAGTTCATGAAACTTCCCATCTGTATTATTATAAATTGTCATCATTGATTTTAACATTGGTTGTAACAAATATAAATCAATATCACTTACACTAGAAGGTGGAAAAATAAATACATATCATGTCTTGAAAGTAAGCCAACGTTATAGTTCCACATATTTTTGTTTTCAATACAGTTAACTTTCAGCCACTGCAGGAATTTGTCATATTCTTCTTTAGACTTTGGTTCCGATTTTGTTGGTTGTAGTGCGGCACGAGCTTTCTCAGCCTTTTATAACAAATCACCTGCTCCAGATTTTCATTCATTTTCACAAATTAATAAATTTGTTTTCATTAGTATGAAAGAAAAACCATCTATCACGTGAGTTATTGGATGTTAATCATCACGGACAAATGAACAATCTGTTGTCCTCGATAATTAACATCCTCATAACTCCCTTGATACATAAATAACTATAAATAATAAAAATTTGTTGTGGAAGCATATTTTAAAAATACTAGACGTATTTTAAACATATCGATGTGTCAAGAATTTAAGAGCGCGTATAAAATTTAAAATACCTACTTCTGTCCACTAAAAATATTATGGTCTTTATTCCTGCTGCCATAACATCATAATTCCCTCTACCACAATGTGGACATTAAAAACAACATGAATGGAAAGAGCCTTTTAATATTCCAATCAAGATATTGTGCAGTTTCAGACGCAGCCTAAAGTGATTTTTAATTTAGGGTGAATAGTCGACTGGGGGTGAACAATGGATGTGTTTGACTCTGCACGCCAACTTGACGAGATCAACCGCGGATCTTCAAACTGCCTCGGGGGCGCATATGCCCTTAATGCTTTCATAGCGTAATTTTGGACACGTGTGGGAAATAATTAGCTTTCAAGCCACTTTAAAAATAATATACTGGGCGATGAAAAAGCCATTAACTGTTCTGCTAAGTATTCTATGCTTTGGCAGAAATAACAGTCGCAAGGACTTTCTCTGCAGAAATATTGGTTTTCGCTTTTCGAGATTTTGCTTTTTCAAGTTGTTGCTACTGGTAGTAACAAAATAGATATTAAAAAATTACTCCCTATGAGCGACTAGGATGCTAGAATCTTTTATGAACTTTAAGATGGTTTCCTTTCCGATCTTCGTCAGGAGGCGAGGTACCCAAGAAACTTCCTATACTGCTATGTGTAAATCACCATTAATCATGTTCCGGACCGTAACAATTTAAATGTGAAATTATTAAAAAAAAATAAGTACATAGTGATAAACTGTCAGCGAAATATTTTTTATGTACTTCTGTGAAAATTCCGTATTTTCTTAAAAAGTCCCATGCAAACATCTTCTGCAGTGGGTGGGTTTTCTGGTAAGTGGGTTTTAATAAACGTATGTTCTGGAACCGTAACGTGAACTATATCTTACCGAACGAAAAAAAATTATTTAGTGTATATATTTATTGTCAGTATAAATAATATATTTCTGTGAAACATTAAAAAATGTGACGTCATTAGATTTGTGCCACTATATCACATCTTCGGTGATATTGAACTCCATTACATTATTTCTAGGACTAGACGGATATATGATTCTTCCCGGATTCCTCAAGATATTCTCTAGCGGTGTATTATTGACGGGTATTATATAGATACTCTTATGTTTAATAAGTTTGTTCCTACAACAATTAGAAACGGTTTGAAACTGTTAAAAATATTCGATCAGTTAAGTTGAGAACCAGCTACCAGTAGTTAGAACATACGTTTCTGATAGTTTTTAACCGTTTTCAAGTACTGCAGGGACAAACCTAATTAATATGAGACACATATAAGTTTGTACAACAAGCCGTTTATAAGCAGTCATACAAAGGCAATAATAGAAAATCTACTTCACCTTGCTATTCGATTGAAGTATAGAGTGCTAGCTACTAGCATTTCCGATTACAATATTCTCTAAAAGAACAACGTATTAGTCAAACTAGAGAATATATAATATACCGGAGTTTCTGTTATGTAAAGTATGTCATATCAATGGAAGAGTTCGGGGGGACACACACTTGAAAAATAAGTACTTACTATTACAGAGATCTCCCTGTTGATTTTACCACAGTTTTTTGCATATGCCTTGAAAACGGATATGTTTTATTGAAACACCCTTTATAAAACAAGTTTGAAAACTGAAGTGGTCTTCCTTAGAAAGAAAAACATTATGAAGCTCGATTGCATTGTTGTCACATTTAGGATGACTAGATATACAGACATGATGTCTTCGTTAAACATATATTGTTTATGACACCTTATTACATCAGATTTCTTATCACAGACGTGACATATTCCCTCTGAAAGCGGTGAAACCTACACTAATTCAATTCCCTTCTCGCTAACAAACAGTTTTTATATCCGCTGGACGCCACCGAAAGTTTTTCTTAAAGGACTGACCAGACCCCATTATCCCCTGCCTTGAATTATCCCCGGTTTTACGAGCCAAATGAGCTGTGGATTCGGGCAAAAAGAATGTAAAAAAGTGTAGGCCATCAATGTAAATCAATTGGTGGGGCGAGCTGGACAAATAATCTATCTTATTTGTCACAACGATGTGGAAATGAGGGTCCGCGACAGAAGAAAAATTGACCGAACGGAAACTTTGGGGTTTGACTTCTGTCTTAAAGCCGACAGTTATTTGCTACTTACAAAGTGGGGCCATATATTTTATTTCCAGAGAAAAGTCGCCAGTAGCAGCAACACGTTGAGGACACGTGTGAGGGTTAAAATAATTGTCAGATATTCTGTTGCCTTTTCTAAATTTGTTTTATGAAGTTAGACATCGTTAGTTCTTTGTTAGCTCTTTCTTTAACTACTGAAGTCAGTCACTAGCATGAGACAATAGAAGATTAAAATATATCTATTTTATTAGGTGCAAGTGCAGGAATTAAAACAGCTTTGATTTATTTCCACTAGATTGCCATGGAATACTGTTCTAATATTTTAATAAGTCGCTTCCACAAACCTAGAAAAAATATAGACTGTGCCAGTGTAATATTGCCGGCGACCGCTAATTCATGGCATCCCTAAAAGGTTCAGAATCGCTAAAACTTGGTTTTTATGCCAATTTACGTTGGTTGTATTGTAACGTGAAGCTTATTTGTTTACTGTGATTGGTCACATTCTTTAATGACATTTAAAATGACAGCAAGTTAGTTAATTTCATATTGCAATGCAGCCATCATATTTGCCCAACCGCCAACATAAAGCATATAAAATATCCATTTTCTGGACCTTAGGTCCCTAGAAAATGCGGCACTTGTCACGTGACCTATATCATGAACCGACGCAGTCTATATTTTTTCTAGGATTGTGGACGGTTCACTCTCAATTTTGCGCATAAAGTTCCTCTTCTATCAACGCAATTATTCCTGTCGGATTTTGCTGCGTCAGTTTAAGTGTTCTGCAATGGGTGTGGGCAATTTGACTTTATCAAGTAGGGATTTAAGGTGCTCGCATTACAAATAGGTACCAAAAAAAATTATTAGATTTTTGTAACCTGTTTTTCTCCAGTTATACTTTAAAATCCAGAGAAAAATTCTGTTATATTCTTATTAATTTCCTAAATGAATGGATTACTTGTCTGCCTAAATTTCATTTTTGACATATGTTCATTTAGACTAATAGAAGACAACAAATTTTCGCATCCTGATGATGACATCATACATGTCGAAACGTCGATGATGTAAAATAAAGTCTTTTTGTAATTTTTTGACCTCTTTCCAACTACATTTACCTTAAAAATACATCCACAATACCCATATATTCTTTATTATTAGCTTTGGTAACATTTATTACTGTATTAGAACGGTATTTTAAGCTAATACAAATCAATTCTGCTACAATTTCTATCAATATTCTCAACATTGCAGTTTAAATTTTCCTATTGTTAAGAACAATGCTAGAAAACTTTACAAAACCTGCAAATATTATCTATTTACAGGAATTACCTTAGTGCACCTGTTCAGAATATGAATTACAAATGCATGTCATAAAAATTTTGTTCTGCAAATGATCCGGTACTATTAAAGGGATGATCCGTTTTTATTAGTTTTAATGTAGATAGATAGATAAAGATTATTTATTACATTACATGTTGAATTACCAAAATTATCTGAGAAACCGGATGACAGACAATATCGATACGAAATCAGCAGGATACTGACGAAGAACACCTTGAGAATAGTTTTTATATATGCATTTTAGCAATAATTAACACGATTACTCAATTATGTTTTTTTTTGTTTGATAAAAGATCTAACAATAAAGCCATAAATAAATTTTATTTTCACATTAATCCTGACATATCAATTAATGGTTTCAAGGTGTTGAAACAACTTTGGATTATTCATACGGCAGGCAAGCAATATGGGCTAATGCCGATGTTATTACTGGGACGTTTCAATATACCATATCTGTTAGTTTTATATTCTACAGGGTACCTAGTTTGTGGAATAAATTCGTTTCTTAAAACGGGTAACCGAAGACGTGACAATTGACGGTTGTTGTCAAGTACAGTACAATCCCAATCAGCAAAAAAGTTATAATTTTCAGGTTATATGACAATTATGTTTTACTGCCATGTTATTATTACTTTCGAAATAAATATTTGTTTTATTATAGCGATAAGTATAATTATTTTGTTGTCAGCAACTTAACAATGGGGTCATACTGCAGCGTCATAGTTTTATGTCTGCTCGATCAGTTCTTACCAATTTACTTCAAGCTATTAATGTTTGGACTTACAATGTGCATACAATGGACAACCTATAGACGTTTTGTACCTGAACTCTTTTCGGGTTTTCGACAAAGTGCGTGGTTAAAATCGTTTCCGGAAGATCGTATCGCTGATAGTTTTTCTGAGAGAACACAAGTATTGAGTAGAGATCTACAGGTTCGGTCCTTGGGCCAATTCTGTTCCTAGTTTCTAATATAACAAAAACTTGTACTTCCCAAATATTATCATATGCAGATATCTCTTCACCTACAAGATGATCTAGATATGATTAGCAATTATTGGTGTTCCGAATGTTGCATACCCCTAAATCCAAAATGCTGTGTACTCCATATGTCTAGAACTAATACTAAGGTAGTATACAATGTGGGTGATAGAGAGTTGGCTAGCGTTTTGCAACAAAATGATCTCGGAATTATTATAATGAAAAATCTGTCAAGGAGTGCACAAGTTGCCAAGTCTGTGAAGAAATATAATCAATTGATTGTTATGATCAAAATTATTCGGTAACCTTACCTTTTTGAAGTTATATAAAACATGCATTCGTCCCCATTTGACAATGGTCTCTACCTTCAAAGTAAGACATCGCAAGACTAGAGAGTGGTGTTGAGAGGTGGAATCTCAAGCTTCTGGTTGGTCTTAATTATTTTCCATATCAAAAACGTTTTCGGCGTCTTTGCCTCATCTTTAGAAAAAAGGCATATTCGAGGTAACTTGAATACAGCTTATAGGATCCTGCATAGCGAACTGTACTGCCCACAGGTGATGTTTGACTTAAACATTGATCCCCGTCTTAGAAGCAATTCATTCAAATTTAAAAAGAAAAACTTTCACACACGTAACAGACAACATTTTCTACCCAACAGGATACTCGATCTATGGAACGATTTACCAGATAATGTGGTTACAGCACTGCCTATAAATTCTTTCAAGAATAGACTTGACCTTCACTTTAATCAGCATCCAATGTGATTGATCTCTTATGAATTTGTCTTCAAATATTTATATTGTATTCATGTATATTGTACTTTGATTTCTTCCGCTTTTTTTTATTTATTGTTTTTACTAAGTTATTAGTCATTTATAGGGTGAATTTTCTTTTGACCTTAGAGCTTCAAGAATCAGCTATACTCGCGGCAAGAATTCAGACGTCTTACGTTACGCAATTGATTTTATTGTCAACATAATTTTCGGTATTTGGACGCATAAAACAATTATTTTCTGTAATTTATTGCAATATATAATGCAAATATTTAGTGTAGTATAGTTTTATTACTCTCAGTTGCAGTTTCTTAAATATTTTAATGAAAATATAATGAATTATTCATATGTACGATGTAAGTCGTCTGAATTATTGTTGCTGCGACTATATAATATTTGTTAATAATAATAATAAATAATATAAAAATAAATTAAATAAATAAATAATAATTTTTTAGAAGTGCTTATTTCACCGTCGCTTAGAAGCATGCTTATTAGTTTGTGGAAATAATTTGGAGCAAAATTAAATATTTTTACGTCCTCTATTATCTCATTGAAAGAATGCACTTATTCCAGACACACCCTATACAGAAGATACTGTTGGTAGTTTAACTTAATTAATTTAACCTTAATATTATTAGTTGTACTACAAGGGTCCAATTTGGGTCTCTGATGCATGTGATTTATTACTTTGCATTATCCTACAGAACCCCCAATTCTTACGAAATTTTCTGTTTCTTTTTTCATACATATGTCTTCTGTAATAGGAATTATAGGAAAATTGATTGCTATTAGCTAAAATACGTTTACGATACAGTAAAATATCTACAAAAGCTAATAATAATGAATATATAAGTAGATATTGTAGGTGTAATTCAACATTGGTTGAGGTACATCACAGAGTAGTCAGTTTCATACAATATTATTATTACCTGATAAAAATGTATAAAATTTTTTATTAACGAGACCAATACCTACACGTACAGACAGAAAATGTAAAAAGAGAATTTATAAGGCAGCGAAATATTTTTTTGTACTGGTAGGTAAGTTACATTCTGCTGGTGAAAAACCCCTTATAAATAGTTTCTATTAAACTGCACCTACTTACAGGAGCTATAATTTTACGCACAATATATTTACGGTAAATTATAACCTCTACCTACATACCCTCATCTATTCTAATATCTTTTTAAACATCTTCATAAATAAGGCGTTCGCCAACCACCGTGACCCGTCTAAATCAAACTGTGACAATTACCATGAAGATAACACATGTCTGAGTCGGAACCGTAACCGTAAAGCTTCTTCCTTGGTTGTCTTGGTGGCCTAGGAGCGCGCACCTTGCTTTCTGTTGCACCTTGCGGCCGTATAAACGTACGGAATCTACTGGATGCTACCGGGTGAACAAAAAAAAAACATAATTGGCTTTGCAGATATTAAATTATTCACATCACAGACTCATTATATGACAGTGATGTATAAAGTACAAATAATTGGCAATTACGGTACATATAACCAAGAGCGTCGCCAGCCAATGGGTCAGGGAAGGCAAGGCAAGAGATGGAGTGAATGAAATTGTAGATTCAAGAAATATTTATAAAGACATAAAGAGAAATTCAAAGAAAATTATTAAAACATAATTTTTTTGAGGTCTTTGCAAATTTGTCGCCCACACTTTATTGTTAAATTCCTCTATGTTATCAAAGTAAACTTTCTGTAAATATTCAACATTGCTAGGCCATTGGAGACGACTTTCCGCCACAGTGCTTTAAAGCCAGGTGTTAATTCTTCTTAAACTGTTAAAGGATCGCTTCATAGTGCACGGTAGAGAAATACACATTTTTTACCGTTTCGGAGAAGAAGTTTTTAAACTGTAATAGTAGATGAAGGTTTCGCAAGTTTCTGTCATATGCCGGATGTAATTTAGATAATGCGAATGATGGAGTGTTTCTACCTCAAAACGAACTTCAAGAAAAGTAGCAATGGAATCTAAATTTGGTTTTGTTAATGAACTCCAGAATTCTGAAGGGTTTTCTGTTGGGTGATTGCTTCGATGACATTGTCTTCCAACAATACTGGTTCAAATCTATGGACTCTAATTCGTATACAACTAGATCCATCAAAGTTTATTATTTGGCTATTAAAACAAGACTAATAATAAAAGAAATTCTAGAAGCAGCCGCATGGAGTTTCTTGGTAGACGTTAACCAACATTCAGTGCAGGAATGAGGAAAACCTGGAAAACCTAATTAATTAGGGGGGTAGTCAAATGTCAACCGGAATCAATCACTCACTTTGACCCAAGCTAATATTTTTCCACCCTAACATACTCGCAGAGAGGGTGCCAATCCTCTCCACGAATACAGCTGATCTACCGGTCGCGGGATTCGATCCCACAGCGGACTGGCCACATCGATTCAAGTATTGATCCTTAAACCACTCGACCATTGACCGAATATTAGGTATGAACTTCCTTTTTAGAACTGATTCTCGAAAAAATCCAATAATATTTTTAATAGTACCCACGATGCTTCGAATATCAGGCAGAGTATTTAAATCGTTGATTACTAGATTTAGTTTGTGTAAACAACAATAAAGGAACAAAGCTTTGGTGTTTTTTTTCGCAGGATTGCTAGTACACCCTCTTTTTTGGACATCATGAAACAACCACCAAATTCGAAACCAAGGCATTACTCTGGATTAAGATTTTCTTTTATGAAAAATTCATCGATGGTCTGTTCAATGTATTTAATATCCAGAGCTTTCAGTTCAACAAACACTTCCTCTACTTGTATTTCGACCTCGACCGTTAATATACTTTATTATTATAATTTTTCTAAATTTAATTTCTACTAACACCGTCTTTCTTTCATTTTTATTTTCACATATACAATTTTTCAAAACTCTATAAATAGAGTGAGCAGTAATATTGGTACATCTGATTTCTGTGGCATTTTTTACCCTAGCCAGCAATTGTACAATCATATTCACTTATGTTTTGTATGCTCACGTTTACATGTCCCTTTATACCAAACTATCAATGTTCTTTGAGAACTTGCAACTTTGTAAGAAATTTATTTTGGAAACTCTGTACATCTAAGCAGCAGTTGGCCAGTTGAGGAACCTACACTTTATTCCATATCAATGCTGTGCATCAAATACTTTACATCGGAGACCGTGGAAAGCACCTGCCTCCCAGGAAAACAACCGCACTGGTATTATCTGTACGTCACCGACGTCTACCACTGGGTGGTAAATTATACACTGAGAACACTTTTATTTAGCAGAAAAATTATCTTTTAACACGAAAATACTTAACTTAGCAAAGTAGTGTCTAAAAATAGTAATATGCTGTCCTTTTCTCACACAAGTTTTTACCTAGACCATGCAAGACTGAGAAGTAGGGAGCCAATTTTTAAAACGTAATTAAAATTTTGTTGTGCATAATAGTTAAAATAGTGCAACATAAGAAACTGTCCGAAAAATATTGGATGTGTGATGAATCTTGATCCAATATACATTTTAAAATTGCAAAATTTTAATAAACGTTCAACAGATTTCGGGCTGGTAGGACTGAATATTTCAATTTTCCTATTTTCTTCTTGAGCTTTTTTCTCTCACCAAAATGGTTTAATGTCTTAGTCTATTCGGTTGGTCAGTGGTCGCGCGGTTTAAGGCGTCAGTACTTGAATTGAGGTGACTAGATCGGAGTTAGTTCGCGCCCAGCTGCCGGTAGACCGTATATAAGCTATATTCGTGGAAAGGATTGGCACCCTCTCTGCGGGTATGGTAGGGTGGAATAATGTTGGCTTGGGTCAATGTGAGAGATTGATACCGGTTGATATTCGACTACTCCCCTAATTAATGAGGTTTTCCAGGTTTCCCTCATTCCTGCTCATTCCAATAACTTTGTGTTTTGAAAAGACACGGTATAATTTTATCAGTGCAATATTTCTTATAGAGTAAATTCGTTATTGTTGCATATTCTGTCTTTTCCATGATATAAGATAGAATTTGTGAAGGTATATCCAAAAGTGAGCTGATTTCAGGTGATGTAGTTATCCTCAAAAATGTTCTGATACACAAATAATTTGTGTTGTTAAAGATATTCTGTTCCTGGTTCAAAGAATAAAGAGATTCATCAATTAAATACCTACCAGTGTGACTACATTTTCTATAAATACTGTTTCCTTATGTTGCATCTAATGTTCTTTTCACAAGGACATCTTGGAAGAGAAAATCGTTTTCTTTCAATGGTGTTGATGTATCCATGGTTTATATGATGAGTATAGTCAACATATCTAAAGCAATGCTTTGGTCTACTTTGCTGATTTGATGGTCTGGTTCTGTAACGTTGTCACGTAGATTTTTCTTGTGATAGGAGAAGGGCAAACGCTGCTCCTACGTTTATTTTGAAAATTGATTCCTGAAAGAAAAAGAAGAAACTTCATCAAGTACACACTTACATCAAGTCAACTCGATTGTCATTTTTGTTTTCTGGAAAAAAGTTATCTTAAAGCTTTCTTAATTTGCTCATTCGTGAACATCATCAAAACTTACTAAAATACCATCTGATTTCAGAAGGATCCTCTTGACCATTTTATTGAACTCCAGCGTCTTTAACATGGTTTTTATTCTTGCCACTAAATTTCTGATTTTATGTGACACGGAAATTCTACAACCACTGACAGTTGTCTCCTAAGCTAATGTTCTAATCATATTCTTAAAGCAATCTTGTGCCTTTTTAAATTTCAAATCATGAACTCAAAGCACAGTTTTTTTAGTGTGAGATGAAATGATTTTGAGCCGGACGCGATGTTGTCAGCATTTGTTAATGCACTGTGTGGTTGATCCTTGCCCTTTTGCTTCAAGATGATTCAGGTGACATCTATATTTTACTCGGGGTGCACTGTTCCACCGCCAGCTTGCTTCTCAGGTCCGTTGTTGGCATTATTGATTTATGACCGACAAAAAAACTGGCTATAGAGACATGTGAAAAACGAATAGGCTTGGGGAGTGTATATTATTGAATTTTAACAAAGAAAAACTGATTTCGACTCATTCATTGTCAATCTTGCCATTTAAAACAACTTAAATATGGACAAAGGTTCGATATAAATTTTTATTATGTAGTCTGGAATCGTACAGTGGGGACAAATTCAAACTGAACGTAATAAATACATTTAGTTTTTGTATGAAAATATGGCACGTTTAATAGTTTTATATTTATATGTAATATAATTCTGAAAAAAAAATAATATAGCATTTATTCTCGAATTTTTAATTTTATAGCTGTTTTTTAAGTCTTCCTCTCTATATTTATGGCCATGATTTTGGCATATGCAACAATTATAATACGCTTATTAAAAAAAGAATAAATGAATACATTTAATTTAGCTTAATATATCAATTTAATGTTGCAAAATATAAATCAGCATTTAATTGGAGGTAACGGACCACAAAAAATAAAATTTTTATGTCATATTTTTTACGCTTTTTTAATATATGGCCCGTTTCCGTTAGCACTGGACTTTATCTAGGTTAATAAAAAATTTAATTACTTGACCTCGAGGAAAAATATGATTACATAGAAAATTACAAAGGAAAAGATGCATTTGTTTTAGCATAACAACTAATTTGAATGAAAACGGGCAGAACTAAAAAATAACAATAAAGATATAGGGGCTGATAACTTTGGAAGGGGATATTATGAAGGTTCCATACTTTCTTTGTAAGAAGAGCTTAAAAATATGTATATATTACATATACGTGTATCAGGTTTTCTCATAATTAAGATGATTCATACATCAAATTTGTTCCTGTGTTTGACATTCACATTGTTTGCATAAAATAATTAGTAATATATTAAACTATAACATCCCAAGATGTTTACAGTGTTCTGTAAAAATATTTCTTAGACCCTTATATATAACTAAGCTTCACATGTTATTTGAGGTTTGGAGAGTATACAGCTAGCAATGCAATATTCTACGTTATGTTACTTTAGAACATTGTGTGTAATTTTAAACGTTTTGTAGTAATTAAATATAGTATTTTATGTCGGATATGTTAGTGGATAATTATGACGAATCTGCAAGGAGTGAGAATGTCGTTTTGGCAGTGTGCAACGAAAGAACGAGGAACAAATACAAAATATTGCAGCTAACCGGATGAACTGTTATCTATCAGGTACATAGGCATTATTATTATTAATAAAAATGTTTATCTTCGTCGTTTCTACACTAGACAACGCTGCAAAAAAACGATCGCACAGTAGTTGACATATATAGCCATCTCGGACGATGATTGATTGTCATAGGCGCCGACTTTCCATAGGAAAAGAGGGTTTTGCCCCACTTTTTAAACATTGAGCTAGAATTCCAGAATAATTTTGTTGTTATCTTTTAGATATCCCTGAGCACGTGGTTAAAATTTTTGTACTTAGTCATAGTTAACCCTGTATATCGACAGGCGCAAGGAAATTCGAAATTATTCCTAAATTGAGAACTCAGAGGTGCGTTCACCCTATTCAGACGATTTCTGGCGACACAGTCGCCCTTTGAGTACTTAATAGCAGAGTTAGTGGTCAGGTGTTTCAAAACGCTATTAGCCGGCGACCGAAGATCAGATAGTGGATCTTCACGGCTTTCAGGGCCGTACTTCCGGTCCACACGGCCACTTCCTATCGCCACCATATCTTAATGGCCACTCGGATCGACTCGGTACTTAACTAAAGGTGCACACTCGCCGTTACAAAAATGTTACTCCATAAATCAATCTAACTGTGGGTCTATCGGCGATCGGAATTAGGTGGGTGCCTTCTTGTTCTTATAAATTACTAGGTATGGATTGAACGTGTATAGAAGAGATGCTATAAAACAAAAATACTTAGGTAATATTTGATCCAGAGTCACCTTGCAATCGAACTTTTATCCACACATATGAACCGTCTAAAGTGATACTTTATCCACAAGTGAAATAAAGTAACTTTATTTCACTAGTAGAATAATAAAAAAATAATAGACCTATAATAAATCAAATTTAATTTTATATGATACTTCAGGTAACAACTACTCCATGAACTAATGCCCTGGCCGTCATTGAATTACACATGCAGTATTTGTGTGAACAGCCAAGAATCCTTGTCGGCCACACCACCAGACATATACCGGTTTCGGGCTTGTTGGCCCTCATCAGTATGCCGTAGGTGAGATGACTGACAATTGTACTCGCTGTTCCTTCATATGTATGTTCACATATAAACCAAGTGAAGGTGAGATATAAATTTAATTTATTTACTTATTAACATTTAGTAATACACATTTCGTTGTTTGTTTTATCACATTTAACTATTTTTCCGTTAATAACAACCCTTGTAGCATTGTTGCCATCATTTTCAGAAAGTATAACGTCTGCCAAAGTTTGTGAAGAATTTGCACAAGTTAAGGATGTCTTTTCTTGTAAGGAACAGTTATATTTTCCTTGCAATATCAAGTATGTTAGTAATACACATTTCGTTGTTTGTTTTATCACATTTAACTTCCTTTCCGTTAATAACAACCCTTGTAGCATTGTTGCCATCATTTTCAGAAAGCATAACATCTGCCAAAGTTTGTGAGGAATTTGCACAAGTTAAGGATGTCTATTCTTGTAAGGAATAGTTATATTTTCCTTGCAATATCAAGTATGTGTTTCATTAAGTACTAAGAAATATTAAGTCGTGCGAATATTTTTGTATTATATTATAATAATTATGGATACAACGTTGTGTTACATTCGTATTTTAATTGCCTTTTATTCACTTGAGGATATTAAACACTCGAAATACGTTAATCGCGTTTAAATATTTTTGCATGGATAACATGCTACTTAAAACACTTATACAATATATACTATTACCTTAACATACTTCAAGCAACGAAATGCTCAAAATTTCAGATTTATAGTTAACGTGTTAGTTACAGATTAAGCTATTTTTACAAGGAATGGGATGTAGGTGTAACATTCATAATACTCTTTTTTTCTACCATTACCATTTTATCATTTTCTCTTTGAACTTGAAGTAGTACAATTTTTTTGGTGAAATATTGCAACTTCCTATGTTAAGAACAGAAATCCAACGAATACAGACATTTGCAAATTACAGGAAATCTATTACTTTTATTTATATCTACTTGTATATTTGTAATAACAAATATCGTGCATCGGACACTATTATTTAAAATAAAAAGCATCCACAATTGCATGCATAAAACCACAGTTATTTATATTCATTACAGAACAGGTGTCTTTAAAAAATATGGTGGTCGTAATTATTGTATTTGTCGTCATTTTATAACATTGTGTATATGTTTATCTAAGGCTTGGTAGTTATGAAGTATAAAAATACAGCTAAACAATTTTAACGCAAATGTAATATTTGTATATACCTACCTATTAAGTTTGATTAAATATATAGGGTGTTCAGTAAATAATGGGTCATGGTTTTCTTTTGTGGAGAAAAATAATGTGTATTAAATCAATTTACTTTCTTAATAAGTTATATAGGTCTGTTTTCTTATTAGTTCGATAATTGTACTTAAAATTTGGAAAAGAAGTTTTTTTTGTCCCATAAACATGAATATCTAATTGATTTTTGAGTTGCATTTATAAGGCGTTCTGAGCATCTATGCCTCCTTTCAGTTTTCGTAACGATAAAGACTTTTAGAAAATATACTGAGGAAAGTTGATTTAATGCACATTATTTTTGTCCATGAAAGCGAAGCCTTAAAGTATAGCTCATTAAATACTGAACACCTCTATAAATAAAGTATGTTCACCACGTTTTATGTTTTTGTACTTTGGAACACTTTCTACTTGAGCATGAAATTATAAAGGGCGTCATTGAAAAAACTGCAATGCATGGTACCACGTGATAGAGGACCAAAAAATAATAAAAAAATTATATACACTAATGTCCTATCGCTTTTTTAAATTTTTGAAAAAAATAGATTTTTGAAAATTTCTCCGGATTGTAGGGAAATATTATTTGAACCAAAATTGGTGACCTTGCATGGGGCTGTTATGTGTCACAATATTTCGTTCACTCAGCATCCAGTGGCGGAGTTATAGGAATTTTCTATTTTTCTACACAATAAATAACATTGTTTGACTCTGTAAAAAAATTGTTTTTCTATTTTCCGAAAACCAATTTAATTTTTAACAAAAAATTACTTTTGAGTGTGTTCAACATTAAGGCCACCAATTTGAACACCTAAATACTTTATAACTTCAAAAATTTAATAAACGTTTTTTGTTGTTATTTTTTAAGATCATGTCGACCAAGATGCAATTTTTTCTGTTAAGATAGTGAAAATAAATATATTTTCTAATAAAGACATTTCAAAAAAGCTTTTTTCAATACGTTAAAAGTATGATAATATTCTAACAAATCCAAGTACTTCAAAAAAAATTTCCATTCGGAAAACAATTTTTCTTACATCGGGAGAAATTTAAAAAAATCTACCTAAATTTTACAAAAATGTTTGAGTTCTTTCTTTTTAATTATTTTTTGGTTTTCTATTGCATGGTGCATTGTAGTTTTTTCAATGTCACTCTGTTTATAAATTATTTAGAAAACACATACGTAGATACAGGTAGACGCACGTTCTGCATTTTTCAACCCATCTAATTTATTCAAATTTGTGGTAACGGCTGCAAGTATAAAATAGTTGTAATAAATTACGACGTCAAAGACTTCCTTTCCAGTGACTCTTGGGCCCTACCAACCTAGCCGGATACACAGTCAAAGGTCACAACCATCACGTGCATGATATTACAGAAATATTATTTTTTATATAGAGAAGTATCACGTCAAATGTCACCTCGGATGACCTATTGTACGGCATTGTTCATTATTCTATACGATACCTTTTTACTATTGTTTTACCGCGTATTGTTCAGTTGTTTACATAAAGGTGGACATGACTTAGAAAGGGAGTCGATTATCGCGGAAAAATAACCAAGATGTAGCTGTTTCAAACAAGTAACTGTCTTTCTGCCCAATTATTAACAGTTTAAAAATTACAGAATGTTGAAAACATATTATTTTGTCATAATCAAGAAAAACACTATCATCTTATATCATACAGGGTTTGCCATAACTAAGTATATATAGATATTTTAAGAAAGACAAGAATTAACAGAATCGTCCTTCATAAAATATTCAGAACTATTTATAAAGGAGAACTATTTTTCTATAAATCCCTATATATCGACGCCTATGACCAATCATCAGACGCGAATTTAAATTTCACATAGATACATTAAAGACAAACTTTTATTTACAAAATATAGAGGATTATTTATTTCATAAGAAACATGCAAAACATGATTTATAAAACACGCAAAAAGTATATCCACCCAGTTGTACGTACTAATGCTTTTCCTTCTGTTAATAAATTCTGGTATCAGAAATTTTTACTGTCCATATTGGCTTAATATTATTAATTTCTTAGTTCTACAAGAAATTCACCTCAACAATACTCAAGTCTGATGTAATGACAATCATAATCTCAATACATTATCCTGCACCTTAGATATGCAACCATCAACACAATAATTTGATATGCCTTGCCAGATATACCTACTAACTTTGTGTTTTTCGTACTGTCAAATTTGTCAAACCATCGACAGAAACGTATTTTATATGTTTCGTGACAAACATATTTTAAACGTTACGTTTATTTTTATCGTTTTTACAATTGGCAATACCGCGAAAAATAGCACAAGGCTGATCGAAGTTGATTTTCCGGGAGAAAAAGGGTTTTGTCCTATTTTCTAAACATCGAGCTTAAATTCCGCAATAATTTTTTTATTTTCTATTATTATTATTTAGGGCCCTGAACACGTGGAAATATTGCTGTACAGGAAAATAACGAATAATGTTAGATTTGGCTGTAACGTTAATATAATAGAAGATATCGAAAATCTGAAGCATGTATTTCTTGACAAATTTTTCACACGGATTTAAATTTTTTTATATTATTTATTACTTGATATCTAGTGATTTTTCAGGTTGTTATGCCGTGACCTCGATAACTGGTCGCTGCCAGTAACAGCATTAAAGTTCACATTCCTAGTATTAGCTGAGATTCTTTGACCGCCCTGGTTAGTCGAACTAGGGTCTGGGGCAAGTTACAGATGCCGCTACGAGACAACTCGGAAGACCACCATTGTCTAATGAACGGTCCCTACCGTAGTAGTCGTAATTCCAACAACAAGAGGCAAAATTAATATATGGGCGGGCCAGCGACACCAACAGCGAGTCTATCACCACAGAGCCTAGTACGATAATAACCAGGGCAGGTTAAAGAATCCCAGCTATTACTAGAGCTGTGCACTTTAATTCTGATACTAGCAACCACCTAGCACCTAGCAGCAACCTAGCAGTTATAGGAGTTAATAATAATAATAATGGTCTTTATTCCTTCTAAAAAATATTACAATTTTTTGTAGGAAGAGGTTCTGCACTATGTTCGGTGACAGAAAAACCGAACGACTTACGTGCATAAAAAATACAAATAAATAAAAAGCAATACTTAAGATACAAATATTGTGCTAACTATAAAAAAGAGTAAATTAAGAACAAATCCACAAACAAAAAAGCCATAACACTATATTACTGGCATATCATTCACTGAGCACAAAAGAGCGAAGTCGCATAAAACCCATTATGAAACCAGCCAACAACTTGGTATTACTTAGTGTTAAACCATCGAGCATAGCAATAAAAGAATTAAGCTTTAGATTTCTCAGTTCTGGGGGTTTTACACTGACATAAACAGGACACTCCATAAAAATATGCTCAATGGTTTCTAATTTGTGCTGGTTGCACAATGTACACAATTCAGAAGGATTGATACAGTATGAAAAACCATTAAAACTAAAATTCATACAAAATTTGTTGCAAAGGCGGAGTTGTGAGATAGGTCTAATAATGTAAATAGGCAATTGATGTTTCAGATAAGATGTGGTGTCTCTTGTTATATTAAAGTTTTTATACAGATTAGGTGTTGTAGACAACATAACTCAAGCTATGTCTCCCTGATAAAGCATTTCTCTATATTTTTGTAACATGGTAGGCATATATATATTTAGACGAGAGTAAGGCAAGTTGTCCAGAACCTGTTATAGGAGTCAATAAAGAGGCATAACAACCAGGAAGATCACTATATACTATGTATGAAATTACAGTTATAATTATTTAATCACCAACATATCTCAAACAGTAAAAGATAATTTATTATATATTTATCAGTCAGGAAAATGTCGATAATTCAAAAATGGGATAATATACAGAGTATTGCAGGAGAAATAAAGTCAATATTCGTAGAGCGATGCTCGATTGTTTTTTTTTTATAAAAAATTGAAATCGTTGTAAAAAATATTCAAATAATGCACGTTTCACTTTTCTGATATGCTAAGGTAGCAAAGTTACAACTGAACCTTTGATCACTTTGTATTTTATTTTGAATCATAACAAGGCCTTTAAATTTCACTTAAAGATAAAAGTTGTATCACCCTGCGACTTTGATACTTGTCAAATTGTTTTGAATTTTATATCGGATTACGAATTTTCTAACATTTTTAGTCAATAGAAGACGTCTTTGATTTTTTAATTGTAGTTATTCTTGAATTATATAGAAATCGATAGGTTTTACATTCTGTGAATGGTTTACAGTAGTCAAAGCAGGTCTAATAAAAACACGTTGTTTTCGCAACTAGAGGAAACATAAATTTTGATGACCGCACAACTGTATTCACATCGCTACAATAAAATTCGTCCTTACATTTTTCACACTCGCTTCATTGTCGTTAAATTACACCTATTCAACTAATTTAAGCGGCACTCAAATCTTAGTCACCGCCACCGTGTACAGTTAACGATAATTACAGAATAACGCAAAATGTGGTGTTTGTTGACAGGGAAAATCACTTTGCCACTGAAGACGCCGATTGTTTTCTGCGGAGAAGACAGTAGCTGGAAAACCTCAAGAGGCAATTCGGCTCTGGTTTTACGACGATTCTAAATGCAAGACATTGTATATGCGGTTGCACCTGACGACTATAAAATTTCAGTCAGGTGTGTATGGTCTGCACGAAATAAGTACGTTTTTACTCACCAATCTTCAATCTATTCAATTCAAAAAAAAATTAATGTTTTTCTATATTACAGGATGTTCTGAAAGTCCACCAGGAGACTCAGGGGGGAGAGGGTGATTTTACGAATTTAAATAATAGCAGTATGTAATGAAATTTATTTTCGAATTGTCAAGTGTGCAAGTTACAGCTTTTCAAAGTTAATTTTTCTTTTTAAAGTGTACTGGTTTTGATATACTTCCTAACCTTATAAGAAATGGTAACCAGTTCAAATATGTTTATCGACATTATGTGCACTGTATTTTACCAGCATCTACAACTATAATGGAAACAAACTTGCTGAGGCTTTTTATTTAATTAACACATTAAAACTGTGGTTAAATTTTTACACTGCGGCATTGTTATGCTTATCTTCAATTAATCTAATTGCGCAACATCACTTCCTAACTTTTAAACAATATAACGTAGGTATAACATTGTTATATAAATTTTACTGATCTGACATAATATAGCGTATGACTATATACCTGTGACGACAGCGTCATAAAATTTGGGTATCCTTTGTCCATTTTATTCTTTGTTTTTATGTACCTACAGATATTTGCTCTAGGCCAAAATGTTGAAAAGATTCTGTAAAATCTTGATCATGAAATTGTTCTCTTTCTGGAGTTGATTCTGCGTTCCAGTTTACCTTATAAAAGTAGTTAGATTCCATTTAAATAAAATAAACAAAGTAATAAAGTACTACGGTTATTTATTATTCTTATTTGAATAATTATTCGTTTATAATCTAATTAAAATTATTTTAACAGAGCTACATACCCATATTTTAATAATGTTGAGAATAATTGTCATAGTTGTCATAGTAGCTTTGATTTTTAATTAATCTGCACAATTTCTATAAAATTAGAATATTACTTTTGAAGGTAAACCAGATAAGAAATATTGTAAATTATGATTACCTGGTAACAATCTGAATATCATTAGAAAATAGATAAAGTTTGTTAAAAGTGTAATATATTAAACTTCATATACATGCGAGTGAACATTAAAATTTATACTAAGGTATTTGCTGAAGGATATAATATGAAAAATTTGATAACTGATGGAAACTGCTTAGATACATTTTCAATTAAAAAATCTTTTCTATTACAAGTTTTCCAAAATTAAGTAGGACTCATATTTGATTTTATCTTATATTTAGTGCTTTCGTTCCAAATCTAGGTATCAATAAAACACACTTCGCGTAGGTACAGTTAAATAAAATGCCTGTTTATTCTAATAAATTCGAATTAAAGGAATACTAACAGATGACAGAAAACTGTAACCTAGAAAAACAAACCGGCCAATTATATTGTAGAAAATATCTGTACCCAACACAAATTCCTTTGTAAAGACTATAAAATGTTTAAAATTAAAAAAAGTACTGAAAATTGAGAGAGAACACGAAATAATCACTACGTAAACACAGGATTTCAGTTATGACAACTAATTTACCGTTTAACGCTGCTTACTCTCTAAACAAACGTGTGAAATAATGGGCTCATAGTCGGCGGTAAATGGGGGTTTAATATACTTTTCAAAATATTTTTTTTCGCTTTATAAATAAGTTTGGAAATTTTTTGAAGAGTGATTCCGTTAATTATTAATTCCTTTATTTCTCTTAAAATATTTGTAGATAGTCATAGTTAACCCTAGATAAATAGGTAACTACTATTTTTTAAACATTACCGGCACTATATATTTTTCGCATTTTATATGGTTGATTGCTTTGCATTTTCTAGGTCTTATATTGTAAATAATATATTTTTTTAATTACTGTAAGTAATTGCTAATCCAATTAAGAGTAATGATAGCTTTAATAATGTTTAATTTATATGCGTTAGAGTAATTATATGCAGGGATGTATAAATTGCTTAAAATGCACATACAAAATACTTAGGTATCTGTACACGCCTGAAAATGTTGATCATTAAAATCTTTTACAATTATACAGGTAATGTCCTTGATCTTGATTGATTTGCAATTGAAATAAGATGGATAGCAAGTTAAAATTGCGAACATTACAGCTGCATAGCAAAGTTTTCACAAAAAAATGTGTAGAATTCACTCGAATAGAATAGAATAACGTTTATTTCCTTTAAGACTAAAATACAATTTTGTATTGGAACTGTCAATTCTTTCTTTTCAATGCATTCAATTATTTTTTCATTAAATTTGAACAGTCTTATTTGTTGACCTACCCGAGCGAAAATCGTTCTGTCTAACCGTAATAACACCAGACGATTTAAATAAGCGTATTCCTGTAGTTGCCAACAAATTTCGCATTATTTCTTTTGCAGTATTTTACTTAACTTTAAACATTTCGGAAAAACGCCCAAATTAAACGATAAATTATTGTAATGGGTGAGTGAATCTATTACTACTTGCAATATTTTGTTTAAAACAGATAAAGGAATTTCATCAAAACCTGACAAAGATTTATTTTACATGTCAACACTTGTAATAATTCCTCACTTGCATAAGGTTGCAAAAAGAGAGACTGTTGAAAATTTTTAATGTCCTCTACAGACCCTGTAATGTCATTTACAGAAATTCTGTTCACTATATCAACAGGAGTATTGATAAACTCATTAAAAACAGAAGATATTTGCTCTGGTTCATCAATAACTATGTTATCATGTTTAAGAACAATATTTGAACGTTTTTTATATTTTCCGGATAACTCCGACACTACGTTACAAGTAGCTTTAATTAACCATATTGTTAAAATTAATTATTTTATTTTAATAAAATTGTTTTTTTTTTGTTTCACGTAATGATTGGCTATGTCTCTTTTTTGCACTTTTATAGGACATTATCTTATTCCAGATATACTTTTTTCATTGTATGTAAATCTTTTAATTTGTTCGTATGCTTATATAAAGGCTGTATCACATAAGAGGGCCACTCCCATGTATCTCGCTTAATATGCGAGACACGTCAAAAGTCTTTAATTGTTTTTTGGTGCAATTTTGGAGGCCGTTATGCTCGTAAAAACAAATTTGAGATCCATGGCCAACTTTATGAGTAATAACAAAAAAGCCTGTTAAGTGCCCAAATTTTAAGGCTGTCTAACTTTTTTATTTTAAGAGATAGAGAAAACTTATTGGTATTAAATTAAATTTTTATTGCAAAATTGATACCTTCCACCTGATATAAACAGAATTTTGAAATATCGTATGTGGTTTGCTGCGCCCTCTAGGCGGAAAAATTTTTTTTTTATTGAAGCAGGTTATGGTCACACAAAATTGTCTGTTTTTTCGTCTTTCATGCAATATACTACATGTTGCCCTTATCTTTTGTATTTATTAATTTTTTTTCAATTTTAGTTAAAAAAAATGTACCTACCTAAATATTTTCGCGTTGCTCAAGATAATGTAGAACCTGTTTTAAAGACGCCAAATGCAAAAAAAATAATAAACAGAATGTACTTTTTTATGCAAAATACAGATTTTCTTATAATATTCTTTTATTGGTTTTCACATTAGAAGCAATTGAGTCTTTAAAATTATTTTGACACAGACAATGTAATAAAATAATATTATAAGAAAATCTGTATTTTGCGTAAAAAAGTACATTCTGTTTGTTTTTATTTTTTTGCAATTGGCGTTAAAACAGGTTCTACATTATCTTGAGCAACACGAAAATATTTAGGTACATTTTTTTTAACTAAAATTGAAAAAAATGTAATAAATACGAAACATGTAGTATATTGCATGAAAGACGAAAAAACAGTTAATTTTTTGTGGCCAAAATTTATCCGCCTAGAGGGCGCAGCGAACCACATACGATATTTCAAAAATCTGTTTATATCAGGTGAAAGGTATCAATTTTGCAATCAAAATTTATTACCAATAAGTTTTCTCTATCTCTTAAAAAATAAAAAGTTAGACAGCCTTAAAGTTTGGGCACTTTACAGGTCTTTTTGTTGTTACTCATAAAGGTTGGCCATGCATAAATTCAATATTATTAAAAATTCCCGAAACGGGATTCACTTGCTGATTCCAGAAATGTATCACAAGTTGTTTCAAATTGGTAGGTACATGGTGGGCAACAATACCAAAGGTATTTATAAAAATTTTATAAAAAGTTATACGTTGATAAATTCAGATACAATACTCCTGTCAAATTTTTATCAAAAAAGAAATATGAACCTAGTATTTCTCACAATACCAGCCCATACATTGACATTTTGTAATTGTTGCGTATGGTATTCTTTCATCCAATGGGGATTTTCCCGAGACCAGTAACCGGTGTTTTGATGATTAACAAGTAGAACGTTGTTTGCTCTGGAAATAAAACGTTAGTAAACGCTCATAATTCAGTTCTTATGTCAACGTAGTCTTGTCAATTCATGAATGAGACCTAAGATCACTAATAAATGTATTTGGGGTGTTTTTTAATAGTTTATCAAAGTAGATGTAATAACTTGAGATAAATTTTTGGAATCAACTCAGCAAGGGAATCCGGAAATGGATGGACATAACCGTGATGACGTCATTACTGGAAGGTAGGTCACCCTGTATATTAAATTATAGTTTGGGAAAACGGTAAATTAAAATCAAATCTCGACCTGTTTCGGGGATTTTTAATAATATTGTTTATTAAGCTAATAACGAATTTATGCGTTACTTTATGGACACACATTATAATTGAAATACGTCCACGTCCTTCCATCGCAAAATATAGCAATGTAAGCTGTATAATTCGAAGCGAAAACTATGTCATTATTAAATATTATTCACGATTCCAGGCAAGCTAACACGTCTGGAGTTGATGGACCCAAACGACGTTACGTAAGGATGTGCTAAGTTGAGAGCACATATCTAGATCCTAGTCCTTGGGGACGGGAAGGAGCACTATCCTTCGTCCTTTTGCTCCCCGACATCTAAAGTCACAGGCTATCGCTTTAATGTCGCCCTAGATGTACTGTTTAGTATCTCTCCAACTACATTTACTGCACACTGGTACCCTATTCGATGGGGCGCAATAAATCTCGATGGGAATAGAAATTTTCTAAAAGCGTGCACACAATTTGCCTAATGGCAAATAGTTTGTTGTTCCATATATCGTCAAAACATTAAAAATATGTCAATTAATTCATGTGGTGACGGCTCATTGAAATATTTCAGAGATTACTTTGATTTCAATTTAGGCTTTGGGGTTTTCGGGGGTGGTTTGTCTGTAATTTTATATTATGTTAAATTACATACCTAATAATTTTGTAAATGAAACACTCGTATCTACACTGATAAAAACTTGTCTGTAATTTCACATAATTTTAAGTTGGCAATAATTTGTGACCAGCGTAAAGGTATGTAAAATTACATAATAATTTTGTAAATGAACTGAGTACACTGTAATATTACAGACATAAACATAGATAAAATTTCATATTATGTTATGTGATTTTACAGCTATTAGGCCAAAATTCATTGTAAATTAGCGCTACACTATATTTTGTATTGATTTATACATTGTAATTTTTTGGCTAGAATTGTAAAATATGTAGATATGTAATTTTGCTGAGTAGATAATTTAAATTTTCATATATTTTTAATATACTTACCTTTATAACTGACATAGAAAAGTATACATATATAAAAGTTTTTCAATAACTAGTGTTATTTCACATATATGACTGAATATCAATGTGCAAAAAATTGAACAATACGCACATGTTAAAAACATGTATATACCTAAAAGTTTATCAGTCAGTTCAAATATTTACATTTTGTTCAAGCTGAATAGTGTAACAGACGCCAATTTAAAGATGTATTATAATATTTTTGTAGCCATATGGAGACTGTATTAACAGAAGAAGTTGAAAATAGGAAAATGTTTTTAGTTTTAATGCCATGGAAAAAAGTATTTGGGTTTAAGCTAGTCAATATAATATCCTCTTCCTAACAAATTATTAGAAAGACAGTAGATTTTATTATTAGAATTCAATTATAAAAACACTATGCCAGTCACATTTTTATTTCTATATAGTTAAGAAGACCTTGTCAGTAGCAGAAATAACTTCTGGTCGGAAGATTTTTTTAGTGGAATAAACAGTGTGGACAACATCCATCTTCCAAATGTGAATTATCCATCCGTCTCTGTAAAAGTGTATTGTTCATCCATCATTTAAAAATGTATTGCGATGTGGATCACAGTAAATTTATAATTAACGTAACTACAACTAATGTTAATATCTTTTGTAAGCAATTATTACTGTTTTTACTGTCATAGAGATAAATAAATACGTTGTTTGAAATTAATGTTGTATGATGAGACACATAATGGCGTAATTTTGATGCAAACATGTAAATAACGTACCGTTTCAGTTTCTATGATTTTTATAATATTTAAATCGGCACAAGCTGAAAGTGTATACGTAACAAATATATACTCTTATACTTACTGTATTACGAATAACCCACAAAAAGTAATTATTAATGAACCGTATAAAACAAAACAAAACATAAACAAAAATAAAATTTCATGATAAATTTAATAAAAGCAAATCCTAGTTCCATTGTAGTATATTGTATTACCACACTATTCCTGAAATTTCCTAATTTTATTAGGTAAAAACACATACACTTGATTATTCCTTAATGTAAATTCAAATTTTCCAGTAAATTTTATGTAAATAGAACATAACAAAACATGGAAATTTCCATCCGTTTTTATCAGTACATATTTGGAACTTATTTGGTTTATTGTATAATTTAACTGAAGGCAAGCATTTTGTTGTTTTTGAATGCAATAATAAACAATTTTAGGATCACTGATAGCTAGTTTATGTTAGAAATGTGCATATTATTGTTAATAATAATAATATGTTTGCAAGAGCACAAATAATAATCTGTAAACAACTTCCTGTAACATTATTTTCTTTAACCATTTACATTAGTTTGTTTAATTTAGTGTAAACGGTTAAACTGGACATATAAAACCAGAAAACATATTCTAGTGTCAAAAATTAATAATATATTAACAAATTGCCAACTACAAGTTGAAATAGCTCTTATTAAGCGAATAATTTTGAAGTATTCAGCTTCTGTATGTCAGCCAGTTATGAATAATTATATACTGGTCGCTATATTCCCACTTTGGTGGCTGTTTGCCAAGTATCCGTGAATATACAAGGTGGTCATATAAAAGAGAACGTACTACATACCACCAGCTAGTCACTCACAGGAAGCAGTTTATTCCAGAGGACCAATTTAATTTTTTAAATATTTTTGACAAAAGATTTAGAAGAATTCATGACAGAATGAGTTACTAAACAAATCATAGTATTATTAAAATGATATATTCGCAATAGCAATTATTCTGAATATGTACCCAAGACATAATTAAATTACTGTATGGAAAAAGCTAAATAACATTGCTGATATGTAAAATCGAAATGAAAATGCCTAAGATTGGTAACAGGAAATTATTTCAAATTACACACGCCTACTTCAAGAAAATGAAAGAAACAAACTATGATATAATAAATTATTGTCTCAATAAAATGGTAAATAATCATATTTAACCCTACATATTATATATTAATGGAAAGAGAAAAAAATAACGATTTCAACTGGCCCATGACCACCTATGGTTTAAATTAAAAAAAAAAACAAAACTTTAGGTTATAACTCAAAAGTAATAGGTACAAAAAAATTATGCACGTCACTGGACTCTACTAAAAAAAGTGTCTCAAGAACGTATTAATTACTATTTCTTTAAGTTACAGACATGTATCGAAAACTAAAATTTTAAATTTTGTTTACTACTCGAAAACAGAAAAGGATAGGTCACTTTGGTATCGACCATTAATTTTCTGTCAAAAAAGGAAGTAACAAGTGGGGGTAATTTTTTTTTCTATCTCCTGTAGTTAACGAGGTAGCTTATAACCTCGAAATTTCCCCACCCTGTACAAGGCCTTACAAAAAGAGTATGACAATTTTAAAAAGTAGAGTGGGTAAGTACTTCAAAATTTTGAAAAAATAACACTTTGCTTAAGAGTATTCAAGTTTTTGCAAAATAATCTGATTTTGTTTATATTTTCCAAACAAATTGACTAAACCTGTTTAAATTTCATACAGAAAATTATCTAGTACGCGGTGTAGATAAGCTACATCTAGCGCCCATTTGCTACTCCACGCCGGACTGACAATTCACACACACGAAGCGTTTTACGTCACAGTAGAAAATATTGAAAGCTACGATCTCTATCGCGATTCGACGATATCGATATGTTGAAAACACGGAATTTCAAAAACAACTTTGTGGGTTAATGCTCCGACCAGCACTGAATTGCTCCTGAAAAACCTATAACAAACAGCTGAAGTCACTCGGCAGCAGCTCACCAGTCATATACCGGTTTAAGCTTATTAGTTCTCATCACTATGCTATAGGTGAGGTAATCAACAAATAACCCTGTTTACATATCGTTATCCCCGAATCGCGATAGAGGTCGCTACCCTCGTGTCTGTGATTAGTCAGTCCGGCATGGAGTAACTATTGGCCACTAGATTTAATCAATACGTTTGGAAAGTGTACAAGGAATATGTTACATGGACATTTTTCACAGCATATTAAGGCGGGGATTTTGTAGAAAAGGAATTGCACAGCCTGAGTGAGCGAAACGGCGAATCAGTCAGACCTATGAGACAGTATACAAACCGTATAGGCCCGAACCACACGGTTCCCTGAAGTTTATCGTGCATTTTGACGTACGTGAAAATGGAAGCCGTGATATATGTTATGATTTTACTCGAGGACACAAAATGTAAAATTACCAATAAATATTAATCTGAAAGTGACACACAAGTTGTCCTATATGTCCTGGCTAGTGAGTGAAGTAATTTGGTGGCTGTGGCTGTGATAATTTTGCCGTAATTGTGACATATTGGCGTGGTAACTGTGTGGCTAAAATTGAGGTACTTTAACATTTATTTTAATTATTCTTGTGATTTTATGAGCAATGAAAATTATCTCACGCACTAGCGGGAACCTTTGTGAATATGTTGATATATAATAATAACCAATTACTTCAATTTTCTTGGAGTTCTCTGTCCTCGCTTGAAGCCTTGTTAGACGGTAAAAATATGTAAACAAAATCCCAGCCTTAACAATAATAGTCTCTTACTATCGATTGAATTGTTTCCGAATCAAACCTTTATTTAACTTAAACGAGAGACTCGATCCTGCATTTCGCGTATCACCCTGTAGGCGCGGAACTAGATGAAATGTTACTGGGCGTCACTCAGGAGCTGGTCAAGTAAATTGCTTTTCATTGTAATTAATATATTTACCTCCCTTTTATCTTATACGGCATTTCACGGTAGCAGAAATGTAAATTAACTTTTTGCGTTATCTGTCTTCGGTTTTGTTGCTGGCTGCGACCGCGGCCGTTACAGTAGGTGGTCGGCACTCGTTTTTTACGATCGCATGAGAACGTTTTAAATTTTTGACGTTCGAGTAAGACTAAGATGGATGTAGGTTCCGGGACTGTTATGACCACTCGTCACTGATACGGCCATTAGTTACATTATAACAGGCCGTTTTTAAAACGGAAGTGACCCACAAATCAAAAACGACCGAATGGACACAAAATAAAATCGATAAACGCGTAGGTAAATTTTGAAGCTCGTACACAGAGTGATCACTTTTAAAACGCATGAAATACCAAATTGAGAGATTACTTTTGCGACCACAAACCTAGAAAAAATATAGACTGCGTCGGTTCATGATATAGGTTCATAGTCAGGTGACAGATCCCGCGTTTCATAGGGTATTACGGTCCAGAAAATGGATATTTTATTTGTTTTATGTTGGCGGTTGTGCAAATATGATGGCTGCATTGCAATATGAAATTAACTAATTTGCTGTCACTTTAAATGTCATTAAAGAATGTGACCAATCACAGTAAACAATAGACTTCACGCTACAGTACAACCAACGTAAATTGGCATAAAAACCAAATTTTAGTGATTCTGGATCTTTTAGGGCAGCAATGAAATTGCGGTCGCCGGCAATATGACACTGGCACAGTCTATATTTTTTCTAGGTTTGTGTTTGGGACTTTGGAAATTGTAAGATATACACGATGATTCAGAACCTATACAAAAAATATTAGTATCGTATTTTTGTAAAATTCTTATAGTTTTTGAGAGAAAGAACTGTTGAAGTTGTAATTATAATAATAAATAAATAAAATATAGTACCTACAATATAACATACATAGTCAAATATATATAAATATAAAAAGAACAGATGATACGGTAGAACCACTAACAACAATTTATAATTAACAAATATAATTATACCTGTATATATAAACATATGCACGCATGAGTGAAAAATGCGGTGAAAATCGATAGCAACAGTAAAAGCCACAGTTACCACTTACAAAATTATCCACTTTATAAAACCCTATAACTGATAAATAGTGTTTCGTCTTACTTTTAAATTTCCGGTAATCAGATATACATCGGATTTCCTTAGGAAGAGCATTATACAAAATTATGCAATTATATTATGGACGATTTATTAAAAGCGCTTGTATGGTGAGTAGGAATACTAAGCAGTTCCCCGTGTCTTGTAATATAGTTGCGAAATTTTGTCCATTTTTTAAAGTGACTTGTGTTATTCTTCGTAAAAGGTAAGCATTTTAAAATATAGATTGAAGGTGTTGTGAGAATTCGTTTATCCTTAAACACCTCCCTACAACTCACATTAACTTTTAAGTTAAAAAGTAATCCCATAATTTTCTTTTGGCATATGAATACCCTTTCACATTCACTACCTCTACCCCAAGCAAGAATGTTAAACGCTATGTGACTGTATACCATGGAATAGTAAACATTAATGAAGCCCGCGTGATCAAAAGTATGCTTTAGCTGCAATAGCGCAAAGAATGCTTTATTTAGCTGACTACACACATGGTCAACATGATTACACCAGGAGAGCTTAGAATCAAGGATGGTGCCAAGAAGTTTCACTGAATCTAACATCATAAGACATAAAGTTTGTGGGTAAATTAATTCTAATAATAATTAATAACAATAGCGGTAAAAACAGTTGAATTTGCTGTATAAAATAGGTGTTACAAAATGTTATTTAATTCTTTCCTTGGGAATTTCTTTCGATTTTTTTGCCTGGGCGCCGATTATACGCCCTATCAGGTTTTACTGTAGACCAGTTTCCAATGCCGCGCGAAAGTGTATTTTTAAATCATTTTTGAAGTACCCTTTTTGATTTTATTTTTGCATTGTATTTGTAAGAGTCCCCTGTACATACATTTTTTGTTTATATAGTTTTTGATTCACCCTGTACACTGCAAAAAATATAGTTTATATATTAATAAATGGCGCTTATTGGACAAAATTGTATTAAATAAATTATTCTATTTGTTAATACATGCTGTTCAAATTAAGGCCAGATATTTCGAAAAAAATTAATATCTCTGAATTACCTACTTTACCCTGAAATCTCCCAATTTAGTACATGATTTAGGTTTATTAGTTCGACTAAAAGTGGTGGCCAATTTTGAGGACAATTATATCCTTTGATAACTAACCCTTAACGTTCATAGTGCTTATACTATTGTTTGCACGATCGCAAGAATTAAAAACGAAGTTATACTTTATACGTAGGTACCTACTTAATTCTATATGCAATGTCATAATTGACGTTTTTGAATAAATTTGTGAAGAAGGTTTTTTTAAAATCTATTGATGTTTATTGTTGTCACGACTTCATTAATTGATAAAATTGACAATTTTGGAACTTGCAACTATAGTGTTATTTACCAATAATAGGTAATACTCAAGTTTTATAACCCGTTGTTGCATCTACGAGAATTTAAAAGAGCAAAGTGTTTGTAACTACGCGACTTGTATTCAGATCTAGAGTTAGAAGAAGCGTGGAGTGTTGGATGTTCTACATTAATTCCTGAGAAATCAAGGGAGCAATATGAAAATACATTGAAGTTTTTTTAAAAAATGGCGTGAGACAAAAAACCAACATATTACAGATAAAGTTATGGTGACGTACTTTATCCAAAGGAAGGAGCAATTAAAAGCTCTAAGAAGTTTATGGACAGAGTATTCACTGTTAAAAAGTACAATTTTTGTTCATGGCTCGCTTGACATTTCTAAATTGACATTAATTGGCTTCCTCAAACAGAAAAATGTTGAAAACTAAGAAAGCCAGTGGGTTTACTAAGAAAGACATGTTTTTATTACTAATTGACGCATAAGATGACGGATATTTAATTCATAAGGTAAATTTTGATGATAAATACCGTTTTGCATAGGTATTAGAAATATCGGGAGCATGTAGGAGGAAAGAGTTATAAAATATTACAATTCAGGAAGTTGACAATCAAGGAACATATATAGTTGTAAAAATTCCACAAAAACAAATATTCAGCGAATATAAATTTATCGCAAGTAGGTATATCAACTTGCGACCAACAAACACAATCTTCTCATGTATTTTTGAATTATCGCAAAGGAAGGTGCTACAACCACGTAGTGGGGAAAGGAACAATTGGACAGTGGACGTTAGATAGCCGAGTATTTAAAACTACAAAATCCTACAAATTATACAGGTCATTCGTTTAACCGTGCTTCGGCCACCCTTCTAGCGAATAAAGGTGCGGATATGCTCGGGTTAAAAAGGTATCGAGGATGGAAGACCTCGTTCGTTGCCGAATGCTACGTCGAAGATTCCCTTCAGAACAAACTGCAGTATGTAGATAATATTCTTCACACTAATGACAACACATTATCCTGCAATACTTCTAATTCATGTGCTGAATCATTTACCCGCTACAATAGCTTCTACTTCACTAGCCTCGACTGCTAGTTTTACTTTAAATAGAAACATGTACTGTTACAATTTCTAAGTAATTCTACAAACTGCACATTTAATTTCAACATCAATAAATAGATTTAAAACACAGCTTTCTTTTAAATCAATTAAATTTTAAACTGAATTCTAGAAAACCCATTCCAAATCAATGTGATGTTAAAAATATCTAGTTTGGCAGTTATGTACTTACGGTTCTAGAACGATAAGAGAATTATTTACCGTTTTGTTAGCTTTTTCAACCAGTAAGCGCATTTTTTACTGTTTTAGAAAGGTATTTCAAGCTAATATATATCAAATCTCTTACAATTCCTATCAATGAAGTCATATGTATGCTCTCTGATACCAAACATCTAGGTATGCTAATGAACAATTCCATAGAAAAAGCTCTATTCAATAATTATCTAAAGAAAATAATCTATCTAAATTTACTAACCTGGTTTAATGAAAACACTATAAATATCTAACTTCTGACAGTGGGAACTCGAAACTTCAACCACAATAGATATTGTGGGTGTAATTCAACGCTGGTTGGGGCTTTAGCTCACACAGTAGTTAGTTTCACACAATATTGTTAATACCTGAAAATATATAAAAATATAGTAAGTGCATCCTGCTGTCGTAGAAACAAACATGGTAAATGAATAAATCTTGATCGTGCAAGAAGTATATAAAATAATATATGGCAGGTTATTTTTGTACATACTCTGTAAAATATAATGCAACAGAATAAAACACGATCGCAAGTTTGCTTCCATGAAAATAGCATACATGTGTGTATATTATGAACAACGTGTAAATTTACTATAATTTTTGTCAGTGTATTAATAAAAATCATTAAAATAAACTGATGAACTCTTCTTCATTGTAGTAACGTAACTTTTAATCAAATTTATATATAAACTTTTAGTTCAGTGTATACCTACTTGTAGAAACGAAGGGGCTGCAATTCTTGAAACTAGGAGACAACTGTTTCCTCTATTCTGGTATTATTCGTACGTTGCACTATGACTAGTATATGACAAATAAGTACCATCATGGGTAAGGGAAAAATTTTAATAGATCGCCCGTCGTTGGCATCGACCAGTTCTAACGTCCGTACACGGCCAGTGTTGCATAATACATGAAGAAACCGTCGGAACGTAGAAAAAATATATTTAACTTTATAGACGCATACTCGCAGCATAAAAATTAAGATCAGGTAGACTTATGCTGGTATAATGATGGTCTTGTTGGTAGAGTTTTAACGAAAGAGCAACGTGGACGCTTCTGTGCCTATATGGGTCATCTTTATTCAAAATAGGTAGTTGTAACTGTCGTCTTGATACGTCTTAATTGTAGGGAAATTAGTCTTTAAGGTATTTTCTATAATGATCGCTAGTTTACCACCTGATTAATACGCCATTATTTGTGCAGTTTTATTACATGGGACTAAGATCTACTGGGTGTGTACTTGGAATACCAATATGCCATTAGGTTACTGACACTAAATATTACATCCTGGATCATTCATGCTAAAGTACCTACAGTATATGATAAAGTTTGTCCTTGTCCGCCAACGTGTTTGTAACCAATTAGAAGTTTGTATTTTATTTTATTGCCACAGTGACTTAATAAAAAAAATCCTGAATTGTTTATACTTCTTGGAGTACCTAAACTCCATGTGCTTGCAGTGGAAATATTTTTACCTTTACTTATAGATTGAAATCTTGGCCGAGAGAACTTGATATTTCTTTTATATTATTTATAAAGCCAACAAAATTTATTTTCAAAACTATATTAAATCCTTATTTATCGCTGTCACTGACCTTCCGTCAGCCGCGAGGTTAGGTATATTCTGCCAAAGGCGAAGGTGTCAAACATAGTGACAGGTCACCGCATTGACATGTGTACCAGTTTAAGCCGCTTTGAAAGAAAAAATTCTTTACAAAATGTAGATTATTATTTAATGAGAAATTCGGTATTGTAGCACAGAGGCAGCACCTACCTTACTAATATTTATTTCCAGGATTGATACTTGGAGAGATTTTAAGAATGTTGAATCATCTGTTTTCTTACTTGTTTAAATTAAAACCTGCAAAGATTTTTGTTCTTGCTGTGGACTTCTCCTTCCCTCGACCGTTCATTTTGTGTAAAGCGAGGTACCTACTTGATTTGGCGGTCATGCCAGGTCGATTACTTACGTCGGGAAAAAGCACAAAGGACAACAATAAAATACACGTAAATGTACACAAATACATAAAAACACTGCCACACGTTTACCGCCCCGGCATAAAACAGTATTCAGCATAATATTTTGTATAACCAGGAAAAGTCTTTGACGCTGCCGTACGATAATATTCACTTGTCACACTCCCATAAATCAGCACCTTATCATTCATCTAGGCATTTGAATACGACATGTTTGTAAACACACAAAAAATACGCGAAAAATTAAATTTGCGAAAAACAAGTACTGAAAAGTTATTTCAAACTAATCAGAGTACCGTAACTACCATTTAACATCTACAGAAGACATCTGGCCACATCTGTAGGCCACTAATACAAGGTGTACTCACGGCGATATTTTTAAACTTCTTGCGTTGTTGTGTAATTGACGATGTTTGCATAAAATAATTAGTTATATTTTAAACTATAACATCCCAAGATGTTTACAGTGTTCTGTAAAAATGACCCTTAGATTATAACTAACTTTTCTGCATGGTTTGGAGCATGAAAAGTCTGCAACTAGCAATGCAGTATTCATAACCTAGAACTTACAGTTACTTTAAATCAGCTAAATGACTAATTAAACGTGTTATAGTAATTAAATAAAGTATTTTATGTCGGATATGTTAGTGAATAATTGTGATGAATCTGCAAGGAGTGAAAATGTAGTTTTGGCAGTGTGCAACGAAAGAACAAAGAACGAATACAAAATACTGTAGCTAACCGGATTAGCTGTTATCTATTAGGTACTTAGGCATTATTACTATTAATAAAAATGTTTATTTTCGTCCTTTCTACACTTGACAATGTTGCAAAAACGACCGCATGGTAGTTGACGGACGATGACTGATTGTCATAGGCGCCGACTTTCCGTAGGAAAAGAGGGTTTTCGCCCCATTTTTTAAACATCGAATTCCGAAATAATTTTTTTATTGTCTCTTAGACCTCGTGGTTAAAATTTTTGTACTTAGTCATAGTTAACCGTGTATTACAAAATGAAACCTGATCTCCACTTGTACCTTCAAATCAGTTCCTAAATAGTGTAATGTGACTTTTTTTACCGAATATCCCACGAGAGTTTAATTATTGACAGGATTTTTTTCTCTTTCATGAATATTTTTAAAAACTTTTAAAATATACATAATTTGTCGATCAAACTCTCTAACCAAAAATTGTGTTGATAAGCTCATTTATTTGTTAAAATGGCTATTCATTTTACACAATACAATTTGCACAATGATATTTTAACTACATAGGTACACTGAAAATTTTATGTGAATATGCTTATTGTCAAAGAAATTGTGTATTATAACAATAATATTACTAAACAAATAAAAAAAAATACTTAAAAATAATAAAAACGCATTTTTGTGTTTTTATCACTCTTTTTTAAATTTGCTGTAAACTAATACTAAATAACCATTAAATTTTTACAATATCAGTGCAAAAATACTGAATATTTGAAAATTGTCAATAAAAACGTGAAATTACAATAGGTAATGTATTATTACACGTTAAATTATATGTATCATATGTAATAGCACAGATAAATTAGCAATACTGTTGTAATAGTGAACGAATAGACATTAGAGTTACTATCATCTACATACATACACTAGGTCTATATTGACTAGACATAGTTGCTGTAGTACTACAAGTATTTGGTTGCATGTTTAAATTGGTAAACATTTTGTATGATTACAGGACAGTGTTGTACATATATACTTTGAGAAAGAGGAAGTTGTTCAATGCCAAAACTACAAGGAAGCTTTCCAAATGACTTTTACGCTTTACTTTATTTTTAATTTCGAATATGCTAAGCGGGTGTGCTGTGTTCTATAATTTGTGCAAAGATTTTAAAATACATCCAGTTTCATAAAAAAAGTAACAAACTTAAAAGACAAAGATAAGGAATACCTATATATATATAGACGTTTAAGTGAAGGTAATACTGTCCTTTTAATTTGTAATGAATGATATTAATATACTCATTTTTATTTAGTTGCGGAAAGAGTAAGTTTTTATATACTGGTAGTTTTCTTGACATATTTATAACAAATTGGTATGGTATTGGTATTTAATAGATATTATATTTATATAAATATTGCTTAACATTTTATTTAACACATCTCGAAATAAGTGCAATATTATTTATCTTTATTTGAGATGCAAATAGACAAATGTTAAAATAATGTAATTTATATGGCTAATTTAAGGAAGTACATGCTAATACAGAATCGTTACACTACGTTATTAAGAGAGCATTTTAAAAATACAGAAATGTTACTTACAATACAAAATAAAAAAGATATCTTAAAATTAGGTACAAAAAATCATATAGAAACTTTACTATATAATCATATTGGAAAGTTACAAAAAATTAGTAAATACATATACCAAAGCCATTTTTACAATAAAATTGTAAAACTTCAAAATTTTTTGTAAAATTGCTGGTTAAACTATCGGTAATAAAATACTTCTTATAGCTACGGCAAGAATTTAGAAAACTTACGTAACGGCTGTCGTTACGCAATGGTTTTTATTGTCAACATAATTTCCCATAGTTTGTCGAGTTAAAGTTTTTAGTAGTAATTTAGTGTAATATACACACTTATTATTCTTATTATTGTCAGTTGCAGTTCCCAAAATATTTTGATGAAAATGTAATAAATTATTAATTTTTCCGTATGACGCAAGTCGTCTGAATTCTTGCCTCAACTATATTTTACAAGTAAAATTATAAATAAATATTTTCATTGTATTTTTGATAACTGATCCAGTTTGTCAAACAACCTTAACGAACATAATTGCCATTTTATCCCTCATTTGCCTCCTTCCAGCTGTAAAATATGGATGCGGCCGGGTCTCCAATACGCTGACATAAAAAGTAGGCTTAAATGTTGTTTTCGATATCTCGGAATGCCTACTGCCCGTTTTATTTGACGCGTAAACTGCCGTCCGCCGAGCAGCTGAACAGCATCCGGGAATTTGAGGAATTCAGCAGGACTCTAGTTGTCCTGCTAAGTTTGCATGTCGAGAATGTGCCAAACCGTCCGGCAGAACTTGGGGAATGTTATTTATTGAATAAAATGAATACTGAACAGGCATGTAGGCTGGCGCGGGATAAATATCCGGGTATTTTTATAGACCGGCCATAGGTTATAGGATTATAAACTTTTCCTGAAATGCATTAGAAATGTTGACATAGTTAAGCTATTCAATGTTCAAGAAAGAGGAAAATATATGTTTTGTCTAGGATGTTCGAATCCCTCACAAACTCCACTTACAAAAAACTGTCTATAACCCATTTTATAATAATTTCAGACTTTTCAGTCAAAAATATTCTATTCTGAGGAAACCCCTACTTTTAAATATTTTTAAGATGATTGCAATACACAATAGCTAGATATTTGTGCAATAAGTTAGGAAAAGTGACTTTTTCTACGAGTTACACACATGATTTTTTGAATAGTGTTTTGAAAATTGTTCAAATAACTATATTTATGATAATTTGAAAATGAAAATTGTGCATTTCGAAAATGCGAATCAAGAATCCTGAAGAAATGTTGACAAACAAATTGGTTTATTAGGTTTTCGTTAATATTATTGTGTCAGTGATTTATGAAAAATGTCAGAATCTTCTGCCTACAACCATAATATGGAGGATGATATTGATCATCAAAAATCGCGATTCAATCATAATTGCCGATAAAATCTAAAGATAAATATGAAAAATCGGATCGCTTATTTGAAGATTCATAAGTCATAAAAGGAAGTAACCCTTATCACTGAGACAGTTTTACTAACCTATTTGAAAAAAATACCAGAGTACACCACAATTTTACGCTATGGAGTCTTTACTCAGTAATAAGAACCACATTCTATGTAAGAAAGAATATTGGCATAAAGAAATTTCCAAGTTGAAAGTGTTTAAAGAAAATCAGAAGTTGAGAATTTTTTTGAAGAAGATGATGAAACCCACTTGACGGTGAAGGTAGAGTGTAATGTTCACACATCTCTCTAAATATTGAAATTGTCTCTTATTTTAGACCGTGTTGATTACTGGTATCAGTGCCGTCGTGAAGAAATAACATATCTTCTGAGAGAATAAATATTGATACAAATTACCAACAGAAAGACGAACCTGATAAAAGAATTTACTATTTCTAACGGAAACATCAAAGCCAATTTTGTCAAAATGTTTGGAAAATATTCTTCTCTCCGTCCGTCACTGATGGCTTAATTGAGCTTTAAAGATTTTTCCTAGGATATAGAAATGGGAAATGTACTAGACAATGCGGTGGCATAAATTTTATAGAGGGTTTTCCTAAAAAAATTGTAGAATCTTACATCTTACATCGGCATTGTTTTCGGAAAACGTCTGCTACAATACTGGCTGATGCAGACATCACCACTGTTAAAAGTCATGATGGATGGAAAACAACGAACGTGGCAGAAAAATATATAGAGGATTCCGTTCAACAAAAACTTCAAGTAGCCTCAAAAATACTGGATCAAAGAGAAATCAATATAAATACAAACTCGGCCTCTACTGTTGAAGTTAAAATTTATAATAATAATAAGAAATGATCTAAGCTGACAATAAATGAATTCTTTGTTCAAGAGTTATGATGTAGTTTTTGCCTGCCGGAAAATTTTCCTAACTCTAGTTACCAAATGTACAACTTTTCAAAACACTATTAAGAAAAATGTGTTCCGCTTTACATTTTTGAAAGATAAACGGAAAATTCTTGCTTTTATTAATTTTATTCTATTCTATTGAAGTTTGGCACAACGTTACGGATCCCTCTTGTACCTGCATCTCCTTTTGCAAAGATATTCCTGGTACACTCTTTAATCTAAGTTAAATATCACCTGGTGCAGGCTGCTCCTTCCGCACAATTAAGAAAAAAATAAAGCAGATGTAGAAATCGTCTATTTGGATCACGATAAAGTACTTTATTGTAATTACCCTTCTTCGTATCGTTACCGCTTTATCCTATCCCACATAACAAATATCAAACTAATACAATAATAAATAAATGTAAGATGCCCCGCTCAGTGGAGCAGCTATAATCTAATTCCCGGTACCCTCATGGGTGGAACAGTAGTAGATAACTTCTGGACGGGCAAGGCAACTAAATAATAATATATATAAATTAATAGCGGGTAGCAGACGTTTCTATCTCTAGTGACCGGTGTGTGGCTACCATACTGTTCCATTTAGCAGTACATCATGCTCATCATCTATGGCATGTGCTGCTTCGATTTTTGCTAGGTGCAACACCACTACGTATGTGCTGCAAGATACGAGGGACGATCAAATTTACAGAAGAAGAATCAACAACAGGACACTGCTACACAATGTATTTATCAGCTGCTATAGGTATCTAGTGAACAAATTATGTTCATGTCAATTGCATCATGAGATAACCGTCATCATCCATGTGTCCATTTCATTGACTTCTGTTTTGTTATTTATATTTACATATTCTACGATTGTTTTTAGTTTTTTTTATACCATCTACAGGATTTGTCATGAGGAGATGAATTAAATGTGGTTTGGCATAAAATTGTATTTAATTTTATTGTTGTCCAATGGATCAGCCAATGGTTGAGTGATTTGTGCAAATCACTGGTGCAGAGGGTTTTTTGATAATATTTTCAATGGTTAAAATATCTAATTAAATAAAATTACCTCATACTTCATCTCATCTCATATTTAAACATACATATTTTGGTTGTTGCAAAAAGATTTATTTATTCAGATCTACTTTAAATTTCCTTTCATATGTCAACCCTAAAGATTTTGTTTGAAATATCAATAGTTTTAGTTGTTCTTTAAAAAATAATTTTTATTCCACCTCTGTCAAATGACTTAATGAAAAATCTGAATCTCCTAATTGTGTTAGCAACTGCAACTTTTCTTTATTGGATTGTTGTTATAGTGTAGAGTTTTCTTCTAAATATCCAAAATTCATAGATCTAGTAGGAAAATGCAGTTAAACTTTATGATTTCTCGGAAATCCTGACTTTCAATCATTCGATTTAAGTTTCTTAAATGCATTAAAAGCTTAACAACACTTGAAGGAAATCATAGATATCATAGTTTGAAACTAACTGACCTCCACTTTCTCAGACTTTGTATCTTTCAAATGTATGCTCTTTCTGGCTTCAGGTTTAGTATTTTATTGATCTTCTCATATGCTTAATAGTATCTTTCATATGACGTATATCTCGTCAGCTTAGATGATTTCAGTATCCTAGATTATAAGTTGTGGGGAGAATCCACCATCTTTTTCACTGGAATCACCCATTTCAGACTTTCATGACCTTAGAATTCCTTATATTTTAAGTTAAATAAAAACCACAAACATCCATATAGCTTTTATAGTAGCTTCTTCATAGCAGGCAACTTTCGATTTCTGTACATGTACGATTCTTTTCTTTTTGAAAGTATCTGAGTTCAGACCAATATTATAGAACTGTTTCTATATCTGCAATGTCCAATTAGGAATTCTACTATTATTCTTGATCTGTGACTGTGATTCAGTAACTATTTTAGTTGCTTTGATGATCTTTTTAAGAATTTTTCTTTGAGTTTTTCGCTTCACCTATTTCTACACAAGAGGTAAATAGGTTTCAATATATCTAATCTACACACGCTTTATGTATTATCAAGTAGTTTCGAGTAAGACAACCACACTTTTTATGGATCGACTGCATATATATCACAGTTTTCCTCTAGAAGCAACACAAACAGACAGTTGATGTTACAATCAGATGTGCAACAAAGGATAACGATTTAGTAAGTGATAACTATCGATGGACCCACGTATAGCAAAGGCACATGTTGATTAGTAAGTAAGCAGCGAGTTTAGTTGAGATATTTCAATACAATTGCTTATAACCCCCATGGAAATTATTAAAAACTATTACAAAACAGCTAACTAGTTTCCCTGGAAATAATAACCAATAAATAAGAAACAACATGCCGGTACAGGCCGCCTAGATAAAACTAGGCATCTGAATGCCAGTGGTAATTCCAAGTGGGTTCTATTTTTTCCTCGGAACGGTATAGAGGATGTGAGGCAATTTTGCAGCTGTGAATATGCAAGCATTAGAAAATAAAATAATTCTAAGACTTATAAACCATAAGGGCGCATAATGGAATTACAATAACCCAGATATGGTTGATTATTACGAGGAAGTAATACATGCCGGTGTTGAATATTGCTAATTTTCATAAATATTAAAACCGACTCAATTACGGAACTATTATAACATCGCTTATTATGATAGTAAAGAGTCGAGGTATCGTTATTATAATTATTATCGATCATACGTAATCGATATTCCCTCTCAAAAAATATAATTAAAATGCTTATAATAATTATTATTTAAATGATAAGTAAATCAACTGTCTAATCTGACAGGTGCTGGCATAACGTTTCTTCGCCTCGTTGATTAAAACACGTAATTAATCTGTTTTAATGCAACAATGATTGTAATATGTCAATAAAAGTTAGTTTTGTTAAGATGTTAGAATTTAAAGAAGGATAAACAAGAAAATTAGAATAATAATAATTAAACATTCAAGGTAAAGGTTGAATATAAATTTGCTGTTGGAGATTATCTGATCGTGTGAAAAAATCAAATACCGATAAAACAAGAAGATTTGAACAAAAGAGGAAATAGAGAAGAAATATAAAAAGTACTAATACCATCATTTTAGGATTTTTTGATAGGATGTTACGATGATATAGTTACGAGCGTTAAATGACCAACTTAATACTTTAATGTTAAGTTGGGCATTTATAAATCGCGTTGTAAATTTGAATTTATTAAATTTTGTCCTGAGGATGTCACGATAAGTGACGAAACGTCGACAATTAAGAAAACTTGGTGTTTTCTTTGAAATTTGGGCTTTTTCCTCTTACAATATTTCTACTTAGTCATAGTTAACGCTGTATATATCTTAAGAAAATAAATGAATTTCAATTTGAAATTTGAATTTGAACTAGTTTCCAGTGCCATGCGAAAGTATATTTTTAAAACATTTTCTTATTAAAAATTAGTGTTAATTTAAATAAAACAAATACGAATTTATTTATGCATCAACCCCATTCAAGAAATAAGTTTATCAGAAACTATCTCACTGATTACAACATGGCATTTTCTCTTGTTGCCCCTATGGACAGTACCACTACACCCCCCGCTAGTCCGTCCCTGATCTCTGGTACATTTGGCCGGATTATTGCCTGCTGCAATTTGTCGAGCTGCAGCGGGAGAGCAATTACACTAAATTATCAACACACACAGTTAAGAAGTACAAATAAGTGCACAACACACACAGTGAGGCGATACGCGAACATAAATAATAAGGTCGCTACCTACTGCAATTACTGGCTACATTAATTGCCACTGGAGATATTAACTGTTGATTTAACAGCTCGCATGCAGTAATGTTCACTTCTGGATTGTGTCGCGGTTTTATTTGCGGTGGATGTCCATGGAGCTGGCAATATTTCTCACGTGAATTTGAATAATCTTGATTATTAGGAAAGTTCAAGATAAATTGTCAACCTGCTAAAAAGCATTTGATTCAGGTTCAGGTTCGGAGAGGGCAAACGCTCCCTCTTAGTCTAAAATCCGAACTAAGATCGTCCTTCATCCATCTGCTGACAGGAGAATTATTTTTTATCAAAAATAATATGTAAACCAATATATCGCAAATTGGTTGCCTAATGAAATATGTTCATAGGATAACCACAAATATACAGGGTGTTACAAATTAGTAGGTCAAGCCGTTAACCACACATTTTTTGGAGCAAAACCATGGAACTTTTCTCATGGCACTTTTCATTTTGAAATTTGGTATATATTTTTAACTTTAGTCGACACATTTTTTGTGTAATTTTGGTCTAAATTTTCAAAGCATAAACGGAGCAAAGGGGGGTTGTATTACTCACGGATCCCCGCCTCAATTTTTTTGAATAGGTATGCTTTTGATTTCAGAATATTTTCTTTAGATAAAGCGTCTTTTACCCTATTTTTTTTTTCAATCTTCTAAGATTTTGATGTAAGGCTCGGTTTAGGAACTTTTTTGCATGTGCTAGGTGTGGCACAAAGTAAATATCGCTAAGAATTAAATGATCATTTTCATGTTATATTATACAGTGTGTCCACGGATGGAGTTGACAAGAGGAGAAAGTCGTTTGTTTTTGACTTTATCGAAAAATGTCACTCTTTATAAAAAGTTCTGCTTTTCGAACAAATGAGACTATCATAGAAACGTCTTAGAACAGAAAAAACAGGGTGCTCATAAATTAAAAAAACTCAATACTCAAGAGAGAAATACCATTATTTATTATTTTACACAATATTTTTATGAAACAAATCTGTTTATAACCCGAAATAGAGTTCAAATTTTAAAATCAAAATTTCAAATTTGACTTTTACTCTACACACTACGAATAGTTTATTTCTTCTTTTATGCGCTCTTTTAATATCATGTGGCAGATCACTTGAATAAACCTTTTGTTTTAGGAAAAAGTCAAGGGGCCTAAGGTCAGGTTGTCTAGCAGGATAATGGGCCAAATCTTCCAATCCACCTTTCACCATTGTCTGAGCAAGGCTGCAAAATGAGCAGGACAGCAGTCCTGTTGCCAAAACAGGTTATTGCGTACTTCTGGCTCTAGTATTTAAAAATGGTAAACCAAATGTTTTCAAAATGTTTTGGCAACAGGACGGCTGTCCTGCTCACATGAAGATTTGGCCCAATCCTAACCTTACACCCCTGGCCTTTTTTCTCCAAGGTGCCCTAAAAGAAAACATTTATTTAAATGGTTTGCCACATGATAGGGAAGTATTAAATAGCACATACGCCAAGGAATACATGAACTGAATGAGCCGCTATCTATTCGAACAATTTATTAAGTTAGCGGAAAAATGTGTTGAGGTGGGAGGTAGAGATAGAGGAAATGTTAAAATTTAAATTTTGATTTTAAAAGTTGTATTGGGACTATATTTGAAGTTGCTGGTTTTTTACCTAATACAGGAACCATGTAAAAGAAATCTTTCATCAATTCTAACGAATTTTTTTTTTTACAAAACTTTTTCATTAACTTGATGGTTTGTCTAGCGATTTGTCAAAATTTGTGATTTGAACTTAACGATGCCCCTCTACATTACGGTCAAAATATTCAGAACCATTTAAATAAAATGTGTCTAATAGATTGCTAGAGGACAACTTGAATATGCTAAATGGCCATGGCGTTCCCCCGATTTCAATACGTTGGATTTTAGTTTGTGGGGTTTTATGAAAGATTTCGATAATGTGGTACTCATACTAACTAAGCAGTAGTCCAGGAAACGAATTGTACAAGATAGAGAACACTTTAAACTGAAATCACATATTATGCAGTATATTGGTTAATCTCTAATTAAAATTGCCCCAGGATAGTGAAAGTGGTACCTATATTGAAAATTTAGTTTAACAAAGTTAAATGTTTGTTTTTTTACTGTTTGTTTATGCTATTTGCTGTTCCAAGAAATCAAAGAGCCATTATGCGAAATCGATTTACTCAACTGTTTACATTGCACTAACTAAATCAAAGTCACCAGTTCAGTATGATCGACGACGTGAATGTGGGCGTATTTTGTCTACTGGTAATAATAATTGTTGAATGATTTATTCAAAAATGTCTTATTCAAATCTGAACTGACTATACGTAGTAGTCGCTTAAAGTATACTTTACTTTTGTGATTAAAATGATATTTTGTGTTAAAAATACAATTTGTAACAGCTCTGAAGAAATAGCACCGGTATGCTTATTAGTAACAAAAATGATACCGGCATGTGTATGACACTAATTTCTACTCTAATAATTAAAGCTGATATGGTAGGTATGTGAGATTGGCATCGATAATTACACTGGTTAAACAAAGTAGCGTGTAATAGGAAAACTTAAATGGTTATTCCTCTTGCAATTTTTTGTATAGATCTAAATGCGCAGGTGAATGTGTTAATACTTCATCCGCATCTGCTATGTAGGTATTATAGCAGAACTTATTAGTCAGTTGTTCTTATTGTTACTTAATAAAATTAGGGTTTTAATTAATAAACTTATTTCACATACCTGATATTACAACAACTGTTCAAAATTTTGTCCACTGACGTGTAAACACATTTAAGGGCGCCGTTTTATAGGCAAATTTTCAACGAATTTCATAGCTGTTTGTTGAGACAGTCTAAAAAAAATCTGAGTAAGTTAGAAAGAATATCTCTTCACTATGTCAATTATACAAGTTTTCTCCGGGATATAAAACAATTTTCAGGCTGACAAGTCATTTAGAATAAGAAAAAAGAGCATCATTTTCACCTATTACGTTTTATCATAAAAATCTACTGAATTTTACAAGTCAACTGCACATTGAGAAAATTGTATACAATATTATAAACATTATCACATCCCGCAGATTTCTTTTAAAAAACTAGTAACACTTGCATTTATGTAAATTATCAACTATTTTTCATGGTGTATAGAACACAGTGATAAGGTACAAATTCACGGTTTTTTATGTTCTCTAGCACATTTTTTCTTCAAAAGTTAAAGAAAATGAGCAGCATTATATTTTAGTACTACATTAATAAGGACCTCCACCTACGGTGTGTATTTTTTGTGTGCATATTTAGATACGATTATTTGTCCTTGAAACGCCAGCCTTAAGCTCGTCATACCCAGTTTCTACTTGTCCGTTTTTAACTCGTAAGTTATTGGCAACAGCTATGATACGATAATGTCTAATTCGGTGAGATACTTCATTAAATATTCCCACAAAATTAAGTCTAAAGAATTTAAGTCAGGAAATCGTGGCGGCTATCGTACCGATCTTCCTCGTCCAACCCATCGCACCCCTTGAACTTCTAGTTTTCATCGACAATCCTTGCTCAAACAGTTATGGAAAAGCGTTGTTGGAAATGATTCAGTTGAATCGCGTACAGATTTTCAAAATCACAAACATAAATATTAAGAATGCATCCCATTCTGTGTAAAAACAGCTTCATTTGTAACTACCACGTCAGCTGTGAATCTAGGATTTTGAGTATTTTGTTGCATGATTCATAAAATGATGTACGTAAAAAATAGGCGATTTTGAATTAGGCTAACAAAAAGCACCGTTTTTGACAGAATTCAAATAACTCGAAGATCATTGGAGATGGGTATAACGGAGCTTGATAAAAGTCTCCCTAAAATTGTACGTAGAATCCAATATGCCAAAATATACAGGGGGTTTGATTTAAAACAAGCAAGCTGATGGCGATTTCTGTTGTAACTGGAAGTGCTACAAGAATGGCATTATATTATTTAAGAGATAATCCCCTAAAGCCCGAAAACCTAAATTTCAAAATTAAAATCAAAGTAGTCTCTGAAATATTCTAATAGGTATTGTTGGGCAATAATAACACAATTTTATTCTTCATTCAATTTAGGTAATGTATAAATTTGTAGAAATAATCACACTACTTTAAGTTATAAAGTGCAAAGGTCAATTCGGTGTGCTATTATACACAATTGGAGTAAAAGTTTATAGTACATAGTAGGACAGTAAGTCAATATAGTTTCCGAGTAAAACATTATTGAAGCTGTAGTATTTTCAACCTTTACATCGCTGGGCTACTGTAGTCACTATAGACTGACGATTCCGAATATTGAAATCCGATTATGTTTTGTAGGTACTAAAGTTTTCAAAGTACTGAAAATTTTGAAACAATTTGGGATACCAACCAAACTAATTAGGCTATTGAAAATAACCTTAGAAAATACTAAATCCAAAGTACGAATAAAAGGTGAATGTTCGGAAGGCTTTACTATTGATACAGGACTGAGACAAGGAGACCCACTCTCAACGCTTTTTTAATTTAGTACTAGAAAAGGTCATAAGAGATAGTCAGTTGAACAGAGAAGGACACATATTGTTTAAAAGTCACCAAATAGTAAGTTATGCAGATGACGTGGCCATTATTGCTAGAGATAGTAGGGATTTAGAAGAAATAACGAATAAACTTGTGGAGGAAGCACGTAAAGTGGGATTGCAGATAAATCATGAGAAAAGTAAGCTTTTGAGAAAGGAGAACAAAAAAAGGATATCAATTTTAAATTGAGAACAGAGCATGGAGAAATGGAGCTTGAGGAAGTTCAAGAATATGTGTATTTGGGGCGCTAATGACAGCTAATTGCTATGAGGAACAAGACATAAATAGGAGAATAATAAAAGCAAACAGAAGTTCGGTAGCAGTCAACCCATTACTGAAATCAAAAAATTTGTGAATAGGAGTAAAATTTAGAATGTATAAAACAATGTTTAGACCGACAGCGCTGTATGGCAGCGAATCCTGGGTCCTCAATAAGAAGTCAAGAGAAAACCATTTAAAGTGGGAAAGGAAGATCTTAAGAAGCATTCTAGGGGGCAAGAAGGAGAAATAATGAGGAAATATATGCAATATACCAGGCACCAACAATAGACGAATTTGTAAAAGCCAGAAGAGTGCAGTGGCTAGGGCATCTAGAACGTATGGAATATGAAAGGGCAGTTAAGAAAATAGTAGGGAGTAAACCTAACTACAAGGAAAAAAGAGGTAGACCGAGGAAGCGATGGGTAGAGGCAGTGGTAATAGGGAGAAAAATGTAACGGATTGGAAAAGAAATACGAAGGATAGAATGAAGTGGAGGAGAATAACACAGCTCTGGGCCTAAAAGGCCTGTAAACAGCTTTATAAACAAACTAAAGTTTTTGTGACGCCAGTGCTTACATTAGCTTTTCAAGTGTCAAGAATGGCTTACGTGTACAGTAGCAACTCGGAGTTGATGGATATCGTTTCAATTTATTACACTGTGAAAATTATTTAGCATAACGATTTCCCGGTAAACAAATGCAGCTACTTTTACCGCGGTGTGCAGTGAGTGCAGTATTGTGCAATGCGAGGGAAATTTGAATCCGAATCGTGGAAAAGATGGAGGTCCAGGATTTCCACGGGCTATTGCAACATTGTTGTTTTTTATTTAAAAAATGAAGTGTATCGCACCAAAGTGGATACATACTATTGATGATTAAATCTATTAATAATTAATAACAATAGCGGCAGAATCAGTTAAATTTGCGGTTTAAAATCAGCGTTATAAAATGTTATTATTTCTTTTCTTGAGTTTTCCATGTTTTGTCCGGTTGCAGATTGTAGTCTTATCAGGTTTTACAGTGGACCAGTGCCGTATAGAAGTGTGCTTTTAAATCACTGCCCCTTTTCATTTATTTTTTACAAAATTGTATTTGTAAGAGTCCCCTGTACACTCAGATTTTTTAGATATGTTCTGAATCACCCTGTATACATTTCTCCCTGTATATATTTCAGTATCTAATCAGAAGTTCTTTCTCCAAACATATTGCAAAAATCTCTGTCGCCAGTTTACGCCTTGGCTTGATTTATTTTCAATGTCTAAAGTCTAGACACACAACGTTGCGGTAAACAGGAAGTGCAAAAATTGACAGTTACGAATAGCACTTATAGCCTACCTTTACACTGATATATAAGCGCTACAAGTCTGCTAACTCAAATTAATTAATAATTGATGTAATAGTTGCCTTATCGTAGCACAACTATTCGGGTAGTTATTAGTTGTTATAAATATATCGGTTGACAAGTTGTTAATATCGTATGTGTAATAATTAGCGGGACGCAGAAGCAGAGCGTGACAAATTAAGATCGCTGGAAAAACCGAACTGGGGCCATAAATAAATAAAATAGAAACTCATGTGGGAAATCGACATTTTTTTGTTTACCGCAATTTCTATTACGGCCGTTTTTGCTGGGAGAAAGCTCATTCCCTCTAAGACATTTCACTTAATTATGTACGTATCTATATATGATTTATTTTTTTTTAGATTTTTTTGTCAAAACTTATTGCATTTATAAAACAAACAGTTCAGCATTCCATGCAAGTTGTTATAACAACTAATTCACTGTTTCACATACTACCCAAGAAACAAACCCAAATTATTTCGAAATGCATTGATCTAAAATTGTCAAAATTTGCACCCTATGAAACAGCTTGGCAGATATTCTACATACAGGGTGTTAAAAAAAGAGTATAAAATATTTCAGGAGGTAATAGTATGAACCAAAATAAGCAGAAAAGTCTTAAAAAACATGGGTCCGCAAAGTAACGGTTGCGGAGATATATGGACCACTATTTGTTTTTCAAACATTTTATTTTATTAGGAATAAACCGACAAAGGAAGCTTTTAACAAACAAAAAACAAAGTTACAGAAGATGTTCAAAGTGCCTCCGTCCATTTCCAAGCAGGCACGATATATCTTCGTCTCAACGATAATTGAACTCTTTCTTAAACACCCTCCTTGGTTTGGATTTCTTGACACTTTTGATTAATCCGTAGCTGCAGCTCTTCCAGGCTATTTACAGGAGTACCATACACAAATGTCTTCAAATATCCCCAAACAAAGAAATCTAGAAGGTTCAGATCAGGCGATCTAGGAGGCCATAAAACATGTCCGGCGCTTCCTACCCATCAATGTGAAAAATTTTTGTGTAAATGCTCTCTAACGGTCATAGAAAATTGAGCTGGAGCACCATCATGCTGGAACCACATTTGTTGCCTCTGATTCAAAAGAATGTGTTCCAAAAAACTCATACAGTGTGTTCTGCAGAAAGTTGAGGTAAGCAGCGCCTGTTAATCGGTTTGGTCAAATAATAGGACCTAGAAACCTGTCACCTACAATATCCATCCAAATGTTTAATGAAAAACGTCCAGATTCTATTAGAGCATGAGGATTTTCGTCGGTCCAAATATGCTTATTGTGAAAATTAAACACTCCATTTCTTGTAAAGCTTCATCAGTAAAAAGAATGTTTGCAAGAAAACGAGGGTCTTCAGCATCATGACGTAGAAACCAGCGGCAAAAAACCAAACGTGCTTGATGATCATTTATTGGATTTAAGGCCTGTACTCGTTACTCGTGGTATGGATAAAGCAGTTGCTCGTGAAGGATTCTCCAAACAAGAGGACCACTAATTCGTACCTCGGCTGATATTCTCCGCACATTCGTACCGTCTGCTCTACCAGTGCTAGAATTTCTTCTTCTGCTCTAGGAGTGGATACCAACCTTGGTCTTCCGGATAAATGCCACTGTTTGCTCAAGGAACCGGTATCACGCAATCTTTGGTGAATTCTTCCAAACATGCGTTGTGAAGGAATCTGGCGATTTGGATAAGCGTCAACATAAAGACGTCGCGCTTCGGTGGCCTTCCCACTAGCACGACCATACATGAAATGCATGTCTGTTAATTCTGCATTAGAGTAACCAACCATAGCGAAAGAAAAATTCTGCACTGAGAACAACTGTCAAACTGTACTGTTTATTTCACTAAACATCAACCAACTATTATAAGAAAATACACAACATTTTTGCAAAATAAAAAAAGGGCTAAAAACATAAAACATTTCATATCTCCGCAACCGTTACTTTGCGGGCCCATGTTTATTGAGACTTTTCTGCTTATTTTGGTTCATACTATTACCTCCTTAAATGTTTTATACTCTTTTTTAACACCCTGTATATCATGTCGAAATTTGTGTGCAGAAAAGTCCTACATTATTAAAATATATATTAATAGTTGATTATACAACAAGAATATACAAAGATTAGGCGCGCATACATAAGCTTTATCTTCAAGCTTTATACATGATTTTTTCTAATACTGGTTTTTAAATAAAAAAAAAATTAAATACTGTTTGTAGATGAAAACGTAAAGGGATATATATGTGTATTTATTTAGAATAGAGTAAGTAGTAGAAAAATCTGTTAATGTAATATTAATTTGAATTATTAGAAAAAAAGGTAAGTACCTAAGTATTGCTTATTTAAATAATGTAATACTTTTGTTTATTTGAAACAGTTTACAGTTTAATTTATGTATCTTTCTGTCTATGCTTATTATTGTTACAGCTAATGCTGAGATGGTTTACGAAGATAACGATTATAGCAGCAACTTAAGCTGTCTTTAAAATGTGTACCATAAATAGACATCAAGCCACCAATGATATTAATTTTAACTTAATACAATATCAGCATATAATATGGTAAGTGATTATATACTGTATCTCTTTCAAATCTGTGTTAGTATGTGTTTGTATAACTTAGCTGTTGGGCCACTTGCTGCCAATGTTTTATTTGTTTGAAATGGACTCTATTTTAATCATCAAATTTTATTACCACAACTCTGACCGAGCCAACCTGTAATTGACAGGACTTGATTAATCTCAATATTAACTGGACTTCATAGACAAGCATCTCCTTAAGACCGACTATTATGCTCTATTAATTATCAGATATGGCGGTTCGCGATATCACTCACTGACATAAATTAACTTCCTCCGACACTTTTTAAAATACAATAAAAATAGCTTGTCCGCAGTTGACGACATAAATATATAAAGCAAACGTGAGGCACTGCAGAAACAATGTCGAATGCTTGTACGTCCCACTGATTTACAAGATATTCCATGTGGCTTCCGAGAAATTCAATAAGTCATCGATGTTTTGTAACGATGACATGAGTTTTTTAGGTTCTGCCAAGTCCGGCCAGAGGGAAAACACGCGGGATATAGAGAAAGTTGCTGAATACATATCTTGCCCAATTAAAATGAAATCTTTCATAGTTCAATCAATAATACAAAAACTCTGGTTTCAGTAAAATTTAATATTGTACTGCGAAAAAAGTTGCAAAAATACCTAGGGTAGACTGAGTACTTACTGTTGCAACTATTTTGCTTTGAACGCACTTGGCATAAAACATCAAATAAAACGTTGCGAATAAAATAATGCTCTTTTGTTTTCACATTTAATTTAAAATGAGAAGCATATTTTCAATTGAGCGAGAAGAGAGATATTGTATAATTTGTATACTATTGTTACAACCGACAGCATGGTCGGTTGTAACACGCATTTGAAACAGTTTTATTACTAATAAATCTCATTTAAATATTTTTGATTAATTACATACTTAACAGTAAACAGTATTAAAGAAAGTCTCATTAATAGTGGGTCTATTAATAATCATGTGCAAATTAATTAATAGGGTCTATATCAAATCAAACTAAATCAAATAAAATAAATGACAAAATTGAAATGAGAAATACCATTAATAAAAATAAGAGTTTTAGCTCAAACAAATCAATAAATTGATTTTGGCTAGATGTCTTTCTGATGCATTGCCTGGGCATCTACAATGTAAAACAAGAATATATTGTTACCACCGTAGCCACAAAAATTGTTACAGTTGTACCCAATCCCCAATAAAACGGTTCTACATTTGTGGCAAAATTACCTACGCTAAAACTAAGAAGTGTTTGCTTACTTAAATTTAACAAATATGCATGAAAATTCATAAAATGACTATTATAACAAAAATATGTATTTTAAAAATGTATTTAAAAACATGTAAGCCGCGTGTCTCTCCTCTTGCACACACCTCACACCTCCGTGGATAATTGTTACAATTGTATCCTGATACAACCGTTACCCAGTATATCCTACCTCTTCGTAAACCGATAAACTGAAGCCTAATGGCCGTTTGTTTCTTTCCCATCTAGAAACTCAAATTGTTTCCTTAAAATTATTCTCCATTGCAGTTGTGGTTCTGCCTATCACTCCGTTACTTTCTTACAGCTGACTTCAAATGATAACGGCACTCCAATACAAATGCATTCGAGTATTGCCCAGTGACTATGTAGACAACCGTTTAAGTACTGTTTATGAAGCGAATTATAACTTGACTACACCCTAGTTGATACATCATACAATGAAACAAAAAACATAAATGCTACATATATTGGATAGTATTACTAATATATATTTCTGCAAAACATTAAACATAAACGTGAGGTGCATTATTAAATTTCTGTCACTATATCACTAATTCGTGATATTAAACTCTCCGAAACGTACATTAAAACCTAGGACCTATGTAGATAGATGCGGAATACTCACCTCAGAATTACTCAACATGTTGTCTAATGGTGTATTATTAACGGGTATTATCTAGGTGCTTTTTTATTCAATAGATTTGTTCCAGAAACGAATTACCAGTAAACTTAACGTAAGAAGTAGGGGACATACATTTTTAACGTTTAAAATAATTTTCAAGTACTGCAGGATCAAACCTAATATGAGACCACGTATGTAGATACACTATTAACTAACCAAAATCATTCATAATCAATATAATCAATGGCAATAATAGAAAACCTACTTATTGTCTCGCTGTTCGGGAGTCAACAGAAGTATTCAGACTATTCGGCTAAAAAAAGTCGTAGCATTGTTTATCATCTGCATACGAACACCTCCACACTCTACTTTAATATTATTGTAGTAAATAATACTACAATTATTGTAGTTTTGGTAATAATGATTACAAGTCTAAGTAACTCGTTTAACTTCAGTTACTTAAAGTATCCAGTAAAGTACTAGAAATTAGACATTACAGTACCTAACTAGTAAAACACTTTTGTAAATACCAAAATCTAAAAACTCTTGGGATATTTACTAGAAATTTATTGAAGCATATTGGAGTTTATTTCTTATATAAATAATATATAAACTAAATAATTTCCGAAATATTTATGATTTTTATTCATATTTTTGGCTTTAAATTCTGTAATTCTGTTACAACTGACACATGAACATGAAAGTAAGTTAATTTTGAGATATTCATAGAAATAAATATAGTTTTATATACCTTATTCGGCTATGTTCTCATTAAATGTCATACCAAATAACTCTTTCTCTGCTGGACATTGAACTGAAGACGGTTTCAAATGACTTTCTTAACATTTACCAGCAAAACATGACCGCTGCCTGATAAAGTCTGGCTACTGGTAGTCGCCACACACTACTACTTGATTAAGGCATAGGAGACGAATGGACACCATTACTGAGTTGGCTTAGGTGTGATTGCGATCACTCGTGTCTAATAAAGAGTCGATCGTATCACCCGTGACTCGACCTTCTCTAATTATGTGGCAGGTATACAGTAAGATTTAAGGGTGGCTATGGCATGATGAACATTTTTCTAATTAAGTTAATGATTATATTTTAATGGGTTTAGTTTTTCTGTTGGTAAATTATTGATATCATTATGCTTACTGATAAGTGTCTGCATAGAGACAATAAAAAGTTTTGGTAAATTTATAAGTAAATTCCTAAAGGATCAAAACTTTCCTGAAACTACAGACTGTATCTTAACAATAAAGGTTTTTTTTATATAAATGTGGGATCTTAGGACAACCATTGCCCCATACGATCATTTAGGTATGAATGCTAAATCTATCTTGCTTTTTCCAATTCCGTTTGCGTCAAAAAATATTTAAACACTGTATACTAATTAGAATTAACTAAAAGCTACGAATCTTTATTAAGGAAAAAACAAGGTTAAAGAAATGTACCCTTAGTGTGTAATAGTATAATTAGGCATGGGTGTAACAAAACTGTCCATTGTCAATAGACGAATCATTTTCATAATAACAAATGTCATATGATCAGTTGGGTAAATTTACCAATATCCGTTTTTTCGTCACGCATCCTTAGAAATGTTACAACACAATTAATTGTCGAAATTGCACAACTTATCACTGCATGTTCAAAGTTCTCTTGTCATCCGATCTTGGTAATCAGTCAATTACTATCTCCTACACAACCAATTAATGGACCTGGTAAGGCAAGAAATTGTACCTGTCATTATTTATACTACTTATAAGGAAGCTTGAAGAGCTGCGTAATATGCGGCGCTCAAAGCTCTAGTCTAGGAACTACACTCCCCAACAAGAGAAATAAATTTTTGTATAAAAAAGGAATGTTTTAACTTTCCAACAACTGCTCAAAAACATTCTTGTCAACCTTAAAATACTAATAAATTTGCTAAAATAAGTTACTAAACAGTTTTTGAGTAAGACAGACATATAAAAATACTGGATCGACGACGAAATTTGTGACTTGAAAAGCATTATTTGTTATTATTCTCGTACAAAGACAACAAATACGTTTGTCTGACTTCAGAGAATGAGCCATCTCAAACATCCTACAGCACATACCATCGGTGCAATGGGAAGCATAGACCATTAGCCTTATGGATTGTGCCATATAGTAATAGGTTATTGTTCCGTCGTAGCATAATGGGGTATAAAACATAAGTTTCTCTAATAAAACCGTTCCGGGAATTAGTTGGTGATGATTAGTATGCCAGCAGGAGAGTTTAATAGAGACGTTTACGACGATTTTATAGTTGGATCGTACGTTTCTTTCAGAGTCCCAGCGCATGATACTATGTCCTTTTAGACGTAAAAATTGGGTACAAATTTGTCTTGAATGCGTTTTTTAGCCTGGGAAGTCAATAACTTGATTTTGATAACCGTACTTCAACTGTTGATGAAGTAAGAATAGGTATAAAGGGTAAACGATTCAAAAACTCTCTTGTTACTTATAATACAGAAAAAAGTTTATATAAAAGCTGTACAGGATTAATTAATTAATTTATCCAACTGTCAAATGACTATTTTTATTGACTAGAGATACGCAAAACTAGCTATTTTTTATACGTCGATGAACGAAGACACGCTATCGTGATGGAAATAAAAACACGCAATAATGATAAAATACCATATTGTTATATTAGGATTAAAAGTGTTACTTTTCAAGCGGATACAAAATTGCGAGACAAAAAATTTTTAATTTGAATAAAACGTGCTATTTTTCTCTCCTCAATTTAATTATTAATTTGTGCTTTGAAATTATTCAAAACAAATTTGGATAATAAAACAAAGTAGGTAAGTAGGATATATCGATGTAGTCATGGATACTTTGTCAGACATTAGTCGCTATATTGCTAATTGAGTTCATTTGCTGAAAAGTTGTAAAAATGAAACTTAAATCTAATGAAGATTTTGGTTAGGTGAGGAGATACTGGAGTGTGCGAAAGAGGTTTCTAATCTCCTCCCAAAGAAATCTAGAGAAATTTATGAATGTGTCTACCAACACATGAACTGGTGGAAAGAAAAAACATTAAGTTGTATTCTTAAGATGTTTGATGGGGTATTTCTCAATCTTAGAAAATACAATTAAGACGTCAACGCTTCGGTTACAATATTCAATTCAATGTTGCGGTCAACGTTGGATATAAAAAACGGGATTGATATAAGCTAATATTAAATGTTGCGTGCTTTTCTCAAGAGATAAAATGATATGTACCGTAAAAATCGCGAGTACTTACAAAGAGCAAGTTGGTTGCTTTTTGAATAGTGCTTCTGATAATTTATATTTGATGATGAAGGAAAACACTTTAAAAATAAAAGAACATTTCTTTTCTCCGTAAATAAAATGTCAACCTTAGAGACTCCTGACAGTCAAAAAACGTTATTTTGTGACGGTTGGAGATTTTTGTATAACAAGGGAGCAAAGTGCATAATTTCCTCCCGCGGATAGTTTGCGTAATACATATGATTTTTTCTACGACCATTTACAGTGTTTTATATTGATTTTATATATATTTTATTAAATTTTTATTATGCATGACAATCAAACAACCAATTTTAATTTTAATAATGTCATAAAAGGTATGTAGATAAGTAAATATTGTTAACAATCAAAGTACACGGAACGTTGTTAAGATTGTTTCTTGTTTACAAAATAAACTCCCCAAAAGTTTATAATAATGTATTCCGAATGTGAAGATGAAGTTCCTCAAGATATTCTGGAAGAAAACAAATGTGGTTTCATTAAATCTATTACCGTTAGTCTCGTGAAAAATATGAAAAAAAGTACCAGTATTTAAATGTTGGATAGAGACTAGGCAAGTAAGAAAAATATGTGAAGAAGTGGTCCTATTATCCTACTTGAAGGTATCAGTGATCAAGGCGATATTTTGGTGGTGCAAATACCTGACTCAAAAACTAATATTAAAATTACAAATGAGATTGTAAGCGGAGCATCTTGGATATGTATAGAAAATATATGGACTGTAGGTCCCCTAAAACATGTCATTCTAGATTTTTTGTAACTTATGCTAAAGGGAAATGTACAAACCAGGTAATTGGCAAAAACACAATTGCCAAAATTCCATACAGAATAGCAATATTTTTAAATTTGGATGATGCGAAGGGCTATAATGGACACAGTGTCCGCCATACTTCAGCTACGTTATTAGTCAATGCTGGAAGTGATATTCTCAGTCTAAAAAAACATGGGGGATGGCAAACCAATGCAGTAGCAGAAGGGTACGTTTATGATTGTATTTCTAAAAAATGTGAGGCAGCCACCCAAGTAATTACTGGAGAAAGTACTACTTCAAGCACCAAGAAACGTTGTCTTATTTTTAAAAATTTTGTTTCTACCACATGCACTTCATCAACGACCACGAATTTGGAAAATAACAAACGGGAACTCACCTCCACCAGCAGAGCCAATATTTCTTCAGGGGGAATTTCCATTAGTAATTTAACTAATTGTACCATACATTTTGACAATATTTAGTTATTTATGTTAATTTGAATCTCAATTTATACTGTTTTCAATTTTTATACCTAAATAAAAATAAGTAACAAAAAAATCTGTTTGAAAGAAAGAAAAGCATTATTATACATTTTTAGGAAGTTTGTGTATCAATAAAAGTCTATACACTACTCTTACAGCTATTTAGAGTTTGTACGTGTCTGCCTCACGAGGGAGCCAAAGTATTTTCTTCCTGAGGAAGGAAATGTACTACTTTCCTTCCTGAAATGAGGGAGTAAAATAGTATTTTCCATGTAGGGAGTAGAAAAAATAATTATTTTTATTGTAATTTTTTGTATATGGGCGTCTTCTAATCTAGTACGCCTATGGAACGTTAATTTCTGCGCTTCGTCCATTGATAGTTCACAAGCTAGCGATAAGTCATTTTCTAGATTTTCGGAGATTGGGTCATAGTGAGAAAATATTTTTATAGGAATTAAGAATATTTCACAACGTTTTGGAATGAATTAAGTGCAGCAATCTATCAAACTAAAGCACGTAGACACCTACTAAGAGGTTTTAAGTGTCGCTAGTAACGCTAATACGCTCTAACGACAAAATAATTAGTAATTAGCCGGATTACCATAAGCAGTGGTTAAAAATGCGCCGGCCGCTCTTAATTATTATCGCGGATATGAAAATAAAAGCGAGTAAGTATATTAGCGTCGCTTTAATATTCATCCTCCTACAGCGCGCCATCCGTATTGTATTCGAGGAATAAACGACGAAAGCGAGATTAACATAATCGGGCGAGCACACGTTAAGCAAATAAACCGACAAAATTATAAGTTAGAGTGGTAGTAGTAAAACTAACAATTATATAATTATAATAAATATGCGCTTAATCGGCCGAGATGAATGAGCGCACCATGAATGAAGGATGAGAATTACAATTTTAAATTCACCGTATGAATATTTATCACATCGGGCTGGATATGAATAACAGAACTGTGTCAGACAGATTTGTTTGTGTATTAATCTTAATAGTTTTGGGATAGTGATTTATTAATTATTTTGCCGTTTACTTTCATCGGCCGCTAACAAGCGGCGCGCGCCGCAAGTGTAAATTGAAGTCTGCACGATATGTTATTAATACTTTAATTGGTGTGACTTGATGAATAAATAATAAGCGACTTAGTTGCGTGGAAATAATTACATTAGTAAAATATGCTGCTTTCTCATTCTTTCAACGCATTTCGCTTTGCCATTTTGACTGCGAAATTTTTAAATTATTATTCGTTTGAAGCTGGTCTTACACTGAAGTTTTATGTCGCGCGACAATTAATTAACTAGTTCAATTGTCATAAACTACTTCAATACATTTCACCTCTACGAATTCATTCTTTAAGGGGGTTAGTGGTCTAAATCTGCTCTTAGACTATGGTTTTATATCGCATGACAATTAATTATCTAATTTGATATAGTTTTATGAGAAAGTAATAAACTTACACTTCTAAATTTGAATTCATTTGCGAAATAATTATCTGTATTGAATTTGTTTCCAAAATCACTCGTTTTATGAATCAGGTACAGTATACCTTGTTTTGAAGACCAGCACATCACGAATCTACCAACCTGCACGACTTAACCCAGCACGGACCAGCAACTTTTCGTACAGGTTATGTGTGTGGCAGAAGTTTTTAAGTAGTAGTTGACTGTAACTCGGAAGAAGACATTTTCATTTTAGCGATGTTGTATGAATAGGAAAAGGGGGAAGAAGCCAGGAAAATGAGAAAGTTTTGGATTGACCCTATAAATAAAAAGAGATAGCTGGTAAGTGAATTTCATCATTTATTTTCTGAACTGGTGAGAGATCAAAGATTCGAAATTCATTCAAATTAAAACTAAAAATTCTCATATGAAGATATACTAAATATTTATGTATGATAAAAATCTTCATTAACACACTAGTAATTAATAATTATCTAACAATAACAAAATAAAAAAAAATATTTATCCTGAAGTTCTAATGTACAAACACATAATGTCTAACTTAATGAAACCATTAAATCGTGTTGTCAGCTTACTAAAATATCCCATTTTTTTATTATTAAGCTATATTACATTATGCAGGTATAGAATTACAAAAAGAGTTTGAAAAGAAATTATCAAAAGTGTTGTAAATATATATATCAAATTCAAATTTTTTTGCCATTTCATATGAATTGTTCTTTTCTGCTTCAATTATGTATTAAAAATAATGGCATTAATAAGACATGCTGCTTTCTCGTTCCTCCAATGCTTTTGCTCTACTATTTTGACCACGAATTTTTGTCGAATCCCCTTTAAAATTATTAGTCGTTTAAAGCTGGTCTTACAGTGTGACTATGTCTCGCGACATTTAACTATTTATTTCAAATGTCGCAAACTGCTTTAATTAAATTTATTATTGGGCTAAAGCTGCTCTTAAACTATGACTTTAAGTTGCGCAACAATTAATTATCTAGTTTAAGTGTTTGACATTGTTGTAAATCATTTTATGTAAATTGTTGCTAAAATATCCCTCTTTCTCATATTGACTATACATTATTGATATCATCTTTCTTTAAAATAATCGTTGGTCTAAAGTTGACCTTACACTGTGGTTTTGTGTCAAGCGACAATTAGTTACCTACTTTTGGTGTCATAAACTAGTTCACATTTTCATTGATTAATTTTCTTACCTGCTATTAAAATATAACGTTTTCTTGTTATCGCAACATATTTCACTGTGTTAGTTTAATTACGAATTTTATTCGAATGGAAATTATTCGTTTAAAGCTGGTGTTACACTGTGAATTTATTTGACGCTACAATTAATTATAAAGTTTATGACGCAAACTATTTCAGACTTTCACAAATACTTTGTTTGTAACACGTTTTTAAAACTTGGTGCCTTCTCGTTATTTCAATACATCTCTCTTCCATTTTTCTACAAGTTCTTGATAACTGGTCTTACACTATGGTTTTACGTCGACAATTAATTCTCTAGGTTTTGCAAACTATTTCACACATTTTTTTTTAACTTGCTAATATAAGCTATTATTTCGCCCTTTCGGCATGTTTCACTCTGTGTGTTCACTATAAATTTTTGATGAAATTATTATTACTTTAAAACTGATCATACGTTATGGATTTATGTCGCGAGATGTCAATTAACCATTAGTTGCTGTAAACTATTTTACACCGAAGAAGATGCTGGTGTAACTGAGACCAGTTGTTCTAACTTGCTGAACAATAGGCACAACTTCCACCTGTTTAGTTCATATCATTTTATTTTTTACTAAACCACAGCAGATCATAAGATATCAATTAAAAGCTAGTCTTTAGGTCATTTATTGAAAATCTAATCTAACCCATTTTTGTCAGATTTGGTGTAGGTACCTAATAATCACTTTTCTTCAAAAATAAATTGATTGATGAGTATTTGTTTAATAAAACAAATAGTTATCTCTTAATTTTAAAAATGATTTTCAAATAAATATTTTGTTTTCTTTTTCCTAAATAATTTGTTCAAATCTAGGTATATAAAAATAACGTTTTGTAAGAAAATGTTTTTGATTGAAATGAATGTGCATTTTCACGTTGAGCAGAAGTAATTTTAGATAAATAAAATTTCTCTTTATGGAGAACTCATTTTGGATTATTTATCTGTTTATTAATTAATCCTTCTTTGTGCTTATACAATTCTTATGTACCATATAATTTTTTAAATTTGTTTTTTTTTTGTTTATTTAGTGTTGCCACATCTTTAAAAAGTACTCAATTTTTATTACTTCGATATCAACTCTCATCCACAATTAATTAACAGAATTTTTAGACCTTGCTCTCTTTAACCAACTTCACATCGAACTTCTTCGTTGCTTCTTTTATAGCTTCATCCAACTCGACCGAAAACATTAGCCACTCGAAGATAATACCCGACAGGAAAAGCACCAAGTTCCAAGTAAACTGACTGAGAAGGCATTAAGGCTAGATTGCCGGCTTTCGATACGGAATATCGTGCTCGCAAGGCGCTGCTACCATGCAACGTGTGGGACATGTAATTCAAACATACCAAATAAAAATGATCGATGTTATCGCCAGCATGTACATCTACTAATAATGGTGCATTAAGATACCCTATCGAAAGCCAAGTAATATAACTATAACTTTAGAATACAGAGTGTACTTATCGGGTAATATAGCCACTCAGCTAGCCCACATGCTTCATTTCTGACACCTGTCATTAGCAATTATCCCGTTGTTAGCACTTCCTGATGACGTAGCGTGGCGGCAGGTTTAGTTTTACTTATTAAATGCGGAGACAAATTCCAACACGTTGTAAGTCATAACACGGATGACATCCAAAGTAAAGAAAAGCCAATCAGTGTCTTCTTCCTGTTTGTTAACACTTTTTGCACTCAGTTTATTATTATCTGTATTGTCTGCTTTGCATTTCCTTTATAATGTTGTCCTCATATTGTTCCTCTACGTTAAAGTCTGTATTAGTTTTTTCATTCCTTCTTTCTTTGTTGAATACTCACTCCTTTATGATACAGATTATAACAAAAGAGAATAAAACTGGACAGAAAAATTATTTCTAAAGAGGAGAGCGTTATGTCTTCCGAAATTATGTTTTGAACTCATAAGTTATTGGAGGCAACGATGATACGTTTGAGTAAATCATCAATAGTATGTATCCACTTCGGGCGATACACTTCTATTACAGTTTGGCCCATTTACACTCTATATACATAGTAAAATACTTACTTGGATATACTTACAATTCTTTAACTCCATTGCATTTGTATTTTAAATGAATTTATATTACGCGGTGTAGAACTAACTACATCTATCGGCCATTCGCTACTCCATGCCGGACTGAAAATGTCACAGACACGAAGCGTTCTACATGGTCTACATGGTCCATGGTCTACATGGTACTCATGGTCCCTTCTGTCGGGTTAGACAGACTAAACAGCTAGGATTATTCATCGGATACCTTACCTATGGCATACTGATGAGAGCTAATAAGCTCGAAACCGGTAATGTCTGGTGGGCTTCTGATGAATGACTCTAGCTGTTGCTATAGGTCCAGGTGTAATTCAATGCTGGTCGGGGCATTAGCCCGCAGAGTAGCTGTTTCCTGGAATTCCATGTTTGCAAATTTATATTACCTTTTGTTATTTCCAATATGGTGTAGGCAATGTTTGTCACACAGTGAACAATATTTGAAAATTGGAAATTTCTTATTTACAACCTACATATAATAAAATACATATTTGGATATACCTACACTCCTTAATTCCAATGGATTTGTATTTACAGATGTCTATTAGCTTCTCCCATTGCCAAGTATGGTGTAGGTAGTGTTTGTCATACAGTGAACAATAATTGGAGACAGATCTTTTACTTACACTCTAAATAATAAAATATTTATATGGCTATATCTACATTCATTAACTTCAATGGATTTGTATATACCATCAGTTTCTATTACCCTCTGTCATTGCCAAGTACGGTGTAAGCAATGTTTGTGGCAAAGTGTACAAATAATTGGTGCACCAGATGAAGATTGAATGGGTCTAAATGTTTTACAGTTAAGTCAAACATAGAAAACGTCCAGCATTCCGGTTCAGGGACAAAAACCACTCTTGTTAGCTCCAATCGGAGGTGGCGAGATGGCATAAAACCGCACCGGCGACATTCAACTGACAGACCCGCGCGGTCCCGGTCGTATAACTCAAAAGTAAACTGGTCATTGTATTCTAAGAGTATTAGTGGCAGATTCCAGATTCCAGATCACGTGTAGCCCATTAGGGTTTCCGGTGGTGAGCGGCATCACCGGCGAGACCGCCGCATCGGGGTTCGGCGATTTGGATGCCGGGCGCGTACGCGCTCCGCTACCGACCGGCTACTGTGCACCCCGCCTACTCTGATCCGATAAATGCAGTGCTCGATTTGTTTCGTTGTTTTGGAGATCCAGTCGGCCGGTCATTAGACGCACCGGCTGCTGATATCGCTTATTACCACCGGTGGTGCTGGTTTCTCCGCTGCTCCGGAGCGGCTTGTCGCGCTGCCTACGTACCCTGTAATCTAGATAGGACAACGACTGTGTCCACCTCGAATTAAAATGTGCCGGACCAGCAGATACATTCAGATCTGGCTGCAGACGTAAGTGGTCCACTGCAATATTCAGCGATCACTCTGTTAATGAATATTCACCATGATTTATCAGCAAGAGACTTGTTTTTCGCTTTTGTGTAACTGTATAAATTGTGGGTACCACCGCTAGATGTCACCACATATCTATTACTGACAATAGTTCAACCGCATAAGATCTGAATATTGGGCACATAGTTTAATTTTTAATTACTTTCTGGAGATCTGGAATTTTCAACTTCGATTTCACGAGATTCCTTGCTATTACAGTGTTGCAACTGTTAAAAATGTTGTCCACCAATTACAGGCATAAAATCCACTAGATTGGATGTAAATTCGCCAAAATACCCGTTTAAATATATCTGCAGTAGTTAAAAAATGTTTTCCGTCAATTACAGGCTTAAAATCCACTAGATTGGATGTAAATTCGCTAAAATACCCGTTTAAATATATCAACAGTCCTTAACTTCATAACTTCATTATTTTTTTTATAATCAGTTTCTATTAGTATCTGTCATTGCCAAGTATAGTGTAAACAGTGTATAGTAGCCTATAAGCCCACCACTATCGACCTATCTTTGACGCTTAAACTTCTATCTTTTTGACCTGGGTGAATAATGATGACCTTGATTTATTAACGAAATTAAATAATGAAAATGACACTTAATAATTTTTGGACTTCTATCAGGAGTTGGTTATCAATATTTGTAGCCCTTTTTTCTGCCTCACTTCACGGGGTGTACAGTCCATTTCACTTTCCATAAGATATTTAAAAAAAATGAAGTGTATCATTAGACACTAGTGTTGATTTACGGGAAAGTTTCATAGCTGCTACTTATGAGTACCAAATGAACAAGAACCTGAAACATTTGTGTTAGTTTGTGGAAACTGAATAAGACAGACCCAAATGTGTTTACACACCGGGGAAAAAATTTGGAACAGTTATTTGTCTACTGGGACTTCTGACTCTTGTATAATAATTTACCAAGATTTTGTTTTAATATCTGAGATACTAGCTTTGTTTGCACAACACAAGAATCGGGTTTCCAATCATCATCTAACTAAAATGAAGCATTTTCAACCTTAACTATATTTTTTCAGTGTACAATCAAATTTATTATGTGCTTATAGTCTTATTGATGATGACCTCTGTACTGCCGACCCCATTTACTTTTAGAAATATTCTGTTCCAGAGTTGTCTAACGAAACTCCTGCAACCGGATTTGTATTGAACATTGTGTAACTAATCTGTTCAAGCATGTCGATATTAATTTCAATAACGTGTATGTAAATAGTGGGCGTTATTTCGGTACTTCTTAGAACGACTCCTTCCAAATAAGGAGCTTAATTTAATTATGTAGATTTGGCTTTGTTGAATTACTAACCCATTATCCGCCGGTGACAAATTAAAAAAGATATTTGGGACATTCAAAATTAAGATAGTCCATAGATCCATTACTGGTTGGCCAAGCTCAACTAATTGTAGTTGTCTCATTGACCTAGTAGGTTAATATTTCATATTTTATAACTATTAATTGTGGCACCATTTGAAGTTGCTTCAATATTTGTGTTATAGAAGCAAGGAAAAATGTTATGTAGGGAACAGCAGTTTCTTACATCGACCCAATAGACACAAAAGCAGGTACAACCATTTGCAATATTAATGGCATTCATTAAAATTAATTTTGCGATTTATATTGAACTTCTCATGTATTCGTAAAGAAATCGACTTTAAACTTTCAACATTAGTTTTTAATTGTTTCACTCACCAATAAATATTTAATGAAATTTCTACTCAGAACTTCCAGAAGTTCAAAAACTGTTTTGAGAAAGTGTCATTATAACTGCAAAAGCGTTATATGTTTATTATCAGCAAACACCGTTTCATAAATTTTATCTAAAACGAATTTTTTTTATCTATGACTACCTTAAATTGAGAAAAATCCAAAATCAGATCCAGTTTGTAGTTCAGCATTGTTATGATAACCTGTCAAACTTGTTATATACAAAATTGAGTTTTTGTTTTTACATTTTCTTTTGAAAATAGTTTTGTTGATTGAAATAATGAGTGATTCAGAACTAGAAAACTTGCCTATTGGAATTGAAAAAGTTGCTGCAACTGCAGTAGCTTCCCTTTTAACACATAAATCGAGAACCAAGTTCGAACAATTTTATAAACGATTCACTGATTGGTGTGCATCTAAGAATATAAAATATGAAGCAAAAGAAAAGGTATTATCAGCGGCAAAATGTTGATATCAGTCAATTCCGCAATTTAATTACCTTTTTGGAAAAGCAAAAGCAAAATTTTTACAAGATGTTGATGACAGAAAATCTTGCTAACAAAGGTAAGAACAAGAAAATGTTTGCTATTCCAAACTCATAAATGTATAATTTAGGGTTGAGTTAATTATTTGACTTGGAGGTGCATGCAGAGTGGGCAACTAATTTGCTGTTAGAAAACGTAAAAAATGAAGAAAACATTTTTCATACGTACCTTCATACTGGATACGAAATCCAAAGTTTCCCGATCTCTGTCGGAGTAATCGAACATGTGAATATGGTACAATACAAAAATACCTCACCCTGCGCCCTAGTCATGTTGATCGGGCAATATTTTTTGCTGGTTACAGATGCAAATGCATGAAACTTTCGACGATCATCAACTTCACTTCTAGCCAACACAGGGGTAGACCTTCTAACTATAAAGCGGTATGGTGGTTGGAAGTCCAACACCGTGTGTGAAGGCTATATTGATAAGTCTCTTGAAAACAAGAAAATAATCTCCACAAAACTTCTTGGAGGAGATATTGCCGTCATTAAAGCTACTTCCAGTGCTTACAAAGAAAATTTAAGCATTGTTAATACAAATACAGACCAGCTGCATTCATCTGGTATTAATCTTACAAATTGCCAAAGTTGTGTTAATATTTAATAACAATTCAATTATTTAATTTACCTAAGTTAAATTATCTAAGTTGTCAATTTGATAAACCTGTTGGTTCTTAATAGAAATAACTGTAGAGAGTGATCTCGTTTTCAATATTTCACTAATGGGGTAATACGTTACATTACTCCACTAGTGGTGTAATGATCTTCATTATTCAATTGAAAAAGTGCCAAATAAATGCTGCAATGGGGCTCTTATAAAGCCGTTTCAGATAAAGTACATTTGTGACTGAAATAGCTACACAAAATACCTAACTCATAGAAGAACGCTCTTGACCAATCTGCAACCGATGTTTCAAAAAAATTAAACACGACTTTGTGGGAATGTTTTTGAATAATCGACCTGCGATAGCGTGGACATAAATCCATGTTGATATTTACACAGGCATGGTACTTCTGAACGCCCATGCTGTAATATTTTTCGGATGTACAAGCCAGTGAGATGGTAAAAAGTGTAGCTCGGTTGACATAAATAATAATTAGACGTGGGCGCGCGACGAGTTTTGTCAGCGGCGTAGCAGATTTTAGTTTTCACAAGACAAAGGAATACTGAAAAATAGATATCAAGGGCACATTCCTACAATCGGTAGTGCGAATGATTAATTATGGGAAATAACATCCAAAAGAAAACTTTTTTCTTGTTCTTGGCATTGTTGTAAAGGTTGTTTTTAATGTTCGTTACCAATGTAAGCATACGGTACCAATACAACCTGGACCCATGCAAGTCAAATGTTCGACTGATGATAGACTGATTACAATCCATCATACTGAACAATTTCTGGATTGACTGAGACTATCATGACTATATGAATATATTTAATAATAATTATCATTTTTTTGAACGTAAAAATCGTTGATTTGGTCAGGTAGCATTTTGATGCTATTCCAATGACTCACTCTCTTGTTCTTGACTTTTCATTAGATTGATTCTTCTCATTATTTTTATAATTAACAGTTACATTAATTTTGCTTTGTAGACTGCTGAACAAATAAGTTCCAATACTATTCAATTAAAAAAATATATAATATACCAAACGCAGTGTGCGAAAAAATGATAAATGTTCAGAAGATTTTATTATTGATATAAGGCTGATACTGGAAGACCCACTCTCAACGCTTCCTTTTAATTTGGTACTAGAACAGGGCATAAGAAATAGTCAACTGCAAAGAGAAGGACACTTATTGTTTAAAATTCACTATAAATAGTAAGCTATGCAGGTGATGTAACCATAATTGCAAGAGATAGTTAGGAATTAGAATGTACAAAACAATCTTAAGGCCGATGGCGCTATATGACAGTGAAACCTGAATTCTCAATAAGAAGTGAAGAAAAAACCTGTTGAGATGGAACAGGAATACCTTAATAATAATTCTAGGCGGGAAAGAATGGGGGATGGAAAAAGAAAGAAGATAATGAGAAGTATATGAAATGTACCAGGCACCAATAGATGAAGTTATGATATCTAGAAGAGTACAGTGGCTAGGGCATCTAGAACGAATGGAAGATGCAAGGACAGCGAAAAAATAGAAGAGGGTAAACCTATCTATAAGAAGAAAAAAGAGTTGCAATAGATCTAAGAGACAAAAGTGTAACAACTTGAAACGAAAGGCGATAAACAGAAAAAAATGTGAGTTAAAACTATTCAATTGATCAAGAGTATGACCATAAAGCAACTTAATTTTCAAAGAACTTTTGCCATAAATACCAAAAACCTCATGAATTTATCTGTCATCTCAATGGTTATACATATCTTACTTGCCGATCATCCCATAGATTCAGTACTTCCTTTCTAAAAATATTGTTATGAACGCCACTGGGACACGTAAAGTTATACACATCCAGCTCTGATTACTAATGGTTTACGATCATTTTCAGGCAAAGTGCCATCTTAAGTAAATGATGTCTTGCTTGAATTTGATTTATGGACCGGCTCCATCTGATAGCGCTGTGTACAAAACGCATAAAGATTAATCAAAATATTCTCGGAATACCATGCGACAAATTTATATCCACACGTACTCCGTACGTAACTCCGGAAAAGAAAAAACGTACAGCGAAATGAGCATGTCGTATTTACGGCGAGTGTTAGCGTTCTAATCAAGAAGTCTATAAGTTTCATTGTGGAAAATAATTTATGGTTTTCAGGTACCATAAAGGAATAATGAATTCAAGATAACTATCGCCGTGGCATGCCTACTACTCTTACGCACTGGGTGCAGTCCGCTTCATCATTTTTACTATCTCGGATGTGTCTCTCCATGTAGATTAGTCCGTTTTAATGTTCAGAAATGTTAATAATATCTCCCGGTTTTTTATTTCAGTCGATACGAGTCCGTTGCTTCTCAACTGGTCCGGAACGATCTTTGAAAGGAAGCCACTTCAGAAAAAAATGTTATAATGCAGACATACCTATATTTATACATGTATCATCATGGAAAAAAATTGTGGCAAATATTCATGCAATTGTAAACGATACAATGCAATGTATTAACTCAATAAACGTAGAAGTAAAATTCCTTCCGTTTTTTGTAGCAAATAATTATAATGCTGCCCGGATGTATCAAACTATGCGTTGCCTGAACCTATCTGTCGTAATAAGAACTGCAATTTTGTTTGTGTTATTATATTATTTCTATAACATATCTAACTTCACTTTTGGCAGTGGGAACACGACAATTCAACCACAATAGATGAAATCTGACCAATTTCTGCATTTTTAGGATTGCTTCTTTAGATAGATTAATTTCTTTAGATAATTATAGAATAGAGCTTTGTCTGTGGAATTGTTCATTATCATACCTAGATGTTTGGTGTCAGAGAACATACAGAACAAGTTTCCGTAGAACTTCAGCTACACTATTTTTAAATTTAGGAGCTGATGTTACAACTTGAAATATAGATTGTGTATGGAAATCTTCAACGGTACCTGAAAGCTATATTGAGGAGTCCATAACTCGTAAATCAGTTGTTAGCAAAAAAATGTTCCCTAGTGCAAGTACATCAAGTGTTGGAAGCGATTTTTAAAATAATTCAACCACAGGAGGATTCAATAATTCATAAACCATCTACTAGTGAAACACTTCAACCTACGTAGACGAAGTAAATGTTTCAACACAAACAGGACAAGGGAAATTACTTTCGTTAAAGAACAAATTTTAATTTTTAATTTTGCCGCAGTAAATGTGACACTTAATGTCGATGTTGATAAGTTGCATATAAGAGGATAAGAGGGTAAAATAATACAATGGAGACCAAACTATAATAAAACAAATTAAATGTAACTAGTTCTAATGTTTAAAATACGATTTCACATTTTAATTTTTGCCATATATTTTTTTTATCTCTACAGGGACGTCACTGGAATTTAAGCAAAATATATAAATCTTTTTGTAAAGATTTTCAACATTGAAACATTTCTTGATTGTTAATGTTAAGTCACATTTATAGATGTGGTTTTGTAACCTTTTTACGATAGATGGTACCAAAAAGCATAAAATGGCCTACAATGCGTCAAATTGATAGCCCTGGTAACGCCGTGGACGCCAGTAAGCAGTTTGCTAATTAACGTGTGCACTTATCTGCCGAGATATCGCTTGATGAATGGACACGCGCACTCTGATTCCATTAAGACGCCAACAGGACGACACGATCTCGCAGGATGTCGCTGGGCCGGGGGAGTCGGGGAAAAAAGAAGAGTGTCCGTTGACACGTTTGCACCTAAGGAGTCTAGCGATGGTATTTATAGGATACTACTGGGATTTGATAAAAAATTATATATTTTACCAAAAAAACTATTTTGCTTCGGGAATATCTAAATTTTTAAATATGTGACCATACGTTTATAAATTGATGTTTAAAAAGCACTGGCATTTAATTTATTATAGTATTAATCAAGAATATCGAAGAGTGGTTACCGAGATGGAAGGAGTGCAAACAAATTTCAGAGATATCGGAAACAAAGACTAACAATGAGATAGGAATTCATACATTTGGGAAAATGCCAAAACAAGTTACTGTGTTGCTCAAATTGGAGGATGCTCACGAATATATCTGACATTGTTTCCGTAGAACTTCAACTACACTATTAATACATTCAGGAACTGATATCATAACTTTAAAAATGCATGGTGGATGGAAATTTTCAGCGGTAGCTGAATGCTACATTCAGAAGTCCATAACTCGCAAATCAGTTGTAAGAAAAAAAATGCTATTGCAAGTGGTGAAAGCGATTTTTTAAATAACTTAATTACTTTGAAGGATTCAATGGTTTATAAACCATATACTACTGCAAACAAGTCAACCTACATAGACGAAGTAAATGTTTCAACACAAATAGGACAAGATATATTCCTTAGAGGCTGTTCTAATTTCACTATAAATGTTTCGAATAAATAAATTTACTTTCGTTAAAAAACAAATTTTATATTTTAATTTAGCAGTAGTAAACATAATTCTAATACCTAGGCAGTAAATGTGAAAAGTGGTTACCGAGATGAAAAAATTGCCAACAAATTTTAAAGCGTATTCTTTGAAGAACCAAATTATGAAGACAAAATAAATGCTTTAAGAGATATAACGGAAACAAAGTTCAACAATGGGATGTTTTCTTTGTTATTATACTGAATTTGAAAGCTTTTATGTTTACAAAATTTTAGATCAATTTCATAACATCTACAGGCTATGGTTCGTAGTAAGTATAATTGCAATACTATTTTGGAGTTGTATTGATATAAGGATTAATAAAGAATATTAGTTTATAGAAGAACACGTTCTTTTTAATCCTTTTATTGAAATTTCGAAATCTACAATATACATACGCTGCATTTTCACGTCGATTTAAGGCTACAAATAAAATGAATTTTATATTAAACATATTATGAAGAATTTGCACAAGTTACGGATGTTGCTTCTTGTAAGGAACATTTTCCTAATACCAAATTTGTTAGATATGGACTCCTCAACATAACTTTCTGCTACACAGGAGCTCTTCCATCAACCATGCCGTTTAATGGTTGTAAGATCAGCACCTTTATTGGCCAATAAAGTTGTTGAAGTGCGCCTTATACAATGGCCAGTATATGCTTCTGCATTTGCGATATTCAGAAATGAAGCAATTACTGAGGATACCTTCGCCAATATGTTGATTCCAACAGGTTGAGAAGTACATCATTGATTGGTACATCTTTAAATGAATCTATAATTGTAAATTTCCTTGAAATGCCCGTATTGGTGTCAGATATTGAAACAAATAGGTAACTGCCAACGTTCTGTACGTCAGTAATTTTCAAAGTTGTCAATTCGCAGTCCCAACAGGCACCAGAAACCCCTATCATTAATGCAACCTAAAATAACTCAAAGTTCACTATATACTTAACAACATGTAAAAGGTAAAAAGACATGACCTTAATCATTAAATATTCTTTATCGGAAGCCCCTGTCAAAAATTCTTCGGTATGTGCTCTTTCCAATACTGCAACTTTTTTCTGCTTTCTATTCTCTCGATTCACTCTTTAAATAAGCAGTAAGCTTGTTATATTTCCCAATATCTATATTTGTAGACCTTTATAGTAGCCTTCAACGTCGAATGCTTCGAACGCATAGATGAAATTGAGTATTTTCCCTTCAACTTTAAAGTATACGATAGCATGACTTAGTTATTGCCATCACTCTACGTTTTTGTCTCCATTCGTTAAATTCGGCGAACACTATTCCGTAGATTTCCCTGGCAATAAATGGAAAATTGCTTCTTGAGCTTGTTCTTTGTAAGTATAACATTTTTCTAATTGAAAAGCTCCCGAAGGACTATATAAAACTTGATCACTGTTAAGTAATTGAGATATTAGTAGGTAATATTTTTATTTGATTAAATATTCATCTTCTTTTTATCATCCTCTTTCCTTGTCTCGTCTCCTTCGTCTTCTTCTTCTTCTTCTTCTAATATATGACATAAAAGCTTATGAGCTTCTCAACGACAATTTCATGATTACATCCAAATCGACTATTGCCATGCGAACTGGACGTTCAAGTAGGCTGTTCGGGAACGAATAAATCTAACCAGCTCGCCGCCTGCTTCAGTTCGTGGCGACAGTTTGCTCCTAACAGTTACGCTCAAGGATCCAGATTTTCGATAAACGCGTCGTCTGAGCAGGCACTTAATGACACTTCTAGTCGGTATTCAGGCGTTTCTCTGAATCGATAACGTATCATATTCCGAGGAAGAGCAATTAGCACCGAAAGCTCCTAGTTGGGTGCTCGGGGGAGGCAGGTAGGCTTTTGGGATGAATGAAACTCGAGGCCGGGTAACACAGTGGCGAGGAATACGTGAAGACTATCAGAATTCATTAGGAAGAACCGTCGAATTCCTTAGAACGATGTAAGTACGCGGATTGAGTCATTCTACATTAACTTCAACTGAAAAACAAAATTACTTTTACTTGAAAGTAGGGTCAAAATACAGAAATTATCTTTACGACGCTAGGCGTCGCGGCGCTTCAATTTTTTTTCCAGCAACATAAATTTTTTAATATAGCACGATAAAAATCCCTTTTTTATAGTTTATAGAATTAATTTCTGAAGTGTTGTGATCGTTCATTAGTAGCAGTTACTGAAAAGTAGCAGTAATAAAATGTTTTCCCATGACGAAAATGTTGATATCCTGTTAATTTTTCCAGAAGCCCAGAAAAATGCATTACGGGCAAGAAGATTATACGCACTGAGATATCCCGACAGATATCTTCCAAATCATCAAATATAAGCTAAAAGCTATGATAATTGAAAGCACTGGATCTGGCGTAAATTTAACTCACTGTAATATCAGCAGTTTCTATTTATATGTAGTGCAAAATAAATTGTAATCGTCTTATTTATAATTGAAATTTTATATTACTTAAAATCATAAATAAGTTTAGAAAAAATGACAAATTATTGTTTTATGTTCTACAATGATAAGACTTGGCGTTCTAGAACGTAAAAGTATTTCGGTGACAAATTTAACGAAAATGTCGACTTTTGAAGACAGTTTTCGAGAAAGTGTTTAAAAGTCTCAAACCTCTATCCACAAAAGCTGTGATCTAATACACAGCAAGTGCTATATTGCAAATTTGTCAGCACCCTGTAGTCTATTACCACAGAATGATAAGTCGGTCGAGTAAGTCTGATTAAAATCAACTAGTCCTGACATAATACAATGCCTTGTATTTGTCAATGAAATTCAATTATTAAGATGTTAAATATGCAGCCCATTTCACTTTCTATCTTTCATGTTATCAGTACTAACAAAATAATTATACTTTAATGCTAGGCATATTATAGCCTTGCAAAATCGTAAAAGAGAGCAAGCAATAAAACCTGTTACAATTTTAATTGTGATATTTGTATAACATTGTTTTTCATTTCTCCCCACGATTGTGTTAACTCTTTCAAACAAATTTAAAAGCCTTATTAATGTAGCAACCTATTAAAAAAACTACTAAATTCCTTACAATGCTGTTAAATATATTGTGGTCGTTGCCGAAAGGGGTATATAAAACTTTATAGGCCATGTTTTGGATCAACCGATTTTATGGTTTAAACTTAATCAAGTGAATTAATATTAAGGACATAGGTATGCAGCAGATTGTGTAATTTTACGATTTTCTTATCTTTAATTGTGAAACTTTTATAAACAAATTCTTAAATTACCAAAGTAGCAGTAATTTTCAACTCATTGTTTAAAAATATATTGTTACGCAAGCTTAGCTGTCTGGTTGTTAGTTAAATAAGTTCTTGATTTTGTGTAAACTTATGAATATCTTTATTTTTATACTTTCTAGAATATGTCGGGTTGCGTTCGATTTGGTTCCAAATGCGTTCTCGAAGACCGTAGAAACTTCGAGAATCCAATATTAATCAAATTTTGGATTGTACGACCAAAAATAAAAAAGAAGTGATATAAACATTAGTTGAAAACGCCCCCCTAAGGCAGCTATAGCCCATTGAAAGGGGCCCAGATTGTGTTCATTTCTAATTATTAATTGTTAATTATTTTCAACAAATCATTGTCGGAGGGCATCTTTCCCAGTGCTTGGAAACGTGCTCAAGTTGTTCCTATTTTAAAGGGAGGTAATAAAAACATTGTGTCAAACTATCGTCCAATATCCATGCTTTCGGTACCGGGTAAAATTTTTGAAGCCATAGTAACAAGTGAATTATTCTTTAAAACAAAACATCTTATTAGTGAACATCAACATGGTTTTTTCCAAGGTCGTTCAGTTACAACAAACTTAATATCATTTGTGCAATCGACTATTGATAGTATGAGTAATAGGAAGCAGGTTGACGCGGTGTACACTGATTTTTCCAAAGCCTTTGATAAAATTCATCATAACACACTTTTGGTAAAATTGGAAAACATTGGTGTACACGGCAACCTGCTCCGATGGGTAACATCTTATGTTCAAAACAGGTCACAGTGTGTTAAAATTAACAACGTTACATCATCTTACATAAATATAACCTCAGGAGTACCCCAAGGGTCACACCTAGGACCGCTTTTTCTCGCTATTCATATATGATATCAATCAATGTTTCATGTATTCTAATTATTGTTTATATGCAGATGATTTGAAAGTCTATAAAACAATCAATGATATAAATGACTGTACCAATTTTCAATCCGATTTGTGTAGATTTCAGGACTATTGTAAACTCAACAAATTGTACCTTAATATTGATAAGTGCCATTACATAACATTTTCTAGACTAACAATAAATTACCTGTTTCCTTATCATATTAACAATATGTTACTTACCAAAGTCAAATCTGTCAAGGATTTAGGTATTATGCTGGATTCAAAACTCATATTTTTTTCTGTTTAAGAAAGGTATTTTAAGCTAATATGTATCAAATCTCCTACAATTCCTATCAATGAAGTCATATGTATGTTCTCTGATACCAAACATCTAGGTATGCTAATGAACATCCACAGACAAAACTCTATTCAATAATTATCTAAAAATTTAAAATATTTACTAACCTCTGGAGTGGGAACTCGAAATTCAACCACAATAATTGAGATCTCACTTATTTCTACGTTTTATAAGGATCGCTTCATCAGGTGGTCTCCTTTAACTTGAGTCAAATATCTAATTATAAAGATTATTATACTAATAAATTGAAATTATTTGAAATTAAATGTCAAAATGAAATTAAATTTCGACAACGTCAAACTGATTATCTGTCAATGAATATCGTAACGACCTACTAAAATAAATAAAAATTAATAAAAAATTTTACCTTTTATTATATAGTTTTTTTCATATATTTTCAGGTATTAACAATATTGTGTGAAACTAACTACTCAGTGGACAAAAGCCCCAACCTGCGTTGAATTACACCCACAATATCTACCCATATATTCCTTATTATTAGCTTTTGTAACATTTTTTTCTGTTTAAGAAAGGTATTTTAAGCTAATATGTATCAAATCTCCTACAATTCCTATCAATGAAGTCATATGTATGTTCTCTGATACCAAACATCTAGGTATGCTAATGAACATCCACAGACAAAACTCTATTCAATAATTATCTAAAAATTTAAAATATTTACTAACCTCTGGAGTGGGAACTCGAAATTCAACCACAATAATTGAGATCTCACTTATTTCTACGTTTTATAAGGATCGCTTCATCAGGTGGTCTCCTTTAACTTGAGTCAAATATCTAATTATAAAGATTATTATACTAATAAATTGAAATTATTTGAAATTAAATGTCAAAATGAAATTAAATTTCGACAACGTCAAACTGATTATCTGTCAATGAATATCGTAACGACCTACTAAAATAAATAAAAATTAATAAAAAATTTTACCTTTTATGTATAGTTTTTCATATATTTTCAGGTATTAACAATATTGTGTGAAACTAACTACTCAGTGGACAAAAGCCCCAACCTGCGTTGAATTACACCCACAATATCTACCCATATATTCCTTATTATTAGCTTTTGTAACATTTTTTTCTGTTTAAGAAAGGTATTTTAAGCTAATATGTATCAAATCTCCTACAATTCCTATCAATGAAGTCATATGTATGTTCTCTGATACCAAACATCTAGGTATGCTAATGAACATCCACAGACAAAACTCTATTCAATAATTATCTAAAAATTTAAAATATTTACTAACCTCTGGAGTGGGAACTCGAAATTCAACCACAATAATTGAGATCTCACTTATTTCTACGTTTTATAAGGATCGCTTCATCAGGTGGTCTCCTTTAACTTGAGTCAAATATCTAATTATAAAGATTATTATACTAATAAATTGAAATTATTTGAAATTAAATGTCAAAATGAAATTAAATTTCGACAACGTCAAACTGATTATCTGTCAATGAATATCGTAACGACCTACTAAAATAAATAAAAATTAATAAAACAATTTTTACCTTTTATGTATAGTTTTTTAACTTGAGTCAAATATCTAATTATATTTGATACACATATTGAAAATATTACTAGAAAAGCATATAGGAACTTGGGCTTTATTGCTAGAAATACTAAATCGTTTACTAGACCGGCATCCGTCATATCTTTGTATAATTCTCTTGTTCGTAGTCACCTTGAATTTGCTAGTATTGTGTGGAACCCAAATTATGTTAAATATATAGAACGGATTGAAAAAGTTCAAATAAAATTTATTAACATGTTAAACTACAGGTTTAATAGACATCTGCATTATAGACCTTATGAAATCAACTTAAAACACTATAGAATATTAAAGTTATCCTCTCGTAGATTAATATCGTACGTTTTATTTTTATACAAACTCCTAAATAGTAATATTGACTGTGATTATATTTTAAGTAGGCTTAATTTTAACATAAAGCTTCGTACAACAAGATCGACAAATTTATTTTATTTAAATGTAAATCCTAATAATTATAGTTGCAATTCACCTATTACTTTAATCCAGAAAAACTACAACGAGTATTTCAGTCACATAGATTTGTTTGATAAATCATTTAATCAAATCAGGCGCTGTGCTATTAATGTTTTTTGTTAAAAATTTATTAGATTATATGTTTTTTCTTTAGATATAAGTTTCTCTATCACATATGAACATTTTCTTTTTTACACATAAGTACATATGTTTCTTTTTTCATCTTTATTTTTTGTATACAATGCACATAGTTATATGGTTAATGTAATCTTAAGTGGTATCCTGTAATTGGAATTTCTATAGAAATTCTGTTGGATTCCCTTTATTGTAAATAAATAAATAAATAAATAAATATTTCAAAAACTGTTCAATATAAAACAATAACATTTTGAACTGAGTATCATCAGTAGATATCAGTGGCTGTGGCAGTGGCATCAGATCAGTGGCTGCTCTAACTTTTTTGTATCTTGAAATGTTTGCCTTCAGACTAAAAAATTAAATACTTTGGTGAACTTCACATGAAAATGGTACCCTTATTTCACTCATTTCGATAAACTGCTCCGTTTTCAAGTAATATTAATTACAAAATTTTGTGACATAAAAAATTTCCAAAAGGACATCACGGTTATTTATTTAAAATAAAAAATTGCACATCTAGGCATGGATCGGTGAACATAAACGTACTACCGAGAAAGATCTCGAAGTAATGGCAAGTAATTTAATATTAATGGTCTCGAAACCACTTAGCAGACAAAAAATAGTAACGGAAATCTTCAGGAAAGTACGTTAAAGGATAATGAAAGCCTCACGTTAAGAGACCTGTCAAAACGGACTTATATATGATAGGTAAAGTGTTATTATTACGATAAGTAGCAGCCGACTGCCTTTTTTATAAATCATGAATAGAGCACGCCACTGTATTAAGCAGTACTTAACCTGCTACTGTTCACGCGATGCCGGAGAACCATCAGGTCGGCCTCGGCGGGTTGCTTAGGCCTAACCCATCCCGATGCAGACGTTGATAATGATTAATTATAGAAGAAATAGAGAAATAATCCGTTAAATAGACATGTAGTCCTATTATCCGGCTCTACCCGTTTTTTTCTGGCTTTGTTTATGGGATCAGCGTTCAATTAACTAGGGCAGCACCGGCCGGCACTGGGCATCGTAAATTTTGGAAACGACCCGGTCAAAGATTCCGTAATCGGGCCGGATTTTTTGAAGAGTGCCGACGAGGACACTTTTAAAAGAATATAGACATTTGGAGCATTATAAAATTCACCCTTTGGGGCGATCGGATCCAACCAGTTTTTATAATCAGAGTGAAAGCTTGAGGAGATGCATCTTAAATCCTATTTTTGATTATCGTTTTTGGAAGTAATTTAAAACAGTTTCGCCAAATTTGTGAATAGAACATGTTCGGGAGTTTTCTATATTTCAGGGTTGAAGTTGATAAATTAAATAGTGTTTCAGCAGATACGTGTTATGAAACTGGGGATGTTTTCAATTCCAGAGGTTAAATTTTTTTGTGCCATTAAAAATATCATCCTCAATTACACTAAAAATATAATAATAATATCTCTACCCCTCATTCTAATCACAGGGATTAGCCCAGAAGTCGGAGACTTGTGCGTGCGAGAGAGCGGCATATTATTATTAAGCAGGCCGCATTTGCGCCCAGGAACGACTTACGTTGGTAGGCCCTAACCACTATCAGTGCAGGAATGAGGGAAACCTGGAAAACCTCATTAATTAGGGGGGTAGTCAAATATCAACCGGTATCAATTTCTCACAACGACCCAAGCTAACATTCTTGCACCCTACCACACCCGCAGAGAGGGTGCCAATCCTCTCCACGAATATAGCTTATATACGGTCTACCGGCAGCTGGGCGCAAACCCACACCGATATAGTCACCTCGATTCAAGTACTGACGCCTTAAACCGCGCGACCACTGACCTTTTAATTATTTTACTATTATCTTAATAATATGCTGGAAATGACAACCTTTAGCCAAAATACATGCTTAGATCTTGCAGCTTGAACACGTGCAAAAATTCCAGGAATAGTTTTTATGAAATCACAAGAAAATTTCCGATAATAGCCACCCATACATCTGATGTTGGAGTCGTTCCATTATGGCATTAGTATTTTCATCAGACCAAACTTATTTATTGTGGACATTCATTATTATTATATTATTTCTGTAAAAATTAGTTTAGTTGGTAAACCATAAGCCAGCGGTAAAGACAACATTTTGTAAAGATTTTTGCAAAGTTCAGTAGCAAAATTGTAAGCGAGCATGATAGTCTTGCGGCGGTAAGGCTTGAACTATTTGTATGTGATACTGGTATAACTGTTGATGCTTCAGAACGTACGAAACTAGTTTATGATTCACATTAAGATTTGCAAAGATTTTATTAGTATTTGGGTGTTCTTCAATTTCGTGTAGAATAGCTTCTTTCAACTCAGGCGTTCTAGCACTCAAAGGGCTTCCAGCAATTGAACTCTCTGAAATGAACTTAACTCTAAAAAACGTTGAAAAGCATTCTCTACATTTTTGTATATCTGTCCGTATAAACTCACCTAGCCTCAGTATCATTTCCATCTGCAAGGCCATAAATGTAAACTATATTGGCCGTTTCAGCATTTGAATATGCATAAGGCATTATCAAAACTTAATATTTTTTAAAAACAAGCTTAATTTGAAAATAAGATGACGGCTTGTTATTATTATTGTTTTGCATAATGTTTAAGTAATTTAGGCAATTGCGTAAAAGTGCACATGAAATAAATAATTTTTATTATTGTTAATCGGTTTGGCATACAAACACGTGAAGATAATATAATGAATGGCGTATATGATTGCCTATTTTATTTGTAATATTATACAGGGTGGTATATTTTTTGTTTGGCAAATAATGATCGATTATACCCATACCTCCGTCACTGGCAAGTTTCTCAAACTGGTAATTTTTTGTTTCATACCTACTGCCATACTAAGCCATGCACAACAAATTTGGTAAAATTATCTCAAGTGGTTTAGAAACTAAAATTTAAAAACTGATTTTTTTTTGGGGTGAGTCAAAAACGATTGGTCAACACTGAGCTATAGATACTAAGCACCAAAATATTATGTTCGAGCTCATCATCTTCAGTTCAAGGTTTAAATATTATTCTGAAATTTCTCAATAATTAAGAAAGTTATGAAAGCATGATTAAAAACTGGTAGTGTTTTATTTTTATGTGAAAATTACGAATTTGAAGCTTATTTTGACAGTGATTCTAGAGGGGGCGAGTTTCAACGTATTGTTTAGATAAATCAAAACATATTTTTGTTTATCTGTTGAGCTATGGTTAAAAAAGTAAAAAATCTAGAAGAACGTTGAATTCAATATAAAAAATGTACTCTTGTTTAGGTCGCCTAACTTTGTCGGTTTCTGAGTTATTTACATTTAAAATTAGCCTGAGCAAAAACAAATCATATGTTTTGATTTACCTAAATAATACTATGAAACTAGCCCCCTCTAGGAGCAACATCAAAATATCTAAGCTTCAAATTGGTCACATAAAAACACCCAACACTACCAATTTTCATAGTCATGCTATGGAAACTATATATCAGTTTTTAAGAAGTTTAGACTTTGAACACCCTGTATTTCTTAAACCAGCCATATTCGTATAAGTTCAAACGTAATATTTTGGTGTCTAGTATCTCCAGCTTAGAGTTGACCCATTCTTTCTGATTCACCCTATATAACAAAACCCTTTGTTTGGCTACAAACTACGCCCATGGTCTACTTAAGAAACACCCTGTACCTCTTTTATACATTTTTTATTAAGTATTTATAATATTGTGTGAAATTAACTACTAACGCCCCGATCATCGTTAAATTACACCCATAATATATACCCATTGTATTGTGCCTGCATCAGTTAAAGGGAACTGTTAGACTTTGATAAATATCACTATTTTTCCGTCTATTCCTGAAATTAAACCCGACTGTCGTTCTTCGCGATCACCTCCACAACGGCCAATAAATCGTCCGTGGAATGCGATGCAAAGGCGACGTCTTGTGATGTGCATTTGCATGTTGGTAGCCGGTCAACCCGGCTACCGTGTTGCTCCAGTTACTTGCTATGCTAATGTCGCGGCGTAATCTGTCCGCGAGCAGCTGTCCCGCTACAGGATTTGCTTTGCACTCCTCTGCTCCTTTTTCTTTTTGCCCCGTCCGGTTTCTTACCGCTCCCGCCAGGATTGATACGTCCACTCCGATTCAGATAGCCTCTTAACTAACTTCGAGATAAGCTGAAATACCGGTAATAAATTATTGCACAACTCGGGCTTTATCAAATATGATAACAGCTTCGATAACGGGATTCAGCTGGGAGGTTGGCAGTGCTCAAAATTGCAGTCAAGTAACAGTCCAACTAGCAATTTGATATTTTGGAATTAAAGTTTCTAAAGTTTGTTTTGTTAACGGTATAAATGGTGTAAGTGTACTCTGAACGACATAGATAATAATGTAGGCGTTACTTCAGGCTATACAACAGCAACTCTATTATTATTGCTTAGAAGAGACTGTGTTGAAATTTCTTTTATTTACTCAACTATCAATTTGGTATTTTATAACAATTACAAACATTTTTGCAAACAAAACGACTTTATTTATATAAAAACAAATTTAATTTTATTCATGCTAGCTAATTCAAGCTAGCGAATCAGTCCATTTATTGCCTGCCTGGGCTTGATTCTCGGGTTTTGGGAATTATTTTACATGGTTCTTTCTAAAGGAATATAAAGTTTTAAGAATTGTAAATATGCACACAGATAATAATATACCCAGGAATTCTTTAAGTGGAATGAATTCCCACTCGAAGTTATTTCACTGCATTCTAGAATCGAGGCCCAGGTGTGTTACATTTATTTAGACATATTTAGACTTACAGCAGGTTGCTACTAGTAGAACAAAACAGTTGCAATGGAACCCTACGTTGGGATACGTAGTTAGAAGCAACGTTATATTACTACGTTCATTTTGACGACATAAAAAGTATTGTACAGCGACTACACTCAAGTGATGCTCTTTCTGTTTTATATGTTCAACGGATATTTACCTATCAGGATATTCAATAAAAAACGCAGTAAGTAAATAATGATTTTTATTTGCGACAGTTTATTTCTCAGTTAAAAGGACCTATATAGTGCTGAACGTGTAAAAAAATGATACAGTTTTCTTGACTTCATGCCGGATGGTAGAACTTTTTGATGGCAAAGAAGTACATTTTTCTGACCCACCAACATGTGCCATTTATGAAAAATTATATATATACAGTGATCTCTGTGAATTATTAGCGACAAACGCTACAGCCTAACACCTGAACATTTATAGCAGTTGTTGGTATTTCAATATTATTTCAGTACTACAAGTGAATAGTTATTTTTTTTAGTAATTAAGTAGGTTAGTCACTTTTGACATTGTCGACATTTAAATTCAAATAATTTTAATTTATTGGTATAATAATTTTTATAGTTAGATATTTGACTCAACTTAAAGGAGGCCATCTGAAGAAGCAATCCTAAAAATGCAGAGAAAGGTCAGATCTCATCTATTGTGGATGAATTTTCGAGTTCCCACAGTTTCAAAAGTGAACTTACATATTTATAGAATGTTTTCATTAAGCCAGGTTAGTAAATTTAACTAGATTATTATTTTTTAGATAATTATTGAATAGAGCTTTGTCTGTGGAATTGTTCATTAACATATCTAAATGTTTGGTTTCAGAGAACATGCATATGACTTCATTGATAGGAATTGTAGAAGATTTTATATATATTAGCTTAAAATACCTTTCTAATATAGTAAAAAATGCCAAAAAAACATTGTAGGAATGTGTAAGGATGCCTGTTTAACTCTTCAAGAAGATTTAAATCGTATAGATAGAAGATTGGTGTTCTATAAATTCATTAAAATTAAACAAATCTAAATGTTACTTACATATTCAAAAAAGGAAAACCTATAACCTATAATTGTCTAATCAAATGATCAATTGAGTCCTAAACAATATCTATTAAATATCTATTGTTTGATTCCAAAATTTCTCTCATATATTAAAAATGTTAGAGTTTTATTGGAAATATTTGTCGAATGTTGCTTCAATCAAATTGTTGTATATTTCACTTATATACCAACACCAACAAGACAATTATGTTTTATTGCGCTATTATTGCTTTTTAAACACATATTTGTTTTATATAGCGGCAAGTACCATCATTTGGTTGTCAGTAACTGAAATATTTTATAAATTTATCACAAGAACATTTTGGCAGTTAAATTATAAAATAGCTTGTATGACAAATATATTATTATTTTATAAACATTTTTGCTATAAGCTTATACAAAATTTAGGTAATTAAACCAAAGCATTTTTAGTAATGATAAAACTGTTGTATTAAAAAATATTTTGCTTCTAAGTGCAAATAGCTGTATTATACACTGTAATACAGTTATGTAATTATATTATCAGTTGTAAAACAAAAATAGTAATATAACAATTACAACAGAAAAACGTTTGTATTCATTCAAAATTACAGTGGAAAAATTTGAAACAGCAAAAGGGCGGGCTCTTGTTTTGTTTGTGTCATAGCGAACTGTAGAATTCTGGTTTTACCTCTTGCTTTACCTTTCATAGTCAATGTATCAGAATAAACATGTCAGGTTTAAACCAGTGAAAAAAAAAATTGGCGCATTTAGAAGAAATGTAAATAAATGTTAGTGGGGTAGTTCTTATTAACAGAATATATCTTTTTACTAAATTAATTTTAGTAATTAACAACATATATATTTTGTTTTCCATTTTGTCTCTCCAAACACTATTTATCATTCGTTAACTTATTGCATTATTTTATATTTATCATTTTTCATTCACTCGAACGAATTGTAGTAAATTTAATGAATCGAACATTTGCATAATTACCGTCTGAAATCGTTGAGAAGTTGCAGCATCTTACGTTGTTCTCCTCCATTTGCCCACAAGCGCATCTGTTCAAAGTACCAACGACTGTTTTTCTCCCGCTCACAAAAACCGCTGTCCTCAAATTTTTGCAACCAGTTTAGCGGTCGCGTCAGCGGAGAAAACGGCAATTATTTATAATGGACAGGCTAAATTACACTAAATTGTTAACTATTATTGGTGTCGGACCCAAAAAAGTTGTGTCATGTGCTTCTGCCTGACGGATTATCTGCTAGTAGGTGATTATCGGGAGCCGCTTTTCTCGGTAATTATCGTAAGCGAAAAGCCAGTGTAATTACATAGGAAATGCAATACTAATCGCTGCTCCAGGGGAGGACGTGGAATGCTGCTATAATTTCGAAAACTCGGAAATTTATTTGTTTCATTTGCGTTCGCGAAAGACGTGTTAATGAAGAAATAACGAAGTTTCATGACGTCGAGTTCTGATAATAATATCTTTCTGAAGAAGAAGGGATTATATTTAACTCCAATTTTTTTTAATAAACTGGCTAACTTAGTAATAATAGTACACGGCATATTCTACTATAAAAAATTATTTGTTTCACCTGGTGTTTCATAGCCGAGGCTTCTAAATCAGGTAAGGCATTAAATCTGCTTTTCTGTCTAGTGAAACATAATTTTTTCTCCAAATTTGTTTCAATTTTACGCAAAATGGTCTCTTTTATATTTATTAATTGCATTTTATTATCAATATCCAAATCTGGCTTTTCGTTACTATGTTTACCGCTGATGATGTTGGTTGAATTGTTTGCATTTACTTTAATGTTACCTACTGTTAATTGTAAATTATTGTCAAGTAACTGTTGTAAATGTAACTGAAAGTGAGGATGACTTATTGCCATTAACACTACCTGAGATAAGAAACCTGGCGTGAGATGTGGAATTGAATCTATTACCGGATAAGTCAATAACTGTATACTCGTATGAACTCAGATTCATCGAATATAGTCGGAAAAAAAAATGTAGGATTTCTGAAAATGTGCTTATTTTTCCGATATTTCAAAGAAAATTAAGCCTTTAACTCTCTTGAATACCTATTCAATGTTAAAGGCTGCCCTGAATGTAAAAAATAACATTGATTTGGCAAAATATCTGCAGCTACGGGCTTTTTTAAAACGGTAGTCGGATGGTTTCCATGCAATAATACCCTGAGTTTTTCAAAGAGAAGAAATCGAGAAATTTTTATCAGAGGCTATCAAATATTAAGACCAAAAAATCAAGATATTTTGTCGAAATATTTAAGCATTTACAGAAAATAAGCATCCTTTGTACCGGATGATGGTTAGACTTTCCGTGGAGTTATCTATTAGTATGTGTCGTCTTCCTGTAGATATTTTGTCTCAAGACGCAAGAGGTCTTCCTTTTTACCAGAATTTCTAGAAACGGTAAGGCTTTGTCTTGCTCCACTTCTAGAGTAAAGTTGATCTTGTTGTTTTGCTGGTTAATTTAATCCAAAAATTCTTGTAGGGAGTCTATTCCATGCTGCTAAACGATGAAAATATTATTCACTTATCTAAGCCAGCACTGAAGTTTCTTAGGAGTTGACAGAACCTCATCTTTTTCAAAATTCTCCATAAAGAAATTCGCCACTAGAGGACTCAGTGGACTACCCATCGCAACACCATTCTTTTGTTCGTTAATTGTTAATTCCAGAAGTATGTGGAAGTCAGGCACAGCTTAAATAAAGTAATAACTTCAGGGGTGTAGTAGTTGTCCAAAGTTGAAGACTGTCCTGAATCTGAGTGTTGATGAAAACCGACTCCACATCGAGGTTGACCAATATGGATGGGGTTCGATTGTCACTGACCTAATGATGTGCACAAAATATGACTATTTTCTTATATTTTCTTAGGATATTATATTCGGCTTCATTAAGTTAGCTAGCTGACGTGCTACTTTATCGACCAATTGGTCTAAGAGGTGTATTGCCCTTGCGGATTTTCCGTAAACCATATAATCGTGGAGATCTATTAGAAGGTGTAAGTAGGTACTTTAATTAATTTTTCGTCTCATCTGGTTATTCTTAAGAATAATTTCAATCGGAGTGTCAATCTCGTCGTGGGATCCTTTTTGCACAGATTATAAGTATCACTGCTGATTAGCGCATTAATCTTGTTATAATCCATGGTGTCCATAATAACCGTAGCGTTGCCTTTGTCTACTGGGACTCTTGCAAGATAGTAGAAGACACGATGTTGCACGAACAAAACTTTAAGTAAACTTAACAAAACAAGATTTCTTCAAATTTTGCAAGATTTATTGTTTTAACCAACACCAAGATACAGGATGTTGAAAAAAATATGAACGTCTTTATCTAGGTGCCAAAGTAGCATATAATTAGGTAATACATATTGGATATACAGTAAATAAAATGTATTAGTATTATGCATTTTCAACAACAAGTGGCGTAGGTATGGCCACTTAGTACCATTAATTTGTCAAAAAATATGTACGGCTATGAATAGTATTTAAATTGGTGATCTGGAATATGGAATCTGGAATTAAGGGGGGGGTAGCAAAAAGGCTACAGCACTTAGGCCCCATTGGGCTCCTTCTACCTCCTCTCATTAGAAGATCAGTCCACCTGAGCCGCCAACCAACCTAATAAGGAGAAAAAGGTTGTGACGCTGCTCAGGGGGATCTCTCTAATGTAGGCCATAGAAGGCCATCACTCTCCCAACACGGACTCTCTTATTGACGAGAAGGCAGTGCACTCACAGAGGGCATGAAATATTGTCTCGTCTTCCTGTTCGCAACCCCTACAAAGAGGTGTTTCGCACTTCCTCATGTAATAGAGATGCTTCCTTAGCCGGCAATATCCAGTTTGAATACCTGTCACCAGACGAAGATTTGTCCTAGTCATAGCCTAAATTGGTGATATGTGTACATGTATAGTGTAGATTTAAAAAAAACAACTGTATTTTGACTTATTTTCGTACCTGTTATGGTTGCATGGCCTTTTTGACTTTTTCCATTTCTTTAAGTTAAGGAGTTAAAGAGTTGTAAGTAAACTGCAATATCAAAAATTATTATGTGTTTCAAAAAAAGCAAATAATAAAGATAGGTGGCAGTGGGTGCATTTAAAATAGTGCGAGTGGGAGATTTTGGTGAAAATTAAAAAAAATAACATATTTGAAAAAACTTTTTTTTTAATTTACGCCCCTTCAAAAAAAAAGGAAAACATCGATTATATTGTTTTTGCTCTATTTATTAAGCTTAATATACCGGGAAGAAAAATAATAAAATATAGTTTTTACAAAATAAACATAATGAAAAATCATTTTTTATGTAGATTTTGTATACCTATGTATTTTTGTCTTATTTATTTTTTTTTTCAGACGTCCACGGAATCTATATTTCATATAATACCATGAACCTAAAATATCTCACGATTTTATATGATTTTATCTAAAATTAAATTAAGAAAATGTGTGACACAAGTCAATGTAGCAATTCAATTAGAGACTTTACAAACATCAGACGCTCCTGATTTAGTGTCGTTTCAATTATTTGTTTGAAGAGGCACTGAAAATATACAGATAATATGATGAATGCAACAAAAATACACTTTTGTAAAATATTAATAAAGAAACGGACAAATTCATTATAATCGCTAGAGACGTCACCCGTTTTTATACATGCAGGGAATAAGTAAACAGAAAATCCGCCGAAAGTGTATCAAGAAAATAGGATACCGAGTAAAACTTTGTTTCAATGTTCACAGTAACATTTTTTACACCCTATTCGAAGGATACAAAAAGAACGTGGCGTCTTAATTTCATTGCCAACCCAGACGTCATTACCGTCAGAGCTTTGCTACTATTTTTAGAAACATTGTAAACTTTCATTATGCTCTTAACTCCTTTATCTCCACACTTAAGTTCGTGACAATTCAATATGTTCGGTTTCGTGGGAAGCTTCTCGATTCCAAATCAGGCTTTGAGTTAGTCCAGTCAAAAGGCGGAATAATTTAGTCAAAATCTCCGTCTGGTCTTTGAAAAATAAATGACAACCGAAAAAAGTTAATAGTTATGTTTGTTATAGTTTAGAAGTAGGTAAGTCCGGAATAATTCAGGTTTTTTCGATGTATTGCTGTAAAAAAACGATACATTTCTCTTTTGTGTTATTACAACAAAAGTTTGGATGCAAAACTGACCATATTATGGCATAAGTACAGGAATTTAATGTTAAATAATGAAACATTACACTGCTATTAACCCCTGACTTACCCTAAATAGATATTTTAGAAATGTTCTGTACAACAATTATTGACCATGTCATGCGAATACTTGAATGGGCGAAGAGAGGAAATTTGTTTAATTGAATACCGGGTTATCTATGACTAAGTACAAAAAATTTAACCACGTGCTCAGGGAAGCCTAAAAGACAATAAAAAAAATATTCCAGAATTTTAGCTCGATATTTGAAAAATGGGGCAAAACTCTTTTTTTCCTACGGAAAGTCGGCGCCTATGATAAGAACCGACTGAGATGGCTTAGATCCATAGATAAAACTTACATATTATGTCAACAATATCTACTACCATCGTCGTTTTTTTGCAGCATTTCTAAGTGTACAAACGAAAATTAACATTCTTATTAGTAATAATACCTGATAGATAGGTAACAGTTAATCCACTTAGCTCCAGTATTTTGCATTCGTTTTCCATTATTTCGTTATAAACTGGTAGAACTACATATTCGCTCATTACAGCCACTCACTACCGATAAAAGATACTTCCCGTAGGTACAATTAGATAAAATAGGCATTTATTATATCAAAATCGAACGAAAGGAGTAGATGATAGATAATAGTTTAAATGTAACCGCGGCACGTGGCAGTCTTGTCCCATAACCTAGAATATCAAACCGGCGAACTATATTGTGGGAAAGTATCTGCACCCAACACAAATGTCTTTATTTAATAACTATAAAACGTTTAAAAATTAAAATAAGACACTAAAAACTGAAGAAGAACACAAAATTACAACGTAAACACAGGAATTCAATTATGACATGACAGCGATACTGACCACATACTGACTGATGAGCGACTGTTGCATGCTTGTAGAGTATGCAACCAACAAGCCAGTTAACATTGGCGGCGTTAAATAAGGATTTAAAATAATATCGAAAACAATTTTTTTGGCTTTATAAATAAGTTTGGAATTTTTTTGAAGGGTTATTCCGTTAATTCTTATTTTTCCCTATCCCCTCCTAAAATAGTCATAGTTAACCCTGGATATGTGTATAGGATGTACAAAAGCTATATTCATAAACTCCAGTAGGCAAATCTGTTGACAAAAATAATAGTTCGTTTCATATTTCCTTGACATATAACTTTTTTTTTTAAATTAAAATGTTGCCAGTTTCAGTTAATTGATTTTGAAGAACTACAGATAAAAGCAGCGTTGGTCTTCAAAACTTTCTTTTCTGTAAATAAAAATAGTTACTTAGGACTGTATAAATTAAATTTAAAAAATGTACTAAATTAGAAAAAAACACTCAACTCAAAATGTTTTGACAACATATTAGATAATTAAAAACTTTGAGGTACCTATGTTACCCCAAATAATTGAATCCTTGAAAAATATAATAAGAAGTTATTGTGAAATGACGCAATAGGCTTTTTTGCGACTGAATATTCAGTTGTGGTATGTATAGTATGGGTGAATATTTCGTTTTTGAAAGAGCAGTAAGACAAGTAATGTCTGAAAATTTCACCCGTCCACTGAATATTCTGTTGATATATTCAACCAGTGGTTTCAGTGGTAGTGGTGTTAATTATGTGTTTGTTTACTTTGACCGTTTTACTTCTATTTTGATTAGATATCAATTACCAGTGTTATTTTCGGTTGGCAATAATAAAATCATAATGGAAATAATAACTTCAAACTTGAATTTTTGAGGTAGAGGCATATTATTAGTCAATGTGGATTTAGAATCTGCTAACATTTTATATTGTCGTAAGTGGGCACGGCATAAAGTTAAGAAATCTCAGATTGTTCTGAAAAAAACGGTATCAATTTTTCTCAACTGTTACAAATAAAAAACATTATTTATTGAATATCCTGATGTCACAGTTGCTTTAAGCCGGCGAATAACTGAAAGTATCCGTGAATAATTAAAATGTATGTATGCTAAATCGTCGCAAATTGAGTGTAGTATCTGTAGAATACTTTTTATGACGTCAAGATGAACGTAGTAATATAACGTTGCTTCTAACTATCGTATCCAAACGTATAGTTCCATTGCAACTAATGTGTTTTACGAGTGAAAACATCACTTAGATTCTCGAATGCAGTGAATGCAGTGAAATGAATTAGAGTAGGAATTCATTCCCCTTAAAAATTCCTGAGTATATTACCTATTATCTATGTGTATATGTTCAATTTAGCTTTATATTATTTTAGCGTAAACCATGTGAAATAATTCTCCAATTTTTTAAAGTAGATAACTATAATTAGAATGGTGAAGAATAAAGATTTGCATTTTCTCAAGAGAATTTACGTCACTTTCTGACGGAATGTGTTCCACTAAACCCGAGAATCGAGCCCCTGCAGGTAAATAAATGGGATGTTTCTGTCTGGCACGAATAAGATTAAATTTGTTTTAATATAAATTTTAATTTAAATATTAAAGTATCCGCCAAGTCCTGACCTAAGATCTGCGAAGGAAGTAAGCTTTATTAATTCATTTGCTCTATCAGATTTATATGTTCTACAATATGGAGTAAAACAGTATGAAAATGGGATTGTGTGGCCAGTTTTAAGTGAATTCGACCGGATCATAGCAGCCCGTGCAGCAAACAAAGGATGCTGAGGTGGCTGGGTATCAGGACGTAATCAGCGCGGGCCGCCGGGAGCGTGATGCCGTGATAGCGGCTAATGCACCAGCCAACCCTGATGGAGAGCTCCGCTCTGGTCCTGACTGCCCACATGCTACTGCAGCAGGATTTCAGCTGCTTGGCCGATCTAATGAGCTGGATGCAGACCCATTCCTTAGTTCGGAAAACTAGTAGCTGTGGTGATTGGAGTTTGTCACTTGTCACGATGCGTAAATATATTACTAAATTGATTGGGATTGGTATATACAGGGTGAACCTTAAATAAGTACAAATATTTTAACCAGCAGTGTAGAACACATAATTAATAGTTTTTTTTTATAAAGAAATCACAAATAAAAAAGTGAAATTTTAAATAAATTTCGTAATTTTTCTGTAGAAAACTTGTTGAGGACCGCTGGCCAGATTGCCACTTTCATAATTTTATGACTTGTAGTGCTGCAGACTGAACGTGTGGTTCACAGTGTTGCCCGTGTTATATAAAAATCTTTTCTTCAAGGAAGTTTTAAAACCTTGTCCTCATGGACGCATAATTTGTGAATATTCGCTAGAATTATTTGATGATGGGAAAAAATCTCAACTTTTGGCGAATTTTGTCAACTGTAACATTTTATATCATTTTTATTATCAAAGTCATTGACTGTCATGACAGATTATCGGAAGTCCAAGTCAAACTTGCCAACCCCACATAATGATGAAAATAGCAATAATATTGTTTTGCAAAATTTGCTAAAAGTTGACACTTTTGACATTTAACTTGTGAAATGTGGATTACTGATTAAATAGTTAATTTTTTAACAAACAGGTAAGCTTGTGTGCACATTTATGTATAATTTTTTAACGTTGGACATAGTAATATCACGTAACATCTTCCTAAATACTTTATGGTAGTATTGAACATGCGAAAATTTATTTTTAATCGTTTATAGTAAGGTCAGTTAAGAAGTTAAAATTTATGTTAATATGGCTGCGTTTCATACTACGTACCCAATTTTACTGTATTTATGCTTAAAACAAGTAAGCATTTTTAAAATAGAATTAACCGTATTACTTTACTATTTCTTTACAGGAAACGTAATATTTATATTAGAGGAGATACAAGTATATATTGATTCAAAATTAAGAAGCAAATGTATCGTTTTGGTAACCTGTCAAACTTGTAATAAACAAAATTGAATGATTCAGAAAGAGAAAACTTACCTCTTGAAATTGAAAAAGCTGCTGCAACTGCAGTAGCTTCACTTTTACCAGATACATCGAGAACCAAGTACGAACAATCTTATAAACGATTCAAAAGATATTTTGTTGGTTACAGAGATGGTAAATATATGAAACTTCCTGTTGGTATACATACTTTTAGTGTAGTGCCAAAGAAGATTGTTTTTTTACAATACAGGGTATGGTTTTCAACGATCATCTACTTCACTTCTATCCAATACAGGAGGAGACCTTCTAACTATAAAACGGAATGGTGGTTGAAAGTCCAACACCGTGTGTGAAGGCTATATTGATGTGTCTCTTAAAAATAAGAAAAAATCGTCATAAAAGTTCTTGTGGGAGATGCCGTCATTGAATCCACTTCAAGTGCTTACATAGAAAATATAAGCGTTGTTAATACAAATACATATCAGCTGCATTCGTCTGGTATTAACTTTATAAATTGCCAGATGTGTGTTGTTAATATTTATAACAAGTAATTCAATTTATTTTAAGTTAAATTATCTGTTAATTGTCAAATTGATAAACCTGTTGCTTCCTAATCAAAATAACCATTAAGGAGTTATCTCTTTTATTTTAATATTTCACTAGTGGGGTAATATGTCACATTAATTAATTTTCTAAATAATTTGTGTTTAAATAGTTCAATGTTTTTTTTGCTGTAATGTGTTACATATACATATACTTTGCTTTTACGTGTCTGTAGATGTTGCTTGTTACACATACCTAAACAAAATGTTTCTTCTAATAACATAGCGGTTGAGTGGAGGAGCAGCTTTACACCTTTTGCAATGTTTTTGACTTTACTTTTTTTGTATGATTGTATTATTTTGCATGGATTAAAATATTGCAAATAAAATCATTTATTATTATTATTACTCCACTAATGGTGTAGTGATCTTCATTATTCAACTGAAACAGTGCCAAATAAATGCTGTAATGAGGCTCTTATGAAGTAGTTGTAGACAAAAATACTATTATTTGCTTGATGCGTAACCTGTGAATAATTTTTTTGTCACGCCACCAGCGGCATGTTCACCAGTACACAGTTGACGGTGACTGCGGTAAGATAATTGTTCTTCCTGTAGAAATAGCACGAACATTGGTTGTGACTACTCTGCTACTTACGATAGTTGGTAAATTGTATAAATATAAAAATTTCTAGGAAGCGTGCGGGTTTGTAAATCATAAAAGAATTGCATTGCAGGAAATCTAACCGCAAGTAGTTCATGACACAGGGGAAATCACACATATCACTGCAAAGGAATGTAACATTGAGAAATTATAACCTGAAATTGTTTATTTATAGCATTGTTTATATAGGCTTATGTAATTGGGAATATCGCTCTGTTTGTTTGTATTTACGAATATTTATTGATTTGGATTTTTTGGAAATTATACCTTCTGTTTCAATTGGTTTCCATATGCACAGGATGTCTCAGGTATTACTGGCATCCAGGGGTGATTGTACAGTGAGATTTTCTCAAATATACCTCAAAGTTTATCGTTACACTAGATATAGGGTATCAGAGATTTTAAAATATTTTATTTACTTGGCAACCGTTTGAAATAAAACAACAATTATTCTGGATTGTAATAGAACATCTTAGGTATAATTATTCAGTATATTTAAATATTCTCATTATCACCAGTGGCATAGAAACCCTCTCTCCAACTCTTTCTTTATATTAAAAATAGTACTCCACTGTTTTAATTATAAAGAAACATAAGATACTTTAAGTTTTGATTATTTTAAACAAATAATTATTCTTTGCAATTTTCTCTAGAATGCATTGTATTCATGTAATTGTTCATTTAACATATCTCTACATTTCGTAGCTGGAATATATTTGTAACCAAAGCTGAAGGAAAATTGAAAATTCACTAATGTTTAGCGGAAAATGCGCCTTACCTGAATCTAAAATAATTTTTCCTCGGTGCATTGAATATTTTAAAAAGGTTTATTTCGAAAACGGTTACTTCTAACGACTTCAGAAAGGTATATCTTTTTCACATAAAGAAGGTAAAATAATCGACTGTTTTAATAGTCAAATGTATAATATACTAAGGCGCAAAAAAGTCCTGCCATTTAAAAGAAACATGATTTGCCATAAGTGACGCCCTCTACAGGTAGCGTCAAAATTAGAAACAAATTTTAATTTATCGCCCCCAAAAACCTTCGATCTCCAAAATGTATCCAAGTATTTGCATTTTTTAAGATTATTATTTACAAATATTGAAAATAAAATTTTCAATTTGAAATCCTGTTTCTTTTTAACCATCAGCTTTTAACTAAAGTAAGTTTGCCTATACTGCATTCTTTTGTCGCCAGGAATCCACTGTTGCCCTATGGTGGATCAATTTCGGGACATCCTGTATTACTGAACACACACAAACGGGAGATATTTTTAAAGGACAATTACCTAAATACCATTTTAAAGAATAATTATTTGCTCATAATTTAAAGTACCTTACATTTTTTTATTATTAAGACAGTGGCTTACTATTTTTATTAAAAATTAACGAAGTTTGCCACAGGACTTCTACGCCACTGGTGACAATGGGAATAATATTTAAACATACTGAATAATTAGGCTAAAGGTATCTCATTACAATCTAGAAATATTGCTGTTTTATCAGGAAAGGTTTCCAAGTAGGTATATAAAAAATATGATAAAAATTTCGATATTTTTGACACCTTGTATTTCGGAAACGGTGAACTTTCAGATATAGGTATATTTGGGTATATCACATTTATTTTGACTACAATCACCCCCTACAAGGATGACATTAATTCCTGAGCCACTCTAGGTATATATTGGTCCCTCTTTTAACTTTTCGAAAATGAACTCCGCCAATATCAACGATTTTTTAATTTCAAATAGAACGCCCTATATATTATGTTGAATAAAAATGTACCAATAATAAAAAGTTAAGTCACAATATTGAGACAAAGAGAATTATCAGTATTAGGGAAATGAAAGGGATGATGTAATAATATTAATTAAAGTTAAAGTTAAAAGTATCAACAGTAATGGCAAACAGTCAATTTTAAGAAGAAAGTGTTCTAGACAATAATTTTGATATTATAAAATCAATTGACTAACTACTAAGTGTCCTAAAGCGATAAAAACGAACTATTTGATGCAGATAACTGTAAAAGAGTTTTTCAGTTAATGAAGATCATTTTTCACTAGCAGTTACTTATATGCGTATTAAATCCCTGCATTTAATTCAATTGGGGTGGATAAATATCGGCTAAGTAGACTAGTCTAATTGTTCGCGTATTTTTCAAGGCGGTATTGTCTATGGAAACTTTGGACATTTCTTTGACGCACAATAGAGAAAAAAAATATATCAAAAACTGTGCCGTTAAACAGCAAGTGTGTTACTGCGCTAATAGCAAAGAAAAATCCCATTAAGGGCGCCGTATTCCTGAAAAAGTGTTTTCTACAAATATAAATAATTTTAGACATTTATAGTCTAGTCGAGAAGTGAGTTTCCTGCCAATAATAGTTAGACTAAATTTAAAAATATGGGGTTTGGTTTATCGGATTCAGAATTAAATTCTGAGAATAGAATTTTGAATTTTTTGCCATTAAAAATTTCAATTATTATTAACAAAACGAAGAGAAAAAGATGGTCTCCGTTTTTTGCAATAACTATGGAACTATTAAAGATAGCGCCAATATTAAAAGATCCTAAAGAGGAGAAAATTTCACAAAAAAGTCGATTCCGGAGTTGTAGCTCCATTATTTATAATTTTAATTTTACGTTGAAAATAGGGTTCCGCGCGGCCGTTGTGGCGCCGTCGCGTCGTCACCGAGCAAAGTGGACGTAAGCGCCACAACGGCCGCGCGGAACCCTATTTTCAACGTAAAATTAAAATTATAAATAATGGAGCTACAACTCCGGGAATCGACTTTTTTGTGAAATTTTCTCCTCTTTAGGATCTTTTAATATTGGCGCTATCTTTAATAGTTCCATAGTTATTGCAAAAACGGAGACCATCTTTTTTCTCTTCGTTTTTGTTAATAATAATTGAAATTTTTAATGGCAAAAATTCAAAATTTATTCTCAGAATTTAATTCTGAATCCGATAAACCAAACCCCATATTTTTAAATTTAGTCTAACTATTATTGGCAGGAAACTCACTCGACTAGACTATTAAGAACTGAATAATATAGAGTTTAGCAAATAACAAGGATGTTATTTCATGCCACCTGCAAATATTCAAAGGTACCGAAGTAAAATCAATATTTCACATCAGAAAGCGATCTATCCAATGAATTTTTAGGTACTGAAATCTTTCAAAATACGTATTTTTTAAATTCAACTATAGATGTAAACATTGTTATAACATAAACTTACATAGTTCTGCATATAAGATTGTTCACTTTTGTTTATAAGTATGTGAAAATAATTGTTAAAATGTGGGGTTAGAATAGCGAAATTATGTGTGTCATATAAATGCATTTTAAAAGTTATTACATTATTTGAGGAAAGTTTAAATAGTAAAAGTGGATAAACAAAACATCAATAATTCTATTTTTGATATTACTTTTACTCTACGAGTTTTATTTTTAGAAATTTCAGTACCTAAAAAACACCACAAATTTGATCATTTTACGGCGAGAGATACGGGCACCTTAAAAAAAGAATTATGATGAAGAGTGATCTTGTACAAACGGATACAAAAATAATATAGGTATACAACGTTCAAGAGATATTGAAACACAAAATTATGAATTCCTGATTTATAAACAACTGCCAAGCTTATTGCCATAACTGTAAATATATTTTATAACATTTTTATATAGGGCGTCCTTCTGTGTACAAAATGATGCGATATAAAGAAAGTAAAATGACGAATAGTTTGTTCGCACCTCGTAGTATTTGAAAGCAATCCGCACCTAATTCAGATAAATAAAATCCAAACATCGACAGGTAAGAAAGTAAGCTTGGGTCGACGTAGAGGAGTACCTCCAGAACAAAGATTCATTAGTTTTTTGTGGGCAGCGTGTCAATTTATCTTTTATAGATGGCACAAGATGTATTCCGGATGGGTCATAAATATCGTCCGGTAGCATTCCTGAATGGGCAGCAGGGCCGTTCCTGCGTGTTCGCCGTCAGTCGGCCATAATGAATGAGGACCCCGTCCTGAACATGGGCAGACGCCGAAACATGCGGCGGAGGTCGGTAGCTCTTAGAAATACAGGGTGATTTGCAATAGTTTGACAGATTCGAAAACCTCAATGGAAATCTATCGCTTATTTGAAAATTGAAGCTTCTATGAGATTACGATGATACATACTTAATATATAGAGGGTGTTCCATCGACATTAAAATTATGACTTTTCCAAACTTACTTTGGTCCAAAAGTTAATAGTAACAGAAAGTCAAAATTAAAATCATATTTTCTTGAAATTTGTAATCAAGTAATTGATGCATTGAATAGTTATTTATGTATTAAGAGTGAAAAGTTATTATTGCTCGAAAATGAGTTACCACTTCACTCAGTAATCACTCGAGAGCAGTAATGTCTCTTATTGCTTGTAATTCATACAAAGTGTTATTTACAGTACCTCAACAAATTTTTCAACTATTAACTTTATTATAAAGAGAATATTAATTATAACAAATAGAACAAAGGTAAGAAATAATAATAATATAATAATACCTCTACCCCTCATTCTAATCACGAGGATTAGCCTCGAAGTCGAAGACTTGTGCGAGAGAGGGGGCGACATATTATTATTAAGCAGGCCCCATTTGCGCCCAGGAACGACTTACGTTGGTAGACTCTAACCACCATTCAGCGCAGGAATGAGGGAAACCTGGAAAACCTCATTAATTAGGGAGGTAGTCAAACGTCGACCGGTATCAATCTCTCACATTGACCTAAGCCAACATTCTTCCACCATACCATACCCGCAGAGGAGATGCCAATCCGCTCTACGAATATAGCTTATATACGGTCTACCGACCGCGGGGTTCGAACCTACAGCGATCTAGTCACCGCGATTCAAGTACTGACGCCTTAAACCGCGCGACCACTGACCGATCTGCATAGAGTTCTGCATTTTTTTTTCAGTTTTTTCTTATATTTCTATACCTATCTATAAAAATGTGTGAAATATTAACATAAACACTTACTAAATATAAACCACTAATAACACATAGCATAATATTACTATTCAAGGCTTGATAAATCAATAAAATATGATCAATGACACCATAATGTTAAGAATCAAACTTATTTCACCGCGACCCGCATATTGCGATCGCGGGTGCAACCAATTTGAGTCAACGTTTATTTTAACTGAAATTACAATATGCCCTTAATTGTGGTTGATTTAAGTTCTCCTTTTGTTTCTTCTTACTTTTATAAAGTTTCGAAACATTAGCACTTCATTTCTGTGAAAAAACCGAACTTTCATATCTTTTATACCGCGGGTGCAACAAATTAATAATGGTTTCTTGTAGCCAATATTGCTTGAAAAATAATAATAAGTACTTATATGTTTTTGCATGAACAAATAAACAATGCTATCACTTTAAGGTTAACCAGCAGAATGTAAGCTCAAATTCTCCGTAACAGCGGTTTTGCACAAGTGCTGTCGGAAACCGATGTTCAGTTCGCACCGAACATTTCAAATCTTATCGTTTCTAAGCGCACTAAAAATTCAAATATGAATTTAGGTCCGAAAAAGTAGTTTTATTACTAAATTCATATATTTTTCTTTATATTGGCACCAAAAAAAGTAACAAACACTATGATTCAGAAATTGATGTAGACAATCGTCTCCAGCGGAATCGCCCAGAATTTGCTTAAAATATGTTATTTCTATAAATACACTGTGTTACAGAATTATATTAACAAATTCTAGGGACAGGTTCGATATTTAAAAATAAGAAAAAAAAGTTTTTATAAACATGGGTCCACTAATGCTTCGTTTTCGGGATACAAGTTATTTAAAATGTTCTGTCTTAAATACTAGAGTCTTCATTTCTCGGAAACCGATCAAGATATTGAGATGAGATTTGGTTCACAACAGTGTATAATAAAAGATTACTTTTCCGTGCATAAATTTCTCTTGTAATATACTAGCATCAGTGGCGTTCGTGTCGTTAAATACTCACTTTTAGCAAAAAAATTGTACGCCACTGATTTTCGGACAAATTGCTATAGTTTTCTTAAAGCCAGTTAATCCCGCTTAAAAAGTGTCTCTTGAACTTGTTTCTCCTGACGCCGTTTTTGCGATAAAAATTAATTTTTAATTTTGAAATGCTTATTAATAAACAATAATCTAGATAGCATCTGTCAGTTTGTCATAAATGTGAGACATAAACACGAAAAGATAAAACAAAGTGTCCACTGACTTGTTTTTGGAGCGTTCAAGGTAGTTTTTAACACAATTTTTTACAAAATAAGTAAATATGATGAATTATTCTTTTGAAGAATAGGCAATATTGCTTCATTTAAATTTCCGTTTACTTTTCCATAAGGTTATAATTGGGAAGAGAATATGGTTTAACCGCTCTAGTTTAAATTTTAAACTCGATTTGATAAATTAGTTATGTAATAGTAGCTTGTAAAGTCGATTTCTGGCTGTGTATTGTGGCACCACTTACAGTTTCCTCTACAACAGAGATAATAATAATAATAATAATAATAATAATAATAATAATAATAATAATAATAATAATAATAATAATAATAATAATAATAATAATAATAATAATAATAATAATAATAATAATAATAATAATAATAATAATAATACATTTATTATTTATCTCATACAATTACACAATTATTTCACATAAATCATACATAAGAACATATAATAGAGATAAACAATAGGCTTAGTGGTTCAGAGTACCGGGATCCCGGATTCTGTTCTTCCACCACCGCCTTAGAATATAATAAACTATGTCTAGATTAAAACTAAAATTAAAGTTAAATACTACAATGATAATACAGACACAGACATATAGACGGCACCAGATATTTTCCTAATAAATAAAAAAAAAGTAAGCAGTACCTAGAGGAAGGAAGAAGAAAGGAAATAAGTTGTAGGAGGAGAAAACAAAGAGTAACAGACAAAGAGAAAAAGAAATCTCAATGAAATCTACACTATGAACAAAATTCACTGACTATTTAATAAATATTTTTTTACATTAGATTTAAAAGTTAGTAAAGTTAATGAGAGATCAAGAAGTCCTAGTTTAAACAAATTATTTACGCAGGTAGCGACACTGTACGAAAAAGACCTTTTAAATATTGTTTTGTGATGATGAGGAACATTAATTATTGTTTTTTTACGAATATTTATGTTATGCACATCTGTCCTAAATTTAAGTCTATTGTGTAGGTAGGGTGGTTTATGAGTTTTTAATAAATTAAAGTATGAACAGGACATATGAAGCCGCCTCCGATTATACATATTTAACCATGATGATTCTTTAAATTTATGAGAAATCCGATTTCGCCTCCTAATCCCATAAATCAGACGGATACATGCATTCTGCACTTTTTGAATACGATGACTGTCATAACTATCTAAACACTGTCCATATACAATATCACAATGACTGAAATGAGAAAGAACTAATGCGTCACATAACATTTTTTTAATTTCAGGTTGCAAGTGATGACGTTGACTATATAATAATTTTAATGAACAATATGCTTTTTGAATTTTAGCAGAGATATGTTGTTTGAAACGTAACTTACTATCTATTATTAAACCTAAACTTTTGCAATGTTCATTAAATGGTATGACATCATTATTGATCCTTACACTAAAGTTATTTAAAATATTGTTTCTTAGATTATCTTTACAAAAAGTATAGCAGGAGATTTTGCGGGATTAATTTTAAGCATAATATGTTTATTGGAAACTGTATAAAGAGACTGTAAATCTGAATTTATTAAATGATTTGCAAGTGGTACTTCTTCATAGTCAAATGAAAAATAAATCTGAGTATCATCAGCATAGTAATGGTAATTACAGAATTTTAAAGCTTCAGGAAAATTAATTGTATAAATAGTATATAATAAAGGTCCCAAAATACTTCCTTGTGGAACACCAGCAATAATTTTCATTAATTTTGAAGTTTTATTTTCAACTGCAACTTGTTGATATCTATTAGTAAGGAATGAATTTAAGAACGAGCAGGCATTATCATTAAACCCTATAAAGTGCAATATAGCAATAAGTATTCTGTGATTAATCATATCAAAAGCTTTTGTATAATCTAGTAAAATGAGAATAGATGCTTTGTTTTTATCATTAGATGTAATAATATCATCAAGAATATTTGCTAACGCAGTTGCACAACTATGATTGGCTCTAAATCCAGACTGGTTCATAGGTAATATATTATGGTTGTCTAAATATGTTCGTATTTGTAATTCCATAGCTTTTTCTAGTACTTTAGATAATGTAGGTAAAATGCTTATAGATCGTAGATGACTTATTTCTTTAGGCTGACTGATTTTGGAAGAGGTATAACAGTTGCCTCCTTCCATTTTAGAGGGAAATATAAATTTGTAATACATGTATAGATTATATGAGTAATAATTGGAATAACGAATGGGCAGCATACATTAATTAATGTAATATTTAATTGATCAGTTCCAAATGCTTTAGATTTAATATTATATATTAGTTTAGAAATTGTATCCTCAGTAATTTGTTCAAATGCAAACGCTGTATTAATAGTTCTTTTAATATTTGACATATAATAGTGAATTATTTCTTCATCAAGAGGACTATTATTAACCGAAGAATTAATGAAAAACTTATTTAAAGCATTCGGATTATTTAACGATTCAGGAATACAATAATTTTTACTATTTTTTAAGTTTAATTTTTTTAATTCCAGCCATTTTTCTTTTATGTTTGAATTTTTAAATTTATATTTTAAGTAAGCTCGCTTTTCTGCTTTTATTGCAGAATTAGTTAAATTTCGCAACTGTTTATAATATAATCCATGCTGAGGTAGATGAGTACGTCGAAATTTTTTTAGTGCTTTATCTCTCATTTTTTGCATAAGTTTTATATTGTCTGTGATCCAAGGAACATACTTATAATTTTTGGAAATAAACTGTTTTATAGGTGCATGAAAGTCAAACAATCTAATAACGTTATCATTAAATATAGAAATTTTTTCATCAATATTATCAGTTTCATAGATTAAATACCACGGCATAGAAATTAGGTCGTGTTGAAAATTTTCAAGATTAATATATTTTAGAGGCCTATAAAAAATTTGTTTTGGCCGAGTTTCATTATTATTTAAACAAATTTTACATTCAACTAAAAAATGATCTGCTATATGAGCATCTTCTGCTCTTGCTTCAGTTATTTGTTGCTCACAATTTGTAATAATCAAATCTAATAATGTCATACTAGTGGCAGTAATTCGAGTAGGTTCGTTTACCGTTAGATATTACCTAATTAAATATCAAACTATCTTTCTATGAATGAAAATCGCAATGAGCATAAATTCACTTATCATCATAAACTTGGCCACTGGCTGCTTAATTTTTCCACGAGAATATTGTAAGTCAATTATCCATGCCAGCAAACGCACGATCTGGTCGTAATCCTCTTCTTTTGTGACAATATGAATATGATTAGAGCGAGATATGTAAATTAAGATCAATTTGTCCAGGCATACGTTGAGCAAAGCAGCAGCGTATAAACCATACGAATAAATAGCTCTACCACAAGCTGTGGGTTATACCTACATAACATTTACATTAATCACCATATATTTTAAATCTGCCAACAGTAGCAATACGCCTCCTATTACTCTATGATTTAAAATGCTGTTTGGAGTTTTGTTTCAGCGTTTCTGAGTTGATGTAAATCAACGTTAGCTTTCAGTTGTATTTCTACAATCGATATTATTTTATCTTAAATAAAGGGAAAGTACTGCTAAGGTTCAGAATTCAATTATAAATAAGGTACAGGGTGTTTTCAAAATAGTCTCTAAGTGTTAAAGCATCGTCGGCTAAATCGCATCAGCCGTGCTTTTTCTAGTCTAGTTCCTTTGCCTGCTTGCAGTGCCTCGCCGCGCGCGGCAGCACTCTACAGCACAAATGACGTAGTCGGACATAGTCGTCAACTGTTTTATAGAAATTATGACAAATGTCAAATATCTGTTAAGGTTTACGTTTCTGTTTGCGTCTCATTTTTGAAATTTATAAATTGATACAACCTAAAATAATAGGTATTGTGTTTTTATGTTGAAAAGGCAGGAGTAGCAGTCTATTATTAATACGTAGGTACCTAGTTTTATGAAAAATGTCAAATATTTAGACACAAAAGCATTGTGGGAAGTATTGGAATGGTATCAGTGCCGCGTATTTTAATGTTTTAAAATAGTAAATACATTTTTGCAAACCAAATTAAATAATAATTAAATATTAACGTTGGTGTCGCCACACTACAGCACATTACAGAATTCTATATTTAAATTCAGGTGATTCGACAGACAAGTATTGCAAACAAGTTGCTTTTTAAAATAAAATTTCGACCATATCTTTTACGAGAATATTGAATATGTCATTTTAGGTTTAAAAAGTTTTAAAATTTCTACACATTACAAATTCTTATTTTCGTAAGTACTAACTACACTCAAAGTTGCTGAAAATGCAGTCTTTTCCATAATCATGAAACTGCCTGTGCCAAAATCACTTTCCTCTAAAATCTAGTACAGTCACTATACTTCAAAAGAAGACTGAACAATAGTTTGTAGTTATTTGCAGTAACAATCATTTCGTTTGTAGTTCAGCAAAATTTAAAGTACTGTACTTCAAAAGAAGGCTAAATAATCGTTTGTAGTTGTAGCTTTCATTTCGCTTGTAGTTACGCAGTTACGGGAAATTTAAAGTAGAGTCAGCATACCTCAATTGAATGCTAAATAATTGTTTGTAGTAATCTTCATTTCGTTTATAGTTCTTGAAAATCTAAAGTAGAGCCACAATACTTCAAACGGAGACTTAAAAATCCTTTGTAGTTTGTGTCTAACACATTTTGAATATTTTCTCAACGATTCTTTAGAATTTAACCATAACTTTTAGGATGCATTGTAGGTATAGCAAACCATCTAGTGAGCTTCTCATTTTTAAACTATTAACATACACGTGTCGCAACGCTATCAATAAAACAAAGGCTTTTGAGAATTGGAACCTATTTATAAAATTGATGATGTGTCGCGGCTGACACTCCCTTTTTTAAGAATATACGGATATGTTTATCTATAACAGAATAGGAAAATAAATCACTTTAATTAATAAGAAACCTTACTAGTTTGACTACAATTGACTGCCAAGGTTTTGTTGGAACAGAACTGTTGCATAAACGAAACAATTATTGTTGATCCCATAAATAACATCTTTCGTCACTTTTTCCTGTAATCTTCGGATTACTGATTCAAACTAAAGGAAAAGATAATATAGGATTTTGATGTTTCTAGGAAATTAATTAGTTATAAATTTTCCACTTTGTACATATAACTAAGTACATAATTTTCTTCATTGGCATATACAGGGTGTCCGGAAAAGACGTGTACAACGGAAGACCACAGACTCCTGGGTTCAAATTAAGCCGATTTAGCCCAATTTACTTATTTCCAAAATTGCTTCGTTTAGCCGCTAGAGAGCGCCAAAGTTTGAGAAATATTTTTGTTTATTCCGAATATCTCGAAAACGACTTGATCGATTTTAACCATTTTTGGGCTACGCAGTTATAAGTCTAACCGACACTTTTTGACGTTATTTAGAATCTTTTGCAGTTATTAGAAATGTAAGAAAAATCATGTATCATGCAAATATAAGCACATATTTTTAACCTCCTGTACAATTACTCTCAGTTTTTTTGTTAGTAGCTGACTTTATTTAGAAACTTTTTTTATACTCACAGAATTTTGAATAGATGACTAGTTTAGGCAGAAAAAATATTTTCATATGTCAACAATATCAGCATTCGTTCTGCAACAAATAACGAAAATTCCAAAACTCTCATTTATATTTTATTTAATAAATACAAGATAATAAAATATAACAAAAAATAGTTATGATCACTTTACAATAAATGCTCAAAGTGACCACCGTTTTCTCTTATGCAACAAGTAATCCGTTTTAAGAAGTTGTAGTGCAGCCTCCATGATTCCTGCATTACCTCGTAAAATATTAACTGCGTCTTGGATTCGCCTAAACAATTCCTCTTCATTATTAACTGCAGAGGCATATACTTTAGTTTTTACTGCACCCCACAAAAAAATCGCAAGGGGTTAAGTCTGGTGCTCGAGGTGGCCATTTTATAGGAGCATCGTTTCCTCTTCCGATCCACCTGTTAGGATACAGATTATGTAAATATTGACGAACGGGTATTGTAAAATAGGGGGGGTGCACCATCGTGCATAAACCACATGTTACGACGAAGTAATAACGGCAAATCGTCCAACAAATTAGGTAATACTTGCTGTAAAAAATTTAAATAGTTGACCCCATTCAATCGATGTGGAAGCACAACCGGGCCAATAATAAAGTTGTCGATAATTCCCGCTCACACGTTTACCCTGAATTCATATTGAAAATGTCTTATTTCAGTACAGTGTGGATTTTCATCAGCATAAACGTGTTTGTTGTGCAAACACGGAATTCCAGGAAACAACTACTCTGCGGGCTAATGCCCCGACCAGCATTGAATTACACCTGGAAGACCTATAGCAACAGCTAGAGTCATTCGTCAGACGCCCACCAGACATATACCGGTTTCGAGCTTATTAGCTCTCATCAGTATGCCATAGGTGAGGTATCCGACGAATAATCCTAGCTGCTTTCGTCTGTCTAACCCGACAGAAGGGACCATGAGTACGCGGTGTAGAACTAACTACATCTATCGGCCGTTCGCTACTCCATGCCGGACTGAAAATGTAACAGGCACGAAGCGATCTACATGCAGTAGACACCATTGAAAGCTGTCGACCTTTATCGCGATCGGCGAGAAACGATATTTTGCAAACACGGAATTCCAGGAAACAACTACTCTGCGGGCTAATGCCCCGACCAGCATTGAATTACACCTGGAAGACCTATAGCAACAGCTAGAGTCATTCGTCAGACGCCCACCAGACATATACCGGTTTCGAGCTTATTAGCTCTCATCAGTATGCCATAGGTGAGCCATATGCCATAGGCCATATGCCATAGGTATGCCATAGTACTCCGGCATGGAGTAGCGAACGGCCGATAGATGTAGTTAGTTCTACACCGCGTACTCATGGTCCCTTCTGTCGGGTTAGACAGACGAAAGCAGCTAGGATTATTCGTCGGATACCTCACCGTTACGTATACTAACATACGTATATTAACTTTTTATTTTATGTGTATAGTTTATGTTAATTTAATTATGTAATGTTAGTAGTATTCTTAAATTTTTTATATATATTTTTTTATTTACTTGCCGTACTAGCTCAATTCAATTCTGGACGCCTAAGAATTTACTGATTGTATTATTTTCAAAAATGATTTTTTCTTAAAGTAGTTTTGTTTTAGGACTAATATTTTTTGTAAGATTTAGAATTTTAATTTATTTGTAATATTAAATTTTGTAATCAAAATATTGTAATTAGAAATAATTTTTGTGTCGGTAATTTTTTTTTATTAAACCATAAAATCGTAAAGTTGACATATTCTATCAAATCCTATCTATCCTGCGCTAATTTTCTATTTAGACACACATTCTTAAAATTAAATACAATTTTTCTATGGTACAATTTTCACAAGTCTGTTTCTTTTCTTTGGGAGTCCTGTTCGGTTTCCTGTTGTCTGTCCTGTTCTGTTTATAGTCTTTTCCACTGTTTATCTGCTTCCTTTTCTTCTGTCTATCTTCTCTCAATGTCTGTCCTTGAATTTGGCTCTGTGCTTGATATGTTGGAGTTTAGCTTCTCCTACATCGACTATGAAAATGAAGACCTTGTTAGCATCTTTAATTTAAGTTTTTTTCTGTTTGTCCTTTCAGGTTCCTGATGAGAATTTTGTTTTATTTTCTATTCGGCTATGCTGATATTTCTTCTGTCTTCTTCCTTTACTTAATATTGGAGTTTTAATAGCTTTGTTACATATAAATTCTAATTTTCTTAAATCTAAATTTTTATCAATCTAATTTTGATTTCCACCAATGGTATTAATTTTACAAATACTCCTGTATATCTTTCAAATCCAAACTCCATTTTATTTCCTGTGATAAAATCTGCACTCTGATTTGTATTTGAAGGTTCTATTCTTATTCGTCATCTCATTTCTCTAAATGTCATTATAATCTGACGTTTATCAAAATATGCTATTACTTAATTTAAGTTATCTTATCAAATACAAAATGTTTCTATTTTAATTTATTACAATATTTTATTGCTCAGGGTCAGATTAATTAGGTATACTTTTGAAAATATTATTTGCGTGATGTTTTTTTAACAGTGAATAACAAATTTCTTGTGTTTATTATAAGCTACAAAAAATCTATCATGTAGACTTACCATATCATTTCCAGATATCCTTAAACCAGCACTACTAAAAGAAAATTAATTAAATAAATAATTTGTCATGTTCCTCATCCACTTTTTAATAAGCCAAGGGGGTCCATTACTGAAATATCGCTCGTCATGATAATCTACCTCCTCTTCTTCATCATCAATCTATCACGGTCTCCTAAAGTGTCGTCTGTCGACGGCGTCGGGCCCAGAACTGGGCCTTGAGGCACGCCCTGACGAAACATATTAATTAAAAGCCGTTAAACGCTCAGTCATGCCATAATAATTTCCACCCAACTCGATGTTTTATTTGCTAAGCGGTCGTGTACCCGCTCGTCCTGTTTATAGAAAGTTTACGGACACTCATTTCTTACGCCGATAATTAGGTGTTTGGTTTTAGTTGGGTTTAATTATTTGAAGCAGTTTTGTTAGTTTTTGCGCCCTAGGTATGCAGGAGACAGCAGACAACTTGGTTGACGTTTATTTCTTAGATGGACGTTAATGGGCTCCGTATCCTCAGGAATTAATTTTCAGTTTTTGCGAGAAAGCAGTAATAGTGAGTAGGTACATACAACTCAGGGGAAATTTTTATGGAAAGTTCATGGCGAAATTATCTACAGGATGTTTCATAAATAATAAGTCACATACCACCTGGTAATAGTTTAAGCTGAAATACAGGGTGTCTGGAATATGAGTGCCGTAATTTTAAGCGCTTATAAAATCTTTTATGAAAAAGTCTAAAACGAATAGTTTATCTACAAATACATTTCAGAAATAAAGAGACAACTGCTATAATATACACAGCTATGTTACGAAATTACAATTACAACCAAATTACAAGTTACAATTAAGGTTAAGTAAAAGTGACTGTAACGTAATTTGGTCATAATTTAATTTCTGAATCAGTACTAATGAAGTAAACAATTGAAATTTCCGAGAAACTCGTTAAACGTACTGTAACGTTCGACAACGTTGTAGTGTCAGGCTGCTGGTAATAACCTAAAAGTAATATTAGTTATAATGATGCGTACAGCTAGTGCCATTCATTTTTGTCCTGATAAACTACAAACTAGTTGTTTAAACTTTGGCACGATTTAGATTGAAAGTAGTACATTTGGCTCAGTTGCTTTATCTTCAATTTTCATGTAAGTTGAATTTTGGCGAGCTTTCAATGCAACACCCTGTGTAAGAAAGAGAAGCTAGTGTCTGTCGAATGCCAACAAGAACCGAAATAAATATACGGACGGGCTCAAGGGCACTGATAGAGCATCCACCACCCCACTCCGAGAACAACAGGGGTAAGTCCAATAATCTCAGATAAGGCTAAAGATGTGCAAGTTAATTATATTACTGGAAGCGACCAGTCACCTAGGTCACAGCAGCCGGGTAATGAGAAGCTCATATACCATCATTATATACTTCAGAAGTTTCGTGCAGAATTAAGTTACTGATTTTTAAGTCACAAAACAAATAGTTATATCGTCAAATAAAAAGGATTTGTATTGACCAATTATTTAGCAATATTTTGTTCCATTGAAGTTTCATATTTTGCAGAACCGGCTCTGGAGTCACACGTCGCGCCGAACTCGCAAAGTCTCTAATTTGAAATTCGAATGAATCACCTCCTTTATAGCTTGAACATATCTTTACGGCTATGATTTTTGTATTGTTTAATTAAACCTGTGGCATTGTTCTCGGTCGGGCATGCCTGCCATGCTTTAATAATCCCGGCCCCTAATTCGGTTGTAAATTCCGAAAAGAAAGCGTTTCGCATAAGATGTAGTGCACCTAATGATCATAAATTAATTTCGTTCTATCAACACCCTGTCGAGAGGTTCTTACGCCTAGCTTTTCTTTAGTGCTTTACTTTCTAAATTGCTTTCCGCCACATTCAATTTTTTCACATTTTCAGGACACAGTGCATACCTCATATGTTTGTGGGGCGGGTGACATCCTGCTGCATTGTCAGTGACAAACTCTGTGGCAAAACGAATTTGTTTCATGCAAAACCCAAGATATTGTCCCACAACCTCTTTATTTACTTTTAGAGATTTTGCTTATTACGTTTTTGTTGTACTCTTATTCATTACATTCATGTGCTGGCGGTAAGGGAGACAAAAAGTCTGGGTTTAATTTTAGATACAGATTTACGTTTAAAAATTGACATTAATAAAAGAATTCAAAGAGCATATGCTAGTTTAAAAATGTTGTATCCAAGTCGTCATTATTAGTTATCTCAATCACTTAAAATAAAACTTACCGATACCCTCCTTCTAAGTCTTTTTAATTATTGTGATGTGGTTTATGGACCATGTTTGCACAATGTGAATAGTGATATAATTGAAAAGGTCCAGAAATCGTGCCTTCGTTTTATATATGGTATCAGAAAGTTTCAGCCTATTTCACATAAATTAAAGTGCGAAGTGGTTATGTATGCAAAAAAGCCATTAACTTCATGCTGCATCTTTTTTTCATCATATTATTATAAGTCATCGGCTTCCTTATTTGTATAATAAAATTAAATATAGGACTGATGTTAGTCCAGGGAAGTTAGGAAAAGGAGCAAAAATTTTTAGGCACAGCCATAGACCTTATAAATCATGGACCGACCCTAGAAAGAGAGCTCCGAGATGTGTACAAGAGGGATGAAGCTAGTCCGGGCAAAAACAGATGTTCTATGACAGAAAATTATATAAACATAACCTGACAAAACCTTTCCTGTTGATATTGTTAATGATTTGTGTGCCTTTTGTGATTTAGTTGTGTTCAGTGTGTTTATTAGTAATAGTTTTTAAAGACTCATAAACTATGGTGGAGTCGGTCTGTCACCGTAAATGTCATACGTCTGTGATTTACGGTTTTTATTTTTTTCGGCCAATGATCTGTGGGTTTTTGCCCGGACTAACTCTATCTCTGTCACACACATCTGAGCATCAACGATTTGTATAGGCAGAAAATGGTTTTGGGCGCCTCCATGATTTATAAGGTCTATGAGCACACCAGATATCGAGCTGCGGTTTTATGCATTGTGTTTAGGAAGGTCCCAGGAAAAAAGTCTATATCGTCTGGTTAAGCCATTTTTTGAAAGAAAATCATTACTTGCACCATTATAGGAACAACTGGAAACTCGGAAAAATCGCTCTGAAGTCGTTACTTGAGAGTTTTCGGGGCTGCTGAACTCAATTCTAGCATTAGAATTACAAGAGGATGCACGGGGTGGATTCTGTGGGGGTGCGCGGGGGGTGAATTGGGGCAGAAATGGCAGCGTGCATGAAAATCGCTCCAAAATCTTTACTCGGGGGTTATCGGGGATACCGAATTCAATTCTAGCATTAGATTTTCCCGGGGGCGCTCGGGGGTGGCTCTGTGGGGTTATCTGGGGGTGATTGGGGGGATATGAATATTTGTTATTTAAATAAAGTATTATTTTCATAATTTGTGATGCACGGGGATGGATTCTGTGGGGGTGCGAGGGGGGTTAATTGGGGGAGAAATGGCAGCGTGCATGAAAATCGCTCCAAAATCTTTACTCAGGGGATACCGAATTCAATTCTAGTATTAGATTTCCCCGGAGGCGCTCGGGGGTGGCTCTGTGGAGTGCCAGAATCGAGTTCGGCAGTCCCAAAAACCTCCAAGTAACGATTTCCGAGCGATTTTTTCGTATTTCCAGTCGTTCCTATAATGGTGCAAGTAATGATGCAATTGGAAAATTCATATTCCGGCCGAGAAGGCATTTTTCAAAAAATGGCTAAACCAGACGATATAGACTTTTTTCCTGGGACCTTTCTGAACACAGTGCAGAAAACCGCATCTCGATATCTGCTGTGCCTAAAAATTTCAGCTATTCCGGTCGATTTTGATCTAAATGCCTTGGACTATGTTCATACTTTAAATTTAAGATTTAAAAAGTGCTTCACTTATAACGTCCACAAATTATATAATGACATTTCCTTATTATTCATACAATTTCCTTCCGTCCTTCAAGTATGATCTTAAGAAATACTTTCTAAATTTATCATATCAGATGTAGGAAGTGTATGATAATGATTATCTCTATCCCCCTATTGTGTTTTTTTATCTACTGTTTTTTTGTTGTTGTTGTTTTGTAGTTTAATATTTTGTATTAAGTAGGTACATGGATAAATTACTTCTTGCTTTTTCCTGATATGTTTCTTTTTTATCTACATATATTATTATTATTATTATTTATTTATTTATTTATTTATTATATTGGAAATTATACCAAAGCATTTTCTAATTAATTGTATTTTGTTCCGTTACCATGGTCAATAAAAAAAATTGCGGAAATTTTTATTCTCCTTTAAATAAGCTGCATGTGATTACACTGGAATTTTTTTGACATGTATGTATTAGATTGACATTTTGTTCGACAGTACCTACCTGATATTTCAATTATTGTTTATCTCAAAAATGAGTGCTTCTAAGGCATACGTTTATTAATCAATGGGGAAATGATTTTCCAAATACAAAAAGAAGAATGTACTATTTTAATCAAAATAGCGTTTCTTTCTAGACAATTTCGTGGAAAAAAAGCTTGACATGATATTTAAGAAGATACTCTCGCTATGCCTCCACAAAACGATCGCCGCCACAGTGTAGACCTGTGACGTCAGAAGCCGTTCGCACTTGTATACTTAAATACAGCAATGTACGTTAGTTCATATCTGTATACAATTTCCATGCTTTTGGACAATGCAGTACGTTTAGAAGAGTTAATTTGTCATTTGTGATATTATTAAGTGTTATTGTGTTAAACAGACATTGGTATTAAATAAAGTTGCGAAATAGACGTATCATGGGCACAGAAAGTGCATCTCACCGGGCAAGTAGAAGAAATATTGCATAATGCTATATTTTAATAATAAATTTTGCGATACCATAAGTACTGTGATTCCTAAATTAACCATCTAGGACAATATTTACTTCAATACACTCTTGTTGTGTAATGTAAAACGAAAATATAAATTCACTATCATCTCTTGCTCCACCTGATTAAGTAATGCAGATGCTGTTATATTACTTGAACCAACTATCACAAAAACAGGTTCCACGTTTCAGCTCTGGCGACCAGCTTCCATCTGTGCTTCGATTTTCCGGTGAAAATTTCCTAGTTTACTGACGTAGAACAACGAGGCGGACGCTGATTGGAAATATAATTGAGTTGTTAAATTGAAATTGGTCTGACAGACACCCAGGCGGGGGGCACACTCCTCTAATCAATTTATTTCACAGTCGATGATTGATTAAAGCGATATAGAAGTGCCGATTCATAATTGATGCCTTGGAGATGATACGCACAAGTCCTGGACCGGTATGGTACGGTACCCGTCCGGTGACGTGAGTACCATGAAAAATGAAACGGATTCGGTTCTGTTACAGAAAATTAATATTTTCTGGTTGTAAAAGCTCGGTTGGATAACAGTGGAATGTTGTTAATAAGATGAAAAAAGCAACAATAAATGAAGCAAGAGTTCCAGTTTTAATTAAAATTGGAATTCAATATACAGGGTGTTAATAATAGTTCCTACAAAGTAGTGGCTAACAGGTATTTATATTATTAAGATATAGTAAAATGATGATATAGCGAAACTAATTACTCCAAAATATCCGATTTTAAAACGTGAAATAGGTTTCTTCAGAATGGATTTATTATATAGTCAATATCCAGAGAGATTTGTTGATAGAATCTTTCAAAGTATTGAAAATAGCAAGCAATGCGCTAATACAGCATATCTCGTGAATGGAACTTTTTACCGATGTTTGTTTAATATTTTATTTACAACGATACCTTTTAAATACAAGTGACGGTTTTTGCAAAAATATTACATGACAAATTAACAAAGTAAGATCCTTCAAAATTTTCGAAGTTATTGGCATTTTTGAAACAACAAAATATAGGATATGTATCCAAAAAGGCTAGCACTTTCTCCAGTAAGCACATTGCGTCGTTTCTGAAGAATGCACCTTATGATATGCTAGATGTAAAGATTGTACTCATAATTGGTATATCAGGTGTATGTCGAAGTGACGAACTGTATAAAATGAAATTGACTGATGTTAATATCATGGAAAATAAGGTTCACATCGAAATTCCAACATCAAAATCCTACCAGCACTAAAAACGTTACCATTTCTACGCAGGATGTTCAGCATGGGTTAACAATTTCTGTTGCCGCTTATAACCAATCGAATGTTATAATTATTTTAGTAAAATAATTTGTAATTCTTAATGTGAAATTTGTTGAAGTTGTTTTAATGTACAATAAGATATTTATTGAAACAAAAATTTTGCTTATTCAATGAATGTTGACATTTACCTGGGTTGAAAGTAACATTTGTGACTTTCCTTCTGAATATATGTCAAAGTTAGAAATATGTTTCTTTCAAACTTACTGTATGTTTGAAATATTAACATTACATAATATGGTTGTAAATGAAGGTGTGTTTTTACAAGATCACATGGTTTTCTTTATTAACAACAGCGGCATTGCCCTAAATTAAGTATACAGTATATCGCGTGTCATTTCCTTCTCTAGGATAATCAGACCTTATTTTGCAATGAAAATGGTCAGAAGATAACGGTTACTAGGTACTGCGCTACTTTCAAATGGTGCAGACGTCATTTTTGTCATTAATAACGAGGTTGGTTATTACTGATTTCAACAGGATAGTGCAACAAGTCGTACAGTAAGAACAAGCATGAATGTTTTAAGACAATCCGTTTCAAACAAGAGATTTCTAGAAATACTACTATTCTAGCCAGCAAAATTTAAACATCTTTCAGCACCTGTCTCCAATCTACTTCGGTGGGGCTATTTTAAACGTATAGTGTCCTTGAATAAACCCAGAAATCTAAGAAAGCTAATAACAAACATTAGAAATTAAATAAACGCTGCTTCTTTCAAAATGTTATGGACAAATTTGTAGCCTTTTAAAATGGGTTCTTCATTTTGCTTTCCCGACACAAAAAACGCAATGTTTTGTTGATCAACGCTGCAATCTAATAGCTGCTAACAATTGTAACAAAATCTACTCTTTATCAAATAAAAATGTCATGACCCTGTATAACAAAACAAAGTGATAACAATACATTCTAAATCATAATCATTTATGTCGGTGAGGAATTTTTACAATGTTTTTGATAAAAGAAAGACACTGAAAACTTTTTTCTTGAGGCGCTAGAACGAGTAGGTTAAATCTACGAGAATTACGTCCTTATACAGTTGGAAATCTGTACTGTCCACCTACCTAACACCAGTAAAAAGTAAGATATAAACATATTTCAAACGTTTTATTATTTTCAGTATATCCTGATAAGTTGTTTACCTATAACTGTAAAGGCGTCTACCACTGGATACTGTTATTTTATGATGTTTCACTGATATTTTACCTTTTTTGGAATGCTACATTGCAGCCGTAATTAATTTACCTTGCAATATAAAGAAGTTAGCTATGGCGACAGAAAATGTTTTCCATAGCAGGAAACTAAACTGCTTGTTATACTTCGTCTGAAACGCATGTGAAATTTGCTTCACTTTAATTTTATTAGATAGAAAAGGAAACAAGTAATGAAATTTATAATTATGAAATTAAAAACGTTTACTTACTTAATAGTGGTGTGATTTATTACACAACACGGACAAGGTAGAAAACATTAGAACAAATATGAAAAAATAAATCAGCAACTAGTAAAAAACATGACATAAACACAATAAATTACTAATAAAATAAAAAACATATATGCCTACACAATATAGGACGCTTAAGCAAATAAATTTTTAATAAAATTAAGGGAATGAAGAAATATATCAAGTCACACCAACAGCACCATAAAATAAAAAGTGACGGACTAGACCTGTATTGTTATGAATTTTCACATGCTCAGTCTAAAACTGGGGTCCATTTGACCCCATCGCTATAAGCTCAAGGTCATTCCAAGTTCAAAGCGAAAGATAGATGTGCAAGTGGACTAGACTATCGTACACTTATATTTTTTGGAGCCCATTTTAATTTGTCTGCGGGTCTGCCCCCACAGAGCTTAGTCGGAGAATAACCAGTACATGTAAAAGAATCCCAGCTATAGTTAGGGATGTGCACTTTAATTCTGTTACTGGCAATGACCAACCCAGAAAATCACTATATATCAAATAACGTGTACAAAGGATGTTATAGCCAATCTTCAGTATTCTGTAATTATTGTGTTATTATATGATGAACCATATATCGATGATAACGAAATTTTAAGTCTGCTTCTAGCCGTTGCAAAATGTATGTAATGTACACTATTAGAAAAAGAAAAGACCCTCGAGACTTCATATAAAAGTATTTAAATGTATTCTACTAATGAAAATGATAGAGGTTCTTAACTAATAAACAACAAAAATCACGAGGTTATATCTTTCTTCATTTAGAAGATGTGTTGCAATTTGACCTTTTTCCAATGTCATAGACTGGTTAACTCAAAATCGATTTTTCTTATTCGCGAAGTGTTACGTAAATTCATAAAATTGGGATGTAAATCCGAAAATGCCATAACATGGTTGGGTAGCGTCCATTTAAAAATAAACACTATTTATAATTGAAAAAATTTTTGTTGAATGCAATCTTTGCTTGTGTCATCTATATGTTAAAGAAATAGACAACTTAATAAATGATGTATGAAGCTTAGCAGCCTGTGATAGCTGTCTACGATTGAACATTTTCTTAAAAGTACTTGTATACTACAAAAATGAGAAAATAATAAGTCCAACAGTGTAAGACTAGTGAGACATGGATATTACCTTAAAGAAAATAAGACAAGAATAATCGCATGGAAATGAGAATGTTGTACGAAAGGTTGTAAACAGAATGAGAAAAGATAAAGTAACAACAACTGTTATAGAAATACATAAAGACTGAAATAGTCCTAACTGAAACCTGAACTTGAAACATAAAGTTTAGAAACAACTTACCATTAAAATTGAGAACCGAAACCTTACTTTACTGGTCAGTAACTTCAGGTCATAATGGAAGGATATATCGCAATACTGACTAGAGCCCTTAACAATCAGTTTCAATATTCCTTCAGAAGAACAGAGCTATATCATTTTTCTAAACGTCGTAAAAAACAAATCCGAAAACGAAAAATGTGGACGTATTTGTTGTATAAAAAAATTTGATAACAGCATATGTCCCCTATTCACTTTAGCATATGATGAGCTGTTTATAATCACATATGCTGTTATGTGATGTGAAATATAAAATTTAGGTATGGCAGCAGTTTGATGTGATGAAATCCGCCAATGCACACATACTGGTTTATTTAAAAAGTTCTGATCTCTGATTGGTTAGATGGAATCGACCACATCAAACTGCTGAATTTAAAAACAGTAGTTTGGTCCATTCGCGCCAACCAAAATGACAAAATTGGTGGGACACTATTCTAAAAAATTCGTTCTACTGTATTTCATTTGTTCTGTGTGGTGGTTCGTGTAACAGGGCCAAATGGAAATTAATATTTCCCAAGGAAAGAAGAAACAGCTCCCAAGAATTACACACATGAAAAAATCTTTATTACCATCCATCGAAAATCGCCTATCCACTAAGAAGAGTTCCCATGAGATCGAGAAATAGGGGACATATAAGAAAATTTGTAGAAGAAGCTTACCAAACATATTTCAATTCTTAAAATATGTCTAAAACATTGTAGCATTTCTGATATACAAAAAAAAAAGTAGTATTGCACTTTCACCTTTCATTATGCAGAAAATTCACTTGTCTATTTATTTTTAAAATAAAACCAATGCTATGTTATATTAGATATGCCTCAAACTATTATTTTTAATGGTTAAAATGAAGCAAAATATATTCTATAGCATGTATTCTGTATGTCTAATCCCTCATAATGTGCTTTTGTGGTTATGTGTGTGGATTTGTGTTTGTGCGTTTCTGTATACATACTACGCACTATTATAATAAAATGCGACAACATTTCCCACCGTACAGCAGGAGTTTTCAGGTCGATTTGTTCTCCGTTCTACACTCACATTCCGTCAATTATAACCTGTTTCGCAGGATTTTTAAATAATTTTACGCAGCATTTAATTATAGATTTCTAGAGAGCTATTCAATAATAATATTAATTAGTCAAGACAAGGCTTGCGGAGTGAATTTTAAATAAATGTTTGTTTTAGTAATAAGTTTATAAATATTTTATGGCCTAACAATAAAGACATGCGTCGTTTTATAGTAACGCATATTTAAGTGCGCTAAATTATGCCTCGTTCCAATTATTTATTCGTCATCGAATGTGTTCTCGATTTTATTTGGAACAAAGCAAAAAAATATGCAGCTGACATATTGAGATAACAGACTAGTTATTATTAGGAAATTATTTTTAATTAAAGAACATATTAGAATTAATATTAAAATTGTTTTCGTATTACAAAATATTTCTTACTCCTCCACGACTCGGTTGCAAATTTCCCGTGTAAAGCCCGCGTTGCACTACCACGTTAAATGTAGCTGCATTTGGCTACATGGCTACCGGAAAATTGTTCTGCCTACAGACATGGAACTATTAAAGCATTTTGTCTAACTTTACCATGCATTCGAATTATTATACAGGGTGATTCTTTAATATTGCGAAAAATTCAGGGACAGGTTCTTTAGATAAAAATAAGAAAAAAAGTTCCCATTAGCATGTGTCCGGAAACGCTTCGTTTCCGAGATACAGGGCGTTCATTTTTTTGTAATCTACTTTTAATACTTGTTATTTCAAAAGTCTTTTAACTATACGATTAGGGTATCTGTCTTGATAGACGTCTGATTAAATTATCTTATCGTGTTCAAACAAAATAGTCCCAGTTGGCTTGGAAATTGGAATGCCCACCAACTATCAATAATTGTTTTTTGTCAATAGTTGATTACTATTTGTCACATTGCGAGTGTAGGAGTGAGTAAAAATAACTACTCGTTTCGTGTTTGAATAAATCGGTTAAATGACTTTTGAAATAACAAGTATTAAAAGTAGATTACAAAAAAAAATGAACACCCTGTATCTCGGAAACGAAGCGTTTCCGGACACATGCTAATGGGAACTTTTTTTCTTATTTTTATCTAAAGAACCTGTCCCTAAAATTTTTCGCAATATTAAAGAATCACCCTGTATATGTGAGCCATTTATGACACTTGAAAACTAATGTAAAGACTATCGCAAAAACGATAGCACAGCGATCAAAATGTTCAACAATATCATTACGGAAACTATAAAGATTTTTTTTTTTTACAATATTGACTCCATTCTTTATGATGCATTCCCAAGGTGAATTACTCTATATCTACCAAATGTTATTTAAATAAGTGTAAAACTAAATAAAAAGAAGTTAACAGAAGGTGTTATTTTGTTGATTTTAACTCTAAAGTCACCTTCCCCTAAAGTTAAATTTACAGGTTAGTTTTAGCGCCAGTTTTCTTATTACATTTGTAACACTGGTTGACTATTTTGTATTTGTCATCACTTGTTCCATTTCACGATTTTAAAAAACAATATTTCTGAACGGTCCTTAACCTCAATCTTCCAGACAATATTACTAGCAAACTTAGCATAAATTATATCTATTTACCGACATTAGTTAACCGGCATAATAAAATTGAAAAAAATATTGCTTTTTACACCTACTGCGTTGTCCGTTCTCATGTAAATTTCAATCATACTATGTATCACATACACACCTGACAGTTTGTTCTCGCATTTCAGGAAAAAAGAACAACGTTATGTGTGCTTTGTGTAGCAATTACCCATTTTTTCAGGCGACAGTTCGAGTGTCTCCAAGTCAGTTCTCCGCTGCATACTAGGTCTTGCTGTTCATTTTACAAATTATGTTGTCAGCTTTGCTCTAATTATCATTTTGTAATTGCGAGTCCGGCATATTTTTAGTGACCGCGGGTTATTTTCTAGCGCAGCATTTTTGCTCGCTACGATAAAACATATTTCCTGCCACGAACACGTTCCAGTAATTAGAGTTATTTTCATTACAATTATTAATATAATTGTTTATCAAGTCAATGAAAAACAATATGTTAGCCGCGCGAGGTATAAACAACCATAATTATGACTTGAAGCGATTATAGTCTTAATAAGTTGTGTTATTATTGCAAATTTTCTATATACGTCAAATTAGAAGAACAAAGGAAAGTTAAGACCAGTTGGCTAGCTTTATAGTCGCTTTGCACAGAAAGAGTTTATGCGGTACTACCAAGGTCTTAGGCCACCACCTTTCGAGCTTGGCGACACTCAAAAGAAGAATTGAAGTTAAATATTCAGTTCAGTCAACTAAAGATATCTGCTTTTAAAATTATAACTAACATTTTTTATTGAAAATTACTTTGTATTTATATATATTTCCACTCTTACAAATCCAACGAATATGTTTTCCACGACGGCACTTGGGTCTCAACAAATTGGCATCTACACCATCGCTGACTTATGCCCTCATGTCCTCCTCTCATGATCCTCTTCCAAGTCGCCTGCGTGAACATAACTAGAGCAACGCGAACAATAAAAATGGAGATAATATCTGCCATCTTTGGATATCTATCTAAAAGACGTGGTCTTGACAACTATGCTCCGAGTCAAGAACTTCAAATCAAATGCAGGATGTAGAAAAGATAGGAATCATAAGTGGAATGGGGTCTTCAGGAAGATGCCACAACTGCATACATGCACTGACAGCACTTCTCTCTAGTCTGCGTTTAACTGACCTTACACAGCAATGAGGAGGAGACCACCAGTAACCGTGTAACTAACATTCTTCACAGACGGATCAAAAAGAAGGAAAGGTGCAGAATGTGATATCCCTACATAACATCAGTTGGCAATGGATAGACATGCTACCGTGATACAAACAGGATTAGTAGGAGTAACCTTCAAAATTATCATAATCTACACAGACAGTAGACATTCAATACTGTTCTTATTTAATCTTAAGATAGTGACGGGATAAGCATCGGGATGCCATCAGGGACATACTGGTAGTGACCAACAACATGGCACAAATATTAATAAAGAAGCTGACAACTTTCAGCATTTGTTGAAATAATTAATGAACACACCTACAGCGAGGTTAGGAGACCATGGGATGCAACAAATAGCTCCCAATTCGCAAGGAGTTCCTAGAATATTTTTATAAGGATATCGTTAAAAAGTGCTTGTCTATATCTACGGCAAATCGTCACCTGGTGATTGATATTCAAATTGGACTGAATTGTTGCCTCAGGATAACCTCATTATATGAGGAATATATTAACCCATTATATGAGGAAATGTGAAATATCTCTTTGTAGAGGTTGCAAAAAGAAAGGAGGGAGAATTCCATGGACTCTGTGAGTGTACTGTCGCCTAACGACAGGCATCTATGGCTCATATTAAAGAGATCGACCCTAAGCAATGTTATCATCTTTTTTCTTTAATAAATTGGTTAATAGTTTAGGAGGATTGATTTCCTAATGGGACGAGAGATACCCAATGAAGCCTAAGTGTTACGCACTTTAATGCATTTGTCTAGCTTAAAACAACTGTCAGAGAACTTATAACCTAGTAGTTAATAAAAACGTGATCAGTTTTTCAAGAACAAGACCTAACTTAAAATAAATCTATCTTTAAAGCTTTTACGTCTTACTTTTGACTTTGTTACACATTTTTTACTCTTAATTCTATACGTTATATAAATACCTTAACTAAAATAACACTGTATATCTTTATTCGATGATAGCATGCAAACACCGAAGGAAATAAATAACTCTACTCTAATATAGACACGACTTAATCTGTAGCAAAGGAATCCGATTGAGGCATCTCCAGCGTCATGCATATTCATCAGACAGACCTTTATTGTATCGCTAATAATTATAAACATAATTAGTTAACCATACAATGACTGACGTGTGAAAATTTTTAATTTACATGCGCAGCTCTTCCACAGTTCCCTAGCGAATATAAGCCATTGACACCTAGAAAAACAATTTCTATATTAAAAGTTTAACTGCATTAAATGCTAGTTTGCTAATTTTTAGACAAAGTTTACGCTTTGTATACTTATACAAGGGTCATGAAAAATTGAATTAATATCATAAAAAACTTCTTTGTGGCTTCCGAGAAAAAAAATTATTGTTGTAGTATTTTAACATTATATTGCTGGACTACCGTAACAAGCTTTTTCAACACGTAACCTCAGGCGGTTTCAAACACTGAAATCTACTGAATTTTAGTAGTATTAACGTTTTTGCGATAGTGTTTACATTAGTTTTTCAAATCTCAAAAATGGATTACGTGTGTAACTAATCGGAGTTGATGGATACTGTTTTAATTTATGGTGAAGTAGGGCAAATTGCTCAACAAGTATGAGGAATGTCCCAATCAACAGTGTAGCGCATCATACACGAGGCTCAATTTTATCCGTACCATGTACATCCAAGCATTAATACCAAGGAATTATCTCTTACGAATTAGATTTTGTGAATGGCTGCTGCAATAAAATGCCGACAATCCCAGATTTCCTGCTGACGTCATGGTTACAAATAAAGCTATTTTTACAGGATATGGGATGTATATTATTCATGTTTGGGATTTTGAAAATCCGCATGCGATTCAACAAGATCATTTCCAATAACTCTTTTCCTAAAATGTTTGGACAGGGATTGTCTATGATCGTTTAATTGGACCATTCATGTATCAAGTAGGATGGATAGGGTTCTGTATCACGAGTTCCTTCGAAATGATCTACTTGGGTTTCTGCAAGATATGTCCATAGCTATCCGACTCAGAATGTGATTTTTGCACGATGATACTCCCCCTCATGTTTGACAAAATGTTCGGGAGTACCTTAATGAGGTTCAAGAAATACAATGGACTGAATGAGAAGGACTGGTACCATGGCCGTCACGATCTCCTGACTTAAATCATTTGAACTTCTTTTTGAAGGGATATTTAAACATTGAACAGTAGCGGCAAAAGCAGCTGAATTTACTCATATAAAGTAGGCGTTATAAAATTTTATTTATTTCCTTGGGAAACTATTTATATTTTTTGTCCGTCAATTTTTTATTACATTTTGCCGCCATGCCGGTCGCCAACTACATGCTTTGCCTTGCGCATGGTCAGGTTTTACTGTGGACCATTCTCCAGAGCCGTGCAGAAGTGTATTTTGAGTATTTTTACTAAATTGTATTTTTAAGTGTTCGCTGTACATTAAAAAATTGTATTTTGTCTAAGTTCTAAGTCACTCTGTATAGACACATAGCCGATAATAATTAGCTTTGAATGTCAACGGAAGTAATTAAATAATGACGGCAATTCTGCTGAACCTTGAGGAACACCTCGAATATCTCGTTCGTATACTCAATAAAATTCTTCAAACTGCTCATCAACAGACTGGCTAAAGGAAAACTTGTTTTTCAACTCGGATGAGGATAACGCATTCCCCATATTCCCATCTAACATCTGCAATCAACACTTCGAAATAAACAACGAATAAATATGGTTATAGTGACGCGTTAACACATTTAAATAAATAATAAAGCAGTATTTGCGGTAAATAAAAAAGCTCGGTCACATAAATCACCTTGGCGCTCGTAAATTTTTGTAAATGACCAGGTGTGGAGTACCTGGGAGTATCATGTTTTCCAGAATTTAAATAAATGGGTATTAGATAATAATTCGAGAAAATGGCAGAGTATTGTTCATTTACTGAGAAATTTAAATAGTGCATATAAATAATAATTAAACATAAATCGTTCTGTTTACGTTTTTTTTAACTTACGTGTCACTCATATTATACAGGGTGAATGAGCGTAGCAAAATCCTATCAAAATATTACTAAAAAAAACCTCACATGCTCACTGAACTATAGCAAAACTTTATCATTTCGTGGCGATCTCAACAGATTAACGTCAATGTCGCCCACTTAAGCGGTTTCATCAGTTTGTGACTAAGTTGACGCATATAGGTGACCTGTAACATGCTATTTTAAATTAGGTCAATATATGAAAATTTTATTAAAACAATTGGTTTTAATTTTATTTCACCTTAATTTTGAGGCAGCGCTGAATTTAAGTGTTTATATAAATATTCAGATAGTTTTCAATTTCATCCAGAATTGCACTTATTAAATACATTGCATGATGTTGATGTGATACATGTATTAAGGTGTCAAAAAAATAGCATCATTTTCTACCACACAATTATTATCGTTGAAATACAGTATACAAAGAAGCGTCTCTACAACACTGCCTTGAGGCACTCCAAATTCATTTAATATCTCCTTTGAAATCACTTCAGCTTTCGGTGAAGCCAATAGAAATGTAGAATATGTGACTTTAATAATTTTATCCATTCTACACGATAATGCTGAAGTAAAGAGAGTGCTGCAAGAGTGTAATATTGATGGATACGACTAAGTAATTATTTTAGATAAGCCTCTTGTGATTTTAATTATAATTTTCCAATTAGGTATATCCAAGTTTTTAATCTTCCACTGGTATATGGCCCTGAAGTCTGAACCTTCACTCTGTTCAGTTGTTAAAGTTACTATGTTGCTTTGTAATTATTCATCCACTGATGATTTTTCTCTTTATATTTCTTTCAACCCGGTTTCCAACTTGTTTATATCGGTATTTAGCCTCCGCAGCCATTGGTTTCTGTTGTTCTTCAATCTTTTCTTCGTTTCATTTGATTCTGAATTAATTTCATCTGGTTCGGCGTTAGTAACTTCCAAAATTTTATTCTGGTTGTCCAAATCAATTATTTTCAAGTCCCTATCTCAATTTTGATAATTCATTCATCTGTGTCTCAATATTTGAACTTTCTGGATGGGCTCTTTTCTGGCCTGTTCTCTAATTGTCAGGTTATTTTTGACATGGGTATTCGCTTTCTAAACATGGTGAAATCAGCACGGCTCTATTCTTTATAAAAGTTGTCCAATAAATCTTGCAGACTCTTCACAAACTCTTCTACATTTTTTTGGACTTCAGACGTTTTTGGCTAACCTTAATGCTTAACTAATCTCGAAATCCCACAAGCCATCGATAAAACTGCTTACTGCTAACTGTTTTTTGGAACTATGACGGTGCAGTGAAGTAGGCTAGCTTCACCATACGTGCTATGCCTGCCTCAAATTGCTGCAAATTTTCTTTGAAACGTTATCTTCGGCCTTTTAGTTGTTCTTGGAAAATAAATATATTGTAGATGGGCACTCTCAAACGTTTGAGAGTACTTTTGTTTATCCTCAGCTAGCGTTCCTAACATCTCCATAGGTTCACCTCGTGCCACTATTAGTGGGGTGGCCTTTTCCCCTTCTTATCAATTATTTACCAAGGAAGCTGCTTCAAATTGGTTAAGGCAAGTTCATGACACTTTTCCATAAAACTTTGGCGGGTTAATCCTTGATTTATCTAAGATAATATGTAACTTCACGATCAAATTTTCTTCTACTACTTGTACTTTGGTAACTTCATTCTATAACTTATTCACACTTTCTACTACGACCTTATCTTACATCTTATTTTCAAAAAGTTATTTGCTTCATCAACGGTTTTTTCAAACTCTTTGATATTGAACTTAATTACTTCTTCTAACTTTTTCTTATTTACTTCTTGGTTATTTTTCATTTCTTCTAAACTATTCCTCATCTTCTCTTAACTGTTCCTCATTTATTTCACCGTTTCATCTTGGCTATTCTTCATTTCGTCTTGACTCTTCTTCATTCTTTCATTTCCATTAACTGTTTCTTCCATCCTGACACCAATGTAACTTAATCTTGAGAAACGTCACGTGGAAAGACAAACTTTATTGTCACTACTTGATTACAGAGCAAATATCCTTCAAACAAATTTTGCAACTGTCAACTCTTTACTTTGACGCTTGTTTATCGCATTCTGCTTCTGAACTGACAGCGGAACCGATCCGCTTATATATATTTTTAGGGTTCCGCGGTCTTGAGAACGTGACGAGAACTAAATCGAATATGGCTTGGAATGTTCTAAAAAATAATTCAAAATAAAGGTATCACAAAAATTATAAATTCTAACACAAAAACAGGAACATATATTGGAAAGGTAGGTAAGCTTCCGTAATAACAATAAGAAAAATTAAACTGTTTTTGATCTAGCTTTGAGCCGTAGCGGGATGTAGCAACAATTTTTTATCTAATCCACAGGCAATACTGACTGAGGTGCAATCATCGGTGCTTTCGCAATAATTGTGGGGGAAATACACGTCAATAAATCAACAACGCAGAAGGCTCGTCACCAGTTGTTGAACAAAAATATTTGCGGTTGCGGGCGATATCGGCACGCTCGATTCCTGCAATTTCGACCGGGAGGGCACTCCTATCTATTATTCCGTTTATTCCGCGGGCCCCGTGGTGGTGCGGCGTGAATCACGTCCGAGAATAATTACGCGTGCTGCGGTCGAACAGTAGCTCTGAAAGTCGTAGCGGTTCACCTGAGGTATGTGCAATTGTCCGATAGTTATCGTTTACCCATTATAAACTGACGTCAGGCCGTTCGAAGAAGAGCGTAGGTGTTGACGAATTATTTCTTGCTAATGGAATATCTGCGATGGATATCTTGGCGCTCCGACAATGGACTGTTTGATTAGAGCACTTTTATGTACGATGTAGCGAGAGACTTTTATGTTGGCGACTTTGCGTGTACCGAGTGTCCCACTTAAAATTGTTTTCATTCGTTTTTTTTATAAGAATGGATGGTGTTAGAAATTTGAAAATTTTCAGTATTTACATGCACCAGTCCTACGCTAAAAGTGTCATTTTATTTCGTGAGAAATTAAGTCCTATTCCTTTGAAGCAAATAAAATCTCTAAAAGCTACGGGGTAACACTTTTAATTCTGCATTTTTTCATTATACGTATGTTCATTGATTTTGTAGTTCACAAATGTCGAAAATAGATACTATTAGTATCTAAGTGTCACAACTGTTCAAAAATAAAAAGCGTGATTATAATCAATTGTTAACAAATAATAAAAAATATCAAAATTAATTAAATAACCACAAACTTTGAATAGGTCAATGTATTTGGATTTGGATCGGTCAGTGGTCGCGCGGTTTAAGGCGTTAGTACTTGAATCGAGGTGACGGAGTTGGTTCGAGCCCAGCTGCCGGTAGACCGTATATAAGCTATATTCGTGGAGAGGATTGGCACCCTCTCTGTGGGTATGGTAGGGTGGAATAATGTTAGGTTGGGTCAATGTGAGAGATTGATGCCGGTTGATATTTGACCACCCCCCTAATTAATGAGGTTTTCCAGGTTTTCCTCATTCCTGCACTGAATAGTGGTTAGGGCCTACCAACGTAAGTCGTTCCTGGGCGCAAATGCGGCCTGCTTAATAATAATATGCCGCCTCCTCTCCCGCACAAGTCTCCGACTTCTGGGCTAATCCCTGTGATTAGAATGAGGGGTAGAGATATTATTATATATTATTATTATTATTTACCTGAATTTTATTCACAAAGATGTGTATCTATGAAATAAACTACAAAAAAAAAGAACAAATTTAAATATGAATTTACTTTTAGTTATAATAATCTTACTTACCTCTAAATAATTATTTAGGTACTCCTATTCAGAAGATAGTAAATTAAATATTTTTCAGTTACAGCAAACAAAGACTTATGTATCAGTTAAAAGCAACACCCTGTACGATTTACTACATCGTTTTGTAATCCAACCCACTTGTGACTAATCCGTCTAATACCTACTAGTTGCTACACCAAGGACAACTTAAATCTACTTTTTTAATTAAAGCTATATAAACACACAATACAATGGCTTAGTTATGTACAATACAAGCAAAGTCTATTATTGACACATGGTGCCACATATAAAGTGTCGCCTAAAACCTTGACATTACGGAAAGACATTGAGGATGGTCTTTTACAAATTCTAGTCTTCAGACTGGGAGAGTGTAAAAGTATTAAAATATGATCATGTAGTATACAGACTACTATAGAGAGTTGCATAGATGTTATAAAAGGCATCAAAACTAATGTCATCTATGTAAAAATACTTTCTATTATCAATGTCAGTGTTACCAATAATGCTGTAGCAAAATATATCAAGTGTAAAGTATTTTTACAGTGCAGCACATTCAGCAAGCTTGAATATTTTTAGAAAATTACTAGAAAACGTTTTTCGGACAATGTATGTATACAATGCAGTGATGTTATAGATTGGTATTAGAAAAATCCACGTGTAAATAAAATTGAATTAAATCTTCATCAAGTAATTGTCTCGCACTTCGAATATAAATTTGAAAAATTTTCTGTTGTATATCTAAACACAAATCAAAATTTCATAATATTAAAAATGCTTTATTGCAAAACAGTACAAGACCAATAATAGGGCTGTTACATATATAACAATAGATAAAGTAATAGTACAAACAAAATAATGGCTAATGACTAACAAACAGATTAACTTATACATATAACTACTAAAGAAACCTTCATTTACAGTACGTGAAAAGGCTAACAAAATAAATACGAGTATTAAGGCGGTATTATTTATACAGAGATGCAACACAAGTTGTACATGCACATATTATATACCAGTGACTTAAATAAAAGGTTAGTTCTTGTTGGCAAGCAGTGAAAAGTATTAGTACCTCTAGAATTGTATAGGAATATGAGAATCAATTTGACTCAGAAGCAGGCTCATGACAATAAATTTGACCATGCAATAACTTGTATAGAACAGCCTGAGTTTAATTATCTCTTCAAATCTAAACTCTATCAGTTGCCTATGAGGACATAACATAATTAGAATTAATTTCAAACAGTAGAGCAGTATTTTAGTTCAATTGTGACTTACAAAAAATACAAAATAATGAGTGACTCGATATTAGTAAACGATTTACAGTTGCCAAGTATGAAACCGTAAGCTTTCATTTTACCATCCACCTGACATGATATGACATGAATAATATGATTCTTGATCGAAGATCATTCCCAAGTCTTTAATTTTAGTCAAACGATTAATTTCCATGTTAGGTAACTATAACAACAAGATGTGTTCTTCCTTGTAAAACTAATAACATTGTATTTTCCAGTATTTAGATGTACATGATTTAAATTACACCAGGTGTCAATTTTAGCTATCTCTCCTTGAAGGGCAACACAATCATTTAAGGAGGAAATGTTTGAAACATTTTTAAATTATCAGCATCAGTTTCTAGAGTCTAGAGTGATAGCAAGGTCATTGACAAATAAAAGGAATAACAGTGGACCCAAATACGAACCTTGAGGCACTCCCGACTTCGCCAAATACTTGACAGACTCATAACCATTCTAAGAAACATATTGTTGTCTTTCAGATAAATATGACTGTAATAGTAAGACTGAAAGAGAATCGACACCAAATCTGTAAAGTTCTTGCAAGGGAATCTCAATTCTATCATATATCTGTATATCTATCAATTAATCGATCAACCAATGTTCAATAACTTGAGCACGGTTAAAGATAGGGATATCATATATGTTATATTTTTGAAATCAGAAAAAAAGAATAATTGAAAAATTCAACCATACACAGGGTGTTTTATTGAATAATACACTATTGCTTCTTGTATACCTCATCCTCTGCACGCCACTGTATTTCCATTAACTTATTAAAAGGATAATAACGATAAAAAATGGTGGTGTAAATATAATTTAATTTATTATTTAATTTATTATTATATTATTATTTAATTTAATTGTGTCATTTACTTCATGTATGCTTTTTTGTGTTTTCCTATTCTTTAACTGGGTCTTTGACCTGTTGAATAGTGTAAATAAAATAAAAATAAAATAAAAAATAAAAATAATGAATAACTATCTCGGCTGCTATTAGCAACGATTTGTCCGAAAAAAACTGTATTTTAGGTAGATACTTGAAACAAAAATAATTATTTCAGGTCACCCCTTTAAAGAGCTGTAGCTCCTTCCTTAGGAGCTACTTGAAAAAAAAGAACTATACTAACGTTTTAGTAATTTTTTAATATGTTCTACATCACTTTAAATACTTACGCATTTTAGAATATCCTGTTATACAGACCTTCTGCAGGCTATTTCTTAAACTGCAATAACTATTACTAACAGATCAAAATAATTAACATGAGGAGAAACCAGCTTTGGTTCACAGTGTCAGCATTTTTTTCGAAAGCATACGTTAACAGAAACATAAGGAGAAACATCAAAGATTAATTGTGGCTAAAGGCTTGTCAACATTGATTTCACCAGAGCTTGCGTCAAACTTCAACAACAATTAAAGTCATTTGTCGGACACTTTTTATTCGGTACCGCTAATGCTGCGAGTAAATACAGGAAATTTGATACGTACATCTAATAAAAAAATGTCTTATGTAACCGCCACGGAGCTGCGTAGTAAAACGCTTTGTTATTTCTGTTCGGACGGCTCACAAAAACAAGTCTAATTCAAGCTATTATATTACACCCAACGGAGAAAATCTCCAAATTCGTAATATTTTTTATGATATATGCCGAAACGAGTATAGATTACCAAGTGTAGATAAGTTATATGGCAGACGATATTCCAGAAATGGTGTCGGAGATCTCGAGTGTCCGAACTGGACTTTTTTCTAGGTTAAACCGCATTTTTGGAATTTCACAATGCGGGGAACTTGGCTATAAGAAGACGCTAGTGTTGCGCCATTCAGTTTCCCTCTACGGCACGGTCATCCGATTATCGAGATAGGTATCTAAGGTGGCCGCTGTCGAGGTCCACGGTTTCATTGCCGAATGACAAAATCTCCGTTTGGTTCAGGAAGATGCAAGAGATTAATTTTTCCATTGTCTTCATTGTTTTATGTACACGGAGTCCCAAAATCAAGGATTGCCATTGGAATTTGTAAACTATACCATACACAAAAAAAATCTAAACTGTGGCAAATTTTCTCAATTTGGTGATCAATCAATCTTTAATCTTTAGAGAAATTACGAATATACAGGCTGTCTCACATAAGAGGGTCACTTCTATTTATCCCGCTTAATATGCGAGATACGTCAAAAATGTTTAAATATTTTTTGTTGCATTTTTGGAGGCCTTTATGCTCGTAATGCTGCTTATTTTTTTGCAGTTGGCGTCTTTAAGACAGGTTCTACATTATCTTACGCGAATATATTTAGGTAGATACATTTTTTTTTAAACTATAATTGAAAAAACTGTAATAAATACAAAAGATAAGGGCGATATGTAGTATATTGCATGAAAGACGAAAAAACAGGCAATTTTTGTGGCCATAGCCTGCTTCAATAAAAAATTTTTTTATCCGAATAGAGGGCGCAACGAACCACATACGATTTTTAAAATATCTGTTTATATCAGGTGAAAGGTAACAATTTTGCAATCAAAATTTATTACAAATAAGTTTTATCTATCTCTTAAAATAAAAAAGTTAGACAGCCTTAAAGTTTGGGTACTTTACAGGTTATTTGTTATTACTCATAAAGTTGTCCATGGATCTCAAATTTGTTTTTACGAGCATAAAGGCTTCCAAAAATCTAACAAAAAACATTTAAAGATTTTTGACGTGTCTCGCATATTAAGCGAGATACATGGGAGTGGCCCGCTTATGTGAGACAGCCTGTATTTTAAGGTATTAAGGAAAAATTTAAAAATGGTTTCATCAAACCTCGCCGATCTTGAAATTTTGCACGTCTCCATAATTTACCATTTTGAACAACTTTTTCGACATTTGCGACTTGGGATTATGTTAGGTTAAATTGATTTATTTTCACCTGAGAAATCTTTGACCTCATGTTTACTATTTTATTTAAAGACACCCTGTATACCTACGTATGTATATACAGATTACAGTGCAATCGCAGGCAGAACATGATGTCTATTTAGCGTACTTTTCCATCTTTTGTGTTTGCTGTACCTCCGCTAGCACTCCCAACGCCCATATCAGAATCTTATATCCAGGAACGATCAGATGAACATTGTAAATTGACGTGCTGACAGAAAAATTGCATATAAATGCTCTTACAGAGTGCTTAGGTGTTAAAGGCGGATCCTTTGAAGATGACTAAAGCCGTTTTGTAACAGTGCCTTATTCTTTGCACTTGTAGGAAGAGGAAACCGTGGGTAGATATCCTTTGACATATTTTCCAGCTATAAATTTTTTCGTTCTTTATTTGTTGCTACGCCAACTGCTAGGACATGTTGCAGAAAGTTTCCTGAAAGATGGAAAACAATGTGTAGTAACTATATTACTATACATATAAATGGTTTGGTGAATGTGTTTTAAATTTTAAAGACATACGGGGCGATTTTTATACGTGTGCATTTTATCATTGGTAGAGTACACTGAGATAATAATAATAATATGAGGGGTAGAGAAGTAGAGACCCCTCATTCTAATCACGAGAATTAGCCCAGAAGTCGGAGACTTGTGCGGGTAAGGGGGCGGTATATTATTATTTAGCAGGCCGCATTCGCGCCTATGAACGACTTAGTTTGGTAGGATCTAACCACCATTCAGTGCAGGAATGAGGTAAACTTGGAAAACCTTATTCATTAGGGGGATAGTCAAACGTCAACTGGTATCAATCCCACATTGATCCAAGCCGACATTCTTCCACCCTACCATATCTGCAGATCGAAGCCGCATCGATACAAGTACTGATGCCTTAAACCGCTCGACCACTGACCGATAAATGTACGTAAAATTTTACTCCTCTTGGACATCACAGCACTACAAATTGGTTCTAAAATTGTGGCAGGAACAGTTTCTGTAAGTAATTGCTAATATTAGGAGTAATATAACTGTATTTTATAACAACAATATATGATAATTTCTTTAAAACATCAAATTTAAACATTACCTAAACTGAATTATGAACAAAGTTGTGTAGATATTGCACAGAAATATATATTTTGTACACAATTTGTTGAATGATAGCAATACTCAATAATTTCTCCAGTTTGTATTACATCATTAAATAATTTCTATTTATATAGCTATACATAATGTTGTCTTATCAGATTACATAATTTAATTACACAAATTTCATTATAGTGTTCATATCGAACGTCTACCATTTAAAATTTAATCTGCGACAGTCCAAGTAGATTTTATTTGCAGATTTGATTATTTTAAATTTGACTTTGACCACTTCATTGTTGTCGTCCAATTTTCTGTATAAATACGTTCAGTTTTAGTAAAAAATAATATTAATGTAGGTTACTCTGATTCGGAGAGTGTCCCTTCGGATATCAAAGACGTTGCGCAAAGCGTTGTCGATTCTCTACTTCCCGAAAAATCAACACCGACGTATGAGCAAAGTTATGCAAAGCTTGAACATTGGTGTAAAGGGAAAGGAATCGAGAATAACAGCAATGAATAGATTCTTCTGGCCTATTTCGAATATCTTTTAAAACATGACAAGCCTTTGTCGCTTTGGGTATATTACTATATGCTACGTTCAGTTATATCAATGAAGAAAAATATGGATATTTGCAAGTACGTCCATTTGATTGCATTTCTAAAAAGAAAATCTGGAGGATTTTGGTCAAACAAATCTAAGATTTTGACGATGCCAGAACTCATTTTAGGATAAAAGTTGCATTGAAAGTAGGGCTTGAAGGTGCCTGCAGGTGTACTGATCACGAGATTTTTTTTCACAAACGGGAACATTGATGAAATAAATATGGTGGAAATGGTTCGAAGATAGATAGCTATGAGGCCAGACAATACAGATTATACTCAATTTTTTTGTAAGGTACAGAAATGGAAAATGTAACGATCAGTCAACTGGGAGTATGGGAAAATGCCTTGTAATACAGCATTGTTCCTGGATCTTCCAAATCCTCAACAGTATATTGGACATTGTTTCCGTAGATCATCTGCGTCGTTGCTTGCAGATTCAAGAGTCGATTTATTAACTGTTAGCAGCTAGGTATATAGAAGATTCCAAAGAAAATAAGAAGAAAGTGTCCTCTAATATTTTGGGTACGTTTCAGGCATTAAAGGTACTTCAACAAGTTCAAGCACTCGGGAAATAAACTTACTTTCTAAAAATATAGCCCACTTATCATCTGCTGGAATTAATTTAACAAATTCTTCAGAAGTTTTAATTAATGTTTACAATAAATAAATATTGTTTATTTTTTTTATAGTTAATAATAACAAGTAAAAGTGGCAACTAACTTTATTTTTGTTACGCGTTGTAGAACAAGCTACATCTATTGGCCATTACTTTAAAATTTGCGTTTTGTTATGAATTCATAATGGCACTGACTGTTATTACGAAGGTCATAAGGGCATCCAAATGAAGATGCTAAATGTGTCATAATGAACCGTCGTAGATTCAAAAATTAATAATATCTCAGTATTTATTTGCAAATTTGATATACCATTTATAATAAATCCTACACGAATAATTAATTTAAACATTTATAAGAATATTTGTTATGCTTTATTTGCTAAAAACATCTTTGCTAGAGTTACAAATTTAAGGTTATATCATAATTTTTATGAGCATGAATTTAGTTAAACCACAATCTTAAGAACTTTGTTAGTTTTTCTAGATGAAGATAGCGATAACAGTAAAGGATCTCTTCAGATAAGATCCTTGTTTATTTTATAGTATTTCCTAGATCACTTCGATTAATTGAATTTGAAGAATGTCAAGAGTGCTATTATCGTAAAAGTTTCTTATAAAAAGAACAATACAATTAAAATTCTTCACATACTTCTCTTGCTTTGGGCCATCCATTTAGCAATTACATGTAGGATTAACGTGAGAATAGTTTCACACCATTTTAATAAAAATTCTTTAATTTGATCAAGTCACTGAGGGAAATTGATTTATATTAGCTGAAATACCTTTACGATACAGTAAAAAATTTACAAAAGCTGATAATAGTTAACAAATGTATTACGAGTGATACGTAACATATTATTGCTCGGGGTAATCACTCGAAAGCAGTAAAGCCACTTTATGCTCGTAATGCATACATAGTTTTATCTACAATCAGTCAAATTTTCAATTATTAATTTTATTACAACGGGAGCATTAATTATAACAAATAGAACAAAGATAAGAAATTAATTTGTTAGCATTCGTAATTTTGATGCTGAAAGAACTGTGTTTACAATCTTTAATAATAATTCCTGATACAGAAGGCATATTTGGGCTATATTCAGATATGGTAAAATTTGCATTGCTGTGATTGCTATATTCAATCACTTCTACATTATTTGATGGCGTAGGTTTCTTACTTGTTCCAATTTCTTTCATTGGTGTTATTATCTATGTATCCTTCTGCAACTGGAAAACTTTTCCATCCCTCGTAACGCTTTAATTGTATAATACCAGCTCCATCGTGGACCAATAAAGTAGCTGTGTTTGGCGAAAGCAACGCCCTGTGTATAAATGACACTCTGGTAGTTTGATATTATAGCAATAACATTAATTCCTACCATTTGATTAAAGCACTTGTCTGTATTAAATTTTAAAAATAATTATGCTAGTGACTTTTCATTTCTAGGTCTCAAGGCTACCTACTTCATATAGAATAACAGAAAGCTGGTAGAATTATCTTGAATGTTTGACTTCTTCTTATCTTTGAATCAGGAATAGTAACTACCAAAATAAATTCTTTGTCCTCCACATCTTTAACATTAATTTTTTTAACATGCACCCAAAATTCCAATAATTAGAACTACCTACAACAAAATACTTCTATTAATAAGATACAGATTTTACAGTATTCAATACAGAATTTCGTTGGTAATGATCACCACAAGTATTATATTAATATTTATTTATTCATTTAATAATGATGAAGCAAACAGGCTGTAGCCTAATTACATGCTTCTTACCTTACACAAGATAGAGCAACAATTAAATTAATGTAAAAGATCACATCTAGTATAGTATGAAAATATGAAAATTTATATACATACATATGGCAAACACCACTAAATAATCAAATAACTGCAGAAGACAGGCACAACTGGAAAATAAATAAATCAATCTAAAATTGACTTCAACATTATTTTAAATTTAAAACGGCTAACATCATAAACTCCAAAGGTAATAATACTAAGATACTTGTTACCTACAATACTAAAGCTGTTCACAAGAGAGTAACTTAAGGAAACTTTAAAGACAAAGTGCGGGACACGTATTCTGTGGTCTGGGACATAGAATTGTAATTTAAATAGTAGATAAGGACTGTCCACAATACTATTTATAATTGCAGAGACATTAGAATAACTTGATCCCTTCTACTATCAAGTCGCGGTACTTTAAGATCACTTCGAATAGCAAGATAATGATCAAACGGTGGATTGGTGGGATATTTCTTATAATAAAGGTATTTAATAAATTTATTTTGAACAGTTTCAATGGTTTGCTTGGACGATTGTTTGGATGGACTCCAAATGACAGCACCATATTCTAGGCGAGAATGAACAAATGTATTATAAGTACTTTATGGTATCAATATTTTTAAAATCATAGGTTGCACGCTTAATAAAACCTAACAGTTTATATGCTTCAGCAGTGATACTTTGAATGTGATTATTGAATCACATCGTTCACACAGTCACAATCACACAGTTAAACATCTAGTTAAATGGGTGTCACTAATTTTATAAGAAAAAATGGTAGCCTCGAATATGACATTATTTTACATTTATCTAAATTGAGATATAATTTATTTTTGATAGACCAGTCATACAAGGCATTCAAATCCTGCTGCATAATTTCAAAATCCAAATTAGCTTTAACTTCTCTAAAAATCTTGAAGTCATCTGCAAAGAGTAGACACTCAGACTGAATACATTTGGGAAGTTCATTGACAAAGACTAGAAAAAGAAGAGGCCTAAGATTGGACCTCTGCGGCACTCCAGACTTTGCCAAGAATATATTGGACTTTACCGTTGTATGATACAAACTGATACCTATTAGCAAGATAAGATGACAGAAGTATTATTACACATGATCACTAAGTCCATAATGCATTAACTTAATGTCATGATTAACTAATATTATCTATAAATTAAGAAAAAAAATATATTTTGACACAGAGTGTCGATTAGTACCAACTTTAAGTGTAAGGTGAATTTAGCTAAACCACATTATATATTCCGGTGCATAGATTAAATTTCAAAAATTGAAATTGTCGCGTAATTCGACATTTTTAAAATATTCGAAGGACAACATCCATTTTATATTGACTTTTGTTTCATATTTTCACCTCGATTTTGTGACAGGTAACCAGAGACAGCCGCCTACGCCAATGACCAGCGTAAAAATTGATTATTAAGTCATTAATTATAACATAAGCTGTCTGGTAGTTCGCCGCTAATTAGTGTAAGGAAATTGTACGTAATTTCATAACAGACCGGCGTCACTGATAGCTTAAAATTATTTTAATCTATTAGGTGAGAAAACTCGCCTATTTGGAATAAAATAGAAATAAAAGATCAAACATGTTCTTGTGCTTTGCGTAAACTACATTTACTTTCCGCGTTCTGGTATGCCGTTATAGGTAGGCAATAATTAAATTTAATGAGAAAAATCTTATAATTACTGCGCTAATTAATAAAAACTTTTTAATGCATTAAAAATTATTTATGATTTTTGGTGGTTGAAATGTCGGTATTTATGCTGTTTTCGTTAACTTTTTTGCTTCGCTAAGCATCTGCTAATTAAACTAATTTATACAATTAGCCGAATTACAACATATATTTTTTACAATTAACTATCTTTCTGTTGGAAAACATCGCTTTGGTACAGGGTGATTTTTTACCACGAGAAATGCGTTTTTCTTGTAAAATGAGCGTTGTCAAATAAAATTTGTTTGGACTGACTAAAGGTTCGATCACATTGCGAGTTTACTAGCTACTAACCAGCTATTTCACTAGCTGCTAGTAAACTCGCCCAGGGTAATCATGTTCACTAGCTAACGTTGAAGTTGAAAACCGGAATACTTTACTCGTTACTCGCTGACGTGTGGGGCTTGTTAGGTACTAGTAGTAGTGTCGTCATAGTTGCAAATGAACTAGCTGCGAGTATTCCGATGGTTCCTTGTTTAAGTGTCTACAAAATGTAGACAGTGGAGTAGTTTTTACGGGTGTCATTTGTTTTAGCTCGCGGTATTATAAATGAGTAAAAAAAAAGAAAAACAGAAATTGATACAAAGAAAAGTGTAGATAGAACAATGGATAGATAGACGTGACAACGGGTTGTACTGGTAGACGTTAAGAAATTCCACAATATTATTTGCGTTCCACCTCATTTCTTAACGCTGAACACCCAAAAAACTGTAAATGAAAAAAAAACGACTTGCTAGCTAGTTTAGTACTCATCGAGTAGAAAGTTTTGTGTGTCATATTACTATCATACTAAACTCGTCGGATAGTAGCTAGTCAACTCGGCTTATGTATTTGAGCCTTAAGACTTGAAATTAATAACCACAACCAAATAACAAGCCCAACGTAGCTTGTGAAGCTCCGTTTTTTTTTCTCTCAGAAGCATAGGTATCATATCTAGTACTGGTCCAGTCAACACTAAAACAGTCTTTTGAGGTAAATATTAATCAAAACCATGGCTAGTCAGGATTTAAAAGCACTTATTTGCTAATAATTAAGATGGCCAACCCACAAGTTAATACTGTGGCCTTATCTCTAACTAGGGTATTCCAAGTTTGATGAATCAACATCAGACCATCTCATACTTGCTGAGAGACTTAAAAAACTAAATAATTTACTGTTTCATTTGATGCATTAACTATTATTTTTATATATAAAAAATCAGTTCCTATTATCCAATGCTACATCGCAGTATCATGTTGCAAGCCAAAATATAATTTAAAAATATTGTATGAAACTTTTTTTCATATACCTTCCCTATGGATCAAATACAGTTGTATATACTATTGAGTTTATTTCTGGTGATCAATGAATTAACCAATGTAAATAAATATTCATAAAAATCACAAAAGCTCCAAAGATACAATTTTACAAGAAGAATTAAGCTGGAAGTACCATCACCGCCTTAACCTATTATGGCCAAATGGAGCACCTGAATGTATGCAGTGGTATTTGCAAAATAGTACGCTCAAAAATCTATATAAATATTTCAAAGTTCTAAAGTGGAGGACAGTGATATATATAATTAAATGATCCCTACCATGGTTTTGAAGCCGAAAGAAGAAATATCTAGAAATCTACCTGTCAGTAGATCTTCTAGAAAAATGTATGTAAAACTAACGGTATGCAAAAAAGAGCAAACATAGTAAAGGAAAATTAGTAAAAGTAACTGACAATAAAAAATCAAAATATAGTTTTAGTACAGATTTCGAAAATAGTGTCGAGAAAAGTGATTTATAGGTATATGGACGAAAGTATTTAAAAATTTGAAGACATATCTACAAATCTACCAGGTTAGTAAGTATTTTATAAAAATGTACGCAAAACTGACTGTTAGCAAGAAAGCGCAAACGTAGTAATAACAAAATTAGAAAAAGGAATTGACAAAAAAATCAAGATACAAAGTTTCTAAATGTTCTATATCTTCAGTGATGCAGACAGATATCAATAATTATAGAATGTATATCTCTGTAGTAGTTACAAAAAAACTAGTAGTAAATTAATATTAATATATTAGTTGTATTTGTACAATAATGCCGATTTAATGAAATTTATACAGGATTAACTTGTTTTTAAAAGCATTTATTCAATTCATTGTACATTTTTGTTTCTGTTTTCCAACATTTTTTAAAAAATATATGCTTGTATATATTCGTGACAAGAATTCAGACGTTTTACGTCAAGGCTGACGTTAGGCAATTGTTTTTATTGTCAACGTAATTTTCGATATTTGGTCGCGTTAAAAAAACCTTTTGCAATTCAGTGAACTATAATGCAAACTTTTAATGTAGTATATAGTTTTATTACTCTCAGCTGCAGTTTCTTAAATATTTTGATAAAAATATAATGAATTATTCTATTCATTTGTTCCTATGACGTAAGTCGTCTGAACTCTTGCCGCGAGTGTATCTATCTGTATGCTCTTATTTATAGCTCTTTTAGTCGATCTTTAGTTACTGTTCTAATTTTTATTAAACTGTTTTCAAACTTTTTGCATAAGTTTTCTGCATCCAGTTTCAGTTTCATATATTAGAAACGCTCTGTGCGGTTTATAAGTATCCTTTTATTAGTGAAAACATAAATGAAATGGTTTTATGACTATATACGTGCACAAGACAAAGAATTAGCGACATTTCTATAGATTTAATACGTTTCTAGTAAGTAGCTGTGTTTCCTGTCACTTTCAAACAGAGAAGAAAAAATATACAAAATGTCGATAAAAGAAGTAGGTACAACTAACATTTCCTTTATTGAAAATCCTTAGCATACTCCTAATCTTAGTATTGACAAAGTGTGGTGTATCCAAGTTTCACGACCTTGCTAAACCATGAATTTAGACAATTTGTTGCAAAATCTAATATAAGGCCGTACTCATCACATCTGTAGTTTCAAAACGCGTTGAAATAAAAAAGATACAGGTCTGCCACGATCGAAACTCAACCTGCTTAGCACATTAGACATACTATTTACATTCTCCAAGTGACAACAAAAAATGTGTTGAATATAAATTCAAAACATTAGATAATGAATAATTTAATTCATTTAGATATTATCGGCTACCGATCTGACGTTAATTAATTATTTTAATACAATTCTTTCTTAATGATTTGTATGTCAATAGCTGTTCTATTTATAACTGCAATTAAAATTCTCCATATATAGGTGTACCTCGTAAATTAATAAAGATATTGCCGATTTCCTAAAATAAAAAAATAGCTAGTTATGGAACAGATATTTACCTGTGTTTAGTTTTCAGCAGCAAGACATATTAAACTTAAAGATCAGGAAAAATTTTGGAATTCAATAAAAGCATATTTGTCTGTTTATTCAGAAAAAATTTAGTTAGTAAGAAATTATTAGCAGTGGCGGATCTAAAGGGGTAAGAATATTAATAAAAGATACAAAATAAAATGTACTTTGTAAAGAATTAAAAATTATAAAGCTAAATAGATGAACTAGAGCAGCGTAATGCGATTTATAAAAATTGGTAAAAAATTACAATTGTTGTAAATACATATATGAAAAAAAAATAGATATTTATGCATCATGAATATGCAGCAAAAAGTAACTTTAGTGAGAGCAGCCTACTAAGAATTGCACAAAACCTCAGAAGTTCTTCATATCGTATTTCTTTTTAAATCTGAAAAACTAAGAATAATATGAACAGACAAAGCCTTAGAAATTCACTCCTTTTATGATACTTAAAAGTATAAAAAAATGTGTATAGTAAACAAAAATTCTAGTCGTGGAAATTCAGGGATTTGCAGAGGCAATGAAAATGGTACATTGCTATGTAAATTTGTTTTGAAATACCTACTGTATTATTCTAAAAATAAATCTAAATATCTTTTGAATGAACAAACGTATTAAATATTGAATGAAATGTTGTGTCTATAGCATGTTTAAGGGTGAAATATTCTTGAAATAGTAATAGTATTTTGTAAATGTAAATATTTTAGACATTTAAAAACTGAATAATACAGAGCTTAGCAAATAATAGGATTGTTTTCTCACGCCACCTGCGAATATTGAAAGGTGCCGAAGTAAAACGAATATATAATGATAGTAAGCGGTCCAACTGACAAATCTTTATATAAAATATCAAAAATTCTATTTTTTATATTTGTTTTGTTCCACGTGTTTTATTTTTGAGATTTCTATACCTAAAAATCACCACAAATTTGATCATTTTACAGCGAAAAATACGGCGATCTTAATATATTAAAATTGCGGCATTTAAAATGACAAAAATTAAGACTCAATTGAAAGCAGTGGCGTAGATATGATGTATACCAGTATAGTACACATATGTATGTGTACGTAACGTACATCTGTATATATGACATGTACAACGGAATATATTTTATCAGGCAAAAGTTACACCAAATCAATAAACAGTGTAATATAAAATACTCAGTAGCGTAACAAGCATCATTTTGAAAATGATGATGATTGTACCTACATCATTCAAATTTGATCATAATAACATTGTAGATTAAAGTATATTGTAGCCAGTTATCACATTTCTCCTCAAAATTAGCTGATTATCAATAAATGTCAAAGTAATTATTGTATTTTTAATGTAAACAAAGCTCGGTAAATTGTCAATACCGCACTTTTTAGAATAATATAAAATAATATACTGCGAGTTAAAAAAATGACTGAAATGGAAAATTGGCATGAATTTATATTGGTTTGAAGTGTATTACAGAATTATCTTTCAGACTTATTTTCCACGAAATTGTCTAGGACAACAAACATTTTTGACAAGTCATGTGAGTTCACAGGATAGCAGATGTCGTGACAACTATGTCTCTAGCTTTTTTTAACAAAAAAGAACTATGTAATATTGGTATGTTCACTGAGCAACACCTTGTATATTCGGTATACATTATATAAAAATTCTTCTACAAACTCATTTTTACTTTGGAATAGCTTTAATACTCCTAATGAAACTTTTTGTGCCGTCAGAAAAATTGTAGATATTTTCTAAAATTCCCTTTTTTAAATTCCAGATACGCCCCTGCGCAGTTAAGTAAGCGAGGCAAGGCTGGCGCAAGAAGGCGAGGAAGGATAGGTGAAGAAAAAGTGAAGGCGTCTAAACCTGTTGGACGGGTGTGAAGCCGCGCGTGGGCCGACTCCTAGTGCTGGTCTGGCCGGGCGCTCTCGAGAAGACAGGTTGAGGGTCTGCGGAAATCGGCCACACATGCCTCGGACCCAAGGACGATGAACTATTCTCCGGTGCCGCTGATACGAGATAAGGCTAGAAAAAATGACGGTGTCGCGGTCCAGGTGGATCACCGTCAGCTGCCAAGCGATTTTTTTGGCTTTTTTATTCCGGCAGAAGAGCGCATCGGATTGGCATCATTAATTTGAAAAAACTCATGCCTAAACTATAACTACTGTTATTATTATTAACATCAAATTCAAAAGTCCAATGAAAGTTCGAAAGTCTGGTAAATATTTTCTTTTTACAAGTAAATAATAACATAATACAAAATAGACAACAAAAAAATTATTTCGAAATTTTAGCTCGATGTTTAAAAGATGGAACAAAACCCTCTTTTTCCTCGGAAAATCAGCAATCAATCATGGCTAGATATGTCAGGTACCATCCTGTCGTTTCTTGCAGCACTGTCAAATGTAGAAACAAGAAAAATACACATTTTTATAAATACTAATACCTAAGTACTTACCTGATAGATAATACTTTCACTTACTGCAGGTTCATCATAATTATCTACTAACATACCCGACATGGTTAAAATTATAAATTAGTCACCAACTGTTCTAAAATAACCTAAGAATATCACGTTGCTAATTGTATACTCTTCAATTATCAAAGAATTTTAAAATGTAGCATCATATTCTGAGGGTCCATGAAATATTTTTACAGAACAGAGTTTAAAATAGTACTGATTATTTTGCTATTGTTAGTATTAATATAATTTAATTCCCCAATAATACACGAAATTTAAAAATTTATTGGCGTGAAACACCTTGCACTAGTGGCCTACAGATGTCATCAGATATCAGATGCTGTTTGAACTGATTTTTCAGTACTTTTCTCAAATTTAATTTTTAGATTATTTTTTTTGTGTATTTATAAACTTGTTGTAATCAAATGCCTAGATGGCAGATAGGTAACAGGTGCTGATTTATAGAAAGTGTGGCAGCAGGAGTAAGACGTTTTCCTAGTAGACAAAATATACCGAATTCTCTTTGATTCACATTGAACAACTGTTTTAATGCCTGTGTGGGGAAATGTTTTAATGTATTTGTGTACATTTGCGTGTATTTCTTAGTTATCCTTTGTGATTTCTCCCGACGGAGGTAATCCATCTGATCGTTATCATTGGGTAAATAACAAAAATTTTTCAAAGCGGCATAAATTGATACACGTGTCAACACAGTAACGTGTCAGTAGCTTTGACACCTTTGACTTCCTTTATCCTTTACTTCAATTTCTGGAAATCAAGGAAACGATTGTTAAAGTCTTGGTGTTTTCGTTTTAGTTGAAAGCAATATATCCTTAATATATAACTAATAAATGTATAAGCTTGTTTCTATATATCTAATAATACAACTGAACAAGTATGTTTATAAAAAAGACTGTTTAATGGAATAAATCAACTGAAGAGAAATCACAGGACAAGGTGACGCTTCCCTTCGCGACGATGACGCGTCGCTTTTCCTCAGTGAGGAGGCATCTTTAACGTTCAAATTTCGATCTTGACATTAGCACATCATATAAGATAGGAGCTTCGACCATCAATACCAGTTACTAATACCACTATTTAAAGACTTTAAATGTCGTTGTTACCTGTTGACATACTCCAAAATCCTGTTAAGTGGTGTAGGTTTAAGGTGTCGAATAATTTTTGGTAATTCGATAAGATATCAGTAAGCGATATTATATGCACCAGTCCACAATGGGCCGAATAATGGCGGTTCATTGCCCTATAATAATTTCGGTAATTTAATATCACAGTGGGTATTTTTAAGCTTGTCAACAGAGAAGCAATTATTGGAAGAGAGACAAAATTAAAATTTCCTAATGTTGAGAAAATTGAGGATCTGAGAATGAAAAATATGTAAAAATCCGTTTTATCAAAGTCTGGTTTTGCCGAATTTTAATTCTCCACGTTTTAACTCACAGTTTTGTATGGAAAATGGGTACCTACATCAAGAATCCAGTTTTGATAACACAGATTCATAAAAAAAAGTGGTGTGTGCTGAGGGTCATATTATATTGTTTCCCGCTGAACACGAATCTGAAGTCAAAATGGGGTGTCGCACAGCAAATTTTAGAAAAAAACCATTAAAATTATAAAAATCACATCAAAAGTTTACACAGGTCCACAAAAAAAGTCATGTGTGCTGGGAGTTAGACTATATTTTTCCTTTGTATTTTTTCCCGCTGAACACGAATCTGAAGACAAAATGGAGTGTCGCACAGCAAATTTTAGAGAAAAACCTAAAAAAAATCGATAAAAATCACTTTCTCGTAATTTATTCTGTAATTCTCTAAAACTGAAACAATGAAAAATGCTGTGAATTAGTGAATATTTACTATTTTACAGCTATAAGTATACCAAGGTAGCATCGATGATGCTATAAAATGTGAGGCAAGATTTCAATTCAGATGTGTTTACTTTATGATGTAATATATATGTTTCTTCATAGCTTTGGGCAGTGTTTTTATGTATTTGTGTACATTTACGTGTGATTTTTTGTTACCCTTGTGATTTTTACCGACGGAGTAAATCCACCTGGTTATGGTCATCGTGTCTCGCTTTATTATACAAAAAGTACATTTGAGGGAAGGATAGGTCCCCAGTAAGCACTTAGCAGGTACAAAAATCTTTGCAATGACAAGTTTTAATGTAAACAAGTAAAAAAACAGAAAATTATTTTACATTTTTTAAATCTCTTCAAATATCAATGGAAGAAAATATCACTAAGGTAGGTGCTACCATATCGTTTTTCTCATTAGATAAATAAATTACAATTATCTACATTTTGTAGATGTAATTTTTTCTTTTTTTAAAGCGACATAAATTGATACGCGTGACAACGCGATGCCCTGTCACTACCTTGCACCCTTTGACTTGCGGAATATTCCTAACCTCATGGCTTAGAGAAAGCCAGAGTCGACGATAAATAAGGGATAAATAATATTTTTTTTTTTAATAAATAAGTTTGGAAATTTTTTGGTGGACGACTCTGTTAATTTTTATTTTTCTCTATCCCCTCTTAAAATATGTGTACTTAGTCATAGTTAACCCTGTACTATATCTTATTAAAGTAAATATTAAAAATAAACTCTTATGTCAGATAAAACTTATGAATGAGCATAACACAAAGAGAAATTAAAGTAACAAAAAAAAAAGTAATGATATATTAATCCTTATTTATCACAGTGCCAAATTATTCATTGCTGATTACATATTTGTTAACACATCGAAGAAACCATTTATCTTTCCGAATTTTATACCACAATTACGTATAATGATGGGGAATATAATATTCATATATTTAAATATATTCCTCCAAAGCACTGGCTATAATTCATTGAACAAAATATAAACGAGGAATGAGATACGGATTGTTTTAAACTGTTTTGAAATTTATTCTATGTTTATTATTAATAAAACAAATATATTATTTCTTTATCTCGCTTTTCTACGATATTTCAAAGATACGTATAAACCAGATGTCCATAAAATTAAAATATTACAAAGATAAGAACCAGCGCTAGAAGATGGCTATCACAAATCGTCCAATTTGCAAATTAGCTCCTAAATAATATCTCAGAAAACGTATTCGGCAATAAAAATAGAGCATTAAATAGTTTGAAATACATAAAATAAACTATATAATCAGATAAATAACAATATAAATAGCTTTTATTGTAACCAACAGCAATAATTGTTCAACACAACTGGTTATTCTATGTACTACATATATCCTAGAAATGGGCATTAAATTCACATATAATTAATGTACTAGGATACGCTTATATTTATTGTCTAACGGTGCTCTTTGAATACTGCAGTTCAAGTTGTGCTTTAAATACCAAAAGAGACTTTAAATTTAACTACTGTGGCACGCTTTAAATTAAAAACGATTATTTGTATATAAATTAAATATTCAGAACGTCAGTATATTTGAAGTTAAATAAAATGTAATGATGGTAAATGTATTATTCTAATTAACAATCAAAAAATCAAACCGCAAGATTTAAATTGCTTCTAAAACCATTTTAAAAATTTCTTAGTAATGTTTTTGATAAAACGTGCACCCCCTACATTATGGAGTAATTATTTCATGCTGCGAACTACAATTTATTTGAATAAGAATATGGATATTAGTAAATATACCAAAGGTATTGCTTTTCTCAAAAGGAAATCAAGTGGTTATAGACCCAGAAAATCCAGAATATTTTTCAAGGAAAAGGTTGAAAGTTTTATCAAAGAGACAGCTGATGGAAAGTACTTATTCCAAAAAGTTGTCATGATTGTTGATATATTTGGAGCTTGCAGGAGAGAGGAAACTTATTTACGCAGACAGAATATTAAAGATGTTAGGTCGTTCATTAAAGTGACTATTCCCAATACCAAACAATTTTTTGGAAATTTTCCGCAAATGCAAGTATACGTCCATCCATCATTGATCACAACCGATTTTTTAGAGAAATTCAAAATGTGCTACACAAGCAGTGGGAATAAATAACATAAGTTCAATTCCTAAAAAGATGCCGAATTTCTTAGACTACCCAATATTACTGAGTATACTGAGCACTGCTTTAGATGTTCTGCAATCTCCCTGGCAGATGCAGGAGCCAACATATCGATGCTCAAAAGACAGGGACGTTGGCGTTCGACCTGGCAGAGGGATATATAGAAAAGTCCATACAAAATAAGCAGGCGATAGCAAGGACAATTCTCGGGGAGAAGTAAATACCACTTTTATCAAAAACTTAGTTCAGCTATTTTAGTTTTAGGCACAAGTGCGTAAAAAATATTGTTTTAAGCACATGTGCTTAAAAGACTCATTTCGATACTGAGAAGACATTCGAAATGTCATTATTATGCAACGATTTTACGAAGAATATATAGCACATCATTTGCTACAAAAAAAAACGGAGAATTTCACTACCTACTACGTGTATTTGGCACCTATACTGCCATATTATATCGTTTACAATTGTATCAATATTTACGATAAATCTTTTATTTGCACTTCAAAATAAAGCTATTTACTAAGATTAGTCGTATCCAAAGAATATCTTCAGTCATTGGGAGGACTTGTTACCGTTTCTTGTCTCAACTAGTTAGAGGTACATTTTGGTATTTAGGAGCAAATAAGCTATTATGACCTCTAGTTTCCGTCATATAAAAACTTGCGGCGGAAACAAACGCTTGTATTATAATTTTTTATACATTCGTGGTTATTTCTGGAAATAATTTAAGAACTAGTGATATTATAAGTGGATATTTAGTGAAGGTACTAATATTTTCTACATGTAGCCGAAATCAGATAAAGTAGAAAGTTTTCTAAACTGTCAGTATTTTCTTAGATGTCCATTTTCCATATGCGCCTAACCAGGTAGATATTATTTTGCGCGGTGCATTGTGAGTATGATTTATATACCGGTACAATGTAATATGCAGTGCGAAGTTTATTACTGATTGTTTTTTTCCTATCGCCTGGATATCAATGTACGCGATCGTTAAGCGTGTAATTCCTTTCATCAAACAAATAAATATTTTACGATGTTCCTAAAATACTCGTCCTTTTCTCTAAAAGATTTATTCGCCTTCTTCTACAGAGTGCGGGTATGTGCGTCGCGATGAATTTTTTGAAAGCCTACGTGGTAACACACGGACATCTTCAGGCGATCGTTGACCCAACACGGGTGCCTATCCGAATGGTTATCAACACCTAGATATACTGCGTGTCCCACTTCAATACCCGGTTTCACCGATATTCTTAAATATTTGTTAGCGTCCACGTATTCAACTTGGAAATGGGTTTCGGAGAGAACAAGCAAATTATTAACATTGATATCTACTTTGATCCTACAAAGAGAGCAAACGTTAATACAATAACAGCACCTACACTAAATTCACAAATAGAAATAATCACGTATAACAAGTATATGGAATGTTCCGCATAAAAATCTGCACAGAGGAGGTCCCAAGATATAGCAATTTAACCAAACATACCTATTATACCTATACAAAGTTGCACACAGGTGGAGCTACAAGCCTTCAAAGTGGGGCCAAATAATAACTTTTACTTGGAATAACTAAATTTGGTATATGATTGATCCATAATAAACCTATCAATCGTTCTCCCTTGACTATGAGTTGAAGTAAAGTGAGTGACCTCTAAAAATGTACCAAACTTTTTTCCACTGATCGAATTTAAAAATAATGACAATATGCGCGCAGAATTTAATTTAAAACACTTTTTACTATTTAAAAAATTTAGGAAATAGGAAAGATTTTCAATAATATCCGAATACTAAACGTTTATCTCGAGCAACTGAATTATGAAGACCTGTACACCTAATTCTTAAACGTAATCTACTACATCCATATCACATTCAAAAAGTGCAAGATCTACTGTCTCAAGATTTGGATCAACTAGTGACCTTTTGCGAGTTTATCTTGCATGAGTATATTAATTTTTACAAGAAAATTCTTTTCACTGATGAGGCTTATTTCACTCGTAGAGTAATTACAAAAGTTCACAAGTTTCATGCATATTCCGATATAAACCCCTATGCAATAGCTCCTAGACATTTTTAATGCGAGTTTAAAATACCTAAATATTTGGGATATCAACTTTCTTCAAAATATTTGACCTCACTTTGAAAGCCTGGAACTCCGCTTGTATGCAACTAAATTGCAATATTTTGGAATATAGTTATACAGAGTGATTCACGACGATGGACTGTTAGAAGTTTTCACGTTTGAAGTGATTATTTTTTCTGGAAATTTGACTCCCTATATAATCAAATATGACCATTTCAATGAAAATGTTGTTAGGAAGCTGTCACTTCGTATTTTAAATAGAATGATATAATTTTTATTATATTTTTATTTATAATTTTCTGTGTTCATAATAAACCCTAGTGCTGTTTTGTAAAATTGTATTTCGCTCTGGTGTAAAATGTATTTAATTTGTACAACGACTTTAGTTATTTCCTTGTACCCCTCATTTCATCCTTTCAGATCCAGAATTTTTAATTTATACATTTTTTAAGCAGTCATTTAATATTTAGTGTTTTCGAGAAAAGACGATATAATTTACGTTTTAAGTCTCCAAACTGGTATTAGGTACTATTTTTACTTCCTCATTATCAGTAGTATAGTTACCAGCACTTAATACATCAATAACTATAGATATAAACTATTCTTGTCAGACGCGTGTGTCGCAATTCCACCTTATCCTTGAAGACTCAAGGCATCAACGAAACGTTGTTTATGCCACCAACAGAAAAATCCGAACCTAGAACGCAACATATGGCGGATCGGATTTTTCAGGCCGTACCCTCTTGCTAATTATGGTCTGGTGTTGCAAGAACAATGCGAATTGCGATGGTATGTCCCTACTGAAGCTGCGACCTATCGGGTACGACCTAAATATTGTGTGAATCACTTCAGATATCTTGGGAAGATCGCGCCGCGTTTCGACACTTCCTTTCTCACACCTGCGATCGTCTCGTGCTTACAATCCCTCCGACTATCCTTCATGAGTCGCCTTTGGTGGCGCAATTCGCGACTCCTTCATGTAGGGGCACGGTATCGCGAATATTCATTCCAGCTCATCGCCGGTGCATTTAATTTTTTTCAGAAGGGAACTGGGTGGTTATAGTATCCAGCAACTATGAGCGAACACTTTAAAGGGCAAATGCACCCATAAAAATGGTGCATGTTCGAGGAACAATACACTCGTTTAGTGTGACGTCTCATATTTCACAATTTGACCCATATTTATATGTATAGAAACTATAAAAATTAACAACTTCAAATTAGTTTATTTTTACGAGGATTTAGAAGTATTTAGAAACAATTTGGTTCGTATAATAGACTTACTAGTGCTTAAAACTTACAAAAAAAACATATATAATAATTTTATATGATGTGAGTGTTAAAAGTGCATGTAAAAGTTTCAGTGCCTTAAAACACTTTTAACACAAATATCATACTATATTTTTTCTACAAACAGCATTAAAAAGAATTAACCCAGGTAGAAATAAGTTAAGTTTTCAGTAGCATCTAAAAGCACTATATACTCGCGTCAAGAATTCAGACGTCTTACGTCACAGCTGACGTTACACATTTGTTTTTATTGTCAACTTAATTTTCGATATTTGGTCGCGTTAAAAACAATCATTTTTTGGAATTTAGTGAAATATATAATGCAAACTTTTAGTGTAGTATATAGTTTTATTACTATCAGTTGCAGTTTCTTAAATATTTTGTTGAAAATGTAGTAAATTATTCATTTGTTCGTATGACGTAAGTCGTCTGAATTCTTGTCGCGAGTATATCAAATTTTCGAAGTGGGCACCTGTCAATGATATATCGTAACCATGGTAGCAACCATTGTTGTATTTATCATTTACGAACAGTTTGAAAGCTTTGGATTTGTCACTTAAACGTTGTATTTTTTTGCCCTTAAAAAGTATAAAGAAAATATGGAAAAGAACAATCCATTTAAAAAAATCGATAAAGAGGCCAACCGATCTACTTTGGACTTATTACCAAGATAATATCGGATTCAATATGAAGTTGCACACAGAAAGCTTGTGAAGTGGTGTAAAGAAAAAGGCCTTCCTGGAAAATATACTGAAAATGTATTATTGGCCTATTTTGAGGAGAAATCGAAGGTTTGGAAACCTTCATCTCTATGGTCTAATTATTCTATAATTAAAGCTATGTTACCAATAAATAGCGACGTAGATATCAGCAAGCTTTTTAAGCTCATTGCATTTTTAAAGCGTCAAGGAGAAGGTTATCAACCCAAAAAATTAAAGATCTTGACCAGAGACCAAATTGAACAGTTTTTGAAGTGCGCACCGGATGACGAGTATCTTATGAAAGTAGCTAGTATTTTGGGAATATTTGGTGTCTGCCGTAGAGAGGAGCTTTGCCAGTTGACTCTCGACAACTTGGAAATTGTGGGCACTTCCAGTTCAATATTGGTTAAGATATCAGATACCAAGACCAAGGTTCCACAAAATGTCACTATCGTTGAAGACTTTATTTGGATTTTTACCGGAGATACATGGCTCTTCGTCCAGCAAATGTGGGACATCGGAGGCTTTTCCGAAAGTATGTGAAAGGCAAGTGTACGAAAAACCCTACGGGAATAAATACGTTTGGAAAATTTCCTGCTGCTATTGCAAAATTTCTGCAACTTCCAAATTGTAACTTCAATATTGGACATTGTTTTCGTCGTTCGTCGGCAAGCTTACTAGCGGATAGTAGAGCAAATTTAACGGCAATTAAGCGGCATGGGGGATGGAAATCTTCAACAGTCGCCGAGGAATACGAAGATTAGTTGGAAAGTAAAAATTCGATTGCCCGAAAATTGCTTTCAGTGCCATCAATACCAGCGGATTCTGCTCAAACGTCAATTAGGAATGCGGTTGTTTCAGTTGATAGTGGTAGAATTGTGAAGGGATTTAATTTTTCAAATTGTGTGAATTGTAATATAAGTATAAGTTAATAAAGAAAATACAAATTAAATGTATTGCAAATTTACTGTCACAATTTGACATTTACTTTAAGGCAGTAGTGCTCTAAAATGTGCATTTTAATCACTGGTGGTCTTTTTTTTCAAATCTCATCAAAATTACAAAATCGCTCAGAAAATGTAATTAAAGCATATGCTGAATGACCCCCCTTATTATAATTTTTTAGTAATGACGAGTTATAAACAGTTTAACATTAACTATTTATGAGAAAAAGCTTATTTAATGAGTGGCATACTTTTTACTCAAATCATTTTTATTTTGCAGTAAAACAAATTTCATACGTTAATGAACTCATTTAAAAATAATTTAACAAATCTTGATGTTTATTTGCAAAGTTTTTACATCTTCAAGGATTTCTAAATACACAAATTACAATATAATCTGACTTATGATTTTATTTAATATGTGCGTTAAAATTATTACGTATACCAAGGTAACCACAAGTTTTGCTGATACTAGTGTCATCTGGTAATATTGAACCTAAACTATGAATTATTCTGCCCTAAATATTATCTACAAAGTTCATAATAGATCACATGATAGTAAATCCAGGTACAGAAGGGTAAGAATCTTGCACCCTTTAAAAAAATCAGAAGATTCCTTTCATATGTTGCCCCCTATAAAAAGTGGTTTAAAGGGTTAGTTTACCTACATACCTTTTCCATAGAGAATGATTTCCAGGACTGCCAATATGTGTCGCTTTCTATAGTAAATGCGTACCTATTAACAAAAATTCTCCCTTTATTTGAAGAATGTATTTTATATGTCCTATATGAATTTTTTCAGACAGAGGTAGAAATTTGTTAAAAAAAAGGTAATTATGATAGAATTAATAGCCCAAAAAGTCAGTAGTCTGTGAAGGAATGCCTGCTCTTAATTTTTTTCGCACTGCTTCCCTATTAAATATAAATTACTGACGTTATTAAATTAATAAGAAAAAATGTAGCGAAACCAAAAGCGTTACTATCTCCAAATCGTAAATCGTTGATACTCTACTTTTTGCTGGCAAAAAAATCAATGAATATGTATTAACCTCATAATGGTTCCCACGTGCTGGCCATATACTTTTATATTAACAACATTTGGGTCTGAATTTGTTGTTGAAATTTGAATGTATATCTTGTTATACATTTTTTTATACAAACCTGTACAACAAGAAGTTCTGCAAGAATTACAATAACAGCGTTTTCTTTTTTAAATATACAGGGTGTTCCAGAATGATGGTCAAATATTTTACCAGTGTATTCCACAAGCCATTTCAGGGGGGGATCTTCATATGAAATTTTTCAATTTGGATCCTAATTGGTGAGATGTAACTGGTCTGCTATTTCCTGCTCGGCCTAAGTGGCTCGACTTGCAGAAAGCGACCTACAATATCGTAGGTACTTAACCGCAGACCTCTCGCCCCGGGCGATGTGCCATTAAATCTATAAATGATACTGCAGGAAACAACTACTCCGCGGGCTAATACCCCGACCGGCATTGAATTATACCTGCAGTATCTGTGTGAAACAGCCAAGAACCTTTGTCTGCCACTCCACCAGACATAGACCGGTTTCGGGCTTGTTAGCCCTCATCAGTATGCCATAGGTGAGATGACCGACAATTGAACTGGCTGTTCCTTCATATGTAGTTTCACATATAAATCGAGTGCAGGTGAGATGTAACTGGTCTGCTACTTCCTGCTCGGCCTAAGTGGCTCGACTCTTCCGTACAATTAGCGAATAAATTGACGGAATATGCATACGGCAGGATTGTCGATAGTTATAGGAAAACCTTTGATTAGAAATATTTGCAAAAACTGTCAATTATAGACCTAATGGCGATTTGTTTGATAAGATAACAAAGAAACATCAACATAGTAACCGCCTACTGCGGTTATCAGTAACCGGTGACGGTGATGTTTAGAGTAAGGAAAACTATTTTTATTTTTTTCCACGCAAACTGTTGCTAGTATGAAAAAAATTACTAGAGGGAAAAAAGTAGTACAATTATATGTAGTATTTAAAAAAAAAGTTTTTTTGAAATCGGCCATTTCAGGAAAAAGTTCTGAAAGAAATTAATCTAGGGGTTGCTTATTACCGCCCTCTAGAAACATGAGCCAAGGAATAGACACCACCTCCATATAGCTTTTAACTAGCTAATAATGTGTACCAAAATTGTAGTTTCTAAGTGTAGCCGTTTTTAAGGAAAAATAAAAAACTTTTTTTCCCGCCATTTTGAGACTCGAATATCTCAACAATAAGGACCCAAATTGAAAAATTTCATATGAAGATCCCCCCTGAAATGGCTTGTGGAATATACTGGTAAAATATATGACCATCATTCTGGAACACCCTGTATGTAAATAGTAAACAAACTAATTAATAGTATGTTTTGTTTTATATTTTCTAGGATATAATTTTAAATAAACATCAACATTTCTCGCAATAACTCCGTCAATTTAGTTAAGTTGATAGTTTTGTTATAAACAAATCAACATCGTCCTGAAATAACAATTAAGCTAAAATTCAATTTAGTTTGATAACAACATTGGAGTATTATGCTAACAACGGAAATAAGGTAAGCGTGTACACAAAATATGTTACAAAATTCTTTTATTTGTTTCCAACCCAACATGGGGTGGTTTGATATAGGGGTAGGAACTACAGCAAACTGTATTGTGGCTTAATACGGTGTTTGTTTTTGAGATTTTGCGTACCCCGACTTTGTTACATTATAGGAGAGGAGTCTCGGCTTATTCCGACCGAGCTTAGGGGCCATAATCGGGCGCTTGGATTTTAGCGAGTTTGATTGGCATTTACACACGGTATAAACCGTGGTAGACTGTTGACACAGCGTATGATTGATTAGTGCCCAAATTAATCTGCAGTTTTGTTAGTCCTGCCAATTCTGCAACGTATATGACGCTCCCTTCTATGCGGTTGAGCATATTGTGGCCTTGGGTATTTTCATATACACTGGAAAACCAAGAATGAGTAAATTTACGTCGAAAAAAAAATATTATCTAGGGTCATAGGGATGTTCACAAAAAAAAGTGCGCGCAGAGTGCTCTGTGACGTCACAAGGCGGAACAGGCTAGATCACAAGAATTTGTGGTTAAGTTATGTTTTTATGTAATAGCCTGCCAGGTCTGTCTTTACCGACGTTTGGGTACTGTTGTGTCCTTTTTGTTTTTTAAAATTACAAGGAAATATATTAAAATGTAAGGACGGAACGGAAAATGTAAGACGTCTGGCAAGATCACCATTATCCGACCGCAGCAGTTGTAATACCAGCAACAGGAACAAAAATCAATACATGGGCGATCCCAGAGACATCTATAGCGGGTCTACCTCCACAGAGCCTAGCCAAAGAACTACAAGGGTAAGTCAAAGAATCCCGGCTAAAGCTTGGGATATGCATTTTAATTCTGTTACTGGCAGCAATCAGTAACCAAGGTCACGGCATAACGAATCGGAAAAAACTATATATTAAATAATAACACCGACCGTGAAAACCTAAAAGCCATTATAAAATAGGGAAAGGTATTCAAAAGACAGACTCACATAATCTGCCAACTGTGAACGTTACTATGGTGTCAGAACTTTTAACCATGTGCAAAGACTTGAATCAGGCTGAATCTAGTGGTATAAAAACGAAACCGTAAGTATTGTTTTATATAAATAAATACTATATGGTACGAAACCTTTAATAATTGATGATATAGGGTAATACAAATTAAATAAGCGGTGGCCAATTTTCATAAATGTAGTTAACAAAGTTTTCTTGAAATGTAATTGATTTTCAAACGTGTTTTTCTTGTAACTTGTAAGAGAATATAAAAATAAATGGCTTATATCACACACATTTATGTGCCCTAAAGTTTCTCGGTCAGCGAGGTAGCAGACAAAAAAATAATATAATTTCTTTCGGATAGCAATTGAAGGTCGAAACGTTCCAATAATTGTTCATAAGGGAATCCAACTGGTGGATAGATACCATTAATCAATAATGAACTACTTCTAAATAAGCGGTAGAAAAAACATATTCCAGACAACAGACGCATATTCTATTTTTTTAATAAAGAGTAGCAGCAAATGCCTTGGAGTTCTTAATAATAAATCCTAAAGTTTTATAAACCGCTGATGTATCCTTTTCAAAGTGTTTTGAAATCGATAACTTTGAACTTAACTTAGTTTCGTTTAGTAAAGTCGAAAGTTATTAAATCCCTTTTCATACAAAACGACATAACATTACGCTTGGATGCGTTTAGGAATAAATTATTGCACGTACACCAGCAACTTATATTGTCGAGAGCACATTTTGCAGGTCGTAACAGTGACTAATACTATTTATTTCGCAAAGCAGTTTCAAATCATCTGCATAAAGTAGATAATGAACATGTAAGTCCGTTACTATATCATTGATAAATATCTCAAACAGCAGAGGCCCAAGTAGCGAACCTTGTGGAACACCAGAAACTTGAAGAAACTTATCACACTTAAAACGTCGATACTGAACAAATCGATATCGGTTGGGTAAATATTTTATTGTACGGCGATATGATTATCATCTAAATTTACTATCTTTTTTGTCAGTGAATATATTGGAACATTGATGGATTAATTCACATTTAGGAAATTATCTCCGTCTTTCAAGTATTTCCTTCGAGATTACATATACGATACAAACATATAATAAATTACAGTCCTATGGCGTATTACCCACCAATTTAGAACATTCAGAGATAGCATTATTGAACTGGGACTATACCGGGACACGAGAAACAGCACGCAGTGCACAATGTTGGATGTTCCATCATCTGCAACACACTGGAGTGATGTCTTCTCCGCCCAGCTGCGGGATGTTTGGGGTGAGCGACATGCCGCAACCCGCCATGGCTGTCACCGCCACTTGCCGGCGCTTGTAGCGGTGAGATATTAGGATCCGGGGCACAACCGCCACCGCCACCGCCTTGCTGGATGCGATATACAACATACTGTGGTTAATTATGATGTAGACGGCATTGTGGGGTACACTGACTTGATACGGATCATATTTCTGACTGTACAGAGTCTAGTTATGTCGTGTTTTTTCTGTTTAAACTAATACTACGGGTACTACAAAATGATATTAAGAAAATCTAGGGACAGGTTCTATGTTTAGAAATAAGAAAATATTTTATATAAACATGGGTCCGGAAATCCCTTGTTTTCGGAATACAGGTTGTCTTTATTTCTCGAAAACTGATCGAGATGTTGAGGCTCGCTCCGACCAATCAAATTTCCTTGGAACGTAAGATTTAAATAGTCTCTTGCGTTGCGACTAAAATGACCAGATGCCCCGTCGTACATAAACCATAAACCACACCGAACATTAAGAGAGACAGCTTCTAGAAGGATACGTAGATTTTCCTGTAAAAAATCCAGGTATGTTCGTCCATCTAATCTTCTCGGCAAAATAAAAGATCCAACCAAACAATTTTCAATAATTCCTCCCCACGCACTGTCTGAAAACTGCTGCTGGTGTCGCGGTTCATGAATAAAGTATAGATTTCCATCCGTCCAAAAATGATCATTGTGACAATTAAAAATAACCGTTTCTGGTAAATAAAGCTTCATCCGTGAACAAAATGAAAGAAATAAATTGTCTTGCCTTCGGCATATTTTTGTGGCACAGCCATTGTCAATATTGCAGTCTGGAATCAGCTGCAGAGAGTTCTTGGAGAATTGGTCATACATTAACATGGTTCATATTCCATAATTCATTTGCCAGACGCCCAGTACTTATTGAAGAAGTTTGTTCAACCGCTTGGAAAACATTTTCATTCCTTGCGCCCCACAATCCACAACATTCCCTGTTACTTTTCCCGTCTTTCTAAAATGTGTGAACATTTAAAAAAGTGTTTGCACAAGGTAATTGGCGGTCAGGAAATGCATCTTCATAGAGACGTTTTGCTTCATTCAAATTTCCGTTTGGTTGTCCATACATAAAATGTATGTCGGCCTTCAAAGGAATAATTCACTATATTTATTTATTTTGTAAAACAATGTATTAAAAACTAAGTTCGCAGATAAACCATTACAATTTTTTAAAACTTTCAAATTTTAAACTGAGTATCATTAGACAAATCCAGTATGCCAAAAATAATTTTGCACAAATAGACATAAGCGTGGCAAACTGGTTGATCTTGGAAATATTGCTGTAATTTTTTTTGTATCTCGAGATTTTCGCATCAGATCAATTTATTGACAACCAGACTACGTATTCTTTGGAAAATTCAACATTTTAAATTTTTTTTAACTAACAGCGAAAATCTAGAAATATGAAAAAGTTAGGGCCATATTATGACCTCCAGTTTGGCACGCCTATAATTATGCTCAATTGTTTTTAGAACATTAGATTTGCAATCTAATTGTTATTCTCAATTTCAAATTTGTTTACTTTATCTCAATTCATTTTGAAAATATTTGGAAAAAGTCCACAGTTAATTTTAGTCGGGCTAATTTTGAGACACCCTGTACATGTGTACGATTTTGTTGATAGCCCATTACTTTGAATCTAGCGTCGAAAGAAAATACAGAAGAATAATTAATGTTCAAATGCATGCAAAGTCAACGTAGAACTAAAACATGCAACAACCTTTTCTTCCACGCTAATTCAGAATTCGACCAATATAATATCTGTACAGGACAGGGTTTATTTGCAAGTACATTTTATGTAGTTTTTGTATAATATTCTCAACATAATTCATTATCAAGTCTTTATATTATATCTTGTATACAAATATAATAAATGTTTTAGAAGTCTTTTTTTTTCTAATGCAAACATTATTTTTCTACTTCATCTCCTATTACCTATAACATAGCAACTTAATGAGAAACCTCACATCTTCTTCGCGGCTGTGTAATATTTTCTCTATCAACTATACCTATATCTAATCAAGAGTGTGCGGTCAGCTGCTGTTGTTTGATCAGTCTCGGGGTTATGAACAAATTTTATTGAATAGACTATACTAAATGGATCAGGATAGACCCCCATCTCTATAACACTGTGAAACGTCGAGGGGGAGAATGTAGAGAATCGTAACACACCCTGTATGGAGAGGCGAATAATGTTTACTGCACTGTTGATATGTGAATGTGAAATTGCATCTTGTTCTATAAATTAAAGGAACGGAAACATAGCGGAGAATAAAAACAAAAAAAAAAAGAAACTAAATATACATATACAAATTATTCGATCGCAGATATAAAAAATAGAATCAAATTTTATATGTAGAAGCTTGTATTATGAGTATTTTGTTGTAAATAATAAAGCCATGTGTAGAAAGGATCTAAAATAAGTGTGTTTTTCAAATGGGTAGGTAATACGAAACTTTAAAACAAATTTAATACATTTTTATTATGGAACGTGTGGTTAAATGTGTTATTTTTCAATTAAAACATTAATTAAAGAAACTGAAAATTTTAGGAGAGGACATTGTCCCCTAACGTCTGTTTCCAAGCGAAAAGTTTACCTTTGAACGCTTTTTAGAGATTCTCGGGTAGAAAGTGTTGATACATGTCTACCATTTAACATTGTCTATATGTAATTAGGCCCCTCATGGTCTATTTAGTGAGATTTAGTTAAAATACCTATGCACATATTAGACCGTATCATTGTCCTATATGTATACTAAAATACATTACAACTAAAGCTATGAATCATTTCGTAATTGGAAAAAAAGAAACAATATCAAAATGTATTTCCAAATTGCTTAAAAAATTCAAAAGGTATTCCAATATACAAATATGCCAAATTACACGCCCACTTCTGTCATCCTTTATTTTACAAAATTATTAAAAATTTAAATAATCAGTTGAAAGGGAAAATTTTTTTGAATCAGATTTAGGAGTCATCAACTCCGGCAATAGAAAAGTTAATTAGTATAATTAATACCGATTTTGAGCAAACACAGTTTTTATACTCGCAATTTTTAGACCTCATTAAAGTATTCGAATATGTTTCTTTGGTTTTACATTTCAAAGTAGAACTATAATTACATCATACCTTACTTGCAGACAACAATATGTAACCCAGAATGATTGTATGCCTGCTTGTCTTACCCTAGGAACAAAGGTACTACAGGGATATCTGATTGGACCTATACTATTCTTAATGTAATATGTCAATTATTCCAGCTCTGTGGAAAATTCCTTGGTGACTCTTCACTTTGCCGATGACAGAAATATTATTGGCCAAGGCTTTGTACTAAATGGGTTATTGAATAAGACCAAACGAGCAGAATGAATGATGCAGGATTGATTTCTATGGAACCAGTTAAATTTAAAAGTGACTGAAACATAAACTATATAGTATTTAGCTTATGTGATATTAGTCATATAGTACACCCAAAGTCCGTAAAATTCTTGAGCGTATACTTTGCTCCTAAGTTATCTTGGAATCACACAACGCACATTTGTAATATAGTTTAAAAAAAGTTACTTATATCTGCTTTGCAATGTGACTCATGGACTATCGCTATCAATAACAGCGCACCATGGGCTTATTCACTCGGTATTGTCCTATGCTATTCTAGTCTAGGGTCAAGTTACTACAGCTTCCAATGTGTTTCGTTTAAAAGAAAAGCGATAAGAATAATATTTGGCCTCAAATGAGATGATTCAGTTTAAAATTTTTACACTTGCATATAGTATGTAAAGAATAATACAGAATTACATTTAGCACGTAATAGGTTTCACTCTCATTTTACCAGAAATAGAAGCAGGTTTCATAATTTCAACACCGACTTAATAAAACAAGAAGTAGAACTAGATATTGGGGTGTTAAATTTTACAATGTGCTACCGAAGTAAAAGTTTTGATTTTTACAAGTTTTCAGCACAGAGTAAAACAGTGTCTATTAAATAAAGCGTTTTATAGTATAGACGCATTTTTAAATAATAATATTGTAATATTTGATTTATATGCTGTTTTATTATGCATTGTATCGCTATATGTTTTACATTATTTTGGAAAATATTATGCTAATTAGTACGTATATCTGTGTACATTTATTTTGTTATTCTTAGTTTTATATGATATATTTTACTTGATACTATATTTATTATATTTTATATATATTTATCTATTTTTAATATTTATATTTTATTATTTGAATACTGGATGTCCAACATTGTCATCATTGACACAACATATCCCATATGTTTTTTTTCTTCTTTGATTTGTGTAAATACTAGTGTATATGTACCACCAATAAATTAAAATAAACTATTGTTAGAGATAGACCAAACGAACCCCCTATGAATATGCAAATATTCTGTCTAAATATGTAAATTTACAGGGTGTTTTATGTAAATTGACATGTGTGGCTATTTTGTTTGGACTTCATTGGTTTCTCTACGACCATTTTCGAAAACTTAAATGGTGCAATTTTGTATTTTACATTTTTTATTATAAAATCAAAAATGTTATCAGGGGAATCAGCATGCAGTGTTCATGGAGGTTAATATAATCTGTATAAATTTTATATGTTATAATTTGGGGGAGACATTATTGTAAAAAACTTGGAACATAATTTTTGAAACACTCTGTATGTGCGCAGGCAATATGCACCCAGAACTTTCTCACAAAACGAACAATACGTTCGGGAATGTAGAAATTTAATTATATTTATTTACTGATGCAGCAAAAAATCGCGAACACTCGCGGTGGTCGGGGGAACGAATGAAATTTTTGAGGAAGCGTCTTTTTTGCCGTATAATTCGGCAATTAAACATGAGAACGTTCCTGCTCGAAACGCGCGCATCCGGACCGCGATGTCCGTGGGGTATTTATATTTTAAAGAATACCATTCTCACGTTTGAGGTTTCCGGTTTAGGCAGCTAATCCGTCCCATATTTTACAAAAATTGTTATCTAAGTTACGTCATCTCGGCCACGTAAATTTTACTTATTTCGAATATTTTATTTTTTTCTCACAATGCAGCGGACCTGGTGCACGAGGAACAAAGTGAATTATGTCAAGGCCCATTACACCAGAACACAGGGAAAATATAAATAATCGTTTTATGAACACCTGACAGGTGATGCTCAACTCAGAACGTTATGTAAGAGATATTTGAAGAATTGCCTTCAAAATATATCTACACATTTGTTGAGAAAAAGTACTGATAAATATTAGGTATAACCAACTGACAAAACAATTGTATTATTTTCAAGTCATACAACTACGTTTTAGTCCCGTATTATTATTGTTTTCGAAAAACATGTTTGTTTTATTGTGGCGGCTAGTTATTATTTTGTTGTCAGTAATTTAGATATTTTATAAATTTATCACAAGAACATTTTGACAGCTAAATAATGAAACAGGTTGTACAGGGTGTCTCAAATTCTATAGTATGGGCCTACTATGAGGACACAAAAAATTTAAATAAATCTTGGGATACGTGATGTTAAATGGGATGGAATGCGAAGGTAAACTGCATTTTCAATCGAAAGTATTTGGGATTTAACAGAAACGACTAATGACGTCATCAATTATATTTTTGCGGAAACATACCCACATTTTTCCTGGTAAAAAGCTCTCTTTTTATAATAAACTTTTATTAGAAAACATTTTCTGTATTATTTCCCTTTAAAATTTATAAGCAATATCGTATCGTAAAAAGTCTCAAGCGAAATACCGTCTAAAAATCAAGTAGTCATTGGAAAATAATTGAATGTTTGTTGTTTAAAGCGTGTAAGATTAAATAAGTAAAAGGATTAAACTCGATAATTCTTTAACACAGTTAAAACAAGTGATGATAACAATAACTAAAGTTGAAAAATGAGGGAAAACGCTCTCATACTACATACATCTGTTCTCTATATGACCTCTCATTTCAAGCCACATAATATTCAATCTTCACCTGACTTCTTGTGGGCTGCGTTTATTGACGTTTCTCCGTTTAACTCATTACAAGCGTTTGTGATTTTCTCTTTAAAATGTTTAGTAAACTTTTTTTTTAAGCTCTCCATAAGAAAAATTGAGGGGTGTTAGATCTGATGAATTTGCAGGCAATTGAATAGGTCCATTAACCCTAATCAATTTTTCTGAAAAATTGTTATATAAATATTGCTGCACAACCTGACCTTCTGGGATGGAGTTCTGTTATACTGAAACCATAAGTTTCTCCTTAGCTGCAAAGGCACATTCTCCAGAAGTGCAGAAAGTTCTTCTTGCAAAAAATTTAGGTAACTCACGCTGTTCAATGTATGTCAATTAAATGCCGACTGGTGATGCCGATCCAAACATTTACTCCAAAGTGGCCTTAGTTTTGGACTGCATTTACAATGTGGGAATTTTCAGTCGACCAGTACTGTTAATTGCACCTGTTTGGCAAACCATTACTGACAAACCGACTTTCGTTCGTCCAATGAACGTGTCCAAAAAGGTTCTGATCAACAGTTTCTACATTTACTACAATTTGAGCTATAAAATTGAGACTGTTTTCAATGTGACGCTCAGTCAAATACTCCAAATTGTGAATTTTATAGTCTTACACCCATTGTTCTTTAAAATTCGTTGAACGGTTGATTTATCCAAATTCAATTCCCAGCTAGGCTGCCGTATAGAATTTCGTGGATTTTGTTCGATATACTGTCTAGCTGTATTAACATTGTTTCTTACCCTTCGGTCAATTATATGATTCTTCCGAACAAAAAATGCATCTTCATTTCGTTGCAAGGTCTGCTCCAATCTTATAAACATTCTGTGATCAGGAATGAGGCGCTCTGGATACCTTTCTCGATATAGCTCTACATATCAACCTTTTCTAAATGAGAAAACATTCTGTAAGTACAATTTTGTGACATTTATGCACTTTGAACAACATTCAATTATTTTAAAAACACCAAAATGGCAAGACCTTGTTTTGTTTGTGTCATAGCAAATGGTAGAAATTTTACATCTTGCTTTAGCTTGCTTTCATAGTCATTAATTGTATACCTAAGAATAAACATGTCAGGTTTAAGCCAGTAGAAAAAAAATTTAAAAAAAGTAACGCATTTAGAAGAAAAGTAAAGAAATGAAACAAAATAAAAATGACTGTTATCTCGAAATTGAAAGAATTCATCTGTTTCATTCAAATGTTTAGGAAATATTAAAAAACCATGATTTTAAATACCTTCATCTGTTATTTACCATTATGATACGGCCCGGTTATGATAAATTCTTTATAGAATCATTTCCCATGTTCTATAGAAATCACTTAATTGTCAGTTAATGCTGCTTTTTACAACCAAATTATTTTATAAGCGGCAGCCATTTTGACACAATGATAAAAATCATTTATATCGGTCAGTGGTCGCGCGGTTTAAGGCGTTAGTACTTGAATCGAGGTGACTAGACGGAGTTGGTTCGAGCCCAGCTGCTGGTAGACCGTATATAAGCTATATTCATAGAGGGGATTGGCACCCTCTCTGTGGGTATGGTAGGGTGGAATAATGTTGGCTTGGGTCAATGTGAGAGATTGATGCCGGTTGATATTTGACTACCCCCCTAATTAATGAGGTTTTCCAGGTTTTCCTCATTCCTGCACTGAATGGTGGTTAGGGCCTACCAACGTAAGTCGTTCCTGGGCGCAAATGCGGCCTGCTTAATAATAATATGCCGCCCCCTCTCCCGCACAAGTCTCCGACTTCTGGGCTAATCCTCGTGATTAGAATGAGGGGTAGAGATATTATTATTATTATTATTATTATTATTATTATTATTATTATCATTGTGGCGTATAAATATAAAAATATCACAAATTTAGTCGGTTTTCTAATATTGAATAGCCAAAACAAAGACTATTATGACAGGTTATAATGATTTTAGCGCTTTTAGCGCGAGTTTTAATTAATTATAATTATAATCACTTAATGCATGTAAAATTCACTATATATGTGCCATATAAATCACTATAACATTCTCTCCGCAATAAAAATTGCTTTACAAAGTGCAGTAAAACGCCTAAAATTATATTGAGTAGGACACCACATAACATTCGAGTTACAGCCATTGTAATTAAATGGAGATGCTCGTAACTTTATACCTTCTGATACATTTACGATACATTTAATAAATAATTTCGTTTTATTGATGGATTTTATACTACAAAAATGTCATGTTGTTGCTACTAAAGATACCAAAATAGAGTCGTTATAAAATTGTTTAGTTGATTTGTTGCTATAATACAATTATTTTTAAATTGTTTCCAGCAGACCTTACAAAATCGGAACATGCGTCTCCTGTTTTATTTATTACAGTTTCCTAAATTTAAGAGCAACAACCAATAAATTTCGTATACCAGCGGTGGGCAACTTGATAAATTGTTATTCCGAGAAATACTTGTTTACTAAATATATGGTGTTCCTATTACATAACGCCTTTAAATGGTACTTTATATCATTAATCGTTCTAGCAGCGATATATGTTCCACGCTGGCCATCGTAAAAAATACACTGCCATCCGACTCGGACACACTACACGAATTATTTACGTAGGAAGTCGACTTAAAAATATTTATTACGCGAATTTTCTTGCAAGGCTAAACTTCTGATTCATGCTAGCAGCAATTATTGTAAACGTTTAAAAACAACTTAAAAATAGACTATTATCACTAACCGCTAATGAATTACTGTCGTTTCGTATGATTCATTCTCCGCGAAACCGCAGGCTGTATCTGTAGATCTCAATCGGCTATTAACGAGTTCCCAAGCGAAATCGTTAAGGTGAAATCCAAAAAGCAAGCTATAAAACAACACACCCTTGAAAAGGGATTAACAACGCGTCTCTCGGATTTTTAGTGCGTCAGATTGGAGGTGTGGGGGTGAAAGAGGCAACATTTGAGACACTACAAAGCACTGACTAACGAATACCCTGTCTTTTAGCAACAAGCGAATAAAGTATAATCGCAACATAATTTTAACAACCCTTCCAGATGGGTACATGTACGTTTATACAGGGTGTCCCAAAATAGAAGGCCATACTATTAACCGCATATTCTTTGGACAAAAATAATGCGACTTTCCTTATGTCATTTTTTATTTGGGCGTCCCTGTTTCAATATACAGGGTGTTAAAGTTACATTTTAAACAACTATTTTTGTTAATAATCCCATTGTTTTGTAAGATGTATGCCTGAAATTTTGCACGTACTTTTATCTTATTCCGGCATACTATCATGTAATGTTGGTGAAAAAAATCTAAGGGCGATTGGAGGTAACTCAGATATGCAGTACCCTTTATCCCCTCCAATTATTTCTAAGTACGCCTATGCAGAATTATCAAACGTAGAATTTTCTTCTGATCATTTTACCTCTTATGTATTTTTTTGTTTAAATGCTCCGTTTTGAAGAAAAACGGCAATTTGTAGTGCCCATAAATCTATCATTCACTATTATTTTCAAGTGAAACTGAAATTTTGTGGATATAGCTACCTATTATTACAATATCTTGGCAACTTAGCAAATCGTAATACTTACTGAATGAATAATTGCTAATTAAAACAGAATGGATAATTTGAAATTTTATAAAACGGGGAATAATTATGAACTGAAAAAATAATATGGCATTAGAATGTCACATTCTGATATCTCGCGTATACAGCATGTTTGTCAAAGCTTGGGAAAAAGTACTACCACATATTCCGAGGGTCAAAATATGATGATCTAAATTTAGTTACCTACTTTAGTCCAAAATTTTATATTTTCCGAGATACAGGGTGTTGAAGTTATAATTTATTTTTTCCTTCATTATAAATTATAGTAGTAGTTCCAGAGACGTCATTTCCGAGATATAGGACATGCAAAGTATGCATGCATATATTTTACAGCATAATTAAACCATATACACACTTGAAATATCTCTTACCACGTAATTTTAACTGCACTACAATATTTTAACGTACATGATTGTATAGACAAGCCGACCATTACTAGATCAGGACGCTGTAGGCGCATGCATTGGATTGTGTTTACCATAACTATACCTATCTGTAAAAATACATAATATTAGTAAGTGTTATTAAATTTACAGAACTTTATTGATTTGCTGTTAAAATTACCAAATGAAATAGAACTATTACAATACATTCTGTATTCTCTATTATTTCAATAAATATTGTAAATTTTTTTAATATTTGTAAAATTATAGGAGATACCAATTACTATAACTAAAATTGTTAATATTATGTAAATATAAATAATTTCTTTGAAACAAATATTTTTAGAGTATGCAGTTTATCGAAGTAAGAAAAAGTAATTTAAAAAATTAAGGCCTCTATCCTAACTGAAAAAATTCTCAAAATTTATTTATTTATTCTTCGACTTGACAAACCGTAACATCATATTTAAAAACCTATGACCATAAATTAAATTCTTATATTTGTTGCGCCTCTTGCCCCAGCAAGTCAGCTGCACCAGATTGGGAGATTTTAACGGCCGGACAGACTGGACCTCGATGCTTAAATGTTTTGTCTTCCGGCATAGGTGACTAGACAGAGGAACAAATGCCGTAAATCAAGGGTTGCCGATTAAAGCGAAGGCCGCCTGATTTAGTTTGGTGTTCCTATAGACGAAGCCGACTGTCTCAGGCCGGGTAAGCTATAATAGGTAAATTCCGATCTCTGGAATTACTGGATTAGAACTTGAGCACCTAAAATAGCTGGGTTTATGGGAAAATAAAAGCAGCAACGGACAAGTTTTTTAATTTGATTGTACGCTATCGGTATCAGCCCCACACTGATAAAAATGTATCTGTCATTTAACGTAACTTTATGTTGGCAATTTGTGACCAGCGTAAAGTTATGTAAAATTACATGATTTAAATAAATGGCATAAGTACATTGTAATATTACAGAAGCAAACATGGATACAATTCCATGTTATGTTATTTTACAACTATTACGCTGAAGTCCATCATAAATTTGCGTCACTATAATTTGTATTGATTTATACATTCTAATTTCTAGGTTGGAATTGTAAAATATAGATTTAGATTTCTTATAGACAGGGTGTCCGGAAATGATGAGCAAAAAATTCAGGGGATAATTCTAGACCGAAAATAAATGCTACCTCTTTCTATAACATTTTTTCCAAAACTGATTATTAACGGAGTTACAGGGTGTTATAGTTAAATCTTATTTGCAGTTTTTTTTGCGATATCTTTTACCACACTCTTAATATTTTGACGAAATATCGTATATGGGGGTTTTTCAGGATGAGGATTATAAATTTGCCCACCGTTTTTTTCGCATTTTGTAGAAAGCCACGTAGGAGCCTTTATTTTGGTTGGAATGGTTTCAACTTTTTTGTGCTACACTTTATGCGAAATTTGACTGAACATTTATATTCTTCTAACCTTTTGACATAAAAAGGTATACTTTATTTATGTCGATAAATCTAACCGTTTTCGAGAAAAACGCTAAAATAACATTGTTTGCATGTGATGAATACGAAATCATTTTAATTTATTTTCTACATTAAACACAGGTTACTTGGAATAATTAGAGATAAATCGTAAATGTAAATAAAAAGTACATGACCCAAAACTGATCCTTGTGGTGCTCCTATTTCACCTAAACAAAAATCGGAATTGGTTACATTCACAGCATTTGATGTGGTATATTGTATATGAAAACATATTGTTTTTTAAATTTCATAAAATTAGTTAACCAATTTAATGCAACAACTCTTATGCCATAATCATAAAGTTTGTTAATTAAAATATCATGATTAACACAATCGAAGGCACAAAAAAATCCGATTGGGCATTCGTCCTTATCAATGCATTTAATGACTTCATCATATAAAGAATGAATAGCAGTTACAGGGTAGACAATCCCGACCGAAATCCATATTGGTTATGTGATAAAATTTGTGTATTATTTAAGAAATTCATCAACCGCTGTAAGTAAGCATATTATATATAAAATTTCATAATAAATTTAGTAAAAGTAAATAGAACCATTGTAGTAGGTACATTGTATTACCCCACTATTTCTGAATTTTATTACGTAAAAACACATACACTTGATGATTAAAATTTTCCAGATAATATTACATAAAAAGAGCATAACAAAACAGATATTTCCACCCATTTTTATCAGTGCATCTATAATGACAAAATCCGGTTGTTTCTGCTTGTGGTGTAACCTGTGCGTAAGTTGCAATTTTTTTAAGATGTTATCTCAGTAAACAGATGTGGCGTGCCTATAAATCATTTAAAAATATAACAAGGTAAACAACCAGCGTACCAATACGTGCTTTTTGCAAAATACGTTTTCAATCTGGCCAGTTTTTCTGTGTAGAAAAAAGCCGTTCGTGGTCGCAAGGTCGCTCTGAATGTCAACGCTTTTCGCAGATTCCTAATCTGCGATTATCTAGAAGGAGAAGTACGTGGACTTAAGTTAATGGCATTTTTAATCACTAATAGGTACTAGACGTTTCCGCTATCGAGGCTCAGCATAAATATTCCGTCTAATATTTTTTTTATCCACATAAAACACAAGGTAGCTACAAATATATCTCAATTAAAGTACATAATTTGAAAAACGCGTAGCACACTAAAACATCACTTTATTTTCTCATGTTAATTAATTAAATTGTATTTTTTGTGGTATGTCTTAATTTTTTTCTCTGCTTACTGGATTCAATTATTGACAATTATTTTTTTTTAAATTTTAATATAATATAAACTTTGGGAGACGCGGCTTTTAACAGGGTTGTACTTAGTTCACTCTGCCCATTATATTTTAGTTGTTTGCTAGCCGCTGTTCGTAATTTCTCATAAATTGGATCATACGTGAATAAAAAAATGCAAAACACTAGAATCAATAATGTGGTATGATAATAATTGTAAAAATTAAAACAGACATATTCTAGGGAATTATCTACTTTGTAATATTTATGAATAAATCATAAACAACTTCTGCAAAAACTAAAACATTGTAGGTATTTAAACCATGATTTTGAAGCCGTTAGTGATAGTTACAGCTTCTATCTCCTATGATGTACCGCGATTCGAGTTTGTACAGGTTGATTCATTATATTTACGCCACCTTTTATTATCGTATTTTTTAGAGATACAAAACAAAGTTTCGAATAACAGCTGTAGAGCTGTAACTGAATCTCTTTAATAAGCTAAACGAAGCACAGTAGCGTACAAAAATATGACATTCCTATCTTTAACCGATTTTGAGTTATTGAACATTGAATATCATAGATCTATTCCAACAGCTGTCGAGAACTGGTTCAGAACTATCAGAAATGTTTGACCAACTAAGTCTTACGTCGCATTCGCCGAAAGTACATTAACAACTGATCGGTCAGTGGTCGCGCGGTTTAAGGCGTCAGTACTTGAATCGAGGTGACTGGATCGCTGTGGGTTCGACCCCTGCAGCCGGTAGACCGTATATTAGCTATATTCGTGGAGAGATTGACACCCTCTCTGCGGGTATGGTAGGTTGGAAGAATGTTGACTTGGGTCAATGTGAGAGATTGATACCGATTGGCATTTAACTACCCCCCTAATTAATGGGGTTTTCCAGGTTTCCCTCATTCCTGCACTGAATGGTGGTTAGGGCATACCAACGTAAGTCGTTCCTGGGCGCAAATGCGGCCTGCTTAATAATAATATGCCGCCCCCTCTCCCGCACAAGTCTTCGACTTCTGGGATAATCCTCGTGATTAGAATGAGGGGTAGAGATATTATTATTAACTCAACTGTCTGAATAGTTCTGGACGGTTCGTAGTCGATTCTTGCTGTTGTTGGAACAAACCCCATATATAAGCTATATTATACGAACGGAAATTACAATTATCATAGTCCATGAAATTGACAAGTATTCAGTTATTATTATATGATATTTACTTAATCAAATCAACGGAAATTGAAATAAATATTTGAAATACTAATAAATAATAATTGTTTTGTACCATTCTTAATAATTTATAAATTTTCAATAAGTCGAAAAACCGTTAAAGATAGGAATGTCATATGCCATATTTTTGAAATCAGAAAAAAGAATAATTTAAAAATTCTACAATACACAGGGGGTTCCATTAAAAACTATTTTAGTGCTTCTTTTACCCCTCAACTTCTGCATGCCACTGTGCATACAATTTTTTACCATTTATTCTAGTTTCTTTAACTTTTTGAAAACGTGATATCATTGTACTTGTTTAACATTTACCGAAAAGTAAGTTTATTAACTGAAGATTATTGAGAATAAATTGCTCAAAAAGTCAGAAGGCTGTGTAGGTATTTTGCAGCGGTCTAAAAATTATTATTTTTTCTCAAACACTAAGAACAATATGCAATTTTTTTGAAAGACAAAAAAGTTTCTGATTAAACAAAGCTACCCTAAATTATTATTATACATGTTAAAAAATTTAAAAGTATAAGAAAGTTTGGAAAATAAACATGGCAGAAGTGGTTTATTTCACTCCATATAGCAAACCAGAAAAATATGGCAGTAAAATGTCATTTTATAAGTACACTGATAAAAATGATTGGATATGGTCATGGTCATACATTAACGTAAAAAATATAATACCGTACTGTATTTTTACATATTTTATGTTAAATTACATGATTTTTCCTAAACATAAATAATAACGTTTTAAAATTATATATCATGTGTACAGAAACATGGTTTTACTATGAAAAATGTGTATTCATAAGTAGAACTTTTCCATTACAGTTGTAACATTATATTCTGGTTTGTTATATGATACCATTGACCTAACCAACAATCCACCCTGTAATATCGCTAATAATTTTTATCAGTATTACGTTCCTGCCTAATGTCGTTCAACTGTCTTTGAGAACAATAGGCAATTTGCATGAAGTTTTTAAATGCTTAAAAATTTTGTTATTTTATAGAATATCTTGCTAATTCTGTAAAATTGTTCTTATATTTTTCATAATTAATTATTTTATATAGCAATTTATTCAAATATAGTCACGGGTTCGGAAACAACATTCTGATTCATTCACGTCACAGTATATGGAAATGTCCATGGTGACACAAGTCAAATTGTCAAATCGACGTAGTTTAGCGAACTCGTTTCGTAACTTCCATAATATGTGTTTGTGTGGTGTCCAGCATTAATTATAACATAAGTTTTGGATTGCCGAAGGATGGAACCGATGAAACACAAATTAGTATTGTGTGGTATCAAAGTGCAAAAACACTACGGTAACCACCCCGGAAAAAATATTCTTCTTAGTTCCTAAACATGAGAAAATGCGTAAGAAATGGTTCATTTCAATGAATAGAGACGAAAGAGAGAATGCAACATTATCGAACACAACGGCGTTATATTGTTGCGAGGATCATTTCACTTTATTCAGAGATTATAAAGATGATGTGTGTTTTAAAATTAATAGTTGGAAGAAAATATGGAGAATTATTGGCAGCACAAATTAAATGGGAATGTACAAAGACTACAACTAAAAAAAGTGTAATACCCAATATTTTTTACTGTCACGGTAAAATGGTACCTGAGCACCAAATTAATGCAAAAAGCATACGTCTTGAAATTATTCACCATATAATTTGTAATTTCTTCCAGAAACGAAAACATTGACAATGAGTCAATTTTGGGCAGGTTATCTAATTGTCCTTTGACAAATGCACTCTCTGTTGCCATTATTTACTATAATTGTATGGATATTAAACACAATGCACAGCAACAAAACAAATAATAATTTGACTTTGACAGTTCGATTTTGACATTTATGTCACGCATATAAAACAACATGACATGTTCATATACTGTGACGTCACATAACCGCCATTTGTATTTCTCGTGTTTTTGTGGTTGGGAAAGACGTAATGAATTTATTAATTTATTACCGCTTTATTTTTGCAGAGAATGACATAAAACTAACACAGTACACATAAAATGAACTGAATAATAATTTGGTAATAAAATAAAAAAGAATGCAAATTGCCTATTGGAAAAACCAGACTCCCGCTCCTCTTTTAAAGGGCAAGCTCCAAATAATAAATTTTATATGAAAGATCTTCCTTAAAATTTGCTAAGGAAATCTCTGAATTTTTTGTTATGCAACACCTTGTATATTCTTTTACATAAATCGTCCCGTGCCTGTACAATGTTGATTCAATTAATTTACATTACTTAACTAAAATTCGCTCCGTTAATGGTATACCTGTCTACTTGTTGCACGAGCCACGAAAATTAATTACAATAATAATAGCCAGCTCGTATATTATTTAAATAATAAAGGAGAGACGCTGGTCCACTGCGATATTTGCATAATTTTTAGTGGGGCACATCGCTTCGGCGGGCAGTCCTTACCGACTGATGGTCATTAATCTTACAGTCAGAATTCTGTGTAGAACAGTAAAGTACCTAATTAACATAGTTTTGCATAAGTGTGCCACTACGTGTTAATGCATTCCTACCGTTTTACATGGTACGACGCCGATTATTATTTATTTACTTAACATCATATCGCTTTGAATTAGTTATAGTTTTCAGACATCAAGAGCGCTGAGACTTTACATTTCAATTATTCCTGCATATGGTCTCGCACAGTTGTTTCGTTCGGCTTCCGGAACAGCGGCGTGCCTCAGGGAGGTGCGCTGGGCCTTGTAACTAACCACAAAATAGGTTTAGAAGAAATACTTGAAAGGAATGAGATTGATAATATGCAAAACTTTTCTAATCAACGACTAAGTGATGAAGAATTTAAGATGTAAGTTAAATATTTGGGCAAATGGTAACATTTTTAAGTTGATGAGGCTTACGAATTACATGGAAGCATCTAATTTTTAGTATAGGTACCATAAAATCTTAAGTTATTACAGCTTTTAGCAGTTCTAAAATACTTTATCAAATGCTCCATTTTTCTGGTTACTTTTTACCAATTTCAATAGGCAAAAACTTTGATATTGACATTGTTGGGATAAAATCTAGTATTTTTTGCTCTTCGAAACGGTCGGGTTTAGGTATAACATTTAAAGAGAGAACTCTAAAAATATTTTATAATGTTTCATGTAATTTTACAAATATTATGGAAATTTACAATAATAATTGAAATAATCCCTAACTAAAGCTTGTAATATATAGTTCTGTTATTCACACAATATCTTGTAATAGTTCTATTTCACTTTGTAATTTTACTGAGATAGTTTCGGTAAACAAATTCCAACGCATGTGCCTACAGTGTCCTGATCCAATAATGGTCGGCTTGTCTATACAATCATGTGCTAGATATTGTGGTGCAATTGAAATTAAAGTGGTGTACGGTAAGACATCCTTTTACCTACATTGCCTTTTTTACTTGTGGTTAAGTTTGAGTATCTTTAGCTAGATTGCTTGATCACTTTATTTTTTTTTATATTTATCACAATGCTTGAATTCTTTGAACACATAGAATCAATTTATTGTGATATACTATATTTGGTACCTTTTCTTATTTTTTATAATATGGTGATAAAGCATTGCATAAAGCATAAAGTCAAGAGGACAAATATATTTTTGCAATCACTAACCGCCTAGATTCTACCGTTGCAAGGCTTTCCATTTTAATTTTCTCGCTGCCAACGTGGATCATCACCTAAATCAAATGCATAAAAGATCCTAAAGAAATCCGAAAATAATCTTATTTATCTACAACCGTCTTCAACCCGTTATTCTCGATGTGATTGATCATGCAAAATGCCAGACATACTGTGAGAATCAATACCCAAATTTATTTAGATCATCTTTAAAGATGCAACCCTATCTCATTCGCACAAACCAGGATGCGAATTCGGAAATTATCCCACGGACATCATCCTAAAATTTATGCAATCACAGTCGCCCAAACAGAATGATCAAGCCCAACCCCTGAACTGCCTACCTGAGTTGTACCTGTTCCACTGGGCCTCATCTACATTTTTACATGTAGGCTTTTGACCCTACATATTCAAATAAGAAATCGAATATGCTTAATAGCCTATCACCACCGATTCGAAAAATCCACTTCCGATAGACCTACCTGTACCCTATGCAGGTAATGGGTAAGAGGGTTAACCATAGCGCGACCCGGATATAGGGGAAGTGTATTGGAAATCCAGCAAAGGTTTCCTTAATCGGCGCATTAGAAAGGGAAGGTGAATCCAAGGGTTAACCATTTAAATAGGTGTCCTTTACACGTAACATTCAGACAGGTAGTTTTGCATAATTTGGCATACATTAGGCAGGTAGGCAAAAAACACTTCCCACTACCCATTCCCGGGGCCTTATTTGTTTGCTGTATTTACACTAGACCCCTCCTAGACTCAACAATGTAATCAGATTCTGTTACAAGTGCCTAGACTTTGCATACGCGCGGGGAGAGGGCCCGTCAGCCTCCCCTGCGGAACTCCGTATACCTGAAGGTATTTTATTAATTTGGGATGGCCTTTTAGGCCTGGAGATGCAAATTCGCGTACCCTTATTCAAATTATGCAACGTATTTGAATAAAGTATAGGGTTTTTTCTCATGGATAAATTAAAGGGTTGGTCTTAAGGAAAGGAACGGTTTTTTCGGCGGAAGGTTAAGAGTAACGATTTTTTTTAGTCAAGGTGGCAATTTCGATGGATTTGGCCGCTATTGTGAATAAATTTGGCCGTTACAACAGCTTATGCAAATCAGAGGCGGAAGTGATTTATGTTACTGATTTTAAGTGTTGAAGTTCCTTATTGTTCAATAATATGAAACATACAGAGTGTTTCTCATAAAAACCGACACAGAGCAGGTGCATATATGGAGTCCCAAAATATTACAATTTAAACAAACATACCTATATACACAGGCGAAAAATTAAAAAAAAAATAATATCAGAATTAGGTACTTTAACTTGGAATAACCAAATGTGGTACATGATTTAGGTTTATTATTAGTTATATTTGACTGTGAGTTCAAGTAAATCGAAACGCTACGAGGTATTTATTGAGCGTAAGTCACCCTTAAAATTATACCAAACTTTTTTTCCATTGATTGAATTTAAATAGAATTATAATATCCCGCGCACAATTTAAATATTTTTTTAATCTTGTTAAATTTAAAAACACTTGAAGACCTTCAAGAAAAAAAAATGAATTTCTTAAAACAAGATTGTAATAGTGTTTATTTGAAGAAATCAAAAAGTCAGGAGTAGGCTCTGACTTCAAAATTTGACAGTAATAAAACTATAAAATATGTTCCTAAGCATATATAGATGTTTGGTATTAAAGAATATACATATAGTTTCATTAATATGATTTGTGGAAAATTTGATTTATATCATCTTAAATACCTTTACAATAGAGTAAAAAAAATTATTCTAATTTTTTAATTCTGTCGAAATTGAATCAATTATTACATCTCGTAAATTTGTTTGTATAGTGATTTGACATAACAAATAAAATGTTACGGAATATACATTAACTAATACATTTCACCTGCTGTGTTAAAACTAACATATACGTGATACATATTTCTTATAGAATAAAAGCAGTACATTAACAGGTTTTAAATTTAAAATTTGTTATGCTCTTCATACAATTACTTGTACTGCTTATTAATGACAATTGTTTTCAAGTAATCCTCAAATTTTAACTGAAGGTGCATTGCGTTTGATGATGATTATAAACGTTAAATTTATAATACCTTTGGAAGATGACATTATTCTGTAAGTAACAGATTGAAGTATGCGTAAAACCTGTATTTTACCAGATGTTTCTGAACTATATTCCTTCACAGAGGCTAAAAAGCATCAAAATAAAGAATACACATTCACTTACCTGTGGTCCAAAGTGCCATGTGACCCAAAAATTGAATTTAGAATTATGAAGTACTTACATATTAATAATATATGGGGCTTTCAATTATAATTTATTATAGGACTTATTTGTATAGAAATTGATACCCCTAAAGACAACAAATGAATTTCAGAACAGTGAAAACGCAGTTCAAAGGTTGAGATACATCGGTAGAGTTACCCCAGCTTATGAAGGCCGTGGACAAGAAAAACCGTAACGTGTTTTAAATAAAGTGGTAGACATTTTACACTTTGTTGATGAAACAAACGAGTTTACACGTTAAATGAGTAGTACCTACTAACAACCAATACTACTTCAGATTGTCGTCTGTTACGTACGGTATGATAGAGGAATGTTTATATAGGATAGATTTTCTAAATCAGCCATAAAATACGGAATTAAACTTAATTTTACATTTTCCTATGACTTTTTTGCATTGAGTAAACAAATATAAGTAAATATGGAAAATAAAAACTAAAAAATGGCTTTGCCAGCTAAAAAAAATATATCCGATACTCTAATCGAAATTAGGGCGCCTAAAAAAATTAACAGATTTTCTTAAATAAAACTTAAACCATTCGGACAAAAATCATATATTTTCCTTTTGTCTTTCGGCACCTTCCTCTATATAACCAAATTTTATAATTAAAAAGATTTTAGATTCCCTAATTTTGGATACCTAATTGCCTAATTTCAGGTACTTAAAGTTATGTATTTTAGTATCCGTAATTAGGAACAAATCCAATTTTAACTTAAATTACTCTTTTTGTCAAAACTGTGGGTGAAAAGAACTTTTTGTTATAAACATACATCTCTTATAACCTATGCTTACCGAGCAATCTATCCATAGATTTAAAATGTAAATAAATATCAAAAACACCACTCACAAAATATCACACATAAAAATCTTTGTTACTGCGCTGCGAAAAAGAATTTGACAGTTCTTCTAGCTGACATAACATCGGACGTAAGCACAACTATTATTTAAATTCTTATAATGTAACTAAATACATGCAGCAGTAATGAAATTGCCCGTAACAGAGCGATAATTTTATAAAATTATGGCGAAAATGGGAACCTGTCCGAAATTAGGCTACTTTCCTCTAAGTAGCTTATTTAAGATATTTTTTAATTCAGTTTAGTTCTAACGGTATTTCACCACATTTTAACCTGGAACAAAAATGCTCAAATTATCTCACCGGGCAAAAATATGACAGTTTTGCCAGTTTCGTTACTTTGAAAAATTGTGTATTTTCATGTTGAGATAGTGTTTCTGGTATACCCGATAGCTTTTACAGTGTAATTCAAGTAGTTCTTCCACAGTGACAATTACAGATTCCTTTTCCCATTCTCACTTAAACGTCTACCCTTGCGGGCTAATTTTAATAAATTCAGCAAACCTGCACCGACTCAGTGCTCATTGCGGTAAATTAGAGCCACTAGAACAAGATGTTGAGTATCAACAGGTAAGATAAAGGACATACATCAGCGCAGCGCCATATAAATTATGTAACAAACCAAACGGTAGCAGGTAGGATGCGTTTGAGGAATATTCAAATCGGCTGTTTAGCATAGGCTAATTATTGTAGTGTAACTAATAAGCGTTCATTTGTTCTATCACCTTCCGCATTCAGACATGTGTATACCTTAAGGGTTTGTATTTATCTTCGAAACGTAAGCGATTTTGTTCACATATGACATTACAGGCAATATTTTATGCTGGTAAAGTTAAATATAGATTTAAAGAGTCACCAATAAAAGGAAAATTACAATTAGTTTATTCAAGTAGGTAGTTTGTTGACTGCTTTAATTACGCTTGTGCGATGATAGGATGCAGATTTTGCATTTTAAAAACGGTTATTTGTTTTGATGTTTGCTTTTTACGTATTATTGGGTATACCTAAATATACACTTAAAATTTTAATACTCATATCAATCAAAAAAAGTGCCTGTCCAAGTTAGAAAATACGAATACGAAATAGAGTATTTTTAAATTGTGATACACATATCTAGTTTAGTACTTTAAAATATTCGAATACCTACGTTAATATCTTCAATATTTAGAGCCTCTGGCAATACCAGTCATGCAAAGTCTGTACTGAATATGAGATGCAGCGCTTGACGTCTATGAGGATATTCGGAGCCATTAAGTTTTGTGAGGTTATGGGGTATACTTCGAAAAGGTATGTATGTATGAATACTAAACATTGCATCAATGGGATTCAACTTTAAGTGCTTAAATGAAGGTTTTCAAAATACTACGTTTTTATTCGGTGCTGCATTATCCATTAATTCATTCAAGAATGCTTATGCTCGTCTCCATGCTGGTGTCTAGTGCACTAGTTTGTTTGGCGTCCTTGTTCGGGTATGGCCGGTTTCGATTTCTTTTTATAATTTAACTTCTCACTTCTCAGTGTATTTTCAACTATTTTGCCGTGTGTTTATTATCGATCTTTATTCAAGTGACTATATGCTTTTGCATGATTTCATTCATCTGTTTTGTATTTTATCTGTGTTCTACAACGAGTTAAGAACTGAAAGTGTTGATCAGTAGTATGGTAACGTCTATGAAATGTATCAATTGATCAAAATATGTAGTCATTAAAGAGTGTGATTATAAAACATACTTCAGATTTGTTAGTTTCAAAATACACAGTTCACTCTACATGTAAAGTGTCATGTTTTTCATATTTTTATTGTAAAATATACATAACGGTTGTTTCTTTATTGAAAATGCATGCTCGTTTGGTTTTCAAAGAAAATTTACTTGTAAACAGTGTCAGTTCGACATGTTATATGTATATAAAAATGTTTCAATAATACCTTACTTGTATTTTGTATTATACATTGCATAATATACTTACTTTTTGGAATTTTGACTTGATTATCGTTCCTAATTATATTAAATGACACTTTAAGGTAAGTACAAAATTACTTAATTTATTGTCTAAAATACAGTTAACTTATAAGTTAAAAAGTTATATTGTATCAATATAACATGTCCAATTATTTCTTTATTACAGTCAACTTTTAATGAACAATTCACTTGTCCTTAGTGTATCAGAAATACTTATGGCATACTGATGATAGCTAGCAAGCTTAAAACTGACATATGGTAGTGGCGCTGCATCGACTGTTAGCTATAGGTTTTTCAGGTGTAATTTTATGCTGGTCGGGGAATAACCGGCATAGTAATTGTTTTTTAAAATTCTGCTCTTGCAATGTCGTTGTCGTCGAGAGCGATAGTTGTCGAGGGCTTTGAATAGTATCTGCAGTATGGAAGGTGGCTTGGTGTTGAGACCACTCAGGTCGAGAATGGAGTAGCCAGTGGCCACTAGATGCAGCTATGTGCTACGTCACACATACAAAACTATTTTTGTCAGGTTATAATTAAGCATGATATTCATTAAAGTTTGTTTCGTTAAATCATATCTACTAATGTTTTTTAATCGTATCAAAATTTTAGCTTCTTAGCAAACAAATATAAAATCTATATTTCTAGATATCTTTTTTAAATTTAATATACTTTTCATTGGCAAAGTTTGTAAAGGAGTTGATGAGTAGGGATACCCAAATATGTAATACTAAAAATATGCGCATAGGTATGTACGGAATTTAGTCAAATTATGTATAAAATGTTAGAAATATGCATATAAATTTTTTTATTTGAAAAATACAAATGAATTGTTTCATTTAAAAACAAACAATAAAAACAACTATAACAACAAACAAATAAAATACAACTTTAATTTAACACAAAACACAATTGACGTGATATCTTCAAAAGCACAATCAGAAATAAAATTATTTGCCTACTTGGACTACATCTCATAATACATAATTTACTCAAATTTTATTTATACTATCTGAGAGAATAGCTTTGTTTGCACAACACCCGAATCATGTTTCCAATCGTTAGATGCATGCGCATTCCAACCAAAACAATGCATTTTCAACCTCATGTAGACATTAAAAATGTACTGACTGCGCGTCTGATGTTTCCAACTGTTCTGCGAACAGGGCTAATATATGTCTAGATTGCACATAATATGCGCTTTGTATATTTGAGTTACTCTGCTAATGAATTATCCTGTACAATAAATATTCTTAATTTTTTTACCTGTTAATGTAATATGGTATTTTGCCACTTGTAGTGTAACATACCCGGGTTCGTTCAACATTGTTGAAAGAGGAAGTATTTGGCCAATAATCGAGAAGATTTACATACGTTGTGTTTATTTATATTATTTATTAACTTACCTCGAATGTGCTACATATTTACGAAATTAGGAAGATTTGAGTAGTTTTAAATAAAACAAAACAAATTACTAAATACACTTCGTTTATTAGTTTTCTGTCAATGGTGTAATAGCCTACCTAACCACCTATCAGTGCAGTACTTAGCCTTGAATTCACGGGGGAAAAGAGCACGACAGAGAAAACCCCGATCACAACTCAAAAAATCGCTGTCGCTATTGCAATGGTAATAAAAATGATGACAATAATAAAAATGTATCTCTACTTCAGTACTTGAATACACGGTAATATAATCATAATTCTACATACAAAACTGAAGAGTGTTTTGGTTAGTTAGCCGACTTGCGTCAGAAGGTACTGAGGTCCCATACGGGAGGCTACCCAGCTAGTAGTTGAGGGGTTGAACAAACATCTCAAATCATATCTCATGCCTCATCTGTTTTTAACGGATGTTTGTCCAGTCACGGGAGAAAATATTAATAGAATCACCAAGGCTCTTACAAACATCTGACAAGCAAACCGCTAATTCAAGTAATAAAGTAGTAGTCGTAGATAATTAATAATAACTTACAATACCATTTACAACAGCATAACTTCGACTCAAACTAAAGTTATACATATAATTTCAGCAATAAATTAACCAGTACTGTTTTACTTCAAAATTATAATAAAATATAATGAAACTGTAATAAAATATTGAACAGACAATAAAATAATAGAAGGAACACCATTCACTGTCTCCCAGCCAACCTGCCGAAGTCTTAAAACCCAACTAACTATCCGTTGAATCTCGCCCCGCGTTCACATGTGTATTATTGTTTCGTCTCTCTAGCTAATGGGTATATAATATTATATACAGGGTGTTATTCATTCAGCAGTACAGATACGACAAATGATACTTCAAGGAGTTCCAATAAAATATGAGATACAAAATTACATCTCCATTTATGAACACTTTTCCAGCTTTTGAGACTTTATCAAAGAAAGAGATTGTCCTAACGAGTACAAGTTACGCGTTCGTTTAATTTTAACACCTCCTATGTCCCGCTGGTAGACAACCAAGGCAATCTAGCATGCAGATACCGTCGTAAAGAATAATTTACAGATCGCAACCATAAAAATAGTACCAAGAACAACCACACGCAATAAGCAGTGGGAGCGTGTTATCCAATTTAAAAAACCATCTCCTGATTAAAAGAAGTATACGCTAATAATTAGCGAGTGATTTATAACCCAAATAAAAGTAATAATTACCCAGTTGTTTATGCAAATTAATGAAATAATACCACATAAATAAATAAGAGGAAGGTGGACTTAATTATGTATACTCCTTGTATTTTATTCTACATATTATGCAGATTATTTAAATTTATTGTAAATAAAACAATCGACAAGGTCGAATAACACACTAATGCGAGTATTCAAAGTATTTGTATTAATTCAGCCTGCAAATTTGTCGATACGTTCGCATCTATCCGAAATATTTTAATTGAAGGAGGTGTCTACTAGTTAGGAGAATCGTTTCCGCATTGCCGTGCCTCATTGCATATTTATCTTAGGCAAAAAAGACTCATCTTTGACTGAGACTATCCTTTTGGACGTCGGTAAAATATTCAAATGTATTTAAATGAAATTAAATAAAAACCTTAGGCAGCCGCACGATCAAATCTACATTAATTAGCCTCGTTATGACATTTTAATTGAAAGTGAGTTACGGATTTGGTAGCATTTGCCACGTATTACAGATTCCACTTTTTTTCTTTGCATTTTTTAAATGAAATTGCAAATATATCTTCGACCTACAAAATATTACACATAGTTGTCATTAAAGGTATGGTTTTCAGTTCAACTGAGATTTTTAGGCACAAAATAAATAATTTTCTACACTGAATGTATGATTTATTTAAATTTGTTTAACCATTTTAAGTCCATAACTAACACAGTAATTTTCAATAATATTTGTTAATTTACTAATTCTCTGCAAAGTTTCAATGTAATTAAATAGATAATACATGTAAAAATTATATACAGGGTGTCCTGAACAACAGGATTATTACACGCTTTAATTATTATTTCAATTAATACTGTAAATTTCCTTAATACTTGTAAAATTCCATGAGGGCTATAAAATTACTATAGCGAATATGGTAAATATCATGTAAATATAAATCTCTTTGAAATTTTAGACATTTTTTAGAGAGTACGGTGAAGGTTAGCAAAATGCTGCAAGGCGTCACTTCATTATACAAAAACTTTTCTGAGTAGTCACAAATTGTTCACAATAAAATGTCTTACTAACTGGCATCATGTTCACGTCAAGTCAGGCTCTGTGTATAAAAGCAGTGACAATTTTGAATATTTGCTATAGTTTTCTACAATTTCCAATTTTACTCTTTCTGTTCTTTTTCTTTTTGCATGTTGTTGTCATTTACAAATATTAGCTTAGACGCTTTCGATGTACATAACAATATTAAATTTAACTCGACCAGTCATCTTTAATTCTAGCAACTTGAGTCACTAGAATAAATAACAAAGGATAAAAAAGACATCTTGAAGCAATATTACCAATAAACGAAAAATAAAAATAATAATTGTTGTTATTTATATTGCTTGTAATGGTTCCAGTTTGTAAACAATGAGTTGCTATAAGTTAAATAAATGTTCGCTCTTCGAAGCTTTCAAATGAAACAAGTAAATTGTCATAGTTTTTTTTTCTGTTAATGCAACTATTAACTTAACAAATTACCTTATGATGTCTTGAAGTAATTCTAAACCACTTTGTTATATAATTCTTCCAATTATAGCTAAATTAAATTAAAAAATATACTTTTTTCTTGAAACTATCAAGACTAGATATTTTAGCAGATATTTATTGGATTAATACTGGACTAATATTAAAAATAAGATAATTACTATAGATAAGAAATTAATTTACATTACTTAAAGTTGGCACCTGTCACATTATTGTTTTTTTATCACAACCATTAGAACTAATTGATTTCTCACAAACAGCTAAAAATTCAACGTATTTTTATAAACTCTACAGAAGCATAGTACTTAACATACAGGTATAAAAACTTTTATATTTGTTAGTAATCAGAATTGTGTTTTGTATAATGTTGTTTCTTTCTTTCATCTTCAGTGATGTTAATCGGGACCACTCTGTATACAGGGTGATTGAGAACTTATCCAAAAAAAAAAACATTTTCTAAATAAAATCAAAAAGGACAGTTCGAATATCATTTAAAAACTGGAAACTGGTGTACTGTAAAATCTGACCCTATGTATGAGCTTGCATAAAAATGAACGGACAAAAATTTTAATCAATTGAATGAATGAAGGAAATAAATAAATACAATTTTATAACACCTATTCTATATTAGCAAATTCAACTGCTTTTGCCGATATTGTTATTATTAATTAATAAAATGAATTTATGGTTTCAATTAATAACTGTTCAAAGTTTAGTCCACCGACGTGCAAACACATTTGGGCCCATCTTACCCAGTTTCTACGAACTAACACAAATATTTCTGGTATTATTGGCATAATTGAGACTCGTGTATGATATGCCACACTGTTGATTGGGATATTCCTTGTACTTGTTGAGCCATTGCCTGATACTTTCGGGGATTCCCTTCAACAATCTCTAACATGTGTTCCTCAGATGCTGCAATACGCCGTGTACGCCCTGAACCTCAATCTCTTCTACGTTTCGCTTGCAAATTTCCCGTTTCACACCCGCGTTGTACTACCACAGTATAAGTAGCTGCATTTGGCACATATCTACCGAGAAATCGTTATTGTCATTTTGTCTTACTTCACCATAAATTAAAACAAGTTCAACTACGAGTTGCTAAAACGTAAGCTATTAGTGATACTTCAAAAACTAATGTAAACATTATCGCAAAAACGTTATTACTAAAATCTGCTTTCAGTATTGAAACAGTAAAATTGGGTAAGTATGCAAAATTTGTATACAATCGACCTACATTGATTTTTTATTTCATTTTGATTTTTTTTCATTAGTGGTGCGTTCTGTATTGCATACAACAAAATAGTATTACGGAAGTTTTTCTTAGGTCTAATTTGATGTTTTACTTAACGTAGATTTTTTTTTCATAGTGGCTCCCCTGCTGTATTACATTTATATAAAGAAAAGGGTTTGAGAATAAAAAATTTAGAATGTGTAACATTTTAATATCCTAGACCTACTTGAAAAAAATATAAATTCTAGCAAACATCAAAGCAGGCCTAGGACACTGAAGCTTATTCAAGTTTTCATTCTAAGAAGCTTTTCTAAATAACACTTTGTCATATATCAAACATAAAGGGCTTTACTAACGAGAAAAGTCCGAAATCAAGCAAAGAAAGTAAGTTTAGAACTTTGAAATTTCAAATCATAGATACTTTCCAAGGCTTATTTGATTTTACAAATTAGCGTATCTTGAAGGTACCACAAACAAACACACTCACTTCTTTCGTCTCTTGCCAGTACCGTTTCACCTATCGGGGGACACCTTGTATATAGAGTACAAATACAGAAAAGATCGCAACTCGTCGTAGGTTGGCTATAAATAAGCGTTTCTAACGCAGTGAGATGTTTATGGTCCTCTGTATCTGTGTGGCCTTGCATAATCTTCGTGAATATGGTAAAAAGGTAAGAAGGACACCGCGCCACTATCAAATGTCAGCGTGATGATATCTCGCTCTACCTTGGCACTAACCGACTTCTGGCTGTTTAATTATTCCTGTCGATAACGAGGTGCTGCTATTCGTGTGATACTAAAACAAAAATACCAGATAAGATTAAGAAATGTGGGTCGTGTTGTGATTTTATAGCTGATTACAATGAGGTTTAATCTGTTTCCAATGGGTTTAGAATTTGAGAAAATAAAGTTGCACAAACAAATTTCTTCTAATAATTAAATATTTTCATTTAAAAAGTGTTATACAGACAAAAGTTTTTTAGTTTAATCAATATTTTTCCACCTTTTGGTAATCCTGAGTTTATCTCGCTCGTTTAAAATGAGCCTCGTGTTCTTTTGTCCTATACGTAGAACAGAATGACAGTATATAAAATCTATGAATTAAATCATTTTGTTTAAATCAAATTCCAATATCATTTAATTCATAAAAAAACATTTTACTAGTATTTGCAGTATGAGGTATTTTTAATATAACCAAACATGCATGTGACTTTTCCGCATAGTCTAAGATGAAAGTGTAATTATTATCTTTATTATAAAAAGTTTGTATTTCAGAAAAGTTACAAACAAAATTCTTAACATTTATATAGTAGCAGTTGACCAAAGAAATATTAAACTGAAATATATAAGCTTCTTTCATCTAACCAATATGATAACGCCACGCTACTAATTACATCACTACAGCGGACTGTATAATAAATAATTAACAAAAGTTACTATAGAACTTACCAACAGACGATGTTTCCCAAGCGATCGTGTTCTGGGAGAGAGGAGAGGGATGGAAATTAGGAAGAAAAGGATTGCTGAACTGTACCACTTATCTAAACACCATCCAGTTAGTTTACACCGTCTTAAAATGTTTCTGACTCTACAATTTTATCACAACTGCACTTTTTCCAATTAAAGAAACAAGTCAAAGCTATAAATTACTCAAAATGTTGTACTAGACTGTCTTAAAATTCTAACGTGTTTCAATAAAAATAAAACCACAAAAAAACCTACGAATGAAAAAGCGCTACAAAATATCTATTTTATTTCTAATATACCGCCGCGTATGGCAGTGGCGTAACCATACCCCACCCGTGAAAACCCCAGTTTTTCAATCAACAGGCATAGCCGCGTGAACGAAAAACAAAAATAAATTATTAAACGCTATATTCTATAGCAATCTACGTATTCTATTTCTAATAAAATGTAATGTACGAAACTAGATATATATATAAAAAAAAGAAAAAGAAAAACTATATACCAAGAAAATCATTGCTTCGGTAGCGGACACAGTTTAATTACTGGTCTTTTATAAGTACCATTTTTAGTTTTAACTAAAGCAGTCCGGATGATCCCATCTGGACCGGGGTAAACTTCGGAAATAATACCTAACGGCCAATTAAGCGGAGGCACATTATCCTGCAACAATATTACCAATGTTCCTATTTTAATAGGACAAGTGGGACTATTCCATTTTTGTCTAGTTTGTAAAGAACTTAAATATTCATTTTTCCAACGCTTCCAATATGATTGTACCAAATTATCCAATAATTGTTTACGATCTAATCGATTAAGAGGTTCATTTGAGACATCTACAGCTGGAAGAAATCTGAGAGGAGTTACTGTCAAGAAATGTGCCGGTGTAAGAACTTCTGGTTCCGCGGGATCCGAGCTAAGCCAACAAAGAGGACGACTGTTCAATACAGCCTCAATTTGGGTAAGAACCGTGTTAAATTCTTCATACGATAACACTTGAGCGCCTAACACTTTATGCAAATGTGTTTTAACACTTCTAATATTTGACTCCCATATACCTCCCATATGGGGAGCTGATGGAGTATTAAATCTCCATTCTATTCTATTTTTAAGTAATTCATCCTTTAAGGCAGTAGTGTACTCCGAGGATGCAACAAATGTATAACATTCGTCAAGTTGAGCCTTTGCTCCTACATAATTAGTGCCACAATCGGTATGTAAAACTTTAATAGGACCGCGCCGGCTTAAAAACCTTTGAAAAGCAGCTAAAAAAGTAGAGGTTGAGAGATCGGAAGCAAGTTCTAAATGTAGACATTTTGTTGTTAAACAAATAAAAAGACATATATATGCCTTTTGCGTTTTTACTCCGCGTTTACGACTTAAAGTGATATAATACGGCCCGGCAAAATCTGACCCTGTTTCAATAAAGGGTTTCACTTGACTAACTACCCTAGCGGAGGGTAAGTTAGCCATTAACGGACTACTAGGTTTAGGTTTGAACTTAAAACAAAATTACAAAGCGAAATGCGTTGGCGTACCACACTACGTGCAGACAATATCCAATATTTTTGTCTTAAAAGCGATAATAACAAATGAGGTCCTGTATGGAGATACATTTTATGATAATAGTCTATCAAAATATTTACCAGGTGATCTCTTTTTGGTAAAAGAACTGGATGCTGATGATCATACCCCAAACCTGAGTGAGATAGTCGACCACCAACTCTTAATAAATTGGTATCTAAGGGACACAATTTTTAATTGATGGGAACATGATTTGCCCCTTTCTAAAGCGGTAATATCGTTTCTAAAATAAACTCTCTGCACAATATAAATTAATGTTTTTCTGCTTTATCTAAATCACTCGACAAAATTTCCATTCTACGAGGTAGAATTTTTACAAATCGGAGAACCCATACGGTAATACGTAACAATTTTAACCAAGAAGAATGTCGTAAAATTAATCTATATAAAGTATTATAATTGTCTACAACTCGTAAAAGAAATCGTAATTAAAAAAACAATAAGAGTGCACACCAAACTATTCAAATTAAAAGCAGACATACCTAATTTTATATTTCGTAAAAACAGCATAAATCTCATAGTCATAGCTTATAGTTTGAAGCTAAATAGGGGACATAATATGTTGTTTATTGAAACTTCTCGTGAAATTTAAAAGTGTCGTTTGTTGTCCATATTTTCTATAAATATCGCAGGATGTTACAATATTTTACCTAGTTCCTTTCAAGGTGAACTGAAATGTCATGATTTTTTATTATGTTATGCTAGTGGATGTTACAGCAAAATTTGCAGGATATACTAAATCTCACTAAATTTTTGTTTCCAAAAAAAAAAAAGCTTAGGAGCAGTCCATTAGCATATTTCCCAAATTTCATATCCTTATCTAGATTTTAATACTGATAATTTCAATCCGACTTTTAAAGATCAACCTATGAATAATTTTGCACTGAAATATGTTTCCTAAAAGTCGTAATGTACCACAAATTATTTAAGCTTCGCGTCGTAAATTGTACCATAATTAGAATTCGCCAAACTTTTATACGGAAAGTTCAGTACTGGGAAGTATTTATCTGTTTACGACAAGAAAACCTTCATGGAAGCTTAAGAATGTTACATAAAAAAAGGTTTATTAGATTTGACATTATAAAAAAATATAATAAAACTTGTTTTATTTTTATAGGCCAATCAAATATTTAATCAGGTTTTTTTTTGTCTCAGTTCATGAATAAACATCACTAGTGTATCGTACAAAAGTGGCGCTTGCTTCCGCTTGGTTTTTATTGTTTGAATTATTATGCTCAATCTGTAAATTATCCCATAGTTAAACTTTAATTAAAAAATTATAAGCAAACCCATGATTGTTATGTATTGTATCTCTTCAATGAGACTTGTATAATATTAATAGGTAGATGTTTTAAAATATTTTTAAATTGTGACCTCTCTGTAAACAAGAGAGTAAATAAAGTTAATATTTAACAATTGGTACAGAGTATTTAGTTTAAAATTTATCTTCCCTTCTCTCGAAATTTGCGCCCGTCCAGAGATGGGGAAAACATTTGATTTTATTTTTTCCCCTGTATATTTAACTAGAGAAATAAAACTTAAATATTTTCTACTAATATGACTAGCTTAATATATAGGCAAGGAAGACACAAAATCGAACTTTTTCTCCCTTTTTCGAGGGATATAAATTTTGCGGGGAAGGGTTTTTCAAATATATGAAAGCCACTAACACATTGTTTCATGGGCAACGGACGTGTTTAGACAATATTTATAAACTCAAGATGGTCATATTGAAAACATTCCGTAATATTATCATTATTTTTTATTTACCTGGATATACTAACCTCATTATTAATAAATTAATATTATATACATCAATAAATATGCGTTTATCTCGGATATGGTAACACATATCGATTAAAACAAGGTATAACTTTTTACAGTAAATTAATACGGCAATCGAACTGCGAATGAAAAATGTCAAATTTACAACACTGACCAAATTGTGTAAATTCTAGAACTTGCCCTATCATTTTTGTCTACTAGTTTCAGGACACTTGTATACATTTTTTTGATAATAAACAGCAATTTTTATTAGAGAAATTAGTGTTTTTGATCAGGACTTTGTCATATTTTATTTCAATGGGAGCAGTTCATACAAAGATAGGCATTAAAGTTTCCGATTGCCAGATGGAATTTTTTTACGTCTTAAGAACAAATTTCGATATTTGTAAATAACTTTTCAAGAAAACCATATTTGCTTACTTTTTGAAGATAGGGTTTTTTTGAGGGCAAGAAATTGAAATTTGTTCCTAATTTTGACGTCAGTAGTAGAGGGCTCCACTTATAGCACATCACTATTCTATTGAAGCAATCGATTTTTTTTAAGTGAAGTTTTTGTTAAGGCTGGTAGGACTTCGAGGAAAAGAGGTTCGAAATAATTCTTATTGCACCGAGTAAAAACTATCATTGTAAAGTGCTTTTTCAGCTGAAAATACAGCAAAATGTTACTTAAAAAAGTATTTAGAATGCTAAGCAATGACGATGTAGAGAATTTTAAATAGATCGGCCTGCTTTCATAAAATATTTATAGTTTGATGAAACCCTTGTTGAAAATCTAAAGATAACGGTTTCATCAAACATTACGGATGCTATTGAAATTGCATATCGCCATAATTTACCAGCTTGAGTAACTTTTTCATACATTTTGCTGTATTTTCAACGGGAAAGGCACTTTGCCTGATACCAACATAGTTTTTACTCAGTGCAGTGAATATTTCAAACAGGATTAAGTGTATCGAAAACAGTTACTAATAACGATCTCAGCAAGATATACACACTTTTTCACATAAAAAAAGGTAGGAACATCGAGTATTTCAATAGTCATATACACACGAAGCCACAAAAAAGTTCTGCTATTTAAAAAAGCAAGATGTACCTGAAGTTACTCCCTCTAGTAACGTCAAAATTAGAAACAAATTTCAATTCCTCCTAAAAATCCCCGATCTCAAAATTGGGTGCAAATATGTTTTAAATAGTTAATTACAAATATAGGAAATAACATTTTACCTTTGATACCCTGTATCTTTTGAACTATTAAATTTTTACCAAGGGAAATGTGGCTATATCGCATTATTTTGTCGTCAGAAATTTGCTCCTGCTCTATGTTGATACCCTGTACATAAAGTTTAATGCTTTATAAAAATTTTGTACGACTGCTGCAAGGCAACAGACCTTCACCGTGACTTTTACTGCAGAGTTTCCAGTTACAGTTACCCAAGAGTGACACATTTTATCTTAATCGCTTCGGCAGATATTTGAAATTGAACCCTATAAACAGCCTACTGTGTTGAAGTTTGTCCGATTACGACACATCTTCACTCGTTTCGACACAAACGAGTTATACACATTGCCGGTCAACTTTTAAACATCCACAGAGTGGACGGATCAGTTACACTACAGTTAACTCACGTTAAAATGCTATTCCTCCATTATCGGCCATACTCATATAAATTTCTTTTATTTTTTCTTATCTGACTAGTTACACGGATAACTGTAAAAGGAGAGGATCTTGTGACTGGGACGTTTTTACGAATCTCTTGGGACGTACCGCATCATCTCACAAAATAGAAGAAATTAATAGTTACGTAGTCATACGTGGGTATGCTGGATACTATAAAATTATAGAAATTGTAAAATTATTTATTTTTGAAGTACTTGGTTTCACAGCCACATGAAAATAATCTCAGATATGGAGGTCAGACCATGTTTACTATATATGTTCTGGGGGCCGTTTAACCCTCTCACGTCAGAGTTTTAAACAACCACAAAAAAAAAAACAATAATTTAGACTTACCAGCACTATTAAACGCATAAAACCCTATAACCCAAACTTTAAACGCAAAACCCAAGCTGTTAATCGAAAAACCCATAAACAAATCACCCCATTATCTATAATCCCATAACCAATAAACCCAATAACCGCGTTACTCTGTAAATGAATTTATCACGCGCTTTTTCAGTGCTCTTTAAACAAAACATATCCTACCACAACCTTATAATCCAATAACTCCATAACCCAATATCATCGTAACCCCACAACCCCATATTATTTTTATGGGATTATAAGTTTGTGGCGTAGAATACGTTTTGTTTAAATAGTACTGACAAATCCCGTGATCTAAGATAAGTTCAAATATTGAGTAACGCGATTGGAGTGGAAACTGGTTTATTGGTTTGTAGTTAACAGCTTGAGTTTTGTGTTTAAAGTTTAAGTTGTAGAATTATATGCGTTTAATAACACTGAAAAGAAAAAATTATTGAAGTTTGAGGTTATGGGACCTTGATCTGATGGGGTTAAACCGACCCCAAATTCGTATTTAGTGACCTCAAAAATATGTAGTAAACATGATTTGACCTCCAGATCTAAGAACACAATTTTTTTGTGGAGCTGTTTTAGGTAAGCTAGTTCACCTCCTATAAAACTTTACATACATATAGATATATACGACCCTTCGTTAAAAAATATTAGTGTGTGTTACATTATTGTTCAAAATCCAAAGCATTTTCCTAACATTTAGATGCTTCAGTGTCTTGTTAAACCGATGGTAATGACAGAGAAATAACGGTATGATTTGTTTCACTTCAGGTGTCAAAAAATTAATAATTTTAAGTAGTTTAAGTAGAGTATATCGACACCGGAGAGGTTTATCGGTGTTAAACTAGCACAACTTTTTCCCTTAAAAATACTAGATCTATAAAATTATTTATTCAAAATGCAGATAACGGTTTACGTACAAATATTACAATGAAAGATAACTATATCACAGTGTGTAACTGGCACCTTCTACATAAGGTACATCTAAACGTTTAGTTCCGAATTTCTTACTGTTAACAGTACCTGCATTAAGTTTCATTCGTCATTCTAACCAACGATGTCTAACTTATGGATTGCATCAACCAATGGAAGTAGTTATTACAGTAGTATCTTATTTTCAAATATCAAACAGAAATCAAAAGAGAAAAATAAAGTTCAGAACAAAGAGGAATTTAAAGGATTTTGATTTTTTCTTTTACTTGCGCTGTATGTAACTGTTTTAATTTATTTTTAGTTTTTAACTTTTAATATACGTCTTGAATACATGCATAACTTTTGTTACTCAAACCATTCGTACATGTTTTTAATTGCATTCTTTCGCTTTTTACTACCTGCTTAAATAACTGCTAATAAGGAAAAGTAATTGAATGCTTAATTAGTAGATTATTAAAATATTTTTCATGTACAGTATGGCGTAAATACGTTTCATGGGTTCGTAATGAATAATAAGATAATATAAGAACTGGCATTAAAATATCACCTAAAACGACTTTAGTATGCAAGTACGAGTATGTCAAGATATTTTATTTTACATACATCTTGTACACTACAGTCTATTGTCCATTTTATTTCTAAATTTGTATTACCAGCACAAAATGTTTTATAGAAGCTGTAATATCGTTTATATGGAAAACTTTATAAGACATTTTAAGCTTTATAATTTTTCCCCACAATGTTCTTAGAACCTTAATAAGTATTCTGTATGTCTAAACGGGCACCAAATTATAAAACATATGTAAATAAATATGTTTGTACTGCCATATAACAACACTTTATTAATGTATCAAGCACTCTAATAAATTTATTGTATAAGCACTTAAGATAAGATTGCTCTGTTTTCTGCTACCTACTAACTACCAAAATGGCCAAGAAGACAAGAAAAAGTAGGTATGCAACAATATTTCTCTATAGAACCAAAATAAGCGAAATTTCGTGAAATTTACTTTCAGGCGACCGAAAGATAAGAAAAAAAATATGATTTATTTCTTCAATTTTGACACCCTATATCTTTGTTATTATTGATTTTGGTGATTTTTTTTTATTTTTTAGGGTAAGCTAAAGTATATCAACTTATTTTGGTCGCAGTATTATGCTGTTACAGTATGGCTCATTACTTACGCAACCATTTGACTTTACTTTTAGATAAATTGCATGCATCATGAGATTTAGATGCGTTTTTCTCAGAAACCATTGCATCTAGCGACAACAAGATGTACCTTTTTTAACTAGAAAAGATAGGGAAAAAAATTTTCCAGTCCAAAATGAGATACAGTGTAGCACAATAAAGTCGTAGCGATTTAAAGGAGTTCAAACCATTGTTGGTGGCACCTTTTAGCAGATACACCAAAATCGTTGACATATTCGAATTTCTAGTCCCAAGAAAACCCCCTAAACCAAATTTCATAAAATACGGTTGATGCAATCGACCAATAATGTGATTTATTCTTTCAACTTTAACACCCTGTAGATCGAAGGGGAGCAACATTCGGATAAGGCATATTTGGCTTAATCGCTCTATGTTGAGATCAGCAACATGCCCTTAAGCTCTGTCCCATTATTAATTAATCACCCTATATATCGAAGGAAAGCGATTTAATCAAAAACATGTTATACCTGTCAAAATACGTATTTATTTAATTTAACTGTAGATGTAAATATGGTTACAATATAAACTTACATAGGTCTATAAAATTGTCTACTGTTATTTTAGGTATAAGTATATGGAGTTAAAATAATCTTATAAATTATTTTTAAAAGTTATAGTTTTGTTTGAGGAGAATTTAAATAGTAACAGTGGATAAACAAAGCATCAAAAATTTTATAGCTGGTATTTTTTTGTTTCATACTTACTCTCATACTAAATATGAGCACCGAATTTGGTTATATACTCAAGCTGTTTAGAAATTAAAAACTGATTTTTTTTTTTAATTTTTGACCCGCTGTATGTAACTTAAAACTCCAATATAAACACTATTGCATTTAACTTGATGTCTTAAGCATCAGTTTGTTCATATCAGCTAAATCTATTTGAATTTCTACAAAAACTGCAACAGCACTTATCTAACGCTATCGCTCTTCCACTATAGAAGCTGACGCAACAAAAACTATCCCGTTTATCAAAATAATTGAGTAGTCATAATTATACACCTAGAGTAATTGATAATTTCATGTACCACGGGGATTTTTCTGGCGGACCGAAGCCTCCAGCAAAACGATCCGGTACCAGCGATGTCTCCAGCCTGAGAAACGAGAAATGAGGGACTGCCAGATTATTTAAATGAACCCCATTTACCTCGTTGTCGATTGCAATTACTTACAGGAGTTGCTTTAAATGTAATTCAGTTAATTACATCGAAATTATAACAAGTTTTGTTTTAAAATCTATCTGAGCAAATGACTTCCTAGTCGCTTACATAAACCGGCATTTTTCGAGCCCGCAAATTGCCAGCAGCGTATAAATTACCCTAAGGCCACTGCGACCAGATCTGGACGGAATATTTTCCGCAATTAATTGTTTACTTACGGATTAATTGCTTGTCAGATAGGCAAGTACCAATTAGTATTTGATTCAATGTCAACGCTGCAATTTGCACTAATGCCAACTTCCCCAAGTGACATTTCGTCGATCTACAGCCGCAGCGCAGGATTTCACTTTTAATTGGAAGTTATTTTATCTACAGAGCAAAATGTGATATACAAGGTGATTCACTTCACGGTTTCCCAACTATTTTCCCAATAAAACCTTATATTCAACCTTACTCCGGTGGCCACTAAAACAGGAACATCATGGGTTCTTGGCAATTTTAAAAATTAGTGCAGCAATTCTCAACTTTGTTTTTTTACAAACGTCAGTAAAATAAAAACACATGTTAACAGTTTACATAATGAAATGTATTAGTACTCAGTATTCATGGATGAACATTTTTCCTGTATCCATACCCAACCCAGCTCTGATCATTAATATAAACATAGAAATAACTATTCCCAAATCATAACCTTGTGGGACACCCAATCCTGATAAAAAAATTCCTAGATTTTTGGCTGCCGTATTGAACGTTGGTTATAAAAAAGTAGTAGGTAGTAAAAAAAATTTTTCATTTACGATGTTAAGCGGGTATTACATTTTAAGAAACTATTTATTTTTCGATGAGAGCAGTTATAAAATTTTAGTCGTCTTAATATTTGAGTAAACTGTCATAAATTGCATCATTTGAGCTGGTATCTGATTTGAAATGAAATATGTTGTATGTCTTTGTATAAAATGATCAAATCTACGAAATTCAAGAAAAAATATTCACATGAACATTTTTTATCTATCATACCAATTATACAAGGTGTAACAGTAGTAAGTATTCAAAACTTGTGAGCTTTTAAAACAAATCGAAAAATTACGAAAACCTTAGTACAACTTTTGTCAGTGGCGGTTCCTAAAGGAGATACGCTCACTTAAAGGGGTAACCTCAGAAACAGTTTTTAATGCGTAACATCTAAACGGTTCAACATTAAGTCACGAAATTTTGGTGAGATATTAACCTTGACGTGCTTAATAAGTCTCATTAACTACATTTCAAAATTTTCTACAGGGGTGTGAGAAAATGCAAGGCTCTGGTACAAATTTAATCATATCTTTTTTTTAGTTAATTTTTTCTAGTTTATGACTCCAAAATATTAAAATATTAAGTATTTAACATAAAAAATGCACTCTTGTTAAATTTCAATAGGATGTACCGTTTTTCAGTAAATTCGATTTCAATCATTCCTAACGTGACCCACATTTAACATCCAATACATAGCCAAAAAATTAATTGCAGTGTGCCATGGAAAAAACAACTAGTTTGACAGTTAACAGAAATGTCAAGTATTTTTAGTTTGAAAATTGTATTATTTGAGTCTACGCAATGGCATTTTTATAGTGAACAAAAATAGATAAAAATTATTTAAAAATGCAACCGTATACATATTCTGAGTATGTAGATATGCTTTTGACGTTAGGTGGAGTGTCATGGGAGCGCAGGAGCAGCCTCACACCGATATGGTATAAAGTTCCTCAATAGAGATGTACCCAATTATAAAATATTTCTTTGCACCGAAAGGCGTTGTTTTTCTGTTATTTATATTACGGTATTTTTATTTGTACTATTGTTTTTAATTGTTACTGTCAAGAGTGTTAAAAATACTTGACATTTTTGTTAACTGTCAGATTAGTTGTTTTCTTCATGCCACACTGCAATTATTAATTTATTTGGCTATGGATGTTGAATGTGGGGCACGTTAAGAATGATTGAAATCAATTTTACTGAAAAACGGTACATCCTATTGAAATTTAACAAGAGTACCGTTTTTATGTTAAATACTTCAAATTTCAATATTTTCGAGTCAGAGACTAGAAAAAATTAACTACTAAAAAGATATGAGTAAATTTGTCCCTGAGCCTTGCATTTTTTCACGCCCCTGTAGAAAATTTTGGAAACTATTTTATGAGACTTATTAAACACGTCAAGGGTAATATCTCCCCAAAATTTCGAGACTTAATTTTAAACCGTTTTGATGTTACGCATTAAAAACTGTTTTTTAGGTTACCCCTTTAAGTGAGCGTATCTCCCTTAGGAGCCGCCACAGATAAAAGTTGTACTAAGGTTTTCGTAATTTCTTGACTTGTTTTACAATATCACAAGTTTTGAATACTTACTACTGGTACACCTTGTATATAATTTGTGTCAAACTTTTGTAAAAAAAATATTCAATATTTTTATAGAATTTACCACTTTTTCAAATAATATTGTAACAAAATCTTGTGAAATTGTGTGAATTTTCAACTCAATATTTTTTAGGTAAATATGAAAAAATGTATTATTGTGAATATACACTATTTCTTTTTCTTATGCGTGGACTAATAATTTAAAATCCACTTGGTTCATCAAGACAATCACATTTTCGTCCTTTATTTCAATAAAAATAAATTCGAGCCGATTTCCAACATCCCTGAAACAGATTGAGATCTCACATTCGCGATAACTTTAAAATTCCATTTTCTTATAAAACACTGTTAAAGATCGCTTGGGCAATAATTTTAGCCTTCTTAAAAGGTCTTTCAGAGTCCCTATTGTTAAGGTTTAATCTTCGTAACTGAATGTACGCAAGAGGAGCAGTGGTGTGCGGCTGATTTTGGAAGGTATCTTAAATTCCAGATTGTATTAAGATTAGGGAGGTAGTTTGCAGCCTGTAATTTACATCTAAAATGATCAAATTGACATCGGATACTACCCAAGCAAGTTGATAAAGGATAATTCAACATAAGAGTGGATAAATTATTTAGTGAAAGTATTGATATTGGAGATTAAACTATTTAAAATCTTATGGCAAACATTTTTTGCTGAACTCTGAGAAGCATATTTAAATATCTTCTATAATTTGAAATATAAGATATACTCAGACATAAATATTATTACTCGAATATATTCTACACATGAGTAGTATTCATTATAATATTCGTCTAATCAGTATTCGAGTTTCATCTGAAGGTATTTAATATTCGGATATTCATCACTTTTAGATATGTATTCAGGATTCAGTAATTAAAAATAGTTTTTATGAGTTGGAAAAGTATTTCATAAGTGAAAACTGAGGATTCATGATTACTGGAATATTTTGTCTTTAGTTTAATTGGTTATTTTATCACACTGAAAAAAATAAAAATTAATTGAATACACCCTTGCGCCGAAAGTATCAGCTGTTTTTGCTGTATGTTTAACTCAAATGTCTAAATATCGCTCCCTTTTATAGTTATCTATATAACTTAAACATTTACAATTTGAAAGTACACAAAAACCAGGTTATAACATCTTCCATCACATGCAAACCAATACGTTGAATAAGACAGAAGAAGCTGCGATTTATTTTATATATACACAATCATTACGGACACGGGCGGGCTAAACAAAGCCTAAACAACGCAATAAATATGCGTTATTCCACTGGCCGTACCTTACATTTAATATTTCCTGTTTAATACATTCCATAAGGCCAATCTATGTATATATGTAGAAAGCGTAAGCTACATTTTAAATTATTTTTTTTTTTTGTTATTGGCGACGCCCCACCATCCGCCTCTGTTATCAGGTCGTATATTTGTATCTAGTTGTATCCATTTACTTAGATTTTAATATTAATCTATGCATTGTAAGTGTTCAGCATTGTATTCATACAACATAAATACTTGAATACAAGCATTCAGGGTTCAAGTACCCTTTGAATGTTGTATTTAAGGTTCAAGTAATCTTGAATACTTTTTTGAACAATTGAATTCAATTTGCTGTATTCAAATCCAGCTCTGAGCATTAAAACAATCATAGAAGTAACCATAACCTTGAGGGACACCCGATGCTGTTAAAAATTCCAGGAAATAGTAACAAATCTAAGCCTTAAAATTAGAACAAACATAAATAATAAGAGAATCGGATCTACATTTTAAGAAAGTATTTTTTTTTTCGAAAAGGGCTTAATAAAATACTAATGTTTCAGCTTAGTATTCGAGTAAACTAACTAAATAATGGAATATTAATCTACCAAAGGAGTATAGATTTTTTACCGATGGCAAAACATTTGATTCATTTTCTTTCAAATATTTAAAAGTTGTGTCTCCGTGCGCCTCTGGCCAGCATCGAGATCTGGGAGTGCCAGCATCTCACCTGGTCCAAAGAGTGACTCGGAGATTTCCAATACGAGCGTGGGCACACAGAATGTGCACAAAAAATAATCCGTCTTATGATATGATACCCGTATTTTCAACCATAAGTACTAAATCAGCTTATAATTTCGTTGCTTTGTCGTCATCGGCCTTTGGGAAGGGAAATATTGAATCAAAAGTTATAAATATAAGGTACGTGGGATGCCAGCTCCTTCACAAAATAGTAAAATTGTTCTATTCTGCGAAAGCTTCATTAATAACTTTTTTGCCGGGCCGATTTGACAGCTCAGAGAATCTCGATTATGTGGGCATAAAGATGTTAGTAAATCAAATAAGTTCTTCAATATTGTATAAATTAATACCAGATGCTTCTGATAGGACTACTGAATAAGTAAAAAGAATTCTAAAATTTATCTATAAATCAGGAAATTTTATACAGGGTGTTTCAAAACAAAGGCGAAAAATTTCAGGGATGTGATTCCTTGTTGAAAATAAAAGGTAGTTTGTTATATAAACGTTGGGTCACAAGTCAACCATTAGGAAGATATCGCGTTGCAAAGATGGCGGAAAAAGAGTGTTTTTATTGTTTTTCTAGGAAATGAAAAGCGTGGAATTGAAAATTTTGTGGAAGTGTTACCATCATCGAGACACTTGTGACAGATTTTTCACTTTTGAAAATAATTGGAAAGGGTTGAAATAAACTACCCTTTCAGTTTTTTAACTATACTATCAAAAACTCCCTTAACGACGTAGAAAAATAAATTAAAACATTTTCGAATGAGGCGTCACTCGATCTAGAGTGCCATTTAAGATTCTAAAGGTGAATGCGCCCTCGCGGAGAGGGTTGTTCTGGCGAGTCTGTATTTAACGCTAAAATGTGTTCCCCTCAAAAATAAAATGGACGTGTCACGGCAATTTTAATATTTTGGAACGTAGTTCAAAATAAACCGGGTGCAAAGTTTTCAATGGTACACCCTGTATATCAATTTAATTAACATGACAGCCACGTCATGATACTTATAATTACTAATATTTATACTCAGTTATTTTTTAAATTTATTTTGGTTATTTAAATCTCAGTACACACTGATAAAAATGAGTGGAAATTTACATTGTTTGCTATGCAGTTTTTGCAGAATATTTACAGGTACCTAATGTTTAATAAAACATTAAATATTTGGAAAAAAAAATAAAAAATGAACAAATTTTGGGAACAACGGAGTACTACTTTTAAGCTATTTACTTTTCTCAATATATTTTGAAATTTTATAGAATTTACTGTGATTTCTGTTTCCAGAGCTGTTGCACATGCACAAACGAATATAGTTATTAATCTTACCTAACGCATTTTAGGTAAGGTGTGGTATCCAAATATGTACGAATCATTAATAACAGTTTTTTGTAGGACATTTTATACTTGCATCAAAACTGTGGCATTATATCTAAACCATATAATAAACATTCATTTCGAAAAACATATGTATCGTTGTGACAGAAAAAATTATAGTTTCAAATATACAGGGTGATTCTGAACCTAAAAATGTTAGAGAACGAGATAGACATACATTTTACTAAAAAATATAACTTCATAGAAGAAATTTGTGTTCATGTTAAGGTCATTTAGATTAATATGTAGTTGTTTATTAGATACAAAGTGTTTTAAAAATTATTATAAAATTTTATAAAATTTACGTTAGTGTTAAATTACCAACGAAAAGTTATGTGAAGATAAATTTATCAGCTTAAACTACATGCACACATGAATTTTCATTAATTTAATTTTTCATGCACGTTTTTGAAATTAGAGCATATAAGTTTTTAAAATGCCTTATTCAAATCAAGAATCAGTAGAGCAATGCTTTTGTAATAAATTATTATTCTAGAACCTTCTTTATTTTTCAAAAAATAATGTTTGCATTTGTTATACCTACTTGATACAAAGATGAATTACCTATATCTAAACTCTAACGAAATGAGTAACAATTGACACCGTCGGACACACTAGATGCGATTTGTGTACCATAGTATATCCGATATTAGAATATTCCGTACCAGAAAATTCAGTACAATCTCAAACCATACATAGAATACACAATAAGAAATAATACATTCCATTTTCACCCTGCTTTACATCCGTTCTCAAATTGTATCTTTACTATGTGGCAAGTCTCCACTACAATGTGCGTGTTCGTTAGGATCTTTTTGTCGAAGCTGTGGAAATTTTTTTATGCAAATACCTTGGTTAACAATGAGGCAGAATGCAGAAAAATGTAGTTTACTCTATTTGCATTTCTATGCCTTTAAGATAAATATAGAAAATAAGATAGGAATATACGTGTCTACACATATTTCCCATGTACATACGGGGTGTTTTTGAAACAGGTACGTTCTTTCAACGGGGTATAGGAGCGGTGAAAATAAAAATTATTATTAAGTCAACGACTGCTTAAAGTAGAATTACTCCGAATTGGTAAAGTTTATCAATCAATAGTTTCTACAGGGTGATAAATGCTAAATGACACTTTCAGACAATTCGTAAAACGAAGACAAATATTAAGAAGTTTAAAGTAAAAATTGTTAATCCTTTTAATGGCACACGCTGTATATTTTCAATACAATACAATATTATTATTAGATTTTTTTTTATTTTATCGCATTGATGACAGTCATGGTTATTTGTCATTCAAATTCTTTCGCTGAGAATTTCTGCCCATTCGACTGGACGGTCGCCGATTGCATGCTTTGTCACCTTATCTGGTTTTACAGTGGACGAATTTCCAGTGCCGTGCAGAAATATATTTTTAAATCGTTTTAGAACTGCTGTTTATGATTTTTTTTGCAAAATTGTATTTTTAAGAGTCCTGTACATTCAATTGTTTTTAGATAAGTTCTGAATCACCCTGTATAGAACGGTATCTTAGCGTTAGGCTTAAATAGGAGCGCAGGCCATTGTTGCCGGTTTCATCCCAGCCGGTCGGCTGGAGAGTGGGTTCATTTGTTTCTTAATTTGTACAATCGGTAGGTGTGGTCCGAACTATTTAACAATATTTGACAAGCTGGTGGTCTGTTGTTTCCTCCAGGTCCACCCAGAGTGCGACCGCGCTGCCCACTGCGGGGAAGGCTGCGTGTACCGTCCCCCGTGTCATTGTATGGTAATTGCAGCCCTCAATGGACGCAGACTTATTACCGCGCGTTCGATAATTTTATATCCTTACAAATTGTTGGGTTCAATAGGAGAAATCACACCATGATGAATGGATGGCTGGGGGGTAGATGTTACCTACAATAAGCCCATTCATAATGGTTTAAGACGTTTTAGATATACAAGGAGATACTTCTAAGTGTCTAGGTACAGGGTCTAATTTTAAGTATGGGTCATTTTTATCTAACATGTTGTCTAGAATACTAGCTTCACATTATTTTTCAGTTATTCATTCAGCCATATAAGCACGCCTTATCAGTGTTGCCTGATGATTATCCTTGTAAACCAACTGTATAGATACAGGGTCCAATTTTAAGTATGAGTCACTTTTGCAAGTATCTAACGTGTTGTCTAGATTACTAGCCTTACATTATTTTTCAGTTATTCATTCAGTGTATAAGCACGCCTTCAATCAATATAGACATCATATTGTTAATCTAACGTTCGAAAAGACTAAAATTTGTATCTGTCTTAATAGTTTTTAAATGTTATAGTGCGCGCCAACATTCTTGGCAATATAAATGACATCAGATGTAGCATGTGCGGGGCCGAAAGGAATTGTCTCCTACATTAATGCGCTATAGGACTGGACAGCCGGACGCCTTTACCTTGTAGAGGTGGTCCCCCGGGCCCCTTGTCCGCTCAGTCTGCACTGCCTTTGCGGCCGATGTCTGTGGCTCTACTAGGCCTTCTTCTGTCTCATCTCCTATCAAACCCTGTCGGTAAGGATTTATCTTCTGGAGCTCTACAGAGTACGTGAAATGTAACAAGCTACATCTAGCGGTTTTTAGCTACTCCTTGTCGAACGAAGCACGTGCAATACAAAAAACGGCAATGGTTTTCATTGACCAACAACAATTATTTTCAAGTAAAAAGACAATAAAGAAAAGTCATTGAACTCAAATAAAAAAATACTGAATATACAATCATACGTGTTATTCTTGAAACAAAGTTTGAAGTGTCATCAACAATTTTTTTTTGTGAATTTAAAAAGTCAGCGTAATTTTATTTTAATCATCTTTATTTTATTTCAAGAAAAATATTCTTGCGGCAAGAATATTTTGGTTGATATCAAGACATCAAGAGTTTGTTTTTTCTCAGTGTATGAAAATACGGCAACCCTACCAAGTATATCAAGTAAGCATATTTCGAGTAATATTAAAGACGAAAACCTGTAGTAAATACTATTCTTCCGAAATAAGGACAGGGTTCAACCCTAATCAGAAGTCTATTGTATTTATAAGTGAATAAAGAAATTAAAACAAAAAACTATTGGTAGAGCTTATTAATCGAGTTGTTAAACCAAAACTTAGCCTATCACGCTCTCGAAACAAGTATGTAACATTTATTGAAACAGAAAGTTATTGGTAGGGATCACCGATGTTGATTATATTAACTGAAAAACAAATTTCAAATAACAATTACGAAACTGTTCTATATGTATAAACATCATATTGTTAATTTAACGTTCGAAAAGGTTACATTTTGTATCTCTCTTAACAGTTTTTAAATGTTATAGAGCGCGCCAACATTCTTGGCAGGATAAATGATGTCGGATGTCGTACAGTTTATTTTGCCGTCATAAATAAATATTTTTTCGAGTTTTCAAACTAAAAATGTATTGATCACACTCTCGAAATGAAATATATATGCTGTACGCAATACTCGAATTCGGACAATATCCGAAAAAAGTATGCAAAACTAGTCCATAACTCAGAAAAATCTCCATACCCGAAATATTGTTTTAAATGGCTACTGACTACTACAATATACAGAGAACTAGTTCTGAGTATTATAAATTGTTCAAAACTAGTTGTGTCCGTTTTTAAATAATAAGAAATAGTTATATCAATTTTCTGAAAATCATCAATGCCCAAATTAATAGTAGTTATGTCTATTGTCATCATATATTGATGTTTAAGAATTAAATTGTGTGTTATTTTTTATAACTATATAAAAACAAAGTTATAATTTTTGTTACATTTGTCAATAGTTTCAACATAATATCTAAAATAATACTATCCCTATTTTGTAACTACATAATTACGATCTCGTTGCAACATATGTATATTGAGCATGAATCTTAATAAACTCCCTAGTCTTGAACAATTAAAAATGCACAGAACTAGTTCTCTATATTTTGTAATAGTCGATGGTCGTTTAAACGTAAAATTTCGAGTATGGCAATTTTTCTGAGCTCAGAACTAGTTTTGCATACTTTTTCTGACATTGTCCTAATTCTAGTATCGCGTGTAACATATATATATTAAAACAAAAAACTATTGGTAGAGGTTATTTTTCCGTCAATAAAATAAATATTTTGCATAGTTTTGAAAACAAAAATTTGTCGATCCCATTCCCTGAAAATTCCCGAAACGCCCAAAGGTTCAAGCAACTGAACTCGCGCTTCATTGGACATTCCCAGGAAAAGTTATATATCCACTCAGCCAACGGGACGACTTTGATAAGACGAGAGCCAGTTCTCATAAGCCTCTTTGAGACAAACGTCGGTTCTACTATCTCCACGAAATATCCTCTCTCTTTATGGATATAATTGGAGGCATTCAATGCCTTTGTTTATCAGTTGTAACAGGAAATATTAGCCGGTTCAATACGTGCACATAAATGTGAGTTCGTTTCAGTGAAACGCGCTGTGGGAAGATAAGCGCCATTCAATAAAATGGAAAAAATATGGATATTGTTGGGATTATTTGCATTTGCCCGCGGACGACACCACCCGGTGCTTCCTATTTCCGTTGCGGTTATCTTTCAACGTTTAATGCTTAGGCGCAAGATGGACCGGAGATAGTAAAAAACTGTCACACGGAGAAAAATGTATTGTCTCCGCAAGTGTTACACATTTATTTCCAATAAATTAATACACTGATAAAAATGGGTGGATATTTCCATGTTTTGTTATGTTTTCTTTACATAATATTTACTGGTAAATTTTAATTTACTTTAGTCGATTAGCTAGTGTACATGATTTTAACTACCATATTAACAATCAACCAATTCAATCTGTTACATCTATTAGAGATCTTGGTGTCACTTTAGATACAAAACTGAGTTTTGAACCTCATAATATAGTTAACAGGGCTCTTCGTAATCTTGGTTTTATATTAAGAGTAACTAAATCTTTTTCGAAACCAGCCTCTGTCATAGTTGTATACAATGCCCTTGTTCGTAGTACCCTTGAATTTGTTTCCATCGTCTGGAACCCTCAGTATCAAAAGTACTAGAATTGAGAAGATTCAAATGAAGTTCATTTACCACCTAAATCTTAGATGTAATCGACAATTGCTTTTCGAAACTTATGATAATAATATAAAGTATTACCGATTACTCAAATTAAGTGAAAGAAGATGTTTTACGTATTTAATGTTTACTCATAAAATTTTTAATAGCGCCATCGACTGTAGTTATATCCTTCTACTAATGATTAATATTGCACATTATTCATCTAGATCATGCCACTTTTTTTATTATCCAACGTTGCATACGAATTCTGATAGTAATTCACCTGTTCGCCAATTGCAACAAAACTGTAATCTATATTTCAACCATATTGATATATTTTCTCTCTCACTGTCGTCATCTAGACGTTTAGCTATTGACACTTTTAATTAGATTAATATTTAACCGTTTGTATTCCACTTTGTATATATTTTTTGTTATATTGTTTTTATTTTTTTCTTTTTTTGTTTCCTCTAGCTCACTTAAGTTAGATTTAGTTTAGTCTAAGTATTTTGTACGCTTAAATTCTTTTATATTCTTCCGCACAACCCTGTAAATTGCAATGTTAGCTCATTGTGTTGGGTCGCCTTGTACTGTAAATAAATAAATAAATAAATATATTAAGGAGTAATCAAGGGTATGAGTTCTTACATAATAAACTTAGGAAATTTCAGATATGGTGTGGTAATACAATGTACTACAACTATTTACTTTTATTAAATTAAACTTTTTATGTGATTTCTGTTGCAGCTTGTGCCAATTTAAATATTATACAATTCATAAATATCATAGAAACTGTACGTTGGTTAGATGTGTACATCAAAAGTACGCCATTACATATTGTGTCTAACTATATAACCTTAATAGTAACTAAAATAAAAATGAAATAATTATATAGTATTTTCAGAGAAAATATTCAACATATTTTCTAATGCGAATGAAATACTTACATTACAATAGATTTTTAGATGATAGGTGAACAATACACTTTTACAGAGAAGGATGGATAAACTAATTCCACTAAAAAAAATCTGCTACTGACAAGACCTTGTTAACGATTTAGAAATGAAATTGTGACTCGCATAGTCTATTTATTATTGAATTCTAATAAAATAATCTACTGTATTTCTAATAATTTGTTAGTAAGAGAGATATCTTGCAAATTATATTGACTAGCTTAAACATGTCCTTTTCTAAATTTTAACAGACCCTTTTTTCCATGACATATAATTACAAAAAAAAACCTTATTTTTGGCCACAGAATACGCCCCAGGATTTTTAACCTCTGCTTAAGAAACACCTTGTATATCGCTACTGGACTATTGTTTTATCATCAAAATTGAATACAGGAAGGAAAACCTTAAAAAGTGAAAGTGAACGAAATCAAAAAAAGTTGTCATGTATCTACAATTATTGTCCTCCAAATTATAATATTGTTAGTATTAAATATTGTCTAATTATGTAAAATGAAAAAAAATGATCCTATTAATAAGCCAACTGCTGAAGTTAATTGTGCCATACACGTAAAATAATCAATGAATCCCATTCATGAAAGCGTCAGACAGATTAGCACGACCACAATAGTTAATGGGCAATTTTTCAATCATCAAAATTGCAAAGATCCCACTTATTCAGCTCGGAACTAGTTGCTCTCAGGCTAATTACCATAAGATATTCTAATTTATACGGAACGACAGAAACGATTTTCTAAACATAAATACTTGAATTAATTAACACTTGTTGAGCGTATTCGTTTTGCGGTGAATTTTAATCGGAACCATTAAAATTCTGGACGGTTCCCGCTTAGTTTCGTGAAAATGATTTAAATAATTTCGTGGTTTCACATACTGTCAAACACGAAGAGCACCTATCTATAACAAAAATCCAAACGGAATACTAAGGAAAGCCCGGTAGGCGTAGAACTCAGCAAGTGTTCGCTGACTTTGGGCTATTATAATTCTTGACCGCATCTAGTTAGCGTCGTTAGACTTATGTAACTGTGTCTGTCGAAATTCAATAGGCAATTATTATTATTGTACTTCTGTGTTACACTCTGCGGGCCACCAGAATGCGCAGTTCGAAGATTTGCAAATCATTGCTGGGATTAATCTTTACGGGTGATCTGCAGCTTTAAAGCGGTTTATGTAGCACTCCTAGGCTGTGGTGATTGCAGAGCGTCTCCCCGACTGCTGAGATTAGAAGCAGATGCTATCTCTGCATTACGAAATGGTCAGATTGTTGGTATGATGAGACTAAATCCTGGAGCTTGTATTTGTTTATTTACATATTTTATTTTGCACTGTGCCATTCAACAATCAGTAGTAGTAACAGTACAAATTAAAAAAGCAACCAACAAATTATATTTCTAAATTGTTGTGGTTGAGAAAAATCGTTTATGATGTTTTTATTACATATGTATTATCCATACAGCAATACATTTTATATAATGATTTAAATATTATTTTTCAATTTCCAATGATTTTTTTTATTATTGATTGTATAGCGTTCAATGAGAAAACTCGACGGTCATAATAGGTTTGGTCATGCGTAAGAATGTAACCAATAAAAGCTCAAAAGTGCCATTCTTTACTGTCAGAGTAAATGTGATTTTGTCCTGCTCGGAGCAAAATCTTCAGATATATGATTGAATACCCATGTCCAAATTTCCCATATGTATATACAGGATGATTCACTAACAATGGTAAATCCGAAAGCTGAATTTACTGCACGTCAAATAGTGACCATTGAAGCAAACTTATATTCAAAAGTTCATATTGAAGTATAGGTTGTTTAAATTTAAAATTTTATGGATTTTTTTTGTGACTATTCTGAAAATATGTAAGTTAGGAACATGAAAATTTGTGAGGGAGCCACTTACAACAAATTTCATTTAGTTAACAACTCTTTACCATGTTTGTCTAACTTAAAGTTTGACTCAAAACCGGAAAGAGTAATAATTTTTCCATTAATTATATATTCTTGTTTCATTTTGGTATATTGATCCGTTTTCGAGAAAAATCGATTTAACGAACACAGTTTTGATAATACGAAAAATTAAAAGTGAAACAAGGTTTTCTTCATTTTATTGCAATACATAACAATAAAGCAAATAAAATACGTAATAATGATTTAAAGTAAATCATTCAAAGTATCCACCATTAACACTGATGCACTTTACACAGCGTTTTCTGAGATAACTTCTAGTTTTAAACAACATATTGGGATTGCGTTTGACTTCGTTGGTAGCAATTTGTATTCTTTGACATAACTCATGCGAACCAATAGGTTTCTTGTAAACTAAATCTTTCATTCCAGATCAAATACAAAAATTAGGAGGATTGAAGCTCGGACTTCTGGGTGGCCAAGCAAACATTTTTTCAGAACCAATCCAACAATTTGGAAAAACTGTATCTAAATATGCACGCACTGGTCAAGAAAAATGCGGTATAGCTCCGTCGTGCATGAACCACACGCCTCGTCTGTAAATAAAATTTTGTCCAAAAAAACTAAGATTGTTGGTTTCCTATGGAGGAAATGTAGACGGGCAGGAAGATCTTCAGGCAACAAATTTAGTACAGGAGTAAAATGAAATGGATATAATTTCTCCCTATTTAGAATTCTCCAAATCGTAGGCTGGCTAAGGCGTGTTGTAGTACGTAAAAAACGATGAATTTTCGATCACTAACCAAAACCTCCTCTTCCTGCTGAACCGAAATACTTTTTGGAGCGCAGTTATTACGTTTCTGAAGGAAAAATCCTGTTTCGCCTAAGTGATATTTTGTGATTTGGTCTGCGGTTGGGATGTAATTCATAATATCTTCTAGTTGAAGCAAGACCATTGAAACTATTTTACGAAAAGACACAGATCGTATATTTCATTGCATTATTTGAAAACTCATTGTGACAAATATTACTAACAGTAAAAATACTCAAAATAATTATTCGTTTGATAAAACCTGTCATTATTTATCAGATTCTATGGCGAAGAAAATATGAGGCAGCCTACTAGACGTTTATTTGGGTTTTAATTTCTCGTGTTGTAAAAATATAGTGTAATTAAATTGATTTTTCTCTAAAACGGATCGAGATACCGAAATAAAACAAGAATACGTAATTAATGGAAAAAAGATTGCTCTTTTAAGTTTTGAATCAAATTAATAATAATAGTTAAATTATAAATCTCTCATGGAGTCACCTTTGTACCTCGCTTACTTATTAGGCTTATGCGATTTTATTTTATTGCTCTTAAACTATGTTGACTGTCAAAATGAAGGTATAAATTGAATATATTGCAACATCTTGATTTATAACTTAAACAAAAACATTTTAATGCATTATAATGATAATATGCCTCAGTCCAGTTATCCAGGTAATAATTACCAATTTATAAACTGAAACATTTTCCATTCTGGTGATCAAAATTCTTGGCAAATAATATTTTACAAGTTGCTACAGCACTTATCAACAGGTCGTTTAAATTTAGGTTAGAAACAACTTATTGTTTGATACTTACTTTATTTAGCAAGGTTAGTACCTTACCTAAGTAAAGCTAATACCTTACATTACTTAGTAAAGTTGATTAATACTTATATTTTATTTATATTATTATTTATACAGAATATATACAAGATATAGATATATTATACAATATTTTATATTCCGCAATCAAAATTTGCAGGGTCATTGTTGATGTTTTTTCTTTGTGTTTGTGTCTTGTATGAGCATGATTTCCGAAATATTGAATTAATTAATATTTCCAGTACTTTTGTATTTCAGTGAAGTACCGTTAATAGAAAAAAAAATAATCTCAAAAAATTAAAGTTGTTTGTTTTACAGTTGAACAATACCAATGAGATCCAGTATTATACTATTTTTCGTCTATACGAAGGAGCTCTACTTTTGGCTACCAGTGTACGTCTATAAATTCGCGATCGCCTCTGCTCACCAGGCAAGGCCTCAAGGAGTGGTACGCGGAAGACACGACACTGGGTGACAACTGCCAACGATATTCAATATACATAACACCACACGAAAAATAAACGTCAGGTGTCAAGCACTGCTTCAACGTGGGAGTATCAATGTTCATGACAATAATACAATCGATCTGGGAATTTACGTTGGAGATTTTTCCTTTTTCTCTAAATGGTCCGGCCATATTAATGAAGCTACGGTTTTCATAACATGCCACGTTAGTTTTGCTTTATGAGTAAGACTCCTGATGGGCGATCCCACATCCTTACCTCGTGAAGCGGTTTTTGTGTTACTGGTGTTGCTCACAGTATGTGTGACTCATTTAATTTTTTCTATTACGTGTTTCTCCATGTGCTTTACCGCTTTATCATCATAATCAAGTGACATCTCATGTACGATCCTACAAGGTGATTAAAAAAACTGTTACTGGAACAGGATAAAAGAGATATTTCATATCATCAAAAATATCCATCAATTTGAAATATTATGTTGATGAAAAGATAAATAACCAATTTGTAAAGAATAAAAGGTTAAATTATTTATCTACATTCATTAAGTAATATTTTTCTGTCGTATATAAGTAGTTTCGTACAGCTACAGTGTTATAATGAAAAAAATTGTTTTAATTAACATCTTTCTGTTAAATAAAACCCCGATTAGGTTAGGAAGAATCATTACGGTTTATTATAAACGTTAATAATACACTTTTTACAATTAGAAATTTATATGCCAGAAGTAGATGCGATGGACCTGTTTAAATTGGAATTTTCAGTTGTTAAATCCGTCTTTGATCCCATGGTCTTCTTTGCTGTATGTTTTTTATTCTCTAAAGAATTGTCAACATAGCCTTCTGCCGAAGAAAAATGTGCAGTCTTCACGACGCTTTAACATCTGTATATCTGCACAGCAACCAACCAGAATAATGGCTGAGGACCTTCTAAAACTGTATTCTTCGAGATTCTTCAATCTAAAATTATTAACCCCGACAAGCTCGGAGGTACATTTTCCTTGTCTGTAGAAAACAAAAAAAAAACAGTTGTGAGTTGCATTAAAGGACGAAGTTCAACATATTTCAAAAAATATTTGGACCTACGTACATGGAATCCCAATTTTTATATAGAGGTCACTGTGTTGAATATGATCTAACATTAGCTTAGTCAATTATTTGCGACGACAGGCCACACAAATGCCGATTATCATTTCAATATTTAACATATTATTATACTACTTCCTTTTTAAAAATTCTGTACTTTTTGGCCTTGTAACCATCTAAACTTTCTCTTTCTTTTCAAATATGCGATTAGTTGAGAAAATTTGCTTTCCTCTAGATTTTTTTTATCTGAAATCATAATTTTCAATAGTAGTGTGTCCATAGTGTAGACGGTTTCTGGGAGCGTTGCTTTCCAGAAAAATAAACCGAAAGGATTTTCTTAGACACCTCATTTACCTTTTTACATTGGTAGCTTTTCACCAATCGGCAATCTTTTGGTACTCCAATTCATATCGTTCTTTGGATTTTGTCGGAATTAACCTTGAGATTGCTCCATTTGCCACGGCTTCTATATCAGAGGGTAAATTACCATCAAAATCACTTATTTTGAATAACGCTTTTCACAACACTTGTATTATAAATGACTATTATATTAATAGGCTTCAAATACTTATCTAGTTGGGGAATCATTGAAATAAGATCACATCTCAGTATCCACTATGTCTTTTCTGTTGTGAATATGTTCTTTCTTATAGATACTACGAATTTATTTTTTTGCATCAGAAATGTGTTGTCGAGGAACTGATGATGTTGAAGTTAAAAAAAAATCATTTCGATAGATCTACTTTTACTAGAACTACTCAACAAAAACAAGACATTTTATATACGTCACCTTCTACAATTAGTTGTTCAGAATAGCAAATATGCCACTAATTTGGAAATAATTTTGGTTGGCATGGTTCTTTTAAATTAATTGTTTTGATGTGGTGGATTACATCTAATCAATCAGAAACTGTTATAGTTTAAACGAACCAATAAGAATGCATTGATGGATTTCGCCACATCAGACTGCTGAATTTCATAACACGGCCATGCCTAAATTTCAGCATATCTCCAGGACGTGTGTCAAAATACGGGACATATGCTGTTTGTTCATAGTATGATTCGATGACCTATGTGGACACATTTTCTTCAATAACCCGATTTCAAGCAATAATGGACATATGTCACTTCTGCTTATATCTTCCAATTCAACTGCATCCTTACTATTGCCGAAAAATGCACTTTTACGAAGAGAGCAGCTAACTGCAGTGGCGATCCCAAAATATTTCCTTAAAGGCAACATCATATTTGTGTATTCATTGTGGGTATAATTTCCCATTATTATTATTATGTTTAAAGCGTTTAAAAAATAGAGCAGAATAAAATCTTAGCAAGTCTACAATGTTCACTACAACGACAAATTATTGTTCACATGAGAGAATAACAATATACCTATTGCCATTTCTGCTATACAAAATATGATATATCATGGAAAAGTTGACACACTTGTTAAATAAGTATTATATTATTCTTTGCAATTTCTTCAATAACTGTGCATTATTAACAAATGTATTAAGAGCACATTTTTGTGTCGATTAAGGTTTTACGTAATAGACACGTGGTTTAGAACGGAAACAACCTAATTTAAAGAAAGTTGCACAATAAAATATCAGTTGAAGTGCTAGCAACTAGTATGCTGTACTTTGCACGAAAAAACGGATGAAACCAGCGTATTTAGCACCAGCAAAAACGAACCAGTGTCAAATTTTGATTAGATATGTAGTGCTTTAAAAAAATTATCGTGCGGGTCCTGTATTTCAAAAATGATTGGTTTAGGACACAGGGTTATTAAGCAAACCCTATGTTTTATCACCTCTCAATACTGCCATGTATTTTTAAAACACCCTGTATAACTCGTAAAGACTTGTTTTTGTTAAATAAACAATGACAGTATACCTACTTCTGTATTTCCATTTCATTCTTCTTTCCAACTGTGATCGACACACATTCCAATCCATTTGACAATGACTACCACCTCTCATTTGAATTTATAATAACAAAGATATACATATTACAAATAATAAGCAATGCATTGCTGGATCGTTTCACATGGTAATTTATGTGTAAATCTAATGCGCAATTCTATACTGGGGAATTAATTACAGAAGCATGTTTTCGAGAGAGGAGATTTTTTACGTTCAAAGATAACGTCAAGATTCAGTATCTTGAAGTTTTAGAGACTAATTTGCTTTCAGATATTTGTTTTTCCAAAACGATCCGTTCCGACGGACTCATAATTTCTGTTTTGGGGTATCGACGGCAACCCCGGCTGACGAATGTCAAAATTAGCGACGTAGTATTTCGGTGGCAGCAAAGTGGATCGTCAATTATCTTATTGTGCATGCTGAGAGGGTGTTTGGTACCGAGCTAGGTTAGCCTTGATGGTAATACGTGGCAATCGTCGTCGTAAGTGATCCATACTAATGCTTGCATGTGTCTAGTGCCTGTGGGTACAGTCTTATTCAAAGGTGATGTCACCGATAACAAATTCATTTCAGACATACATACAATTCCATGCAAAATATTCTTAGACCAAGTTAACACGTGTTAGAAGCAAAGATTTGGCTTTATTTTCACAGGAAACGTTACGAAAAAAACAGAGCGAGAAGTTGCATGTAGTTTATATTGGTTTGAAATATATTACAGGGTAATCCCTCAAACACATTGAAAGATCAGGGCATGTGTCTGGTGGCAATAACCACATAATAAATAAAATCTTAACGTTAATAAGTGTCCATGGAATGTGAACAAAACCATGTGGCTGAAAACGCGATAACGTTGGTGTGACGTCACATGACGTTCAGCGGTTATGTTTCCGTAGATACAGATGCAGTGTTACAATGTTGGTAATGTTAACAGACGTTTGTTTCTTGTATTCTTGCAATTTAGTGGCATAAGCATAGTCGGACAATTTGCCACGAGTGAATTCATTTAATGTTATGCTTATGAACTTCATTGGTGTGAATTCCAACTTCATTAGTGCAGCAAATATGGGGTCAACTTTCGTTTAAGGGAAATCAGCTATGAAAAAAAAACAAATAGCATTCAGAGGCCCTTCTGAATACAGAAACATTAAAATTTTTTCGCGGAAATGCGTCAATTCCATTATAAAGGAAATTTTGTGGACTTTACAAAAAGGGAAATCAGTTAGGTACATACAAAATATTTGTTGCTATAAATTATAGACATTTTTTTAACACAGAAACGCCAAAATTTTCCCAGGGAAATGTGTCATTTTCGTTACCTATATGGAAAAATGTAGAAAAGTGGAAAAATGTGACATTTTTTTTTAATTCTAAACGTATTTCTGAACACAAAAACTCAACATTTTTAATCTAAAATCGGTCATAGTTACGATCCTGATAAGGATAAATGCCTGTTTACAGATACCTACCAAATATCTCATTCGATTTCGATGCGAGTTAAACTGTTTTATAAGCGCGAAAAGAAGGTAGAATTTTTTATACCCAACGGATCGAGTCGTCGTGGTCGGCTGCAAAAATTTTTTTAAAAGGCCAACTATTCCACCAGACGAATTTGCAGACCGACTCTGTTACTTGTGGAGACGCCATTGCAAGAAAAAGAGCCTAGATCCAATGGATGAACTAATTAAATGTATAAAATTAGAATATGGAGATTTTTCAAATAAATAGTTTCAAAATAAAAATCATTATTTTGATACTACCACAATATTGTCACAAAAGATACTTTAACTTTTAAATCCATACAGAATTTTTACAAAATCACATGTTTCTTATTTAACATTTATATTTATATAACAAAGATCGATGTGAATGTAATTAATATACGCGAAGCGAGCGCGCCTGGTCGACGTCGCGCGCGGATTTCGAAACGTCGACCGGGCGCGCTCAATTTAAAAAATGCTACAAATCCACTTACTTTTATAACTTGAATAACATTCGATTATTCATAAAACTCTAAAATACATGAATATCTAAATGATTTTCCTCAATATTTTCCTTAAAAAAAATTTCCGCAAATAAAATTATATATCATTAAAGCGCAAATTAGTAGTCAAATCAAATTATCTAATTATCATTTCTATAACAGATTTCCCTTATTCTAAAGTCGAAGGAAAATGGAAATTTTCCGTAAATTTTACATTTTTATATCAAGTCAACGCCGCAATTTTATTAATTTTGTATTTCTAGAGCAGCACATATTATAAATACATTTAAAAAAGTTTCTGAGGCAATTTTCAGTTAAAATATAATATAAGAAAAATTTGAGTTTTCCGAAACATTTCCGCGGAAAAAGAAAATTGGTTATATACTAGTAATCTTATGTAGAACCTTCCTATAGAACAATTTCTTTTGTAACTGATTTCCCTTAAACGAAAGTTGGGCCCAAATATGGAGAGTAAAAGCAAGTAGGTGTCTATTTTTCGTTTTTAACATTGCCACATTATTAATGGTGATGCGGTCATCTTACGGCATTGTTAAACGTAACATATTTGATTTCTGTACAATATAGATGCGCTCGTGAAAATTACGGTAACAATGCTGTTGGTTACGTCCATATTATGACCATAGAGAGCCATTTGATTTCACATTAAACTAGGTACTTGTTTTAATGTGAAAAGAAATAAATGAAAGTGATGTATAATCTCTTAACTTTATTAAACTTTTCAAAAATGAATTCATTAATTTTTTATTACTTACTAGTCACGTCGCTTCTTCTTATATTTTTTAAAAATCCTTATTTATTACTGTTGTTTATTATGCTTTTATATTTTTATTGGGCGCTGGATGCTGTACAACATTGCAAAATGCAATACTTCTTTCATTTTCCCGGTGAGATGCACTCTATGTGCTCATTTTGTCTCTTTTGAAACAATCAATATCAATACATATTTAACACAATAACACTTAATGATATCACAAATGACAAATTAACTCTTCTAAATGATGTTTTTTGCAATATATGTAGCATATTGTTCAATTTCATTATTATTATAGGCATTAATACTCGTAATTTGAGAATTAAAGTACTTCATACAATTTTTAGAAAGAATATTTACAAACAAATATCGAAGCACAACCTACAGACAGATTGTTACTAAAGCAATATTTTACGAAGGGATTTTCTTATTATTATTATTCAAGGACCGTCAACAAATACTTGGAATTCATGAATTGAATGAGTTCTGCAAAGAAGATTGTTATCGTTTGAAGAATACCTACTAGAAGACAGAACGACTAGTTGATCATAGCTATATGTTTAAAAAATAGAACTAAATAGACAAAATCAAAATGATTCTGTTTGTCAGAATTGCTACATAGTTAAGCTAGACGTAGAAAAATGTTCATTTAACAAATAAATAAAGTTCGGATAAAACGGTCTCTATGAATTAGATTTGAAAAATTTGATTATGAATGATTTTTGACTTTTTCAGAGATTACAAACGAAGGAACCTCTACATATTCAATAAATATCATTTTCTTTCAGATAATACTAATTTATGCAAATAATATTGCATCTCTGTGCCCTTAGCAATTTAATAAAAGCTTCAATGGTTCATAAAGCAGCGTAAACCTACAACATTTATTAAAAACTCATATGTTCGATTATTAACTTTTTAGTCTTTTGCGCATAATAAAATATTTTATGTTCCCGGCTCAAAGTTGCAAGACCGTTTGGTTAAATTGCTTATACCAAGTTTTCATAAAACGAATACAGCGTGTCCCAAAAACAATAAAGTCCTGTTCTCTTAGAACAACCAAAAATGAAAGTAAAGAAAGTAGAAAAAAAGTTTTTTTAGGGAACTGTCGTTTGCTAAACTATCATTAAATCGTATTTGTTATTTTCTCAGAAAAAATGATACTAATTAAAAATACTAGTAAATGTCAAGTTGACACTTAAAATATTAGATTTCATTAGTTTTCGGAATGATCGCTATTCAAGATTCACTATTATAGATGATAATAATCTGAATCTTTGTATGTATAAAATCCTGTGCTGCATATCTCTGAGAGCATAACCGATTACACAACTTCTACTGCAGCAAATGCGCATGCGTCAGATCGAATAAGTTAGCATTGTATTCGTTGTAACGAATTGACGGATTCATCTGTTCCATTTCCAGCGCTATCATGGGCGGGAATATCTTTTGGACAGGCAAAATTTCAAGTATATCTTCCCGTTAATTTAATTATGAATATAAATACTTTAGTAGTGGTTTTGTGTTCTTAAGAATGGAGAATAATTCAAACTCTACAGCGTATTCTCAAAATCGTAAACGTAAATTAACAAGTGATGAAGAATATCGGATGACGACATGTATGAAGGGTTTAGGGTGCGAGATCAAAATATGAGTGTAAGTAATGTTAAAATATCTAGTTCATTAACAAGATGTAGTTGAGTATCATATGTGTATAGTGCAAAAAGAGTGGTAAAGAAGTACTACTGGAAAACGGGAAATGGTGGAAACTCGCGGGAGGAAGATAGTATATTAAAAATGAGTTTTCGAATAAAAAAATAAACTTTGCCTAGAATATAAAGAAGAATGCTTTTGCAAATTCTGCGTATCATATGAATTATGGTATGTGAATTTCCGTATAAATGAAATCCGAAAGAGTATACTGATGGAAAAAGACGAAATAGTAATGTGGCGCAGAAACTATTTAAAATAAATATTAAAAGTTCGGAATCTGGATCAAAGAATATATTAAATTTTGACCAAACATGGGGTTTGTTCCAACACAGCAAGAATCGATTCCGAACCGTCCAGAACTAGTTAGTCAGTTCAGTTGTTAATTTACTCTCAGCAAATGCGACGTAAGCTGGTGCTGGTCAAATATTTCTTACGGTTCTGAACCACTAAAAATTGTTATATCACTGTTTCTAATTTAAATATAATGGATGTTATGTAATACAATTATTATTGACATTTTTGTATATTTTTATAATCTGATCGCCTTTAAATTTAGTACGCCTATGTAAAGGTTGCAATTTTTAGCAGTTGGGTATAAAAAGCACTATCGTATATTCCAATCTATTAATTTCATATCATCAGTTGCTTCTTTTTCTTTAATAGATAGTAACCACTGTTTTGTTTCTCTTGGTTCCATAGATTGTCTCAGTATAAATCTAAAGTTTTGTTTATGCAAGTTGGGACACCTGGTAGGCTGGACCTTCGCGGTTAAATCCAAAACAACGGTGCATATCGCATTGCCCATTACTTGTAATCAACCGTACAACTATCCGTAATTGTCTGCTGAAAACCTACTATATGTTAATTAATGATTTGCTTTCTTTGGTGTCCGTGGCTAACTGAAAATTGCGCTGTGGATAATGTTAAGTGCATGAGGAATCAATGTTTTTGCGTTGAAAGGAATAATTTTGAAAGAAAGTAATAGATGAGATTTGATATAAAATATTAAAATATAACCATAAATTTGGAGAAAGATATCAGCAACAATTTATAGCAAGGAAACTCATATCAGAGCAAGTGCACCACAAGGAGGTATATTGGGCCTCTTACTGCTTTAATTTATATAAAAAGTGAATGAAGTAAATTTTTAAGCATTCAAAAATCAGCTTCTAGCTATCATTTGAACAGCAAAAGTTTTCAGATTATTAAAGTTTTCAGATTCCAAATTTGCAATATGGAAATTACAGAATATGAAATAAAATTGGATATATTAAAAGCAAATCATGTAGCAGGAGCGATATCAGTAAATTCTACAAATACTCCGCCTTTGGTATACAAGGTATTAAAGATAAGTTTCATCAAACTTCAATGACATATTGTACCAATGAAAATAATTAATGGAGTTTGTCTTATAACAGTATAATTTATTTAATAATTTTTAATTAAACTTTGAAGGAAAAAAATATGATGAAAGTTGACATAATGTAGAATTATTACAGTTGTTCGTGGCCAATATTTTATTCTACATATTCTTTCTTTGATTTGTCTAATCTTCAATGTAGCTCTTGGCGACAGTCGTCGATTTCCAGTTTAATATTAGTGATTCCTGCTCCAGAATCGGTCAACATAGTAACTAAGGAACGACGGAAACTACGTCCTGTATACTGCTCTGCATTTTTCAATTGTAGATATGCAAATATTTCCGATGACATTTTACCGAAGGACTTACCAACACATTGAATACTGCATGGTCTTTGTCTATACTGCATAAAAAACGCCTTTACAGAGTGTATGATTTTTGCAAATTTGCATACTGATGATAAGAGTTATAATTAATTTTTCTTATTTGTTTCATTGGATACTACAAAGATTCTTGAAGTAGTGTTTTTACTGTGTGGGATTTTGACGACTATCAAATTTCCTTTATCCTCTAGATGTGATCAACCATTATTTTACTAAGATCATCGCGCCTGCAAGCATTGGCCAACCCAAAATAGTGATGACATTTATTGGAAGGTAAATTTGATCAGTGTTCATCCATCCATAAATATGGAAAATTCACTTTTGTCAAAAACGTTGGCCTTTTCTGGAGTATCCCACATTTTGCTTTTTAGAAATGATTTAGCTTGAAATATTGACTTAAGTCCAAGTTTTTCTTTTACTTTAAGGGCACTTTTTAACATATGGTACCTTACTCCATAAAGTATTTTGTTGAAACGTTTTTCGTAAATCTGCAAATCTGTCAATTTGCGCAACCAGTATTCAAAATATTTATATTATTTCTCATATTTTTGTTCAGATTTAGCGGGCAGTAAATTTAAACTTGCAGAGTTTGCGGCCTCTAGCACAGAATCTGGTAGTTCGTCGCGAGAACTTTTGAACCTTTTTATGATTTGATGAGAGGAGAAGTGTCGGTGTTTGTAGATTCTTGCTGACATAGAAACGGAGGGAAAATCTGTCAACAGGTGCTCTTATTGTTGCTTGACAACATTATAATCATTTATCATTTTACTTAAAAAATATATATTATTTGTTTTAAGCTCAGGAATTGCGATTAAAAGGTAAAGGGGAATACACTTGCAGCAGCTTCTCACTTTGCATGAAACAGTCTACAGCTACTAAAATAAATACAAATTTTCCCTACCAATGAGATTTTTGAGTAGCTTTACTTTACAAGTCTTATCCACACGGCGAGCGGAAAAGTGTAACTTTGCGCACAGAAATGCATGCGGAAAAGTTACTGCTTCGTGTACACTAGTAGAAAAAACATCATGAAAGTATCATAAACATTAAACTTAATAATCAGTCACATGATAAAGAAGCGAAATGTACATTATACTATGACAGATGTCAGAAGTGTGTCAAATAATAAAAAAAAAGAATAATTATTTACCCTTAGAGTTCATAAAACCTTGTTACAAAACTTTTTTGCGACTTGGTTTTATCCAGTTTGAAAATGATTTACAACATTGTTTTGCTCCTAATGGTAGAGAGATATATTCACATTGCATACTACCAGGGAGCTGAAGTACCAAAAACAGACGGGCCTTCCTTTTTCTATTTGCCCGGCCAAATAGAAATTGTCTTGGTAGATGACGACATACATGAATAATTCTACGCACAAGGTTTTCCTATACTGTATAAGACGCACCATTTACATTTTGCTATAGATTTAGCGAAAATTTAAATATAACGTCACGTACCGAACGTTCGCAAGGTGATAGGTTGGCTGCATTGGTAATGAACGCTTGCAATACAATCTAAACTGTATTTGCAAATAAAATGTTAATAGTCTGAACTAGGCTAGTTTGATAAGACGGAATTATAAACGACTAGAGTATTTTTTACTCTATTCGACAAGCTAGCAGAATAGGTAACAAAAGCTTTTATAACACAGGGTGTCCAAAATATGAATACCTACAAAACATATTTTTTTATTAATTTCTTTTTCTATAACCAACGGTCACAGAATTATGAGATCAAACAGGTGTGGCAACGTCGCTCACATATCATATCAGGATTGTCAGGCGTTTGTACATAATATATACAAGTACACCTAAACATACTTACTGTGTCTCCTATCCTCGGATACAAAGGGAAATTACAAACAAATTACGATACAGTAGGTTTTATTTATTCTTAGTTGTACTTCAGTTTGTATTTTCGTAACACAGGTGTGCACTTTATTGTAATTGTATTTTTATTTTTCATTTGTATTTGTAGAAAACTATTCGTTTTTGAAATTTTTTTATAAACGTTTTTTTGTTGCTTTTGTTCAGATATATGTATAAGCCCCTTCAGTACCGGCATTGATATTCGGGACAACCTGTATAATAAACATAATGAAGCGTCATTTATAAATTTATGATTTAGAAATACCCAACCATTTCTTTAATTAGCTCTTCTAGCTTGATGTGTATATTCAATCTGAACAATATTCCACATAACTGTTGAAAATTATTTATGCACGGCATTTTACTTGTATTTTGCAGGCTGCTTAAATATTACCTGTTTTTCACAGGTTATATAAAACTTGTAAAAGAGTCCTTGTGAGATTATATTTTTTGAATTAATTTCTATTAAGGAAATAAAAATATTGGAAGACCTTCAGTTTTATTTCTTAGAATCAAAAATATTAATTTTTTAGAGAATTGACGTAAATTTAATAACATAAAAATGAGAAGTTGTTATGTAATCTGCTACGTTGTTCACCTTAAAAAAATGCACCCGGATCTTTCGGAAGCCGCAGTAAGAAACTCTTCAATATGTGGTCTTTACAGTACTGCAGTTTTTTTTCTTTGTATCCTCTCAATCACCTCTTCAAATAAGCAGTAAGCAGTAAGATAAATTTGCATATTTTTTCTTCAAATTTAAACAATACGATAGCATGACTTCTTCATTGACATGACTCTCCGTTTTTCCCTCCTCTTCTTAGCCGGTAATAAATGAAAAATTGCTTCTTGAGCTTCTTCGAACAGCCACAGAAACACAATTACGTTCTTAGACAAGTAAACAAGTAATAATCCAAGTTGCAGCGTGAACTGCCCTCTTGGTCTTTCTTACAGTATTCAGGAACTACGTATGTCGGTGATAGACTGCATAGTTGCCAAGTTTGTTGCCTACGATTCATAAAATTAAACAACTTCCCAAAAATGTTATTATGAATTTGCAAAGTGCTAATTATTCGAAATGTCATATACACATATTTAATATCTGTTAAAGTATTAAATTTTATAAAGACAAGGATATACAAAAAGCGGTTACCTTGTCTATGTGAAATGTTACAATGTCGCATTCCAAATAGCGTCGTACCGATATAAGTTTTGATATTCGAGCAGTGGGTTCGTCTGGGGCAAAGTAATACTAATTTAACGACAAGATATAAAATATTTGCTTAATAACCACCCCACTTTGAATAATATCGAAATTAGATGACTTAAATAGGCATGTATATTTCCATCTATTTATGATTGGTGTCTATTGAAATTTTTTATATTCCCTTATATCGATGATACAGACGATACATAAAAAAATTCAACCCAAAACCGAATACCTACTGCGAAGCGGTTATACTTTCACGTTGCATGGAATTTGACTATAAGAACCGCCCCTGAATTTCCAATTTAGCGCAAATCTCTCCGATTTACCCATTCATATCGGGACCTCGGCAAATCCCAGATTAAAAGAACAATATCGGACCGTCGATAGTGCAGCGTCCCCACGCGCCGGCGAGTCGCACGTGCGTTCCACCTCAGCTCGCGTATTCGCCGCGCAACCCTTCCCAGGGGGTGCACTATCGCGCCGCGCGCTGAATTGTTGAACAATTTAATCTCGGGTTTATGCGCTCCACGATAATTGCATGCAATCACTGCTTCGGCGAGAGATTGCCGGTAATTAGGTCTCTTACTTTTCGGCTTTATGGAGAATAAAATAGACTTAAAAGTCGGAGTTTACAGTCGTCCTCTTAAAATGTACTGGTAATAATTGCGGCGATAACATTCGACGCGAACTATTGCGGTATTAAAATTGAAGATGAAATAGATTGCGGTTCTCACATTTTCTGATCCGTTGATTTTAAATAAATTTTTCGTTATTCGTGTTGGCATCTCGTCTTGCTTTTTCTTGATTTAGTCTTTGTCTTGAGAGACAGGACAAGACTAAGACAAGACAGCTTGAATTCCAAGACAAGATTTAAAGAACTAGACAAGAAATATTTCCACGGCAAGAAATATTACAAATATAAGAAGGGAGTAATATTTGAAAGAAAAATGTATATACAGGTGTTCACAGGCATTTTAGGTCCAGAGCTGCGTTATTTTCCTCCACTCCATTCTGTTCTTTGTGTTTCTTTTCCAATCCGTTACATTTTTCTCTGTTAGATCTATAGCCATTGCCTCTCTCCATCGCTTCCTCGGTCTCCCTCTTTTTTTCCTGTAGGTTTACTCCCTACATTTTTTTTAACTGTCTTTTCATCTTCCACCCGTTCTAGATACCCTAGCCACTGGTCTCTTCTGACTGTTACATCTTCGTCTATTTTTGGTGCCTGGTGCATTGCATATATTTCTTCATTATTTCTCCTTATGTAGCCTTCCCCCGTCTTCTTTCCCCCTAGAGCTCTTCTTAAGATCTTCCTTTCCCACATTAACAGGTCTTCTCTTGACTTCTTATTGAGGACCCAGGTTTCACTGCCATACAGCGCGGTCGCGGTGAAGGAATATTAGCTGAAGAAAAAATATTGAATTTGTATTGCAGATCTACACTTTATATTTAAAGGACACATATAAAATTATTTTTTAAATCAAAATTTATTGAGTCCAGTTCTGCTAAACTACGCGCAAAAGAAATCTAATCTATATTTAACTATAATAATAGCTTGTCGGATAAGTCTTCCATTGCTTCAACATTCGAACATGAACGTCAACTATGGCGTAGTGGGGAGAACAAAGCTATAACTTGATAGTGGTATATGTCTAGTGTGCCGCTTATGAAAGACAGTTTATTATAAGTATTTCAGTGTAAACACCAGAAATTATAGAGATTCATATATGAATACTGGTTAAAATATCTGGGCAATACCGCTAAAAACTTTATAAATATTGCCTTAAATGAAGATCTTCCTGTAAAAATATCTATAGGTAGTAAAAAATATAATTGAAAAACAAACTGGTCATTTTATTAACTGCACATTCATTATTCTCCATTTCTTACTGAATGAATATAAGCTAAAATTGAATTCCGCAAGTACTTTGTTATCTAATAAAATATTCCTATTGCTTTTTAGTTGTACAATGTAATACTGATTCAGATCTTAGAGCTATATTATGTAGAACTACAAACACTTCCTGTGTATTCAATTTGTGCTGCAATATATCTCCTCGCAAATATCGTATATGAAATGCAAAAGTTATTACAGTAAATGATATTCTATTAGACTCTCATAAATATAGATCATGTGAATGATAAAAATATTAATTTTTAGATTTCAGATGGTTTTTCAACAATTATTAATTCTCAACGTTTGTCAAAAGTTTAACAGAAAGTCAAAAACCGAAAGAATAATATTTGTTACACTTGCGGCAAGAATTCAGACAACTTCACGGCTGATGTTACACGATTGTTTTACGATGCTATAATGAACTTACACAATATATACGTTTGGTCTGATGAAAACCCTATTACCCTAATGGAATTTCGATTTCAACACCAGTTTTCTTTGAATGTATGGATGGGTATTATTGGAAATTTTCTTGTTGGGTTTTACTTTTTACAAAGAACTTTAACCGGTGTCTCCTACAGACATTTTCTTGAAAACTTTTATCTGAATTACTTGGCGCTAAGACAAATTATGTGGTTTATGCACGACGGGACTTCTCCACATTTTAGTTTGACTGCTAGTGAATTTTTAAATGAAAGATTCGGTAATAACGTGATTGGACGAAGCAGTCAAGAACCAGGTCAACCTTGACCACCCAGAATCTGAGGAGCACCTACGTCAGCAAATTATAGCTGATTGTGACGTGATAAGAGCTACGGTTGGAATTTCAAGAAGATCTGAAGCATGTGCATTTGTTATAATAAATCATATTAAAGTAATACATTGTTATTTATTATTTTAAGTAATGCAATGAGTATCTTAAAAATGCACTTCATCAAATAAATCAAGTTCGTTGTTAATAAGTTTAAAATACAAAAAAGTGTAAAGAAACAAAAAGTAAAGATAATACAATGGCGCATAATATGATGACTTATTTTATTTGCAATATTATACAAGGGGATATTTTTTTTGGCAAATAATAATAGAAGATACCCACACCTCCGCCACTGGTAAGTTCCTAAAGCTGGTAATTTCTTGTTTCATACCAACAATGATACTAAATATGCACAACAAGTTTAGTTAAATTATCTCATGCGGTTTAGAAATTATGATTTTTTTAATTTTTGACACGCTCTAGCTAGATAATGACTGTCCTGAGACCACACATTTATATAACAAAAAGCTCTTATTTTTTGCCACAAAATATAGCTCCAAATATTTCACCCCTGCTTAAGAAACACCTTGTATATTAAATCACCAAACTCTAGGCATATTTGAAGAACTGTAAAGGTTTGGATTCACTTATATATGATGTACTTCTTGGAAGCCTTAAGACATCTATAACTGAACAACATTTTTTTTCCAAAGCGACCGAGTGTAGCAATTATATAACAAATGCCATTGATAGACAGATTCAAGTAGACTCTGTTAATGTTGACTTCAGTAAGGCTTTCGATAAAGTGAATCATAACATATTAATGGCTAAATTACTAAACATTGGTGTTTGTGGTAATCTTTCACGTTGGATATCGCCATATTTTTGTTTAATAGATCCCAAATTGTCATCGTTAATGGTTATTGTACTAAAGCGTTTTGTATCAATTCAGGAGTTTCTCAGGGGTCTCATCTGGGCCCACTGTTTTTCTTGGTATACACTAATGATATTGGAAGCTCGTTACAATTTTGTAAATATCTTTTATATGCGGATGATATTAAAATTTTCACTAAGGTTAATTCGTACCGAGATTGTTTATTGTTACAGAATGATTTAGACAACTTTTCTTGATACTGTGCTAGTAATAAATTACATCATAATTTTAATAAATGTAGCTGTATTGCTTTTACTAAAAATGTTACTCCAATTAAATTTGATTATTAGATAAATGATGTAAGGTTTGAACGAGTAACTGAGATTAAGAACTTGAGAGTAATTTTTGACTGTAAAATGAGTTTTACATTTTCATATTGATTATTTGGCCTTTAAGTGTAATAAAATGCTTTGTTTTATTATAAGAATTTGCAAAGATTTTAGGTCTGCTTGAGCTATTAAAACAATTTATTTTGCATATATTTACAATAGATTTAATTTTGCCTGTCATATGGAGTCCTTATTACAATGTAGGTACATATTTGTCGCCTTGAAAGCATTTAAAACAAGTTTGTTAAATTTCTCAAATATAGGATTCATGGACTGTATAATGTTCCCGATATCTTATCTACTAAGTAGTTTATTATTTAGCTTAATATTTTTACAATTTCGTAGGGTTCAGGTGGGCCTGATATTTTTGTCGATCGTACCTTTTCATGTACTAGTTAGGGACACGTATTTTGTCCCTTTTTTATATAGACTATAGTAGAATCAATTTAGAGGTAAATTCGTCATTACATCGAATTATGTAGGAATTACGACAAATATTATTTAAATATTGATTTTTTAAATAATTTGTTTTATATGTAACAATAAATGTATTAATTTATTAATGTACTGTTAATCTAGTAATATAGTTATAGTAGAGTAACGTATTTATATTGTCATTTGTAATAAGCACACTATGTACTTCTTATTGCAGTTGTGGTTACTGTTTTGGGCTTTTAGCCTGTTTGTATTCCAAACTTTGTAAAATAAAATAAATGCGACATTTCTATAAATGGACAACTGATAGTTACTTTACCAAATTATGTCACAAAACTGACAGCTAATCTTAAAGTTGATATGGCTTGCCCGTTTCAGTTGCAAAGATATTTGCTTGTGCTTTTTACACGACGCGGTGCTGACGCAGTAAACCTGCACGTAAAATTTTCTCTCAGCTCCAGATAAAGATCAAGATATTTCACCACGGCTGAAGGCAAAAAGCAGTTGAAATAAAACCCAATTGCGCCACGTGATCTCTGTGTAAGGCCTCCGCTGATAGTTCCTTTAAACCCACCGTGGGTCTTCTTCTTCTTTCAGTCGTTCCGACGCCTTCCATATTCGAACCCTGCCTTCCGAGGGCCCTCTGAAAAAATAAATTGATTACGCTTGGTATTTTTATTAGCAGCTTCGTTATGGATTGTTCGTGTTCCCATCTGCGTGTGGATTTGGCGTTACGTGTTTCCAATACGCTTACTTATGCGAGTGATTTCCCTGTAGCCATATAGAACGGTCGAACATTCGATGGTAGACGATACCACATTCTGTACAGGTTAATCCAAGTATGTAAGGAGTGTCCATCACGTATTTGGTGACATTGTGGGGAGTTTCAGGACACAAAACCTCACACCATGCATAACAAGTACGTCACGCGCTTGGAAGCCAAACTGCATCCGAAGGTCGCGAATGGACGGCGATGGTACGAATAGAAAAGATCGCCATACCATCTACACAAAGAAAACTGTTCCGCACATAAAAAACGCGATACACATCCTCAACCGTTTAAAAAATAACCGGAATGGCAATGTTGGTATCTGACGGTATCTGATGATACTGAGTTTGTAAAATAGAAGATATAGAATATTTATGGTTCGTATCAAACACTAGAACTTTAATTTGAATCAGACATAAGCCACTACAGAAGGTGGTAATATGTAACCCATGCATGTTTTTCATCAATAAGTTGAAGAATACAATTATAACACCAGATATATTCAATAATTTTGTATATAAACTATTCTAGAGTGAAGATGTTATGATATAAACAGATATACAGGATGTCTCAGGTATTACTCGTATCGTTGAAGTGGGTAACTGTACAGTGAACCAAAATATACCTAAAATATACCTATATATCTAAAAGTTCATCGATTCCGAAATATATGGTGTCAAAGCTTTTGAAATTTTTGATATATTTTTTATTTACTTAACCCTTCGTTATAAAACAACAATAATTCTAGATTGTATTGACATACATTAGATCTAACTATTCAGTATGTTTAAATATCCCCATCATCACCAGTGGCGTAGAAATCCTGTACCTCCCTTCTTTTATTTACAATAAAAATGGTACGCCACTGTTTTAATTATAAAAAAAAATGTAAGATACTTTAAGTTTGACTATTTTGAACAAATGATTATTCTTTGCAATTTTCTTTAAAATACATTGTATTCAAGTAATTTTTCATTTAAAATCTCTCTGCATTTCAAAATTTGTTCATATTTGTATCAAAAGCTGAAGGAAACTTCGCGCCAATATCCTTGGCAGGATAAATGACCTCGGATGAGTGGGGTCGAGAGGGACTATCTCTCTTTACCCACTTCATCGCTGTAGGCCTGCACGCCTCGTAGAGGTGGGTTCCCTTCTCCGGTCAGCCTCGACCGCAATTGTGGCCGATGCCTGCGGCTCTGGGAACGTTCTCCTGTCCTAGCAAGCCTCGTCGGCAAGGGCTTATCTTCTGGCGCTATTCTATCTTCTCTTCTTTCTTCGCCGAGTCGTTAACCCCCGGGGGTAGTCATGTTTTGGCTGCGGCGCGAACGCCTCCGACTAGGTAGGGGTTTTAGATTAAATCAGGATTAGCACTGTGGCTCTAGGGAGACGCTAGGACAAAGAACCGTAAAGGCCCTGTCGTCCAGCGTCGCGGAATGGATAGGGTAACGGAGCCCGCCTAGACAGACTGCGAGGTAGGGTGAGGAAAGTCAAAGTCTCTTCGTGGTCCTATTCTTGATCCTGGCGGTCCTGAAACAGAAGAAGTCTCAACTTACCCCGCGTCCAGGAGTTGAAACCTGAAAAAGGCGCTTTACTTGACCCCAAGACAATTTTTCCTCGATGCATTGAATATTTCAAACAGGATTATTTCGAAAACGGTTACTTCTAACCACTTTAACAAATAAGGTAGAAGAATCGATTGTTTTAATAGTCAGATGTGTCATATGTAGCACCGTCCACTAGTAGCGACAAAATTACAAGCAAATTTTTCGCTCTCAAAAACACCAGATCTTCATAATGTATCCAAATATTTGATTTTTTTTAAATATTTAAAAATATCGAAAATTAAATTTTTATTTCGACTCCCTGTACCATCTTTTTAACCATCAAGTTTTGACTAAAATAAGTTTAGCTATATCGCATTATTTTTTCGTCAGGAATCTGCTCTTGTCCTATGGTTCATTAACTTCAGAACACCTTGTATTACTGAAGCATAAGTCTCACCACGCACAAACTACGATATTTTTAAAAAACTATTTACGAAATACAATGCATTTTAAAGAATTATTATTTATTCAAAATAATTTAATCATACGCTTTTTTGATAATGGGCATATTGAAACATAGCTACTGAATAATTAGTAGAAAGGTGTCATACCTTTAATTTACAATTTCTTGACAGATTAACACCACTTTTGACATTGTCTTAACTTAAAAGAGGCCATCTGAGGAAGTAATCATAAAAATGCAGAAATAGATCATGCCTTATCCAATGTGGTTGAATTTTAGAGTTTCCACAGTTTCAAAAGTGAACTTAAATACTTATAGAATATTTTCATTAAACCAGGGATACCATTTTTGTATTAAATTTAGCTAGATTAATTTTTATTTTAGATAATTCACTGAATACAGTTTTGTTTATGGAATTGTTCATTAGCTTACTTTGATATTTGGTATCAAGAAAAAACATATAACTGCATTATAGGAATTATAGGAAAAATTGATATATATTAGCCAAAAATCCTTCACAATACAGTACAAAAAGTAATATCACATCAAATTTTATTTCAATCGGATAACAATAAGTTCCTTTTTCGATGTCTTGCAAACATTAAACGAAACAAATTTAGTTAAATCCTTTTATTTTGACCGACAAAGTATATAGTAGTTTTATACAAGTATTTATACCCTGTACACATAAAATGCATTTAAAAATCTCACCTGTGTCGTTTAGATTTTTAACAGTATGATGTAAACACATTTTTTTTCATTGCCTACTATTGATTAAGAAAATATTTATGTTCAATCATAAACAACTTCATTGATTGTTGTTTTTTTTTTGTAATTAGGAAGAACACAGAAATCCTTGTCCAAATCAATCACTTCTCTCCGTGTAGGCTTCGACGGTGACAGGTATATTGCTATTAATTGATATTCTAACATGTATTTCGGTTTATTCAAATGCGCAAATTGCTTAAGCAAATCTTGAGAACAGTTTGTCAAAGCGAGCTACCTAATACTGACACCTCCCGCCAAAATGGGAGGTAAATAATTATAATAAATTATAATGGCATATTACGTTCATCTGTCACGTTTTGCGAGTGGCACCTTAGATTTATTAATATTTATGTATTCTTATAGTAGAATAATTGCTCGGCATGCACTGAGATATTTTTAACGATGCAGTATTGTTTTTGTGTACTGCTTGTCTGCAATTGTTTTGCTACATTTTAATTTCAGTCAGGCGAGTTTCTCAAATTAATATTAATTGATTCTGAATAAATTTTATTTAAATTCTGTTTTATTGCTGATATACAGGATGTCTGGAATATAAGTACCTTTACTTTGCTGTGTGGTAAATCTATAGGTAGATAAATCTCTAAAGGAGAAGGGAGATAATCCAAAGACTACTGCGCATTCTGCCAATTTCCCACTCCTCGCACCCACCAATCACAGACATCAAATGGAATGATGCTATATTTCCGCTTGCTTGATCTGTGTTGTAGTTCGAGATTGTGACTTGCATGTCCGTACCGGTCCGTCTTTAATATAATTTCTTATTAACTACCACTTTTTGCACAAATAAAAATGTAATTATTAATTCTGAGTAGCAAAATAATGTTATTGGAAATAGAATAAAATGTGAAATTATTTACGAAGACTTTTCCTTGCTGAAGTTTTATTTAGTATTATTTTAGATTCCTGATTCCCTAAAGATGAAAAAGGAAAGAATAGTCTTGAATAGATGCACTAAATTTAAGGAAAGAGCAACATTTCAATTCAACATCAATTTTAAAGGACAAACTGTATTTACTTGTGACTATTCGATCTAATTATGCTTAAGAGCAGTATATTTTACTATTTTATTATTTGTATTTAAGGATCACTGACTTTCTTATTTTATTATGTTTTAAATGTATTATAAAAAATGTTTAATTAGTACCTACTGTTCAATCATAATTGTTGAGATTTTGATTTGTTTTATGTATTGTTAAAAATTTGGCCATACCACAATTTTCTTTTTTTATTTTCGTCAATATCGATATTGATTAAGAACTGTCGAGTTTTGTATAAGTGACATAACAGATATAAAATGGATTTGATCAAAAAAAAGTTTTATTATTAAATACGTACATTATGTTTGTTTTAATTACTAATTATTCATGAACAAGGGTAATTAACATCATGGTAGTCACTAATATTTATGAATACAACCCTGATATTTCCCCCACCTAAGTCACCCAGCTGCCTTTGCGCAAGTAAAATTTAGTATTTGCTACATCCATCTCCACCAATCTCTTTGATTATCCCAAGCAAAATATATGTGACTTAATTTTTTTTTTGAGCAACGGTAACAAAATTATGACAGCAAACAGATCTTAAATGGTTTTCTTAAAGTTCTTTCCCCAATGCAGAGTAAGATATTAAATACTTATTTGTTCAAAATGACATATTGCCTGAAAAATGAGTTTTGTTCAGATTCTCCATAAATTAACATGTAATACCATGGTTATTATAAATTGTTCCACGTCTGTACTTTGTACAGAAAAAACAAACCCACTAGCCACAATACTACAATGACTAATAATACTTTTAAGTTAACAGCAGCAGCTGATGGATACGATCTTGTCATATGTTACAATTTATGGGACTTTAATTGTTTATTTCATTAATACTGATACGAAAAACAAATTACGTTACAGAAGCCTTTACTTAACTTTAGTTGTGTATGAGCTAGTAACTTCGTTAACACAGTTTTGCATTTTATTGCAGTTATATTTTTGAAATGTAAAAACGTTTTAGAAATTTTTTCATAAGTCTGTTGTTGCTTTTGGTCAGATATACACGCCTCTTTAGTATCGGCATCATATTCCGAACACCCTGTGGTATTTGAGTTCTTTTGAGATATTTTTAATAATGCAATTGTTTTGTTACATTTTAATTTCAGTCAGGCAAATTTTTTAAATTAATCTTAAGCAATTAATTCTGAACAAATTTGATTTAAATTATGTTTAATACAAATAAACAGTATGTTCAAATTTGACAAAAAACATTCTTAAAGAATTTGATTTAGCTCTTTTGAGGTATTTTTAATGATGTGTCACTATTCTTGTTTACTGTTTATCTGCCATTGTTTTGCTTCATTTTAATTTCAGTCAACACATATTTCAATATTAATTAAATCTGAACAAGTTTAAATTGAGTTAAGTGTTTTCAAATGTTACCTAAGCGTTTCAAATTTTATTGAGATTTTATAGATGTACGTAACGCACGAGGATCAATTTAGAAATGGCAATCATTTTGTCGAAATTATCTTTTCAAGAACCATACTCTATATCGAAAATCTAAAAAAGCGGCGTTGTTTTACATCTCTTTCCCAAATAGTCATCGACACAGTTCCCAGCGGGACAGTCTGCATCGTGTAAAAAATAGATATTTATATACCAAGACAGGTACAGGGATGATTATGCCCGCAGGCGACAGGTTGCAAGTCGCATAAGGGTATAATCCATCCTAGTATCTACCGTGATGCGTACACAGTTTTATGTTACACTCCATATAAAATATAAAATCTATAAAGGTAGCTTTGACGTTTCTTGATTTGTGGTTATGACTGATGACTGGTCATTATTTTCTGATTCTCATGACAGCGGCCGTGAAATAATCCTCGTTGCCCACTGCTATGACATATCGGGGTTATATGGTGTGTTTACATATCTCTTATCCTAGGTATTAGAACTAAATTATAAGGAAGTGAAATACAGTGCTTTCGAAAAGTAACGAATAAATTCATTATTTTTGAAATTGAGAAGTTTTCGAAAAAATCCCCTGGCACGTCTATTTTGTTTTTAAAACAGGCACTTTTTGACATAAGATCCATATTTGTAACGTTATCGTTGTTCGAGATATGACGTAATCGACAATTTTTTTAAATAGCAACCCCCAATTTTGACTATGCCATTTGAAAGAGCGTGTCATTATACATACATACAGCATAAAAAATTATGGTGTTACATAACAAAAATTTCAAGAAAATAATGTTTGAAGATTTTAAAATTTAATTTTCACAATACTGTGCACCTCCCCATTATGCGTCACCTTTCCGTGCTTATTTAGATGAGCTGTTCCTGAATCGTTGAATAGGGAGAAGGGGGCCGATTGAGTGACCAGCCAGATCGCCTGATTTGACACCCCTAGATTATTTCTTGTGGGGATACTTAAAAAGCAAAGTATACGTTACTAGACCGGTTAATTTAGAAGATTTAAAAGCAAGAATTCGTTACGAGATACATCGTATACCTCCTGAAGTTGTTGATAATGTCCAAAAAGAATTTATTAATCGTCTTGGCTACTGTCAGGCAGCCAACGGTGCACAATTTAAACATTTAATTTAGTCGATTTTTTACTTAATCATTATCGTTTTCAGTATTGTGAAAATTAAATTTTAAAATCTTCAAACATTATTTTCTTGAAATTTTTGTTTGTAACACCATAATTTCTCATGATGTATGTATGTAGAATGACACGCTCTTTCAAATGGCATGGTCAAAATTGGGGGTTGCTATTTAAAAAAATTGTCGATGACGTCATATCTCGAACAACGATGACGTAACAAATGTGGGTCGTATGTCAAAAAGTGCCTTTTTTAAAAACAAAATTGACGTGCCAGAGATTTTTTTCTAAAACTTCTCAATTTCAAAAATAATGAATTAATTCGTTACTTTTCGAAAGCACTGTATAAAATCATTTACATCGCACCAGTTTGGTGAAATTTTACAAGGCATTTCTAGAGACATTTGAACACACTGTGTATGTAAATCCATAATTAAATAAAAGAACATTACCATTTTTCAAACCTTACGTGCAATTTCCACTTGAAATCCTTCCTTGCTTCTTTTGTCGTAATATAAAGCCTGTCGACGTGAGGCATGCTGTGCAACCTCAGAACATTCCTTGCTCATTTATTTTAACCCAGTTTCGAATTATCACTGAAATTGTAGAAAAGACAAGTAGTGAGTGAAACGTATTCTTTCCCTCGGCTGCTAAATGAATTATATCTTTTCGTGCTAACTTTTAACAGTTAATATATTTTCGTCCTGTGCATGTTTAAAATAACAAAAAATAATTGCTAGAGCTATATGACGTATTACATGTACCACCTTATAAACGTATAGACGATTAACTCATCAAACTAAGAACCGTTAAAATTTTATTCACCATTAACAATTAACATTGTCTGGTGTCCATTTTAACAGCCTGAGTGACACTTCTATTGTTACTACTTATCTGCTATATCGATTCTATTTATCAGCATACGTACACCGTCAAATAGAGAAAAACAAATTCTCGCAGACAAAAGGCTGAATTACTGGGTAAAATTTTTCAAAGCGCTGTTATTGTCTTTGCATTAGAGTACTTATATTGTTGTTGCTTCTAGACTGTGCGAGATCGACTTAATGACTCATTGTCTATATCTCGTTGGAAAGTAAGTTGGTGGCAAGGTACTTTTTGTGTTTCCTTCAATTGTTGCTTCTATACGGGAGTTGAAGGGATCAAATGTCAAAACTAGTGATTGAAATAAGAAGCAGAGTAAAAGACTGCTGGTAGAGGTAAATCTATCACAAATCATTACAATAGACCAACTTTGGAATGGTTTCCGGAGTTTCAAGTAGTGTGAATCATAATATTGTTAATTTTGCTAAAAAGAGGGGAAGTGGAGAGAGTTCAAATGTATTAAATAATTGTTCACAATTCACCATACATATTTCTAATAAGTAGAAATTTCCTGTTGTAGTTGTAATGTAATTTAAACCTCATCATTTTGTATTTACCTAAATTATTATCTGGAACATTGCATAGCAATTAAGTTTTTCTGCTTAGGCAGTAAACATACACCTTTTAAACCTGTCAAGTGTCACTAAGAAGCCGCTTTTAATGTCATTTGGAGAAAAAAGTTATTGAAAATTTCCGTAAAAAATGTTTTTCTTCAACACCCTGTGTCTCCGTTAATATTAACATTCGCCTGCTGACATAAGTGTATTCTTAATATGTTAGCTTAACTGTTACCAAGTGGTCTGTAGAGTCTACAAGGTGATTTATTTACAAAATATAAATGAAGAATATTAAAGTGACTCGTAATGTAATTTTATATATTTTGTGGCTTTCTCAGTACCTAGGAAACTTCTCAAACAACTTGATTTCTTTTGGAATCTGTCTATCTGTTATTCAGCTTTAATATATTCTGCAAAATATATAAAAGCAAATAGGTCTTTACATGTATTGTGTTTTTAATATTATTTATTTCTTGTGGAAAAACGTGAATTTATTTTAAACTTTACAGTTGTTGAATGACGCAACCAGTTTTTTATACCTATGGATTTTGATTTACTAATCTAGTCTTGCAGGTGCACCTAACCGCGATTTAGAAATTTCTCTCTGACCTTAATCTACAAAATTTATATCCCAGTACAACCGGGAAAACTATTAGGCCTAATGTTGAGTTGTCAAAAACAGCTAGTTCGCCATAAAATATTGCTTTGACATTTATTTCTTGTAATTAACATCTGATTAAGCAACGGTTGCGTCAATGTTGCCTCTAATTTACGATTGGATAGAACGTTAAAAAAGCGCCCGTGGCACAAGGATTCTGATTCGTGTTTGCGTAGCTTTCCATACGGAGTTAGAATATTTTCAGAAATTTTAATAGTTTTATGTAGGTTTTACATCGTCCCACTTTTTTATTCAGAAATTTACGAAATTAGTGGACGCTTTATGAGTTTTTAATTAATTTCGTACAGTTCTAGGTAGGTGCCAGTTCCTGCATTAAAAAATGCCATAATTTAAAATATATGCGTAATATTTTAATAAATGGTGTGGATCATTAAATATACTTTTTAACTATTGTAATGATGTCATTGAAGGAATGTCCTGTAATTTGTAAAATAAGTCGTGGGTTTTATTCTCGATAATATTAATTATCATCTTTATTATATAATATATTATTCCTATAATTTGTCTTGTGGAGATATGCGTTTGCAAAAAAATATTTTTGAAAGATGACCACAAGTAAGTACCTACAAAAAATGCTTGTTTTGAATATATCATTCTGTATACAGGGTGGTCACTTTTACGACACTCACTGTAGGCATGTCAAAAACCAACAAATTCTAACTCCTAGAAGGAGAATTTTCAGGCTTTGTTTGCGAATGCACATAATTTAATATTATGTCATTCTTGCATTTACATACATATTGAAAAAGGTAAGGCATTCAACATTAAATACTAAGTAAACTATAATAAAGTATCACTAAACAGAGTATATGTTTCTCTTTGAGTATGAGTATATTCAATTCTTATCAATAGATAATATTGGTAGTTTTTATCTGTATGTTGGCCACAAATGAAAGCAATAAATTATATTCACAAAGCTCCTTCTAGGGCTTAGGATTCGTTGTAAGAAACCGTAATGGATACCTACACGGTTGCTTAAATTAAGAAAAAGTTACAAATTTTTATGCCTTTCAATTTTTTAAGGGGAAATATGAGATATTTTATGTACCTGCTGAAATAGCGATAAAAAACTAAAAAAGTACATTTTTCATAACATTTTATTTTTGAAGGAAATATTACGAAGTTTTACTATAGTCCTATATTGTTAGGCATAAACTTTTCAGTGGAGAAATGATAATTCGTAAATTAGAAAGTGAGAATTGAAATTCCAATTAATTTTAGATGATTATTAAATAAAGTTTGTATTTAAATCATAAACAAATTATTCACTATTCCAAATTGTAATATTTAAAATCACCACTTCGTTCATATAAAAATTTAGATTTATTATTTTTTGATAAAAAAAATGTTAGATTCGTCATTTTCGTTATGGCGATCATAAGACAATCTTAAGTTGACTTTCATCGACATCTAATTGGCGTAAAATTATTTTCCATTTGCAGAGAAAACTTATGCTGAACAATAATAAGGTTATCAAAGTTCTTTCTTTGAAAATAAAGTAATTTTTCAGTTTTCAGTCGCTCTTTTAAGATATACGTAAAATATCTTATTATTAAGAAAAATTAAACGCACATAAATGCGCATCTTTTTCCTAATTTAATTCACCCTGTACACATTACGGTTTCCTAGGTCTCCGTACTGGGTGCCGTAAAAGTAACCACCCTGTATATGTACAGTATGTCCACGGTTAGAACGGGAAATAGGAAAAATATTTTTATTTTTCATTTTACGAGAAAAAGGCACTTTTGATTAAAATTTTTGCTTGTTTTTAGAATGCGGTTGGCACGGAAAAACTTTAATATCGCATATACAGGGTGATCAGAAAATCGGTAACTATAAAGATCGTTCAAGAATAAACGGCCTTTGTTTTTAACAATACAAAAATATGTTATTGAGGAAAGTTGTTTATAATTGAAATTTATATTAAAATTTCAATTTGTGCATGAACGGCCTACTTTGCTAGAAACGGAATGTAAAACATTTTTATTTTTCGTTTCACGAGAAAAAGGCATACTTGATTAAAAGACAAGCAAGGTTTTTATCAAGAATGCCTTTTTCTTATAAAATAAAAAATGAAATATTTTTCCTAATAATCTTTGCAAATTAAAGTTTAAAATTAATAAATTTAATTTAAAATTATATAAGTTTGCGCACCACAAGTATATTTTAAAAATGTGTAACAACTGAAACAAAGATATACTTTTTCCAATTAAGTTCCATGTCCAGTAACAGGCACATTTCTGTTATTTTGTTCCTTTAAATAAAAATACAATGCAGCACGCATGCAACATCCATATTTAAATAATTGCAACGATCGCATCCAAATCGCCTAAAGTTATAGGCAAAATGAAGACCAATTTATTGCGGCATTTGAATGTAGCCATGATTATCCTCTTCTATGCAGTATAATATTAATACACAAATAATTGAACATACGTGTTATTTAAGAATTCCATCTAAATAGCAGCCTGTTTGTCTTCATGATTTGAAATAGATTATTTATGTTGTCGCTTTGAGCGGATATCTGCAGTTTCAATATTCTACACTAAGAGAACGGTTTACTGAAAAGTAATAAAGGGCAGCAGGATAAGACCTGTCCTTTCCTGCCCCCTTGCGGATTTTCTTTAAATTTTCTGTAAAAGTTGGTTATAATGTAAGTTTAAATTATGTCGCGCTTTTGCAGAATTGCGGAGAGCTTCTCCATAAATTAATAAGATATCGTGATACTCACATATTTTTCAACAAACAAAGAAAAATTAAGGAAATAGCGGTACGTAAAAGAATTGGCGACAAGCGACAGACACTTCGCGCTTCAGATGCCAACTGAACCGTGGTCACCGTACTCCTCGCGTTGTTGCCATATTCCGCGATATCGACTTGCATTTTATGGTCCTTTAATGTGCAAAAAATTATGATGAGAGTTTTTAGACATGCATGAAGTTGGAGATTTGTTAATTTTTTTTGTCAAAATGGTTGAGTTTAGGACCACATGTCAAAGCTTTTTTGTTCATTTTTATGTACACTCAAACCTCTAGCACCATGTATTCTAAATAGCCTTACGAATTTGTAAAGCATGTTAATTCAATGGGATGGTATAGTCTCCTCACACACTTTTCTCGAATTACCCCAGACGGTGTTGTTTTTACCGGCTATAGAAAATCTATACCACATATAGTAGGTAATTGATTCATACGAGATTTTTACATATTTACATGAGATATGCGTTATTGCAAATAAATCCTATCAAATATTGTTAAAATATATTACTCAAAAGTATTTGTAGATACAATTTTCGAACTTCCCTGGACCAAATGGTATGTAAAACTTCTATTCTGTTAATATATTAGTGAAAGTTTATTTACTTTTGTAAAGTTCTCTGTATTAATCTTATTGAAGCTTCAAACCTGAGCGTCCATAATAAACATTTTTACATTTTCTTGTAAACTAATTGAAAAACACATGCAATGATATTTATGTTTGCGATAAATTATAACCTAATTCAATTTTAGTATTTTTAATAAACCATTTCTGTTAGTGTAGGCACACTGTCGCTCTAAGCATATATTTGCATGCAGCTTTGACGTGGCACAATCTCGGCGAAGCCCCTAATGCATTCCCTATCGTGTTTAAATCGGTTCAAAAAATGGAAAATAGCAAAATATATTCACATGTGTTGCAGGACTTGCCTTTTCTTTCCGACATTTATATAATACATAACTGTAGGTTTATTTGAAATAATTTGCTACATTCGAATTAAGTGGTAAGAAGTTTCTAGTACCATAAATACAGTGATTGGTAATGAATGAGGCCCAAAATTTTATTGTTGCAACATAAGGTATGTCAAATAATTTTATTAATTAAAGCCACAAATCAGTTATATTAATAATTACTAACATTAGCTTGCAGAAGCAGTTGAATTAGCTGTATAAATTCCTAGGTGTTATAAAATGTTGGGAATTTTTTCAATTTTTTGTGCGGTCGGTGATTGCATGCTTTGCCTTGTCAAGTTTTATAGTGGATCAGTTTCCAGTGCCTCGTAGAAGTATATTTTTAAATCATTTTCTAACTGCCCTTTTTGTTTTTTTTTTATAAAATTGTATTTGTAATAATCTCCTGTACATTCAAAATTCTGTTTACTGACAAGACATGCTTTATAAGATCGGAAATCACCAAGCTACACAACAAACATGCTTTTGTAGATGAAAACCGACGAGCCATTATGCAAGACCAAAAAAAGCAAGATAACATTGCAACCCTACTCGGTATGATTTCTTAACAACAATTTTTTAATGTAGGTGACCTTTTTAACATACCTTGGAACTAGTCCCATTTCATTTTTAAAGTGTGTTAATAAGTGTATTCAGCAAAATGTCAGCAAGTTTTCATATACGAGTATCCTAATTTTTTACTTCAACCTTACAACATTTACCTATTGCTATTAAATTAGTTTGGTCAAATATCTCATACCTTATCAATGCAATTCGAATTAGTTAGTCTGAAGAGTTAAGTATTTATGGTTAGAGCGCATTTTTAAAAGCATCTCATTTGGAACAATAACATTTATGACAGCACTAAAACTCATTACAATCAATTACGAGCGTCAGAGGAGCCCCCACATCGCACGACTTTAATTCTTGCCCTCCTTATCGCCACTCTATTACGGAATAAATATTTTCTCTCATATATACGCTTTTATCGCGTATGGCCCATTGTGAATCATTTCCGGCGCTACGGCTTCACCCCAAATAATTAGAATTAATCAAGGACGAGGCCGATAACACCGTAAATGATGAAGTGCAATCGTGGATTCGTACTGGAGGCTCCGTGCATTCTCCTATCTCGTTCGCTCGCCGCCTCCTCTGGGACAGATAAATACTAACGAGATCTTTCTGAATTACCATCCACCCTTGCTTGTTTGCCTGCTACCTCCACCTCCCGCCGACGGTTGCCGAAGCTGCTGCGGCCTCTGGTAGGGAGGAAAAGCCAAGGAAATCGAACACATGATTGACTAGTACCTAGGTGGTAACAGGATACAGGGTGGTGAGTGAAAGAAAATTTGAGTAAACTTTCACTCAATGTGATCACAATTAGTTGTTAAAACAAGTATGTTTGAAATAATAACACAATTTGTTCAGCAATACTCACTCAGTTATTTACTAGATAAATAAATCTGTTATGTTAACTTTTGTGGTAACTTAATTGTAGAATGTACAGCATTCTACAGGTAGAACAAATATGGCACATTGAATACTTTGAAAAGCTTGTAGCGCATTTTTTAAAGGTGAAAGTTTAAATAATGAAATAATAATAAGAATATGTTTTGACAAAAAATCAAATAAGGCACAACAAAACTATTTCTTTATTAAAAGTACAGCTGGTGAAGGTACAGTTATTAAAATTTAACGCAACATCAGGTTGTTTATTGTTTGCTACTATAGAAGATCTGTTAAGGCTGAGATTTTGTATACATATTTTTACCGTCTAACAGAGCATCAAGCGAAGACACAAAACTCCAAGAAAATTGAAATAATTAGTTATTATTATATATCAACGTATTCACAAAGGTTCCCGGTAGTGCGTGAGATAATTTTCATTGCTCATAAAATCACAAGAATAATTAAAATAAATGTTAAAGTACCTCAATTTTAGCCAAACAGTTACTACGCCAATATGTCACAATTACGGCAAAATTATCACATCCACAGCCACCAAATTACGTCACTCACTAGCCAGGACATATAGGACAACTTGTGCGTCACTTTCAGATTAATATTTACCTATTGCTAATTTTACATTTTGTGTCCTTCGAGTAAAATCATAACATATATCACGGCTTCCATTACGTACGTCAAAATGCACGATAAACTTCAGGGAACCGTGTGGTGCGGGCCTATACGGTTTGTATACTGTCTCATAGATCTGATTGATTTGCCGTTTCGCTCACTCAGGCTGTGCAATTCCTTTTCTACAAAATCCCCCCCTAAAAGAGCATAGTATTTATGATCCAATTGATCAATGTTAAAGTATGGTTTTATTGAATTTGGATTGTTATGACCAGTATTTTTCAGTAATTGTTCCTTTTGCACACCATTGTTTGTCAATTCGCTAACAGCAGTTGACCTGTTCCAATCGTTTGTTATCTTTATGTTCTATCATTCGTTTTAGTCCATTCATTAATAGTACTTTTTCCAACAGGAACATTGTCGTACCAATTATCGGTTTTCGTTTTCCAGTATCGGTTAGGTTACGGGCAGCTTTGACCTTCACTATTGACAATCATTCATTTACTATTTGTACGGCTTTTTGGACCACCTTGGCAAGTTTTACTAAACACCGGATTATATTCAATGAGATTTTTTGGAGAACCACCTTTATTTTTCGCAATTTGCAAATAAAGATCAAGCAACTCCTCACCTCCTTTCCAAGCCAATTCTGTAGCAGGAATATGGTAGAATTTGCGCATAAGACCTTCAGGGAAATTTTCCTCTCAGATGAAACTGAACTGGTCTTACGTTTGCATGGATCTGTTTTCACGAAATATTCCACATAGTCTGTTGCCGGTTTGAATTCTGTCTTATCTTTCTTCCTCATATTGACCTCTTAATGATCTAATATCAATTAATGCCAGTTCTTCTACGCTTCTATGCTCATTTGACTCATATTTTCGATCACAGCGATCACTCCTTTAATATTCCCCACATGGATTTGTGACTGTTTGTGGTAATTTTTAAAATTTTTTTCTTTAATTAGAGTGTTAATAGATTAAAAAATTGTATTGTTGAAACGTGACATTTTGAAATTTATTTGTGCATTTGAAAAACATTCCTGAATGCTAATATCAGATAAATGACTGGATTATTTGTGTCACATGACAAAAAATAACGAAATTTAATTGTCAAAAAATATTCAATATAATTTGTTACTTTTACTCGTATGTTAATAATGAGTAAATAATAATTTAAATAAGTAATTTTTGAAATTGTAAGTTTCTTACTCTTTTTATTTTCTTCTTACATATTATACAGGGCGTTTCAGTAATATTTGAGGTATTTCATGTAAAATAAATTAATTTTAACATGTGCTAAGAAGTTCTCTCTAAAAGTATAACTTATAACAGTGTCAAAACAAGCTAAACTTTAAAGGGTTCTAACATTTTAGGGGATGCTAAAATTATTTTTTACATGAAACACCCCCTCTAAAGTTAACAAAGCAGGGGAGTCAACATTGCCATGAAATAATTTATGTAGAAATGATAAACTTGCTAGTGCTCTTCTAGTGCTAAGTGATTCGATGTTAAATCTTTGCAAAAGTAAATTATAATCGTGTCCCCTACTTGGATCAAAATGGTCAATTCGAAAAGACAAGAATGTTAAAAATCGACGTTGAGTTTTTTCTACCTCTTGGATACGTAAATTATAATGAGGATACCAAATAAGACTACAATATTCAAGCTTAAAGCGCACCTACGAGACACTTAAGGGCGTTTAAATCATCAAACGATTTTGTGTTTCTAATGAGAAAATCTAGCGCTTTATATGCACTATTAGCTACCAGAATAATATACCAGAAAAAGATAGTTTATTGTCAAAAAGTACACCCAGACCTTTGACATTACTACAACACGCTAACGGTTCTGTATTAACTGTATAATCAAATGTGAACGGCTGTAATTTAAGAGTAAAGGAACATACCTTACATTTACTTATATTTAAAAGGAAGTTATTGTCCACACACCACTCCTCCACAACATTCAGAAGACCCTGTGAAGTTTAATACAATCTTCAATACATAAGATGCTATGAAATGAAAATATTGAAGAACACCACCCGTAAATCTTTGTTAATTTCATTATTATTTTACGCACTGTTCTTCACATTGTAATCTAAAAATAGCCAGTTCATTATAAATTTCGACACTTTTGGTTTTTCCACAATGAAAACATTCACTAATTAAAACTTTAACCTTATATTTACGATTATTAACATGCATAATGACTGGATGGCATAGAAATGTTATGATTTTTACATAACCAATATACAAAGTGTTTCTAGAACAACAACGTAAAGATAAACAATAATTTTTACAAATCAGCTTGCAGTTCATAATGTTTTTTTTTTTTCAAAACAAAACCTGTAAATCCTGACTGACCTCAAACCTTTTAATTCATTGATGAATAGAAATATATAACATTTTAAAAATATTTACTGGATGTGTTTAAAATAAACAGGTAGAATTTTGCAACAGACTTTAAATAGTATCACTAGCAAGGTCGGTCGTAAAATAACCAATAAAACTAACAATTTTTTTAATAAATAAATTCCTTCTGATGAGCATCATTATATGTTGAAATTAACAATTAATTTCTTGAGATATCTGCCTAGATGTGGGTATATATCACCTTTTACAACAGCCATTGTCACGGATAGCTATTAAAAAAATGATTAACTAATTGTTATTAATAAATAATTATATCTGCCTATAAATAACAAAAGGTGCAGCTATCTAAACTGATATTTTCCGCTTCGACGCATTTTACACTAATGTCGGGCAGGACATATATGCTATAAAATAAAGTACCTCTTGATGTATGGCTTTAATTCTATTCTTTCAGATCCTGCCGACGTTTTCTCGAAAAAAATAAATAATGTTATAGAAATACCTTGGGAGGATGTTATAGTCTATAAAATGTTCCGCTGTAAATCAAAATTTATACTCTTGAAGCAGTTTTATGTGTGTTTAATGCACTATTTTAATATTACTTGGCAATTAAAATCACTGAAATTGTCGTTTAAGGACGTAAGCTAATCTAGAACTGAATATATTTGAATATCAAATAGACCATATTGCGATAATTCTATTAGATATATCTCTTGAGATATTTTTTATAAATTCAAATGATTCAAATAATAGTTGTTAATGCATCAAGAGCAAAAAGTGATACATTATTGATCGAGAACCAATCGAGAGCAGTAACGTCATTTTTTGCTCGTAATGCATTCAATGTTTTGTCTACAATCGCTCAACAAAATAACATTTTTCAATTATTAACTTTATTACAACGAGAACATTATAACAAAAAGAGCAAAGGTAAGCAATTCATTGGTTAGCATTCGTAATTTGAATGCTGAAAGAACAGTCTTTACAATCTCTAATAATAATTTCTGATCTAGAAGCGCATAATAGGGCTATATTCTGATATGGTAAAATTATTTGATGGTCTAGTTAAACTTTTCTTACTTGTTTCAATTTTTTCATTGATATTATTATCTACGTATCCTTCTGCAACTGTAAAACTTTTACATGCATGCGTTTCGCTTCAATTGTATAATATCACCTCCCCCATGGACCAATAAAGTAGCCGATGTTTGGCGAAAGCAATGCCCTGTATATAAATGACACTGTGGTAGGTTAAGATAATTAGCAATATCGTTTCGTATTTTAGCAATAATATTTATTCCTACCACTTCATTAAAACACTTGCCTTTATTAAATTTTGAGGATAATCGTGCTGGTGTGTTTTCATTTGTAGGTCTCAAGGCTACCTACTTCCTTATAAAAAGTTGAGAGGATTATCTTGAATGTTATTTGTGGCAGTAAAAGTTCTACTTTGATTTTTTCCCCACTTATTTAACATTTATTTTTATTAATAATTTCTTAGGTCAGTAGGCACCCGAAATTTCAATAGTTAGAACTACCTAATAAGATATTTATTAAGTTACAAATTTTACAATAATAAATACGTACAGAATTTACCTTTTTTAATATCTAAGTATGTTTCTTCATCGCCTTGACTGATTCGTTTGGGGCTTATTTAAATAATCTTTATTTTTTCAGAAGTGTGGCAAAAAACCCAAACTAAACAGACAATACAGGGTATTAAAAAAAAGAGTGTAAAATATTTCAGGAGGTAATAGTATGAACCAAAATAAGCAGAAAAGTCTAAATAAACATGGGTCTGCAAAGTAACGATTGCGGAGATATGCACCACTATTCGTTTTTCAAACATTTTATTTTATTAGAAATAAACCGACAAAGGAAGCTTTTAACAAACAAAAAACAAAGTTACAGAAGATGTTCAAAGTGGCCTCCGTTCATTTCCAAGCAGGCACGAGATCTTCGTCAACGATATTCGAACTCTTTCGAAAACACCCTCCTTGGTTTGGATTTCTTGACACTTTTGATTAATCCGTAGCAGCAGCTCTTCCAGGCTATTTACAGGAGTACCATACACTACTGTCTTCAAATACCCCCAAACGAAGAAATCTAGAGGGTTCAGATCAGGCCGCACCTGTTTTATGGCCTCCAAGATCGCCTGCTGGCCAACATGAATCGATGTCTGCACAGATTTTATTACAAAATGCAAACTAAATAACGTTAGCTTCTCGTTGTCACTGTCAAGCAAAAACCCCTATTTTAATTAGAGACTGTGTAGATACAATTTTGTATACATCATCTTTCATTGTCAAAATCAACCCAGTTCGAAACTTCTTTTAACTTATGATAAAAAAATAAACAATACTGTGTGACATATTATCCAAAATGAATCAGCACGTATGGATTGCATTGTTCATAAACAAGCGACTGCTATTGATACTTGTAAATAAATAGCCCACTGGACGTCAATCTGAAACAAAAGGAATCCCACACAAAAATACCAGAATTGCCAGGAGAATAGTAATTTGTATAACCGCTGCGGTGGTTTTCAGTGAGATGGCCTTTTGTTTTTTAATAGTATCTTGTTATTTATTAAAACAACGTTAATTGAAAGCAGGTTCTGGAGTTATGTTAATAATATTTAAGACAGTTTTGACATTGATTACACTGAGAAAAAAATCTGAATGTGTCAAACAAGATAAATGTATAGATGAAATGTAGGTTAGTTTTTTAAGGGTAATAGTATCATTAGTGTTGCCCATTGTCACTCTTTTAAACTAACTGTATGAACGGTGGCTTTTAGTAAGATATCCTTTTTACTACACATTTTTTATTAGTTTTACTTTGTTTTGCTCAGGATATTCGCTGCTGGCCAACATGAATCGACGTCTGCAAAGATTTTATTGCAAAATGCAAACTAAATACGAAATTTTATTAAAATTTTCGGCGCAAACTCTGACAAAACCATTAATTAATTCCGCGCGCAATTCACTAACTATTTGTATACTGATAATTGAGCTATGATTTGTGTACTCTGCCCGGCCAAAATTATTCCCCGCTTCGGCCGATATCAAATGTGGTATTTTATTTGATTTAATTAATTCCGGACACGTCCGCGGGGGCCATTATAGGTGGATTTTTAGTTCTGTTGCATGCGTCACTAGACGCACTCTTTTGGGTAACAGAAAAGGTTGAAGTACTGTAAACGGTTTGGGATGCCGATAAGTAATTGAAAAGTTATGTGCGCGTGAATGCCGATAATTATGTTTCTGTGTCACCGTTCACAGCCGCCTTCGTGTGTCGGTGCGTTAAAACAAAAATCGATGTTGTTTTTTGGGACGTGGACAAAAATCAAACAAATTTCATAGAAGTGGAATTTATTTAAATAATTTCACAGATTTTTATATATTTAAAGGTATTAATTATATTGTGTGAAACTAACTACTCTGTGGACTAAAGCCCCAACCAGCGTTGAATACACCCACAATATCTACACATATACCTATTCTTTATTATTAGCTTTTGTAACATTTTTTACTGTATTAGAAGGTATTTTAAGCTAATATAAATCAAATCTCCTACAATTCCTATCAATAAAGTCATATGTATGCTCTTTGATACCAAACATCTAGGTATGCTAATGAACAATTCCACAGACAAAGCTCTATTCAATAATTATCTAAAGAAATTAATCTACCTAAATTTACTAACTTGGTTTAATGAAAACACTCTATAAATATCTAACCACTTTTGACAGTGGGAATTCGAAAATTCAACCACAATAGATGAGATCTGACCTATTTCTGAATTTTTAGGATTGCTTCTTCTTGAGTCAAATATTTAACTATAAAAATTATTATATAAATTAAAATTATTTGAAATCAAATATCGACAATGAGAAAACCTATATGTGTCACTATTAATCTTCGCCCTTTACCTGAAGGTGTCTTGAACCCTGTTGAAAGTCCATCCAAAAATGCTTATCGAAAACTCTTTACATTTTTATCTTACCATACTTTTGTTACATTATATCCCTCGTTGACCCAAGTTTCGTCTATATAATAAATATTCCTCCCTTCGTCACAGAATTTTCTAATTGATTTTAAGTAGGATCTTCGCCGACAAATAATTTCATCTTTATCGATAAGAACTCTGTTTTGCTTTTCCCAGCAAATATTCAACTCTCGTAAGACGGCCCATAATTTGCTTCTACTGATTTTGGCAAATCGTTGTCCTCTGAAAGTTCACTTAAAATTTTGTTTATCGTTGGTATTTCTTTTTTAAAATAAAATGCGTGTACTTTTCTGCAAATGGCATTTTTGAAGAAATTATCTATAACGACTTTTGACTTCCCTGTAGATGATTTTGGGGATTTACAGTATCTTGTTCATTTTTGTTTCCTTTAAAAGTCTGTAGATAGTCGATTTTCCAATCCCTGTCATTTTGGAATACTTTTCACGATGTGGTTAACACTGTTGGTAGGATTTTCGTGTTTCAATGCATTAAATACATTTAATATAATAATCTTTTCATTCTGAGACAGCGCACATCTTTTCACGCGTTTAGCAGGAAGTCGAATTTTGCTCTACTACACTAGCACGTCTTCGTATATTCAGCTCTAAAACTGGATTCATCTGTCACAATACACTGGCTCCTGCCCTATGATGTATCCAGTAAAATATACTAATGTACACCCATTACCTGTTAGCACTAGTGCTAGCCGATAATTACCTGAAACGAAATATTACCACTCCCATGGCCTTATTACTCTCTTTCATTTGCAAACAGACTATAATAGCAATTTTCCATTAAAGTTGTAACGTTACGTTCTGGTGTATTATTTCACACAATTGACATATACTCGCGTCAAGAATTCAGACGTCTTACGTCATGGCTAACGTTACACATTTGTTTTTATTGTCAACGTAAATTTCGATATTTGGTCGCGTTAAAAACAATCAGTTTTTGCAATTTAGTGCAATATATAATGTAAACTTTTAGTGTAGTACATAGTTTTATTACTCAGTTGCAGTTTCTTAAATATTTTGATGAAAATATAATGAATTATTCATTTGTTCGTATGACGTAAGTCGTCTGAATTCTTGTCGCGAGTATAGGCAATAAATAACCAACAATCTATCGTGTTTTATTTGCAAATAATTACTATCAGTGCACTCTGTATAAAACTATTTACAGATATAAATTTGTCCTCATCTTTATTTCTTTTACAATGGTATTTCATCAACTTATAATTTCTAAAATAGCCTTTAGACTGAGGAAGACAAGTAACCAATAGACTACGTATTATACATATATTAAAGCAGACCTTCGTTCTTTCTAGCCAAATAAAATCTATTGGGCCTTGGTAGTTCAAATTTACGACCAAATAATTTGCCTTCGGTTACATAATCACCTTAAAACCATGAAAAATTTACATAACTCCTCTATATCCTAGATGGCCATTGAATTTATATGTCTTATTTCGCTTGTCTGCTGACAGAAGAAACCCATTCCAAACATGAAATATTAATTAAAGTCAAAGGTGGCCAGGAATGATTAACAAATGAAAACGATTTTACGCTTTGATAGTAAATACAATAAGAAAAGTTTATCACACTATATACTTCTACTATTGTTAACAAAATATAGATATGTTCTATTTGTTTTATTTTTTGATAATTCTAAATGTAGCAAGAGACTATTGACATGTATTGAGGTTAACATGACGTATCATCAACAAATTGTTTTATACAATTCTTTCCCACTGTATATATACACTGTGTAACTCGATAAGTTTCATACAGTTGCTTTAAAAGGGTGACAACGGGCAACACTGATGATGCTATTATCATTAGAAAACTAAGCCACATTTAAACTATACAATTATCTTGTTTGCCACATTCAGATATTTTTCTCTGTGTAAGGAAAGTCAAAATTGTCTTAAATCTTATTAACATAACTCAACAATGAAACTGCTTTCAATTAACGCTGTTTCAATAAATAACAAGATACTATTAACAAAACCAAAGGACATCTTACTGAAAATCACCGCAGCGGTTATACAAATTAACATTCTCCTGGCAATTCTGGTATTTTTGTGTGGGATTCCTTCTATTTCACATCGACTTCCAGTGGGTTATTTATTTACAAGTATCAATAGTATTAATTTGTTTATGAACAATGTAATCCATACGTGCTGATTCATTTTGGATAATATGTCACACAGTATTGTTTATTTTTTTATCAAGTTAAAAGAAGTTTAGAACTGGGTTGATATTGACAATGAAAGATGATGTAGGTATACAGAATTTTATCTACAGTCTCTAATTAAGAGAGTTTTTTGCTTGACAGTGTCAATGGAAAGTTGATGTAGAGGAGTACCACATGAGTGTCACTTTATGGTTTGCCGAGCCATAAAATCTAGCAAACGATCGTCGTCAATAGCAACCAAGTGAACAGCGTCCTTTTTAAATAGAAAATTTAACAATTGTCAAATTTTGCAAAATTTGTGTATACTTCGAAGCGGTATAATTTGTGTTTTTGGGTAATTTTAATAACTCTCGAACGCCAATAATTATTATCGTGAGTTTTTTTGTGTGCGACCTGTTTTCTTTTTTTATTATTGAAATTATTGTGAGTGCAATTTTAACCATTTTGCCGTGGTTTTTAATTATATATGGATTTCCTGTTTATACATATATACTTTTCTGTGTGATTTTATTTGCCTGCCTTGTTTTCACATTAGCAATTGAGTTATTTTTGTATTTACCTACCTATTGGAATAATAAACTTTGTCTCTAACAATAATAATAAAAACGTATTTGACGGAATAACCGATGTTAGTAGCATTGTGTGAAAAATGTCAATTCGAGAGAATGAATGAAGAAAGGCCATTAAAAATTATTCAGCAGGAAGAACTAGTGAGAAAGAAGAAACTAAGAAAGGAACTGAAGAGAATAATAAGGGATAATCTATAGAAAAACAAATAACAGAATGGAAAGTAACATTCAGTGACAAAGAGCAGTGAGAAAGATTTCAAAACTATGGGCAGGTCGCCTCCAAAGATGCGTGGTCCTTGTGAACAGAAATTACGAAAAATCTGCTAAAATGGTTTGAACTTTAGTTAGAATAGCAAGTACAGTTGTCAATTTTCAATGACTTAGAATAAATTTAAGAATTTCTTAAAGGAACTATGTTTTTAATGTTTTGACTATAGACAGGTGTTTTAATGTAGACCATAGACTGTTTAGAGACAGGTGTAGACGTAACCTGAATTTTCGTCTTTTCATTATCTCCATTGGTATGCATGGACCAATTTGCCTAAACGACAGCAATTATAAACTAGAATCTTTCCCGACAAACTTTTATACGGCTGAAAAGGGAACGGACCCGACAGTCTGTACGCCACAAATTGGAGGAAATGGCTTTATTGTTTTACAGTGCCTGTCCGTCCTGGGGCCAATCGTGACTTGGCCAAAGTTCCCTACATGGCTGACCGTTTGCTTGCTATTGCCCCAGGAGTTGGAATTATCAGCCAGCTCCAGACTACTGAAATGAGGTTTATTAAACAATTAAGGTTTTTTTTTCAGACAAACTGTTTTTTACTATCGGAGAACAGAGAAATCGTTCTAATTCTTTTAGTTATTAAAACTGTTTTCAGACTGTTGACATTTTAATTATGTTTTCCAAGTGCCAAAATGACACTGGAACAAGACCTTTTTCTTCAAGCGTGTAGAAATCGTATAGAGTATACAGGGCGTTTCAGGAAGAGATGTACATATTTCAGTATGTTACTCTACGTTCAATGTTAAGCAAAAAATTTAGAGACTTCAATAAGGTGTACATATCTTAAGTAAAAGAGGTAGGTAAAAATGTTTTTCTATTTCAAAATGACATACACCGTGACACAAAAAAGTTGAAGCGTTTTAAAAAGATCCTAATGATTGCTCTTGGCGCTGACTTGGAGATACATCCAATTGTGCATAAAATTTCAATTTCCCGTCCCAAAAAGACCTCTCCATACAAAATCTCATCAAAGTAGTCGAGAGTTATTAAAGAAAATGTCGAGAAAAGTTTAAGACGATGCGTGCCATAAATTTGTGAAATGGGCGAAGAGAGAAAATAATGTAACTGTTTACACCGAAAATGTAATAGCATATTTTACATTTTATTATGGGCGCAATATTCTATGGTAAAATCTAAATTAAATGTGAAACACAATGTAATGATTGATAATTATTCTAAATTAATTGCATATTTGAAGCGACAAGACGATAACTGTAAGCCGAAAAAGTCTCAAGTTCTCTCTAAAGAAGAGTTAGAAAATTCCTCAGTAAGACACCTGATGATAAATGTTAAACAACAAAGGTACGTACCTATGTTGAAAAATACGTATTGGACCAGTTATTTTTATAAAATGTATGTACAATACTTTTTAGGTCGCACTAATGTTTGAAATCACAGAGCATGTAGATGCGATAAACTGGTTGAATTAAAAGTTAATAATATAAAAGATTCAGGAGACTTTATCTTAGTAAATATTCCCAAAACTAAAAATGAAAACATCGTTTATTTACTATAATTGGAGATTTCTATTTGAATATATACAGAAAAAATGAAAGTCTTCGACCAAAAGACTTTTGATAGATAGGTTATTCATTAAATATTAACATGGTCATTGTCGTCGTGTTGTAATGGGCATAAACAAAATTTCAAACGTCTCAAAAGATGTTGCGCTGTTTTTAAATTTGCCAAAGCCACATGAATATATAGGACATAGCCTTAGAAGGACGTAGGCAACTGTCTTAGTTGACAACAGTGGAGATATTACAACACTAAAACGACATGGTGGATGGAAATCCACCAGTGGCCTAAGAAGAATCTGTGAGCAATAAGAAACAGATATGGATTAAAATTCTGAACCGTTTAACATATAATGAGTTCAGTACTTCAAATGAAATTAGAAATGTTGGTGATGAAAATATTTTACTCAAGATTTTTCTGCCAATAATGATTCAATTCTAAGAAATGAATCTGACAACCGTTTGACTGTTAATGACAGAAAAGTCAGTCTTGATACAGAAACATCTTTATAGTAGTGCTTTAAACCTAAGCAGCTAAACAAAATTTTACGTTCAATATTCACGTTAACAAGTGATATTATTAGTAATTTTGGCTTCTTCTTTCTGCCCTCATTAGAACAAGAACTAGTTGACCTTGTTAGCCATTTTTTAGGTTTGACATGCTTGGAGTCGTAGTTTCGATCGTTTTCCTTTTATCTTGCAGATAAATTGCGATATTGCATTTTTTATTAATATTCATAGAATTTCTCAACATGGCAGGTAATGCGACAAGAAGGAAACGATTGTTGATAATTTGTTGTTTTTTTTGTTTCTATAACTACTTAGGTACGTACATACATATTTCTGCTATAATGTCAAATTAATTTATGATAAATGTAAAAATGTTTGCTAATTTTAAGAGCACTTAAAAGAAGAAACAATATTATGATATACAGTTGCAAAGTTACTTTTGCATTCCCGATTCTATTAATGGTCGGAAGAATACAAAAGTGATACTTCGCAGCCTAGAATAAAAAATAGCTATTGAAATGAGATTATTAAGTTGTTGATTTGCTTAAGTATTAATTTCCTCCAACGCTTCAAGTATCCATCATTTATCTGCAGAAAGTCAATTTTTTCATCTAACCGACGTTTCCGAACCAAACTGCAAATTATCTCCGACGTAATTACATCTTTTTTATGCCAATTAGCAAGTACGGTGATGTTTTTTTTTCTAAAAGTAGTTTTAAGCCCAGACAAGGTCGGTCAGATAGCTATTGATTATCTTATATTGTTTCTAGGTCAGCAGGATTACTTGTAGAATGTTTTGTTTATAGATACGCTGATATATTTATCTGGTGTAAATTTCGTGTTGGAATATCGTATAGATAATTGCTGGTGATTATCTTTGTCTCTGAATTATTATATCTTCTTAATTAAGGCATTCCTACTTTATAATCAGTAGTTTAACCAAGACTGTTACAAAAGTATAACTGAAAGACATTGTTTTGTCCGGTTGACGTAAAAAATAATTTTTGGAAATGTTTTAATTGGAATTAATTTGACAATAATTATTTTGTTATTTCAAATTTGAAGAGATTATTAGATTTGGTTAACCATAAGAGATATGAAAATTATAGCACGGCTATAGAGTCTGATGCATCTTAATGCCGTTAAAGATTGAAAAATTCAAAAGTTTGGAAGATGCCTGGAAAAAAAAGTTGGTTTTTATTTATTTTTTCTTGATATGATTTCACTGATAGGAATTGTAGGAGATTTGATTTATATTAGCTTAAAATACCTTTCTAATACAGCAAAAAAATTGACTATCTTAGAAAAATAAGAACACTTTTTTTCTGTTACTTGAAACCACTCTCCATATGTCTCCTCGACGGAAATGTTATCTTCTCAACTGACGTAGTATACCCAGTATGCTACACATTTCAGTCGAGATGTAAACTCCATACCTGGGACTCGAGTTACATTAAGAGATAGTTTAGCGTTTAGCCGGTTCTCCTAAATGGCATAAAACTCATATAAATTTCATAAATGGGCACACGTTAGGTTAGATTTAGCCTGTGACGGGCCGGCGGCCGCTTATGGCTATTCCAGTTTACTAAACAGTTCGAGATCTTAAACAATTTTTGTATAAATTTACATAAGATTTAGGCCGACGCTACGTGTGCTATGATTTGTTGTGTGTTACTACATAAACGGGTTTAATTCAGCTGTGAAATATTAATAGTGCTTTAATTTTTATTAATTAAAAAACACTGATTTCAGAATATTTTTTATTTGTCGCGGCAGTGTAAATAATAAATTAGTCTACGTTTGACTGGGTACTGATGGTATTTGAAATTTGCCACAAAAATAAATTTTGTGTTGCGTAATTTGTTGTCGTCACTTATTGGTAGTGTGAACAGTGAACACCAGTATTATCATTATAGACTACACTGACAAAAAAGGGTGTCAATTTCCTTGTTTATTTTTTTACATAATATTTATTGGTAATTTTTAATTTACATTATATATTTAGAAAAAATCAAATACAATGTATCACTTTAGAACTATTTACTTTTGCTCAATTTTTCATGTGATTTCTGTTGCACATGCGCAGGGGTGCATCAATCTAACCTCTAACCTAATGAATTTTAGTTGTGTTAAGGTGTGGTAGATAAACATGGACTTTGTGTGGGATATTCGCAACAGAGTAAGTATAAGATTATATTGTGTTACATGTGCACTTGCTGCTTATGCCAAATTAAGTGTTATACAATATATAAATGTAATGATCGGTCAGTGGTCGCGCGGTTTAAGGCGTTAGTACTTGAATCGAGGTGACTAGACGGAGTTGGTTCGAGCCCAGCTGCAGGTAGACCGTATATAAGCTATATTCGTGGAGAGGATTGGCACTCTCTGTGGGTATAGTAGGGTGGAATAATGTTAGCTTGGGTCAATGTGAGAGATTGATGCCGGTTGATATTTGACTACCCCCCTAATTAACGAAGTTTTCCAGATATTCCTCATTCCTGCACTGAATGGTGGTTAGGGGCTACCAATGTAAGTTGTTCCTGGGCGCAAATGTGACCTGCTTAATAATAATATGCCCCCCTTTTCTGCACAAGTCTCCGACTTCTGGGCTAATTCCTGTGATTAGAATGAGGGGTAGAGATATTATTATTATTATTATTAATAGAAACTGAAATGGTAGGTTGTTTAGATGCTTTCATCAAAACTGAGCCATTACCAGTGTTTCTAAACCATACCACAACATTCATATCAAGCCACATATTTTAAAAGTAGTAGTTTACAATATATTAAAATTAGTTGTTGTTACTTACGTTAACTGTGAATTTACTGTTGCTAAAAACCTTACCAAATATGTTTATTTTCACACGCAAATATTTGTAAAAACCAAGAAATATATATCAATGTTTTAACAATAAGATGCCATTTTAAGCTTTCAGCGAAATATTTCAACACATTTTGTAATTAATGTATTGAAATACATCGCAGTACATTTTTATAAGATGGATCAATAATACACTTTTAAAGAAAGGGATAGACAATTCATATTTAGAGGTGAATTAACAAATTCTACTTGGAAGTTATTTCTGCTTCGAACAAGATCTTCTTAACTAATTAGAAATAAAAATGTAGCTGTTTATGTATTTCTTAACTCACACAGTGTTTTTATTCTTGAATTCTAATAATAAAATCTACTGTATTTCTAATAATTTCTAAGTAAGAGACGTCCTGCATATTAATTGAACTTAATCCTGTATTGATGTGCAACTTTTTGCCATGACATTTAAAAGTGAAAAGTTTTCCCCATTTTCATCTTTACCTGTCGACACACTCTTTATAGGGCTGCAAAAATAATATTAATACATTTTTAAATTGGCTTCTCAAATATATTTTATTTCAGTTTCGTTAGATCTAAATTTGTATACGCCTCTCTTGTGTGGTCACATTTAAATTAGAATCAGTTCAACGTAGATTTTAAAAATATTTGACCTTTAAATGGGATAAGTCTTTACCCTCCCATTGAATTTCCACACGATGAGCTTTTAAAAACTAATTCTGTTCCTTCTCTTCAAATTAGACGTAAATATTGCTCTCAGGTTTTTCTTCATAAAGTGATACATAATTCAGCAGATTGCCAAGAGTTTTGTTGTTGAAATTTAACTTTCTATCTACCCGCCGCCCGAACTAATATTCTTAAATTTTCTCCTCTTTTTGTAAACTGTAACAATTGTAACTTCAACGATATAGATATTTTTAATTGCAGCCTTAATGACAAAATCTTTTTTACCTAAAATGATTAAGTAGATTCTAATTTTAGTGTTTGTTTGTATATGATTATTTTTATTTTTTTAACTATTACTTTTTTATATGCATATTTTTCTGTGCTTTCCTGTTCTGTAACTGGGTTTCTTGTACCTGTTGAACAGTGTAATGTAAATAAATAAATAAATATACATTTTAACATATGCATATATATTTTTACACACTGATTCAGTCATATGTATATGTGAAATAATGTTAATTATTTATTGAAAATGTCATATTTTTCAATTGTAGCTATAAAGGTAAGAATATACAAAATTTAAATTAGTCATTAAAATTGCATATATTTTACAATTCCAGCCTAAAAATTACAATGTATAAATGAAGTGTAGGAAATTTACTATGGAATGTAGCATAATAGTAGTTGAGAAAACGCATATAGAATTTTATCCATATTTATTTTTGTATACTTAGTTCATTTACAAAATTATGTAATTTTGATTAAGAATGAATCTGTAACCATTTTAGTAACTTTTCTGATCCACAGAGATGTGGCTCAGAAGAAGACCGTAGAGAAGTCATAGAAATATTTAAAAGTGTGTATCTAAACAAAAATAACAAACAACCTTAAACATTATTATTTCCCTTATTTTGTAAAATTATAACAATACTTCTTTTAACATGGAAGTGTTGTTCAGATTGTAAAATTCATCAAATATTTACTAAAAATTGCGCAACATTTTTGATATCTTGATGTGTATTTTTATAAACTCCAATTTACTAAAGTCAGCTACCATAAGGTATTTGATTGCATGTTGTTGTAAACAACTGGTGCAAATTTTCCACTCTTCTGAGATTTTCGAGTAGACGAAGAAGCGCAGCAAGAGTAAATGTAAATGCGAAAAGACATCTAAATGTGGCTGCAGAAGAATTCGGCGTTCTGCATTCAGTTTTAATTTTCGCTTATCTCGAAAACAGACTGCTCAACGTCAAGTCGATTGAAGGATTCTCACAAATGCAACTGGTCGTGTTATTATGTAGCCGGTTTAGCAAACAGAGGCGTAGATAAATTCGGTTATTGTTACAAAATATTTGGAACAAGATACTTTGTGCGCGATGGAAGGAGCGGTGAATTATTATTATTATGTAGGCGGATCAAAGTTCAAGAACTATCTGCGTAGCAATTCTGAAGTAAATAAAGAAGTAGAAATGCTTAAATTCAAGGTTAAATTCGAAATCGCATTTACAAATAAATAGAAGGCACATCTTACGTTAATCAATTTTTATTTTGATAAAATAGTTAAGTATGAATTTCTTAAGTTTATGTCTCTGGCAAATTCGAAACATCTCAAATATGACGAAAATTACCAAAATACACAGAAAGAAAGCTGTACCAATATCAAAATTAATATACTTATGCCAGGGCTAGCGTATTAGTTTCCGTATTCTCAAGTATAGTAATATTTTATTGAAAGGATAACTTATTCTTGTATAAGATTATTATATTCTTCCTTTAAGAATAAAATTTACTTGAAATCAGACAACAATTATAGTATGAATTACTTGAGACACAAATTGGTTGAGGCTTTAGCCACAGAGTAGTTAGTTTCACAAAATATTGTTAATATCAAAAATATATAAAAAAAAACGATTACATAAAAGATAAAATTTTGTTATTAATTAAGTAGGTTGTTATCATGTTTAAATTAATTTACAGGTTAATCACTTTTGACATTGACGATATTTAATTTCAAATAATTTTAATTTATTGGTATAATAATTTATATAGTTAGATATTTGACTCAACTTAAAGGAGGCCACCTGAAGAAGCAATCCTAAAAATGCAGAAATAGGTCAGATCTCATCTATTGTGGTTGAATTTTCGAGTTCCCACATTTTTAAAAGTGAAATTAGATATTTATAGAATGTTGTCATTAAACCAGGTTAGTAAATTTAGCCAGATTTTTCTTGTAGATAATTATTGAATAGAGCTTTGTCTGTGGAATTGTTCATTAGCATACCTAGATGTTTGGTATCAGAGAACATACATATGACTTCATTGATAGGAATTGTAGGAGATTTGATATACAGGGTGTCCGGAAAAGACGTGTACAACGGAAGACCACAGACTCCTGGGTTCAAATTAAGCCGATTTAGCCCAATTTACTTATTTCCAAAATTGCTTCGTTTAGCCGCTAGAGAGCGCCAAAGTTTGAGAAAAATTTTTGTTTATTCGAATATCTCGAAAACGACTTGATCGAATTTAACCATTTTTGTGCTACGCAGTTATAAGTCAAACCGACACTTTTTGACGTTATTTAGAATCTTTTGCAGTTATAAGAAATATAAGAAAAATCATGTATCATGAAAATAAAAGAACAAATTAATTTAACCTCCTGTACAATTACTCTCAGTTTTTTGTTAGTAGCTGACTTTATTTAGAAACTTTTTTATACTCACAGAATTTTGAATAGATGAGTAGTTTAGGCAGAAAAATATTTTCATATGTCAACAATATCAGCATTCGTTCTGCAACAAATAACGAAAATTCCAAAACTCTCATTTATATTTTATTTAATAAATACAAGATAATAAAATATAACAAAAAAGAGTTATGATCACTTTACAATAAATGCTCAAAGTGACCACCGTTTTCTCTTATGCAACAAGTAATCCGTTTTACGAAGTTGTAGTGCAGCCTCTCCATGATTCCTGCATTACCTCGTAAAATATTAACTGCGTCTTGGATTCGCCTAAACAATTCCTCTTCATTATTAACTGCAGAGGCATATACTTTACAAAAAATAATCGCAAGGGGTTAAGTCTGGTGCTCGAGGTGGCCATTTTATAGGAGCATCGTTTCCTCTTCCGGTCCACCTGTTATGATACAGATTATGTAAATACTGACGAATGGGTATTGTAAAATGTGTGTGCACCATCGTGCATAAACTACATGTTACGACGAAGTAGTACCGGTAAATCGTCCAATAAATTAGGTAATACTTGCTGTAAAAAATTTAAATAGTTGACCCCATTCAATCGATGTGGAAGCACAACCGGGCCAATAATAAAGTTGTCGATAATTCCCGCCCACACGTTTACTCTGAATTCATATTGAAAATGTCTTATTTCAGTACAGTGTGGATTTTCATCAGCATAAACGTGTTTGTTGTGGTTATTAATGATGCCTGACCTAGTGAAACATGCTTCATCTGTAAATAAAATGTTTTTGCTGAAGTTGATATCATGGGCTCTTTGATCTTGTATAAAATTACAAAATGCTAAAAGTTTTCGGGGTCAATGGGTAGCAATTCATGTACCGATTGAATGTGGTACGGATGTAGTAATTGCTCCTTCAAAACATCATGAACTATGGTTTTGGTATCCCTATTTCATGTCCAATGCGTCTTGCACTAATTTTTGGGTTCTCTTCTATCTTATCTAGGATTTGTTCCTCCACCTCTATAGTTTTCGTAGTACGTTGACGCCCTTGAGCCGCATTCATTTGGTGGAAGGAACCAAATTCGCGAAGTCGCCTTTCGATGTTGGCAAAAGTTTGATGATTTGGCACTCGTCGATGAGGGAATCTGTCCATGTAGACCCTAACACTTTTGCGGCCGTTACCTTGACAAAATCCATAAACCAAAAGCATATCTACTTGTTCGGAATATGTATACGTATCCATGATGAAATAATGAAAAATGAGAAAAATAAACAAACACAACAATAACGACAACAAATAAAGTAAGATCTAAAGTAACTAAGTAATTGAGCAAGAAGAATACACCGAGAGACTAATTTCAGTAGCTGATTAGATTTGACACACAACTGACACTTAAAATAACAGAGCCAACTTCTGGTACTTCATTGTTGCAGAACGAATGCTGATATTGTTGACATACGAAAAATATTTTTTCTGCCTAAACTACTCATCTATTCAAAATTCTGAAAGTATAAAAAAAGTTTCTAAATAAAGTCAGCTACTAAAAAAAAAAAACTGAGAGAAATTGTACAGGAGGTTAAAAAATATGTGCTTATATTTGCATGATACATCATTTTTCTTATATTTCTAATGACTGAAAAAGATTCTAAATAAGGTCAATAAGTGTCAGTTAGACTTATAACTGCGTGGCCTAAAAATGGTTAAAATCGATCAAGTCGTTTTCGAGATATTCGGAATAAACAAAAATTTTTCGCAAACTTTGGCGCTCTCTAGCGGCTAAACGAAGCAATTTTGGAAATAAGTAAATTGGGCTAAATCGGCTTATTTTGAACCCAGGAGTCTGTGGTCTTCCGTTGTACACGTCTTTTCCGGACACCCTGTATATTAGCTTATAAGTTCATTATGAAGTCAAAAATCAACTCGATATCTATTTCCAAAAAAAGTTGCGCACGTTATAGGTAAGTCATTTTTTTTTTAAAATAAACTATATCACAAAATTTATAACTCCTAGCTATATGTTATCCAAAGCGATTTAATGTTTTCTGTATAATCCAAACATGTAGTAATATACAGGATGTCCCATGTGAAATAACGATGTTGATGTCAACTTCCCGTATAACCGGAAGTGATAGAGAGTTATAGATGATTTAGTTGTGTTCGCGCCAAAGAGATTGCCTTGATCGATACAGTTCCCAGTGGAACGCCCTGTATACTACAACATAACTGAGCGAATTAGTTCAGTAACATTTATATATTCACACATTCGTAAAGTACAAAAAAAGTTAACTATGAATTTGTTTAAAAATATATTATAAAGATTTATTATAAATATTTAATATTATATTAAATTAATTTATACCTCTCATTAACGTAAAAGTGTAAAAGTTATATCGACATTAAGGTTAGCATATAATTTCGCAATGTTATATTGAGTTTGGATGATACCGTTACAAAATTTGCATTAAATTTTTTGAGAAATATGATATGATGGATCTTCACTTTTTTGCAAGTATATGTATTCAATGACGCAGACAAATTAGTGAAATATAAGAAACATGAATATAGGATGCTGAAATTTATTATAAACAAGTTAAACACATTATTTTTTAGTCGATTAGGTTATCGTTTATTCATGATGCTTATTAAAAATTTGACCCATATTTCCATAAGGCGATTATTAAGAGAGTCATCAGAAAAACGGACGTCCCAAATTCTTATTTTATATACTACTAAGAAATTAATGAACACCGATTAAAGATTTTACTTTTACCAAAAAAAAAAAAAAATACAAAACACAGCATAAATACCCTTACATTAACTAGTGGATGAACTCCGGAAGGGGGAAGGGGGGGATGTAGTCAGTCAGGGAAGTATTTTGGGCAATCAATAGGAATTTTAACTCTCAGTGGCTAAGTTTTTCCAGTCATTACTGAGATATCAACAGCGACATATGTCAAAGAGTGGGTTGCCACCAGCTGCAGAGACTACACCGAGACGTCAAGGAAAATTTTTTAGATAACGAAAACACATTAAGTATGTTTCTGCATAATATACACAAGTTCAACATATATTTGTAAAAACCAGAGAGAAAGACATATTAATTTATTCGATTTGCACTATTACTGTAATATCTCCAGCATGTATTTGTCTTCACAGGTACCTACATTATAAACATGGAATCAAATATACAGGGAGTCCGGAATATAACTGACTTTATTTCGCTGTATAATAAGTACAGGGTGAGTCAGTCATAATGTCATTAATTTTAACCACGTATTCGGGAGGCCTAATAAAGGCAGAAAATCGAAAAAAAAATTTTTACTCGACCTTTAAAAAAATAAACAAATCACCCTATAAAAATCAGTAACACGACGCTCCTGGATGGCGCACCCGACGAAATTCTAATGTCACAGACTTGCCGTATTAACCATGGATGCCACATTTACATACATAATATCATCTAACACATCAGCGTGTTATTCAAATTTACCTCCATTTAGCACTCTGCATTTCCCGCATTTCTTCCCCCTCAAATTTGTAGATCTTACCACACATTGGAGAATACAAGCAGTAGTTTGTTTATTTCGGTCTAACCTCACGTATTTGGCGTAAATTCACAACGCATAATTTTACAAATTCCGATTATGTGGAAATGGTAGTGTTATACGGAGAATGTTTACGAAATGCGACTGAATTTTATTAATAAAGTGCTATGGACGGATAAATGCAGTTATACTTATGTGGGCTGTAAACAGGTTAGTATCATACTACTTAAAAACAATACATTTCTAGGCTAGATGTACGTAACTACAAATTGTTCATTTGGTGATGTGTGCGGTTAATTGTACTTACGAGTAATACTAAATATTCATATTTATTTGTAAAACGTAGTGAAAACGTAATATCAAAATTATTAAACTGTAATAGCCTAGCATTCGAAAACATTTATTTATTATCTACATTTGTTTTTATTAACAAATAAATCAATATTTAAGGAAAATTCATTCATGTATCAAGATTAAAAAAATAGTTTTACTCCTTGTCGTTAAATAACAGTACAAAAACTAGGTAACTAGGTTATTTTCCTAATAATGTCATGGTCAAGATTAACTCTCGATTAGCGGCGTGCCATTTCGGTCTTGGACAGTTTTCTGTCGACAACACGATGGTTTTTTATTAAGTACTTAGTATTTAAACACGAAACACTTTTCAGCTTCTCAATAATTTACCCATTGGGTATAGGTTTTTTATGTAATGTACGTAAATGGTTTATTACTCAGTTTATTATTAGACACGTTGGAGTTTTGTTGCAGTCATAACGGCTACATTTGCTCAGAGAAAAATCGACACGCGAGTGTACGGGTATCGTTTGATTGGGCCGTATTTTCTACGGGAAAACCTGAGTGGACCGCGTTACTTGCAATTTTTAATAGAATTATTTGATTATTATTATTTGATTTTATTGGGTATTAACATTTTAAATTATTATTGGCTGAAGTTGAACTGAGCAATAAAAAATGATATTCTAAAATAGTCAGTACAACCGTTTATTTGTGATGTCTAAAACCTAGGTGGGTAGGTACTATACAGAAAAATATTACAACTTGACAACACTGCATCAGGTCGATATCGAGTTGAACTGTCAGCTGTCAGTTTGTGCATACCACAAGTTTAATTTTTATGTATGTACAAACATCAAGTAAACACTATAGGTATGAAATAACAGAGCGAAGGAAGCAAGTACAATGCACCAGCTGCTAAATTGAAGTTAGCAGTTACGGATTGCAATGTTGTCGCACCTTACAGTGCATTTACAGTTTTTAGGAAAACTTCCATTGTTTACTTTATTAGTACTTATACAAAAACAATTGCGCACAAGACAAATTATGTTAAAAGGGTCTTAAGTGTATCTTATTTTGTCATAGTTGCATTTTAGAGTAGTTGTATTTTTATTTTTAAAATTTATTTGTAGAAAAACTATTTGTTTAAGACATCTCATAGTTTTTGTTGCTTTTGGTATTTTATAAAAGCCCTTCGGGCATCCATATTTTGGACATCCTGTACTTCGTCACTTTTTTCGTCTGCCACTTGATTTTCTCCAAGCTCGCAGCTGCAACGCTCATGCGATGTCTGCAAATTCCCGTTTATTATTACGGCAACAAATTATATAGTTAGTATAAAAGAGTTATTTAAAAAAACTTAATTATTACGCCCTAAGGTACCAACATGCTCTGCCTTAAATGAGTATGTTTCCAATGAAACGGTGGAATGATTTAATTAAAAGACACTGAGTAGGCCTTGGACAATATGTCGTTTATATCAAGATATACAGTGTGTTTAAATATGGTTCCTCACATTCTTATAAATTTTATAGAGCTCTACGATTACACAGGCCTTTAGGTACACTTAATAAAAGTATTATGTTAGTAAACTAAGTTAGAAATTCATGGTTTGTTAGATTTTTTTAAGTGATTTTCATTTGGTCCCGAAATCAGTGAAATAGGAAAAAATATTTTAGTTATCTAGGAGGCCTTGAAATGAAAAGTGTAAACTGGAATACACAAAGGGTCGCAATATTTAAAAGTAAAATCTGCAAAAATTAGTTTTTAAATTATCAGTATTAATGTAACTGTAGGAAAAGCATACTACTGAGATAATACGGGGATAAATAAAACAATAGAAAATATATAAAACTTGAAGAGAGGCTAGTGCAGACAGAGATTTTTAATACCAATGTTTTCTGTAACAGTTATTTTTTTGGAAATGGTTAGAAATAATGATCAAATGATAAATGCATGAACGGGTCATTTGTTTTAGCACTAATTTATGTTAGTAATCACAGAAGCACTGGTTAAGAAAAACGCTCATGAATAACCTACATCGACGCTAGTGTACACAAATTTAAAATGAACCAATCCGCAACAACGTACAGGAAATATAAGATAATAAAGTTTGTTAAATACACTTAAAAGCTCAGGTCAAATTAGAACACAATGTATAGATTTTAAGTGTCCTTAAATGTTGCTTTTAGATTACAACTGACCATTACAATTAGCTGCATTTTATAACAATTGTTGGTAATATTACGCAGTGGATTGTTGGCTATTTATTGTCTAGGTCAATGACTCATCAGAATATAATGTTACAACTCTAATAGAAAATTACTATTTGAAAGTAACTTTTATTTTTTTTTGTATTATTTATTAGGTACTCTAGGCTTTACTAACTTTTCATGTAAGATCTATATTTACATTTTCTGTTGCATTGTATTATTAACTCATAATGTTTCTCAATTTCTCTTGTAATGTGGATGTCAAATCAATATCAAAAAAGCTTACTTCTCATTACATTTACCAAAATTTTTTATAGCTTTGAATTCGTACAAATGTTTTTAGGCATTATTTTTTGCAAGAAACATGAGAAAACAACTTGGTATTAAATGTTGAATTGAATTTAAAAGTAAATACTAGATAACTATCAAAATATCTAGATATATTTACGTAAAACAAACAGGGTGTCAACTTTTATTTGTGTACAAATTCGTAAAAGCTTTATTCTTCAAGATACTTAAAAAAAAATTATCTATTTTAAAAAACATTGAAAACCGCTTCCTCTGACCCTACCACGGCATTTAAGATGACCTGCTATGATTTTTTTATACCCCCGAAATTCAATAAAAACGTTTAGCGATTTTTTTTATTTAAAATCTGATAAGGTGGTGTTAATCAGGACCCCTCAAAACCCCTATGTGTGAAATTTGAACAACAACTATACAGATTGTTTTCTTCTACAGGTTTTTAAAATTTCATTTTTGTAAATATTCGTAAAGGTTTTACGGATTTGTACACAAATAAAAGTAGACACATATATGTTCGTTTTTTACATAAACTAATAAGATAACCTTCAACTGTATATTACTAATAGGTAAAGATGTAGCACTTCCAGCGTTACTACTACCTACCTCATTTGGAAATTTTAAATTCTTCATAAAATAAAGGCGACGCAATGCTTCTACTTCTGTGACACACTATTACATGCTGCGACACTATTTTTTTCTATGTATTTCTCAAAACTTGCGCTTCTAACTGTATAATAATGAATAAGTAGGTATATAAAATAATATATGTTACGTCATCTGTACATACTTTGTAAAATATAACACCAACATAAAAAACGATCACAAATATGCTTCCTTGAGGACAACATATATACGTAAATGTAATTCCTCACCTCATTCTTGCGACATCACGTGATATGGTGCAAGCAATTTTATTGGGTGCTACTTATTTTTTTGTCTAATCGCATTTTAGTGCGGATGAAATGCAATTTGAAGTTACCTTATAGTAGAGTGTGTATGTATTTTTTACAGTAGTACATGGTGTGTAAATTAACTACCTATCGTCTTCATCGGCGTGCTGCCATTTTTTTGTAACAGCATTACGACGAGTTGGAAAGGCGTTAATAACAAATAAAATAATGATGTCATGCCGTGCAAACAAAAGAAGCTACCACGTAAACCCCATCCTCAACAAGCCTAATCCAAATAACACGCTACATGAAACTATAAAAACAGTCAATTGTAGCTAGATACGGCGTTTTTATCTATAATTTATGCGCGCGCACGTAGTTGCGATGTCTGTGCGGGGTGCTGCGGCCCCCGGGGGGCAGGGGCTCCTGTCCAGAACATAATGCAACTGCACGTACCGTCCATTGTTGGACCACTTCCGGTATTCACGAAGAATGTCACCGCCGACTCACACCTGTGCGAGGCTGCCTTTATTCTTTTGTTTTAAATGTAATTTATTTAGTGATCACCTGTGGGAAGGAGCAGGGCTGATTGTCTTTTGTCCAAGGTTTTGGGCGTTCTTCCGAGAAACGAAGTCGCACGTGGAAGTTAAACACCAAAGGAGTCATTGGGAGAAGTGCGAGACAGATTATATAAAAAAAACAAATTTGAAAAATATGCAGGCTGTGTAGAATGTTTTTTCAAAAATGTACCACATATTTATAGGATAATATAACAATCTATTCCAAAAGAATAGATTAGTCCAAACGTTAACAGTATCAGAGTACAAGATGTCAAAATGTCAACTTTCTTCAATTCTAGTTCAGTAGCTTATTCACACTGTAAAAAGTTGCTGTGTAAGCGAGATTTTCCAATGTGTAATTTAAAATGTGTAAAATGTCCGTGTTAATAGTTTCACACACTATGGCTTTTTTATACGTTTTACACAAAATGTGTTTAAATTACTAGTATTAAAATATACTGAAATTATGTAATATGTTAAAAGTAGTTGTAGTGTTAAAAGTACACCATTTTGTGTAAACTCAACACACACACAACTTAATTGTGTTCTATATCTCTACTACTGACTGGTTGAGCACAACTGCGCAGCTGCAGTGTATCAGCTGATCCAACACACGTCGGTACGCCATATTGGTCATGTAGCGGTGTTGTGTACAGTTATCTCTCGTTCAGTGTGTTCAAATGGAGAATATTTAAATTTAAATTGAGGTTTAATCAAGGAAAATGGTAAGTACTTAGGTACTAACTATAACAAATATTACTGATAATTGTAATAAACCTAAAACTAATTAGAATATAATTATTAAAAATATTAGGAGTTTATTTTTTGTAACTTTAGAGAAAGAAAATTATATGTTCAGATCACTACCAGTTAATTTTCGTAAACTCCTATTATGTAGTGTCTAAATACATCTTTGTTGATTGTTTCATTGTTTATGATTTATTAGAATATTATTAGACCTTTATTAGAATATGTATACTGTTAATTTTAATGCATAATATATATTTTGTAAGCAGACTTGGCTGTTGTTCATTTGAACTGAATGTTATTTTTTTAATAAAATCATAAAAAGTAAAATATCTTTTATTTTATAATTACACCATAATTCTGAAAATTCTATATATTAATAGGGAATCCCACCTACCTTGTTAATTATGTTCCTGTTTGCTTTTGAAATTATAATTTTTAATACATATATTCTGACGTTTTATAGAACATTCCAGGCTATATTCAATGCATTCTCGACGATAGGCAAAACCTCTAGAAAATGTCAAAATAAAAGTATTTAAAAAATTATATTTATTAAAAAATATTTCGAAAGCAAACAGGAACGTAATTAACAAACTAAAAAGGTAGGTAAGTCTTCCATATCAATACTTATACAATAAAAGTAACATGTTAATGTGTAAAGTCTAGTACTTTAATGCTACAAATAACACTGACATGTGTAAAAGTTACACATGACATTTGTTATATTAACACAGTGGATTGTGTTAAACCTTTAACACACTGCTACATACAGAGAAATGTGTAAAAATATACACAATCTTGTGTGGACCTCGATTAACACAGTATTGTGTTTTTTGTGATAAAATGTGTATTTATTTTTTTACAGTGCAATAATTGTAGCATTTACGCAAAATAAGTAGTATAAGTTTTCTGCGATGTCTCAAACTTTTGCTGCATTGAAAGAAATACTACTTAAACAGTTACTACAAATTTGCGCTTACATTTTTTTCGCAAAATAAACTACAAATTAATGTAGTATACCATATAAATTCGTTGTGATAAATGCAAAAGCATTATGCGCAAATACGGCCTGCTTAATAATAATATAACACCCCCCTCCCGCACAAGTCTTCGACGTCTGAGATAATTCTCTTGATTGGAATAACTGGTAGAGATATTGATATATTATATTATTATTATGGTAATTCAACTGTTGTAAATTTGAATGTTATTATAAAACTTTAAACTACACGATATTGTGAAATTAAAAATCAGGTTTAAATACGGAAAATCAGAATCGTCAAAGAGGGTAATTTTTTGCGCTACAACATTTTTTCTTAAAACGCTTAGTTTTCGAGATGCAACTGGTTGAATTTTAATATTTTTAAACGTTTCTGCAGCATAATACCTTTTTCTTGTTTCATATTACTTATTTTTCAATTTGGGTATGATTAATTTGTTGAAAAATGTAGAAAATAATGCAAAAACTTGCCTATTACCAATCACATATGTGTAGATATGAGTTTCTAGGCTTTCCGACTAAGCCTACGTTTCGATTTATTATAAATGTTCCTCAGGGTTATAAAAAGACAAAAATTATTATAAAAACGTTAACGATTTATTATAATAATTCTTAAATTGTTTTTTTTTTGTAGCCCTGAGGAAGATTTAAAATAAATCGAAACAATGGAAAGCGTTGAAAATTTAAACCCTTAATTGTACTGTCCTTTTTTCGATTTTCCATCCTCAATACACTATTACGGACATGAACAATATATTATAGATAGCGCCTTATTAATGTAATAAATAGTATATATTAATAGTATTTAAATTATTGAATATGTTTTCACAAAATAATTAACAACTGTAACAATTATATGCAAACAGTTCTAAGGCTGTGAATTTTAGAACTCAGATTGGATTTGCACTAGGCAAGTGATTGGATGATGTCACAGATTTGAAATTTAATTGTCTCAAATTTGCATCCCGGAAATCATTAATTTACTGACTCGTACTTTATACAATTATGGTAGGTATTTCTTGTAGAATAGATGGAGGTCCAAGGTGTCCACGGCGTATTGCAGAAGCTGAGGATTACATTTTAGAGATTGTTGAAGAGAATCCCCCGAATAAGTATCAGGCAAATCGTTCAACTTGTTCAAGGAATTTCCCAATCAACAGTGGCGTATCATACACGAAACTCAATTATATCTGTACCATGTCCAGTGTGTCCAAGTATTAATACCAAGGGATTATCCACTACGAATTAAATTTTGTAGATGGTTGATGCAACAAAATGCTCTAAACCCAGATTTACAGTTGACGCGTTAGACAGATGAACGTATTTTTACACGCAATGATATGTATAACATTCATAATACTTGAATTTTGAAAATCTGCACGCGATTCAACGGGATCATCTCCAACAACACTTTTCCTTAAATGTTTGCACAGGAATTGCTTTGATTAGACCATTCATATTACCAATTTGAATAGATGGGGTTCAGTATCTCTAGTACCTTGGCTGTCCGACTCCGAATGTGGTTCTTGCACGATGGTGCTTCTCCTCATTTTCTACAAAATGTTCAGCAGTAAATTTTTAACATACAAGTTTATCAAATTATTTTATTAAGTAAAACCATTAATTTTATTAATTAATAATAGGAATAATATAAAATGAGTGACAACATTTTTTTATTTATTTCTTTCCTTGGAAAATTCTTTCAATATTTTGTCCCTTCATTTTTTATTACATTTGCCGCCGTGCCGGTCGTTGACTGACTGCTTTGCCTTGCGCAGGGTTAGGTTGTACATTGGAACAGTTTCCAGTGCCGTGCATAAGTGTACCTATTTTACATAATGTTCGAGCTGCCCTTTTTACGTTCAAACATTTTTTTTTAATTTTTTTGGAGTTCTGAATCATCCTGTATATTTTATTCTAAAATAAGTATTTGTATTTTCTTTTTTTATATATTTCAATTACTTATTCTTTGTAAATTAAAATTATTTGAACTATACAACTTAATATGAAAGATATGATGAGAGGAATTTTTCTTCGTATAGTGTTACAACATCAGTCCTCAACTTTGCCTAAACAAGGAGAACAACTACGTGAGGAGTAGGAAATGATGCGGTCAGTTGTAGTCCGCGGGAACCTCACTGCAGTTTATACAGCAATATAAATGACAATATAGCTAATGGCCCCTCATTTATTATGAAAGATAATGAAATATAATATTCATAGTGGCATTAAAGTATTACGACGGAGTCGTTAAACTCACTTACCAGATAATGCCAATATGAATTATTTATTACATTAACAGTGGTCAGTATTTGTAGGATTTTAAATCTACATTTATTGTTTTACATTTTAATATATTAGCTGCGTTATCGCGGCTCGCGAGCCAATTCATTTCGGTTGTGGATTTTTAAAACAAACAAACGGAAATTTGAATACGTCTGCTGACTGCCGTCCACTTTGGAGCACTTTAATATTTATATACCCGGTTAAAAACACAAATTAATTTGTTAACATCAATTGTTAAATTAATGTTATTTAAATTACTACATATTTGAAAACCTAATCGGAATATTTTAAAATAAATTTTAATATATTGTTTATGCTGAATTAGGTGGCTAATTGTTTTATTTATATAGCTAATTTGATGATCCATATCCCAGGAATAACTGCCTCCGCGTAATTATGCCAAACATTTATTAAACATCGTATTAATTGCATTATTCTAATTCATGCCATACATTAAAATCAATTCAGCAACTTATTATGAGAAGTACATATAATAATCAATCAATCAATGTGGGTGATGTTGAAAATAATTTTTTAAAATGTATAGGATGTGTCAAACTCCATAGTACGGGTTTTATGTGAGAATACAAAAATTTTGAATAAAATTTGGGACATGTGATGTTAAATGGGATAAGGTAAGCTCCATATTTAATTTAAAGTATTATCAATTTCTTGTTCTGACAGAAATTGACTAATGAACGTTTCCAGAGCAAATTTCATAGAGGAATGTTTGTTCTAAGAACATTTTCAAAACGTTCTTACAACACTTATACCATAAAAATGGGCACCGTTCTATAGAACCTTTTATAGAAGTATTAAAGAACTTTTATAACACAGTTACACAGCAATCTCATAAAGCACTTTGCTATACAATTTTTGTGTTGCATGGTGTTATAATTAAAGAACTTTAAAATCGTTTAATTGTATCTTTTAAAAACAAAATGTTTCTGTATCACACATGTTAGAAATAATATGGACGGGCCAATAAGAACCAATAAGATGGGCCTAATCAGCCTGCATAGGAGTACTTACTTACATTATTACGAATTGCTTAGTTTGTTTGTTCATCATTTTAATGCGGAAAAAGTTTTATCGTGAAATATGTGGTACATATGGTAATTTTTTGACGCGCCCTCAGTTAACCTAATATTTCCTATGATGCTGGAAATTTAATAAAAAAATTTTTTTTCTAAATTGATGAATGTAACAACCAACTGTACATAAAATAGTCAGAAAGTAAGTATATCCATATTATTGATATCATTTCACCTATTTATATTGTACATATTTTTAATTAAGATTTTTTTTCCTTCTTCACAATATGGCGACAGAAAGAAAGGCTTGTACTTCCAATGGATTATCACTAATATGACATTTTTGTGTCGATTGCATTGATTATAGAGCAAATATGCTTCGTAAGCAACTACTTAATATTCACAGTGTCATATTTTATTGTGGTAATTTCACTTATTTCAATCTTATTTAATAAATCTATTAAAATTCTTTAACTTCAACATCTAAAAGTGAAAATGTTTAAGGTTTGGAATGGTTTAAATTAAATATGTTACTAAATTTCTATAAGAAAATCAATTTCTCTTAGCAATCAAATAAATCTTATCTGTCGTAATGAAATTTTCTTTCTGCAAGCAGATAATAATTTTTACAAGTCACGACTATGTTATACAAATTTCCCCATTATAATTTGATCAAAATATTTCGTACTATTACTTACAGGCAGGTCTCGTCAGATGGGGCTATGGGAAACCTACATATATAAAAATTGATAGTTCTATAGCGTTTCTTTATGGAACAAAAAGGCTTTTGTTATTTATTTACTCTATAATGATTTTATAACAACTGTATTATTATTCTCTACAACTGCTTTAAAGAGCTTTTTCTCTTAAGTTTGATAGCAGCTTCCATATTCGTAATTTGTTTTCCGCAGCAGAATTGTAACTTAACAACGCCTTATACAATAGTTCTATAATTAAACTATAAGCGACATTACGGAATAATTTTATAAGAGTGTCACAGGAGATGGTATAATTCTATAAAGCAGTATTTTGCATCGGTTTTACAGTAATTTGATTCTATAATCACCGTTGCTGTAAAATTGTGTTATTGTACACACTTATAGGGCTACATTAGCAGTTATCTTATAAGTGCTCTATAAATTATGCTCTAAGAACGTTCTTGCAACAAATTTAAAAAACAATTCAGTTTCTGAACGCAAAATAGTCTCATGTGCCACATTAATGCAACAATATAGTATTCTAAATACAACTATAAAATATTAACAGAATATAAAACTCCTATTATTCTAAATTTATAGAACTACTTTGCTAGCTGGGTTATCTTTGGGATTTCACAGAAATGACTAATGACGTCATCAATTATATTTTTTCCAGAAACATACTGAATTATTCCTGTTAAAAAGCTCTTTTTTCTAATAAACTTTCAATAGAGATTTTTTTCTGTATTACTTCCTGTTTAAAAGTTATAGGCAATATCGTCCTATCGCATTAGCGGTGGAAGGATCAAGTAATCGTTGGAAAATAATTGATGGTCGTTGTGTGTTGCATAAATGTCACAAAATACTTATTACTCTATAGGAACGTCAAACGTATAACTTTTGTGCTTACAAAAATTCACAGAAAGTTTGCTTAAAAATGTGATCCCTTCCACTGCAATTTATTTATTTAACACAGTACAAGACTGTAAGCGTACAGGGCCGGCTTACATAATTTAAAAATGCGAAAATAGGCGAGTTATTTATGACTTTTTATATTATCATTTTATTGGGTTTTGTATATTACTTATTCTTCGAATAAGTAGACATATACTAAAAACACTATCCTACTTCCAAAATCACCCTGTATAAAGATTAAAAATGTAACAAGAAGATTTAATATATTGCTATAAAATTATATGATCTGCAGAAGCTAGGTGATGACTTCAAACCGTATAAAAAATTGAATTGAATGCGCAGCATTTTATATCAAATACACTGAGAGAAATCGGTTTATTAAAGTGTATCACAGAGAACAATATTATAATATTTTTAACTCTGATCTGATAATAACAATCCACCGTAGCTAAAGTCGTTTGCTGAATCATTTTTGCTACTATTTCATGATTTCTAATAACCATAATTAATATTAATTTCAGTAGATAAATATGAACATACTAAAACCTTATAATAATCCCTATACATGATATAAAAAATAAATTAAAAATCTCCGTTCAGCAATTGTACCTATACCATATATTGATAAATATAGATTTATATAATAGGTTTATTAACTTTATTACATTATTTTTCTAAAACGCGGACTGCACAAGCGCTATCTACAAATTATATACAGATCTATGCATGCAAATCTATGTGTTCTTAGATATTATCACTACACGCATTGTCTATAGTTGACGTTATGTAAGTATTGGCCATTAAGTGTTTAGTATATAAATAGTTTCAAAATTTTTTTGTCATATTATATGTATAGTGTGCGTTTTATAAATTTTTAACTGTATAAACTCAAGCCTCATTCACCTGTTGATGCATATACTTTTTATAATGTCCAGGTAAATATTAAAGGAAAATATTTTATTCTTAAAGTGAATGGTGTATTTGTTTTATTTATGGCAGTTTCACTAACACAAAATATATATTTTTGTGCTTGTCCATAAAAAATAACATTTCATTTTCAGACGAGGCGTGGTATTCTACACAATTAGAAATATTTTAAAAAATGTCACAAAAATGCCAATTTTTGATCGTTGTAATTATAGCATTCTGTTTTTTTATATATAACTTAAGTTCAATGCAAGCACTATTAAGTATTCTCAATGGACTTTATTAAACATGTTAATCACAGTTGTTGGTCTTCTCCAGTAAAGTTAAAATTTTAAATTCCTGTGAAAACAAGAATTAAATACAACTATTAAAGTACTTTTATAACCTTTATAATAAGAATTTTAATAAACATTTACGAAGATGCTATTAGTTTCCGTTAAAAATTTACATAATATTTATTGAGAAACTGTTGGAATGGTAGAATGTGCCTTGAACAGTGGATATCATAATATTTGTTATGAAGACAATATATTTTTTTGATAAATATTCGATTTCCAAAACAATTGCTTTATTTATATTAACATCAGTACTATACTCGCGTCAAGAATTCAGACGTCTTACGTCACCACGGCTGTCGTTCCACACTTGTTTTTATTGTCAACGTAATTTTCGATATTTGGTCGCGTTAAAAACAATCATTTTTTGCAATTTAGTGCAATATATAATGCAAACTTTTAGTGTAGTATATAGTTTTATTACTATCAGTTGCAGTTTCTTAAATATTTTGACGAAAATATAATGAATTATTCATTTGTTCGTGTGACGTAAGTCGTCTGAATTCTTGACGCGAGTATACCTACACAGCAGAATTCAAACATCCTGTATACTTGTAAATACATTTAAAAGTATGAGAAAGAAAAGACAAGTAATTTTGATTGGCATTTATTGTCACTGCTGCAACAGTACAGCTCTACAGAAGAAACATCTAAAAGCGCTCCCTGTATTGAAAGTAAGCATGAAAAATGATTTAGAAAGGATGGTTTGCCATTAAAATGGCAACTTTTACTTCCAATTATCGTAGAATCCATCGGGGCATTCGTGCAAACAGAAGAATACATTACATACGTTGAAACGGAATCAAAACATACAAACAAACGCTGTTGTGAAACTGGTGAAGTAGGGAGATGCCAACAGGCGATCAGAAGCGAAACCTAGGCGTTACATAGAATATCAGTTTTCACTCATATTTATTTATTATGTGGGCTGTGTTTTGGACTTTTATTTCCTAATAGGAGAAACTAAATATTAGCTGCAATAGTTGGAGGGATTAGCTGCAGCAAATTTAGTGGGAATAGCTTTGATTTAGAAACAATGATAGGCATTAAAATGAACAATAACGCTAAATTTGTCTCCGAATGTATGCATTATTAACTAAGAAGGTATAATTTGAGATACATTTTTACAAAGGCAGGTTAAATGAAAATATTTACTAGTAAGAACTACCTTAACTATACAGGACGTTTCCTAATTGTGTGCAGAAAATCCAAAGGCGTATTCTATGGATAAACTTTGAAACTCGTTAAGATATTTTTTGAAAATTTGGCATAAGGTTTTAGTGTGTTGCTAGCACCAAAATATAAAATTTGTAATTTGCGCAAAATACCTGTAGCGAAAATAAAATTTGTCTCTAAACGACTAGAGACGCAAGAAAATGTGCAGAGAGAAAAAAATGATGAGAATGCAATAGAGCATTTAAAAACCAATTTTGTTTGCATGAATATACAGGGTTATATATTTTTCCTTGTGAAAAAATTTAAAAAAATTATTAGCATTAAGAAAAATACTTACACCCCTAAAATGTATCAGAAAGTTGGTCCTACCATACGTAAAATGATCCGCTGATTCCAAAAATGTCAAAAAATACTGGTTGTCCCATTTAAAAATATAAAGTTACGGACACTTCCGGTCAAACCGGAAATGTCATGAAATCCGAAATTACCTCAAAGAATTCATGGCACCATCTAGTATAAACCCACCCAATTTCAAATTTTTATCAGCAGTCATAAAGAAGTTACAGTGTGCTGCTACTTTCCATTGTAACCCGGTATCGGGATTTTTCTACCTTTCGCTCACTTTTAGTTGCCAAACTTCCCCAAGTTGACGTTTTCCTTAAAGTTTTACACTAGCACACAAACATTTACAAACATATTTGACCTTTACTCAAATGGACCGTTTTACTAAGACCGCAGATACTAATTGACGAATGATTATTCATTCGAGTGCGTTTTGCGGTAGTATATGTCAACAAGCGAGTATCATGTCATTTATTTCCATCCTTGTTTGATATGCCAGGTCACTGAACTATCGCCAACCCCCACCCTCTATTGTTTAAACGTAAACATAACTACAAAATTTTACCGTCGTGTTGCTAATTTCCTACTCTGACTCTCATAGGCGGCGTTAAATAAGGATTTAATATAATTTTGAAAAAAATAAGTTTGGATTTTTTTGAAGAGTGATTCCGTTAATTGACAATTTTCACTATCCCCTCTTAAAATATTTGTACTTAGTCATAGTTAACCCTGTATATATCAACTTCTTCTAATTACTTTATTGTGAGTCTTCCGAATTCCGACTCACAAAAAGTTATTAAAAGAATTCATAAAAAAAAATGTTTTAACGCCTTGTAACTCCGCAAATTTTGAGTTTTTAATAAAGTATTATAGGACTGTGTGGCATTAATTTTTCGTGTAGGATCATATTGTTTAGGAAACACCTCGTATATGTTTAGACAGACAAGCCAAATAAATGTTATTCTGACTTGAAATGAATGTTATTTCTGTGTAATTAAGTTTCAATTATTTCATTCTGTACTGTCAAACACCGTTATTTTATTTTCTCCATCGACAGAAAAGGTGTTTACACTAACTAGCAAACGGATTTCTATAAACTAGCGCGAATAAACCCGTATGGGTAAAAATGCGCGCCACCGAGTTTCCACAATAATTACAGCATTCGGTCCTCGCCACGACAGAGACATTGCTTTAATTAAGTTGCTCTAATCACCGCATTTACGCAATATTTTATCCCGGACAGCTGATAAAATCGAACACAACTTAACAATTTTATTGCAGTCAGCGTATAAACAAATATATTAAGCGAGCTACGCTGGCGTTGTAGAAATTACGATGTGGTACTAATTAAGTACTCGTCAAAAGTTAGATTGGAGAACACACATCACATTTTAACGTCGGTAGGTACTATCGTTTGCAATAATAATGACACTCATTAAAATGAATTTTGCGATTTCTTTAGAACTTCTGATGTATTTGAAATGAAATCTACTTCACATTTTTAATATTAGTTATTAGTTGTTTCACTCACCAATAGAGATTTAATGAAATTTCTACTCAGAACTTCCAGAAGTTTAAAAGGTGTTTTAAGAGTGTCATTACGATTGGACTTATCTGCTTATCGGGAAATTGCCATGTTATTAAGTAATAGGTATACAGGGTGTCCCAAAATTAGACTGCGAAAAATTAACTGTGGATTCTAAAATCAAAAATAAGGAAAAAAAGTATTTAATCATAAGTCCGTAAACGTCCCCTAACGGAGATCTGCTCTCTTAAATTGGATTTTTTCCAAATATTTCCAAATGGGATCAATATAATCAAATTTGATCTTGAGAATTATAATTATATTGTAAATCTAATGTTCTGAAACGAATTCCTCATAATTGGTCATAGGCGTGCCAACTGGATCAGTGGGTAAATATTGCTCTAACTTTCTTATATCTCGAGATTTTCGTCGTCATATCAAAAAATTTAAAATTTTTATATATTTTACATGAAAAAGGTACTCCTATTTCAATCCGACAAACTGCTCTGTTTTCAAGAAGAGACACCACAAAAGTTTAAGATGGAAACTACTTCACTACTTATACTTCAAAAATACTTCAAAATACTTCAAATACTTCAAAAATTTTTAAAAGCATATTTATTTAATACGTGTCAAATAACCTGACAGATAACTTTTCAAAACCTACTAGAAACAATTTAATCGCTTGCATATCATATCTAATATGCAAATTTTATTTATAGACTATAGATATGTTTGTGAACAGAGAATATTTGTATATAATAGAAACAACTATAAAACTTTTTTATAAATAAGCGCATTTTGAAGTTAAAAAATAATTTTATTAATTTCCTTATACATATATCCTTAATAAAACACGTTAATACAACTATTTTATAAGATTATAATTCAAAGTCATTTGCCCAAGTATACGACTCTTACACAGTATGTTTATCCTTACATATATCTTTTAAATGTTGTATAACGCATTATAATAGTTTTGTAAAAATTTTAAAGAACTGAAACTTATTTGTTCTGTAAAACACTTTGTAAAACCGATTATAAAACAACTTCATACAATTAATTTCTGCAGGAACAAAATTATCATAATTATTAGCTCTATAAAATCAAATTGTTCATTAAGGCGGGGATTTTGTAGAAAAGGAATTGCACAGCCTGAGTGAGCGAAACGGCAAATTAATAAGACCTATGAGACAGTATACAAACCGTATAGGCCCGAACCACACGGTTCCCTGAAGTTTATCGTGCATTTTCACGAACGTTAAAATGGAAGCCGTGATAAATGTTATGATTACTCGAGGACACAAAATGTAAAATTAGCAATAAATATTAATCTGAAACTGAACACAAGTTGTCCTATATGTCCTGGCTAGTGAGTGAAGTAATTTGGTGGCTGTGTCTGTGGAGTTCTGTGTCCTCGCTTGAAGTCCCGTTAAACGGTAAAAATATGAATACAAAATCCTAGCCTTAAACAATGCTAATCGATACTTAGTTATAAAATAATTCGCTTCTTAAAAGGTTCGATTTTGCTGGTTGATTTGTTCCAAATACTCGTACCGATACCTTGATTACGTAACAAATTGTTATTGGAGCAACTACTCCTATTCAGTTTTCTGTTATCTGATTGTTTACTCAAAACGAGGGAGCTAATGACGTGGGCACCAAACGCAGCATCAAGCAAACTTTCAACTACGAACCACCTGCTCGGTGCAATCCACAACGCTAGCGGCTCTCAGTGGGCCACAGTCTCCAAAATCGACGTATAAAACTTTTCAAATCACACGTGTCTGACCTTTATGGACGAGGTGACATTTTTTATCTTCAAAGCGCTTGATGCAATTTCCAACTCGTTTTATTTTATATTTATCGATCCACAATGACATTTTCCATTTCTTCCTGGTCAATATATTAGAGAAGATGCCGGCCGATTGCAAAACAGACACGGCTCTCGGGCATAAACGTCGGATTATTGGTTAATTGTTGAATTTATTATTGTAGCAGGCAATTAATGATGGGTAGTGCTGTATAATTAATTCTAAGGCTATGAATAGTAATTTGCTTTTAAGTAAAGCTCGCACAGGTATATTGGAGAATTTAACTATCCTGCATAGCTGGTAACAGTGTAAGTACACGACTTGGTTTTGGAAAAAAAAAGAGAATGTACAGTAAGGAAAATCGACCAATAAAAAAGTTTTGCTAAGATAATCTATCTGTATCATTTACCGAAAAAAAAATCAGCAAACAATTCAGTTTATTTAAACATAATTTATTCTCGGAAAACACATAATATTTTTTGGTGTGCTGATCACTTTTTTGTCAAAAATAAATTTATTGATTTATTTCGAACGAAAATTTCGTTTTTTGACGAGTATTTGTTTAAATGAAACAAATAGTTATTCTATTTTAACATCTCATAAAAATTAATAAATATATATTTTTTTCAATTAGGTACTCTAAATAATTTGTCCATATATGTATAAAAGTAACGATTCGAAATTTGAATCAAATACTGCGTTTATTTATTTAACAAATGTAATCTTTTAATTCTTTTTGTAAAGATTTTTAACTTTAGGTTATATAATCTTTTGAAAAAACATATTTTTTTTAAAAAAACAAGAATGTATTTGTTTGAAACGAACAATTTCGAATTGTTTCCTAAAGATGAAAAAATAATTGTCAATTGATGAAAGCTAGATGTAGCTGTGCTATATTTCGCGTACTCACATGTGTCTTGAAAAAAAAAATGGTTTGTTATCAAGAAATAAATATTTGTTTGGTCCTATACAATCAAATAATTTCCATGAAACAAATTTTATTTACAGGAACCATTATTTTTTCGGTTCGTTGGAACTTTTATTGTTAGTACTACAATATCTTGTATCAAATACAATAAAAATTGTTTCGATTTTGCGACCTTAAGTTAACTAAAACAATAGAGCACTTTCATACGTATAGGTATATATTTTCTGTCACTTTTCCTACTAAAACTAGATAACCTATTGCAGCAGGTAACTGACTTTAGTTGAAGTCTACTTATAACAGTTAAAAAAATCTCCTATGCCTAGAAGGCTTAAAACTGTCGGAAGTAAACATTTTATGGCGGTACCTATAATAAATAACAGCAGAATAATGTTTTCCCAATATTACAACAAAAGCCTATTTAATGCAGATATTTTGCTGGGAATCAATATCTATTATGGCAAAAACGTATTTTCCTCAGGGTCAGTTTCTTTATGACACAAATTTGTAGCTATTTATGAAAAAAAAAACAGTTGAACATCGGATCTCGAAAAGCTTTGTGAAGATATCGTTAAAAAATGTATAATATCAATCCACCTTTTACCCTTAAACGACTGCGTAAGCTTTCATCATTAGGCGTATCTCCTAAGCCTTTGAAATTTATTAAACTAGAACAGAATTTTAATAAATTTAAAATTAAAAGTTTATATGCAAAATATTCTGCATCACCAATTAATTAAATTTTAATTATTGAGGCATTGAACGATGTTGAATATCATTTAACTAGATTCGTAATAAAAAAGTGATTTTCTACAATAATATCGTTGTTTATAAAATCTAAGGACGATATGGTTTATATTTTACACCTTTTGAATTGCGTTACTATAAAGAGATAGAAGATATGATGAAACAAAGAATAAAGCTGGCGGGAAGCGATAATATAATATATATTTATATTTGTAATGAGATAAATATTCCTACAGACAAATAAGCATTTCTATGCATTTTAATCACAAGCGATATTTTTATGATATATCAGATATATATTATACCTCACCGTCCGTAACTAGCTTAACAGAGCGTGTCTAAGATACAAAATAATCGTGAAAAATTAGTAAGTTTGGTATTTTGTGCAATTATTTTTGTTTAATAATATTGTACGCACTTAAAAATATTCTAAAAACAATTGTTGTAGACTTTTATATTTATTTTAACTTCAGCTCTGCTTCCGTTTTAATGTACCATAAAATATGTATAAGGTAAACTATGAAATAATTGAAGACTAGATTTCAATAAGAAATCAAATTGTCATATATTATTACCAAATATTTATTTCCCTACAATTTCAGCTTCCATAATATTTTTTATTTAATTCAATACGCAATTAAAGTTTGTAATTTGTTAAATAGAATACAGAAACATAAACATTTTTACATTTAATGACATTATTAAACTAAATTAATACAACAGGTGCGTACGACCACACAATTATTACCAATACAGCTCTAACAAAGTTTTGAATTTGTTTCCTTGCTCTGCCATTATCATAATATATCACGTAGGGAAAGTTCCGAAAGCGGGCGCGTATTGTGTAAAAAATATTTCGGAATGCAATAAATGTGATATATTTAATAGATAATGTAATTAATATGCTAAATCCTTAACGATCACATAATAAATTTGAAGAAAAAAGAGAAATTTTACATGCCACGCACAGTATGGGATGGGCTTTGGAGGGAAAGCTAATGTCTGAAAAAATTGATCTCCAAATTGCCCAAGTCATAAATTACATATAGTTGTTGCTCTTCTAAATATCATGGCAATATATCAATATTTCCTTTTGACAAATTAAAGGCAAATTGTTTACATGCTTTGTCGATTAGTTCAAATTACCTGGCAGCTGTCAAAATATGTGCATTAGTGGTGAAAACTGATATTATACACGGTGATTTACAACTTATCTAAAATTATTTTGAAATAGATGCATCATGAAAGTTGGAGTCAATATTGTAAACAAAATATTTGTAAAATTCTTATAGTTTCCAAGAAAGAAATTATAGAAGTTGTATTATTTCCAACAGTAACATCGCTGGGCTACTCTATTATCTAGTCAGGCAGTCCAAAAATTTTGTATGTTCTGAATTACCATGTATATAAAGTGATTTATTAGAAATAAGAAATTATAATATAATTTTAACATATTATTTTTCAAATTTAGCACACTTGTTACTTTTATAGAAATGGAGATTCAGGTGACATATTTCTAAAATTTCAGTTGCTGAATCTTATTTCTGGCCCCTCAGACACTAGCCCGAGAACAACAAGGACAGTTCAAAAAATCGCAGCGATAGCTAGAGATGTGCACTTCAATTCTGCTACTGACAGTGACCAGTTACCGAGGTCACGGCATAACAACCAGGAATATCACTATATATCAAATAATAGCACTGTCTGTAAAAGCTTCTTTAAAATCACTATATCGTTATAAAATATCTACTCTTTAGAGCATTGCAATTTCAGAAATATTTTACTTAAAACTACATACATATCTATAGAACTAAAAAGTGTGCCGAATTTAATAAAAATTGTTCCAGTTATTGCCAAAGAACAAATTAGAAAAAAATAATTTTTAAGTTGCGCTTCGTTTATTGACATTGCGGAAAAATGTTATATGAACTTAACACATTCATCTTTGAATAGCACTTTCCTACAAATTTTCTGTTCGGAATTTCTGGATACTCCGTATAAGGATATTATCATGACAAGAGAATCATTTATTAGTGACGATAACGTCACTTATTTGAGATAAAAATAAATATTTTCGTTTTAATAATCTTACTTTTAATTTTACAAAATTACCCTGTAATGTTTTTGCAAGCCAAAATGTTGTATGCCTTTATAGTATGTTTAACTGTTCATAAAAATTTGTACTAACGTTAATTTTAAAATAAAATTGAGCAAAATAATTGGTCCAAGAGTTTAAAGAAATACAGACCATATTTATATACAAATATTATTTTTTAATGACAGTGCACATTAATTTAAAGAGACAGAATTAATAAGTTTTCTCGTGAACCTTACAATTATCAACTGTCCTTCTACATACCTTCTAGCAGTTCCCACGTTAGTTTCCTTTAGTCTTAGCCCCAAATAAGGGCAATAAATCCTCCAAAACGACACCGTATCTCTAATGGCCCCCCCTTCGGGGCATCGGTCATCTTAAATCGGTAACAAGCCATGGTGTCAATAGCGTTAAAAGTGTCATAAAAGTCGGGGGTGGACAATACATCGTTCGACAGCCATCGACGGTGAATTGTGATATGTGGGGAAGTGTTTTGGCACTTGAGGTCACCCCCGCTGGGCCAGACACCCTCGCACAGTGGACAGCGGTCAATTCTTCTAATCTGTTGCTCGTTATGTGAGCATTTCCCAAATAATGTGTCAGTGAGCAACAGATGTTGTGGTTTTACAAGATGTATGGCTTTAATTATTGAAATAGAAATATTGACGCATACATAAAAATCATTTGTAATCAAAATTAATTCAAAACACTATTGAAATTAATATATACAAGGAACTTCAGTAACCGTATACCTGCATAACTGTATATTTGTTAAATAAATTAATATTTTTTTATATTTGTAACAAAAAGTTGATAAAATGCATTTTAAATTTGATAAAAACAATAATGTACAGTTTAGGTAAACATTTGATCAGTTTGATTAGTGTTGGCATCTTATCGTCCTTTTTCTTGCTTGTCTTGATCTTGCAGGGCCAAGATCTGGTAAAATGTATTTTAAATTTGAGAAAAGCGATAATGTACTGTTTCAGTAAACATTTGATCATAATGATTAGTGTTGGCATCTTATCTTGCTTTTTCTTGCTTGTCTTGCTCTTGGAATACCAAGATTTGATAAAATGCATTTCAAATGTGAGAAAAATTATAATGTACAGTTTCAGTAAACACTTGATCAGGGTGATTAGTGCTGGCATCTTATTTTGCTTTCTCTTGTTTATCTTGATCTTGCAAGACCAAGATTTGATAAAGTGCATTTTATAACTCAGAAAAAAATAAAGTACAGTTTCGGTAAAGATTTGATCAGAGTGATTAGTGTTGGCATCTTATTTTGCTTTTTCTTGCTTATTTATTTATTTATTTACTTATTTATTGCTTATCTTGATCTTGCAAGACCAAGATTTGATCAAATGCATTTTAAATTTGAAAAAACAATAATGTACAAATTATTACTATATATGCAAGATTTGATGAAGGTGATTACTGTACCTGGCATCTTATCTTGCTTGATGAAATGCATTTTAAATTTGAAAAAACAATAATGTACAAATATATAAATTCTTTGAGATTTGAACTAGATTTTGCAAATTATTACTATATATACAAGGTACCTGGTAACTGGAATACTGATACCTGGACAGCCAAAATTAAATGTCATATATAAATTTTAATTCTTAACATAAATCAAAGAAACATTTTTCTTAAACTAAGGCCTCTATGGCAATGGGAATGATCGGTGCCATTTATTGGCCTTTAGAGTCTCCATATTTTAATATTCTATAATTTTATTTATGGGATTAATTTTATATTAGTTACTATTGGGTTAATTTTCACCTTGCTTTATTTTACCTAATCAGAACATTTTTCTGCCACTTGTTGTTTTACTGTTTTTTCTTTAACTTTGCATTATAATGACAACCTAGAGAAAATAAAATGATTATAACTTGTACCTTGTACAACAATAACTTGAAGATATCTATATTATAAGCACATTTCCGTGATTGACAAACACATTGGAAAAATCAGCTTAACGTTACCGTGCATTCGGCTACAATCGGTCTAAAAAATGATCCTCTTTGCATTATTCGTCATATAAATAGTAGGTTAGTTCGCTAACAGCTTCAGCTACTGGAAACACAATCGTAAATGTTGAGCTAAGACATATGCCGATCATACTGCCCTTGAACTGAGATCTGCTTGAGAGAAATATTCATTGGAAATTCTATTATTGTGTTGCAAGTAAAGGTATAAAGATAAAGTGTGTTGTATTAATATAGGGTATCTACTATAAGTAGTAGTACACTGAAAAAAAAAGTACTATTGATAGGTAAAATTACTCTTGATCCAGCAAAAAACTGTTTATCTTTCCTCTAAAACAGTTCAATTCAGTAGCTAAATCATATTTTTTGAAAACCAGTCACGAATCACATGTGAACAGGTCTTCGCTACCAGCTGAAGTACCTGAACTATATTGCTATAGTTATTAAAACTTTAAACTAAATATAAATCTGATACATTTAGGACAAGTGAACTGTACATTAAAGGTTAGTTGACTGTAATGCAGTAATAATTGAACATGATATATTGCTACAGTTGAAAATAAAAATACACTGAAAAGTTAATTAATAAAGCGAAACAGGCCATACCCGCACACGGAATAACAAGCAAGCCTACGCACTCAAACTAGCACGGTGACGATCATAACCATTCTTGAATTAGTTGATGAATGGACCTTCATATAAGCATTTGAGTTGAATCCCACTTATGTAATAATAATATTAAGTATTCCTTAGTTATTAAAATTACCCAGAACACAAAATTATACCGCCTCGAACCACCATAACCACACAAAACTTAATGGCGACAAATTAAACTGATTCACATTACTTCGACACATTTCGTCTTTACTCGTGACGTATTAGTGACAAGCGAACAAGTTTACTTATCGCAGCAACATAATTAGTTGTGGCATCGATCTCTAACACTGAGACAATAATAGGTTCCAGTCAGGACAATAATTTATGTTTTAGTAATCATATTTACCAAGTACAGTTAACTGCAAAATAATTACAAGTACACTAATGACTTTTAAACTGAAATAAAATACCACAAGTAATGTAATCGCTTATCAGTGGTCTAGAAATGAGATTTTATCTGTGGTAGATTTTTTCACTAAATTTTCTCATGTATTGTATGTTTTAATAATGTCTATAATAATAATGCAATAACACTTCTAACTGGTATTGCGGTCGACAAGGATTCTTTGCTGTTCATACAGATACTGCAAGTGTAATTCAATGCTGGTCACCTTCACTTGATTTATATGTGAACATACATATGAAGGAGTAGCCAGTTCAATTATCGGTCATCTCACCTATGGCATACTGATGAGAGCTAACAAGCCCGAAACCGGTTTATGTCTGGTGTTGTGGCCGATAAGGGTTCTTGGCTGTTCACACAGATATTGCAGGTGTAATTCAATGCCGGTCGGGGCATTAGTCCGCGGAGTAGTTGTTACCTACAGTATTATTTATAGATTTCGTGATGCGTCGCCCAAGGCGAGAAGTCTGCATTAAGTGCTTGCTGCAAGCCGAGCCGCATAGGCCGAGTAGGAAGTAAGCCGGCCACTTATATATCATCTTCACTTGAATTATATTCTAGTTTTACAAAGAATCAGTAAACTTACATATTATGTACATACCTATAATTTTGACATATACATGTATTTTAATTACATTAAAATTTAACGGAGCATTAGTAACTTTACAAACCGTAAGTAAAATTTCCAGAATAGTTATGGACATAAAAAAGCCAATGATAATCATGTTAAATTTACATGAATTAATTTTTTGGTGTATATTTACTACAACAAAGCTTTACATTACTTCATAAACATTATTAACTGTTCTCTCAGTGTATAAAGTTAATTAAATTTAGCATTTCTCAAGATTGTTATAATATCTGCAGTTACAAACATGGAATGCAGATTTTTCAATTTGTAAATATTATTAGCGAATTGTTCTTTCAGTGTACACTATCCTAGCGGTTTGTCTGTGCTAGAACTGTCGCAGCCTATAGGAGAAATACCGCGGACGTGTCCGGAATCCAAGAATCAAACAATCGTCGTCTTCGCCGCACTCAGCGTTTCCGATTGCTTTGTCCTCCTCGCGCCCGCTGAGAGCCTCCAGTTCTTCAAGACGAGGAGCTCGATCGACAAAAATGATTCTAAGCCATTTTTTTTTGTCTAGATCGCCGCGGGGTAAACGTATAATTTGCTACTGGCCTCTGATCTCCAACATGTACTTATTCGGCAGTCAATTATTTAGCTTATCGGCAATCAGTTGTGGTCATTGTTTTTTCATTCTTAGACGGTAGTATGCCACTGCCAGGCATAGATAATTTCATTGTAGATTTTCGATTCAGATCAGATAAGATGTCGGGAAGTTGATAAAATGTTTGTTTTTTTTTTTTAATATTTTTTTTTCAAAGCATAATATGTTTCATGAAGAGTACAGTCCGAGGTGGTGTAGTCTGGGTTTTTCGGTTGATCCTAAAAAGAAAAAGAAATAAGAAGAAATTTATAAATAATGTTGTTTAAAGTATGCTAAGCTTTTAAAAATAAATAGTGTTACAGGGTAATCTTTGAAAAGAGTCCGCATCTTTCAATGTTCCGCAATCCACCCTAGAAGACAGGGTGAAAAAGCTCGCCAGAAAAATATTTCTGCTGAGTGTGCAGCAGAAAACCGATTAGGTCGTTTTCATATTTATCGTATTTTCTGAGGTCCAAGAAAGAGATATCGTATGACATATCCTCCTTTTAGAAGAACGATTATTTGGCTCAACACTACACGATCTCCGCAAATTAGCATTTGAGATACCGGAAAAAACAGTATACCACATAATTTTAACAAAGAAAGGAAAATAGCAGGAAAGGAATGGTTGTACATACCCTGAGAATACATCTCTTGCCCGCGCAAAAGGGTTCAATAGAGTTGCAGTAGGGAAGTTCTATGAGTTACTAGAGTCCATTTATGAAAATCATAATATATCACCTAGCGACATCTATAACGTCGATGAGACGGTGATATTCCAAACAAATCTAGCCTGCGTGGAAAAAACCAGATGGGGTGCTTGTCTTCAGCAGAACGAGGAGTTCTAGTGTATAAACGCGGAAGAGAAGCAACCCCATGCTGATGACGCACCATCAGGATCATCTGCATACTTTCGTGGGAGTGGTTAGATCAATGCAGAATCATGTATTGCTTGGTTTCAGCGGTTTGTGACCGACAATAACCTCTCAAGAAAAACCAGTCCTTCTTATACTTGATGGGCATGCCTCTCATACAAAGAGTTCAGCTCACATGAACATGGCGATAGAAAAACAGGTTACTGTGTTTTCCCCCACAAAAAACCCACCGTCTTCATCCTCTGGATGTGTCGTTAATGGCGCCTCTTGGCACATACTATGAACAAGAATGTCGTAAATGGTTGATAGCTCATCCTGGGAGAGCAATCACAATCTATCAAGTGGCAAAACTGTTCAGTGCAGCATATACTTGAGCTGATATTATGCAAACTACTATTAAAGGGTTTAATAGAAATATCGTTCCTGATCATTTGTATGCACCTGCAGACACAACAGGAAGGCCTGAACCTGTCGCTTATCCTACCACAGACGAAGAGGGAAAGAAAAAGAGGAAAACTGCAATTCTTACCTCAAGCCCTTACAAATCGGAACTAGAAATGGAAGAGGAAAAAGAAAAAAAATCAAAAAATGAAAAACCTAAATGAAAGTTTACCTCAAATTCATAGATGAAGGCAAGTATTGTGAAATGCGTGTGTTGCGGAACCAACTATGAAGAAATTATACGGAAACTTTAAGAATAAAAAATGCTACATATAGGTTGGCACAAGATGCACTGTGTACTAGATCAACAGAAATTAACAGTTCATATGGCATATGTGGTAAGCTTGATTATAGGAGAAAACCATTGAATTTCAATCAGAGAAATTTCAGATTATCTATGTTGGTGTGAATTTCCAGTCTTTTGCCTGAGAACTAGAATTGCTCATTGCAACACATCATGGAGTGTACTTCACCAAAATGCTAAAAATGACTTATTCTGTTGTTGGTTGCAAAATTTGGTGACATTGTTTTAAACCATTCAGTAAGTTGTCATCACCACTAGAGAAGTTTGAAGCATAATCGTCTACATGCAAAGTCATGGTGACATTTTTTAAACCATGAAGGACCCTTACTGATAAAGACTAAAGAACTTAGAGTGACAATGTCTGAACAAGCTTTATCATGCAACGTTTTATATTTCATTTCATACAAAATGTCCTTTTCAACAAGTTGTAACTCCTAAATGAATAGAAGTACAGTCACTGTTAAAAAATACACTGCCAGCTCATAATATGTAGATTTGTCCTGTTGTAAAATTTTACGTACTTGACGGTCGCAAAATCATAAAATATTGCATTTTTCAAAGTATTCAAATGAGCCATAGGTATATGTCCTGCCGGTAGGTCGATGTACATTCATCATTAAAAACAAACCTATTCGTATTTGCAAACGCCACGTAGTGTGTGGAGTTGCCATTCTCGACACGATTAAGCACAAACATTATCCGCATTATCCCGCAACAAACACTATTGTGGTTATCTAAAAAGCGCAATCGCTATTATTCAGGTAAGTTCCATCTAACCACAAAGCGCCATACTTAAAAATTCTATTGATATTTATGAGGTATGCAGGCACAAATACTCAATACGTATCGATGAAAGATAGGAACGTGTGCCTGAATACATTATCAGAGCGGAGGTTAAATCTAAATTTAAGCCCCTCCGGTTCTTTGTATTTGCGACTGATTGATAGGATGAAAGGGCCAGGCGGTTTGCAATGAAAATTGCTTACCTTATTATCGTTATTACATAATTAATGGAAAATCAAATTTACTAGGTTTTCTTTTTGAAATAAAAAATCGGAAGTGAAGTGAAATTTCTATTTTTTTACATTATGCTCGTACCTTTCCTATTTTGTCAAAGCCAAAGTAAATAACACAGCATTTGTTCCTGATACTAAAATATAATAATTTAGTTGCCTGTGTACAATATATACAATACGTTCTAAAACAACAGAACAAAACCCTTCTTTTTGCTAGTTGAAATTATAGAAAATTGCTGCCAGTTAGTACATAAAATTTGCACTCCTCTGCAATATTTTCTATATTTTGAACCATTTTTGATAAAGATAACAATTATTTGTAATATTACACGGTGGATTGTTGATTATTTATTGCTTAGGCAAACAGTGAAATATCACATCAGAATGTAATGTTACACCTCAAATGGAAAATTACTATTTTAAGTGTATACCATTACCAGTTCCACATGTAGACTTCACTTTCTATTTCTTTTGTATTGTAAGTTCCTCTGTCTTGTAATTTAGATGTGAAATTATTAGTATCAATAAAATCTTAATCATTACATTACCTACAAAAACAGTAGCTTTACATTCGTATAAATGTGTTAAGCTCTATTTTTGCAAGAAACTTATGAAACAATATTAAGTATTTAATTCTCATTAATTATCATTAAATGTATAAGTAGTTAAAGTAAATAAAGAAAACTACTAGATAATTTTGAAAATACCTAAATATGTATGTAGATACATGAAACAAATATATTTCTTATTTTGCCTAAACTGACTTTAAAACTTTGTCTAAACTTTCAACTACTTATCACTACTAATACAATAATTTTCGGATAGATTTTGATTGGAAACGTGTAGCTTTTCCAAGGTTACTGCTACCTCATTTGGAAATTTTAAATCCAATATTAAATTATAATAAAGCAATACTTCTGCATGTCTGACACACTATTACATGCATTACATGCTATAATCTAACTTAAAAATTCACATAATTTTCTCTGAAATAGAATAGTGGTCAGGCAAAATACTAGGTTTTGGAGCTTAGAAAGTCCATACTGGATAAAAGAAAAACATACACAACGATCCGGAAAAGGTCAATGAGCTAGAATAATAGGAAATCGCATAGTGGAACATTATTTTTTGCATTTTGAGCTTATTCGAGCCTTGAACTTAATTACTCCTAACCCTAATGAGCATCATATGCTACTGGTAAGTCTAGTTCCAACAAGATGATGCCTCTCCACATTTTCACCTCGATGTAAAAAATTACCTTGATAATGTCAATAAATAGACAGAAGAATGGCCATCACGCCTTCCTAACTTAATCTTATTAACTATTTTTGTATGATTTTATCAAAAGCAGTGTTTATGGATAGATCAGACATTATAGAAGGATTGGAAAATTGTATCAGAAAAGAAGTCGGACACTAGATAGTTGATGACCGAATTGAGGTATTGTGCAATAGTTTAATAATGACAGCACAGCCACCTAATATATTTACTAAAACTATTGAAAAGTTACATTTATATTTCCAAATACATTACAAATACGGTAGTTATAATTTCAATACAAAATAATCCCATAATTGTCCCCTGGATTAATGTGCATTTCACAAAAACAAAATTTTAGAATTGTAATTGCATTCACCACAAAAGTAATAGCAATTATTTAAATTGATAGATATATCTGGCATAACTAACGATGATACTATAATTAGTCGATTGAAACAAGTTATTAACTGCAATAAAGTATGAAATATTAGAACTCGACGATAATTATTGCGCTTAGTCTTAATTGTAATTAATTGAGTGGGTTTATTGGTAAGCTAATACCTATAAAATTATTCATATATGGTACTAAAATCGGAAACATGTTTGATAATTTTGAATTGGAATAGCCACTTGTAATTTTTACAACAAAAACAGATTGATTTGGAAAACTATTTTAAACCCTTATTTAACGCCGACTCTGGCCTTGTGTCAACCGCGTGGTTATATTCCGCAAATGAAAGGTGTTAAAGGTAGTAACAAGGCATCGCGTTGTCACATGTTTGTGATTTACGAAGCTTTAAAAGAAAAACATGTATTTAAAAAATGTAGATGATTACTTAATGATTTATCTAATGAGAAACACAATATGGTAGTAAGATTAGTATTTGGAGAGATTTCAAAAATATTAAATCATTTTCTTTTTGTTTACATTGTTATTGCAAATATTTTTGTACTTAATGAGTGCTTGCTGAAGACATTTCCCTCCCTCAGGCGTTCCTTTTGTTTAAAGCGAGATATTTGGCCCGACGACCACAACAATGTGGACTTGTTCACAAATACATAAAAACACTACTACACGTTTACCATCAAGGCATTACAGCAGCTGTTCAATGTGATTCAAAGAAGATTCGGCATAATATTTTGTCTACTCGATAATATGCATTTGTCACACATCCCCTAAATCATCACCTCATCCGTCATATTGCTATTTGAATACATATTTGTGAATACACAAGATATACACGAAAAATTTAATTTGCTAAGGCAACTGCTGAAAAATTATTTCAAATCACTCAAATGTACGATGTGGAATGCTCTTAGTTCCACTGCGCATCCATATGAAGTGACAAACATAGGAGCAGGCAAAAAGAGACACTTGAAACCCAGCAAAGAAATACATCATTGGTTATGTATGTGGGTGCGAGAGAGACAATCATCTGCAGGTACGATATGAATTGTGTTCTTAATTTCCCATTATTTTGTATATAAACACGCCATTGACGTACAGTGTGGTTAACCAATACATTATTTTATCTTGTATGTCGTAATCGAGTAATCAATTCGCGCATCTTGATGAACATCCAGCCATCATAATAAAAATTTCATTTCAGTGTTTCAAATTAATCACCGTCTGGAAATTTTATTTTTGACAGGATCTGATGCAGTCGCCATCAGTAGCCCACTAGTGCAAGGTGTACTTCACCCCGCTAAATTTTTAAACTTCTTGAGTTGTTGGGGAACTAAATTCTGTTAATACTAATAATAGTAACAATATTAACAGTAATTGATGATGTTTTCTGGTTGATAAAATAATTAGTACTATTTTAAACTATAACATCCCGAAATGTTTACAGTGTTCTGTGAAAATTCTTGAATCTTAACCAAGCAAGTATGCAACTAGAAATGCAAAATTCTTGGCTATGGTTCCTTTCTAGTGACTAATTTTTAGTCTTAAATGTGTTATAGTAATTAAATAACGGAATTTATTTCAGGTACAGATATTTTCCTGTAACTTGGTTCGTCCTTTGCTATGTGCGGTTTATTTTTCTAGAGTCGAGGGAAAATCCCGCGGAGCTACAGCAATCTTACACGATTTTATATTCAAAGACTGCTGCGGATACATTCCAAATGTAAAATATTTCTTACATTAATTAATTTAAATTTTCTTATAATAAATGGCTATTTTATTTTACACGGACATTGTATTCTGTTAGCGGATAATCCTGAAAGATCAGTAACGAGTGAAAATGTAGTTTTGGCAGTATTATTATTAATAAAAATGTTTATTTTAGTTGTTTCTGATTTAACAACGCTTCAAAAAACGACCGCGTGTTAGTTGACTGATCTAAGCCATCTCAGACGATAATGTCATAGGCGCCGATTTTCAAGAGAAAAATAGGGTTTTGTTCCATTTTTCAAACATCGAGCTAGAAATCCACAATACATTTTTTAATGTTTTTTAAACAAAAGATTCTAAGTAATTATTTTCTCGGTATACAGAATCAGTTATAGTTCTGTAATTATTTTGATTATTTCTCTGTATTCATAAATATAACGAACTTCACGTTTTATTTTATATTTAAAACGAAAAATGTTTTAAATCGTAAAGCTCTACCATCTTTAGTGTACTTTTTAGTCTAGTTTGGGTCAAAGAGAAAAGAAAAAATAAACGAACTATGTACTCTAAGTAACAAATTATTGTGTATTGTATTTTAAATTTAAGAATACAGTACTGATGTATTTAAAATAAAGTAAAATATAAATATATCTATTCCATTTTAACTTATTTATTTTTTCAAAAACAACACTAATCCAAAATATTTTAATCAGAATTCTTAATAACACTGCCCTCCCTCTACTGCTTATATATTTATAAAATAAATCAGTCAAATTTTGTTTCCAATTAGAAAAATAATAAACTAAATTTCATTTATCTTACAATAAGCGTCTTCAAAAATATTTGACTTTGTTTTTGGTTGGAAGATTAAACTTCTGTTTGAAGTTATGACATGAATTTAAAAAACAGTCTGCATTTAAAGTTATTCACTGACACAAATTTAATTGTAATTAAATATTTATTTTTGCCTTCCAACAACAACAACCCTATAAGCTTTAGGGTATGTCTAGATCTTACGTTCTCTATGTACGTACAGGGGCAGGCTACTTATCGAAAACACAATATTTATTTAGGTATACTCTCTGGGTCTCTCATCTGCCGTGCTATATGAGGCATGAATTCGACGGCAGCGATCTGGTTTTATAGAAAGAAATCGGTTATAGTCGAGCTGTTCACGGCCCACCTAGACTAAGGATCTCGTATAATAGGGGAAGTGGACAATGGCACCGGGAGATGAAATGACCGTTGGTCCAGTGGCTGAATAACACCCTGTTGCTTGCGTTCCCGCACTATGACCTGTCCGCCGAGGCCGTTTGGGGATAAACTTAACAATTTGTTACATTCAGGATCCTGGAGCTGGATCTAGACTGACCGTTAGCGGAGAACCGGAAGGCCGGTCTAGTTTTTGATAGAATAGGTGATTATCGGGCTTTAGCCAACGGTAAGGAGCATGTGCAAGATGCTGGCATGTTTTATTAGCAGCATTTTATATCGTTTATTATATCAGTAAGGGTAAATAGGTAACTATTGCTTTCTTTCTCTTTGTATCTACTATTACTAGAAGCAGATAACAGTTTTAAAATATATGCCTAATAAGCAGGATCAAAAACAGTTAACAGTTAAACATCAATAATTCAATACTCTTCATATTGAATATTATACATACAGAGCCTTCTAAGCGTCAGAGCCACTATATTATTTATCAGGTTTTTTTAAAGATGATTTTTAGTTTAGCTTTAAATAAGGTGTAATTGTTGCATGTCGCCAAAAGTTTGATTACTGCTCAGTTTATTAAGAATGACATTTTCTTGAAAAATTACTGTAAAAAACTAACAATCAAACATCGCATATCAGAGATATTGTTAATTAAATCAAAATATTACATACAACTTGTCACTATCAGTATTATCATTAATATAATTAATATTAATTTTTATTTGAATCATTTGTTTTTTGAAAAGAATTTCTACGTTACCAAAATCAAAAATATGGTTATTTTCTATTGAATGTTTTGAAAAATCGGTGGTAGATTATTGGTAGAAATATTATATTTGGCTATAAATACGTTTATGTAAATATTGTTTAGGTAATTTGTTCCATTATAATAGCTACAATTTAATTTATAAATAACACTAGTAAGAAATTTTTTGGAAATTGTAGATTTTTAATTGGTGAAAAATTTTGTAGTTGTTATATGAGGTTTATGAACAACACATATGTCAAATTTCGGCAATATATTTTTAATATTTTCTAATAGTGATAGTATACCTATATCATAAGGAAATATAGTGATTATTTGCAATACAATTTTAGATGATGGATGAACAATTCACTTTTACAGAGAAGGATGGATAATTCATATTTAGGGGCTGAATGGACAAATTCCACTAAATTCTACACTGAAATAGTGCTCCTGACAAGGCCTTCTTAAGCATTTAAAAATAAAAATGTGACAATGTGCATAGCGTATTTGTTAATGAATTCTAATAATAAAATCTACTGTATTTCTAATAATTTGTTAGTAAGACATATCCTGCATATTAGATTGACTAGATTAAACCTGCACTTTTGTATATTTTAACAAACAGAAACTGTTTTCCATGATTCCAAATTGATTGTTCTATTTACTGTAATTTTTTCATACCGAGAAACGTTTAGAAAAAAAAGTTCTAATTAAAAAAACAACAGAGGTTGGTGGTTACCACCCTTATAGACATTTGGTAAAAATAAAAATCGTCCTCAACAATGTCACTTAATTAACTTAATGTAGTCACCGATTTTCAGATTTATAAGTTTAACAGTTTTTGAGAAAAAAAATTTTAACTAAATTTTTCCAATTTTTTTGGAAGCCCTTATCTCGTCAGGGAGGGCTCAAACCGAAAAATTTTATAGAAACAACCCCCCCTAAAATGCCCCAAGGAACACACCTTCCAAAGGAGCGCACATCATTATGGGACACCCTGTATAAAATATAAGAAAATTTAAATTATCTACGCAGTAAAGTTACATACATATATTTTACAATTCCAAACTAAAAATTACAATGTATAAATCGTTACAAATTATAGTGACGTAAATTTAAGATGGAAATTAGCATAATAGTTGTAAAATCACATAACATTATGGAATTCTATCCATGTTTATTTCTTTAATATTACAGTGTACTTATTTCATTTACAAAATTATTACAAATTTTTCGTAACTTCACGCTGGGCATAAATTGGCAACGTTAAGTATTTGAAATTAAAGAGATTTTTTTATCAATGCAGTCCTTCTCAGTAGTTTTTTATTTTGCAATAAAAATATACAGCGTTGAGCTCGTCTTTTTTTCACGGTACCAACGGCATTTTTTGTCTCAGAATTCTCATTGAGAGCAACTGCCTGTGACGCAATATCCAGCCCTTGGTGCCCTAACCGAGAAGGCAACGACAATAGCAGTGTGGTCCACTACACAAACACAAGATACAAGATGAATGGGTCCTTACATCTGATGTTACACCATTCAAAATCATACCACTCTTAGATTTCTCTAAAGGGGTGTCCTGGGTATCCTCCGCACATCATAGTGGTGAATAAAATATCAAAAACCGTATGAAATTATTTTCACTAGACAAGAATCATAGTCCCAAGATGTACCTATTATTAAAAATGGTTAACATATATAGGTTTGTGTTTTGAGGCAATTAAATGTGTGTAAGACACTTACAACGTAACTAAAGGTATGAGGAGGCTGAAGGTTAAAATCAGACCGAAAGTATAATAGGGATGGTTTATGACTTCACAGAGGGATGTTTATATAAAGGATATGGAAGTAGGAGATATATCTTGTAGGAAATTCAAACTTTGGACGAATGTGTACCTACATGGGAAAATGTTACACACGAATTAAGAAATGTGGAGTGTAACAATTACCTGTCAAAGAACATAGAAGGAAGATAAATATATAGGTAATATAATATTATGGCGTTAAACTAAGAGTGGGTATATACATTGATGTTTTTAATAATGGAAGATGATAATTGAAGAAACAATTTTATCCACAATCATATTCTAATCGGACTTTTATCCACACATATGAACCGTCTAAAATGATAATTTATCCACTAGTGGAATATTTATTCCACTAGAATAATGAAACAAGTAATAAACCTATAATAAATCAAATGTAATGTGTTTACTATAACAGTTACATTTATAGTAGTAGACATTTCGTCCCATTTAACTTCCTTTCCGTTAATAACAACCATTGTAGCATTGTTGCCATCATCTTCGGAACGCTTAACATCTGGCGAAGTTTGTGAAGAATTTGCACAAGTTACGAATGTCTTTTCTTGTAAGGACCAGCTATATTTTCCTTGGATTTTCCTTGCAATATCAAGTTTGTTAGATGTGGATGCATCGACATGACATTCTGCTGCAGAGGTGCTCTTCCATCCACTATGCCGTTTAATGGTTGTAAGATCAGCACCGTTGTTGACCAATAAAGTTGTTGATACAATGGCCAGTATATGCTTCTGGATTTGCGATATTCAGGAATGAAGCAACTATTGAGGGTACCTTCGCCAATGTGTTGATTCCAACAGACTGAAAAGTACATTTTTGATTGTAAGTCACAAATTCTTCAAAATGGGCTCTTTTCAATACTGCAACTTTGTTTGCTTAGTATCCTCTCCATTCACTCTTCAAATGTGCAGTAAGCTTGTTATATTTTCCAATATCTATATTTTTGTAGACCTTTATAATTGCATATTTTTCCTTCAAATTTAAAAAATACGATAGCATGACTTCATCATTTATTGCCATTACTCTCCGTTTTTGCCACCATTGGTTAAATTCGGCGAACACTTTTTCGTAATATTCCCTGGATTTTGCTGACAATAAATGGAAAATTACTTCTTGAGTTTCTTCAAAAGCAGCCATAGGAACAGAATTATCTTCTTGCATTTTTGCCGAATTCATATAGAAATATTTATTAAGACGATCGAATATTGTTTTATTAAATTCCAATAATTCTGACTCCACAAATATGATTGTCATGTGATTATGGATAAAATATAAATACAGAAAAAGTATTACATTAATTTACAATAATTTACACTGTTATCTGTTAAAGAACTAATTAAAAATTTAAAACTATAATATGCACTGTAGAGACTTAGAACACTTGTACAATAAATAACTATTACTTTTACCGTCAAGACTTTATTATACCTACCCTCATTCTCTATGACAGATGTTTATATTATTATACATATAGTAAATTTATAGCTACAGCTATTACAGGTAAGTCAATTTATAATTTCAATTTACTATTAAACTATTTGTTTTTTGAACTGCTACCGGTCGGTCTAATACCTTAGATCACCAAGCTCTAGTTGTTCAGCGTTGGCATTCAATTTTCAATCTTTGGTGTGCCGTAAGCCGATTCGCCACATCAGATTAACAGCCGTTATTCTATAATGAATTTATCAAAGAGCCGGCTTTCATTCATGTCCATAGGCCCCCGACCAGCGGCGGTTCTTACATTGATTCTGCGGGGTAAAATTGATAAATCTGTACTGTTAACCATTATCAAGAGAAATGTAAATACCTATAAGATTGTTTCCGAATTTAGCATTGAATTTTCATGCACACACAAAAAATTATAAATTAATATGTTTTCAGTACCGAAATAGTAGAATGAATTAAAGTTGTATCTATTTTCTTTTACTCAATATTATTCTTTAATATTTAAGAATGCATTAAAGCGATTTTCCTATCATACAGGATGATTCTAAAATATGCCAAACTTGAGGTCAAAATAGCACTGCAATTACACTGCAAAAAATAAATACATATTTTATTACAACTCTGTGCTACTCGAGGTCCTCACGGAATTGTGTATATTTTTCACATTTTTATGAACGTAGCAGTGTGTTAAAGGTTTGTGTCATATTAACACAATCCACTGTGTTAATATAACACATGTTATTTGTAAAAGTTTCGTTTTTCAGTGTTATTTATCACTAAATGTGTAGATTTTACACATTAACATACTAATTTTACTGTATAATACAGTAGTACAGTATTTATAGTATTACAGTAATAATAAAATAAAAGACATTTTACTTTTTATGATTTTGTTTAAAAAATATATATTTCACTTCAAATGAGAAACAACCAAGTTGTATATTATATTTAACAGCATTAGTAGTTGTAGTATTGCATAATTTAACAAATAACTTCAAAACGGATAACATGCTTGTAAATTATAAACAACGAAACTACAAACATTAAACAAAAATATATATTTTGGTAGGTCCTACATAACACAAGTTTACAAAAATTAAGGTGGAGCTGACCATATTTTTCTAAAGTTGCAAGAAAAACAAATACAATTATAGTAATCTAAAACATCAAAGTAGATTTTCGTAAAATTGTAATATTTTTAAAATTCTGATTAACTTTATCACAATTATCAACAATATTTTATAGGTAGCTACTTACTTACCATTATTTGATCAGACCTCGATTAAAATATACATCGATTTTGAACACAGCGGACGAGAATTTACTGAACACAACAACGCGACACAACCAACATGTGCTGGAACTGCACCTACGTTGTGCACAACCAATCGGGGGTAGGAATATAGAACACAAGACTGTGTTAAGTTAACACGACATGGTATACACATTATTGGAAAATATTACATAAATTTAATATATTTTATTATAGAACTAGTAATTTTAACCCATTTTGTGTAAAACGTATACAAAAACTAGTGTGTAAAACTATTAACACGGAAATTTTAATCATCCTGATTTACGCACTGGCAAATCTCATTTACACAGGAACTTTTTTTACAGTGTACCGTAAAGCTAATTCACCTTAAAGCCCCTTAAAATAGAAAAAAGTTGTTTTTCCAGACATCCGAAAATATTATTAAATGTGGCACATGACGAATGCTCATATAAAATATAAAATTAATATACCTATATGTTTAACAAAGTCCTTGAATATTATCTTGCACAATAATTATTCAAACAAGCAAAACATTGGTAAATTTTGTATCAAGAGTAAATATAAGTATTGCTCTAATTTAGGGTGCAACTTTAATCTAGAAATATAATTTTATTTAAATGTAAAAAAAATCCTATTATTAAGAAAAATCGCTGATTAAAATTATGGATTACATATGCAGTGGATTTTGTTGGTTTTATATTTATTTGTTGAGTTCGTCATTTATGTTACCGTTTTTTATGCTCTAACAATATTCAAATATACTCAAGTTAAATTTCTTATCAAAACAGTAACTAAAACAATTAATATTTTCCCTAAACACCAAAGATAACTAAAATACTGACTTATTGCTTCTCATTTTTTAAATTATTTTTATGAATATCTGCACCGCCACTGTTCTCGCTGACTCCAAACTGCTGCGGATCAGTCGAAAACAAGAGAAAATCGAATCACTAGAGCAGCTGCTAGCCGCTACTTAATCGTAGATTGACAAGCGTGAAGGTACACGATTATCTGCTAATATTTGACGAAAAAGCGCCACAAAAACAACGAGTCTGTTCATATCGGTCCCATACGGTGACAAATGATCCTACGTCGTCGATAACTGATTTTTTCATAAATCATAACCGTGAAACTGCTAGGGAGTACGAAATTACCTTTGGTAAGACATGCTTCGTCATTTCTATTACATGAAAATTAATTTTTTGCTTATGAAAAGTATTAAATACCCGTCTTACCTGAAATATTGATTCTTTAGATTAGGATAGTGACTTAATTGTATTTTTTAACAGGAAAATGGTAGGAAAGAAGTAAATAAAGAACTCTGTTTTGGAGTTCAGCTCTTTCCTACCATTTTCCTGTTAAATGAAATATTGAGTTTGAGCTCTAACAGTTACCTTCTGGACAATAATGACGTTTAAATTTGACTCTTCGCTTTTACAAAGTAGAAAAACATGTTTATAAAGTTCTAGGTAAGTAACGAAGTCACTTTGGACTTTATTGGTTAAATCATTTTAATACCCATTCATTCCTAATAAAATATATATATATAGAAATTTTTGTTATAAAAAGGTTTGTTTTTTTCTGCACTTCAATAATTGTGGAAAAGCACGGTTAAATTAAAAAAATAATTATGCCAAATATCGTAACACTAGGTATGTTTGTTTCAATCTGCTCAAAATCAAGTATTCTATCACCTCCTAAAATTATGTAACGACTTGCAAGACGTGTATATTGCACTAAATTACAAAAAATGATTGTTATTAACACGACAAACTATCAGAAATCATCTTGGCAATAAAAACAATTTAGTAACGTGAGCCGTGACGTAAGTCGTCTGAATTGTTGCCGCAACTAGGTATACAGGGTGATTCATTAATAATGGGACAGAGCTGAAGGGCATATTGCTGACCTCAAAATAGAGCGATTAAGCCAAATATGCCTCATCCGAATGTTGCTCCTTTTCGATCTACAGGGTGTCAAAGTTGAAAAAATAAATTACATTTTCTTTATTATTTTTCGATCCCATCGATCGTATTTTATGAAATTTGGTATAAAGGGGTTTCTTGGTACTAAAAATTCGAATATGTCGACGATTTTGGTGTATCTGCTAGAGGGCACTACCAACGATGGTTTGAACACCTTTACATCGCTACGACTTTTTTGTGCTACACTGTATCTCATTTTGGACTGGAAAAATTTTCTTCCCTATTTTTTCTAATTAAAAAAGTTTCCTTGCATCTAAATCTCATGATGCATGCAATCTAAAGGTAAAGTCAAATTGTTGCGTAAGTAATGGGCCATACTGTAACAGCATAATACTATAATCAAAATAAGCAAAATTTCGTGAAATTTGCTTCAAACGATCGAAAGATAAGAAAGAAAATGTGATTTATTTCTTCAATTTTGACACCCTATATCTTTGTTATTATTAATTTTAGTGGATTTTTGGATATTTTTAGGATAAGCTACAGTAAATCGACTTGTTACCAAGAAACCCCCCTATACCAAATTTCATAAAATACGGTCGATGCGATCGAAAAATAATAAAGAAAATGTGATTTATTTTTTCAACTTTGACACTCTGTAGATCGAAAAGGAGCAACATTCGGATAAAGCATATTTGGCTTAATTGCTCTATTTTGAGGTCAGCAACATGCCCTTAAGCTCTGTGCCATTATTAATGAATCACCCTGTATATTATGAAGGAACAAAATAATTGAATTGAAATATATAAAAATATACAGAATGTTCCATTTAAACATTGTTATATTTGGGTCACATTTTAAAAATACACCCTTTAGAGAAATTACGCCAAGTACGCCAATGAATTTTACATAAAAAATTCAGGAGTAATTTTTACCATTCCGCTACCTTAGCTATTCTCTGATATAGGAAGAATCCCTTAAAAGCAGTTTTTAAGTTGCGCCCTCTATCTCAAAATCGAATAGGTCTATGAAAATTCTAATTGCAGCATCTAAACTTTCTCAAACGTATCGCGGAAACCGCATCCTTCTATCTTTTGTAGTTTCTGAGATATCTTGCAATTACTACAAAACTGGGACAACCTGTACACTACGTTCTACCAATCAAATTTTAAGTGTGTTTGGCTTGTTTGAAACGAGGTAAACAGACCAACAGGGGATTTGTGCAAGTATTTATTTAGCTCATGATACAATTTTAAATACAAGTTATTGAAAAATAAAAAAGTTTAAAAACATTTTTCCACTTAGTCTCTTAAATGCCCTGCGGTGTTTCTACTTTCTGACGAAACTTGTTTCCTTGCAACAGTAACAAGTTGCATAAATTGTTTTGCCTTCGGGGTCCTGTTTTATTATAGTCAATCTTCAATAAAATAAGAAACTCTCGTCGTCCTGTCTGATTTTCGTTAATTTTTAAAACCAAAAATATGTTCTAACTTTCACCTTACAATCGTAATTTATTTCACAAAAACCTCCCGTGTAGACATACTGCGAAATAGAAAAATCTACGATAAATCATCTACGCGTTCTGATTAATAAGGTGTAATCAGAAAACATGGTAGGACCTAATCGATATTTTATTAGTGATTTACGACGGTGCTTTAGAAACGAAAAAATCGGGATTTTTTAATAGGTGCTAAAAGTTTCAAATTTCACAAGATCTCTCACCTTGATACTTTCCAATCTACTCAAACTGTTAATTGGTGTGATGTGTTATATTTCGCCATAGCATAGACGCAGATCTAGACAGTCGCTTTTTTTGGTGGTCGTCTATGACATCTTTATTTGAAATATACCTACTGCTCGTAAACAAGTTAAATGAAAGGGACGACTTTCAACATTTTTAATATAAATCAGATTGTAGTTATACCCATGCTACTCAATATCATAAACAAAACATTTTCGAAACACTTTGAAATATATACAGGGTGTATATAAATCAAATTACATCCTGTTGTCATTAAAATTTGACGAACAGTTCACATAACCGGAGTATATAAATATTTCTAAATCACCTTCTGTCAAAGAAGTTCAAAATTGCAATATGCATAACCAGTCAGGAGTAGAGATAGTAGGTAACACAGAGTTGTGTTAATATATTATTGGTAAATATCACACAGATTTATAATTTTCTATTATATTACTAATTTCGATACAAACTAATAAACCACAGTGTAAATATTAACATACTTTGTCATTTTTTGTTGTATTAGAAAGGTCGTATTTGTATCAAATCTCCTACAATTTCTATCAATGAAGTTATATGCATGCTCTCTGATACCAAACATCTAGGTATGCTAATGAACAATTCCACAGACAAGGCTCTATTCAATACATATTTATCTAGGTTCACTTTTGAAACTGTGGGATATTATAGAATGTTTTCATTAAACCAGATTAGTAAATTTAGTTAGATTAATTTTTTTTAAATAATTATTGAATAGAGCTTTGTCTGTGGAATTGTTCATTAGCATATCTAGATTTTTGGTATCAGAGAGCATACATATCATTGATAGGAATTGTAGAAAATTTGATATATATTAGCTTAAAATACCTTTCTAATAGCTAATAATGAAGAATATATGGGTAGATATTGTGGGTGTAATTCAACGCTGATCGGGCCTTTAGTCCACAGAGTAGTTAGTTTCACACAATATTGTTAATACCTAAAAATATATAAAAAAATCACTTTGCCATTCTGAAAAATCTTTTTTATAGAACAGCTCTTATAGTAGTATAGAATATTATGAACTCTAATTATGTGATTGACAAAATATAAAAGGTAATCAAAAAATTTCAAGAGTTCATGTTTCCCAAAGCAAAGTACTTTTTTGTGAAATTTGACATATTCAATTTTTTTTAATGCTTACTCTATAGAGAATATTATTCCGAAATATTGATGACTGTAAACTTCCAAAGAACTGAATAAGAATGAAGTTTTCCTGAAAAAAAGAGACAATATTAAAAAGTTTGTGATAAAATATTCAGGCTGTCTTTACATATCTAACAGAATTGTTTAAAAATTTGTTATTTAAAATACATTGTATTATTTTAACGCTCTAATTTTTCTGATTTTGGGAAAAGATATACTTAGCAAAAGTATCAATATAAACTTGTTGACACTGACGGTATAGTGTTACGCTGAAAAAATGATTTATGTAAATTTACCACGGTTATCAATGGCTCTTTTATATCCATAACTATTATGGTAAGTTTATTTGCGATTTGTAAAGTTACAAATTCTCTGTAAAATTTCATTGTAATTACAGATATCATATGTAAAAATTATATGTATATTTACCTTGGAAAATACGTATGCTAATACATAATATACAAATTACTATTTTTTTTGTCAAATTAGAGCATATATATTCATCTAATGCATGTAAAAACTATATTTTTATCATGGAAATGTAATGCCTACCTATAACTTATTCTACGTAAAACTCTAATGTAATCAAATAGGTATACCTACTACCTAGGTATATTATTATGTTAAAATTATACAGAATATTCTAAAATTATAAGGCATTTTCTTGATGAGAGATTTCTACAAACTTCAGTCAGTAAATATTTCGTTACCAAGATAAAAAGAGGTTTAATAAGTTAAGAAAATCAAAACTAGAAGACATTTTTTTCTAATCAGTATCTATGTATAACGCACATGATTGTATAGAAAAGCCGATCATTACTTGATTGAGACACTGTAAACATATGTGTGTTTGCTACAAATGTCTGTAGGTATTATTTCAATTAATATTGTAAGTATCCTTAATATTTCTAGAATTAAATCAGATAACTATAAAATTGTTATAACTAATATGGTAAATTTTTTTTTACTGTTTATGAAAGGTATTTTAAGCTAATATGTATCAAATCTCCTACAATTCCTATCAATGAAGTCATATGTATGTTCTCTGATACCAAACATCTAGGTATGCTAATGAACATCCACAGACAAAACTCTATTCAATAATTATCTAATAATAAGGAATATATGGGTAGATATTGTGGGTGTAATTCAACGCAGGTTGGGGCTTTTGTCCACTGAGTAGTTAGTTTCACACAATATTGTTAATACCTAAAAATATATGAAAAAAATAATATGGTAAATGTTATGTAAACATAAATAATTTCTTTGAAATTTTGCAGACATTATTTAGAGTGTATAGCAATATTTAATTAAAGATTTACCCTTTAATTTTTGTAGTTAAATGTGCTGTGTGTAGTTTTTTTATTGAAGTATTTTTTCTGTTTTCAAACAAGTTTGCAAAAATTTAAGGTATAAGCCTGCAACAAATAAAAATGCTTTGATTAATACAATTCAATACTAAACTATTCAAATCTTTTGAACCCCTTGGATATTTTCTAATAAGTTTTACTAGTGCACATGACATCTCAAAACAAGCAAAACTTATTATCAGCAATATTTTTTTCCAGAAAAGTCGACATTAAGAAATTTTAGAAAAGTGTGACGTCCCATCCTGTAAAATACAAGTTCCTATAAAAGTGATATTATTTTTTATGTAATTGTGTAAAGTGAAACATAATACAACATTTGTCAAATGCTACGTCTCGTAAAATTTAAATTTAAGGAAAACGTATTCGAAACTGAAGTGAAACTATTAACGAACTTATCTATGCAGCATTTGGCGGACTGTGTGATGATGTCCCCTTTATCAAAACTAAGTATCAGATATAAAACCTCTAGAGTGGTTCATAAATTTCTGTTAATACTAGATATCCGAGACGTATATTGCCGAAAACCTGGGGATCTTCGAGACGTTTTGCAATTTGTACACAATCTCAAAATATCATCATCATAACTGTACAAAAACCAGTTAGATCGGTTGCGCTCCTCAGCTATTCCGGAGATATTTTAAATATTTTTTCTATTTTATTCATGTATAAAGTGTTAAATTAGAAACGTCAACATAAATAAGAAGATAAAAAACTATTTTTTAGAAGAATGAAAATATGCAAAAAACTCTGGCACTATAAAATTTATTTATATACACTATTATATTGTGGCTAGTCCATATTAGTAACACTGATGTATTATGCAAATTTTGAAAAAATTCCTAGTTTTTCAGTTTACTGTTACTTTTTATAACCCTACAAAAAGCGTCGGCTGCTTTTAAAATACGTGGGCTGTAGAAAATGGCATGCTTGGGCGCAAGGGCTATCAGTGTCAAGATTTTTTTAAATAAAAATTGTTTATTTTGAATCTTAATCTCTACTTTGAATGAATTACATATGGAAATTGCGAATCAACGACCTGCTATCTACTGGCTCTGACTATTTCGTTTCTACTATAACTATAAGGATCATTAGATAAACCTAGGTCAAGCTGTTATCCATACATCCTTTAGACAAACGTAGTGAAAGTTGTGTATGCCATTTTTTTACTTTATGATGATTAGCTCTTGGGAGATCAAAATAAAAAGTTCAGCTTATCAAATTCACTTACCACTAATTTTACTTTAATAGGTGTTGAAAATGCTTACCGTCAACCTCTTCTAAGCATTAAGAATGAACCGCACTGGGTCCCGGTCTAGGTGCATCGCAGACCCTGATTGTCTCGTTTTCGTATAGTGAAGTATCTTCTAATGATTTTAAATGTACAAGTTTGAAGTAGTAGTTCGAGGACTGAACTCGTCGCGAAGACTTTTTCGAGAATTTTGGCCACTCGCGTCTAGTGAGCTAATAAAAATACATGTTTCACTATATATTTTGACATCTACATAGTACAGTAGAATAAGTGGGGAGCGCATAGAGAACGACATATGGGACTTAGTTGTAAGTTCTCTCTTTTAGAAGCGTTACTCGAAATGTCTCAAATGTTCTGAACCATTTGTGGAGTAATAAGGTTACACTCGTATACGATGTATCACTGTAAGTCTTGTAGTGATTCAAGCTGTACGGCATAAACTTTTATTTCTAAAAGACTCCATAGGAACATGCCTAGTGTACTGGTCTGGTGAACGTACTGCCCCAAAACATAGTGCTGTCCATCTCCAGTGAGCGCGAGAGCATAGGAATTGGCTTTTACGCCAGTGGCGGTGGGTCTTATTTATGGTATTAAAATAAAATGATGACAAGGAAAAATATGAAAATGTTCGAAAATTGTTTTAAATGTAGATAGTAGTGTCATGTAATGCAAAACTACTCATCGGTTCACGTCTCTTACGAACTGCTGATTAAGTAAACAAAATATATATACAGAGATAACTTGTATATAACCAGATCCCCTTTTAAAGGGAATTAAAGATAAAGAAAATGAGAAAAAAAATAGAAAAGATAAAGGCAGAGAAAAACCAAATGGAAACTGAAACCAAAAAGAAACATGTCATAATCACCAATTAATTATAGTCGTAAAGAAGATGATAATGGTAAAGATTTTTCAAATGATCTAGAAGAAGTTTGTTAAATTTAAAACCATAATATAATTTTTTTCAAAAGTTAATGCATATTTAGGTACATTTGCATACTGACCAAAATGTAGTTCGTCTTTTTGCCCTGAATTATTGTTTCTGATCAAAGGTAATAGGACTTTGACAGCAAACAGGTCTTGAATATGTGGCAACGTCGCTCACATACCATGTCAGGACTGTAAGGTGTTTGTACATAATACTTATACGAGTACTATACTATACAAAGCCGTATTCATTCTATAACATTCTATAAGTACTTAAGTTCACTTTTGAAACTGTGGAAACTCGAAAATTCAAGCACAGTAGATGAGATCTGATCTATTTCTGCATTTTGAGGATTAATTAAACCAGGTACGATTTTTTTGTATTAAATTTAGGTAAATTCATTTTTATTTTAGATAATTGTACAGCTTAGTCTCGGAATTGTTCATTAGCATACCTAGATATTTGGTATCAGAGAACATACATATGACTTAACTGATTGAAATTGTAGGAAAATTGATTTATATTAGTTTAAATACCTTAACAATGACCTCATCTCTTTGCAAATGGTTTTAAATTTAACAGATTCCTTCGTTAAGGATCCATCTGTGACGTAACCTTTATTAGGAGAGAACTCTGCCCTAGAACTCCGTCAATGGTAAATTGCTAGATTAATTTTTACTTTAGATAATTATTGAATACAACTTTGTTTATGGAATTGTTCATTAGCTTACCTTAAGCTAATAAGCTAAATATTACCACCGTCTCTCTCTTCCCGTATTACTTTTAAATGTAGACCATCTAAGGAACAAAAATCGAATTCTGCGAATTAATACACGCAGTGTGTATACTTTCGCATCGAAAGGCAGCGGACGGGTGATTTAATTTATCGTACAACTTCACAAAGGGCTATTTATCTAAGAGGAAGAATTCGTGGCGGGTCCAGGACGGGCAGCAGCCGAAAAACCTGAATCGGTTGACCATCTAGCCAAGACGGCGGTCTGACCGGAGAGTACGAGGTCCAGCGAGCGGCATTAGATGCTGCGATAAGGGGCATGTGTTCGATAGTTTGACCAAGTCTGTCGGCGCCGCTGAAAAAATATTATACACCGTGTGCCCGTTGTTGAATATACAGGGTGTCTGGCAATGGGACCCAGCTTAAACATAGCATCCTCTGATCAAATGGAACCGATTTAGACAAACTTAGTCCAAAAGTGCCTTGATTAGAAGTTACAAAGAAATATATATATATTGTTTTCTTGTTATGAACATAATTATGAAACGAAACGTTCAATCATATTGAAATTTGATACAGTTATGTTTTAGATATCTGCGATTTCTGAATTGGAAAACTGTTTATGTCGAGGCATATTTTCAAAATGTTACAAAATACAAATAATAATAATAATTTGAAATTAATTACACACTTTACAGAACTACACAACAATAATTACTACCTCAGTACAATAATTAAAATTAATTTAACAGGCTGTTGATCAAATTTTATTTAATCAACGTCAGTTTGACAAATGACAACTTCATCCAATTAAAATATTTATTTTAATGTGCGGAAATTTTTGTGCGCATTTATACTGAAAACGGTGCATTGCATCAACATGGAACAGGTATAGTTTTTCCCAGAATAGTATTGGCCCATTCATTCTGAGTCACCCTGTATATAAATTTATAAAACAGTATGCGTTCAGCTTTGCCTCACTGGATATCGAAGTTCAGACCCGCTCTTGTGTTCGAACCTGAGAAAATCGCTGTTACATTTTAAATTTCCGCTCGACCGATTAAATTTGTTGAGAGTGCCAGATCTTTGGTTCCTAACTTAGCAAAGGTAAGAGATGACGTGAGCTGAGGGGGCAGGCACACGGGGAGAGACAATAAGACCGCGGTTCGGCATCGACGACACAAAGCCCCAGAAGGCCGTAGTTTGACAAGCCGTGTCAAAAGCTTCGGACCAGAACATAACATAAACTTATACATGTCCAGCTTCCAAGTATTCAGTAATACTTCTTTAAACTGCACAGTGAACATTACAGCATTTGTTGTTTATATTAGTAGTCTACATAATTTCAAGAAGTTCAGATCTAAAGCAAAAACTGTTTCTGATAGAAACTACAGAAATTATTTGACAAATATTGAGGGTAATAAAAAAATTGCTCCGAAAAAGATTTTGGTCATTTATCAATAACAAGAGGTGTTAGTAGGATTCCAGGTATTATGCCAGACAGCGACAATCAAGAATTAAATAATCCAAGCGCTATTGTTGAATCGTTTAGAAAATATTTCCTTCTTCAATCCGACGATAACTTTGATACTAATCAAGACTTCACATCACATGATACAATCAATGCCACGTTGATATTCATATGCCTACTGTATCTATTAATATTTTTTCTGAAAGTAATATCAATTCTATAAAAAAAAACTTGAAAACAAAATGACCTGATTTAATTCCAAACCTTTTTTATTACAGACTACTCTCACTTTCTAGCACATAGCAGATCTGTCATACTACGTCAGGTGTCCCTCAGGAGTCCAATATGGGACCTTCACTGTTCTCATTGTTTGTTAACGATCTTAACTTTTGTATCACCGGCAACAATTTTTTTCTGCTGAGGATTTGAAAATTTATTTGTCCGTTAATAGTTTGCATGATTGCGTAGTTGTTCAAAATTATTTAAACAGGGTTTTAGAGTGGTGCAATTCTAACAACTTAAAATTGAACACGTTCAGAAAACTGTTTATATTTCTTTAAAGCCTTTGGGATTTGTGATAAGGCAGGGTTGTGTCGTCAGTGATAACAAAGTACTAGTAAAATTGTTCTGTACGTTTGTTCGATCCGAACTTGAATATTGCTCTCTAATTTGGTATTCGTACTACAATCACTATGTCAAATTGGTTAAATCTGTTCAAAAATATTTTTGAAATATCTAGCTTTTCGTGTCGATGGTATATATCCTTACAGATTCTTTACATTCTTTAACTAACAGAGTGGCTAGTCGTATTCGAACTTTTTATTTATCCATCGCCAATACCAACGTTTTATTGAAGGCTCCTATACATTCATCCTCCTGTATATCCAATGATATATAAGTACAACACTATATCTGCAGCATGTGATAATTTTCATTGTAATTTGAAAACATTATATTCTACCTTTAAAAGTGCCTTTGTTTAATCAAATATACTTGCGCTAGTCTTACTTAATCTTATTAATTTTTATTTTGTATTTTCATTTTTGTCTTATTTTTGTTGTATTGTAAACTTTGTCCTGTAACTGGTGTACTGTTGGACAAATACACGTATTGTTGTTATTATTTGTTCGTCAACATTCGCGAGCGTTCACGAGCAAGTACACGCGGCTTTAGACCTTTCCGGTTCATTAAATCCTGTTATTTCAACATTGTTTACACTTTACCACAAATCTAGGTATCGCATAACAAACGCTTTAAATAAATTAAACACACGTGAGATTTTCACCGCCTGCCCTAGCGAGATTTACAGCGTGCCGTTACGTCTTGTTGCACAAGTTCGTGTAGAACCTCATTAGATTTATATTATACCCTCTCTTCTTCCAATAAAAAGCGGTCTTCGGAGACCGAGATGTCTATCCGAAAAGATGTCGTTGAATTAAGGACAAGAACGACAAGTAAAGAAAGCATTGTTGTCATCCGATATTCTCCAACGACTGATGCGTAGCCGCAGGTGTGATTTAGAGGAGAGCAACGAGATGCGTGGATTCTATTGAGAAAAATATGTTTTGCGTATGGGCTGATCGCTGCATTACTGTGGTCTCAAAGAAGTAGGAATAACAGTGGATACACGAACATGAAGTAACCTTGTTAGTATTGTTACACAACGTGTAACTTTGAACGTTGGCAGTCTGACGTCAAACAAAACAAATTCCATTATTTAAGAAATATACCGGGATTTTTATTTATTAGGAAGCATATTTCCACAACACTCGTAAGAGAATTATAGACACAAACATGCAGTACTATCACTAGACACATACAAAAAAAAATACTTTATACGCTTACACTAAATATTACTCTTTAAATTTTTGTATACAATATTTTGCTCTCAGGAAAGACTAGCTCTGTTTCCAAAAGCTCTATGATAAACTTTACCAGATGGTAGCTGGTTTAATTAACTTTATTTTTCAATAATATGAATGTAATAAAATGAAAATGTGACATATTTTCGTTATATCGAAATAACGTTAACCATTTGTTTTCTTGCCGTCATCCACAACGCCTTACCACATATTATGGCAGGCAGCGGTCAGTGGAAGACACAAAATAACATTTTATATATTTTCAGGTATTAACAATATTGTGTGAAACTAACTACTCTGTGGGCTAAAGCCCCAACCAGCGTTGAATTACACCCACAATATCTACCCATATATTCTTTATTATTAGCTTTTGTAACATTTTTTACTGTTTAAGAAAGGTATTTTAAGCTAATATATATCAAATCTGCTAAAATTCCTATCAATGAAGTCATATGTTCTCTGATACCAAACATCTAGGTATGCTAATGAACAATTCCACAGACAAAGCTGTGTTCAATAATTATCTGAAGAAATTAATCTATCTAAATTTACTAACCTGGTTTAATGGAAACACTCTATATATATATTAACTTCTGACAGTGGGTACTCGAAATTGAACTATGAGATGGCCTCCTTTAAGTTGAGTCAAATATTTAACTATAAAAATTATTATACCATCTATTGTGGTTGAATTTCCCACTGTCAGAGGTTAATATACATAGAGTGTTTCCTTTAAACCGGGTTAGTAAAGATTAGATTAATTTCTTTAGATAATCATTGAATAGAACTTGGTCTGTGGAATTATTCATTAGCATACCTAGATGTTTGGTATCGGAGAACATACATATGACTTCATTGATAGGAATTGTAGGAAATTTGATATATATTAGCTTAAAATACCTTTCTTAAACAGTAAAAAACAAAATAACATGTGGAAAGATATAGATAAAACAAATTATTTTCCATTACATTTACGCTTTCTGCCATGCAGTTGATTTAACTGAATAAAAAAAAATGAGAAAACAAAATGTAATAAACGCTTGTGCAGATTTAAAATATGTATACAGGGAGTTCAGTTTAAGTTAACTGGCGTGTTGATGAATTTAAAAAATATATTTGGTGAACATAAACCCGCTAAAATTTTCATTTATTTTAAGAATTTTTGTCTACAAAATTAAACAAAATGTTATCACTGTAAAATCATTTTCGTAGAGCTATTGTTTCCAAACGTTCCTAAATCAAAGAATTCACAAATTGGCCTTGATTTATCCTTATCTCAATTATTTAAAGCGATCATTATCTCAATTATTTATTGTTGTACGGTTTCTGATTAAAATTTGACCTAAATATTAAGAAATGTATTTATTAGAACATGTTTCCGGAACTTTAAATTACTTAGAAGGAAAAAAAAATAACTCGAGGGTCAGCCACACTCCTTCCTTCGCCGTTCCTACTTCACTGGCGCAATCCGTTCCAGTGTCATCCCAGTATCCACGTGCTACTTGCGTATCTCACCTAATTTGCAAGTGAATGGCGGCACTGGCGAACGTTGTTATAAATAAAGTGATCAATGGCATTGCTTCTGGTTTACCTACAATGCTCTTGTACGTTTTCGTCATTATTGTCGGTATCATTTGTCAATAAAGTACGAGTGGTACCAAAGCGGCCTGCTGTGATTTAAATAGTACAAAACAGTTTGCTCCAGGACACGAATAAATCTGTAGTTTGCTGTTTAATAGGAGTTTGATTTGGGTGGGATTTTCTGTTACAAAGGACATTTTAGTATTTCATATAAACAGTTCTTCAGAAAAGAAATGGGAATAATAGAATTAGTTTTTTGTAATTTATTTTTTACGGAAAAGCATCTAGCGAATATTATTCTGAAAATTCAACAGACACTTTTTTGTAGAAAAACGTAATTACCTATAATGTGAAATTTTAGAATATACTTGACATTATTTTGAATTGATTTTTAATAATTTTTAATTAAAGTTTATTGCACTGAAACTGTATATAATGGAACAATTGCATGAATTTTCCAGATATGTACATAGGAAAGAATGTATTAATTTGCCTTAGACAATTTTGTGAAAAAGCGGTATTTAAAAATTTAGTCTAACCACGCCCCCCCCCCCCCCAAACGGTCGCCGCCACAATGTAGACCTGTGACGTCAAACGCCGTTTGCACGTGTATACCTAAATACAGCAGTGTGTTTTAGTTCAAATATGTATACGATTTACTTGCCTTTAGAGAACGCAGTACATACGTTCAGATAAGATTTGTCATGTGTGAAATTATTAAGTGTTAAATAGGCAATCGTATTTGAATAAAGTTGCAAAATAGAAGGATTGCATTATGTTATTATGTACGAATACAGCATACAACACCAAAAACTGAAAACAAAAATGTGGTATAGGGCGATGAAGCGCGACGAAAGGAAGTAAGTTTAATTGGACAGGTAGGTTCATCGAAAAACTTAAAGTGTTAAGTTGTAAAGGATAAATTAAACTTTTATATTAAGCTACAAGTATACAGGGCGTTTAGAAAATCAATGGTTAAAGATAGATACTTATGATAAATTGATTAAAAATACAAAAAAGTGAGTTTCCATTTAAAAAAGTTGACGATGATATCATTTTTTTGCTTCATCTCTTTTCTTCATTGTTATAACTGAACGTAGCATAGAATAATATATCAAAAGCGACGAAGGCTTGTTATGTTTTGAAAGATATACGAAATATGCCAGAAGAAACTTTTCATTGTTGTTATTCCTGATTCCTTTCCCTTTACACCTATCTTCAAGTTTTGCATAGCTTTGCTCGTACATCTGCCTTAATTTTTCGGGAAGTAGGGAATCGACAATGTGTCATTTAGGGAACATTTTTGCATATCGGCAACAGGGCCCACGTCCGTTAAATCATGACTCTGCTCACCTAGGGCAAAGCGGAGCAACCTTTAAATTGAATACCTAACAAGATACGTAATTATTAATTAGTACCACTCTATTTCTTATTAATTTTGTATTCGATTTATCTGAATATGTGTACTTGATAACAGCATCATGATTTGTAAAATAAACTAACTGTTATAATATTTATTTTCCACGAACATTTAAAAATTGTGCTGCCCTCTTTTCCCGGTATCACACTTGTCGGCAGGCTTTGACATTTTTATATCTACTGTAAGTATGAAAATAATTATACTCATGTTCACTAAGCTCTCATTATTTTCTGAAATTACTGATCTGAATTATTTAAATCAAAATCTTCACTGACTCATAGTTAACGTGGAAGAATGAATGGGAACCATCCTATGGTACAAGTCATGAAACTACGTTTCGTATCACCATTAGCTTCTGGCCTGAAGAGTCTTGTTACCAACGTCATCCCGACGAAAGATTTCGCCTCGCTTGTAAAACCAACAATCGCATTTGGCAGTCCCGAGCCAGAGTCGCGTTTAGTAAAAGCGTGAATGAAATAAAAAAGCTACTTCCTGGGTGGGTCTAGGGCAATAACAAAGGCGAGTACGTGCGTTCCTGGTATGCCTGGAGATTCTCCATTATATGTGGAGATGGTGCCGTCCGATACCGCCGTGTTTTGTACCGACTGTGACGCTATAGCGGGTCGACATTTCCGTCTGTCCGTCCCTCCGACACATGTGTTTCCATCCCAGCAAACAATGCGATTTACCTACCTGATAGTTCGGAGATGTTACGGGCTTTTTAAGATCGTCGTGATACGGGTGTTGTGCGTTTGCTCTCACAATGGGCCAACCTATCTTAAAGAAATTTAATTTAATTGTCGACTGCAGTGCGATCTCAATAATATTCAATAAAAATTATTTATTATCACTTTCTACCACGTTCACATAGCAGGTTTAACACCGAATAACGAAATATGCAGGGTATCCGGGAAAATGTGGGAAATCTCTCGGATGCGGATAGAACATGAAAAAATAAGATGACAAGTTCCTATAATTCTTTTTCCTACAGGCCCTACCTACGGCGATATATTGTGTCCCTGAACGACGCCGCTGGTTTTTCTTTAATAACTTTTAAAGTACTAAATATAATTTAATAACAATTTAATATAAGGGACACTTGTAGGGACTTGTAGGGACACTTAAATTAGAGTCCTTGAAACATATTTAGCTTGTTTAGCTTACCAGGAGCGGGCTAATTTTACAATTTAATGCCCTGTATGATAAAGACCTTAAAATAAAAGATCTGGGTAGCTTCAACCTTAGACTGAAAAAGATACTCTGTTTATTGATTGATATTCGATAAAATGAACCGTTTACGAGAAAAAGCATAATAAAGGAATTCATGTTTTATTTTTAATAAAAATAATAATTTCTATTTTTTTTTTCTCGACAACAAAGTGCAATACGAATTTGTTTTAAATAATTTCTGAACCACCCTGTATATTATGGTTTTCAAGATATCAATAATGTATTACCAAAGTGGTTCACCTGACAGTTTAGGTTAATATTCAAATAAAAATTGTATGAGTAAAAAATACCCGCTGTAATTATAAAAAACGGATCCCCTTGTGTATCGAAATGGAACAAAGCACGACGCCATATCGGGCCGATTAAAAATAAATCGTCATCGACAGAACAGGACGCATCCGAGCGCCGTTGTCCTAAAAATTAGTCGGTAAGCAAGCAATTTACTTTCCAATCACATACGAAGAGAAATCACAAATGTCACCAAACAAATTCAACCGGCGACTCAGCATTCAATAATCCTAAATTTAATTTGGCTTATCGCGATCTGCTGGAGGAATATCTTTTATTTATAAGGGTTTTCGGTTGGTGCGGCGCGATCTACTTGGAAATTAGGCTGTGTTTATGTCCACATTTCGGTGAATTACAACTTGCGGATAGTTTTTTCAGTTAAACGGATAAGGAGGAAGAAATTCTCTAAATATTGTTTGATTAGAATTCTTTTCACTATCTTCTGCGGCTTACAATCAGACTTGTGAGTTTTTTAGCTCACAACTAGAGTTTAAATTTGTGTTAGTAGCATCACTATGGAATTATAGTAGTTATTATATATGAGTGGGACATTAATTAATGAATTAAAAATGCCGTTATCCTACGTGTACTATGTAAAAATGTATCTAGAACTGCAAAAAATTGTATCTACAGCTACTTTAAATTGAGAAAAATGCAAAGTCAGATCCAGTTAATAAGTTTTGTTTCAAAATCAAGAAGCAACGGCATTGTTATGGTAATCTGTCAAACTACCTGTCAAACTTTTTATAAACAAAATTGAGTTTGTTTTTACATTTTCTTGTGAAAATAATGGTGTTGATTGAAATAATGACTGATTCAAAAACAGAAAGCTTGCCTCATGAAATTGAAAAAGCTGCTGCAACTGCACTTTTACCAGATAAATCGAGAACCAAGTACGAATAACTTTATAAACGATTCACTGATAGGTGCGCATCTAAGAATATAAAATATGAAGCAAAAGAAAAGGTATTATTAGCATTTTTAGAAGAATTACCCAAGAAGGACAAATCATCTATTCTTTGGACGTTCTATTTTATGCCACCTGAAGAAGCAATCCTAAAAATGCAGAAATAAGTCAGATATTGTGGTTGAATTATCGTGTTCCCACTGCCAAAAGTGAGGTTAGATATTTATAGAGTATTTGCATTAAAGCAGGTTAGTCAATTTAGATAGATTAATTTATTTAGATAATTATTGAATAGAGCTTTGTCTGTGGAATTGTTCATTAGCATACCTAGATGTTTGGTATCAGATAACATACATATGACTTTATTGATAGGAATTGTAGGAGATTTGATTTATATTAGCTTAAAATACCTTTCTAATTCAGTAAAAATGTTACAAAAGCTAATAACAAGTAACATATGGGTAGATATTGTGGGTGTAATTCAATGCTGGTTGGGGATTTTGTCCACAGAGTAGTTAGTTTCACACAATATTATTAATACCTAAAAATATATAAAATGTTCTGTACATCAGTAAATTCAATAATTTAATTGCGTTTCTGCAAAAGCAATCAGTGAGATACAAACCAAAAAAGTCAATAATATTAACGAAAGAGGATGTTTCAAAATGTTTACAAGATGCCGATGACACAAAATTCTTGCTAACAAAGGTAAGAACAAGAAAATGTTTGCTATTTGAAATTCATAAATGCATAATTTAAGGTTGCCTTAATTATTGGACCAAGTCCAATGCAGAGTGGACGAGTTAACTAATTTGATGTTATAAAACGTAAAAAGTGAAGAAAACATTTTTCATACCTGATACGAAAACCAAAGTTTCCCGAGGATTGTTTATCACTGCCGGGGCCAAGTAATACGAAAATACCTCGTGCTGATCGTGGAAGATTTTTTATTGGTTACAGTGGTGGTAAATGCATGAAACTTCCTGTTGGTATAAATACTTTTAGCGTAATGCCAAAGAGGTTTGCTCTTTTTCTCAATTTATCACAGCCTCAAAAATATACAGGGCACTGTTTTCGATGATCATCTACTTCACCTCTAGCCAACACAGAACCTTCTAACTATAAAACGGTATGGTGGTTGGAAGTCCAGCACCGTGTAAAGGCTATATTGATACGTTTCTTGAAAACAAGAACAAAATCGACACAATAGTTCTTGGAGGAGAGATTGCCATCATTGAAGCTCCTTCAAGTGTCCACAAAGTTGTGTTGTTAATATTTATAAAAGTAATTCAATTTAATTTAAGTTAAATTATGTAAACTCCAATAAATAAACAGATAAACCTTGAAAATTTAATAATTTTTTACTTTCACCAAGAGAAGCAAACATACGAAAACTTATCAAAATAAAATGATATTTATTTCTTTGTCATTTCATACTAACAATGTAGAGAATACTGCTTACTGTTCGCTGTATCAACTCATAACCCAAAGGGACGAAGAAAATTAGTTTTTAAAACGTTATTGTTATATCGGGAAAAGTTTTTATTTGAGTGATATATCAGCGGAATTAAAAAATGATTACATGTGTTCTGAGACGGAGTTGAGACGTATAACAATGTAAAACGGCAAGTTTTCTGTTGTGTTCGCAGCGTATTGGGCCTCCGCCGCACTCATCTATCATCAGATTCGATACATCAGTTTGTCGTTTAGAGACGTATCAGGCCCGATCCCCACATACGAACACACATGGCTGGATTTTAACAAGTAAAAAAGTTTTACACGCCGATGTTTCTGTCATAATTCACGATATGATGAAATGCCTCAAAGGGAAAACATAATGAAGTTGTAACCATGGGTTTTGTTGGAGCCTGAAAAGGGGCATTCATTATCGGAAATTGGGAGTTATCGACATATAATTAACACTTTTCCCATCATTTGACAGTGCGAACAATGAGATTCTTCGGTATGTACCTAGCATTCTCTGAGATCACACAAAAATATACAGGATAAGTCGTAATTAACTGTAAAAAAATATTATAGGGTTTATCCGTAAGACAAATTAAAAGACAAGCTTGTGTCAACAAATAACATATAAAAATTCATTTTTTTTCCTACACTAATAAAAAAATTTCTGTAATTTAACATAACCTTTAGCAATTTATGATCTGCGTAAAATTGCGTAATAATTTATGTAAAGGATTTTATGTTATGTGATAAATTTAGAATTGTTATGCTAAATTTACATTATACAAGTAGCTTGTATTGATTTATACATTGTATTTTTAGGTTGAAATGTATGTTATTTTACTGATTCATTTTGATTATTTTATATATATTTACCTTTATAACTGCAATTGAAAAATATGTATAGAGAAAACTTTTGCAGTAACTAACATTATTTCACATATATGACTGAATATCAGTGTGTAAAAAATATAAATGATGAACAATATGCATATGTTAACAAAAATTAAATCAGTTCTCATTTTTTCTTAATCTGAATAGTGTAACAGAAGCTAATTTAAAAATGTATTAATGTTATTTTTGCATCCATATAGAGTGCGTCGATACATGAAGTTGAAAACAGGGAAAACTTTTTACTTAATGCCATGAAAAAGTTGCTCGGGTTAAAAATTAAATTGAAATTTACAAATTTAAGTGAGTCAAAATAATATGCAGCATGTCTCTTACTATCAAATTATAAATGTTATTATTAGAATTCAATAATACTCTATGCAAATTAAGAAATATACAACACCTACATTTTTATTTCTGAATAGTTAAGAAGGCCTTGTCAGGAGCAGAAATAACTGTGTAGGAAGATTTTTTTAGTGGAATTTGTCCATCCATTGTCTAATATGTATATTATCTATCTATCCCTTCTTCCAAAAGTGTATTGTTGGTCCATCATCTAAAAATGCATTATAATTTTTTTCGCTGAAAATGACATCTTATTCGTAAAATAGTATATATTCCTTGGTTTTTGCGAATATTTATAGATATTCATATATCTGTATCAAAATAACTAATGTTAATACCTCTTTCAAACTATTACAATTTTTACTGCCACAACGTAAACATGTTATTTAAAATGAATATTGTGTAGTTTAGATACACAGGTAATGGCGCAGTTTTAATGCAAGCATCTAAACATCATTTCAGTGTTAATAATATTTATAAATTGTATAACTTTAAATTAGCATAAGCTGCAAGTGCACACGTAAAATATAATCTTATACATATTTTTTCCGAGTATCCCACAAAAGTCCTTATTAATGAACCGTACCTACATATTTGTCTACCACGTTTTAACACAATTAAAATGCATTAGGTTAGAGGTTAAATTGATGTGACTCTGCAACAGTTCGGGTAAAAGAAACCACAAGAAAAACTATGTAAAATTTCAATATAAATTGTGTAAAAATAAATAGTTCCAATGTAGTACATTTTTGAAATTTGCTAATTTTATTACGTAAAACACATATACTCGATTTTTCCTTTATATAATGTAAATTAAAAATTAGCAGTTAATATTATGTAACAAAACATAACAAAACATGATTATTTCCAATCCTTTTTATCAGTGTAACTAGGTAGGTACTTTAATGGAAAAGGATAAGTCAACACAATAAATCAAAATAAAGTGAAATTTGAAAACAAACACCAACAGTAATGATGCATATTTAGAATACATATTTTATAATAGCAAATAATACAAAACATTACGATCTATAAAAATATGCGAATATGTATAACTAAAATATAAATTGTCGCTTTGTTTGTAAACACTTCCAAATGAGCTAACCCATGACGGCCGCGGACAAGAAAAATCGCAACGTGTCTTAAATGAGTTGACATAAAAAAAATCGCTCTTGTTTAATCTAATGTCAACTTATAGTAAATAGTTAATAAGTAATAAAAATTGCATATAAATTGAACACAGACAATCTACATAATAGAATGTGAAAAGTATAAATTTAATTTGGATAATTATTGTCGGATGATTAGAAAAAAATGAAACAACCTATAAGAAGACTTTATTAAAGAATATTTCAGTGCTTTTTGTGATATTTTTTGAATTTTAACAACCCATTTCAGCAAACTAAGCGTTTTATCACCCTGTTGTGCACATTTCTCAAACTAGTAAACACTTTCGCCGTTCCTAATCCCAAAAAGTTGAAACTGTGAGACGAGACATGAAAGTTAGAGGCAACACGTAGTCTACCAGGCAGCAAATATGGGTTCTACCTGGATTGTCTCACCAGGACAGATACCTGAAATCCTTATTATGGGTTATTGGGTCAAAATAACGTTTAGCAACGACAAAGATTCTCGGCTTTGGGCAAACAAAGTCACTCCACCGCCGTTATGGGAATCGCTTTCGTCTTGTTGGACCCCCTGTGGAGGTAATTTTAAACTCACATACGTCTTGCTCATGGACCAACTAATAAAGCTACGAAATGAGATTGTTTGCTATTACCGGTAAGAGGATTAAGATGAATGTTTCAGCGGACGTAGATAGGAGTATTAATCTTTTTCATTTTTTTTTGTTATGTTTTCGTAGGGGTAATAGTGACTGATTGGCGTGCCACTGTGGCTACTTATAGGGTATTTAAGATTTGCAATTTCAAAAACAGGCAGATGGGTAACCCAAGAACGAGCTATATAAGCTTTTCGCAATTTGTTTTAAAGTATATAAACTTTGTTTTATCATTAGGTAATAGAATATTTACTGTGGTATTTTAAAAATATGGTGTTACATTTAAAATAACTAAATATAATCGTTAAAAAAAATACTTGACAAGACTTGCAAATTTCAAGCATATAAGCATCAAATAAGTCTGAACAATATTCATTATATTTACTTTGTGAATTCTATTTAACTACTGTACCAATAAATATAAAATTAAGAAATAATTATTTTGTTTAAAAAAGGTACCGTTATAGATGAGTACAAACATTCTAGTTGTTACTAAAAATTGATGTTTATTATTCACTTACTTATCAGACAAGCTTAAAATCTTAAAACTATTTCTACAAAACCTTATAACTTCATACAAAGTAAAAGTAGTTGGTTATTTTCTTATATGTACCGAGTGACAAGTGAAGTAACTAACTAACTTACTAACTCTAGCAATGGCTAAGGCGACAAGACCATTTACTCTAAATTTCTCCCTATGTTTTTCTTTTAAGAAGACTCAATAGTTTTTCTAAGAAACAAACAAATATCAAAATTATACGGAATAAAACATCATAGTTAATTATTTTTAACAGACTTGCATCTAATTTTCTATATTATATTTTTTCTTACATTATTTGCTATATTAATTTCTTTCAGCTTTCTTTTTTATCTTATTTTTTTTGTTTTTTTTACAAATGAAGGATGCATGCACGGGATTCCAAAATATTCAAATTTGACCAAATATAGGTACCTATACAAAGTTGAACACACAAGTGAGATCAAATATTTATAAAAAAAAAAATATATTTCCGAATTATTTTGACATGGAATAACTAAATTCGGTACATAATTTAGGTTTATTATAGGTCTTTGATTATGAGTAAAGTTTCAAGTAATTGAAACATTTCAAGGTGTTCATTGAGAATGAGTCACTCCTAAAATCATACTAAACTTTTTTCCGTTGATCGAATTTAAAAAGAATAATAATATCCCGCGCATAATTTAATTTAAAATACTTCTTTCCTCTTGTTAAATTAAAAAAAACTTTAAAGGTTAAATGCAATAATTATAGTTTTTCACAAGAAAATTATTACTTCTGATAAAGCTTGTTTCACAATAAAATAACAAATATTCACAAAGTTATTTGAAATTTCTGCAAAATAATCTCCCTGATTTAATCGAAGGTTTGCCGTTGCAACTTAGACTAAAATTTTGGTTTATGCATGATGGAATAGCGCCCCATTTTAGTGCTACTTTTAGAGACTTGGCCACCACCATCGCCTTACCTCAATAAATGCGATTATGTTCATTGGGGAACATTGAAACATTTTGTTTATTCTTTGCCAATTGAATCTCAAAAAATTTGTGGAAACGTATTACCAATAAATGTAACGTTATAAGAAACAATCATCATTTATTCTCATTCAACCTCAATTTACTTAAACTCATAGTCAAGCAAGACTAATAATAAACCTAAATCATTTGCCAAATTTGGTTATTCCAAGTTTCCAGTTTCCAAACATAATATTTTCATCCTTCGTTTCTTGTTTTATTTAAAAGTGTTGATACTCTTATTTACATGTATATTTAAGCAACTTGTATAAATCTTTTTATCCCATAAATCTAACTTACAAATTCATTAATGCCAACACTTAACGCTTTTATAACATTCAATGCAAGGCTATGTCATATTCCGGTTCTAAACAGTACCAACTACTAATTTCAGTCACTTTATACCTGTTACTCTTAATAAATGTGCCCTTTTAATAATAAGTATTCAAATAGAACCCAAACAGGGCGAAGCACTCCTCACAGTATTAAGATGTCGCGTGCCTGTTTACATTTCCATAATTTTGTGTCTAACACGCGTTTCTGTGGCTTTTTATATCAAATGGACGTAATTTACTTAATTTTTGTACATCTAGGGTTTCCTACCTGCGTTATTCAGCAGTCTTGGAATCCCTCTCCAGTCACAACGTCTCGATTTCTATCGCCGTGGGGTGGCGATATAATAAGAAATCTGTGAGAAGCGTGCTATTGTGTAAAAAAATTGATTTGGGGAATGATACGTTTAAAGGATTTTCGTTTTACTGCTATTTTGGGAAATGCATCCAATTGTTCGCAATACCTGCAAAAAGATAAAGATTGAAAATCAAGATTTAATCTTAATATTATTTGACAGGCAGAAAATATTTGTGTGTCTATATGTATATCATATTATGTGAAGAAAGTTACACTATTTGTAGCATTATATTTTAAAAGAAGAAATAATTAAAAACTATTATTAACTCATATTTGACGATATCATGTTTGCCAATTTCATTATTGGCGTCCAATTTTGTGTTATACGTTCAGTTTTAGTAAAAAATAATATTAATATAGATGATTCTAATTCCGAAAGAGTATCTTCGAATATCGAAGATTCCTTACTTCCTGAAAAATTCAGACAGACGTATGAGTAATCTTATGTAAAACTTTGAAGATTGATGTAAAGGGAATGGAATCAAGAATAGGAGCAATGTAAAGGTTCTCCTGGCATATTTCGAATGTCTTTTCAAAACATAGCAAGCCTTTGTCACTTTGGGTAGGTATACAGGGTGTCTCATGATTAGCTGCCAACCCTGAACAGGCCGATTCTATGATCAAAATAAGTAAAAAAGTTCATATGAACATGGGTCCGGAAATGCTTCCTACGGGCACAGGGACCCATTGAAGAGGGAGGAATGGTAATCATTTTTTTTGCAATATCTCTCAATCACGTTGTGATAAATGAATGAAATTTGGTATACACAGCAAAATTTTGATGAGCAATTTGATGGACTAATCCATTTATTTCCACAAGAACCATTGGGGTGGGTACGATGGGGCCCTTGGTATTTTGCGTGTGTAACTTTTTTGCAACCATCGATTCTCCTACCTGTTTTATTTGCAAAAGGTTTACTTTGCTGAAGTCGGTAGGAGTAACCATTTTTTAAATAATCCTATTTGAAATGCTCAGTGCACCGAGTAAAAACTGTTTTGGTTTTAGGTAAAGTCCTTTTCTGCTGAAAATAAAGCAAAATGTTACTTGAAAAAGTTCATAATGGTAAATTATGAAGACGAGAAGATCGGCGAGGTTTGATGAAACCATTTTTCAAAAAAGTAGGTACAAAGATTTTATCAAAGCAGACCGATCTCGTTCAAATTTTGCACGTCTCCATAATTTACCATTATGAACAACTTTTTGAAGTACCATTTTGCAATATTTTCAGCAGAAAAGGCACTTTACCTAAACCCAAAACAGTTTTTACTCGGTGCACTGAGCATTCCAAATAGGATTATTTCAAAAATTGTTACTCCTACCGACTTCAGCAAACTATACCTTTTTCAAATAAAACAGGTAGAAGAATCGATTGTTTCGATAGTCAGATGGATACACTAAGCTGCAAAAAAGTTACACACGCAAAATACCAAGGACCCCACCGTACCCACCTCTATGGACCTTGTGGAAATAAATGGATTAGTCCATCAAATTGCTCATCAAAATTTAGCTGTGTATACCAAATTTTATTCATTTATCACAACGCGATTGAGACATATTGCAAAAATATGATTAGCATTGCTCCCTCTTCAATGGGTCCCTGTGCCCTTAAGAAGCATTTCCGGATCCATGTTCATATGAACTTTTTTACTTATTTTGATCATAGAATCGGCCTGTTCAGGGTTGGCAGCTAATTATGAGACACCCTGTATTAGTCTATGCTATGTTCAGTTATATCAGTGAAGAAAAATACGGCTATTGTCCAATTGCGTTTCTAAAAAGAAAATCGGAAGGATATAGGTCAAAAATATCTCAATTTTTGCTGGAAACTGATGATAGAACTCATTTTCTCATAAAAGTTGCATTGATAGGTGCCTGCAGGCGTACTGAATTGACAAATCTGCACCTACAAAATGTTGTTATTTATTCCATTTACGAGAACGAAGATGTGAGGAGATTTGTGTTATCATAACGGAAACATTGAAGAAATAAATATGGTGGAAATGGTTTGAAGATATATAGCTATGAGGCTAAGCAAAATAGATCATACTCAATTTTTGTGAGGTACAGAGATGGAAAAGCCCAGCATTGGGTCTTCTAAATCCTCAACTATATACTGGACATTGTATTCGCAGATCAGTTGCGTCGTTGTTTGCAGATTCAGGAGTCGATTTATTAAGTGTTAAGGAGCATGATGCTTGGCACTCTAAGACAGTGGAGGAAAGCTGTTTAAAAGATTCCAAAGAGAATAAGAAGAAAGTGGCCTATAATTTGGACAATATTTCAGGCATTGAAATAACAACTAAAAGTGGTGACTAATTTTGTTTTTTGTTAATTTTTTACTTTAAAATTTGCGTGTTACATGAATTCATAAAGGCACTGAGTGTTATGTGTTTTATTGACGATTTGCAAAGTAACTAATGCTCTGTAAAATTTCAATGTAATTAAAACAAAACAGAAAAATAATTTAATTTTACGGTTGATTTATTTATTCGTTTTCTTAAATATTAAAGTACTGTATAACTGAAGTTTTATTGCACTACTAATATAGAAATTATTAAAGCAAGCAATATATGTGAAAAGTTAGTGAAAGACAAAAATTAATAGATATACCTATAAACAATATTTTCATATAGGTAGTAATATTTATTGAACATGACAAATATATGCATTTAAAATGTACATAATTTGTAGGAATGTTGTGCCTATCTAAAACTGCATCTCTATAAAACAAGTGTGCCAAATATTAAAAAAATCGTTATAGTATTAGAAAGCTATGGCAAAAAAGTAAATTTAAACTTTGAGGTTACGTAGCTCTGTTAATATTGACTTTTCGAGAAAGTTAAATGAACTTGGCACATGTATAATTATTAATAACTAATTTCAGAAATGCTCTTTGTAGTAAATATTTTGCGATACTTATCTTGCATCATCAACCCCTAATATTGTCCTGAAACTCAAAACCACAATATTTTAGGACCTATTTTAAATAATTCCGAGCAAAAATCTCCCCAAACACGTAACTTTTCTATAGAAAAGTTACACGAGCACTCGTCCGAGGGGTAGAAATGCGATATTTTCGATTTTTATACCCAACGTGTCGTTAGGTGTGCAACCCCTCTTCGTCTACGTGTATTTTTGCCCCGTTTTCCGTGTAATTGTAATCGTTCAATGGTCCAGACAGCTGCGGCATTGGTAATTGCTTTTAAAATGTGATTTTGTACAATGTAGCCAACAATGGACCGAGGAAACAATCGCACGGTTTTTTGGAATGTCTGCCAAACTGATTCTACAGACAAAATCACATTGGAAATAAAGACTGTATTGTCCCGTCAACAAAGGGTAACATTATTTTAAAATATTTACAATTTTTCTACTATTATTTCTTTTATCTTCCTCAGACGTCTTATTTTGAACAATAACATTCAACCTTGTAATGTACATAATTTTACTGAACTCGATATTTGCCATTCTATTCCCAGATTATAGACTAAACTTGACTGTGCTGACTATCAAATTCCTAGCTACTTCTTTAAAGACTGGAATACTAAGTGTGCCGCTTATGACGGCTACCGTTCTAATAGAGTTTGGTTTCATCTGGAGTACCGCAAGGGTCTAACTTAGGACCACTTATTAATCTTTTTTTTTTATTAATGCAATGTAATCATCTCTCTTTCGCTGACAATTTAGAATTGTTCTGATGATTAACAAACATTACAAGAACATGTGGATACGGCAGATAAATGATATGAATGAAACATTTTACCTATCAATGTCGATTAATATTAAGTTTATACGCTTACTCAAGAAAATAAAACATGTTTTAATTCTAAGTCTCTGTCAACTGTTATGTGTTTCGTCCAACTTTCAAAACTTCAGATTTATTATCCGTAATTCAACATCGTAGGTACTACTGCTCATAAATGTCTGTAGTTTTTTTTAGCATATTCACTATATTATAAACTTTAATACGCTCACCTCATCTGGTATGCACATTGTCAGATTGATATTGATCAAATGAAGGTGTTTAAAATTCATATCACATCGTTTCAATATAATCATTGTCTTGAAAATCTAAAAACTTTAAACAAAACTTGTGTTTTTAATTCTACATTATTATTTTGACTTGGTAGAAACATATTTATTTTATTTAACGTGGTCAAATAACAACAATAAGCAATATATTTTATTTACAGGTGCCTAGATCAGAATCCCGAGATGATTGTATGTCTTACTGTCACAACGCCGGAACTCGCGTCAATATCCTTGGAAGGATAAATGACCTCGGATGAGCGGCGTCGAGAGGAACAATCTCTCTTTACCCATTTCATCGCTGTAGGCCTGGACGCCTCGTAGAGGTGGGTTCCCTTCTCCGGTCAGCCTTCATCGCAATTGCGGTCGATGCCTGCGTCTCTGGGAACCTCCTCCTGTCCTGGCAAGGGCTTATCTTCTGGCGCTCTTAACTCCGGAACTAATGTCCTTATACGAAATTACACATTCTCCTACATATTCTACTACTACATAAATTGAATCAAATATCTATTTTATGTGATCTAAATGTTTGAACACTCTAAGAACTACTGTCTATTGGATCTCATTTTTTTTGTAAATGTTTAATATACGACTTATTAAATAGATTTCCTTTATTTTTTTTTAATTATTTGGTTAGTTAGCTATTAAATTATTTATAAACATCACCTTATGGTTACATGTTTGGTCCTGTAATTGGATTTATTCTATTGGACAACAAACACATTATTATTTTTTAAACTATGTATTATTATATTATTTTTAACTGAAAAATACTTCTACTTCTTTTTTCTTCAATGCCCTGACTGCTGGGAGTCCACACAATGTCTATAAATTGTGATATGTAGCAATAATCCCGATCGCTCTCACATATTTTTAAATCGCCAACAAAATATCTTGTTCCTTCAGTAGGTTGGTGTCATAATTTTATTAAAACAGGCCTGTGTCTCGACAGAGGCTCTATACAGATTTGTTCTTGGTCTCTGCTAACACAGCAAGATATGGAAGAACACACAAATAAATTATATTAAAATAGTACAGGGTGGCACACACCACATTTTCAGTACATTCAAGTTGTCAGTCTTTAATGTGCATTAGCTTTTGTAAGTTTAATGGATAATTACATTTGAATGTTAATATGTACCTACATCAATTATAGAAACAAGAAATATTATGGAAAAAGAGTATTGGTTTGATGCTTCTTTTTTTTAATTCATCCTATTGACAACATTATAAGAATGGAGACTACAGCGTGTAGTATCCATTCAAGTGTGGTGATGATAAAAATTGAATGTAGGAATTAGAATTCGAGACCAAAATATGAGGATTAGTGATGCGGTTGAAATATGTAGTTTATCAAGAAGAATGTCTGTGAGTAGTGTATATTGTGCAATATATGGCAAAGAATAATATACATCTGTGGAACGGGAAACGGTGAAAACTCGCTGAAGGAAAAAGATGATGATACAGAATAGGCGAATGACATTTTACGGATGAGTATAAACTTTTTAAAGTAAACTATGAAAGTGCTAGGTTCACTCAACGTCAACTTATTTTTGTAATTTCGTGTTTTTGCACCCTTCTCAAGTGGCACGCCTATGGAATATTGTCCCCTGCACCCTCGCCTTCTGCTCGCGCGCGCTGTCCTTGAATTGAAGATTGCAAAAACGTTGGCGCACTGTATTTATCTTGCAGGGTAAGGATGAGCCCAGAGGTTCTCAATAGGTTTTAATAATTGTCATTAATTATTAATTTTAGAACAATTTAAGTTATTACAATTCTATAAACTACTTACTTAGTATTAATGACTTCCACACACTTGACCACGACATAAAAAATTATCAAAGTTCGTAAAACTCTGAATACGATCCATATAGTAGCCTGAAGATGTCAACTTAAACATACAAAACCAAAGTTGAACATTTTCTGTAACGGCTGACCGGGAAGGGAACCCACCTCTACGAGGCGTCCAGGCCTACAGCAATGAAGTGGGTAAAAAGAGATAGTCCCTCTCGACTCCGCTCGTCCGAAGTTATACTTTATTGTTAAATTGTTATACTCCTTTCGACTTAATTGAAATCAAAATTATCAGTAGATATTATTATTAATGTATACTGCCACAGCTAGATGTCTCCATTTACATATCACCGACAATAGTATCACAGTACGTCAAGGAATATGAAAGTATAGAAACATTTTGTACATTGATTTAAATTTATAATTATTAGTAATGTCTATAAATGCTTCCTTTGTAATAAGTATACCTATATTGGAGTTCACCCTGTACCAGTGGTACCCGGCTGAGCAAGCATGGTCACCAGGCGGGCTGGTTACAAGTATATTAAGCAGTACCAACGTCGACAGCTATCCTTTGCTCATAAATAAAGTATCCCAGATTTAAAGACGCGTGGGAGAGACATACAGGTCCATCTTGAAGAAATCTTCGACCAGATGATGCAACGACAGTGAAATAATTAACAGACTGCTTTTACTGTAGTGATATTTAGACTTGCCCGTCTTTTTGCTGTTCACCATTGTCAAAAAAGGACCACGTGAGTATTCAGATGGGGGTAGGTAGGCAAGAGAAGACTCGATGCCGAGTCTCGTTTTCGCAGACCAACGGCCAAAGGCCAATTATAGCCCACGTTATTGGGCTACGCATTTCATATCTGTCAAACATAAACACTGAAAATTGCTAGGCAGCGTACGGCAAAAGTGCAGGATAAAAAAGAAGGCTAACTTAAAATAATCGCAGGTCGTCCCACGCCGCCTTCTGTAATAGTATGGGCGCCCGTCAGAATCAGTGGCGTACCATATTGAGTAAGGAAATGTAAAACATTTAAAAAACTGGGCTTTAAATAAAAAATTGTCAAGAGACACAACAGTTTCACATAAACATTTCAAAACCATAGGTGTACGTGGAAAAATATTTGGATGGGAGAAAGGAGTGTGACACTTCTTCACCCCTTCCCCAATTGTAGGGTTCTAAATAATATATTCTTTCAAGATTTTTTAAAACGTTCTAGCACCTGCTAAAGTTTCGTGTCTGCAATTCGGTACACCTTGTATATCAACAGAAGTAAATACTTATGACATATATATGTATACAGGGTGATTCCGAACTTATCTAAAAAACAAAATTTTTAATGCACAGAGGACACATAAAAAAACAATTTTGTAAAAAAAAATAGAAAGGGCAGTTCGAAAATGATTTAAAAATACACTTATGCATGGCATTGGTGCGCAAGGCAAAGAATGCAGTTGACGACTGACATGGCGGCATATTGTAATAAAAGATAAGCGCACAAAAATTTGAACTCGTAAGTTTTTGCCAGCAGCTATGATACGTTTGCCTAAATCATCAATAGTGACCAATTCGGTGCAATACACTTAATTTTTTAAATACCTCCACAGAAAGAAGTCCAAAGGATTTAAAGTCAGGAGATCGTGGCGGCCATGGTACCAATCCTCCTCATCCATTCTCTTGGTATTAATGCTTGGATACGCACTACACCTGCACTTACTATACAACGCGGTAAAAGTAGCTGCATTTGACACATGTTTACTGGGAAATCGTTCTGTTAAAGCACCTTTACTTCACCATAATATTAAACGATCTCATTTTTGACATTTGATAAACAAATGTAAATGCGCGCATCACAAAAACGACTATAAGTAATCAGATTTCAGTATTCGGAATCGCCTGGATAGCCCAGCGATATAAAGACTGAAACTTCAATAATCTCTGAAACTATAAGGATTTTACTTTTTTACGATATTGACTCACTTATTCCCAATTTTTTAGATAAATTCTGATTAAATATTGATGTGAATGTGGCAAAGTTCACAATGGATTCCCCATTATTTAAGAAGCAAATATGCTTCCCAATAGAATTGGCTTTACAACATCTGATGGGTACAGTCAAACTGGTATTGACTCTCTTTAGACAATAACTGATAAAATTTGATGTCTTTATTTTGAGTATCCAGTAAGTTGTCAATGACGTAATGAAAACGTCCAGTACAACCGAAATTACGTTAAAACACAATTATCTGCAGGCTAGGAAATGTTAATGCCAATCATCAGATGACATTGCGCTGCGAAATTTTGTGTTTGGTGGCGAAGACGATCCAAGAGCTGTGATATTCGGAATTACTGAAAAAATGTTTGTTGATTTCTCTCTAGTTCAAAAAATAAATTATAAAATTCACCATACAGCCTTATCTTCTTATTGATGGGGTGAACCCAAAACTTTCACATTTTCTTCGCGTTTTTCCCCTCCTCCTCTTCATACAACATCGTTAAAATAAAAATGTCTTCTTCTGAGCTACACTCAGCTACTATTTAAATACATCATAATGTCTATAACACTCATAATCTGCACAATAAGTTGCTGGTCGCGATCTTTAAGGGGAAAATGCGTAGTCACAAAATGTTATTCCAGCTGACGACTATTATTGGCCTTATGTAGGCAATGTCATAAAAGTTATTCAGCAAAAGAAATATGTTGGAGCGTAGATCTATTGCATTATGATTTCCATGTTTTGAATCACTGGAAAACCTGTTAAACAGGAGGCACTTTGAGTCAAATGTAGAATTCTTCTAGGCATAAGAATCCTATAAACAGAATAAACCAATGGCATATGTGCTAAATATTTGTAATTCTATTTCTGAACATTTATGGACTGAAGATAGATTGACCGCACTTCATACGTATCTGCAGATCTTAAACTTTGAACATCTGCTGGTTTCTGTGTCTCTTTTTTCACGGCTCGGGCCACCTGCTCACCCGGTACATCACTTGTCACGCTCGTACAGAGCTCTGTAAATGTACTTAGCTTACTTCACACGCCATGTAAGCGTTTAGTGACAATATTAATAGCCGAACTGTGTCGCGGCTCGGGTTTTGATATTGCTTTTTTCATCAGACCCGTGCATGAGCTGTGTCGTCCATGAATCACCAAGATAGTATCTACGTATGTCTAGTTTCAATCGAGATGTTGACTGCGCACCAAGTAATTTGACTCAAGTGCCAACAGTTACGTTAAATAAGAGACAATTTTTCAAGGCATATCTCGGACCGTACGTTGCCCGCTATTGCTTGTCTCATTGTAACCTGTACCCCAACGACTAACGACATCACAGATATTTATCTGATATAATTTACTGTGGTTGATAGTCGACTTAATAGACTGGACCTTGCTTACTTCTTTCCTTTTTTTTTCCTTTAAAAAATACGATAGTTTGAGTCTAGTTACATTCGACACACACCACAGTGTTTCCTATTCTAGCTATACACTATGATCAAAATGATCTTCAAACATATTTAATCAATTCTACACGGTGATTCTTTACGTCAAAATACTACAATTGTGCCAAATATACCTCGCAACTCTTTTTGTTCAGTGGCGTAGAAATTTTATGTATTCAATTATAGAAGTCCTTACTTTTGGGCAAGAATTAAGATTTTTTGGAAACTTTTTTCTTAATCATTATTTATCGATAAATCAGAAAATACAAATACTTACAGCATTATTTGAAATTGCTATACTTTGTTAAAATTAATTTAAATACGTATTTCTTAATTATTTGACGATTTTCCAGACCTTTTTATTTAGTTGTACTAATCAACGTTAATTTGCAGTTTGCAAAAATATCGCAAAAACTTTTTAAATCGGAATATTAATTTTTGCCGATGTTGAAACACGCGCTTGGTTTTGAATAATTAATAATATCGTTAGCATATTCTTCATGTTTTCGGTACTTGAGGCCCTGGGCATTGCCATTTCATATTACACAGTTACAGTACACACATCTGAAACTTAACCAAAACGAATCAGAAACGACAATAAAATTTAATTACAGTATATTGAAATTTTAAATATAATATAAGTAATATTAATAACGGAAAAAGGACCAGGAAGCGACCATATAAACATACGTGGAGAGTTGTCTAGACTAGACCGAGAAATATACAGGCTCTACATACTCTGAAAACGCAGACTTATGAGCTTTCGATTGGTATATATTTTCATTAAACAGCCGGTGAAGTTGTACGCCAACAATATACACAACCAATGTCGAGAACCTCCTAAGGAGTGGTAATTCTATACATTTTTACTTATCGGTTTGTCAATTATCAACTTTTATTATTTATTTCATTAAAACTAATTTGTAGTTCACCTCTATAATTATAGTTATTTATGTAACAAGTACAAAAAGTAAGTGTTTATTGCACGCAACGTGAAATTGTCCAACGAGACCGTCAGGCCGAGTAGGACAACACGTCGAGTGCAATAAGCACATTTTGTACGAGTTGCATACAATATTTTTTCTACGTTCATGCAAAACCCAAAAAATGTTTTATTTAGATGAGATTAAGTGTACGAAAATATGACGTCGATTTGAACCTTTATGTTTGTCATGATGACAAAACGCTGTAGTAGAATGACAGATGAATGCAATAAACATTTTATTGCACTAGAGCAATGAAGAACCACTCTTTCCACTAAATATAGTTCAATAAAGTTTTGTTTTTTGCATGAACGTAGAAAAATATTTTTAATGCATAATTAATACCTCTAGGATCCGACTTTGATTAGCCAACCTAACCAATTCGTGTTAGGATGTACATGAAACACATGTTTAAATGCAATTTGTTCTAATATAAAATAACTTTCTCACAAAATAACAATAAAAAAGTTTACAAGAGTGCAGTACTCAATCTGGGACCACGCTGTATATAGGTATATACACACAAGAATTTTTATACATGTAAAAGGAAATAAAAATATATTGTAAATAAGTAATAATACTACTACTTTTCCTGCTGTTTTTTAAATCGGTTTGAGAGAAACCTCTATTAATTCCATATTCAGTCATTAGCATACTCACTACTACTACAGAACTGTGTAAATTGAATTTTGTATAAACATGGTATTTAAGAGAATTTATACAGGAAACAAATATTACGCTTAATATGACATATATATGGCTTTACATATTTAATCAGATATATAACACGGTTAGAATATTAATACATTATTTATACTGTTTTTTTAACAATCCATACAAGGTCCACTAATGCCTTAGTAGTTTCATAAGGTACATATGTTAATTTGGTGACAGGGAAACTTTCAAATTTATGGATAAAGTTAATTGTTTTTCTTCCAAAGTTGGGTAGTAATTGTGAATGTTTGCTGTAAAGAGTTTTCACACGCTCTCTATACAAATGTTTTTCAGAGAGGCATTGACGGAAAAATCGATACTGATCAGCAGTTTTACCAACTCTACTGACGTTTGGTTTGAGATGGCGTAAGGAAAGAGACATTTAGAGAACTCTTGAGAAATTTTTGAAATAAATAGTTGAATATGAACTATTATACTAAATAAAGGAGTTGAGGCATATATTGCTTATATTTATTTATTCATTTATATATTTAGCTAGGCTAACATTGCAAAAATAAAAAAATACATAATTATGTCACTATATTAAAATTCAAATAACGAGATTACATTATATAATTGACCAAAAAATTGCATAAGAGTGACACTTTGATTCTTCTGCTTTACGAGACTGATTTTCTTAAAGATCATTTAAAGACTTTAATTTATGATGGGTCATACCGATAAACTGTAAAATTTGTTAGTATCATGGATGGTTATAGTATATGAATAAAATTACACAAATTTGGCTAAGTCCGCTTGTTTTGAACAAAATCAACGATCAACCTGTCAACATTTGTGCCTCCTTGCTGGCTCATCAACGTTCTCAACAATGTTAGTGCCATATATTTGGTGGTGGTGATGAAAAATGATGCTACTATATAAACACCAAAATAAGAAGTAATGGTTTAGCCCTAACTCACCTGCGTTAGCTGTGAGTATTTTCCCAATTAATAGATGTTTTTGTAAATGCTAGCATTTTTCCTCCTACAATACCCATCAGCCAGGTGTCACCATTGTACCACAGTTGTATGTTTTTATGGCACTACTTCTTGAATGTGCATTACTGACTTTAACCTCTATCTCCATGAAAAATCAAAGATGTTGAAACCAGCTTCGCTCTGGTCAATGTCCTCCATGCTGAATTCAATTCTCTCTGCAAAATAAAACGTATATATTCAGGCATATACAAAGACGATCGCTTTATAGTAGAGTAATTCAGTGGGGTATGAACCCGAGAAATCGAAAGTGCTTACAAAAGAAGAGGTCAGCAGATTTCTGAAAGATGTTAAGGACGTATTGCTGAAAGTAGCTCTTGTTATTGATGTTGGTGGAACATAGTAAGGGAACATGGGAAGAAGAATTGCATTGTATGTGAAAATGGTGAGATGCCCAAGCTTAACACCGGGTATTGTTTAAAATTTTCAAAATGGCTCATTATGTACAGCAATACTGATTTATTTGATATGATTTTTATTTGGGAATCTCGATCGACTCACACCAAATCATTATACTTTCACGGCAGTGGTGCATCATGGACATGGTTGGTAATTTACGTCCAAATTATGGACAAGATTATTTTAGCACCAGAAAACAAGTGCTGAATGTGGTCAGTGAAAATCCATGAAGTGCAGATTGCTAGACGCTGAAGCTCAGTTACACCTATACGCATCCACATTGTTACCAACGGATTATCCATTACGAGTAGGTTTTCTGAGTGGTTACTGCATCAAAATAACCAGTTTGCATTGTCACTCCATTACAGTCCCCCAGATTCCCAACAGCAAGCAATTAAATATTTTTAAATAGTTTTCAGAATGCGTACGTTATTTTTTTTATTACTATATTATTTATGAATGTGTATTGAACATTCCCTATTTTTAGATAAGTTCTAAATCATCCTGTATATTGAATTTTGTAATTTTTGTCAATACATGGTGGAGGACAAGTTGATGTAATAGTTATAGATTTTCAAAAAGTTTTCGATGACATAAACCACTATCTTATCGAAATAATGCTCTTGCAAATCTCGAATCTGGAACAGATTTTAGTCAGTAGACCCGACAGTGGATCTGCTGGATGACTATCGGAAAGGAATAGCTTTCCACTTTGCCTTAGACGTCCTCCTACTAAGCAACTATTCCATTCAGCGCCGAATTACTTTTCCGCCGACAGTGAGCCTCACTTTTGCTTTTGCGCTCTCAATATTCAATGATTATTTTGAAGCCGCGAACTCATTAGCCGGGTGACGAGTTAATTCACCTTGTCCATCACTCGCTGCCCATTACACGGCGCACACTGAAATAAAGACGGACTTCTGTGTCAAGATAATGATCTGGCATTACCATAATGAAATCAATATCGCATATTAGTGAATATATGAATACATTACTACGACTACGACGGGAGTGTGCAACCCGACGCGGATAGTGCGCTCTCCGTTGAGAAGGCGATGCATATGCATGAACCGAGCAGGCCATGAATGAGAAGATTCGCCGTCTAGCGCTGGTGGTTGAGCGAAGGATTCCGGTTTTTTAACGGACCGCAGCCGGATGCTGTGGGTGAGGTCGACTGACGTCGAAATTCGTCTCCGGATACAATTTTGGGCAATGGGGAAGTTGTGTAAACTTTTTGTTGGTTTTAATGTATTATAGGGTAATGTTCAATTATACACAATAACCTAGATTGCCCACCTATTCTGACTAAATTGAATCTATCAGTCCCACGAGAGAATTCTAGACAAACCTTTCGCCTAGAGATTGCACGGATGAATTTGCTACAAAATTCACCACTGCATTTTATTTGTAGAATCCATAATAGGATCTGCAGTAACGTTGATATTTTTAACACTAGCCTTAATAATCTGAAGTCATATTTCAATGTATTTCAATAGTTTATGTCAAATAGTTTTTTTTGTTTCTTTTTTGTATCTTGTTACAACCGCTACAACATATTATTATTTATATTTTCTACGCAATTACACTAGTGAGACGTTACACGCCGCTTAGCACGGTTTATTTCCGTGGATACAGGTGTAGGTTACGGCGTTGGTGATGTAAACAGGCGTCTGTTTCTTGTATTTTTGCGTTTTTGTGAAATTTGTGGGCCACAGATACATAGTTTAATACTGTGTAGGTTATGCCATAATTATTAGTGTGTGTGTAAACTTATGGTATTGTTGACCGTAACTTCCTTTGTTTACAATATACAGGGTGTTAAAAAAGAGTAAAATATTTAAGGAGGTAATAGTAGGAACCAAAATAAGCAGAAAAGTCTTAATAAACATGGGTCCGGAAAGTAACGGTTGCGGAGGTATGGACAACTATTCGTTTTTCAAACATTTTATTTTATTAGGAATAAACCGACAAAGGAAGTTTTTAACAAACAAAAAACAAAGTTACAGAAGATGTCAAAGTGCCCTCCGTCCATTTCCAAGCAGGCACGACATCTTTGTCTCAACGATATTCGAACTCTTTCGAAAACACCCTCCTTGGTTTGGATGTCTTGACCCTTTGATTAATCCGTAGCTGCAGCCTTTCAGGCTATTTACAGGAGTACCATACACTAATGTCTTCAAATATCTCCAAACAAAGAAATCTAGAGGGATCAGATCAGGTGATCTTGGAGGCCATAAAACAGGTCCGGCCCTTCCTACCCATCTATGTGGAAGAGTTTGGTGTACATGCTCTCTAACGGCCATGGAAAAATGAGCTGAAGCAACATTATGCTGGAACCACATTTGTTGCCTCTGATTCAAAGGAATGTCTTCCAAAAACTCATACAGTGTGTTCTGCAGAAAGTTGAGGTAAACAGCACCTGTTAATCTGTTTGGTAAAACAACAGCATGATGGTGCTCCAGCTCATTTTTCCATGGCCGTTAGAGAGCATTTACACCAAATTTTTCCACATAGATGGGTACGAAGGGCCGGACCTGTTTTAGGGCTGCTGTAGATCTGCTTGTGACAATTACGTCGATAATGTTGTTGGGTAAGTACCAGTTAGATAGTTTTACGTGAGATATTTATAAAAGTATGCCATCTATTTTAATTTGAAAAATCCCGTCACGAGTCTATTTTGCAACTTCATTCAATACCAATGTCAATTTATCACAATAACATCTAATAATATCACAAATGACAAATTAACTTTTCTAAACGTATGTACTGCGTTGTCCGAAAGCATGGAAATTGTATACAGATATGAACTAAAGCAAAAGCACACTGCTGTATTTAGGTGTACACGTGGGAACAGCGTTAGACGTCACAGGTCTTCGCTGTGGTGGCAGCCGTTTTCAGGGGGCGGCCAGATTAAATTATTAATACTATTTTTAGACTCATATTTCCACGAAATTGTGTAACACAAACGATATTTTGATTAAAATAATACATCCCTTCTTTTGTACATAATTGAAAAATTCATGCAATTTTCAAATTTTCTCCTCTAAACACAATAATCTAAGAAATAATAAATTTTATTTAAAATTTCCATTTTTAACTTAAAAATGAAATAAGAAAAACCAAATCTGTGTTTGAAACAATTAATAGCCAATGGCCAAATTTGTTGGACTTATGTATTTATTATAACAAAAATTAATTAATTTGGCCACACTTGTATATTTAAGATAAGGAACAAGCGTTGGTCGATCCAGTGCTAAAAGATACAAGGTGGCGCAAAATTAATTACCCGATTTGTATGTTTTTATATATAACTAGGATTAGTTAAAAAAACAGTCATATTATTAATCAAAAATATTTATTTTCTTTTTAGAGCATTTTGATAACTTTTTCCAGCATTTCAGTTGGTGTTATGCCAATTTCATCCCGAATTTTTGAGACGTATTTTCAAAGTGTGTACTTTACTACTGATAAAAAGACTAGCAGATGTCAACAACAAACAAAACAGTAGCAACATTTCATAGGCGACTTAATTTTGCGCTTTAGGACATAATATGCTTTTAAATATAACCTATAATCATGTCCTTGAGAATGACCTTATGTAGTTCTGAATAATACTGTTTGGATAAAATATGGCTATCTCTATAGAAATATTTTTTTTATTTATGCTAACGTTTTTTAAAACGCTTCTAATTCGGAGGAAATTCTCGACATTATTTTAATAAATGATTTTATTTTTTTTATTACAAAGTGCTGGAAAAGAATTACTTTTAATAGTCACTACCACTGTTGCCAAGTGAAATCTAGAGATGATCTTAAAGTCGTCGACTTAACAGTCATGGTATATAATACCTTATAAATTTACACAGTATGTTAATTCTATAGGATGGTACCCAAACACATTTTTCTCGAATTAATACCAGATGGTGTATTTTAGTTGATTTACACCAGATTTTTCATTTTTACAGTATTGCAAATAAATTCTACCAAATATTAAAATAAATATATTACTCAAGCCACTTCTCTGGACCAAAAGTAGTGAAAATCTCGTGTAAACGGAGCTACCTTTTTTGCTGTATAGGTTATCTAATAATATACCAAAATCATTGTCGTGATATTGTTTTACTAAAATTTGTGTTCATAAATATTCTACATTACGTTTTATTATATCTATTGTTTGCAGAAACACTCACAACTTTTAAAATGCAGCACCCGAGCTACATCCAACCGTAATAGGACTTCATGCGCTGGCATCATCCGGCTCGAGGTATATCTTCTTTAAACCAAATAAATATGCATATTGCGTACATACTAATAGTGAAAGACTTACACAAATTTGGGCTATCTCCCGAGATAAATGAATTTACCGAGGTATCAACAACTCCAGTCGCGAGTGGATCTTAATGCTGTCTAATAAAAATTTAATTGAAGCGATAAATATGCACGCCGTTAAGACAAAATAAATCCAGAATTAATATCTGTCCACGAACTGGAATATGTTCAGATGTGGTACATTTGTTAAGGCAAACATGTGTTATTTTAACTTTTTAATTTAATTTTTATTTAGACGTTTTTTTTTTAATTTGTTTATTGTTTGTGTGACAAAGCATAGTCACAAGGTATGGTAATTTAGTATGACATTTACCAGGATCAAAAGTGATTACTTTCCACCCGGACAAATGTCACTTTCAACCCAGGTAAATGTCAACATTTTCAAAAAATATCTTATTGTACATTAAAACATTATCAACAAATTTTATTCACATTAATTATTACAAATTATTTTATAATTATTTATTCGCAATAGTGTGGCAGCCGTTTTGTTTCACGAAGCGCAAGCTTTAAAAAATTTTTGAGAAATTGATTTATTGAATTGTGGCCAAATGGCTGGTGAGTGATTTTACCGAATCTTAACATAAAATATGTTTTAGTTAACGTTACCAATTCTTCATTATTCACTATAAATACTCTGGACTGGTAGATTTTTGATGTTGGAATTTCGATGTGAACCTTATTTTTCACGATATTAACATCAGTCAATTTCATTTTATACAGTTCGTCACTTCGACATGCACCTGATACACCAATTATGAGTGCAATCTTTATAGGTTGCATATCATCAGAAACATTCTTCAAAAACGCTGTAATGTTCTCACAAAGTGCCTTTTGGATACATATCCCAGATTTTGTTGTTTCAAAAACTCAAATAACTTCAAAAATATTTAAAGCAGTACACGGCATTCAGTAAATAATAATAATATCCCCACCTCTCATCCTAATCATGGGCATTAGCCCAGAAGTCAGAGACTTGTGCGGGAGAGGGGGCGGCATATTATTATTAAGCAGGCCGCATTTACTTACGTTGGTAGGCCCTAACCACCATTCAGTGCAGGAATGAGGGAAACCTGTGAAACTTCATTAATAAGGGTCAAATAGAGTAGTCAAATGTCGACTGGTATCAATCTACCACATTGGTTCAAGCTAACATTCTTCCACCCTATGATATCCTCAGAGAGGGTCATTCCTCTCCATAAATATAGCTGATATACAGCCGATCGGCTACGGGGCTAGAACCCAGAACGACCACGGTGAGCACTCTATAAAACTCTTGAAGTTTTCGCTCAATAACTCCTCAAAGGATAAAGATAAAAGTATGCGGTTTTTTTAATAGACTACAAATATTATTTTACATCGACGCTGTGTTTTGAAATTTTTAAAAAGTGTATTTTTTTAAATGAATTTTGCTCTTTTCCGATATTTCAAAACACAACGTCGATGTAAAATAATATTTGTAGTCTATTAAAAAAACCGCATATTTTTATTTTTATCCCTTGAGGAGTTACTGAGCGAAAACTTTATAGCATTTTATAGAGCCCTCACCGTAAGCCTTAAACCGCGCGACTACTGACCGACTAAATAGGCCAAAACATCATAAACTTTATCGTACCTTGCACGACTTTTCTTAGATAACAAATCTTTTTCCAAACCTTCAGCGGCTTCGCTCTGTTGAGGAGAAGTACAAATAATTTCTTCTGAATCATTCATTGTCTTCGAAAACATCGTTTTGTTGACAATTTATCAAAAATGCAACTAATTTAAGTTTGTACGTTTGGCTTTATTAGTACAATCGTTTGCAATAATAATGCCACTCTTTTAAAACAGTTTTTGAACTTCTGGAAGTTCTGAATAGAAATTTCATTAAATCTCTCTTGGTAAGTGAAACAACTAATAACTAATGTTAAAAATTTAAAGCAGATTTCAATATGAATACGTCAGAAGTTCAATATAAATCGCAAAATTCATTTTAGTGAGTGTCATTAATATTGCAAACGATAGTACCACCATGTCAAAATGCCACCATGACGTTTTCTTTATCTGTAATTTGGTTATACAGATATCTATTAATTTCTCTTGTAACCATTTTTGTTACAAAAAAACCGTCACATGCATTTAAAATGTATCGTTGTAAATTAAATAGTATACAAACCTCGCTGAAAAGTTTCATTCTTGTCTAAAGAAATTGTTCACCTGGATATGTAGCATACTATTTCACACCTACTAATGGATTATTTTGATACTTAAAGAATTAAAGCTAAATTTTAGATATTTGACATCCTGTTCTAAACAGTTTTAAATATTTTTACTGTTTAAGAAAGGTATTTTAAGCTAATATGTATCAAATCTCCTACAATTCCTATCAATAAAGTCATATGTATGTTCTCTGATACCAAACATCTAGGTATGCTAATGAACATCCACAGACAAAACTCTATTCAATAATTATCTAAAAAATTTAATATATTTACTAACCTCTGGAGTGGGAACTCGAAATTCAACCACAATAATTGAGATCTCACTTATTTCTGCGTTTTATTTTGGATCGCTTCATCAGGTGGCCTCCTTTATCTTGAGTCAAATATCTAACTATAAAGATGATTATACCAATAAATTAAAATTATTTGAAATTGAATGTCAAAATGAAATATCGACAACGTCAAACTGATTAACTGTCAATGAATATCATAACAACCTACTAAAATAAATAAAAATTAATAAAAAATTTTACCTTTTATGTATAGTTTTTTCTCATATATTTTCAGGTATTAACAATATTGTGTGAAACTAACTACTCAGTGGACAAAAGCCCCAACCTGCGTTGAATTACACCCACAATATCTACCCATATATTCCTTATTATTAGCTTTTGTAACATTTTTTACTGTTTAAGAAAGGTATTTTAAGCTAATATGTATCAAATCTCCTACAATTCCTATCAATGAAGTCATAGGTTGGGGCTTTTGTCCACTGAGTAGTTAGTTTCACACAATATTGTTAATACCTGAAAATATATGAGAAAAAAAAAACTATACATAAAAGGTAAAATTTTTTATTAATTTTTATTTATTTTAGTAGGTTGTTATGATATTCATTGACAGTTAATCAGTTTGACGTTGTCGATATTTCATTTTGACATTCAATTTCAAATAATTTTAATTTATTGGTATAATCATCTTTATAGTTAGATATTTGACTCAAGATAAAGGAGGCCACCTGATGAAGCGATCCAAAATAAAACGCAGAAATAAGTGAGATCTCAATTATTGTGGTTGAATTTCGAGTTCCCACTCCAGAGGTTAGTAAATATATTAAATTTTTTAGATAATTATTGAATAGAGTTTTGTCTGTGGATGTTCATTAGCATACCTAGATGTTTGGTATCAGAGAACATACATATGACTTTATTGATAGGAATTGTAGGAGATTTGATACATATTAGCTTAAAATACCTTTCTTAAACAGTAAAAAATGTTACAAAAGCTAATAATAAGGAATATATGGGTAGATATTGTGGGTGTAATTCAACGCAGGTTGGGGCTTTTGTCCACTGAGTAGTTAGTTTCACACAATATTGTTAATACCTGAAAATATATGAGAACAGTTTTAAATATATTAGAAACACTAAATCAGAAGCAGTTTATTTGTACTCGTCTACATGTATCACAATAACGGTATACTTTCTCTCTGTACCATTTATCAACCTGTCAATTTCCCGGCGGGACAAATTCGGCGCATTAGCAACTCATTTGCTTCCTAACTATACGATAATGGCGACGTCAAAAGGGTTAGAGAGCACCTACGTGAGCAATGAGCCGTTCTTTCAGAAAAACCGTCAGCGCATGTAATTCACCCTCAACTTGTCACCCTTCTGCGCACGGAATTAGCATGGCCAAAACAAGGACTGCTGCAGGGTCCGATTCAGACCTAACCATGTGTGGCACGGCTGCTTTCAGATGGGACTAATAGCCTGTAATACAAATTAGCTATTAGCCTAGCATTGTCACAACAATTGTTACTGTGCGCTTGTGTGATATTTACGTTGGCGTGCAGATTGGTGGACCACATGCGAGATATCAGCTTAGTTCAATTTTGATACCTATTGCTTCCATTAAAAAGGAATGAATTCAAAAAAATTATATGAATTGTAAGCCGATGAAAATTTCTGATTGATTAGAACATGTACCTACTTACTATTTAAGTATAGTTATCTACTACCGTCACAATGACTATGACTTGACATTGTTCCGAATGTCATAATGACATATAAGGCAACAAGACTTTAGTCCACTAGAAAAAAAAATTAACATTCGAGGCGCAGCCTGCGACAAGGGTTTGTTGATTTGTCAACATGAGTGAAAAAATTATCTAAATCGACACAAAAAATAAGTGAGAAAGCTGAGAATTTCTTCTTTTCGGTTGAAATCCATCAAGAAGCCCAAGAAGCAACATTACGTCTGTTACCAGTGAAAAGCAAAAATTAATGTATACGAGAAAGAATGGAAGGAATTCAATAACTGGCGAAAAAGGGGCATAGGAGAAGGAGCAATTATATAAAAGGTGTTACTATCCTATTCTTTCAATGTGAAGAAACGGTTTGCTGTCTCTTCGATGAAGATAAAATATTCCATGCTAAAATCAATGTTGAAAGTGCACAAAGGTGTTGATATTTCGAAGGATGGTAAACTTACTTCATATTTGAAGGTAAAATTAAGAAATTATAAACCAAGAAAAGCAAATAGCTGGAATAGAAAATTTAAAAGAAAAACGACCAATGAGGAATATTTACAAGTGATGCATGCAACATGCGATTTTAATATTTCAATATATTGAGATATTAATATATTGAAGTTTCACGATAATGAAAGAAGCTTTTTCAGTTAATGCTGCATAAATGTGTAGAAAATATATCAAGTATTAGTAATATTTCGTGAAACTAACTACTTTGTGGATTAATATCGAGACCAGAATTTAATAAAATAACTTGAAATCGTGATGTAGACATATCTAAGAAAGTCATTTTTTAATCGCAGAACTGAAATCATGTAGATACTCTTGCAACATTTTTACGTAACATATATCAAGTTTTGTTTTAGAGATATCACAGTGGATAATTTTAACAGAGTACCCTGTATCTATAGTTTATATTAACTAATTCTATTGATACAAAAAAGTACTATCAGTACTCTGTTTGATCAGACGCTTCACAGTTCACACGTTTCAGACCAGACAACTAAGCCATAACCGCCTGAGTACCTTCAGAAAAACACCACCTTGTTTCACACTTCGCAATTTATGAAGTACAAACAGAAATCCGCCTCATTGTAGCGACAAATCTATTTTATATCCCCTGGTACACGTAGTGCAAATATCAGACAAGCATCAGCATCATCCGGAGTAAAATATACGTCATACCAGCTCCACGGGAAGAGATAAGTGTTTAACTCGATATGTTCTGTCGCCAGGAGTGGCCGTTCTCGGTTATTGATGGCGAAATTATCCTTGCTGTGTATGCTAATTATCCCTGGATTCGTCTAGACCAGCGCTGAAATGATAGCCAAGAGCGTAACTTAGGAGCGCGAGGTGTTACTCGATGCTGTTATATCTGCTTAACTGGCTCAAGTTCGGCATAAATCGAGCAAAAAGTCAAATAGTTCGTTTTCGCTTTTAACTAACATTCTCTTGAACAACGGTTATGGTTCTGTCAGTTCTATAGATACATAGTTTTCTTCCAAGTTCTTTTTCTATATTTGTTTATTAGTCTAATAATAAACTGAAGGTTGTTCTTTCCTAAACCAGTCACCATTCTGGATGCAATTTATAAACAAATAACAATCTCGTCAATACTTTGAAGCAATTTTTAGTATGGTTTACAGGATGGCAGTTGCCAATGGTTGAACTGTTCCCGAATTGATTGCCACGTCGTCAATTTAGGTGTTAGTTCATATATGTTTATCAAGGCATCGTGGATTTCTAAACATTAATGGAATATATCCGCATATCAACTCCTAGATGACCTTGTTAAAAGAAAACCAGGCACATTAGGACACGTTATTTACAGAAGGTCTACCCACATTGAGTTACTTGAATACAGTGACCATTCAGGCTATTGTCAACACATTAGCGTATTTGAATATGAAGTATTTATGAATCAGAACATTTAGAAAAATAACTAAGTACATCATATATGATGTGTTCTCAGAAATATTGAGTAAGTTGTTTGGAGGACGCCGAATACCAAGTAAGAGGAGCATCTGGTAATAACCTAGCTATCCTATATACATGTATACCTATACCTCCATTGTATACCCATGTACTGATAAGATATACTGACTTAGGAAAACAGATTATCAAGATAGCTGATGGTAGGAGCAGCCTTTCTCAAACCAACTGCAAAAGCAGTATACTTCAAGCCTTTGCTGTTTATAGCATATATAATATAAGATATACTTGGACGGACACACAGGCGTAAGTGTCACGTAAGGAATATCAGCGGCAATTACAAATCATAGCATAGATATACCTGATCAAAACTAAGATTCTAGTGAAAGAGAGAGAAGACCAGTGCATATATCTAAGTCCATACTAGAAGATAATCTCTAGTTTCAACAGAGAGGTAACTAGTGCATATATCTACTTTCCTACCAGAAAATTGAATTTCTAATTTCAAATTTACTTTAGAACAAGAGTTGCCTTAGGAAGCATCCATGGAACCTGTAACGACGACCTGACAACCAGCCCAGAAATTGTTCAAAAGTCCATCTGTCTACGTTTTTCTTTATCCCGACAAAACTAAACATTTACCTAATTCAATCGAATAATGGTGCAATATGTGCTAAGGCAATGTGTGTCTGGCTTCCCTACTAATTGATTTGTATCCTTTTGATTGATACTATCTTTTGAGAAATTATTTTGTTGTCTTCAAATGAACCAATTTAGTAAGAGTAATAGTTTTATAGAGAATATTTTCAGAAACGATTTACACGACTGACTGACCTTCCCGTGTTTCAAAACCTGGCTTCGCTGGTCGGCTAAGCCAAAAATTATAATTCATAAATTAATAGTCCCAGCAACACCACGATTTTTATAGCTGGCGAAGCCCAGGCCCAGGAATGCACGACGTCCTGGCCGAAGGTGTCTTGTTGTACCCTCTTTACGGGGCGTAGTTCGTCCGTCATTCACCCCGCGGGTGGCTCTCCGAAACACGCACCTGCCGCTCGTCTTCGACGTCCAAAATCCGCCTCGGAGCGCTCGTTTTTTGTTAATAAAACACGGACGGGGATTTCGAGGATTTTTTGTCGGTCGCCCTTCGCGTTGGCTTGGAGATCATCTCAGGCGGAAACATCGGACCGACTAGACGGCGATTGTTTTCTGTTGTGGCTGCGTCAGGCTGGTACAAAGCCGGCCACATTCTGGTTAGCGCACAAGACCCGCAAAAATGCAAAACAAAAACATAGTTTGTTAAAAATATTTCTTGAATTAAGCGACTGCCTAACACATCGTTGGAATAAATGGTCTTAGCCTCTTGTTTTGGTACATCATGCCATTTCTGTTTAGTAATTTCTTGTGGTATTGCTGTCATTAACAATGAAGTGAGATGGGGTTTTGATGAGAAGACTGTTTTCCATTAACTTTTATAACTTTAATCAATGCATGTATTTAACACTCTGGTAGCTATTGGCATATCCGTAAAAGCCGTAGAATAAGACAATTTAATCTTCATATAAGTACATTGGATAATAGTTATTTATTGGCAGAGTATTTAAAACAGCGTTTTATTCACACATAAGAATGTTAAGCGCGACTAAATTACGAATGTGATACAATGTTTCATCCACAATCGCATGCTCAAGATAAGTGAGTTAAATTAAAAAAAAAACAATGTTTTAAACATCAACAACGTTCCTTCAAAAACTCGGTGAGTTTGTTGATTTTTCCATTTAGTTAACAACACTAAATTTATTCAATTCTACTTGTTCTTCTTGAAAACTATTATGATTCTCTATCTGCATTCCTGAATGAACAGTTAGTTTTGATATATTTTAATTTTGAAACAAATAACTAATCCTTCAACCAACAACAACTATCCTTATAGTACCTTTTAAATATTTTCAATTTTCGACAAGTAAAAATGCCCGATTGGATACCCTGTATGACTTTACGCCATATTTGCTTTGCATAATGCATTTTCTATTTGCTCGTGGCAGCGTTCGAGGTAATTAGTTGGCAATAGTCATCAATTTTTTGTGTGGCAGGGGACAGCCGTAATTACATTAAAACAAAATCCAGCGTTTTTGTACGCTGTACAGTTAGGTAATTTACATTAAGACTGGCCGTCGTAAAAATGACAAGTTTATGGGTATTTTTAAATTAAGCGTTTCCAAGTGTGTAAGATTGGGAAACTGAATGAGGTATATTAACTCTGGGTAGTCCTGTGAAGACGAAATTTTACAAAAGATTAGAAAAAATCATTGCAACATTTTTATTATCCTACCTTAATGAATTCGAAGTGGAATACAAATTAATTAGTTGCTATCAATGTATTTAAAATAATGATAAACAGTGATTCACAACTTATCTAAAAATTATGGGATAAATGCTACATGAAAAATGAAGTCAGTATCATACAAAAAAATTGTAAAATCCTTATAGTGTCCGAGGAAAAAATTATTGAAGGTGTGGTTTTTCAATCTTTTCGTCATTGGGCTACTGTAGTCTCTAGCCAGGCGATTCTTAATATCGATATCCAAATTGCTTACATGTATAGCAACTCTAAATTAGAATTATCTTTTTAATTTATGGTAAAGTGAAAATGCTTTAGCAGTAGGTACGATTTCCCGGTAAACATGTGGGAAATATTGCTACTTTTACCGCGGTGTGCAGTGAATTCAAGTGTAGTGCAACGCGAACGTGACACGGGAAATTTGAAACCGAATCGTGAAAGAAATGGAAGTCCAAGGCGTCCTCGGCGTATTGCAGTAGTGTGACACGAGGTCCAAGCAATAATAGCATGGGATTGGACAAGGATGATTGATACCATGGCCACCACAATATCCTAACTTTAAATCATTTGTACTTCTTACAGCATTAACAGAACATTTAAAATTATCAAGCTGAGAGTGATATTTCATATAATTAGTACACATACTATAAATAGGTGAATTTTTAAAAACGTTTGTTCTAGAAATAGGCAAATATAACAATGAATAGGTGCGAATCTGAACATTAGGAATGGTAAAGTATATATTACTCAAAATATCCGGGCAGTCTACCATGTTAGAAAAATTTATACAAAAAAAGGACAGAAAAATAAACACGACGAGAGGCTAAGTCGTTAAGGTTAAACCTGGCTAATAGATCAAACTGTGGAATGCCACGAGGTGGATAATCACCATCTACTCTAAAACTTAAATATTTAACAAATTTCCTCTGAACATTTTCCAAGCTGGTAATATGGATGCCATATTGAGGGTCCCAGACAAATGCTGCATATTCCAATTTAGGTCTAACATAAGCATTATAAAGTCAGCGTAGACATATCAGAAAAGTGTTGAGCATTTCTTATAATGAAATCTAAATTTTTATAAGCAGCAGATGTTATATGATTAAAAGCGGTACAAACGTTAATTTTGAGTCAAATATAACCCTCAAATATTTAAATTGAATGCATCTATTTAGAACCATATCATCAATATTATAATGGTATTAAATAGGGGATGCTTTCTTTGTAAAACTCATAACATTACGTTTCGATAAATTTAGCGGCAATTTATTATCTTAACACCACAGATTAATTTTGGAGAGCTGTTGCTGTAAAAAATGACGGTCAGATATACAGTCGATCCGATCATAACAAAACATTTGCTTGAATATTAGTGAGTGCATCATTGATAAATATAATAAACAAAAGGGGGTCTAGAACTGATCCCTGCGGAACCCCAGATGTAGCCACCACATTAACCGGATTAAAGCCACGAAGTTGTACATTTAAAATTCTATTACTTAAGTATGAGGTAAAAAAGGCAGAAAATAAGATGATAGAACTACGAATGACAGTTTAAGTAACAAAAGGATATGATCAAGTCTATAAAATGCTTTAGATAATTCTGTATAAATAACATCCGTCTGACTACCTTTATAGCCTAAGAATACAAAATGAAGGTTTGTTGTTGTGGATCTGCCAGAAATAAAACCATGCTGCGAAGATGTTATTTACGTTTTTGAATGAAAAGAAAGGGTATTATATAGAATAACTTCAAATAATTTGCCAAAGTTGGAGAGAATTACCATAGGCCTATAATTTTCTATATTTAATTTGTTCTTTCTTAAAAATCGGACAAATTTTGGATCTTTTCCAAAGTATAATTCTTTCTATCTCCAATAGTTTTCCAGATAATTCCTGTCAAAGTAGATCTGGGGGACCATGTATATTCTTGTGGAACAGTAACACAATTTGGTTCATAATTCAATTTATATGTCTAATGTTTAAATTGCTCTCACTATTTTACGATCAATTTGGAGTACAATTATTTCTCTCTCGTAGATGATTTTATTTGAGTCATTTTGTACATTTAAAATCATTTTGAATTAGCTTAATACCTCTAAAGCTATATAAAACTGAAGTAATATAAAAAAAAATGTATGTTTAAAAATAAAAAACGGCCTCGAACAAAGGAAAGCAACTATCTCAAAAATTCCAACGTGGGCAAGGAAATAAAGATTCCAGGCTATCGAAATACAGAAGCAGTACCCCCGATGATCTCCCAGCACGAAAAACCGACCAATATTTATACGGCCAATCGATAATTATTGAAGTCCGACAAGAAATCCTACTTAGAACAGAGAGTCCGGACGTGTAGTTATCTAGTTGGCCTGGAGCGTACACTGAAAATATTTAATTGGAGAGCTGCACAGTAGTGGCTAAGTGAGTGACCACTTAAGACTGTTATATAATAATTGGTTCTTTGATTGATCGTACATTGCTGCAGAGACAAGATGCAAGTTCTCCTGACGACTTGGCGCGGACATGCTTGGACAGGACAGGTGGAATGTAAAAGCGTTTAAGGACTAGAGCCTTTTTGTAAAAATCATCTACAGGGCAAGCGGTTAGTCTGGACTTGTACTGATTCCTCCGTGGGAACATCCTTCCAGTTTACAAGCAAAAAATTAAAGAGGCTAACTTTTCTCTTTAAACTGGCATTTTATAGACGAAGAATCGTACTTTTAGTAAGATAGTTACACTGAAAAGAAAGATTACTACTGTTACTACTATTATATTTACAATGTGTGTAACATAACCTCCAAACAATATTTTACTACAACAAAAATGTTGCCAAATACTACAAAAACGAAAATCTGAAAAATATACAGTGTTCCATTAAAAATTATATAGTTTCGTAACCGTTACCGTGTTTTTGAGAGAACCTGTATATTTGAAAGAAAAATGGTTAAACGCACCTCTTTCAACAGTAGCTTAAATTTATAACATGTCTGGAACAAATTCGAAATAATGTCAAACTAGCTCTGGGACACCCTCTATATTCTTGTGAAACAATTTTGTTCATGTTGCCAAATACTACATATATTTGTAACATTTACAAAAACTTGTATCCGTTCATTGACACAAAGACTACAAATTTATCACTATTTTTGTAACTACTACTTCAACATTTATAAAAATGTAAATATTTATTTAAAATTTCCAGTAAATTATATATAATAATTTTACTACTATTTTAACTTACTGATATTGATTTTTAAATTTTAGAGTACGTTTAAATTTATTCACTCTGAAGGGTGATTATCATCTTATTAAAACAAACACATGTTATTTAGTTCATATATAGGTACTGGAAAAAGTAAAAGTACTAAAAGTTTTGCGAGTCTATTGACACAATGAGTGCAACAATTTACTAGCATTTTTGTAACCCCCCACTTCAAGGTTTTATAAAATATCTGTTAAATACGTTAGTAATTACCATTGAATTATTAAAAAAAATACACGTTGGTAGTTAAATATGTTAATATCCATATCCACTATTCTCCTGATTTTGATGCATCAGATTTCTTTCTCTCTTCTGCTTTCTATCGAACAAAATTGACTGTGAATTTTTTCACTTTCAAACCATTGGATTTCATTTGGTGTGGAATAGGAAAAATGCCAGATCATAATAGAGGGGAATATAGCTTTTATTTTATAAACTTTGTTCATTAAAAAGAAATATAAGCAATAGAAACTCTAATAACTTATACAACTCAGTAAAGGGACCATAAGCTTTTCCCTGTAGTTCTTTTTTCATTGTAAGCAACAAGTGAGATAGACGGTGAGTGAGGAGATATTTTGAGATATAAGTAAAGCAAGAAACAAGATATATTTATGAAGGGGTCGAGTAAACAAACGAAGTGTTCAGCTTCTTCAAGAAGTCGCCATCTAGTTGATTATATTAAATGGAACACACTATATATTTTTGCATACTTGGATTCTATGTGTTGTTTTAGGGGAACTTGTATCAAGCTTCCTTAATATCTATTTTCAATGGTCTTCGAGATATTCCAATTCTATTAAAAAGAAGTTGCTTTTCGATAATCTAATAAAAATTACCTATCATTTTTCATTGTGCAAACTTAGGTATTGATATTTATAAAAGAAATAGGGGAATGCTTATCATTTGTTACAGATAGTTTTTAAAAACTGTTTAATTTATTGTTGAATTTGCTTATTTGATTGTTATACCGTGACCTCGGTAACTGGTCGCTTCCAGTAACAGAATTAAAGTGCACACTCCTAGCTTAGCTGGAATTCTTTGGCCTGCTCTTGTTGTTCTCCGGATAGGTTCTGTGGGGGCATGCAACCAATTACACTTGGAAGATCACTATTACCCAAGGAAGGGTTCCGACCTTAGCGGTCGTAATACTAACAATAGGAGCCGAAATCAATAGAAATACTGATAGTGAGTTTGCCCCACAACGCTTAGCTAAAGAACAACAAAGGCAGGTCAAAAAATCCCCGTTGAGATTAGAAATGTACGTAATTCTGTTACTAGCAGCGACCAGTTACCGAGGTCACGGCATAACAACTCGGCAAATTACTACATACGTAATAATAGCATCAGCCGTGAAAGCCTAAAAACCACCCTGTATATTTATTCAAAAACTGTTATAGAATTTTACCCTTTATCTATTCTTATTACACTTCCCTATGCCTATTGCATTTAATTTTTTTGTTGTTGATGGTTTTTGTGGTAATAAATCAAAATTATAAAATAAAATAGCAAACTTAAAAGCAAAACAACCAAATGAGGACTTAAAAAAAAATTAAAAGAGATGGGTATACTTACTGCTGAAAATCCTTGAAAATAGTTACAAGTACAGTAAATCTTTTACGTAATTTTTTCTAAGTTTTAATAAAACTGATGCGACTATAAAATCATAAATGTAGATTAAGAAAATAAACGGCCCTAACAATAAACCCTGAAGAACTTCTATACCTAATATAAGTATATGATTTCGAAAACTATAATTTCTTTCTGTAAATAATAATAAAGCAAATAAAACAAAAATGCAATTGCTTATGTAAAATTGTATTTGACTATAATAAAATTTTTAAAGACTTTCCCTACATAGAACAGAGTATTTTTTCATGGCATAAGAAATGCATGTTCTATTCAAGATAACAAACCGTTAATTTTACCTACCCACGTTTTACCAAGCGTATGTGTTCCTGCCATTGTGTTTTTGTGTAAAATACCACTTAAGACGGTTCCCGAAAGTGTCACCTGTTCCAGCAGTTTTGAAGCCACATCTTCAGTTATAATTCCAAAAGCAAACCACACCGTATTTGGAGACTTATTTTCGTTAATTTACATGGCTCTTTATTTATTTTTTTTCTGTTGTGTTGGTCATTCCATACGACTATTTCGGGACGTGGTCCCACCTGCCCGTTTTTATAGTTCTTTAGCGGGAAATTTTCTGTTTGTAATATCTGGTACACCTGTCAGGTCCGAAAAGGCGATTTTATTCGATCTACATACGTGCAGTGTATGCAGGTTGGTCAACTAAAAAAATCAATCAAGTCAAGCAACAGAAAAACTCGGTTTGACGCTCAAGTGTGTGCCATGTGTGGAGGTAATGATAAAAATTAATTACCGATATGCATTACGTGAGCTTGGCCAATTAAGTACTGCATTTTTTGTAATTCTGTACAAGAAGAATACTTTTTAAGGCCTTAATTAGACATTGTTTTTGAGCGGAGTTTTGTTTGGTTTATTTAGAAAATTTTACAACGCGCAGCTGTCTGATTAAAATTGCTCGAAGAAGACTTGCTACTTCATCATCTACACACAGGGAGTGAATTTTTCCAATGAATTAACAAAAAAATCAGTTATGAAGAGACTATATGGGAATACATTTAGAATATTTTCAATTAGTAAGTACTCTCTAATGACTGAACACAAAAATAATATAAACGAAACACTGTAAAATAGTTAAATATTATCAACTTTAACATTCTGCAACGTTTAGTCGAAGTATTTGTAGACTAAAGTAAGTAAACACCCTGTATAATAGAAATAAAAATACAAGCAAGTACTTACAGAAAAGGCTACGCTGAAAATATGTAAATAAATTAGGCATTTCGTTTGAAAATTATATTTTATCGGTCATCTGAGTATTATAAATCATGGAAAAAAAATAAAAATCACTACCATGCTCAGGTTAAATGAAGATATTCGAATTACTGATACTTCTACCATAACTTAGGGGATATGCTGTATTCATTATATTCACAAGTTTTCAGTTTTATACGGGATGATTCAGAATCGATACAAATACAATTAACTAAAAAAAAATCAAGAGGGCATTTCGGAAAATTATTTAAAAATACATTTCTGCACGGCACTGGAAACTGGTTCACTGTAAAACCTGATGTTGTGTAAGACAAAGCTTTCAGTCGATGATCTCGGCGACAAAAATATAGAAAAAACATCCCAAGGACATTAAAATTTTACAACACCTGTTTTATATCAGCAAATTGAACTGCTTTTGTCGCTATTGTTATTGTTATTTAATAATGCTACAACAAGTGTTCAAAATTTTGTAAACCGACGTGTAAAAATATTTGGGTTCGTCTTATCCAGTTTCTGTTAAAGAGAGCCCAATGAGAGTGTACATTTTGTAACATAAACCATCCCTTTGCCTATTTAATAAAGTTAGTCTGCACTGAGAATTCAACAAGAGCGTTTCATTTCATCAGTTTCTACGAACTAACACAAGTGTTCCTTGTCCGATTTGAAGTTATTGGCATAGATGAACCACGTGTATTATACACCACACTGTTGATTAGGAAATTTCTTGTACTTGTTGAGAGATTTACCTGGTACTTTTCCGGAAATTTTCTTCAACAATTTAAAATATGTTCCTCAGCTGTTGCAATACGCCGTAGACGCCCTGGATCTCCACCTCTTCCACTGCCGCGGTAAAAGTAGCTGCATTTGCATACAGACTGCTAAAAATGTTGTCTTATTTTTAAATACCCACATTTTGAGGGTCGCTGGTCAAATAAAACAGAGCACTGGCGTAACGCAATAAACCATATGATCCATCCAAAACGAGGTTGCCATATCGTGTGTGCTTTGGGAGGGTGTCATTATTATCCCAAAAGGTTGTACATAAGACATACTTTATTGGTAAAGCAAAAAGATGTGGAGTTAAACTTTGGTAATTATTTACATTAGCTGAAACTTCTCCAGTCTTAATACAAAATTTGGTACCCCCCTATTTTCGAGGGTGCTGAACACGAATTACTTTTGTGCGGTCGAGTGTAGTTTTCGGACTTTTTTTTAATTCTAACTTTTATGTATACCTACATTACATTAGGTTGAAGTTGTAATATTACGCCTATTTATTTTGACAAATGTGACGTCATGAAATGAAGATAACAGAGAGTTAAAGATATTGCAACATAGAGGCTACAATTTAGGATTTTTGCTAACAGTATATTCGACCACACAAAATTAATTGTAGATTCGTGATTCGATAAAGGGGCGATAAGAATTTTATCATTAAAATTGGACAGATTACCGCTGATAAATAATTACATAGACATTAGTGTAATACTGGCAACGCTGTAAACCACGCTTTCAATCTGCAACACTTATGAGTCATAAAAATCGAAATGTAGGGTCTGGTCAGCGGTCCTCAATAAGTTTTTTTTTATTAAAAAATTACGAAATTTATTTAAAATTTGTTTTTATTTCTGATTTTCGCTAAAACTATTAATTATGTGTGAACTATACTGCTGGTTAAAATATTTGTACTTATTTAAGGTTCACCCTGTATAGCAACTCGGATTTGATGGATATAAGTAATTTTGATTTATGATTTTCCTGTACAGATGTGCCAAATGCAGCTACTTTTATGGCAATGTGCAGTGAGTACAAGAAATTTGCAACCGAATCGTGACATAAAGGTCCAGGACGTCCACGGCATATTGCATCAGTGTGGCCTATCATATATGAGGCTCAGTTATATCCGTACCATATACAGCTTGTCCAAATATTAATACCAAGAGATTGGACAAGGAGGCCCGGTACCCAAGCCGACACGATCTCCTGACTTTAAATCCTTCAAACTTGTTTTCGTGGTGATATGGAAATGGAGGATATTATTGATGATTTTCGAAAGCGTATTAAGCCGCTGCAATAACTTACGATTTTAAAACGGACAAGAAGCAAAAGCACATGTGTTAGTTTATAGAAACTGGGTTAGACAGGCCCAAACTTTTGTTGTTATTATTTTATTAATTAATAACAATAGCTGCAAAAGAAGTTGAATTTACTGTATAAAATAGGTGTTATAAAATGTTATTTATTTCTTTCCTTGGTGACTTCTTTCTATTTTTTGTCAGGTCGCCAATTGCATGCTTTGTGGCCTTATCAGGCTTTACGGTGGACCAGATTCCTGTGCCGTGCAGAAGTGTATTTTTAAATCATTTTCGAACTGCCCTTTTTAATATATTTTTTACAAAATTGTATTTCTAAGGGTCCCCTATACAAAAAAATAGATAACTTCTAAATATTAAAGATACGCCTATTTAGATAAAATGATAAGTAGATAGATTCTGGTAAAAACTAATGCTAAGGTCTACAAAAGATGCATCCCAGAAATTTTCAAGTACAGTTATAAAAAAAATCAGATAGTTACTTTCAAATGCTTACGTACGTAAAGTTTCATTAATATACAAGATGCATCCACCAAAAAGCATCAAGAAATATTGTGCAGCAAAATTGTTTGTTGTTAAAATTACATGAATCAGCATATTTCACTTAATGTTACGCGTTCATAAACATTAATTCACTTCGATTTGGAACATGAATAAATTTACTTAAAAACCGACCGATCGATTTCAGTTGTGCCGGCTACCCCGGTCTCCCCCACGTCACCAGTGGAAATTACACACAACGCAACCAGAATTTAAATAACGACCCAGTCGAATAAATTTCATTTAACCTATTAGCATCTTCAGCTGACCACTGGGTTCACTGGGACACGAGAGGCAAAAGGTCAAGGCCTCGGCAAGGTCACATTAAGTGCTGGCGGAGAATTATAACTACGAAAATTACTTCCTAATTCCAGGGCCAACTTAGGCGTATGCGTCTGAGCAGGAGATGCGAATAAAGCGCTTAATTGGTATACCGTTTTTGTAATAAAAGATGCACAGTTTTTCGTATGATCGCTGTAAATGTTCTAAACGCCAATTAAAAATAAATGGCATTAACTGAAACCTCGAAAACTTTTAGATGCAAGAATATTCGTTTATTTTATTATATTTAATGAAAAATAAAAATGACAACTACAAAATTATGTAAATGGGAAAGACATAAAATAGAATCATAAATTTGGTATCATATCATGTCTGACCAATGTAGGTAGTGTAAGCTGAGCAATTTGCATGCAAAATGCATTTTCTTCTAGAAAAGCAGCCCTACAGGTGGTATAGCCTGTCAAATTTTGAAGACAACAAAACTACCAAACACAATATATGTATTTTTTGTATATGAGCCCAATAACTTGGGAGGCAGTTATTTAGTAAGTTTATTAATGTTCTCTTAAGGTTTAAAGATTTTCCATCTCGTCGTATTCATTTTTTTTTCATCTCATTATGGAAACAGATAATTATGATATTGAATAACTGAAAATATCTTGACATTCATGAGTTTAATGCTCATGTTTTGAAAGAAACTACTTAAGCTATTAACTCAGCTAGTTAATTTAATCTTATCTACTGGAAATTTTCTGGAAGAAAAGATTAAGATTACAAAAAATACTTCGGTTATAGATAATTATCGCCCGATTAGTATTTAGTAAAGCTGTGGAGAAGATCATCACAAAAACAGCTATATGAATACTTTGAATCACATAATTTTTTTTGGTGACTCACAATACAGATTTATATGTTCCCGATCTACTACACAGGTTGTATACAATGCCATTAATAATGTAGTTAATGAATTAGATCATGGCAATTCTGCTGGAATAATGCTCTGTGATTTATCAAAGGCATTCAACTGTATCTGACACAATATCTTATTAGAAAAAATGATTCATTATGAAATTAGAGGAACTTCACTTTCCTACCTTAATGATGGACAACAAGTTGCGGTAAATGATGGTTCTATGTCCAATTTGTATGTCAGAAAATATGGTGTCCCAGAGGGTTCTATGTTGGGTCCACTTTCATTCATTGTCTATATTAATAATTTATATCAGTATATGATACCTCATAAATCGATATTATTTGCTGCATTCTAATAAAATAAATTCTAATTTAGTTTCCTCCTTTGGCATGGTTTCTATTAAAGCAGAAAATGGTTTCTTGAAAATAAATTAAAACTAAAATGTAAAACTTCTTGGTATAATTTTAGATAATAAACTCATATACTTAGGTCTGTTAAAAAAAAGTTCGAGTTCGTTATTCATTCTTCATCAATTAAAGCATCTAATAAATCTTAACACTTTTAAAAATTTGTACATATCAGTTATTTTACTGTGGAGTAACTCTTCATACGCTTTGTAAATATTTCGAATGCAGAAAAAGTCTGCTAGATTGTTAGCAAATATTGGACATATAGATCAGTGCAAAGAATACTTTATAAAATTTAACATTTTGTCTTTACCCAATGTATTTATATTTCAAACCAATCAATATTAAACAAATTATATAGTAATGGTAAACTTGTAAGAACTCTTCTACTCCATAATGACTGATTAAATCTTTTTAAAAGAAAGTTATGGTCGTATCCTTTAAATGGGTGTATCAGTACGAAACGACAAAAATGTCAGAAAGCGAGGATGAATTCTTTCATTGTGGTTTATGTATATCTGATACTATGGGTACCATATGAGTATGTTAGCTACATATGGTGCTTAAAGTTTGGAACAAACTAATCAGAATGATTTTAAACAACAAAGCCTAGAGTAGTACTACATAGTAACAATAGTGATGAATTAATACTATATTTAAACAATACAGGTTGCTTCTGTAAAGTAAACGTACAAACTTTGCATTTATCTACATTAATAGGTAACCGATTTTCTTTCGCACTAGTTCTCAATAACATTCACAAGATCTTACAACGCTTGGCAATCATCAAAGCAATTGATATTACAAAACAATTTTGCAAATCGTCTGTAAAGAAAAGACACTTTATGTTTCAAATTTAGAGATAGATTATTGACATATAAATTGAATAGAAGCGGCCCAAAGTTGGATCCTTGAGGTATCCCAGATGTGGATATAAAAAAATAACTGTATGATTTCTAAGATAGTAAGTACTGTAATTTTACAATTTTCAGATTTCTTTCGCTGTTGATCGGTTGTCATGTTCTCAGTTTAGATTTGTTGTCCCTTCTTTAGGAGGAACTTTCAAACTAAAACACAAGTATTATTTCATCTACAATTGCTAGAAATCTAATCTAAGTACACTACAAATTGTACCTATTTGTTTGTTCCTGTGCAAACGCTTTTAATTGTATCAGTTGTTCAATAATAATCATTATTCTCCATTACACGTGGGTTATTGACATTGACAGTAGCCTTAACAAGCACGCATTTCGCAAAAAACGCACTGTGGGAAACTAACCCACCCATTAGGCCGCCTTTCCACATAGCTGGTTTTAAAAAGTATTTAAAAGACTTCGAACGCATATAAGGAATAGTGGTTTCGAAAACAGATATCTATTAATTTATAGTCGTATTTTTATTAATATTACCTTCTACAAATCCGGTTGTTAATTAAAGCAACAGGTAGCTTTTACCAGTGAGACACGGAATTTTAAAATACTGTAAATAACTGTCAAGGAAACCTCGTAATATATCTGAATTTTGAAGATGTTAGCGAAAGTCCCGTTTGATCAGAGCGGCCGGGTGTGGGAGGGAGTGGGTCTTCGTTTTATGTCAGTCAACAAGTGGTTAGGTGTGGTTTCCTTGATATTAGTTTTGTGTAGCAGGTACAAAAATTTGGTCAAGGAGGCTGATACCGCTACATTTTGTTTACGAAAAAGACGCGCATCTCCAATCACGATAACGGTGGCCTTGAGGAAATGTTTCCTTGACAATCGTACGTGATTTGAAAAATATTTTTGTTATTGGTTACAAATTCTAATATCAGTTTTTTATGTTTCAAAAAGATTTAACAATACTGCTAGAGCTGAGAGAGCCACTCATTTTTGTGATACAGGGTGTGTAAAATAATAAAAATAAAAATTTGTTATAATATTTTTTTAAATAACATTTGATTAAATTTTGACAGAGATACGTTTTTGGTAGGACAGAAAAAAAAACCCGGGTGTTATTAAATAAATGGAAGAATGCGGAGTTTTACACATACAGAATTGAAAAATAGTACAGATATAGCCTAGTTGACTTTACAAAGCTAAGAATGGGGAAACCCAACTTAGAAAATTAAATCTCAGGAGAAATGCAGCAACTAGCGCCCTCTACTTTGTACCAAAAAACTAACACTAGCGTTTTTAGCATTTCCAAAAACGCACCTGTGTCAAATTTTAATAAAATCTATTAGCCATTAAAAAAATTACAACCAAAATTTGATTTTTTTAAATTTTGAGTGACTCTAAGACATGCATGCATTAAGTAAACCTCACTTATTTTTCAATGTTCTACCAGTCTCCTTTTCAAATTATAATCATAACGTTTTTTATTACGCTGTCCCTTGTACTCTCAAAGAAAAACTTTATTTATTAAATTTGCCTATAGTTACAAAGAGATTTCTTTTGTTTTTACTGTATCGGATTGTGTTTTCAAATTTTAATAGCAAAACCATCAGGTAGGGCTCGTCCACAAAAGACAACATGTTTTTAAGTTTATTGATGATAAAAGCTATACTATTCTCTATTAAAATTGTAATTCGTTCATATACGGGTTGTCCTAAATATGACTGCCTTTATGTTGCTGTATAATAAATTGTATTAAACGTAATTGGCTTAACATTTCTTTTCTCTGATCACATCAATATCAGCCCCCCCTTATTTAGGATATGTTGCGGTATTTCTTGTCTATGCACTTCATACGCTTGATTCAATCTAGTGATGTCCTGCAGCTTTTGAGCAGCATTTTGCATTGTTCCAAGATTTGTTTATTCTTTTAGGGATAAGATTTCGCATACACACATTCATATTTAAATCACATTCTTAAATCCACAAATTAATATAATATCTGCTAATTATTTATTTGAATAAAGTATTTTAAAGCAAAACAATGGATAACACGTCTCTGCCCGCTCCGTGCCATACACTAAACTTGACACTTATCCCAGTTACTTCATGAGGCAAAATTTCTTCAGGGTATTCTATTTCGAAATAGATTACTTTTTTTTCATATAAACGTGGGTCCAAAAATTATTTCTACGCAAGATATACCCACTTAAAGGGGTCACTTTGATGATGATTTTTCTAAATAACTCAAGTAAGTGGCCTTGGAAATAACTTGGATTCACGATTCTATGAAGAAAAAGTAGTAGTTTTCAACAGAACGTTTTGGAGGAATATTATCATCTAGTCAGTCGATCAGTGGTCGAGCGGTTTAAGGCGTCAGTACTTGAACAGATGTTGCCTGTCCGCTGTGGCTTCGATCCCCGCGGCCGGTAGACCGTATATCAGCTATATTCGTGGAGAGGATTGACAACCTCTCTACGGAGTGGAAGAATGGCTTGGGTCAATGTGAGAGATTGATACCGGTTGATATTTGACCACCCTTCTAATTAATGAGATTTTCCAGATTTCCCTCATTCCTGTACTGAATGGTACCCATGTAAGTCGTTCCTGAGCGCAAATGCGGCCTGTTTATTAATAATAATAATATTTCGCTCCCTCTCTCCCACAAGTCTCCGACTTCTAGTCATCCTCGTGATTAGAATGAGAGTAGAGATATTATTATTATAGGACACCATGTATACTCATCCGATCATAATCCTGCTGTTGAAAAAGAAACAGTAGCGAAAGACACCGTGTTTGTCAATAACAAAGAGAACATTCTAAATTGGTCACTTACCTAATTGTTTATTCTGTACGGTTGGTTGAAAACTGAGCAAACTGCTTGTACAAATTCCAGCACAGTTTGATGTTGAGTTGACAGATAGCCGTGTTTGCCCAAGCAGTGTGGTACATTAAACAATGCTAAGTGTGAAAATTAACATGGCCAACAGCTACGTAGAATTCCTCCAAAGACAAATATACGGTGGCATACACCTGTCCTGTCGAACACAAAAATTCATTCAGTAAAAGAAGTGGCGAGGTATTACTTTTTATGGGCTTGTGTAAAAACATAAAAACTCACTTTAAGGCACAAATTGGTAGCTGGGAAGGTTTAATTGCGGTGAGCATTTCTCATGGAGATGCTATTACGCGAAGTGTTTTTTAAATAATTTCTAATCACATGCGACATCTCAGTGTCAACAGTAGTAGCCATTTCACAGGGGCTGGTCGAATGCCTGATGCGTTTTCAAGAAGTACACTGCTTTACGTGAAATGAATATTCAACTAAAGTTGAATAAAGCATAACATTCTATAGATGCATGACACAGTGGCGGATAGTATCGTGAAGCAGGTGAGACAATGCCTCAGTATGAATTTGGACGTTATAAGTAACAAATAAGAATAAGTAACTGCTTAATATAATCATCTAACCTATGTAATACATTCAGTGACATTAGAATATGTTAGGTGTCGTATTTACAATAGTTATTTCTGCAGTATGTGGCATACTATATTATAATGTGGTATAATCATATAAGTGTGGTAATAATGTAGTATTCCACGTATTGCTTACAACGTTTTATCAACATAGCTGTCACCGAACTAACGATAAAGGATTATTAGTATATTTCAACAAACTATGCAAATCACAGAAGCTTTCATCTCTTTAGTGCTATTACTCAATGATAAAGACAGAAATATCACTCAAGAAGAATATCAATATCAAAAAAACACTTAAATTTGTTTACAACCCTGAAACGAAAACAGAAGGGTACAACTACAGGAATATCTAGATTTTTAATGAATACTGACGAATTTCTGCTCATGAAGGTAGCTATATTACAAATAATGTTCTTTAGTAAAACAGTTTTATAACCAATCACTTCACCATGTGAAAGATGAAGAACTCTTCTTCCAAGACATGATATCCGATACTAAAACAAGTGGCTAGAGAGTTTTTTTGTAACATCTGGAAATATTGATGGCTTCGAATACGTCGAATTAAGAAATAAAAACTGTAATCATGTTTGCTTCTTTATTAGATATAAAGCTGGTAAATATACCAAACAACATATTCGTTTAAATACTATTGGCAATATGTCAAAATTGGACGCACGATTTCTTAAATGCCTAATTCAAATGCGTATATTGGGCACTGTTTTCAGCGATCTTTCACCACTTTAGCCGAATTTGGGGCATATTTTTTGAACATAAAAAGACATGGTGGCTGGAAATCTAATCCTTTCGCTAAAGGCTACATTGAAACATCTACTAAAAACAAGAAACAAACGGCCATGAAAATTCTAGCCGAAAGCCAAAATATTCCCTTGGAAGCCGAAAATATTGCCTCAACATCCAAAGACATTTAAATAACATCTAAAATAATATTTACATTAAAAATATTTCCACCTATTCAAGCAAATCGTTAGACTTGTCAGGTTGTTATTTCGTTTTTATTAAGTTTTATGTGTCAAATGTGAAAACAGCAATGTCAGGGGTCTCAAGTTCAAGTACCACAGTGCTATTGACGAAGAACAGGGAAACGTGAGAAATACTAAAGATAATACTAACTATTTAATAATAAACGTACTTTTTCAATGTTTATTTATGATGATAAATTATTCGTGTAACAGTAGCTGCAGCGTCTAACTCCAAATTTAAATAAAACGTTAGTTACAGTCGGTTCTTGTGGTTAACCAAATCCTGTGTTTAATACATAAATATGAATATCTTACTGGTACTGCAAAATTAAATAAGCTATTTTGATGATCATGTGGATATGTTTTTGTTGTTTGCTAATTTTTCATAATAAAATTGGTCATCATATTTCTTCAAATTGCAAAATATTGCATACCTTCCTTCGAAAAGTTATTACTATCGGCTTGAAGAAAACAATTTTATGAGAAAAAAATGAAGGCAATTTAAACTTAGGTGTTGAGGTTTTAAAAAAACTGTCATTAAAAAAAATTATTAGGAACTATTTAGGTTTTCGAATTGTAATGATCATTTGTTCGTAAGTATGGTTTGTCACCAATGAGTGTACTCGATCTGAAATTTAACAGAAAAAAATCAACATTAAGATTGTGAACTCCATTAATACTAAATTTTCGTAGTATTGAAAAAATTAGTCCTAGTTGTACAAGTTGTAACATGTAAATGAAATTGTAACACGCATCTTATTCGTTGCTTAAAAAAAATACAGTTTCACAAATTTTCAAATTCCTAATCTATATGTTTTCAGAACAATCGCAAGAAAACGAATTGAAATTTTAACTTTCAACACCCTGTATTTCCGAAACTATCAACTTTCGGATAAGACACCAATAGTCGTCATTTGGCGTGTAGTAAATTCAGCTTTTGGATTTCCCATTATTAATTAATCACTCTGTATAAATAAATGAATTGCCAATACAATAGAGACATTTGTTTTTTGTTAGTTATCAAGCAGGTATATCGCTAATATTATCTACATATGCTATTACCAGCTTTTATTATGTGCAATTAAACTTGAAAACCGCAATGCTTGAAATAACTCGAAGTGGATGTTAAATTTCCCCTCGATAACAACAAATAAATCGTTTATACGTAATGATAAATGCCGCGAGAGAAGTTATATAAAAAATTGTCACGTTTACGTTGTATAAGAATAAAAGGAAAATATGTTACCCAACGATGTAAAAAATATAATCCTTATACGTCTACTAGTATTTATGATCTATAAGATCAAGGTCTCCTTGGCATTGAAAACGCCGTCGTGATAGGAAACTTTATAGCTGAATCGGTTGCAATGTTGTGTACAAAATTCAGTTCGAGCGATTTTTACTGCTCGACAAAGTCAAAAGAAACGTCGCTGATGGCGATATGCACATATTAAATCTTCGGCGTGCTAAAAGACACGTTTTTACGGCAAGGGGGTACTCTAACGTCACCTGTGGCATTTTCAACGATCGTCACGGCTGGAGTTGGAGAAATCCGATAATGAAAAACGCAACATTAAGTGGAAGTGGTTTATAATGTGCGTCAGTCAACGATATTTTCGAATAATTGCTCCTTGGTCAACGCTACCTCATATAATTATTGATTTAGAGGAAAAACGTCTAATTTCAGATCATTTAAAAGAAATCATATACATACAGGGTGCCCAAATTGCAGGGACCAAACGTTACCAGTTGATAGAACTCTTTAAAATAAGAAAACAAATTCATAAACATGAGTCAGGAAATGCTTAGACATTGACTAAGAAAATATAAAGTATTTAAGAAAAGAAAGTCTGAAAATATAGTTATACATACATGGTAACACAATTCTTAATTTTGCTCCACAGCAAAATTTTTCCACCTGTTTTTTATGCTCAGATCAGAACATAAATCTCAAAAACATTAATAGCCATAAACTAACAATAAGTTTAATATCGATATTCAATGTGTTCAAAAAATTACGACTATAAATTATTTTCAAGATGTATCCAATCAAAGTGTTTATTAGAACAATTATTGTCTACATTTTGACAAAAGAGCACTTTCTATGTTCTATAAGAGCAATATAAAATCAGTTTTACATTTAAAATTATTATGATTATCAAAATTTGTTTAGAAACAAAGCCCTTGAGGTTAATTCTGTTCTACTATACAAAATAATACTCAACTTACCTTTTGCCAATCCACGCAACGATCATCTTCAATAATTTCGCTGCACACCTTCATCTCAGACGCAAATGTCATAGGTCAGTGTAGCATCTTATTATTATTGTTATATAAAATATCGTCCCGTTATACAAATGCGGTGTTTCCAATTGTGTTGTCAAATTGCGTTCCGTTTGTTTTTCCTAGACGTATACGACAACAAAATTGCCGCGGAATTGTCTGTACTATCCCGCAGCTTTCACAGAGTTTTTTCATCAGTTTCAATGGGAAAATCAGTACAATACCTCGCGTTATTGTGAAGACAATCGGTAAAGATTATCCGTATGTTTCAGATTGATATGTAGATAGATTTGAAGGCTTGTGAAAGTAAGAGCAGGTACTGTAAACGACAAAGTTTCGGTGCAATAAATATACATTATTTAAAAAAGTATCCAAAATTTACATATAGCGGTCGCGTTTGTATTTTTATATCTTTAGTTGTGAGAATTTTTTACGTTTTTCATGGTTCACGGGACATTGTCAATTCATTTTGAATAAAAACGCGAAATAGAATTGTTTAGTGAAAAGAAATTTGACAAACAATTGGACAAAAATGAAAACTTACTTTATGTAAACAGAATAATAGGTTTGTTTAGTGTGACGTCACATATTTAGGCAACTCGCAACAAATTGTCGTAGTTGAAATTGTACAAACTGAATTATTAGCACATGGGAGATACTAGATTATTGACTTCTTACATTGTTTTCCAATCAGCATTTACTAGAACCAGTCAAAACCCCCAACACTTCTGGCTTTGACATCAGCTATTTCATCTGATGGTAAGAGCTGCACTCCAGATTTCGCGATTCCCTGAGGATCTCCTTCCATTGTTGCTGGTGTTATTATTTCCAGTTCATGAAATGTTCTGTCAGCTTTGAATTTTTAGTGCCACGTAGTATCAGCGTTAAACCTCTCACAATTTATAACATTCCGTAAGGTATAATTATATAAACTATATATTTATCGCTTCTATCTGCCTCCGTTGTTCCCCCCGATGTTGCTATCAGTTTTCCTCGAGCGTATTCCTCTTCATCACGACTTCTTAGCATGATTTCCATTTTTTCCGGGGAACAGTACGTGTGGTTTATTTGACTAGGTGAGCTGTTACGGAGTACAGCATGTCGCTAATGGCAATAGTTAGGATTTATAGAATAATAGCGTCTGAGTCACGAGAAAGAAATGAGACAGGGCTGGGAAGACTAACTTACACCGAGAAAAACGTAAGCTGGATTTAAATTGCAAACGCAAGTTGAGTGTAGACAGATCTTGTTCATTGATAAAAGTAATATCAAAAATCTATTCGAATAACAAGAGATTAAATATGCATTCGTATTAGTTTAAGCTGATAATGAATTAAAAATCTACTCTACAGCTTTTCTAGATTTGCTTTAAATTAGATCAGTCTTGGTATGAGCTGATAAACTCAAAGCAAACGCATTTGATGATAAACTAAAAGCTACTCTATAGTTTTTGATTCCTTAAATACACTTTGTCTACCTTCATTTAGTAATACGAATTTTACAGTTCCATTAATTACATTTGTGCCGTAAAGAAAACGTTTTTATTGACATTTTTCTGTTAAATAAACTGCTAAGCTAAGATTTATTATAAACATTAATAACACACTTTTTGTAATTAGAAATTTGTGTACCAGTGATTGAACTGTTTAAGTTCGAATTTACAATCGTTAAATCCATGTCTGACTTCATCATCTTCTTTGTTTTCTGTTTCTTATTCTCTAAAGAATTCTCAACATAGCCTTCTGGCCTAGCAGAATATGTCCAGCCATGACGCTTTAACATCTGCATATCAGCACTGCCGTCAACTACAATGGTAGTTGAGGACTCTTCTAAAACAATGTTCAGTGCATTCGGGATTCCTCAATCCAAGCTTTGTTTCAGATACTTTCTTTACCGTGTTAGTTTTACATCATTCTTCAACCTTTTGGTACACCATACCGCACCTTGAATTTTGTCAAAACTAGACTTGAGATTGCTCCATTTACCGTTGCTTATATATCAGAAGGTAAACTTCTATCAGAATCACTCATTTTGAAAGGCGCTTTTTAAACTTATGTGTCTGTTTGATAAAGTCTTGACAGTAGATATGCGAAAGGTAACATAAGAATTTGGTTCGTAAACCTTTTCTCTATTTATAGAAACTGCACCAGTTTCCAGTCGCGTCATTTGACATTTTGGCCAAATATGTATATATTTTCGTGTTATTAAATGAAAGCATATAAAATATTGTACAATATTCCTGTTGTAAAGATTCATAATACTACGCTCTTGTTGTAATATGAATCTTGACAACATTTATATATTGTAAGTAGTTATTTATCAACTAGCGTTAAATTATGTCATTCTTCATTCTACACTCTTATCTTGTGGTCTACAGAAACAGTGATAAGTCAATTTTAATATCTCTTCTATTCTTAATATTTAAATAGATTTGTTAACCATAAGATTAAATTTTATAAAATGGATGGTTTGTAGGTTGTCAAAAGGGCAAAGCCGATCTAGGTTTCTGCTCATGGCAATGAGGCGAGCGCTGAAAGAGGTTAATGTATAATAACCAGATAGGATATTTGGGCTATGTGTTGTTGTTAACTAATAAAATCCATTAAAAATTGCAGCAACAGAAGCAACAACATCAAGAGTTTCAGTTTCACCTGTCACTGACTTCACATTCTTAAATAAATTGAGTTGAGTACAAATACGGAACAGGTTCAAAGATTACATACACTATCACTGTGTCTAATGATGTAAACACGCAGATACCTAGAAGCAGCATTTCTATCATTCCATGATATTCAATAGATCTAAAGCTTGTACTGCCATTTTTTGAACTATTCGCGTAGCGACATGCGCATTAGGTCAAAAATGTCAGTGCTATTTCCTTTGAATATGATTGATTATGTTTCTAAAAAATTATTGAACATAAATTCATGCTTTTAATTCTGATCAGTATAAACTAACACTTCTTCCAGTGTAAAGTCAGACTATGAAGAACATCATCCTACTCTCCACACTAATGTTATTAACGATCCTAGTAGGCGAGATATACAGTCACTGTCTTATGCAACTAAGCTTTTTGTGCGCTCTCCTAAAGACATTTGCAAATGAAAAACAATAAAATTGACAGATTACAATTGCCGTAGCTTTAACAACTGTCATGAGACAAAAACTTATATGTTGCGTTATAGATAGCAACGGGGGGACGTGTAGGTCATAAAAATGACTTATTGGTTTCAAGTACTATTTAAAATTAATTTGTTTTTAAGTACAACAAAGAATAGTCTTTAAAAAGTCAAGTTCCTTGATTACTTTTTGATATAGAATACATATTTGCTATACTTTAACCTTTTTAGAACAGTGGACAAAAATAGTTTTTGTAGCTCTGTCCATACAGAAATTTAAGTAGAAATAGCAGTCCTCCAATTCATATTTGTTGCGGAATTTAGGAAAGGTAAATTGGTGGGCAAAAAACATTTAATTTAAATTAGAAATACCTGTGTACATTACAATTTTTAATTTCCAACTTTGTAATGTTAATGCTTCAGTATTTAGAAACAAGAATTACAAAATATACCACAAATTTGTTTAATATACTTGTCGAAGTATTCCTTTACTTTTAAATCAAAGTTTATGTAGCAAATGTTGAGTATTTATTTATAATTTAACTGATTTCAGTGGTATATAATATCCCTAATTATTTATCAACACGTCACGAAAATGATTTATACTCTAAAGAAACCTCAAAACCACTACCGTCAAAATTCCACCACTAAATCATAAGGAAGTTGAGTTAAGAAAATTAAAATAAAATGATTTTATAATTATTATTCTAAATAATTTGTAAGGAAAATAAAAATGGATGTTCTACTTTATTCTACATTTTTAACTCCATATGTAGCTATTCTTATAAAACTTTATCGATATTTAACCGTGTTATATTTTATATGTCCATTCTAATAGATCGACATCTGTACAGGGTGATTCAGATCTTATCTAAAAGAATTTGGGAATAGATGCATCATGAAAAAATGGAGTCAATATCGTAAAACAAATTTTTGCACTAAAGTTTTTGTAGTATGTACAGTGTCAGAAATGGTTTACGCAGTGGCGGCTCGTGGTAGAGGTGAGGCCCAACCAACCTATTTTAATATAATAAATAGAAATAAATTTTCACGTAACCCCTGAAGTAACATTCCTTGACGCGTTTATCGGTTTTAATTATAGAGATCTTCGCCAATAGTACTATTACAACCATAAATTAAAAAAATAAATTACATCAGGACTTAGAATTTTATTTACAATAGAAATAAATATTTATCCAATAATTAAAAAAATGTTCCTACTTCATTCAAGAACACTAAAAAATATGAGACGACCTAAAAATAAATTTTGAAGGTACCCAGACTACTTACCTATTACTACATATAAAACAAGGCAGTTAAATTTTCGTTTTCGTTTGCCTTCACTTTTAACAAAATATGTTTTGAACACTTGCTTTATATAAAACAAATCTACTCGACTGTCTTTTAAATTTGCGAATTTATTCATGTCTTCATAAAATTGAAACACTTGTTGCAGGAATTATTACAACTAAGCAAAACAATGTGTGTGCTTGCGAAAATACCACTGTTAATTCGTTGTATATTTTTACCGATTTTTGAACTTCTAAATTACGAAATTGTTCGTTTCTGTACAAAATATAAAGTTCGTTTTTCAAGTTTTTGTCAAAAACGTTTGCATACATTTGTAGTAAACTCTTAAACAATTCTGCATATTTTTTGCATATTCGTAAATTTTTAGAAATCTACTAAAGCAAAAAAATTAAAATTGTTTAAATTTCAAAAATGAGTACTTAGTTGAAGGGAAATACAATCTATAACTTCGTAGCATAGCATTTTATAGCTCAAAATTATTTCTAATTTGTCGCAACTTTTACCCCGTTTTACTCCTAATTCAGTAATATTTATCGCATTATCAAAAATATTTTTAAATTTTTCTTCGTTAATTGGTTTAGAGCAGTAGTTTACATTTAAGTGTTTAATTAGCAGAATTTGGCAAAGTAAATCTGTGCACGCCAAATGTCGTATATCTTGATCAAATTGCAAATTCAATGTTTTGAAATTGTTTCACAAATCTAAATATCGTGAGATATTTTTTTCATATATTTTCAGGTATTAACAATATTGTGTGAAACTAACTACTCAGTGGACAAAAGCCCCAACCTGCGTTGAATTACATCCACAATATCTACCTAGATGTTTGGTATCAGAGAGCATGCATATGACTTCATTGATAGGAATTGTAGGAGATTTGATACATATTAGCTTAAAATACCTTTCTTAAACAGTAAAAAAATCGTGAGATATTATTACCTATCGATAATACCATATATTTATATTAGGTATATCAACTGTAGTCTTACCCTGTAATGAAGTTAACTTTAAATTAATACTTGCCTTGTCGTTAAAACCTTATCACTTAAGGCGGGGATTTTGTAGAAAAGGAATTGCACAGCCTGAGTGAGCGAAACGGCGAATCAATCAGACCTATGAGACAGTATACAAACCGTATAGGCCCGAACCACACGATTCCCTGAAGTTTATCGTGCATTTTGACGTACGTAAAAATGGAAGACGTGATATATGTTATGATTTTACTCGAGGACACAAAATGTAAAATTATCAATAAATATTAATCTGAAAGTGACACACAAGTTGTCCCGGCTAGTGAGCGAAGTAATTTGATGGCTGTGGCTATGATAATTTTGCCGTAATTGTGACATATTGGCGTAGTAACTGTGTGGCTAAAATTGAGGTACTTTAACATTTATTTTAATTATTCTTGTGATTTTATGAGCAATGAAAATTATCTCACGCACTAGCGGGAACCTTTGTGAATACGTTGATATATAATAATAACCAATTATTTCAATTTTCTTGGAGTTCTGTGTCCTCGCTTGAAACCCTGTTAGACGGTAAAAATATGTATACAAAATCCCAACCTTAAGAGTCCGTCGCGCGCTTGAATTAAACCGATTTTTAACGCTCGGCCCATAACACTTATTTAGACAACAAATAAACATAGCGGTCCAAATAAAAAAATTATCGAAAGACAAAGTTGTTTCCTAAGGCTGCTGTATAATATTTTTTTCAAAATTAGTTTTTAATTATTTAAATTTAAAGAGTAAACTGTGCAAGATTCTGAAGTTGTAGACGTTCGGCATTTAGCATAGAATTTTGAGTAATTTTGGTATCGTTGCAAAGCTAAAAGACAGACTTACTTCCCTCGTGTAACCAATTTTCGATTTAAGCCTTTATTTTTAAGTAAATAAATTGTAAATATGACGATTTCTTGCACAGTTTACTCTTTAAATTTAAATAATTAAAAACTAATTTTGAAAAAATATTACACAGCAGCCTTAGGAAACAACTTTGTCTTTCGATTGTTTGTTTATTTAGACCGCTATGTTTATTCGTTGTCTAAATAATTGTTATGGGCCAAGCGTAAAAATTCGGTTTATTTCAAGCGCGCGACGGACTCTTAATATTGAGAATATCTAAGAAATCACATTCAACTAGTCAACCATTGGAAATTCAAAATACAATTAAAAATATTAACACAGAAACAATCGTTTAATCTCGTTACACACAGTACGTCGTCCAACTTGCCGCAAAACAGTACGTACCATGTACAGCGTGTTCAAAAATTAATACCAAGGGATTGGACGATTAGGACCGGTGCCATGGCCGCCATGATCTCCTGACTTTAAATCATTTGTACTTTTTTTGGTGGAGCTATTTAAAAAATGAAGTGTATAGCACCGAAGTGGATACATACTATTGATGATTTACGGAAACATATCATATTTGCCGCCAATAACTTACGAGTTCAAAATGGACAAGAAGCAGAATCATTTGTGTGTGAAACTGGGTAAGTCGGGCCCAAAATGTTGTTGTAACATCAGATATGTTAAATTACTTTATTAATTAAAACCACAAATTAAATCTATTAATAATTAATAACAATAGCTGCAAAAGCAGTTAAATTTGATGTATAAAATTGACATTATAACATATTGTTTGTTTCTTTCGTTGAGCATTTCTTTCTATTTCTTGTTCGATCGTAGATTGCTGTCTTATCAAGTTTACAGTGCCGTGCATAAGTATATTTTCTAATCATTTACGAACTACCTTTTTTGATTCTTTTTACAAAATTGTATTTATAAGAAGCCCCTGTACACTCAAAAATTGTTTATAGATTAGTTCTGAATCACCATCTATAAGATATGTGTCAATTCCATGCAATAAACGATAGATATATTTTTCAAGAAGAAAAAAAGACTAAGTATTTCTGTAACTGATGAAGTCCCAAAATGTATTATCTAATTTGTTAAGGTCCTTTTTTACAGTTCTTTTATGGACCCATTAAAGATATAGGTGCTAGTAGATGTTATCTTTATATGGAGTGTTTCTGTTGTCCAGAGACCAAGAAATCGTAAATTTTGTATCAAATGAAATTAACCGTATACCGATGTTTTCCTTCAGAACTTATAATGAAAAAGAACTAATTATAAGTACCGTTGATATAACATCTTGAAAAACATTGTCAACAATAATTTTTGTGTACTGTAAGTTAATTAAAAGGCAGTTGGTCATAAAATAATAATCTATCATTAGAAACAAGATATTTAGCAGTTTTATTATATGAACTGTTGTAAATAACCTATAATAAATAATGACATAAACAAAATTTAATATATTTTAATAATACAATCTATCAAAGATAACAAAAATGTAGTATAATTTTTAGCATCACAAAGATTTTTTTCTTTCTTTAATTTTTCCTGAGTATACGTATACATATATAAAAACAATATATCCTCTTCAATTATCTATTGACTACAGCGATATTGTTTCTAAGAAAATTATTTTATTACCGCATTTACGTTAATGGTGCATTCACGGCAACAGGCTTACGCTGCAAGCTACCAATGTAATCGATCTGGTCGATTGTGGTTTTAGTGCTGATGATAATGATGTAAGTATTACCACATTAACCCAAAGCAGTTGGAAGTGACGAATTTTGGTTAAAATGGTGACATATTATGTAAAAATTTTTCACTACGATTCATACCTAAATCAGTTCTGGACCTTTTTCAGATATAGTTCAGAAGGTGTAAGTTGTATTTCAGAAAGTATCGTTTACATTTCAGATAAATAATCTGAAATAATATTATTATTTTGGAAAAATCAATTGTAATTTATAACAGTGGGTTGTAATTTAGAAATTATAAATACAATTTTAAGGCGAAAAGCATTTATTTATGTATGTCAAAAAGGAGCAGGTATTTTTCAGAGCTACTAACTAAATACGGAATAACGGAATTATAAAATTTAAAGTCTGTTGTAAAGAAAATTTTAAGAGCTTTCAAAATAAATATTAATATATTTGGGGGTTGACAATGCCATTTAAATATTTTGGGGAATGATTACCCTTGCTTTAGGAGTCAAAAATACCAGCGAAGAATGTCCCTTTTTAATCTAAAATCGACAGGTCTGAGCGTTTTTTCACAATCTTGACGGAGTTCCTGAAAATGGCTCTGTTTCGTTTTCATCTGGCCACCCTGTATATCAATACGTACAAAACTTTTAACCACGTGCTCAGGGAGGTCTAGAAGACAATAAAGAATTTATTTCGCAATTTCCTGAGCATTTTTTAATATTGGAAATGTTTACAGACTGAACAGTGTAACGCTATACATATACGATATACAGAGGGCATAACCAAAATTTAAGAAATGTAGAATAAAATTTAAACCTTGAACACCCACAAAACATTTAGGTGTCTAGTATCTTCAGTGTTGACCCATTCTTTCTGACTCACTCATACAAATACGATTAAAATAAAACAAATTTGGATCACTATGTACTGTTTTTTCAAGGCCCATCTGATCTATAATGACGATTGATTTGGTTGTTCGGTCGCCGATTGCATGCTTTGCCTTGTCAGGTTTGACAGTGGAAAAGTTTCCAGTGCCGTGTAGAAGTATATTTTTAAATCATATTTGAACTGCCCTTTTTTGATTTTGTGGATATTACGTGGCATAGATCTGTTATAGTAGTTGCTTACCAAGAATATTTGCTCCATAATCATTGCAATCGACACAAAAATGTCGTATTAGTGAGAATCCATTGGAAGTACAACATAATTTCTTTCTCTCTGTCGCCATATTGTGAAGAAAGAGAAAAATCTTAATTAAAAATATATACAATATAAATAGGTGAAATGATAACAATCATATGGATATACTTACTTTCAGACAATTTTATATACAGTTGGTTGCTAAATTCATGAATATAGAAAACATTTTGAAGTTATACTTCTTTGCGCCCGTTAGACACATTGGGATGGGATGTTGGTCGAGAAACCGCGTCACGCTCAAAAGGAAGAACAAATTTTTTTTTTGTACGTTCAGGCTTTGAAAGGAAGTTTTTTTTTTTAAAGAAGTATAACTTCCACCGTCTGGTCCGACGCAGACCCAGTTTTTTTTTATAAAATTTCTAGCAGCATAGGAAATATAAGGTTAACTGAGGGCGCGTCAAAAAATTACCATTATGTACTATATTTCACGATAAAACTTTCTCCGAATTAAAATATACTGCTTCCTGATGGACAAACCAACTAAGCAAATCCTAATGTCAGTACTCCTATGTAGGCTGATTACGTCCATCTTATTAGTTTCTATTAGCCCATCCACATTATTTCTAACATGTGCAATACAGAAACATTTTATTTTTAGAAAATACAATTAAACGATTTTAAAGTTCTCTAAATAGAACACCATGCAACACAAAAATTGTATAACGAATATCTATAGAATTTTTAAGAGATTGCATTGTAACTGTGTTATAAAAATTCTTTATGATCTGTGAAAACGTTTTTTCAATAATTCTGTAAGTATTTCCTGCAAACCTTACAGAACCGCTTAAAGAACTAAAAGGTTATATAGGACGGTGCCCATTTTTATAGTATAAGTGTTGTAAGAACGTTTTGAAAATGTTCTTATAATAAACATTGCTCTATAAAGTTTGCTCTGGAAACGTTCTTACGAATTTTATAGAACAGGAAATTGTTAGCTGGGATGTTACTTGCATCGGCCACGTAAAACGTTGACTTTAAGACCAAGTGCGTGGTACTCAAAAGAGTAAGCGATTGCTGAGCCTACATGACTCCACCGACTAAAAGCTAAATTACCACGCAATAAAACGGCATTTTCGGTAATAATTTGGGCGTTTTCCGGTTCTTCCTATGGGTAATAATTCGTTAATATCCTCCGATAGCGGGTGTTAAGTACGCCAGGTTATCTATGAATTTAAATAAAACGTCGAACGGAAACGTACTTAGGCCGCCACACTGTCCAGGTTACAAACACGTTGGTATCTTCGCTTCCGCCAAGCAACAGAACCTGAATACTAATGTCTCGCACAAAGAGCTATAGGAATCGTCCGACATTTTATAACCCCAGTGGCTTTTATTTGGTCGTAATAAAACGTATATAATAATAAAAATGACGGGGGGATTCATTCTCATTCAGCGTGTACGGCGTCGCCGAATTTATGTTAATCTCTGTTTCAATTATAAATTTTAATAATCGACGGCGCATACATCAATTATTAATGATTTTATCCAAGATTAATTGGTCTTTAATATGCAGGCGTGCGGTGTAAGGAATTTTAAACTATTTGTAGTCTCTACAATTATGCACAACTTCTACAGGGTGTTTGGGAAAATGTGGAAAATCTCTCGGGTGCAGATAGAACATGAGAAAATAAGATGACAAGTTCCTATAATCTTTTTTCCTACAGGCCCTCAGATCTATTTAGAATGGCGTTATCGATGATATATTCAAACTTTACCAATTGCTACTTAATGGAGTAGGTAACGACATTGCATTTACTAATTTTAAGCTATAGCTTGTTATTACCAATTAATCATTCTGTCCAACGCATTTTGTAATTGCACAAAATCATCAAAATTATCAATTCTGTTATATAATTTCATATCATCAGCATTTAGTTGGCAAGTAATGTTAACATCACTGACTATGTCATTAATAAAAATATTGAAGAGGAGAGGTCCAAGGACAGACCCCTGCGGGACACCAGAAGTTAAATAAACTCATTCGATCGTTGACCACGGTATTCCACAAAGCTTGTTCTATCTAAAAAGTAAGACAAAGGAATTCTAATAAATTCGTTGAAAATCCAATGGTGTTTAGCTTGGAGAGTAAGATACCATGATCAAGTAGATCGAAAGCTTTTGTAAAGTCAGTGTAAATGACATCTACTTGGGAGTAAGCATCGATTGCGTTAGATATGTATTGCGTCACACAAAATAGATTTGTCGAAGCGGATCTGCCTCTGAAAAATCCATGTTGGTGTTCAGAAATATGCTTCTTTACATAAGAAAAAGTAGGCTCATATAACAGAAATTCATATGCCTTTACAACTTGCTTGAAAGCACATGTGAAACAGTGTCAAATCATAGTCAGTATGTGACAGTTGTAGATAAAATGGGTTTATTTCATGTTTACAATAACACAGTAAAAGTTTTATATTTAATTTATTTTTTATTTACTTAGTTTTATTGTTTTTTTTTAATAGCACCATTTGTTATTCAGGGTGTCTGTAAAATGTATGGATAACTCACCTCTATCCAAATATACCCTATCCTTTCCGAGATACAACCCCTAAATGGAGTTGTTACCAAAAGATTTTTTGAAAATTTGTTGAATTTGCTTTAACCACAAACTCAACTTTGGTATATGTGCTGCATTATCTGATGCTATCAAGGCGATCCATTCTAAAGAAAGTTAACATACAAGATTTTATCTTTAAATACAGACATTGCTAGTTTTTGCCCAAAAAATGTTCGATCAGAAGATTCTCACACTCACAAATTTTTTCTGTCATAGTTTACCAGTTTTGAAAAGCTTAATTGTTGATAGAAAGTATTACAATGTTTTTAATTATTAAGAACTAGTGCGTGCTAATAAATATGAAGTTTGACATTACAAATACATATGTATAAGTTAATGTTCTGGGGATGTATATTTCACATTTAGGTACAATAACATCGGTGTAAATTAGATTATTTTTTCCTTATCATAGATATTTGTAAGTGTATTAAATTGCATAAAATAAGTTATGTCCTTTCTAAAAAAACAACACACGTGTATTTGTTACCCGCAGAGATCATTCAAGTCTCAAGTATTTGATGAACTATAGTTCTTTCGTAATATAGATATTTAAATTTTCATTTGATAGATCTGTAAAAACGTATAAAAAATTGATTATATTTCATTCATTGATATGTACGTGCTGATGATATTCAGCGAAAGAGTAGTTTTCCAGTTTTACTATAAATAGGTTAAAGTAATCTCAGTTCTAATCTCAAATTACAGCGGAAACCATACTACCTACATCCCCGGTCCTTATCAGTACCTAATTCATTCATAATTTTTATAAGGTACTATTTGTAATCTTCAACGTTTTCTTATTTCCTTACCTTGACTTTGATATCGTTATCACATGATAAGTTTGCATATGATAAATAGTGCATAATAGATGCAGAATCTTGATTTATTTTTAGAACATTTTAAATGACTGGCGCCAGCTTAGGATTATTTGATAACCAATTCCTCTTCCTGTACGACTTTACCTTTTCCATAATGTTCTGAATTTTGTTCTAGTTCTTTTAACTTTAAGAATTATGATCGGAGTTAATGGTATCTTTATAGGAGATTTTTAGACTGCGATCTCTAAAGTCGTATTAAGAATTCTTAGATCATATCCAATAACTTCCTAGATACTAGCTTTGGTACTCTCTTGCTACAGTTTTTCAGCTTTCAAGTTTCTTAAAAAAGGAGAAAGAGGAAAACTCATGAATGCTTTTGGATATTTGTATCTCCAACACTATCCAAGACATAGATCTTAATGTAAATAATGAGAGTTCATATTGAGATCTATGTCGGATGGTACTGGAGATACAAATATCCAAAAGCATTCATGAGCTTTCCAGATATCGGTTTTGGTGCTGCTAATTGTAAATAACAATTATGAGATCTGTACGAAATCGCTCTAGGCAACAAATTTCAGGTGCACCTATATGATAAATAACGAAATAATAATCGATAGCCGTTTGCGCCTTAGGCTGACAAAAACGGAGAGCTGCACTATCCTCGAAAAGAAAATAATTTGGCAAGCACCAAATTAGGAGATGCTGGTCGGCAATAATAGTGACCTGCACATTGTTTTTGTTGTTGATGTGGAGTAATTAGTAGCTTAAAATAAAAATGATCGATAAGCGTGCATGTTTCAGTGGCGTGCTCATGTAGAGGACGCTATACAGTCCCACTCGTCAAATAGATCTTTGTATTTAATTTTAAAATAAAAACAATATAATATTGAAGTATATTTTTACTTATTAAAATGTTAAATAATGTATCTCCAATAACATTGCAAGTGTGCAATAATAATAATATATCTACCCCTCATCATTAGAGATGTGCAGGAGAGGGGGCGGTATATTATTATTCAGTAGGCCACGTTGGTGGAACCTAAAAAATATAGGTAAAATTTAGATTTTAGCTCTTCGTAATTAAATTTTTATTGTGTTACAATCTACATTCTCTCAACTGAATATAAAAAAGGTAGGTCGACAAAACAGACTTTTAATGGGTTCTTGAAAAAGTATAGTGTGGATACCACTTATGAAACAAAATTCATCATTCATTGACTATAAAATTTTGGGGAAAAATCCTTGGACACGTCGGTTTTTTGATATCACATTTAGATATGTATACAGGGTGAACTATGTAGATGATATTATATCATTGATTTATTATTATTTTTTTTAAGTAAAACACTCACTGTATATATTTATGCCAGTTCAGTTGACGGTCTTTCCAATGGCGTAAAAGTATACAGGGCGTTGCGCTTAAAAAGTAATGGATGACTCAATATCTACATGGTTCACTCTGTTTACTTAAAGGTGATATAAAGAAAAGCGAAAATTAAAAATAGACGAGTGGTTTTTTTCCAAAATTTTGTGGTTAATGAATCATGAATTTTATTCCATAAGTAATATCCACACTGTATAACATGCATCATATTATATACACAGGGTGTTCAATAAATAATGACATCACTTTTAACAGATAAGCAAATGATTTTATGATGTTAAAGTCCCAGAAATGTTTATACCGCCAAATGTAGCGTAATTATGTTAAACAAACAACACTGAATTAACAAATTCAAATCATCATATTGACACTGATTGTGTATTTGATTTTTCCAGTCTAAAATAGTAACCATTTAATATACAAATAAAAATACAAGTATAATTTGTGGAGAAAAGACATACATAAGGGACCTGGACCTCTCCGGATGGAGCATATTCGAATCAAATTGATCATGTTTGCATAGATGAGAATCACAGAAGCTTAATAAAAATGTTAGGTCATGCAGAGGGGCAGATATAGACTCGGATCACTATCTAGTAAGGATAGATTTGAAGATAAAAACCTATTAAAAGAAAAGGGTTACAAAGGAAAAAAGACAACTAGATATGGCGACATTACAAAATGAGAGAACCCCTAAAGAAGTATGAAGAAGAGATAAGGAAAGGTTTGCAAGAAAACATACGGATATTGGAAGCAAATATAAATGAAGAGTGGATAAAGATCGAAAATGTCATACAAACAGCAAGTGAGAAAGTAATACCAAAAAAAGAGTGTGCAGGGAGGAAAAGATGGTGGGATGAGGAGTGTATAAGAGAGGCGGAGAAGAGAAATAAGCTAAGAATTAAAGCACTTCAGTCACTACAAGAGGAAGATAAGGAAAAATACAGGGAACAAAGACAAAAGGCAAAGAAAGTGTTTAGACAAAAGAAGAGAGCAGAGCAGGTTAAGAAAATAGAGGAAATAGAGCAACATTACAAGAGGAAAGAAATACGTAACTTCTACAGAGAGATAAAAAAGGGAAAAAAGATAAAGAAGGAAGTAATATATGTGAGAGATGAAAGTGGCAATCTAATTGGAGAGGAAACAGAAGTGAGAGAAAGATGGAGGCAATACTTTGCAGATATGTTGAATGAAGAGAGTATAAGGGAAGAAGAGGTGCACGAGGAGATGATACCGGGAAGAGAAGAGGAAGGGGAAGTAGAAGAACCTACAAAAAAGGAAATAGATATAATTATAGAAGCTTTAAAGAATAACAAAAGTCAAGGGAAAAACGGAATAACAGCAGAGAACATTAAGTACGCAGGAGAGGATTTAAGACAAAGAATATACGAAATGATACGAATGATCTGGAGAAGAGAATGTATGCCTGAAGATTGGAGAGATGCTATGATTATACCAATCTTAAAAAAGGGAGATGCAACGGAATGCATAAACTACAGGGGTATATCATTGTTAGATATAGGGTATAAAATTATGGCAACGTTAATAAAGCAGAGAATAGAACCTATAGCAGAACGGCAAATAGTGGAGTATCAAGCAGGTTTTAGAAAGGGAAGGTCAACAACGGACCAAATCTTCATGGTGAAGGAAATGCTGACTACATGCTATGAGTATGGGATCAAAGCAATGGTTTTATTTGTGGACTTCAGGAAAGCATATGATTCGATCAAAAGGAATAAACTAAGTAAAATTCTGGAACAATTTGGGATACCAACTAAACTGATTAGGCTATTGAAAATGACCTTAGAAAATACTAAAGCCAAAGTACGAATAAAAGGTGAATGTTCGGAAGGCTTTACTATTGATACAGGACTGAGACAAGGAGACCCACTCTCAACGCTTCTTTTTAATTTAGTACTAGAAAAGGTCATAAGAGATAGTGAGTTGAACAGAGAAGGACACATATTGTTTAAAAGTCACCAAATAGTAAGTTATGCAGATGATGTGGCCATTATTGCTAGAGATAGTAGGGAATTAGAAGAAGTAACGAGAAAACTTGTGGAGGAAGCAAGTAAAGTGGGATTGCAGATAAATCAAGAGAAAAGTAAGCTGCTGAGAATAGGAGAACAAAAAAAGGATACAAATTTTAAATTGAGAACAGAGCATGGAGAGATGGAGTTTGAAGAAGTTCAAGAATATGTGTATTTGGGGCGCTAATAACAGCTAACTGTGATGAGGAACAAGAAATAAATAGGAGAATAATAAAAGCAAACAGAAGTTCGGCAGCAGTCAACCACTTATTGAAATCAATAAATTTGTCCAGACGAGTAAAATTTAGAATGTATAAAACAATTTTGAGACCGACAGCGCTGTATGGTAGTGAAACCTGGGTTCTCAATAAGAAGTCAAGAGAAAACCTTTTAAGGTGGGAAAGGAAGATCTTAAGAAGAATTCTAGGTGGTAAGAGGATAGAGGAAGGCTATGTAAGGAGAAATAATGAGGAAATATATGGAATGTACCAGGCACCAACAATAGACGAAGTTGTAAAAGCCAGGAGAGTGCAGTGGCTAGGGCATCTAGAACGTATGGAGGATGAAAGGGCAGTTAAGAAAATAGTAGGAGTAAACCTAACTACAAGAAAAGAGGTAGACCGAGGAAGCGATGGAGAGAGGCAGTGGCAATAGATCTAAGGGAAAAAAATGTAACGGATTGGAAAAGAAAGGCGAAGGACAGAATGGAGTGGAGGAGAATAACACAGCTCTGGGCCTAAAAGGCCTGTAAACAGCTTTATATATATATAATTTGTGGTGATATTAGTTACGCATATCTCCGCTAGTGCATGATTTAGAGTCTTGACATTTACAATGATTGTAAAAGTTACGGTAAAAATTCAGACTACTTACGTCATACAAATAAATTAATAATTATTTATATTTTCATTAAAATATTTAAGAAACTGCAACTGAGAATAATAAAACTATAAACTATATTTATTAATAACGGGACAGATCTTATTGGCATGTTGCTGCCCTCAAAATAGAGCGATTAAGCCAAATATGCCTTATCCGAATGTTGCTCCTTTTCGATCTACATTGTGTTAAAGTTGACAATATAAATCTCATGGTCCCTTCTGTCGGGTTAGACAGACGAAAGCAGCTAGGATTATTCGTCGGATACCTCACCTATGGCATACTGATGAGAGCTAATAAGCTCGAAACCGGTATATGTCTGGTGGGCGTCTGACGAATGACTCTAGCTGTTGCTATAGGTTTTCCAGGTGTAATTCAATGCTGATCGGGAGAGTAGTTGTTTCCTGGAATTCCGTGTTTGCAAAATATCGTTTCTCGCCGATCGCGATAAAGGTCGACAGCTTTCAATGGTGTCTACTGCATGTAGAACGCTTCGTGCCTGTGACATTTTCAGTCCGACATGGAGTAGCGAACGGCCGATAGATGTAGTTAGTTACTCATGGTCCCTTCTGTCGGGTTAGACAGACGAAAGCAGCTAGGATTATTCGTCGGATACCTCACCTATGGCATACTGATGAGAGCTAATAAGCTCGAAACCGGTATATGTCTGGTGGGCGTCTGACGAATGACTCTAGCTGTTGCTATAGGTTTTCCAGGTGTAATTCAATGCTGGTCAGGGCATTAGCCCGCAGAGTAGTTGTTTCCTGGAATTCCGTGTTTGCAAAATATCGTTTCTCGCCGATCGCGATAAAGGTCGACAGCTTTCAATGGTGTCTACTGCATGTAGAACGCTTCGTGCCTGTGACATTTTCAGTCCGGCATGGAGTAGCGAACGGCCGATAGATGTAGTTAGTTCTACACCGCGTACTCATGGTCCCTTCTGTCGGGTTAGACAGACGAAAGCAGCTAGGGTTATTCGTCGGATACCTCACCTATGGCATACTGATGAGAGCTAATAAGCTCGAAACCGGTATATGTCTGGTGGGCGTCTGACGAATGACTCTAGCTGTTGCTATAGGTTTTCCAGGTGTAATTCAATGCTGGTCGGGGCATTAGCCCGCAGAGTAGTTGTTTCCTGGAATTCGGTGTTTGCAATATAAATGTCATTTTCTTTATCATTTTTCCATCGAATCGACCGTATTTTATAAAATTTGGTATAGGGGGGTTTCCTGGTACTAGAAATTCGAATATGTCGACGATTTTGGTGTATCTGCTAGAGGACTCCACCAACAATAGTTTGAACCCCTTTAAATTGCTGCGAGTTTTTTGTGCTACACTGTATCTCATTTTGGACTGGACAAATGTTTTTTCCTATCTTTTGTAGTAAAAAAGGTACATCTTGTTGATGTCGCTAGAAGTAATGGTTTCTGAGAAAAACGCATCTAAATCTCATGATGCATGCATTTTATCTAAAAGTAAAGTCAAATTGTTGCGTAAGCAATGGGCTATACTGTAACAGCATAATACTTCGACCAAAATAAGTCAATTTACTTTAGCTTATCCTAAAAAAAATCCAAAAATCCACCAAAATCAAAGATATAGAGTGTCAAAATTGAAGGAATAAATCACATTTTCTTTCTTATCTTTCGATCGCTTGAAGCAAATTTCACAAAATTTTGCTTATAAATTGCATGCATCATGAGATTTAGATGCGTTTTTCTCAGAAACCATTGCTTCTAGCGACATCAACAAGGTGTACCTTTTTTAACTAGAAAAGATAGGGAAGACAATTTTTCCAGTCCAAAATGAGAGACAGTGTAGCACAAAATAGTCGATTTAAAGGGGTCCAAACCATCGTTGATGGCGCCCTCTAGCAGATACACCAAAATCATCGACATATTCGAATTTCTAGTCCCAAGCAACACCCCTATACTAAATTTTTCGATGCGATCGAAATATAATAAAGAAAATGTGATTAATTTTTTCAACTTTGACACCCTGTAGATCGAAAAGGAGCAACATTCGGATAACGCATATTTGGCTTAATCGCTCTATTTTGAGGTCTTAACATCTCTTCTACCTTTGACGATATAAAACTTTTCATACATTTTTTTTTCTAATACTAGGTACTTTAATAACTCATATTTTGGAAGCTATAAACTCTTAAGGCCACAATCATGTTTACGTAAATCATTTAGCTTAAAATTTTTATCATCGGTTAAAGGCATGTCATTATTTACTAAACACACTGTATCATACATATTGACTTTTTCGAACTACAAAGCTTTTCTTAATTTTCACAAATATTTTTAACACTTCTCATAATCAAGAAAAGAGTCGTATCGTCAACGTGTGTCCTTAGAAGCAACTTCTCCAAAGTTCAGTATCCTTTTAGAAAAAATTGTCCATTGTAAGTTTTTTTTAAATAGTGTATATATTAATACAATTTCCTTGTCACGCACACATTTGACCGGATTTTGACTAACCGGTATGTGACTAGCCCATTGTCGTAAATTAGAAAATATAAAAAAAATGTGTTTTGGCCTTAAGCGTTTGACATAGTAATCATTTTTTTCATGCGTATATAGGATCCTTATTAATATATTTAACTCATTTAAATGAAACTAATATAAATAAAGTACTAATTTATGTAAATTAGCGTGCAGTGGAGTAGGATATTATTTGATATAACGGAACAACACGCGTTATTTTAAGGAAAGAGAAGATGGAGAAATTGAAATGGAAACTTATCTCCCAGAATAAAATTCATTCGTATAGTAAGTTAAAACTAACTAAAATAATGTATACAAATATGCAGGGTATCACAGGTATGGCGTCCTTCTAAGGGATAAAAATTTCGCAATCTTTAACAGCCTTTATCTTGGAAATGGTGAACTTTTAGATATAGGTTATTTGGCGAAGTCTCAATTGTTTTGTACAATCCCCTTCCAAGGATGTCAGTAATACCTGAGACACCCTGTACATGTATTTGTGAATTTAATTGTATTTTCAAATGTTTAGTTGTTTGTTTTTAAGACGATATATAATTAGAACCCGTTTTTTCACTACGAATAACGTTAATTATTTATTACAAACATCAAAACTCAGTTACTACTTTCGAGCAACCATAAATAAACAATATATGACAGATAAATACAATTCCCTCAGCTTTGGAAACAGTTGCACAACAACAATTTCGATTAACACATCTTAATAATAGATTTTATACGATCATAACTACTCGAGATCAATGATGATTATAGTTACCTTCAAACACCAGACCATCTTTTATCAATAGCTTCAAACACGTGCACAATTTATAGACATGTTTTTATAACTTACAACATTCATAGAACTGGGATACAATTAAATTGTGACGCGGAATTTTTAGTAGAAAAAAAACACCTATAAAATGTGTCGTCTCTACAGTTTTACAAAAGTTCAATAACAATAAATTAAGTCTGCTAATCGCCCGAGTAATTAGAAAATCTCCAAACAGGCGCTATGACTCTGCATCGTCAGAATCAGCCTTAACCTTTTCTAGGCGAACTTTGTGAGACATTTTTATGGGTGTAGATTACGTAATATGTGACGTAAACTGGCGTCCTGGTCTTCAAACGCGATATATGCAGATTTTCTAACTAAACTAACATTTCGGCCTGACCTTCGATCGTCTTCAGTAAACTGTGAAATATGATACATATAGTAATAATATTTATAAGATCTAAATTATTCCATGAATTAATTATGGTAAATGTATGTCAAACAACTTTTAACATCCTTTATATACAGAGTGTCCGGAAACTACACCGATAAACAAAGACAGCAAATTCTGCGGATGATCCCATGTCTATTTGACATATATCGAAAAATGCTTCCTAAGGGAGGTAGAGCTCTTTTTATAAAAAATTAAATTAAAACATTAGAGAAAATAATCACTTTATGCATTGAAAGTAATATACCTAGAGCATAGTTTATTAAATTATAGATTATTTTTGCTAATCGTCGTATTCTTATAATTTTTGTCAGTTTGTGATATTATTTAATTCAAAATTCCAATTTTTTTTATAGAATGTTTTCCAAAACTAACTACTAAATTTTAGCAAAGAATTTGTAATTATTGTGAAAAAAAACATTTCAAATAGGTAGATCTTTTTTATCGCACGTGTGCTAGGATGTACTAGCCATTCAAGGCACGAGTACATTTTTAATTTAGGAAGTTTTGATATTAAAAATACCAAAAAAACCGAAAATAAAAAAAATACAATTTTATATAGGAAAGTGTAAAACTACTGGTGAGAGCCAATAACACCGAAACTTCATTTTTCGAATAGTAAGATTTGCAGATAATGATACATGATATCTCAGGATAAATTGGTCATATTTAAAATAGTTGTATTTAAAATCAAATTTGTAGAAAAAAACATTTTGTGTATAATGAGTAGTTTCAGAATTGATAAAAATTTACTAAAAATGGGTGGTATTTTGAAAAAATTGTCAGAAAATAATTTTATTAAAACTACCAATAGAAATTAAAAATAGTTATCGAATTTTAAAATTATCCAGTGGCGTGGAGTTTCTGGGGTTCTTAGTAATAGTGACCACTGCGCCACTGCTTTATATATTTATTATATATGGATTCACCATATTCTTATCTTTAGTTAAGTAAGTCGGAGGGGGTGGTTTTTTTAATGTATCCTCCCCGTACATACAATGTTAACTTTTTCCATGGCAATCTCAAGTGAGTTTTTTCCATAAGATGCATGTAAATTATAAAAGTTTTTGTTCTTAATCACTATAACTTTGAAGATACTGTATATAGGTATAGATACATATGTAAAATTTTAACTAATATCACAGCTTAACGAAACCAGCAACGGACTCGGGCAAATAGTTTCAGACGCGCAGGATATGGCGCGCAGCTTTCTTAGCATGTGGAGCACCATGTAACTGTCAGTATAAGCGAACGTTCGTTGAGAGAGGAACTAAGATATCAGAGACGCATTCAGTAATGCTATGTTGTTCGAGAAAATGCCTTTTGTGATGCTGACGTATTGCCCCAAAACAATTTTTAAACAGTCCTGTTTAATGCTTCTAGTTCATAAAAATTTTATACCTTCATTTTTAGCTAATTCTCCTAATTTAATGAAACCTAATATTGTTATTTTCCACCCAGTAACACATTTTATTGTAGATGTTATACCTTTTGCTTTTGTGATTTCTGAAACACATCGAAATAGGTTCTAAAGAGATCGTTTTCGTCACTTGTGAAATGCACGCATTTTGGAATTATGGTTTTCGAAATTGTCTCGAGAAATTTAAAGAGTCAAATAGGTTGCTGATGTTCCTGACAAATTTCTCAGTTTCTTTTACTTCTAAATGAAACACTTTAAATCTGATATAAACTTTCATACACGATGCTGCCATTAAATAGAAAATTTGCATCCTCAAATCCACAGATTTTATTAATGTCTCTTGTATAAAATAATCTTGCTTTCGGATTAATTTTGTCTAAACAGACCATATACAATTTATTACTATGATTAAAATTATCAAATTTCTTTTCTAAAATTTTGAGAACGTCATTAACTTCAGGGGCAATTTTGATATGCTTTAAATTACTGTAAAGTTGACGCACTGTAAACAAAATAATTTAACAAGTTTCCTTTTATACAATTTGGGACCGAGAATATATAGTGACAAACAAATATTTTTGAAATGTTTGGAATAGATGCGCCCCTTTGCCTTTCTACTATGTTCAGACATTTGCACGTTAATTTTGAATTGTTTGGAAATCTATATATGCCTCATAATAATTTCGTTAAATTTATAACAACCATGGAGATCCTTTTCCAAGAGAATTTTGAAATACGTTCTGCTCAAAACAATGTTGTGAAAAAGTTTGTTACATTATTTAAATCTTTACATTTTGTACATCCTTGTAAACATTTTAACTCTAAATATATATATCATTTATATGCTAGGTTTATATTATACAATAAAATGTGTAAGTAGAACTTTTAAAGTTGTTAATACAATCAGAAAACAATAATTTGGAGACATAACTGAAAATAAAATAATTAATAGTAGGTAACTTGTTTTATTATTATTATAAATTATTTGTATTTGCATTCTAATGTATTTTATGTCAAGGAACGTAATTAAAATATGTTTAATTAAACCTTTGCAAACAACAAAACTCACGGTCTTATTTGTATTAAATATTTCTTAAATACGGCCCTGCTGAATGTGAGAGAGAGAGATAGGAACCGGCAAGCACCCGTGCCGCTAAACGGCCTGTCTGAAATAGATCAAAGTACCGACAGTCGAGTAATTTTGCTGGTTTCGTTATTGTCTGCCAATATTAAAGTGCTACATCAAAAAAACACAAATTGTAAATATTGACTCGGTGACATTTTTCAAAATTGTAATAAATTTAGTTCATGTTCTTATCTAAAAGAAATTATGTATCACTTTGATGTAACCTTGTGAAATAAAATGAAGGATTTTCAATGTCAGAAAATCCAACTGACGGCTGGGAATCCCTAATTGTCAACATATGAGCGTTTCTCTTGAACACGTATACCTCAGTTGCTTCGGCAAAACCCCCACACCTAACAATTTCCCAAAATCGTTTGTGTTTTTGCAATTTTTATGTAACAGTAGCAAAAGGCCGAGACGTAAATAACTCGATTTCCGATTAAAATTACGTAAAGCGGTGCAAAGTGAGAATCAGTTAGGTATAATCAGTAAATGGATTTGATAATTCTGTTGTAGGAATAAAAAAAGTGGTTACCTACGTGAATCTTATGAAAATCTAATTTGATACTAGTTATATAAGGTGTCCCAAAATTAGCCTACCAAAAACGAATTGTGGATTCTACTACCAAAAATAAGAGGTAAACCCCTCTAAACGAAATATGACTCCTTAAAAGAGAACTACAAAATTATTTTTTTTTTTAATAATTATTTCCAAAACAGATCGAAATACAGCAATTAAATTCTAAATGGAGAATCACAATTAGATTACAAATCTCAAAACAATTTCGCATAATTAGTCATTGGCGTGCCAAACTGAGGGGGTCATAGGGTAAAATGTTGGGTAACTTTTTTATGTCGAGATTTTTGCCGTCAAAACAAAAAATTAAATATTTACAAGTTTACAAAAACGTACTCCTGTTTTGTGCAGTTTTCGAGTAATATTAATTTAAACATTTTGTAATATACCACACCTATGATGTGCAAGCGGTCAAATTATCCCTAGTAGGCTTTGAGAAGGTATTTATCAGTTTATTTGACCTCTATTAGGTACAGATGTTTTTGAAATTTTTTGGTGTATTAATAGGCTATATTAAAATTCAAAAATTTACAAATAATTATAAACATTACTGATATGCACAACAGTATTTTAATACTTCAAAACGTTTGATTAACACCTTCAAAAAAATTTTAAATTAATATTACTCTAAAATGACTCCTCGTCTATTGAAGTGAAGTAGGACCAGACCAGCACCAAGAGGAATATTTATCCAAGACCTCCCACTTTGCCACGCCTATGGCTATTTGTGCAAAATTATTTTTCACTAATAATATTCAATTATTATTTTCTGACTTATGTTTATATGTATAATTTGTTTTATTATTTTTTGTGCAGTTAAGTTTTTGGCAGTCTAATTTTGGGAAACCCTGTATAACCATAACTGATTTTTGAATACAAAAAGGATTATTTAAATAAACCTTAAAGAAAACTAATGAAATAATGTAACAACTATATGTATAAGCATAAATAATAATATATATACCTATAATCATTATTATTATAGATGTAGTTATTAGCATTTAAAACAGTTTTTTTATTTTTGTGAAGAGTATTAAGAAAGTTATGAAGCTAAAATTTATTGCTAATAACTGGTTTTACATTGTATATTACTATCTTTATTTTCAATTAGATGATGCGGAACGTTGTGTTACATTTTTCTGATGCTTATGGCAAAAATATTGAAACAGCAGATGATAAGGGAAGTTCGCTGCTTAAACCGGAATCTAGTGGCACACCACATTTAATGCAATTAATTTTTAATTAATTAAATGTGGTGAAATTAATTAATTAATTTTATTCAGATAACATTTTAGATAGTAGCTAAAATACGCAGACGCCATAAATTTATAAACTAACTGTTTTTTTTTCCTACAGACGAAAATGATAAAATCGTCCATGTCAGTTCTAAAGTGGCCTTGTATTCTTATATAATCCAATATGCATTCATTATACAAGTGACGTTTGTCAGTGGATGCAAATGAATCAATGCAGAGACACGTTATCAGGAAATTAAAAGAATATTTTATTACTAATTAGAATAAATTTTGCTTCATCTTGTTCACTAAAAACGTATGAGATATTTCTAATATAGCGAAACATTGATTTTATTTTTAATATAAAAATTATATTTCTCATATCTACGATATTTTTAAATAATGGTTATGTGACTTTTCTACATAGTTTATGATGAAAGTGTAACAATTATTTTTATTTCAAAGTATTCATAATAATGATACATTTTTTGGATCATGTTTAAGACGAAAAATGAAACTATAAAGTACTAGGACGATAAAGTAAAAGTCCTAAGACTTTAAAGAAAATGCTGTGGTATCTGATGTATTATTGGAGATATTCTTTGCCATTTCAGAAACCTGACATGGCAGTTTGATTAATCCAGCCATATTTATTTTCATACTGAGTTCTGGATTCATTCGGCATCAAATTACTTTTATTATGGTGCTTGTTCTAGAACATCTTGCGATATGCAATCTTCATACATTTTAATAATTCAATTAGAATAAAACACTCAAAACATGCCAAAAAGGGCTAGGCGAATTTATATGAAATTATTTCAAAATCATCCAACTACAAATCCAAGAATGTTTTTCAACGTCTTTCGAAGTCCGGCTCATTTCAGAAAAGTGCAATTCCTTGGAAGATCTTTGAGTGTTAGACCACCTGAGTTGGATGATGCTACTCTACACGAAATTGAAGAAGACGCAAATACTAGTACTAGGAAGATAGTTGTAAATCTTAATGTAAATCATAAATTAGTTTGGTCCCTTCTGAAGCATCAACAGTTGTACCCGTATCACATACAAAGGGTTCAAGTCTTACTGTATCAAGAAAATCGCAAAAAAAAATAACAAAATGTTGACTTTACCGCTGATGAAAACCGTAATGCCGATTTCAACATCGTTTCTTTTTAATTTATGGGTAGGTATTATTAGAAATTTTCTTTTTGGGCCTTACTTCTTACCAAGAACTTTAACCGGTACTTTCCACAGACATTTTCGTGAAAACTTTTTACCTGCTTTTAACTACTTGGCTATAAGCAAAAAAAGGTTTAAACACATTAAATTTGAGGAGCACTTGCATCAACAAATTACAGGTGGTGTTGATGTGATAAAAGCTATCTTGGAATTTTTGCACGTGATGTTATAATAAATTATAGCAAAGTAATTCCATTGTTAATTAACTATTTTGATAGTATTTTAAGTAATGTAATGTATCGTAAAAATGCACTTGAAATAAATCGATTTTGTTGTTAATTGGTTTGGAACACAGAAAAGAGTAAAGAAACAAAAAGTGAAGATAATACAATGGCGCATATGATAATCCATTTTATTTGTAATATTATAGAGGGTAATATTTTTTTTCTGGCAGATAATGACCGATAATACCCCACACCTCCGCCACTAGTTTCTATAGCTATTTTTTTTCATACCTACTAACATACTAAAAATACACACCAAATTTGGTTAAATTATCTCAAGTGGTTTAGATATTAAAAACTGGTTTTTTTTTAATTTTTGACACATTGTAGCTGGACTTAAGACACACCCGGTATTATGATTGATAATGTTTCCACCACGCCAAACTGCTAAATTTAAAAATGTGCCCTTGCTTAAATTTCATATTTCGCAAAAACACCACATGTCCAAGAGTTGTATCATTTTTGCTGGCTATCTATTAAACAACTCATCGTCTGTAACTAAGCTGAATAGGAAACAAATGCTGTCTGCTCATGGTATGATGCGATTACCTATGTGTACTAATTTTCTGCAATAACCCGATTTTAAGCAAAAATAGTCATTTCTGCTTATACCAACTCAAATGTTCTGCAGCTATTCTAATATGGTTAAGTTACCATTATGTATCTATTACTAGCTCTGCACTACTACACATAATTCGTGCTGCGCTGGAAGGTATATTATGATTGATAATGTTTCAACAACTTGTTAATTTCTAATAAGTCTTAAACGCAAAACAAAGGTGATTAATGCCCGTCTCTGGAGCCATCAAGCACGCTCTGGATACAACGAATTCATTGAGCAGCTCCTAAATTGAAAGCCGCTTCATAAATCATCCGGGGCTGCTTTTAAAATAAAACATATTATAAAGCAATTAAGTTTTTCGTATAAAATAATATTCTCTGGTAATTGTCTTTTGCTCTGTTAATTTAGAATCCAAACGTGCAATCTTCCCGGTTTTTGTGCACGGCCGTATATCATCGTTGCTGCTCCGTGCGGGCCACCGGGAGGAAATACGGGCCGGATTTTCCAATGGGACCACGTGACGCAATCGTGCTTTGCGAATAAAGAGATAAATATTACATAAACCACAAATTAATGAATGAATACTGACCGAGTGGTACAGTGCCGATTTCCGTCGCTTATGATGTCATTATGATGCAGTGGGGGAGATATGGTTTATGCTTTAGCAAATATACAGGATAAGGCGTGTATAATGAATAAAACTTCTTGGCAGCATTTGGATTAAAAAAATCTTATTTCGAATGCTATCATTTACATTAAATTTTGACAAAGTGAATGTCTTTTTTGTCACCTAGCTAAGAAATACTTTTATGTTCTGGAACGCCAAAGTCTTTTTCGTTGTAGATAGAACATAAAACAAATCTCAAAATAATTTGTCATTTTTTCGAAACTTATGATTTTATTAATAATTAAACAATATATCGGATCGGTCAGTGGTCGCGCGGTTTAAGGCGTTAGTACTTGAATCGAGGTGACTAGACGGAGTTGGTTCGAGCCCAGCTGCCGGTAGACCGTATATAAGCTATATTCGTGGAGAGGATTGGCACCCTCTCTGTGGGTATGGTAGGGTGGAATAATGTTAGCTTGGGTCAATGTGAGAGATTGATGCCGGTTGATATTTGACCACCCCCCTAATTAATGAGGTTTTCTAGGTTTCCCTCATTCCTGCACTGAATAGTGGTTAGGGCCTACCAACGTAAGTCGTTCCTGGGCGCAAATGCAGCCTGCTTAATAATAATATGCCGCCCCTCTCCCGCACAAGTCTCCGACTTCTGGGCTAATCCCTGTGATTAGAATGAGGGGTAGAGATATTATTATTATTATTATTATCTTAATATAATATAACATTTCAATACAAAACACTAACTATTATAAATAGGACAGGAAAGTGCCGATAATGCAGTGAGTTGTGGGGGCACGTTGTATTATTGTCAAGCTCCGTAGGTTCTGCTGAAGATGATAACAATTTATTATCAGCTGCTTCTTGTAAAAATCTTTCAATTTACTCTTTCGTTAGAATTCTGAACTTTTTTAGATGGTATCAAACTGATTTGCTTTTTAAATATGGTATTAGGTTTAGACATTTTCTGATATTTACATTTTCTTTGACATTCAGTGTACTTTTTAACATGGAATATACTGACTAAAACATCGAAGGTTTAGTTTTATGTTCGAAATATGCCAGTAATACCGCTTCGGACACTTTCTGGCTTTTCTTCAAAACCCTTTGAATTTGTTGTAGGCAATCTCGTACTTTATCGACGATTTTTTGGGGATTGTGAAACAACGCTTTTTGCCGCTTCCAATACTTCCTCTGGTAAATGCTCATGTTCACTTTCGACACTCATTCTGAAGAAAACATTCTTAGAATATGGATTACAATATATAATTCTGGCATTAGTTTTTCAAACAACTAATTTTTATTGTTTATTAGGTTGCTATCGTTATGATAGTCACCGCGCCTAAACCATCTTGATTCAAACACGGTTCAAACGATTTCAAATATAAATTAAATTGCTATACATAACACAATTGCCTTACTTTGTTTCAGTTTCAGAAATATTGTTTGTATCTCGAACGCGAAATGCTTTTGCGTTCTCGTACGGATAAATAACTTGAAGGCAAAATTACCATTTCGTGTTCTAGATACAAACTTAACTATTACGAAAAAGTTCGATCTTTACGTATTTTTTTATATAAATTAGCAACCATAATTCGAAAAATATCATGTAGGTCACGACAGGCGTATTGCGCTTAGCATTCCTTAAAATAACCCAAAAAAAAAAAACACTGGAACAAAAAGCAACCATCAAATTTTATGCAATCTGATTTAGGTCAGTCGAGTTAGCATTGTTATAAAAAAAACGTATATGTAAATATTACATTGTTTGGCTTTTTATTGTTAACCTCGATCAGTATTGATTAAACCATCAAAGGGTTAACATTAACCCAATAAATTATGACCTAGTGTATCAGGGTATTTAAAGTAAAAAATTAAAATCACTTGTCGATTACATTTAAAAGTTTGTTTGTCGAAGGTGTACATATGGTTCTAATGTATGAAACAGCCGAGGAAAATGGGCTAGCAGCAAGTAACTTTTAAAGAGAACGATGGCCAAATTGTCGCACTCCAAGTTCACATACAATCCTACGTTGTGTTCAGCGGCCATGAGAAGCGGTAAGTGCTATTACATGAGAAGGACGTGGCAGGCAATTTAACCCTAATTTAGAACATGCAGTGATCGAAACTCTCGAAGAAGACCACATGAACAGCACTCGTCGAATATCACAGCAAGTAGAGACCTCCTTCCGCACCGTACATTGCATATTATGACACACCTATTACAATCAGTTCAGTAAATTTTAGCAGTGGATTGTGAACAACACAAGCATGGGGTTTTGTTGGCGCTTTTTTGCAACAATGTGGAAATCAAGGAAATTTTCCTTTTTATGATCGCGTAACAGATGAGGTCCGATGAAAATTTACACCCCACTAGTGAAAATCAATTTCAACATCGGATCCCGGTAAATGTTAGGGCTGGTATAATCAGCGAGGTCCTTCTTGGTCACTACTTCTGCCAAGGACGAAGATATCGGCTAGCGTATGTGATTTTTTTGGAGAACCGATTGCCTGAATTATTAAACTATTTGGTATTACGATTACGGTTGCGTACATGGTTTCTTCAAGATGTGGTTTCTCCTCACAGTACCTACTCAAGTAGTAAGAATACTTTTGAAAATGTATGTATCTACAGCGATTGATTAGACGTTTTGGTTCTATGCCTTGGCCACCGCGATATCCCGATTTGACTCCAATGGACTTTTATTCTTAGTATCACATTAAATCACTCATGCCAAAAGTAAAAAACGCATATTGATGAGTTAGATTATCATTTTCAGAGTCGGTTAATGATTATGATATTTAAAAACTGCAGCAATTAGAGACAAAGAAAGGAACAGCTATATATGTTCATTAGATATTAATAATTTTTCGTACATAGATGTAAGGTCACTTACTTATTGTATTGTAACATTTTCAGAAAGATCAGAGAACTTACACAAAAATTGGTTCAATAGTGTATCGAGAAGCCGCGATTCACCGAGAGAAGTAAACATGCAAAAAATTATCAGAATAAAATGATATTTAATAGGTGTTTATCTTTCTTTGTCACGAAGTATAATTACATATACTGAGAGACCACCAAAACCGCTTCTTACTAATGAAATTTATAAAAATGGTCTATGGTCATTATGGACATAGAAGAAGAATGAAATAAATTCTTTCAATATTTCATTTTGCAAATTGTTATATTATTGACGGTTATACACTTGCATCCTTTACAGGTAAACGTCATCTGAATCCATAATCAAGTCTTATCGAATTTGATTTTAAAACCTCAACAGAAACTTGAGATAACTGAAACCGATGTGGTTTCCGAACGAAATTAGTTAAATTTCCTCTTTTACTTCAAACAAATTTATCTACGTTAGTTTATAATGGAAAAACATTATAATAATTTGAATAACTGTAAATAGTACTTCCATTGCCAGATTAAAGTTTCAGCAGCAATAAAAATATTGTTGCCGAACTATACCTTGTCAAGGCACCGAACCAACTAACGCAAATACTGCTATTGTATCATTCAAAGTTATATAACTGTTTTTAATAGTAATAAATGTATATTTTTAGATTTTTATTAACGATATTGCTTTTGATTCAAATGTACATTTTTTAGGTATTATATATTATGATAATGATATGAGAATATTTTGTTCAAAATAATGAGCTAGGCGCATTTGCAAAGAAATTTAGGTAGATTTAGTAAACTCCTGGTGTATTGTTAATATATGTTTCATATGACTACATGTTGATATAATTAAAGATTTAGGGATTTAGTTTGATCGAAAGTTTTCTTTAATTCAATATATTAATTATAGTTAAAAATTCCCTTAAAAACCTGAATTATATTGCGCGGAACATGTTTCCACATGTGTCAGATCTATGGTGGAATATATATTTTTTTGGTCTGCTGTTTATCCTAGTCTTATATCGCATATAGGAACAGCGCTTTTCCTTAAATGTTTGGGTAGGGATTGTCCATGATTGCTTGATTGACCATTGATATTACCCAATCGAATGGATGGGGTTCACGTGCTGCTTAGCCGTCCGACTCCCAATGTTGATCTTGATAGTGCTCTTCCTCATTTTTGACAAAGTATTTGGTAGTACCATAATGAAGTTCAAGCGGTACGATGGATTGGACTTCTTTTTGTGGAGTCAGTTAAAAATTGAAGTGCTACACTGTTGATGATTTATGCGAACTCATCATAGCTGCTGGCATTAACTTACGAGTCCAAAAGGAACAAGAACCAGAAACATTTGTGTTAGTTCGTAGAAACTAGGTAAGACTTACCCATGTGTTAACACGTGGGTGGACAAAACTTGAACAGTTGTTGTAACAAAATATTTTTGTCCGTTCATTTTTTATTACACTTTACCGCCGTGTCGGTCGCCGACTCATTGCTTTGCCCTGCACAAGGTCAGATTTTACAGTGGCCCGGTTTCCAGATCCATGTAGAAGTATATTTTTAAATCAACTGTATATTCAAAAATTTTTTTGGATGTGCTATGAACTACCCTATACAATAAAATTTGTTGGAAACCATGGATTTCCATATTCCGCAAATGAATGGGAGACATAAGCATATTCAACCATCAGTTGTATTAGTGGTGTATATAATATCTTTTCCCCTCATTCTAATCACGAGGATTAGCCCAGAAGTCGAAGACTTATGCGGGAGAGGGGGTTGCATATTATTATTAAGCAGGCCGCATTTGCGCCCAGGAACGACTTACGTTGGTAGGTCCTAACCACCATTCAGTGCAGGAATGAGGGAAATCTGGAAAACCTCATTAATTAGGGGGGTAGTCAAATGTCAACCGGTATCAATCTCTCACATTGATCTAAGCCAACATTCTTCCACCCTACCATATCCGCAAAGAGGGTGCCAATGCTCTCCACGAATATAGCTTATATACGGTCTATTGGCTGCGGGAGTCGAACCCACAGCGATCTAGTCACCTCGATTCAAGTACTGACGCCTTAAACAGCGCGACCACTGACCGATCCATATAATATAATGTCCGTTGCCATTAATAATGGCACTCTTTAAAATGAATTTTGTGATTTTTTTGAACTGCTGACGTATTCCTAATGAAATCTACTTTCAACTATTAACAGTAGTTAGTTAACTCATTCACCAATAGAGATTTATTGAAATTTCTACAAAAATTGTTTTGAGGTAGTGTCATTATTATTACAAACGCATGTACATATTTATTATTTTATTGTTAATTTATTTTCTACTGTTTTTTTATTTTTTTGTCATTTTAATAATTCACTGTATTCTGTTATATATGTTTGTAATTTTTGTCATCATTTTTTTTGTTTCCTTTTTCTTTTTCTATTCGAAATGTTACTAAAATGTTGTATTTTCTCCTTGTCCTGTAATTGGGCTGCTGTGCGTTGGATATTTTATTAATGAATAAATAAATAAATAAAAATGAATTAAAGACTGTGCCATTAAAGACTTTGACAGATGTAGCAACTGATTTCCAAGATATTCTTCCTGTAAATAAACGATCTCCTTCCGAGGATTTGAATTGTATAACCTTCAAGAATATTTGAATATTCTTTTGTGGGTATTACTTCATTTATCTATGTATGTTTATATTAATTTGTATAATTTTATATATACTGCTCCCTTGGCCAATAAAAGGATTAAGATTATTATTCTTCGGTGGGTTTTGTCAACAACAGCGCCACTCTCCCCCACGCGTCCGTCCAGACCAGCCCGTAACGTCACCTAGGAGGCCTTCTATGAGCACATGTTGTGCCCGCTAGACACAGTTACAATGCGTGAGCGTGGCCCACTGCGTAGGGCAGAGTGATGTTTGGCCCCAATTGACTTTTAACTCCATAAGTGGCTCGCCAGTTTATTCATCTCGGACTCCTTACTACTATGCAATAAATTAAGTTGACTTTAAATGCCGTTTTGGCTGGTAGTTGGTTTCCTCAAAGGGCGCGAGAGTAATTGGTTTTTAATTAACGAGGGAAGTGGGTACTCCTCGATGGATTTGTATCGCTTATATTAATAAAAATAATGATTGCTTCAATTTTATTGCACTTGCTTCAATTAAATTTGAGCGTATCTTGTCTTTCGTTAACAAGATGAAATTTCAAATTGAAAAGGAAAACAATGCCTACTCATTTATACTGTTTCGTGTCGCATTTCGTCTAAATTGTATATCAATTTCAGTGTGTTTGTGATATAACGTACTGGCATTATTGGACCGTAATGGAAATTACAACAGTGACTGCTGCAATATAATAAGAAAATACTTTGTTTACTTGTCTCGGTGAAAATAAAAAAATGACTCAAGTTTCAGGTTTTGATATAAAGAGCAAAATATAAAAATACCGATTCATTTTTATCTAAACTTTTCAGAGTAGTTTTTCTCCAACTGTCACAAAACTATTACTTTTTCCATAAGGTAGACATTTGAGATTCACTGAGAAAAAAATGGTATCTTAGCAACAAAAGTATTCTATTTTAATTTTAATAGCCAAAGTTGACACTTAGTCAATTAAGATTCAATTTATAAAAGTTTATTCAACAATATTTACAATAATTGTTTATCCGGAATAATATTAGATACACGGTTTAAGGCGGTGATTTTGTAGAAAAGGAATTGCACAGCCTGAGTGAGCGAAACGGCGAATCAATCAGACCTATGAGACAGTATACAAACCGTATCTATAGGCCCCAACCACACGGTTCCCTGAAGTTTATCGTGCATTTGGACGTACGTAAAAATGGAAGCCGTGACATATGTTATGATTTTACTCGAGGACACAAAATGTAAAATTACCAATAAATATTAATCTGAAAGTGACACACAAGTTAGTAAGTAAGTAAGTATATTTATTGATCACATAATAAGTACATAAAGTATATATAGTGATAAGTCATACTTAAAAAAGGTAAAACAACAAGTAACAATAAAAATTATATAGAACATATTAACAACAAACAACAATATAAAAGTTAAAACATAATTAAAAATGAACTGTGGGAGCATCCATATATTCACGAACAGAATAAAAACAGTGATCGAGCATAATTCTTCTAATATTTTTTTTAAATTGAGCATTGTTTAGCATTTTTACATGTACTGGAAGCTTATTGTAAAGATTCAAATTTAATGAATTACGTTGCGATTTTTGCAACCTAAATTTACAAGTTTGGAGTTGATTAGCGTTTCTTGTTAAATAATTGTGAACATCCGAATTAGTTTGATAGGAGTTAGATTTTTTATGTATTTCAATCAAAGAATAAAATATGTAAAGCGATGGCAGGGACATAATTTTTAACTTTTTAAATAGAGGCTTGCAATGTTCAAAAGGTCCGACTCTACAGATTATGCGTATAGCTTTCTTCTGGAGTTTAAACATACGATTAGCCATTGGAGCATTATCCCACAAAACTAATACATAACTTAGAAATGAGTGTATAACACCATAATCGGTCAGTGGTCGCGCGGTTTAAGGCGTCAATACTTGAATCGAGGTGACTGGATCGCTGTGGGTTCGACCCCTGCAGCCGGTAGACCGTATATAAGCTATATTCGTGGAGAGATTGGCACCCTCTCTGCGGGTATGGTAAGGTGGAAGAATGTTGACTTGGTTCAATGTGAGAGATTGATACCGGTTGGCATTCAACTACCCCCCTAATTAATGAGGTTTTCCAAGTTTCCCTCATTCCTGCACTGAATGGTGGTTAGGGCCTACCAACGTAAGTCGTTCCTGGGCGCAAATGCGGCCTGCTTAATAATAATATACCGCCCTCTCTCCCGCACAAGTCTTCGACTTCTGGGCTAATCCTCGTGATTAGAATGAGGGGTAGAGATATTATTATATTATTATAATAAGCGTTAACCAATGTTACATTATCCAGACACAACCTGAGTCTTCTTAATAAATATATCTGACTTGAAAGTTTTTTACAAAGACCTTCAATGTGATGTGCCCACTTAAGAGAACTATCAATAGTGATCCCCAACAGTTTTACATGCATATCATTATGTAAGTGATTACTAGAAAATATAATAGTTTGTGTTTTATCTTTATTTAATTTAAGGTTATTTGAAGTAAACCATGATTCGGCTTTAATTAAATCATTTTCGGCCAACCTCAAGACTGTATCTCTATGTTTATTAGAACATGTCAATGTTGTGTCATCTGCAAATAAGATACACCCATCCGGATACATGTGATAGTATAAGTCATTAATGTAAATAACAAATAACAGTGGCCCCAGTACGAACCCCTGTCCTATATGTCCTGGCTAGTGAGTGAAGTAATTTGGTGGCTGTGGCTGTGATAATTTTGCCGTAATTGTGACATATTGGCGTAGTAACTGTGTGGCTAAAATTGAGGTACTCTATCATTTATTTTAATTATTCTTGTGATTTTATGAGCACTGAAAATTATCTCACGCACTAGCGGAAACCTATGTGCATACGTTGATATATAATAATATGCAATTATTTCTATTTTCTTGGAGTTCTGTGTCCTCGCTTGATGCCCTGTTAGACGGTAAAAATATGTATACAAAATCCCAGCCTTAAACATGCATTAAAATTAAATAAATCATTGTAACTGCCGCTACCCTCATTATTGGAGCAATTCTCAAAATAGTGCAACGTGTTTCCATTAACAGTTATATTATTTTCAGATGTTGTGAAATCAGAAATGACAACAGTGCTTGATTTATCATTACCACTATCAACTTTCAATATTCTTTTCGCAATATTTTCTTGATTCAAAAGTGTGTCTTCAGTGTAGCTTTCTGCCACAGTGCTCGATCTCCATCATCTGTGTCTTTTAAGACAAGTGAGGTCACCACCACCGTCAACTAAAAACGTAGCAGACGTTCGTCATAATGTCCACTGTGTTCTTTCCAGTTGTCCTGCTTTAAAAATGTTACCACTTCCTGCGAGACGGCACTGATTTTATGAATACTAAACTCCATTCGATAACATTTTCCACTAACGTATCTGAGATATAATCGACGTTCTACCAATCCGGGTGGACATAAAGCAAGATACTTTCCATAAAAATTTAGATAATTGTCTCCCAGAACAGTAAAAGAACGTGGTCCCTTGGTTTTGGTATTGGAAAGTTTTACAATTAAGGCGGATCTCACATCTTCAACATTATCAATTGTTAAACCGACTAATTTATCAGAACAGCACGTGCCTGCACCTTCCAATATTTGGACGACCTATAAAAATGTTGTCCTTTTATTTTTAAAGCTTTACCTTCATCATCAAATATAAATTATCAGGTGCACTACTCAAAAAGTAATCAATTTGCTCCTTATAAATATTCGCGATTTTTTCGGTACATATCCCTCAGTTGTCTCTTGAGCAAAGCACGTAACTTTGAATATTTGCTTATATCTATCCCCTTCTTTTTATCAAATGTTGACCGCAACATTGACATTGTGAAGGATTCATTTCATTTGCTAAGTTTGAGAAATACATCATCAATACATCTTCTAAATACAACTTATTTTTTTTTCTTTGCACCAAACCATACACATTCATAAATTTCTCGAAATTTCTTTGGGAAAAAATTCAAAGAAACCTTTTTCGCACACTCCCGTATCTCCTCTGGTACACCTAAATTGAACCACAAACAATCACAAATGAACTCAGCAATATAGCGACTAATGTTTGACAAAGTAGATGTCCATCACTACATCGATACTATTTACCTACTTTGCTTTATTATTCAAATTTGGTTTGATTAACTTCAAAGCACAAACTAATTATTAAATGGGGATATCGATTTGATAGCCACAAAAATCACACTTCTATTCCTAATACAACAATATACTATTTTTTATGCCACTATTGTATCTGTCACATATCATCAAAATGCATTGCTGAATAAAAGCAATGATTAGTGCGTTTCAAGTACCAACTATCGCCCAATCCACCTTACTTTTGTGCCGTGTAAGGTCATGCAGAGTATCGCTGGTAGAATCATATTTGGCTTAACAATGATTAAGGTACGATACTCCAATCACAACATCAATTCCTTCCATGATCAGTCCTATCGGATTTACGTAAGTTATTAACTCCTGGACTTATGTGTAGAGAATAAACAGTCTCTAGAGGTGATAAATTTAGATTTTCCTTGGGTCTTTCTTAGAGGATAGCTATTTTATTCTCCGTGTCGCAAGGTTCTGTCCTTGGACCAGTTTTATGTTTGTAGGGTATGTTTCTAATCTTACGAATACTTGAACGTACCCAATATAATCCCATGGGTAAGGATTTATACTGCCTTTTTTGCTTCTACAGGTTGATATTGGCACGATTATTTATCTGAACCACATGCTGCTAAATTTCTAAAGAAATGTAACTAATTATTTATTATGATAAAAAATTCATTCAGCCACCTCACCACACCACAATACGTGTTTGAAATTAAAAAATATATATTTTGGCTATATGGTATCTATTATTTAACAGTGCAGTATTGGAAAGTGTTCAAAATGTTGTCACCAAATGGTTTTAAAAACGTTTCATGGGAAAAAAATTCGTACTCCCGAATAACTCATCTCAACCTATAGAAGACTCCAAACTGCACTGGACTGTCCAGAAATGATGTTTCTATTAAATTTGGACATTAATAATATTATTTTCTGATAACAGAAACTTTACACCGACGCCATACGTAGTTTTTCCTGTACTTTTTATTATTTGATATACAGCGGTCATTCTAGGCCATTTCTTGGCTTTATTAATAAATAGTTGAGATAAAGCTATATCAGTCGTACACACGCAAGAATGGTATGCCCAACGCGAAAATATATTCCTTCCTGTCCAGTATAATATATAATATAAAATATTTTGTAATCACCCCAGTTTAATAAAGCATTTAAATTCCCAAACCCTTAATTCTGCACCCTTACCGCTTATCAGATGGCCAGGGTGAAGGAACTAGCACGCCAAACTACAATTATATACAAACACAAGTAAACCTTTCATAAGAACGGAATAATATCCATTTTTTTTAGGTTGTGTCATAAATTTGTTAAAATATCAAATTATGCTATGCAAACTGCAGAGATAAAACTGATATGTTCAATATTTATTTACTTTATTTTCTCGTCATTTGCATTGCAAATTTATGCAAATGAGTACTTAAAATAGTTTTATGTTTAAAATTGTTAATGCAAATACTGTATTTACCAAGTTTACCCAAATAAATATGCTCCTTGTCTTTAATAAGAAGTTTGGGGCTGAGAGTTGACTAGATATGTCAATGTGATGTGAGCTTTATAAATAAAATTTCGAGATAAAACCAATCAAATGATATATAATTTTCAATAAATAAGATGATTGCATATTCAAAAGTTGAATGCTCAAGTACAGTGCTTTCAAAAAGTAACGAACAAATTCATTATTCTTGAAATTGACAGGTTTTCGAAAAAATGGCCTGGCACGTTGATTTTGTTTTTAAAAAAGGCATTTTTTGACATGACGACCCAATTTGTGACGTCATCGGTGCTCGAGATATGACGTCATCGCCAATTTTTTTAAATAGCACCCCCAATTTTGATCATGCCGTTTGAAAGAGCGTTTCATTCTATATACATACATCATGAAAAATTATGGTGTTACATAACAAAAAATTTCAAGAAAATAATGTTTGAAGATTTTAAAATTTAATTTTCACAATACTGTGCACCTCCCCATTATGCAACACCTGTCCGTGCTTATTTAGATGAGCTGTTCCTGAATCGTTGGATAGGGAGAAGGGGGCCGATTGAGTGGCCAGCCAGATCGGCTAATTTGACACCCCTTGATTATTTCTTATGGAAATACTTAAAAAGCAAAGTATACGTTGCTAGACCGGTTAATTTAGAATATTTAAAAGCAAGAATTCGTCACGAGATACATCGTATACCTCCTGCAGTTATTGATAATGTCCAAAAAGAATTTATTAATCGTTTTGGCTACTGTCAGGCAGCCAACGGTGCACAATTTGAACATTTAATTTAGTTGATTTTTACATAATCATTATCATTTTCAGTATTGTGAAAATTAAATTTTAAAATCTTCAAACATTATTTTCTTGAAAAAATTTTTGTTATGTAACACCATAATTTTTCATGATGTATGTATGTAGAACGATACGCACTTTCAAATGGCATGGGCAAAATTGGGGGTTGCTATTTAAAAAAATTGTCGATGACGTCATATCTCGAACAACGATGACGTCACAAATGTGGGTCGTATGTCAAAAAGTGCCTTTTTTAAAACAATACGTGCCAGGGGATTTTTTCGAAAACTTCTCAATTTAAAAAATAATGAATTTATTCGTTACTTTTCGAAAGCACTGTATATATACTACGTGACACATTAAATATCAATTTATTTTGATAGTTTTTTGCATACTTACTTCTCTCGGTGAAAATAATAAATTATATTTTTAGGTCTATACGTGTTTTTGGAGTTTGCATAAGTCGTATTTTGATAACGTAGCATTCTGTTTTAAAAATTTCTGCTTGTGTTGCAAGTGTTGTAAAGTCTGTTAAAAACGATATTGTTTACAGGTGATTATGCCTAGAGTATGTAGATTTGGGCAGATTTCCCAGCTTAGTAACTTTGAAAGTAGCGGATTGTTGGGTTGCACGAAGCAGGTTTGTTTGTAAGAAACTTCTAGAAAGACTAGCAGATCCTTACGTACCATATGGTGTTACCAGGCGTAAACTCAGGAAGGCTGTGAACACGAGAGCGAGAAGCATCGGCCATCGTAGAGGAACCACAGAGTGTGAAAATCGTCGATTGCGACTTTTAGCTTTCAGACCAATTTAAAAGCAACCGGACTACTGCAAATTAGTGGTTTGAAGAGCATCCTTTATGATGATCGGTATGCGTACAGTATTTCGCCGAATGCGGAGTTTTGGCTCCTTATTGTCCACATTGAGTGTTGCCCCTCATTCGTCAACATCGAGCTAACCGTTTACAACGGCGTAGAGAGAAGATTCATTGGGATGAAGAATGGATCAGGTAATCTTAAGTGACGAGTCCTGTTTTTGCCTAGATATCCACGACGGTCGTACAAGTTTGAAAAGGCGACGTGGTGAAAGACGCGATCCATGATTTAGCAAAGAGTGTCATATCCATCACATAGTAGACGCTATGGTACGGGGTGTTATTACGTATGGAAGCAGATCACCATTAGTTATCACTAGAGGCAACATGACAGCCCAACGTTACATCCAGGAAGTGGTGGATCCATATGTCATTCCATATCTTCTTCACGATCTATTGTTTCTTTACGCCTACTAACACCGTAGTATGGTACGTAAGGATCTGTTAGTCCTTCTAGAAATGTCGCTCATCGACAAATCTGCTTCGCGCAACCCAGCAATCCTTTCAAAGTCGCTACGCTTTCAAATCTGCTTAAATCTGCGTACACTAGGCATAATTAGCTGTAAAAAATATCGGTTGCAACAAGCTTTACAGCATTTGCAACACAAATGGGAGCAAACATTTTTAAAACAGAATGTTACGCTATCAATGTACGACCTATAGAAACTCCAAAAATACTAAACAGATAAACCTAAATATATAATTAGTTTTTACCGTCATCGAGGGAAGTAAACATGCATAAAATTATGGAAATGTGTCACGTATGGTTCTAAAAAATGGACTGTAAATGGAGTTTCATCGTTACACATGTACCTACTAAAAAATTTTAAAACCTGTTGCAAATTTACTTTTGGCAGAACGTGTAAAATATTATGACTTCAGCATTTACGGAAACCGCTAGCCGTTTTTTTAATAGGCATCACAGCGTTTCTAATACATATATAAAACACATTTTTCTACATTCGAAGAATCCTGTACCATTATGTATAAATCTTGAAATAGTCGTAGGTGTTTTATGATTAATAACAGCAACCAGTTGTTCCTGAGTTTGTCCATAAAAAAGTCGTTAAATACTATCGAGAATGTAAATAATAGTTAAATTAATTGCTTCGATTAATCTATTAGTTGCAACGTTTTCTCAATAGATGCTCATTCAGAGAGGAAACTATTACGTTTCAACAACTGCCTTATTGTCTACATATTAAAACCATAAAAAATATTCACCTGTTCATCCATAAAGAAAAAAATAATTAAAAAAAAATGTACATTGCGAAATACCACAAGTTGATCTCCCGATTCAAATCAGAAATATTAGCCACAACATTGGACTCTGGACACTGTGTGTATATTATTACTATTTAAATGTCAAAAGCATTCATGATATATGATTTTAAAGCTGCTAATTTTAAAATCAAAGCCAAAACTCTGTTTAAGAAGATCCTTATACATTTAATGTTCTTAGTAGAAACAAATGTTGCAAAAGCGGAATTTTAGAAAACTACTACTCTTCAGGCCAATGCTCATTTAGTTACACTTGAAAGAACCCATAGAAAACAGCAACTTATAGTCGTCAGCGGTGCAACTACTCATATACCGGTTTCGATTTTGTTAGCTCTCACTAGTATGTTACAGGTACGTACAGCAACCGACGACTAACACTACGTTCGCGTTTTGTCATACAGCCATAACAGAAAGCGACCCATTATAATATGTCATTGGAAATGCCACTAATGGCCAATAGTAGTGGCTACTGGTTTAAATGTAAAACTTTATTATCAATTTCCACACTGTTAGCTATCGATATCTGACGTGGTATTTCGAAATAAATTGAATCCTTTTTGTAGATATTTTTCGAAAAAAAATATGAAAAATAAAAACCATGTTATTTGAAGCATCAGGAAAAAGTTGCTATTATAATATTGACTCAATATAATTCAAAATGTTTTCAATACGTACACTAAGAACCCGTTTTACAGCTTTTTTAATAAAAACAGTAAAAATTGTAAGTATTGTAAATTAAATACATCAATTCTACATAATAGAATGTGATTAGGAACTACGAATTATTCTACACAAGAGTTTTAAATGTGTTTATAATGAGTTATATACCTAACTACGGTAGGTCAAGATTCGGACTGCCAGATTGTTTATCACTGAATATGTCTCAAACTGTCTTTTGTTGACATCGTGAGGGTTTTTTGTATAAATACAAACAACTTTTAAGCCTCGTTTAAAAATTTATCTAATGAGTATTGTTTTTATCTCGCTGTTGACATAATGAAGTGTCAATGGTTTATTATTTGATCCGTTAGAGTTTTGTAACTTCAAACTAAATATTTTTTAAACTGCAGCTTAATATATTAATTGCATACTTTAAAAAAAATATATTTATGGCATTTATTGCATATTTTAACATTACGATAAGTAGGTACAAGGAAAATATTAAAATTTGGCAACATTGCGTCAAGCCGATACCGAGTAGAATTGAGAGCTGAATCAGTGACAGTATCAAAAGAGGGTTTAATTAATAATTATTTCCCTATCTTCTCTTAAATAGAATGGCATTATGATTTAATCACCCTTTATCAAATGTCAATATCAGGGCAATTTTCAAATATGTATATTTATATTTTATTATGATGTATTTGTTATTTCCATAGTATAATTCAGTCTGATGTTATTTCTCAACCTGTAAATTAGATTTCCTGTTGGGTGATGTATAAAATAAGATAAAACTGTACCAGTTTTCTGTATCATCCTGTATGATAACAACTGCCAATAGAGAAGATTTACGGCATTTTTTCCCGTATCTTTATTGAAAAACTGTGTTCTAACGGCCATATATATGAAAAACATTGAATTCCACATATAAATTACAGTCAACTAGGAATCGTATAGCTATAAGTTTTCATGGTGGAAGTAAACAAACGCCAACATATTTTAGATCTAGGAGTGTTCAAGGTCCAATCAAGGTAGTCAGGAATTTTATAAAGCGTTTTCGTTAACGGTTAAAAATTACGAAACGGTCGTAATGAGATTGGCGTTGACAGTAGGTACGCGTGGGACTTGTGGGTATGATCTGGTCGTTAGGTCGGTCTTAGAAATTAATACTTCGATGAAAAATGTACAGGAGAACCAGGAAGATTTATAAGAATTGCTTGAAATGGCTATTCCTGCTGAGGCAATTAAATCTTGTCCATAAAATATTACATAAATAAAAGCAAATGGCGATAAATTATTCGAAATATTTCTATTTCTCCATGGGGCGTTGTGAAATTTCAAATATTGGAAATTCCGACGTAACTGCGTGGGTTTTTCAATTTTATATTTTATGTGTTTTACTCCAAGCGATTTTAACAGAACCTATTGCTATTTTCTATTACAGGTTGATTCAGATCTTCTCAAAAAAATATATAATTGAATTGATCGGTCGGGATCGGTCAGTGGTCGCGCGGTTTAAGACGTCAGTACTTAAATCGAGGTGACTGGATCGCTGTGGGTTCCACCCCCGCAGCCGGTAGACCGTATATAAGCTATATTCGTGGAGAGATTGGCACCCTCTCTGCGAGTATGGTAGGGTGGAAGAATGTTGGCTTGGGTCAATGTGAGAGATTGATACCGGTTGACATTTGACTACCCCCCTAATTAATGAGGTTTTCCAGGTTTCCCTCATTCCTGCACTGAATGGTGGTTAGGGCCTACCAACGTAAGTCGTTCCTGGGCGCAAATGCGGCCTGCTTGATAATAATATGCCGCCCCCTCTCCCGCACAAGTTCTCGACTTCTGGGCTAATCGTCGTGATTAGAATGAGGGGTAGAGATATTATTATTATATTATTGACTTACCCTTTTGTAAAAAAGACAGATACAAAAAATTATTTAAAAATACACTTCTGCACGACACTGGAAACTACACAACTGGTCCACTGTAAAACCTGACTTTGTGCAAGGCAACGCAGTCAGTCAGCGACCATCACGGCGGCAAAGTGCCATAAAATATAAACGGATTTCATAGCGCCTATTTCATATCAGCAAATTGAAATGCTTTTGCCGTTATTGTTATTACTAATTACTTCTCGAACTTCATTAAGGTACTTCCGAACGTTTTGTCGAAAATGAGGTGGAGTACCATCGTGCAAGAACCACATTCGAAGTCGGACAACTAAGGGACACCTAGAAGACAATTCATTTCTAAGGATCTCGATATACTACACCCTATCCATTCGACTTGGTAATATGAATGGTCAAATCAAGCGATCATCGACAATCTCTAGGAAAAGTGTTGTTGGAAATGATCCCGTTGATTTGCTTGCGGATTTTCAGTCTCAAACATGAGTATTATGAATTATGCATCATATTCCGTGTAAAAATAGCTTCATCTGTAACCAACTAAAACGTCACCTGTAAATCTGGGATTTTGAGCATTTTGCTGCAGCCATTTACAAAATCTAATTTGTAAGGAATAATCCCTTGGTATTAATGATTGGACACCCTTTACATGGTACGGATATAATTGAGCCTTGTGTATGATCCGCCACACTGTTGATATTCCTTGTACATGTTGAGTGATTTGCCTGGCACTTAATCGATTCGGGAATGTGTTTCTCAACTGCAGCAATACGCCGTGGACGCCCTGGAGCAACATCCCTTCCACGATTCAGTTGCAAACTTACCTTGTCACACCCGTGTTGTAGGGTAGATCAACCGGTATATTATTGTACACAATGATCATTTAGGTACAGCATAAAATTGATTCAAATATTTATTGAAATTCGAGAAAATCCAAAATTGTTATGTGTATATTAAATCTTTTTAAAATCATAGCTGAGCGGTTTCAGCTAAATAGCCATCATGATGGCGTGTCAACACACCTGCTTATCGAGGTTGGAGTGGGGATATGCTCTCTAGGCGGTAAACAAACGTCAGTAGCATTGTTTTAATTACCGTGGATGCTTCAACATTTTCAAAGTGGCTCATGTGTCCAATGTTGAGTTAATGGACATGATTCTCATTTATGATGAAGTTAGAATAAATCCATTGACAGCTTCACGCTTGTATGCGAATCGATTTCTCGATCAACATACGCCAAATTATGCAACGTGGAAGTGATATTATTAATTTAATGTAAGTCTAGCTACTCGACAACGCATGCAGTTTTTACATGATGGGACACCTCCTCACTTTTGTCTAAATGTTCGAGATTATCTCCAACAAATGCACGGAGTACGGTGGATTGGACGGTAGCATGGCCCCCGCGGTCCCCCGATTTAAACCGTATTGATTTTTTCTTATGGGGACATTTAAAAAATGAGGTATACCTTACCGAAGTAGAAACCGCGGATTTGTGCGAACGTATCAGAGCTACCGCGAATACTTTGCGTTTACAAGAACAGCAACATTCGCTTTAGTATGGTAAACTTGGATGGCGTGTTCAAATTTGTGTACATGCCAATTTTTTTTATAAATTTTATGTTTCTAATAGTAATCAAATTTTATTCATTTTGAAAACACGTCACTTTGGTCAGATCTATCTATCTTAAGCTAATTTTAAATTAAAAACACTGCTAATCTTTTTTGTGCAGGTGTGAGTTTAATCACATGAAACTTTTATTTTGTATTATAGCGTTACTTCAAAAACACAAAATTAAGGATAAAATGAAGACATTTCGAAATTATTGCAATATTTTGGAACTAGATGTGTGTTGGACTAAGTACTAGAAGCACTTGATGTAAGTTCCAAGTTGACCAACCTTATCGATGTTTCAGATGACAACCTAAGCTGAAACAGATCTGTCTATGCATATAAAAATGAAAAAAACTGAATCTGACTCTTACAGGACAGCATTTCCACAGAAACAGAAATCAGCGAGCCTCTTCTGTTTAATTTCACATTACTAGTTATGGTCATTAATTCAGTGATCGACCGAGTACGCTGTTCGTTTCCTTGCTAATTAATTCATTTCACTTTTATTCTCCGCGAGCTCGCATGCGATCAGCTGTGAGCTAGCTTGAATACGGGTATTCATGTCCGTCACGAGGATTTATTAAAAATCTCGCTGCCAAACAGTTTAAAAATACAGTAGGAACAATGTTAACTATAAACAAATGTTGGTGGTTTCCTTCGGAATAGATTTAAAGAACGCGTGTTTTGTTCAATACAATACTTCAGTTTTTAAATCATGGTCATATTTAAATTTAATTATTAATGTATATTTAACAAGTATGTACTACTTAAATAATAATTATGCAATATGTTCATCTATAACTATACAGGGTGAGTCACAATGTGTCCGAAAAAATTTAGAAATAGATGCGTCATAAATAATAGGGTCAATATAGTAGGTATAGAACATGTTTGAAATATATTTGTAGTTTCCGAGAAAAAAATGATTGCAGTATTTTCAAACTTTTCATCGTTATGCTACTGTAGTCTGTAGCGTCATTACGCGTGTTTATATTAGCTTTTCAAGTGTTAGAAATGGTTTACCTCTATAGCAACTCGGAGTTAATGGACATCGTTTTCATTTATGGTGAAGTAAGGCAAACGAATCCAGAAGATTCAGCCAAAAACCTCATGGTCATGACCTACACTACAATAGCGAGAGTGCTATCCTCCGTTTCTAATAAGTATTTCTTTAAGTTGATTCAGCCTCAGTATAGTCCAGATCCTTCCCTTCAATTCCTTTATATTAAAAGTTACCGCCTCAAAATTAAAATTTATTTTTTAACGAAAGCATTTTTATTTATTATAAACATTAATAGTGAAATGAGAACAGCTTGTAAGAGATATCCCTTGTTCTGTTTGTTATATAAGTTGAAGTGTTTTATATATATATTTAGGTATTAACAATATTGTGTGAAACTAACTACTCTGCGGACTAAAGCCCCGACTAGCGTTGAATTACACCCACAATATCTACCCAATATTCTTTATTATTAGCTCTTGTAATATTTTTTACTGTATTAGAAAGGTATTTTGTGCTAATATAAATAAATTCTTCTACAACTCCTATCAGTGAGTGATCAGCAATTTATTTCCCATATCTTCAATAACTCCAATTTTTATTTGAAGTAATTCATCGAATCGACACGCCCCAGATATGACAAAAATCATTGTCACCTAAAATAATAGCAGTATTCTTCGTTTACAAAAATATTTTGTTTACCGTTGTACCGAAATAGGGGCTTCCATCGCGTGATCTTTTAGCACGATACGCATCCGATGGCCATTTCAAGAATGCTATTAATTTTAGATACTTTCCAATATCGATGTTAAACATTTAAAGTACCGCTGAGCATTGCACATGTTGACCAGAATGTAGAATAAATCATACTTCTGCTTAATTCAGGAAAATATACCAGTAGTACCAGTAGTTTCGGACACAATGTTATTCTCAACCCGGCAATCAATAAAACTTGTTTGTTAATATATCGTCCTAGATTTTTCTATGACATTATTATTATTCGTAAAAGAAGTATCATACAATTTTAATAATATTAAATAAATAGCTTTGTTTGCTATTATGATAAAATTAAGCGACAAAAAATTATGTGTTTAATTTGGCAGTAAAATAGATTTAATGCCTTGGCTGCACCATTAGATCGTACTAAAGTACAAGTATGAGTTATTGTGTTAAGATTAATGTAATATAGTTACACTTAAGTCTAGCTGCTACTGTTGTTGGTACTTAACAGCACAAGACAGAACTGCCAAAATTAAAAACCTAAATAAATGTTCAGGCTCAATTATTTAAGTTTGTTTACAGTTTTCTCAGTGTGTGGTTCCAGTGTCCGTGTTGGAAGGCTCTTAGCCAGCAACAACGCAGGCATAAACAGTTTCTATCTTGTATCTCCTCGGTTTTTTCCTTGGTGCAGAGTAACAACACGCAATAAAAGCACAATTAGCGAAGTGCTGTGTCCTCCACGCTTATTTAGATCCCCGATAACGGAAAATAATAGAGTTATTCTAGCGAGACGCACGATATTTGCTCTTCCTTCCTTTAATTGGATACTGACTCGGTGGTACCACCATAATAATAATGTTGGCAGCAACCAATAGAAAATTATTCCCATTGTCATGGCGCATGGTTCGATGCCACTGAAATTTTCTTCTTTATTGAAAATTCGACACGATCTCCGAAAAGTTTGTCATTGTCACTGGGATTGTTACAGTGTTGATACACCTGTCTTGTCACGCTTTTGGACTAGTTAATTAGGTAGCGGTGAGAAATGAGTAAAAGTGCACTGACCATAATTATCTTCTACCGTATGAAATGGGAACCGATCAAAATCAGATACATGTGTAACACTGAATAATGGATGTTTTCATTTAGTGAACCAACATTTCAAAAACTGAATGAAAACACCACTAGACCATTATGATGAAAATAACTATTTGTTGAATTACAATATTCCACCATTATATTATGAATGTTATTGGTATAACATTATTTAAAGTCACAGTGTCAATATTATTTAAAACAGAAGAAATCAATGTTGGTTCGTTAAAGATTTATTTTATAATTACATCTGTTGTTAACTGTAAATAGTTGGCACAACATTGACCTCGTCTTGATAAATCATTTAGGTAGATTTATTCGATTAAACCAGCAATGGCCCACCATAAGATAAAAGTATTATAACAATATAAAATAATATAATGAATGACAGTTATTGGTGTAATATTACTTAAATTGATTGTGCCAATATCGTATAAACACAAAAGGCCATTATTTGCTCTATTCTATAGCCTGTGACAGCGCCACCCTGTGGTCATTTGAATTACCTACGAATTTGTCATGCGCTATTTTCTTAAATATTGGTTGTGCTGTGATGCTGGTGCTGTAGTGCAGTTTTGAAGCCGTGGTTGAGAGCAAACATGAGAATATCTCTGTTTCAATATATAAAAGACTCAGCTGAAGCAGCTGTCCCTTTTTTTAAAAAGTTGTTTAAATATTTGTTTCAATTATTGAATACATACCTATTAACTTGGTCTAACACTAACATTTAAATTAGCCTTTAATGCACCTATAATGTGAAACCCTGAAGGACCAATTATGAAATAATTTGAAGGCCCAACATTTATTTACAATATTAGGCCAACACAATAACAATATGCATGTAAAATATTAGGCATATAGTATTAAACACTGAAGGACCAATATTGCAAAATGTTGACATATCCCATCATCCCATCCATCTCACCAACATAACTACCCAATATTAAAACGACGATTGGGTCAATATTAGATCATTGTTTTGTGGGTATTATTTTAATATTGCTCTGTTTTAGTTCTGACAGACATTGAGATACTTATATTCAGTGTTGCATAGTATGCACCATGGTTTTGAATAATTTTGAACAAAAAAATTTCTAGAACCGAATTTAACGTAAAACTTAAATTCTTATTTAATTTTACTATCAGATTTCACTTATTTTCTAATATTTTTGGCTATGAAAACATACGTATAATTTTAAAACAATTTATTATTTTGGATTTTTAGTTATAGATACGAATAATTTTCATAAAAATCGTTACTTCGTTGTTTCTTTTCTAAATATTTCAAAGTATTTGCACACTTCGAATATAGAATAACAGAATTTCTGATCCAAATTTCTGCACATGGCATCTAAAACACCTGTTACTAACAGCGAACACTTTTTTAACAGTACAGTTTCAAACAAAGTGTCTTAAACGCACAGCTAGTTTCTTGTGTTGGATAGGTATTCGAACAAAAAGAAGATGGTGTAGATACCTTATTTCCTCCACTATCCGAAGAATGGCTTTGCTACGACGATGGCACGGAAACCGATGACTATATACCGGATGTTCAAGTGGCTTTTTGATTTTCAATTATTGTAGTTTATTGTTTGCGAGTTCCTACATTGTTCAATAAATTGAGCTGTCGCTGACAAACAAGGAACAGGTGACGTGAGCAATATTAATGAAGTGGATATCCACAATTCAACTAACAGCAAATAGATGGCACTACGAAGAAACTACCGTTTAGTGAATTTAGCTTCTTTATACAGTCAGAAAGAATATGAATAAAAATGTTTTTGAAGGACTAAGGACACGATTTCGAATAATGTACATACATAAATTTTATTTTTCGTATTTTCATATACCTTCCGTGGTTACACTGAGAAAAATCGTCCAAGAAGACTGTCGCTAAAAAAATGAATATTTGTTATAAATATTACCCAGTAAAATAAAATTTCTACACATGTATACCACTGATAAGCGATTACATCAATTGTGACCCGTAAAGTATTTTATTGGATGTTAAAATTCACCTCCGATAAGTCATTAATTTACTTATAATTATGTTGCAGTTAACTGCAGTTCGTAAATATGTTTACTGAAACATAAATTATTGTCATAACTGAACCCATTTGTCCCAACGGTACAAATTGGTATCACAAGTAATTATGCTGCTGCTATAATTGAACTTGTTCACTTCTTACCCGGAGAGACACTATTAAGTTTTGTGAGGTTATGGTGTGTATTTTGAAGCAGTATGGTTTATGTGTTTTGTGTAATTTTAATAACTATGGAATACCAAACATTAGTATTGCATCAGTTGGATTTAACGCTAAGTGTTTAAATGAAGGTTTTGAAAATACTACGCTTTTATCATTAGCTATTTCCCCACTCTACTCATTCAAAAATGGTTATGACAGTCCCCATGCTCCATGCTAGTGTAAGTGCGCGAATTTGTTTCGATTTCTTTTTTATTATTTAACTTTTCAGTGTACTTTGATCAGTTTTGCAATATCTTTGAATTTTAGTAAAAATATTGACCATAAATGCGTTTTTTCACAATGAGATAAAAACTGAAAGTGTTAATCAGTAGTATACTTAACTTAATGAAGTTTGTCAAATGATTTAAAACAGCCATTAAAGAGTTTTACTATAAGAAGTTAAGTTGCGATTACAACATTTTTTAATTCTGTCTCACAACTCACAGTTCATTCTACTAGTAAAATGTTATGTTTTTGTATTTTTATTGTAAAATATACCATTATTTACTATTGTATCATGAAAATATGCTGTTGTATCTTAAAAATATGCTTATTGATCTTATGAATCGTATAGATAAGTATGCAAAAAATGGTTTAAAAATTTTTCTGAATTCAAAATTATAATGTATTAGATTCACGTTGCCAGAAAAAAAGCATATTTGTTCAGTTGTTAAAGAAAATTAACTAGAAAAAAGTGTAATTTTGGCATGTAATCTGTATATAAAAACATGTTTCAATAATATCTTGCCTTATATGTCTTATATTCAAGTATGTTGTTAAACAGAAAGATTTATTAATTAACGGCTTAAATTAAATTAAATTATTGAAGGATAGACTTTATCAAATGGAAAATGATAGCAAACAACACAAAAACCCCTTTGTGAGTAGCCGCAAAAAAACGGTAAATAATTCGTCTGCTAGGCTGTCCGATCCGCAGATAATATCGAAGCCGAATAGGAAAGAAATGACTAGTTCAGAGAACTCTGCTTTTATACAGGATGATACCGAAAAATGCAAACAGCAGGTGATTACCTCAGATGAGGTATCAAAGGCTCTCTTGGATGCTGATCAGCCTAACAAGCTGGTAAACTTAAATAAATATATTCATTTGGCTGATGGCAATATAAGCAATTCACAAGCAGTGGATCATGTTGACAACGCTGATTGTAGCTGGAAAACTGTTAGACACAAAAAGCCAAATAGAAAATCGCAATCAGCACTGGTGGTTGGGAACTTCTCAGGTCAAACAACGGTCGAAGGAGTTGAGAAGAAAATTGCGTTACACGTTAGCAATTTAAAGCCGGATACTACAGCTGAAGAATTACATAGTTTCTTGAATAAAAATTTTCCTGAAGTGATGTGTGTACCACTTAAGTCTCGATTCCCAGAAAGTTATGCATCTTTTAAGGTTGTAATATCTAAAGAAAACTTCGAAAATGCACTGATTTCGAGCAACTGGCCTAATAGAGCTTCTGTTAGACATTTTTTACACAGAAGGATGAAACAACAAGTACATATTTAGCACCGCCAGAGTTTTCTCCTTCAACACCTGTTGAGGACAGGAAAACAGGTGAAGTAAATTTGAAGCTATTACAAATAAATGTACAATGTCTCTCTAATAAACTCAACAAATTGGAAGTTCTACTTCAAGAAGAAAACCCCGATGTTGTTAGCGTGGCGGAGCATTGGTGTGGAATTGACAAAATTTCGACTATGGTCATACCTGGGTACCAGCAAATCACATTTTTCTGCCGTCAAATTCGGGAACATGGTGGTACAGTGATTTATGCAAAGTGTGGTTATGAAGTGCAAATTCTTGATGTAGATAGATTTTCATCTGAAATGAATTTCGAGTGTAGTGGGATCAAGTTTGTATATAACAGTTCAAAATCTGCTTTTAAGTTTGTATAGGCCACCAAAAGGAAACTTTGAGGTATTTTTTGCAAATTTCTGTTCCCTTATAGACTATGCTGTAAGAATAAATCCAGTCATATTTGTGTGTGGAGACTTAAATATTAATTATTTGGATAATAATTGTTTAGAGAAACGTCTGTTTGATGATGTTATAACTAGTTTCAATTTAAATATAACATCCCTTGCACCTACTAGAGTTTGCAGAAATAAATTAGGCGTCACAAGTTCCACTAAGGTGGACTACATTTTAACAAATCTCAATCCTACCCAATTTACACCTAACGTTTATGAAGCAAATTTTAGTGACCATAGAGTATTTTCGCTCCATTGTCATTGGAGTCGTAACAATAACGTGGACGTCAGAGACACGCCATTATACTCAAACCAATTTAGAAATGTATCTGAAAAAAATTTAGATAGTCTAGTTCTTGCTTTGAGGACAAGAAAGTTTGATTCTATATATGATAGCTGCGATATCAACGTTTGTTTCGAATCTTTTATGAAGCTGTTGATGCGCGAGATAGATAATGCTTGTCCCTGTAACAATTATCATAGTAAGATAAAGTCCAAAACATGGATAACTGAAGAAGTTAGATTAGCTAGTCTAAATTTAAAAAATATTTATTGGATCTGTAGTGCGTTGAACACTGTGGAATCAGTTGATTTTTACAAAAAATCTAAAACCGATTATAATAAACTACTTCTGAAAACTAAACAAGAGTATTTTAAGGGCCTTATTGAGAAGTCTGTTAACAAACCTAAAACTATATGGAGTATAGTTAATAGTGAGACCGATAGGAAATCAGGTGTTGGGGATATATCTCTGACTCTAGATGGAGTAACTTATTCTGAGCCCAAAGATGTTGCAAATATTTTTTGTGATTACTTTGTGAATATAACCGAGAGATCGTTAAACAATCACTTTGGTAATGACAGATCAAGTAGGTGCTCTATTAATACCATGATCAATAAAACTTTTTTCTTTACACCTGTAATCAAGGAAGATGTATTACACGTAATTAAAGATCTTAAAAACACAAAGAGTAGCGGATTTGACAATATCTCGGTTAAAATTGTTAAAAGTATTGGTGAACACATTTCTGAATATTTAGCACATACGATTAATTTATCAATTATAACGGGCAATTTTCCTAGTGTTTTGAAAACCGCTTCAGTTATTCCTGTACATAAGAGGGACGATCTGCAGAATATAGCCAATTATCGGCCAATATCAATACTGAGTGTTTTCTCTAAAATTTTTGAAAAAGTAGTGTATAACAAAATGTACGATTTTTTAATAAAGTTTAACATTTTAACGGAGCATCAGCATGGTTTTCGTAAAGGTAGATCAACACAATCAGCAGCTTGTGCCTTATTAGAACATGTTTATAAATGTCTTGATAGTGGTGGATATGTGGCAGGATTCTTTTGATTTATCACGAGCATTTGATAGCTTAAATTTCGATTTTATTGAAGATAAATTGTTTGGTTTGGGTTTTAGAGGTATATTCTTAGGATGGCTGATGTCCTTTTGAAAGACAGGTCAATGTTGGTTAGGATTGGAAATGTGTCATCGGAATGTCTTAAAACAAGCACTGGAGTTCCCCAGGAGTCTGTCCTGGGTCCACTGATATTCTTATTGTTTATGAATGATTTGCCTAAATTTATACGCACTGACATGTTGACAATATTTGCAGATGACACGTCTTTGCTGGTTTCAGGACATACTTTTGAGGAGTTGGTTTCGTCTTCGGAGACTATACTTAAGTATTATATAAATTGGTGCAACACTAATGGCCTGATACTTAATTTTGAGAAAACAAAGTGCATATACTTTCAGAATCATACAGTAAATAAAGAACTAAACTTAACTTTTAATAATTCAAACTTAAAATCAACTGATTCCACAAAATTTCTTGGGATTCTTGTAGACAAAAATCTTACATGGTCAGCCCATATTGACTTGTTAAGTAAAAAAATAAGGCGTATTATGCTAACTCTCGCATCAGAGATTCTTTGCCAATTTCTGCTGTTAATAATTAATGTATACTACAGTCTTGTTTATAGTCAACTAAGTTATAATGTGGTGAATTATGGTAATGCTGTACAGAGCGAAAGAATATTTGTTATCCAAAAACGCATTATACGTAAAATGTTTATGGTTCCGGATAGGGGATCATGTAAGCCTTATTTTATTAATTATAAATTGTTTACTTTTCCTTGTATATTTATATACAAAATATTGTTATACGCAAGAGAACATGCGAATAATTTAGCAAAAGCAGTTCCTACCATGACTATCTTACTAGACATAGAAACTTGTTGTGCATTCCAGGGCACAAAACTACAAAATTTGAGAAATCTCCATTCTACATGGGAATAAAGCTTTATAATCACCTAGCGCCGCACTATAAATTAATGACAGAAATAGCTTTTAAAACTAATGTAAAAAAAGTATTGCTTAAGAAAGCTTATTATACTATTAATGAGTATCTTGCTGACTCATTTGTGTAGTGGATCGTTTTTGTTTGTAAGATTTGTTGTAATACTGACTTGGTGACTTGTCCTATACATATTTATGTCCAAAGGATTAATAAAGATTATTATTATTATTATTATTATTATACACAGCATAATACACCTACTTTTTGAAACTGTGATCTAATTATCGATTTTATTTATGTTACATGAGTATGCACTTTAAAGTAATTACAAAATTTATACTTAATTATGAAGTAACTTAAAATATGAGTAACTACTGCATTAGAGTCAACTAGCTTTTACTGTATACTCCAGCAAATTAGATAAACTTATGACTGGTGACTGATTTTCAAAAAACTTGTTTTAGTTGCTGCAATTGTATTGTTTGTCTGTTCTCTATTTTATACCTACAGGCTTTTTGCTAAGGTACCTTCCACTATCGATTTTTTTTCTAAGTATAGCTAATACTACCAACAAAATATCAATAAACGTCCGTATTATGTAAAAGCTTTAAAGACCATGGCCATACTCTCCTACTGTAGCTCGAAAATAATGGCTTACAACGAGAGTACAACCTCACATCTAATTTGTGTTTCCTAAAAAAACTAATTTACATTAATCAGCAATTACCATTAGTCTCTGTACCATAATTTATCTACGATATATGTTAATTCTCGGCTAGATATTGGCCACATTCGTGTAAAATATATGTTGCTTATGTTAATTAAGAATATCTCTATCGTTGGTAGTAAATGAAAGGATTCTTGATAAAACTTGCCGTATAACTTTCGATACAAAACCTTTAAATCTGTCAAGGGATTAGAAACCGATATTAGATATGACTGCATGCTAGTGCTGTGACCTATTATAAATGACGATTTTGTTTTTTTATTCAAAAATTTCACCTATTGGTGCCTTGCCTTTCTCCATTCAAATGTGAACGATTTGGGTGTCTTAACTGCTCAAAATGACAGGTAATTGTTATAAATTGTCTCTATAGCCGATATTTTGAAATGATTAATAATAATATAATAATATATCTACCCCTCATTCTAATCACGAGGATTAGCCCAGAAGTCGAAGACTTGTGCGGGAGAGGAAGCGGCATATTATTATTAAGCAGGCCGCATTTGCGCCCAGGAACGACTTACGTTGGTAGGCCCTAACCACCATTCAGTGCAGGAATGAGGGAAACCTGGAAAACCTCATTAATTAGGGGGGTAGTTTAATGCCAACCGGTATCAATCTCTCACATTGATCCAAGTCAACATTCTGCCACCCTACCATACCCGCAGAGAGGGTGCCAATCTCTCCACGAATATAGCTTATATACGGTCTACCGGCTGCAGGGGTCGAACCCACAGCGATCCAGTCACCTCGATTCAAGTACTGACGCCTTAAACCGCGCGACCACTGACCGATTCACGACCACTGACCGATTAATTATTGGTATCGCCATTTAGGTCTCAAAGCGTTCCATTGTTTAAGTCAAATTGCTGTCTGAGCGAAGGACTTCTCACTTGGAGTTTATTAGTCTGAAACGGAAAAATGTTACTTTCGATAATCGTGCAAGATGTTAGTTTGACTAACTGTAATTGTATGTCAGCATTACGCTTTTAATATTAAAGAAATTGTGCAAAATTGACTTCTACAGGGTGAGTCAGTGTTTTGTAGACAAACTTTAACAGAAGATAGAACACATATTTTTAACAAGAAAAGTTCCTATATCTTCGTTTCCGAGATACAAAGTGTTGAATAAAATTTTTTGTTCTCGAATTTCCATTATAACCTATAAAAGAATGCTTAGATTTTTTTCATATTTGGGGGATAATGCCTATTAATTAAGGTGTATATAACAAGCGATAAGAATGTTAAAAAATTGCACAGTGGAGGAGTGGACGGGGTGCTCAACCACTTTCTTAAACAGACTTTCTACACCAATGACTATTTAAAAAAACTGTTATTTTCATTATGTACATACAGTTCCCCAAACATAATGTCCCTTCTTCTGTGTCGAAATTCCTGTGCGTTTCCGAGTCTAAAAATTAATTTAGTGTTTTATGTAGTACTAAATTAATTAATTTATTTATTAAAAATTATTGGATAAATATTTAATTCTTTCAACGAAACCTAAATAAAATGGTTTGTTAAGAATTCTAAAAGTCGAAATCTCTTTATAAGTTGAAATTTGTTTAGTATATAAATTTTAACAATCCTTATTTATTTTGTGCTGCGTAAATACTAATGTACTGAACTAAATTACAAAAAAATAACAATAACAATTGTGGATTGTTAACAACTGTTAATCAAAATAATTCGGAAACGCTCAGGAATTTCGAAACAGAAAAAGGGACATTATTTTTGTAAACTGTATGTAGATAATCAAAATAACAGTTTCATTTTTTTAAATAGTCATTGGCGTAGAAGTTCCATTTGTGCAAGTTTTTGAACATTTTTATCGCTTGTTTTATGCCCTTTAATTAATAGGCATTATCCCCCAAATATGAAAATATCTAAGCATTCATTTATAAGTTTATAATGAAAATTCGAGAACAAAAAATTATATTCAACACTCTGTATATCGGAAACAAAGCCTTCTACGACATATGTTTATAGGAACTGTTCTCCTTAAAAACATGTATTTTATCTTTTGTTATATGTAGTTTGTCTACAAAAAACTGACTCACCCTGTATAGTAACAGTACTTACTATTCTGTCGAACTTTAAAAAAATACTGCATCTAAATTCAGATAATGTTCGCGGTATAGAACATTTTATTACAGCTAGTCACTATAATTTTTCATTTAATTATTATACAGTGCTTTCGAAAAGTAACGAATAAATTCATAATTTTTGAAATTGAGAAGTTTTTGAAAAAATCCCCTGGCACGTCGATTTTGTTTTTAAAAGAAGCACTTTTTGACATACGAGCCACATCTGTGACGTCATCGTTGTTGGAGATATGACGTCGTCGACAATTTTTTTAAATGGCAACCCCTAATTTTAACCATGCCATTTGAAAGAGCGCCATTCTATATACACCTTATGAAAAAAATTATGGTGTTACACAACAAAAATTTCAAGAAAATAATGTTTAAAGATTTTAAAATTTAATTTTCACAATACTGAAAATGATAATGATTATGTAAAAAATCGACTAAATTAAATGTTCAAATTGTGCACCGTTGGCTGCCTGACAGTAGCCAAAACGATTAATAAATTCTTATTGGACATTAGCAATAACTTACAGATATCTTGTGATGAATTCTTGCTTTAAATCTTCTAAATTAACCGGTCTAGTAACGTATACTTTGCTTTTTAAGTATCCCCACAAGAAATACTCATCGGGTGTCAAATCAGGCGATCTGGCTGGCCACTCAATCGACCCCCTTCTCGGGTGATACATTTCGGTGAAAGAGAGTCCAGCAACTACTGTCAGGGTCTCAGCCAGGATAAATACATTGTATGCTTTGCCCTTCCATGTTGTTTTTAAGCTGCCCTGCGCTGATGAAGGGCAAAAAACCCAGAAACAACGTTGTGCGCAGTTGCATCGTTGTTCCTTTCATCTGATGTTTTCTCTGGATCTTGTAACCATTAAAATCCACCTGTTTCTTATATAATTTAGTATTCCAAAGTTATTACAATTACCCAAAACAAAAACTATACCAGCTTGAAGTACACATATAACTTAATAGCGCCGAGTGAAATTAGTTTATCGCAGCAACATAACTTTAACTTTACTGGCAAGTAATGTAATCGCTTATCATGACATACATATACCTGTGGGTAAGTATATTTAAAACACCTACATCAGATAAAAAAATATTTACTATAATTCATTTTCTTAGCAACATGGTTTACTTGGAAGATTTTTCTCAGTCTGTATGAGATATTTGAAACCGAAAATCTTTGCTGACACTGTACGAATACTATGTCAATATATTTTTTGGTGAGCATATCTTTATGTTATGTCAAGTTAGTTTGCCAATTTTGTTGTTGGATTTCGAAATAGTGGTCAATTTTGGCAGTTTTACTGTTGAATTTCGAATGTGGGGCACTTTAAAATTGCTGTACAATATAAATAAGGAACTACCTACCTAATATTTTTTTATGTACGTCCCTATACTTATTATGGAATATTTTGTGCAAGACAGCACACCTCCTCTGCTCTCCCTATCCTAGCCAATAATTACGTTCTTCTGCGAGGAAGAGGAAGTGGAGCTGGCCGGCCATAAAGCATGATATTGTCATGAATGAAGATTTGTAGACCACCACCAGGGGGGCATGTTCTCGTCTCGGCATCCACTAATGAAATTACCACGTTTCGCTCCAGTGACGGTCGAGGTTTCTTGAAGACTTTCGCTCGACATATTTTAGTAATTCGTAACAGAGTGCATAATCCGCGGGATAATTGACTAATGTCATGCATGAAAGTTTCTTAGGGTTATTGCACATCCCAGTTTGCGACAGTCGGCGTTTTGAAAACGCCGGTGAGGCGGATAGTCGAGAAAGATTCCCAATAAAGGACGTTCTCAAGTCCCAAAATATCCAAAACCGAAGAATTCAAGAAATTTTTGAACGTACCTACAATAGACAAATCCCGTTTAATCGCGTGCGGTTTGATATGCCACACTGTTTATTGTGACATTCGTTGTGCTTATTGAGTGATTTGCCTGGTACTTATTCCAGAACTCTCTTAACAATCTTTAAAATGTGTTTCTCAGCTGCTGAAATACGCCGTGGACACCCTGGACCTTCATCTTTTGGCACATGTCAATTGAGAAACGATTATTAGAGTATAGACGAGAAGCTGCTGAAAACGGTATCCACCAACTGATGATGGTTGATGGTTTGGGTTATCTGGTCGCATTTTCACATATTGTCTGACAAGTTCTACCATATTCAATCTGGGAACATTCCCAGATATTACAAAAAGTTCTTGCATTATCTGCTTTTTTGTATTTGTAAATCAATTCTAGAAAGTGAATTATGGATTAATAAACATATGTAAAAATGAATCAATAGACATTAGACTTATTATCAAGTGATGTACATTTTTACAATAAAACTGCAAACCTGCAGAATATGTAAAATAATCGGCATATACTTTTAATCCACAATCACTATATTAAGAAGGTTTAATTAGTATGTTTTCCGTGGATTAAAGGCCTTCTAACACACTAGTGGATTAGATAATAAACACACCTTTCGAATTTTACCATTTAGCATTTGTTTTAGAATTATTATAACATTAACATTTGTCTCAAGAATGATCTTGGGATTATTTAAATTTACTCGATAAGCAGTTTCTGAAGGACTGGAGGAGCTCACAACTTTGCCAGATAGGACCTGAATTTTTTCAGCAATTGCTATCTTGCTAGAGTCTCTAGCAGCTAGATCGTGAAACTTCTTGAAATATTTGTTTTAGTATCCAGATTAACTTACGTATAGCTAATTACCTTTGTCTTGGGCATGGGTGACATCTGAAAAGGTTAATTCATTGCATCGACAAACACCTGTGAATCCCATGATCGTTGCAACATTTAAAGACTTTAAAATAAAACGCTCAATGTATAAATTGAAATATTAAAATCATGTATTTTCTATCTTAACTTGTACATACTTTTCGTCCGGTGCTTTTTGTTTGGTTTATAATTTCTTGATTCTACTATCAAATACAAGGTAAGTTTACCACACTTCGAAATACCTTTGTGCATTGATTTTGGCATGGAATATTTTGTCCACATCGAAGAGGCAGCAATACTCCACATTGAAGCAGTAGGATAGTAGCACCTCTTATGTAATTGCTTCTTCTCCTATGGCTCTTTTTTCGATAGTTATCGAATTCCACCAATTCTTTCTCATGCATCCTTTTGCTTTTCGCTGGAAACAGACGTAATATTACTTCTTGGGCTTCTTACTAGATTTCAGCCGGAATGAAGTAATTCTCAGCGTTCTCACTTATTTTTTGTGTCAATTTTGCAAATTTGTTCACTTTTGTTAACAAATAAACAGCGCATGTCATATAAATGATTCCAAGACTTTCTAGTATTGAGCTGACAATCAATATTCTTGATTAAAATACATTTGTCAAATATAACGTTTTTCAATACCATAATTTTTCACCTGCTCTCACACGGCTTTCACTCTCCTAATTGACCGGCTTTGGCCGTGGTTGTGGATAAAACGTTGAATTACATTCGGAATATTAACCAGCCTTTAATCATCTGGGTGAACATTATTAAACAAATTTTGTTATTATTTCACGCAATACCTAATACAAAATTTATACAAAAACAATCGGATGTGGACTCGTTTCAAAATCAAATCAGGTGTGAAAATTTACTCAAAATTGTTTACGGTGCACCTTCTACCAAATCGCCAACTTTCTTCTGTTTTTGGTCTGTCTCAAGGACGTTCAAGTTTAATTTCTGATTGTAATTTATTCGATTTCATGCGGAAAATTCGGCATGCATAAAACATGCGCACTTATGCAGGCATTTTTATACCGCCCAGAATTTGAGAATTTGAATTTATGCAGATTCTAATCCAAATAATTGGCCGACAAGGTTCCATTAGGGCACCGAGATCGCTTATTAAAATCGCGATTCTAACTCGGCCGTTTCATGTGCGTCTGCTTTTTTCTTATAATTGACGCCCTAGAGTCAAAACAAGTGATCTAGCTATCAAACATTTTCATAACCTCGCATTTGCCGAATCAATCGACAGACAATAGATGCAAATTTGCTTGAGGAATTTACATGTATGGCAAAAGTCGTGTCTTAAGAAGCTTCTTACATGGATCGCTGGTTGTTAGAAGTCATTATAAACGTCAAATCTTATAGGAGGCCCTACAATTAGACCCAGATATGATTGGAAGTGTACAGTTTAATCAGACGGATTATTAAAACTTTGTTTTTGGTATGTAGCTCCTGTGTGCTTGAAATTGCCAAATTTGCTGCACTTAATATGTGCATATATAAGAACCGACACTTGGTAATAGCTGGATATGCAGATATTTCAGCAGTTTATTATTTGTTGCCTATAAAATAACATGTTTTGCAAAAATTTGCAAGTTTTCTATTATTTTGATCTTTATTTCTTGTCAGACAATTAACATTTTTAAGAATTGTGTATTATTATATTCATTTAGAAGACTTAACATATTCTAACATTCCCTTTAAATGTAGTGTTTGCTTTTCTTAGAATTTTTTTTATATCTGTGTGAAATTTGTTTAAATTCCATCTACAAGCTCCTTTACGGTGGGCCTACTAGAATATTTCAGAGATGACTGCGATTTCAATTTCGCAAATTTAGACTTTGGGGTTTTCTGGGGTGCTCTGTTTAAGGAAAATAATACTATTCTTGTACCACTTCCACTTATAAAACACCCTGTATGTTTTTGAATTGTTTTGCTAGTTGGGCTATCTTTTTCATTTTTCTGTTATTGACGGTTTTGTGATAAGTAATTAAAATTATACAATTTCTTGCAAAGACGGTTGTGAAATTGCTAATAAATTTAAAAACAGAACAACTAATAATATGTCATAAATGAACCGCAAAAACAGAAAAAATAATAGTGATAGGTATAGGAAAGTTTAATAAGGATAAAATTCTACAACAGTTTTTAATTAAATATACAGGGTGTTCAGAAAAACAATGTTTTATGCCCGTTTGCGCCGAAATTTTACTAAGAACAACTTAATAAAGTTGTTCTTAAAGTTAAGTTATGCTTATTTTTTAGAGTATAGCACCGACGTATTATAAACCATACTTAGCAAAGTACGTCTTTGTATTGGCAACAACGCACAAATCTAGTAACTTTCGTTACTTTATGTTAGGTATTTTAGTTCTTTTTGTTTTTCTTCAGTTTGTTACATGGAAATAAGGTTAGATTTCGGTATAATGTCATATCTATGGTGTTTATTTTTGTTGTTGTCATTATGTTGTCATTTGTAATATAGGTATGGTTGTGATTGATGTTGATCAAGACCAATATCAGAGACAAACTGAAAATAATAACAATTTATTTTATTTTCTCTGTGGTTAGTATTAGTTGCCAAATCATTTTCATTCAATTCGTCTATTGTATAGAAATTATCAGGTCTCGTATGCAAAATCTATAATTACCAAAATTTCCAAATTATCAAATATATCATTCAAATCTAATATCCATTATACTTTTTTTACTACTATAATACTACACTCATTAATATTGACCACTATATTTGCACTTTTCGCATTTTATAAATTTTTATGATTGTTTTGCGCACATTCCAACTCTGTATAAATTAAAGAATTTCATAAGCCACTGTCAAACACATGCTTAAATTCATACTTAAAAGATCTTAACGTATGGTGCAATAGGAAAAGCTTACTTAATCATGTCTTATTTTTAAGTAATGCTTATTAACTTCGGTGCAAAAGGGCATTAGTGGTTCGAAGTTAAGAAATGTTTAATCAGTTTTAAAATATATGTAACAAATGATAAACATCCACCCCTCTCTCATAATTATCAACACTTCACTATCAACAGTCTGCACGATGTAACAAATGGTAAAATTTTCAATTAGTCTATCGAAAATAAACTTTTTTGATAGAATTGAAATATTTTGAAAATCATTAGAGGTAAATACAGGGTATCCCAACGAAAATTTGAGCCCCTATAATTGGAAAACTGAATAATATTTCAAAATTCGCCAAGACTCGTCGATTTTTGTTCTTGGGGAGATTTTTGACACTCAAGCCAACTCGATATGTTCATCCCCTAATGCCTAGCAACCCCAACTTAAAAATTTCAAATGCAACTACCCCACTTGTGGCACATCATTTTAAAGCCCTTTTCATTGCGAATACAGTGACGTACCGTTTTTAGAAATCGGTTGAGATTTGACAGAATTATTGGTTACAAACGAAAAGATGACAAACCAATTTACGCGTAGTAATTTCTACACAAATGCCCACCACTAATAAGTTTTTCATCTACTACACATGACCGCATTACCTAATTGTTATTGATGTGTCTATCAGTTTACAAAAAAGTCAGAAATGAAATAAAAAAAGCTCCCTCCAAGAACAAAAATCGACGGGTCTCGGCGAATTTTGAAATATTATTCGGTTTTCCAATTATAGGGGGGGGTCAAATTTTCGTTGGGATACCCTGTATAAGGAAGCTTGATAAAAATCTACCTAAAATTAAGCGTAAAATCCAAATATGCAAAAATATACAGGATATTCCATTTAAAATAAGAAAGTAAATGGCGATCTTATAACTTCCGGCATAATCGGAATCGCTACAAAAATGACATTATTTTATTTAAACAAAGCATCCCCGAAAACCCCAACGCCTAAATTTTCAATGAATTGAAATCGAAGTAATCTCTGAAATGTTTTAATGGGTCATCACCGTAAGACTCTGCCTAAACCTACCCTACCTTGCCTAAAAGTCCATCACAACTAATAACATTGTTTCCAGGATCAATTATATATGCCGAAAGTATTATTTTCTCTTTCATTTACAAACATAAGTTTCTACATGAACTCTAAGTGTGCAAGGTGGTTACCCTCAAAAACATTAGTAGGTTTTGCCAATTTGAACCACTGTACATCGTTGTATAGGTATTAGCCAACTCCGCCTACCTCTTTACTATTTGCAGCCAGTGTAAACAAAATAAGTTGTTCCTGACGACGAAAATATCAAAATCCTAGATCGGCAATGATGATACATATTAGGAGAGCCACTCAGCTTGGCTTCTACCATAAACCACTTCATTATTAAATATTTCCAAAGATCACGACACGACCTAGTGCAAATAGCTGAATAATAAGGTGGTATCAGCAGCATCTCGACGGAGATGGTTCCAAATCGTGATTCCCCCGGGTGGGTGGAGTAACTGTTCCGCTCTATAAACACGAAAAAAGTTTAACATAGAAAAAACTTATATTCAATAAGAAATTACTATCGATCAGGTGAACAGTGATGTGTCTAGGGGATATATGCATATTGTGTGTAGTATGTGCTATAGAAGTTTCTGTTATATTAGTTTTGTTTTTACAGCAGTTGGAAACGGTTTGAATCTATCAGAAATGTCCATCCAACTATTTATCGCGTTAAATTCAATGGTAACGTGTTCTCAACTGGTCAAATATTTCTGACAGTTTCAAACCGTTTCCAACTGCTCCAAAGACAAACCTATTGTATATTAATTATTGCACTGAAAAAAATTATCTGCAATTTCACATAACTTTACATTGACAATTTGTGATTAGCGTAAAGTTATGTAAAATTACGTAATAATTTTGTAAATGAAATAGACACACTGTAATGTTACAGAAATAAATATGGATAAAATTCCATAATGTGTATAGATTTATCCATTGTAATTTTTAGATTGGAATTAGAAAATATAGATACGCAATTTTACTGAGCAGATGATTTAAGTTTTCTTATAATTTATATATACTTACCCTTATAATTAACAATGAAAGTTATGCATAGAGGAAACTTTTTCAATAACTAATATTATTTCACATATATGACTGAATATCAATGTTTTAAAAATTGAACAACATGCATGGAACATGTTAAAAAATGTATGTACATTAGAAAATATGTTGAATATTTTATCTGAAAATAGTATATAATTATTCTTGAAACATGAGTATATATTCCTTGGTTTTTGCAATTATGTTTTTATCTCAAATTTTAGTTACAATAAAGTTATAATTAACGTAACTACAAATAATGTTAATATCTGTTGTAAGCAATTACTATTTTTACTGTCATAAATTTTGATTGTAAACAGCTAAATAACGTACATTTTCAATTTCTATGGTATTTATGAATTGTAAAATATTAAAATTGGTGCAAGCTGCAATTGCACACCTAACAAAATATAATCTTATACTTACTGTTTTACAAATATACCACAAAAAGTCCTTATCACAGTAAATATTACATAAAAAGAGCTTCACAAAATATGAAAATTTCCACCCACTTTTATACTAACATATTGTTGGAAATCAATAATAAATACACTATGCGAGTTAAGAAAAAGGAAACAGATACATTTTAATTTCTAAATAGTTAAGACCTTGTCACAAGCAGAAATAACTTCTGTGTTAGTGGAGTTTGTTCATCCATCTTATAAATGTGAATTATCTCTTTCGCTAAAAGTGTATTGTTCATTCATCATCTAAAAATGTTATGCAATATATTTCATTTCCATTGAAAAATGTGTTGAAATGTTTTCGACTTCATTTCGTCATCTTATTCTTGAAACATTATTATATATTTTTTGTTTTTGAAAATATTTCTGGATATAGGTACGTAAGTACATCTGTGTGAATATAAATATTTATATCGATTTTTAGTTACAGTAAATTTACAATTAACGAAACTATGCGGCTAATGTTAACATCTGTTATAAACCATTACTGATTTTACTGTCACAAAGGCAAATATGTTTGGAAATAATGTTTTATGGTTTAGAGATATAGCTAACGGAGCAGTTTTGATGCAAGCATCTAAAACACGTACCGTTTCACTTTGTATTATATTTATGCATTATAGATATATACATTTGAATTGGCATAAGCTGAAAGTGCAAACGTTACAAAATATAATCTTATATTTACTCCTTTCCGAATATTCCAAAAAAGTCCTTATTAATAAAGCATACATACGTATTTGTCTACCACCCCTTAACACAACGAACACGCATTAAGTTAAAGTTAGATTTATGTGTTTCTGCACATGTGCAACAGAAATCACATGAAATATTCTGTAAAATTTCCTAATAAATTAAGTAAAAGTAATTAGTCCCAAAGTAGTGCATTGTATTACCACATTACTCCTGAAATTTCCCAATTTTATTACGTACAAACACATATGTTTGATTTTTTCTTAATAATAATAATATCTCTACCCTCATTCTAATCACGAGTATTAGCCCAGGAGTCGAAGACTTGTGCGGGAAAGGGGGCAGCATATTATTATTAAGCAGGCCGCATTTCCGCCCAGGAACGACTTACGTTGGTAGGCCCTAACCACTATTCAGTGCAGGAATGAGGGAAACCTAGAAAACCTCATTAATTAGGGGGGTAGTCAAATGTCAACCAGTATCAATCTCTCACATTGACCCAAGCCAACACTTTTCCATTCTACCATACCCGCAGAGAGGGTGTTCTCCACGAATATAGCTTATATACGATCTATCGGCTGCGGGGGTCGAACCCACAGCGTCTAGTCATCTCGATTCAAGTACTGACGCTTTAAACCGCGCGACCACTGACTGATAATGTATAATGCAAATTAAAAAGTACCAGTAAATATTGTGTAAAAAGAGCATATGAAACATGGAAGGTTCCACTCATTTTCATCAGTGTTTACCTGTCGCCAGTAAGAGGTTAGACAAGACCCATGCTGACTGCAGAGGACCGCAGTGTAACTAATTTTTCACAGTATTATTAATAGCTAATAAAAATCGTATAAATAGTTCCTACTCCTTGTATTTTTCTTCATTAAATATATTCATTACATTAATCTTGATTTACTACGTTTTTAGTTGCAGTGTCCAAAGCAGAAGTTCTAGGTACCTACAATGAGTAATATGTACAGATCCTCCAGATCGCCCAGTATGTACTCGGTCCTGGGAGCGCCTTATTGTGAACCAGCGCGATAAGAAGACATTGTGGCGGTCAGTGGGGCTCATAACTCAGCATAATACCATTACATTGTTGGCGAGCCATTGAATGGGTCGAAGATGGGACCGACATGGGTCGGTAGCGGCGATCGAAGTCGCGATAGGCCACACCACCGGCAGCGAGCGCTACTGCATTGTTCCCGGAGCAGAAGAAGAAGAGGACGTCGTTCTGGTGCTCCAGAATGATATTTCTTAGGTATCTGCAAGTGCAAATACTCGTATGTCACTTGAGCTTTAGTCGACAAAGTGTATCTTTTATCACCATTTAGTACCATTAGAATAGCATGACTTGAAACTTTACGGCAAACAAGTTCAATTTTATAGTAAACCAACGTCTTACTTTTCCTTAATATGTCTGCAGTCATCAGTAATTGAAATTAGTTGAGTTGCAATCTTATTGATGCAATTTGAACTAGTTTGGCATCAGTTGAAGCTTGACTGATTTCAACCCAATGGCAATTCCAAGTTCCTTCAATATTGTTTAAGCTGCAATAAAATGAGACGAAATCGTGAAATGTAGCACGATTATAATTGTTTAATAGGAATGGTTGAAACTTTTTAATACCAGTTCAACTGAAATCTATCTATATTAGTCAATTTGGGATAGACATCAATTTATAAATTAGAGTCACTCAATTGGAATCTGATCAAGTTAATTTGAATATCATTGTCTCTCTGGTTGATATCAAAACAAGTCTGATTATAGCTTTATTGCAATAAAATCAAAATAAATTGAACTGAAGTCCAATAATATAAACATTATAGTAGTTTCAAAGCTTTCACGGCCGGTGCTATCATTTGATACATAATGATTTTCCGGGTTGTTATGCCGAGACTCCGGTAACTGGGAGCTCAGTCCACCATTATCCTGGGAACGGTTCCAACCGTAGGACTGGTAATACCAACAATAGAAGCCGAAATCACAGAGCCTTGCCCGAGAACAACTACGGCAGGTAAAAGAATCCAGGCTAATGCTAGAGATGTGCACTATAATTCTGTTTCTAGCAGCGATCAGTTACCAAGGTCACGGCATAACACTCCGGAAAAATACTATGTATCAAATATAAATATTGGAAATCAATTGAAACTGGCCGAGTTAAATTATAACGGGTTTGAATAAGTCGCATTAATGGTTTTATGCAATCAATTTGAGTTTTTTTTTTAATTAAAATGACTCAATTGAGTATCAGCTTAATTAGAATCTAATAAAATCATCTGCAATATCACTGAAATTGATTCATTTACAATATAGTTACTGAAAAGGCCTAAATAGAATATCAATTAAATCAATTGAAACTTTTTAGTATTAGTTCAGATGGTTAAATTTAGCTAAATTGAAATTGAATCAATTGAATTATATTTGGAATATTATTAAAACTTTGTAACTGGGCTTTTAATGCAATTAAATGTATCTTTTTAGTAACAGTTCAGATGGAATCTTTTTCATTTTGGTCAAACTAGAATTTTTACAAAATGATTTCAATGGGAAACGATTCATCTAGAATCTATTCAAATAATTTGGAAGCTCGATGACATTAAAATAGTTAATTAATAATCAATGTCATTGCAACACGTCTCATTGAGATTGGAATCAGTACAGTTTAGTATCAATTGGAATTTGGTTACCTAATTTTAGCCAAATTGGAATTGTAATGGAATCACTTTCGTTAGAAGTAGAATTTAATCAAATTAAATGGAAATTCATGTAAATCATCTATCTAATTAAATTGTATTTAAAATATTGAAACAAGGCTAACTGGAAATTTATTGAAATCAATTGGAACGTTTTAGTATTGATCTTGATAGTATCTTGGTGGTTCCATTCAAACTAAAATCGAAATAACTTTAGAATCAGTTCATCAATCTAATTAAATCATTTATAATCTCAGTAAAATTACTTCAGCCAATTCATAATTGGAATGTTCTTGAATTAAGGATTATTGAATCAATTGGAACTAATTATTGTCGATCAACTGGAAATATGTTTATAACAAAATGATTTCAGTAGGGAACAATTTATTTGGAATTCATTCAAATCAATTGGAAGCTCAATGAAATTAAGTTAGTTAATTTATAATTGGAATGTCATCGAATCCAGTCTTAGTGAATTTGGAATCAGTGCAGTTTAGTATCAATTGGAATCTTGTTAATTTTAGTCAAATTGGATTTGTAATTGAATAATTTCAGTCAGCAATAGAATTTAATCAAATTAAATGGAAATGCATTTAAGTTGATCTAATTAAATTATAATTAAAGTAGTGTATGTAACAAGGTTAATTGGAAATTTATTGAAATCAACGGGAACTTTTTAGTATTAGTTCTGACGAAATCATGTTAGTTTTATTCAAAGTAGAATTGAATTGATTGGAAGCTCAAAACTATTTCAACTAATGTATAGTTGGAATATTCTTGAATCAAGTGTAATATAATCAATTGAAACTTATTTATTGTCGACCAACTGGAACTCTGTTGATTTTAGCCATATGAAAATGTAACGATATAATTTTAGAGTCTATTCAACTGATTTGTTAAATCTATTGAAAACCTGTCAATTATATTACAATTAATTAAAATGTGATTAGAATAACTATAATTAAAATATCACTAACAGTATGCAATCATCTTTTGAAGAATAACACTTTAATAAAAAATTCTAATAATAATTTTTATTATTAATTAAAATTATATGCGACTTGAAAGATAACGGGTAATGTATTACAAGCGCAGCATTTTATGGCTTACTTATACACACAGTATCGCTTTATATAATACCATTCCATTATCAACACTCCGCACACGTTCTAAAATAATGTCCAACATGAAATTACCTAAACAGTACCTGGTAAATAACAATTGTTATAAAATATTTGTCGTTAAAAATATTTACATAAACAATTTTGCGGACATCACGCACGCAGAATGGGAAATCTAACCGCCAATAGGTAGCCAGATCGGTATCTCCAGCTGATTTATTGGGCTGGCATGCACTCGCTCAGAAATTTATTAACCATTACAAAACATTAATACGGATATGGGTATTGTTAGCGTATTTCTATTATTCTCTACTTTTTGTCTGTTAATGGTAAAACAATAATTCTTCACTGTTCCCCACACCTCGAAGCTTAACTGTAATTGCAATGTTAACAACCTGAAGCAATTGTTTTTAGATCTAGCTCAAATCATGCATTTGTATCTTTACGTTGTAACACCAATAACGGATAGAATTGAATCGATTCCATGTAACAAGCGTTATAGTCAATAATCTTAACTGCTTATTTTATTTATCATGCCGATTAAATTTTCCTTAAACCAGCATTTAAGACAAGAAAATGGCATGGATTAAAATTAACAACATTCATTAGGTACCTCTAAATTAGCAGCAGCCAATAGTGTCAAATCATTTCACAGTAACAACTGCACTGAATTTAATCTCAATGTTATATGGCTTCTTGTATTCTATCTCAAATTTCTAAAATAATGATTGGTCTATTTTTATAAACACTATTCTTTAAATAGCCCTACAAAAATGTGTCAGGTGGTGTCAAATCTGGACTATACGCCGGCCATCGTATTGTGCTACTAGGAAAATTGAAACGGCTAATGTTATTTAGATCTTGTGGGTCACGAAATAAACGATTTTCTCGCTCAATTTGATAGGTCGTCGGGATGATATGGCAGCAAGATAGAGCTCTACTGCATAGGTTTCAGAATATTTGAATAATAGTTGTATAGAATGGTTAGGAAAATATAGCACCAAGGATCATCATAGGAACGCTTGATATCTCTCTAGTGCTTGCTTTGTTTCTGAGAGTGTACATAAACGAAAATGATATAATTATTTATAGATAGATATATAGATAGATAGATAGATTTATTAATTGAGATATAAGTGGTCTGCTTAATTACTGCTCGACCTACAGGAAGCGACCTACATTGCAGCAGATACTTAACGCAGACCTCTCGCCCTGGGCGACAAGCCATTAAATCTGTAAATGATACTGCACGAAACAACTACTCCGCGAACTAATGCCCCGACCGGCATTGAATTACTCCTGCAGTATCTATGTGAACCACCAAGAACCCTTGTCGGACACACCACCAGACCGGTTTCGGGCTTGTTAGCCCTCATCAGTATGTCATAGGTGAGATGACCGACAATTGAACTGGCTGTTCCTTCATATGTATGTGCACATATAAACTGAGTGCAGGACCTGCAGGACCATATATAGATGATGACATGGCAATTGAGCGGAGTTGTGACATATTCAAGACCTATTAGCTGTCATTATGTTATCCTTCGTCAGAGAGAAAAATAGAATACAGAATTAAGGCAGTCATATTTCGGACACCCTGTGTTTACAATTTTTCTCTACTGTAGGTGCTACAGTTAAACTACAGGTTATTCCTACTGCCAGAAAAAAATCATAAACTATGTGCTATTGTTTAGGTCAAACATAAACGTTGCCCAATACATATGCATAATTCCGCCAATTGTTTGTTACAATAAACAAATGAGGTTTTTAAGTCGTCCAAAATGGTGTGGCAATGAATTGCTATTTGGTAGACCAAACGGGAGCTGTTTATAAAAAATAATTGATTCAGTGTATCTGTAAACAATAATGATGAAATTATATTTCAATGTGACTAAATATGTACATACTTCTTTAATATTTGAAGGAAATAAAAATAATTTTTTTAAAGAAATAAATTAAATGTACCTACAGTGAGAACCAGAAAGGTGTAAAAGTCGCGAATTGTGACAAAGTTGGGTGGTCTGGTAATTAAAAAAACAAATACTTCTGGATTAAATTTTAAAAATTATTTGCATATTTTCAGAAGTAATCCGTATATTTTCAAGCTATATCTGATTGACCACCTCAACGTTTCACAATATACCTAAGCTTTTCATAAATTTTTGTAAGCTTCCAAAACTAAAAATATTTTACTATATATTTTTTTCACTATTCGTCATTATTTATCCTCCGCTGTAATTATTATAAGTTTTTGGATAGGTTAATAATCACCCTGTATATCTAAAAGATCTAAGGTTCTTGAGACTGCAATTGTAGCTACTTCAAAACGAGTTATCTCTTCTACTTCACTTTTTTTTTAGTTTCCGGTTCATTGCTGTTTGCTTTGATTTCTTGTGTTAAAATGTTCGTTTTTATGTTTATTTGTAAATATTATTGTATCTGTTCTTGTTATTTTAGTATAACTTTAATTTTTAAATAGTTCACTTAGTTCTACTACTTTAGTTGTTTTATGTGAATATTTATATGTAATACTATTTTTGTAACTTTTACTACTAATTAAAGCATATTTTTTTAAATGAAGTTGCAAAAATTATACCACAGAGTTCTTAGGTGAAAATAAATTGATTTAATCTAACACCTATATTCCAAGTTGCATAATAAAAAAGATACAGGGTGTCAAAGTTGAAATTTTAATTTCGATATTTGTTAAATAACTTCTTAAGAAATCCAAATATTTAGATAAAATTTGTAAATCGTGGATTTTTGCGGGCGAGATATTCAAATTTGCTTCTAATTTTGACGTCACTAGTATATGGCGCCATTTGTGGCACACCATGTTTCTCTTAAATGGCAGCTTAGTGTATTCATCTGACTATCGAAACAATTGTTTCTCCTAACTGTTTTATTTGAAAAAGATATACCTTGCTGAAGTCGGTAGGAGTAACCATTTTTGAAATAATCATAATTGGCATGCTCAGTGCACCAAATAAAAACTGTTTTGGTACCAGGTAAAGTGCCTTTTCTGCTGAAATTACAGCAAAATGTTACTTAAAAAAGTTGTTCATTATGGCAATTATGGAGATGTGCAAAATTTCAAGAAGATCAGCGAGGAATGATGACACATTTTTCAAAAAGGCACAAAGGTTTTGTCAAAGTGGGCCGATCCTTTTGATTGCACGTTTCCAAAATTTATCTTTTTGAACAACTTTTTCAAGTAATATTTTGCTGTATTTTCAGTAGAAAAGGCACTTTACCTGAAATGGTAACAGTTTCAATCTGTGCACTGAATATTTCAAATAGAATTATTTCGAAAACTGTTACTCCTACGAAGGGTATACCTTTTCCATATATAACAGGTAGCGAAATCGACTGTTTCAATAGTCACATGGATACACTAAACAGCAAAAATGTTCTGTCTGGGTCATTCCATTTGAAATCGTCTGAAAATAATAAAAATTGTTGCCAACCCATTTTAGATTTTGGTGTAACTTTGAAAAACTCTACTCTAGGGTCCCAAACAACAAAATTTACACGAGTTTGATTTTTACAAGAGCTTGTTTCCACCTATTTAAATAAAGTCTCTTAAAAATTGCTATTTTTAAGCTTTATTAATTTTTGCTGTCAAATTTTTCTGTTTGAAGATATTTGAATGATCAAGACGGAATTCAGAGTGGAAAAGATAGTAGTTTCAGTGTAAATGAAGATAATTGGCTCGGACGATCCCTTTGAATAATATTGTTTCGGTAACTAAAACCATAATTTTGGCTCAAAAACCAAAAAATATATAAATTTTCTAAAAATATACGAATTTTAAAAAAATCTCTCCGAAATTAGGCGCCGTTTCTCTAGTGCAGAAAAGAACTATTTTCGGGCCCATGTTTATAGGAACTTTCTTTCTTTGAGAAACACGTGAACTTTTTAACACCTTAAAAGAGAAATTTAAATCACAAGCTTTCTTATTCTTGAATTAAAGAATATCTAAAATGGAAAACGCTTTTATGTTTTGATCATTGTTTTTAATATAGATGTGTCATACTTCTAAAATTCGGTGTTTTGGCAAAACGCTACCAGCTATTCTATTAAATCAATTAACTAGTAATGAAACCGACCCAACATATGAAAAAGCCATGTACTCTTGTCATCGTCAAATTTATTCCTTCAGTAAATTCCAGATGCGCTGCTCGTTAATAATTAATAATTATTATAGGCAACTATTTAATTAACAAGCATTAGACTTGTCTATATTAACATAAACAAACGTAATTACTTAGTGCTAAGTCATATTCAGAAATATTATGAGGACCTTACAGTCACTGAAAAAAATAAAATAAATTTAAATGCTGTAATAGTTTAAATAATTCATCTAGTACCAATCTGTTAATTACTGTTATAATATTATCTTTGTCTTTTATTTTATATGTAATTTAATTTTAAAACATAACAAATTTTCTAACCTGTAGAAAACTTCCAATACATAAATCAGGTGATAAATCATATATTGAAAACTATAGATCGATTGCAGTCTTTCCTGCTCCTGCTAAAGTGTCTGACCCAATACGTTCGATTTCTATTAATTTACTAACTTTTACCCATTACATTTTTAAGGCGTTCGAGTGGAGAGTACAAGTGGATGCGATTACACTGATTTTATCAAGGCCTTTAATAAGGTTGATCATGACGTATTAATAAATAAGCTTTGTGTATATAGGGTTGCGGATTTTGTGATTAATAGTAACATATCTTCAAAAGCGTAAGTTTATTGTGAATACTATGTTTCTTTTTTCTGATGAGTATAAATCAAACTCAAGTGTTCCTCAAGAATCTAACTTGGGGCCGCTCCTATTTTATTTTTTATAAATGACTTAACAAATGTAATAAATAATTCAAATTATTTGATGTTTACAAATGGCCTGAAATTTTACAACCGTATCGAATGTTCCGATGATTGTTTATCTTTCCAAAGTGATATTAATGCGGCATTTGAATGGAGTTATGTCATCAAACTTGACTTTAATATTTGAAAATGCTATAATATAACTTTTACTCGCTGTAAACGAATAATGTTTTATCCGTATAAAATGAACAGTATTAGCGATAGAAGATTTAGGTGTAACTGTTGATTTCAAACATTCATACAAACACATTGAAACATAACTGCCTCAGCCTATAAAGCGTTAAGTTTTGTATTAAGAGAATAAAAAAAATTCGGAACATTAGTTCAATTACATCATTATATAGTAGTTTAGTCAGACCTAAATTTGAATATGCTTTGCTGCCATGACATTTATATACAGTAAGCATAGAAAAAGAAGAGAAGAAGTTTCTAAGATTACTTTATTTAAAATTTAACAGACCTCCAGATTTCCACTTCACTCAAAGTATTAATTTATGTGAGAAATTTAAAATTAACATACTATGGAATCGACGTGTTCTTGCAATGGACCTGTTTGGATGCAAATTACTAAACTCTCTTATTGATCATTCTTATTTGTTATCCCTTTTGTGTTTTAATACTCATCCGAGAAATACTAAAATGCATGAACTTCTATATATTTCCATTCCTAAGACAACTCAGTTTGCACCTATTTTGTAGATATTCCAATTAATTGACCTGGTTTCTGGTAAAAATAGCGTAGACTCCTTAGACCTTTTGGTTTATTGTTAAAATTTGTCAAAAATATAATTCAATTGACAATTTATAAATATTTTGTATGTGTACTAGCTGTTAACCTAATGTATGTTTATCATAATTTTGATAATGTGAAGTATACAATTATTATATTTTTTGTATCGTGTTACTCCTTCTAATTAGGGATTGAAGCCTGTTTGGAAGTAATAAATAAATAAATAAATATTTAATCGTTACTATAAATAGGATAGCGAAATGGGCCAAAAAACAAGGCCTTGCAGTAGATTAAACCTTTCCAATAAATTTTTGTCATAACTTCAGTTCCTTGTTTCTCCAGATACCGTTAAATGATGCTTTTGGCTTTTTAAGATACAACAATAAAATTTGATCAATGCAACATAATAAAAATACTTCAAACGACGCAACACGTTACCACATCTTTCACAATTTTCGTTTTACGACGTTTATAAAGCATTTAAATCTTCCTGTTATGGAAATTACTCCTTAATAACAATACCGCCCATAAAACGGTTCTGAATATAAATAATATGACTATAATTCTTACTCTCCAGATAAGGAAAGTGCGTATCGGGTTGATAACAGACCTCTAGTTGGGGCACACTAGAAAAATCTACCCATGCGATCAGAGGGAAGTAATATTTCCCGATGCCGTCTATAGATTACTTTATTCAAGTAGCATGTTTATTTTATTTACAGCAAACCATTAAACTATAGTGCAATCTGCGTAGGTCATAAAATTACCGGGTCACTGGGGCAAAATGTACATACAGGTCCGTAACGATGGTAGTTCAACAGGAAACGGACAAAAAAGGATTATTGGCAAAGCAAGAAGCTGCAGATGCAAATAGAATATAGTTTTATATGAATGTCAGAAGTAACTAATAAAACTTTGATGTCACCACTGCACTATATCTCTTTTTTATTAATTATAAAGTGTAATCATGGAATGTACACCCAGAATCGAATGACTTTCTTGCTTTTAACTTTCGGAAACAATATTTTTTACAAGTTATACAGAGTGTACCCAAAGTAAACCACCATACGTGAATTAAGAATTCTACATCGAAAAATAACCCAAGTTTGCTATATAAACTATAGTCCAAAAAAGCTTCGTTACGGATATACAGGGTGTTATAGTTTAATTGAAAAAAACATAAAAACTTAAATTTCGTCAAAACCGTTTGAGATATAATACAATTTTAGACGTGGCGATAGCTACAGGAGGCGTGTACTTTGCAACACAAAATGATTTTTTAGTCTTACCAGTGGCGCACGTAGCAGAGTATCGTTGAATATTTTTGAAGACTAAACAGCTACGCCGCTGGTTTCTCTTAAAATATAATTTTTTTTAAATTACCTGTTTAAAAGTGAAGAAAATAGCTCCGTCAACATTTTACTGTACCACGCAGTGTTCGAGCAAAGAAATAAAAACTGTGTTAATGCACAGCATAATACTATACTAACCTATACCTACAAGATAGGTATTCATATTATTAATACTATCAATAAGGTTTTTCCATAAATATTGTATGTACTATTGCTAATAAATCAAACTAGGGATTGTTTTATAAACTAGGTGATAACTTTTTATTTAAAAACAAAAATATTTGCAGGTGACGATAGCTATATAAGAAACACATTTTGCAAGAAAAAAATCGTTAAAATAAATATTTTTTAATTAATAATTATTAGGTGATAAAATAAGCATATCCATAGCTATCGAGATCTTTAAAATTTCGTTATAATATCTCAAGAAACAAAGTAGAAATTTAAGTTTTTTTTTTCAATTAAACTTTAAAATGCTGTATTAAAGCCTTTTTGAGCTTATAAACTTGAACTAGGTATAGAAAACTAGGATTATTTTTCGATTTAAAATTCATGATTAACGTATGGTGATTTACTTTCGGGACACTGTGTATAGCCTTTGAGAATTTCAAGAATTTTTATTTCGATTACATCGCGAATGCAAGTTCAGTATCTAAGATATGTTTCTTATGTTGTGTTTTTCCTACCTCCTTCGCTTACGAATATACAAAGGGTTTTTCTACTATACAGAATGTTTTAAAAAAAGATAGAATGAATAGAGCTTATGAAAAAACGTTTGAAACATTTTTTTCTTCTAATTAATTCACTCCAACTGACCAGAAAAAAATAAAATCATAATACAGAAAAAATAAAGCTGTTTGACGTCCTTAAGACGTCCATTACTGGACATTAGGGCATACAGTGGATATCAGTTTGGGGTCGTTAGACGTCCCCCAGGTGTATCTAGGTATTTATATCATTTTATACATTATTGGACGTCACTGAACTGTCTATCAAAGGTTCACGAATGGACGTTTTGGGGCTTTTAAATGACGTTCTAAATAATATGTACCAGATGTGTACATAGGATCTATCTAACTATATGAAATTTTTCGTAAAAAATAAATTAAAATGCTCACTTAAAAAATATATTGTAATGAGTATGTTTTTTTTTATCTTCAAAATAAATATTATAGTTAATGTAGTATAGGATATATAGCACGTATATTAAAAATAAATAAATATTTGCTTTATTATAACGGTTTATTGGCATTAAAACTTAAATTACACAGCCAAATTTCGTCCTTTAAACAAGTAGGGTTCTAATTTTTTTAAATGTAACAAAAAATTATAAAGTTTAGATTAAAAATTATATAATTTCTTATAAGGTTACAGAAACACAATCAAGTACCCGACAATAACACTTTTAACTGTGGATACTAGACAGTTTACATTACTATATCTACCATTAGGTACCGCGTATTTTTTAAATTTATTATATGTATTAACGCAATTTTATCTCTTTTCTTATCTTACATTAGACTTTTTTGTACAAATCATTTCTGATCCCAGAAGACAAAACATACCTCTTTAATTTTATTTTATGTGTGTGATCCTAACATGGACATTATATTGATGTAAGAGCGCCTCTTAGAACTATACTGCAGGATGTCCCGGACGTTCGTACTAGTCCTGGGACGTACTGACCTAAAACGGGCGTCTGACGGACTGAAACCATTTTTCAACAAAGCACAAAGATTATATCAAAGCAGGCCGATCTTTATGTGAAATTTTGCAGGTCTCCATAATTTGCCGTTCTGATCAACTTTTTCAAGTAATATTTTGCTGTATTTTCAGCAGAAAAGCCACTTTACCTGAAACAATAACAGTTTTCAATCGGTACACTGAATATTTCAAATAGGATTATCTCGAAAATTGTTAAGCAACGACTTCAACAAGGTATATCTTTTTCAAATAAAACAGGTAGTAGAATCGATTGTTTCAACAGTCAGATGGATACACTAAGCAGCAAAAAAGTGCTACCATTTGAAAGAAACATGATGTGCCATATAAGTAGCCCCTCTACTAGTGACGTCAAAATTAGAAACAAATTTGAACTTCTCCTTCGCAAAAACCCGGATTTATAGTTTTTATGTAAATATTTGGATTTTTTAAGAAGTTATCTACAAATATCGAAAATAAAAGTTTAACTTTGACACCCTGTATCTTTTTTATTATGCGATTTGGGACATAGGTTTGTTAGGTTAAATCGATTTATTTTCACATTAAGGAATCTGTGGTCTAATTTTTGCTACTTCATTTAAAAGCACCCTGTATTTATCATGCAGTTGATGAAAATTTCGTGCCAGCTCGATAAGCTTTTCATCCATTCTAACCAATAAAAAAATCTGGTCAGTTCGTCAGTAAAATTAGAAACATATGGTCGCCGGCATATTTAAAAGCCATTGAACGAACACTGAAGTAGCACTGATAGCAGTGATACCGCACTGTTACGGTCATGTATAAACACAGTAATTTAAAATCTAAGCAACAATTTTTTATTTTTCACTGATACTGATATGGAACTGACACGACACAGATGTGTGTAAATAGATTTTTTATGGTTATGGAATGGCAACGGATGGTCCTCAAATGTACTGCAGTCCTGCCCTGCCCTTTAATCCTGCCACACCATAAAGCATGCTAATATATGAAAATATATTTCCATGTGTACAGGCGACGTACCATTCCTCGCGTGTACTATTGGGCCTGAGCTAAACAAACAAACGGTTCGATCCGAATGATAGACTTTTATCGGGGCAATTGTTTATTATTGTTATAGTTTTCTAAGGCGCGACGCGATTCTCATAGGAAAACTTCGAACTGGAACGTCGAGGCATTGCCAATCAGTACACTGTACTTCACGGTTCCCATCGCTGTGATTTGCTGTATCTCGAAATATCATCTAGACTCATTACACACAATTCTGTAATGGAATATTGTTAGATATGAGGTTGCCGTTCGGGATAGCGGAAACCTTCGCAATGAATTCCAAAAATATGACGAAAAGTGGCGAAAATATTATTTTTTTTAGATACGAGTATCTACTTTGCGTATTTTTCTAACATACCGGGTGTAATACAGGGTGTCCCAGATATTATTGGCATCCTTGCAAGGCTAAATAAATGAGATTTAACCAGATAAATCTATCTATTAAAGTTCACCGTTTCCAATACAGGGTGAGAGATTTCGAAATTTGTATTATATTTTTTTATTTATTTAGTAACCGTTCGTGATAAAACAACAATTCTAGGATATAATGGTGTAGCTTTGGTATAATTATTCAGTATGTTTAAATATTGTCATTATCACCAGAGGTGTAGAAACACTGTGGTATTTTTATTTTATTTACAATAACAATTTTACACTATTTACTTAATTATAAAAAAACATACGATACTTTAAGTTTTGATAATTTTGAACAAAATATTTATTTGTTGGAATTTTCCTTGAAATGCATCCTTTTTAAGTAATGGTTCATTAAAAACATCTTTGCACTTCGTAGTTTACCGTTCTGTCAATGGTAGGATTTTGATACAAATATGCCTGAATTTACACAAATTGCAAAATGCAGAATTATTTTAAATGAACAATTACTTAAATACGATGCATTTTAGAGAAAATTACAGAGAACAATTATTTGTTCAAAATTTAATGTTTCTTTTATAATTATGGCAGTGGTGTACTACTTTCATAAACTGAAATAAAGACGTCTTTAAATAAATTTTTGACCTTGAAAATATTGATAATGAACCACATACAAAATTAAAACGATATGATGCTGGTAGAGGTCAATGGGGACTAATACTTATGGTTATACTCAAAACAAGTAAAAATGTCTGATATTAAATAGCTATAAATCATTTAACAGTCATATAGTTAAGATGAAAATTGGCTGTAACCGAAAATTTATTAATATCCAGGTTAAGGTTACCTATATGAATGGTAAAAAGGCATAACTGGTACAAAGAAATATTTTGGTTAGCCTTAAAGAATGTAATAATAAATGTATTGAAACATATGTGGTTAATATGAAAAAGTCTTAATTATTAAACTGATACAAAAATATCGAAATCTGATTTTTGAACAGGGACGTATTATCACAAAATAAATTAGATTGTTCTTGGTTCCTTAAATATTATATTATATATATACTAACTAATGATGATTAGCAGCCTTATTTTTGTTCAATTTGTTGTCGATAGTGGGAAATTGGAGGCCAAATTTCAAAGAAAACACCAAATTTTCTCAATTGTCGACGTTTCGTCACTTATCGTGACATCCTCGGGACAATTACAGATTTAAGTTCTTCACTGTGTTTTCCGAGTCTCGTACATAGTATGTATGTCATATAACAATCTTGGACAGTATAGATAAGTAGAAAATAACGTACACATATATGAAGAACATGTATAAAAAAATCATATATATAATTATAATTTTCTTGCTTTTATCTTCAATTAAGAATGCATCACATTTGTCCATAGTACCAAAGCGTTTATATGAGATTTTAAAGACACGATAACGGAAAAAGTTTACCGAGGTCTTAATTTTTGTCTTCAAATAGAACAGAAGTTGCATAACATTGTGAGGGTATAGATATATCTTTATAGAGAAAAATTACGAGTTTGGATATTTTGATATAGGATTCTTATTGTAGTTCGTGCTGCTTCTTCCAAAGTAGTAAGTGGTAGTAATTATTTCACCTTTTCAAGACAATATTTACGATGGAGAAGATAATGTTGCAATAGTATAAGTACACAAGACTATATTGAGCAGTATCAAAACCTTACCCAAAAGAATCGTTTCGTTTCATGTGTTACTACGCTATTTATTCTCATTTCATTATGCCGGAATCACAAATTCCCCCCGAAAATGTTATTTTCCATGCCTTACAACAAAAGAAACAAGTAATAAACGACTAATAAACATGTCCTTTTCGGTTTATCAAAACCGCAGGCAATTCCACAGAACTTATCAATTTTTACGTTCCGTAAGCCACTTTCTTCGATACGTGGTATCGGAAAATAAATAGCTAACAAGGTTGCGATAGCCTAGTTGGTTCTGAAAATGACTAATTGTATTCAAAACACAATCGGGTAACGACAAGGTGACAGTCGAATCCACTTAATGTGGCCATTACAGCCCGTGTACAGATAACAAGGTGGCGGCGATAACGACGACCGAACCGTACGCGCAATTTCTAATGGGTATGCAGGTTGATAAGGCAAAAACAAGCGGGTGCAGTGATACCAACACCTCCAATGGGGTCGCGGCACGCTGCTGCACCACGTGACAGTGTACGGTCGCGTTCGGTAGCACAAAATGGAAACAAGTAGACACGTTAAGGGCTCCATATTCTTCAAATAGCGTTTTTTACAAAGAGAAATAGTTTTAAACATTTAGTATTGACCTATTTATTATTTAATAATGAAGTAATAGAAATTAATAACAACGGGAAGGGGGCTAATCAACAATTTCTTTGAAAGTTTAAAATAATTTATTTGCGACATAATTCTAGTGTTTTCTTTAGTTTAATTGGATATTTTGGCACACTTCGGAAAAAATAAAAATTAATCGAATAACCGCCTGCGCCAGACGGATCAGTCAAGAGTTATTTTGAACTAAGTTTGCCTAACCAAAATATTTCTGAACTGAAAAAGCAGATAAGTAAAAACAACACAAATCCCATCACTATAGCGCACTTTCATATTTTTGGACGCTTCGAAAAACTCTATTTTGGTTCTCAAAATAGCAAATGTGTGCCAAAATACCCAATTAAACTAAAGAAAAAACTAGAATTATGCCGCAAATACACAGATTCAGAAAATATTATTACAAACTTTCAAAGAAATTGTTGGTTAGCCCGCTTTTATATATTTTTTATTTAGGTTATAAAACAACAATAATTCTAGGTTGCAATGGGATAACTTTGGTCTAATTATTGAGTATGTTTAATTAGTCTCATTATCACCAGTGGTGTAGAAACTCTGTAGCACCCTTCTTTTATTTAAAATTAACTTACGTAAAGTTATTATTGCTACGCTAGAAGTTACATAAATAAAAATAGGAAAAAATCAAAACACAAGGACCTTGGTAGAACAATTAGTTAAACGTCTAAAGGTGTCTACCTATAATGTTGTATCAAGGTTTGAAATTACAGGATAAGCAATACGACAGCTATCAGTTATTCAATTTTAAAAGTATACCTACTTTGTTTAATCATAAAAGAAATGAGGTTTATCAGTATGTCCAAATAATTTAATTGCCGATTTTTTGCACCAAACGGTTGGTGTTTGAGATTTCAAACAAGACTATCAAAATGTTAGGTAAATTTTCATTTTTTAAAGGAATGCCATCAAAATGTTAAGAAAATTAAAGACAAGTAAGTTATGATCATTTCGTCACCTTTCTGCTCTTTAGAGCTTTTATTTTAGAAATATTTGACCTAAACCTGCGTCTTCATAAAAATAACAAGTGTGCCTAATTTGAAAACAAATGAAAAAAAATAACTTTGTTAATATTAACTTTTCGAGAAAATGTTACATGAATTTGATATATTATTTTTTCCTCTAAATTCTCTGCAAGGAATTTTCGGTCACTCTGTACAAATTTTATTGCAATCATTACAAGGAATTTTACAAATTGTGTTACTCTGTATTTTTTGTTTTATTTACATACATTTTTAAAGTATTTTCACTTTTTAAATATCGATTTTTAAAATTTTTGTTTCTTTCCGGATACCTTGATTTAGCGTTAAACCATCGTCAGCTAAATCGCAGCAGACGTGCTTCTTCTCCTCTGTTCCATTGCTCGTTTGTAGTGATTCACCGCTTGCGGAAGCACATTACAGCACAAATAACGTAGTCAGACATAGTCTTCAATTGTTTTCATAGAAATTATGACAAATCTCAAATATTCGTTAAAGTGTACGTTTCTGTTTACGCATAATTTGTAATTTGTAAATTTATACAACCTAAAATAATAAGTATTGTGTAACCTAACCTAACCGAAAATAATAAGTATTGTGTTTTTATGATGAAAGTGTACGGGTAGAAGTCCATTATTAAAACGTATCCCAGTTTTGTAAAAAATGTAAAATATTTAGTAACAAAAGCTTTGTGTGAAGTATAGAAATGATATAAGTGTCGAGTATTGTAATGTTTTAAAATATTAAATAAAAAATATGTACATTTTTGCAAACCAAATTATATAAGTAGGTTCTATTAAAAGATAAGCAATTACAGTGTGAATATTAAATGTCAAATTCTGACATTTATTGCTTGATGTGTATGTTTTCAAATACTAACATTGGTTTTTATATATTTTTAGATATTAATAATATTGTGTGAAACTAACTACTCTGTGAACAAAAGCCCCAACCAGCGTTGAATTATTCAAGTAGATATGTCATATTTAATTCATTGACAGGCTGCACTTTTGTCATTGTCGATTTTTAACAAATAATATTAATTTTTATAATAATTTTTATAGTAAGATATTTGACTCAACTTAAAAGAGGCCACCTGAAGAAGCAATCCTAAAAATGCAGAAATAGGTCAGATCTCAGCTATTGTGGTTGAATTGTGGTGTTCCTACTGCCAAAAGTGAAGTTAGATATTTATAGAGTGTTTGCATTAAAGCAAGTTAGTAAATTAAGATGAAGAAAGATTAATTTCTTTAGATAATTATTGAATAGAGCTTTGTCTGTGGAATTGTGCATTAGCATACCTAGATGTTTGGTATCAGAGAACATACATATGACTTCATTGATAGGAATTGTAGGAGATTTGATTTATATTAGCTTAAAATACCTTTCTAATTCAGTAAAAAACTAACATTGGTGTCACAACACTACAGCACATTACAGAATACTAGATTGAAATGCAGGTGATTCGACAGACAAGTATTACAAAGGCGACGTGATTTAGCAGATGATGGTCAAACTGCCCAATTCTGCAACAATTTAAATATTTTCGTGTCTCTATTTTAATAGCTACCCTCGTACACTCGAAGAGCCAGACCAACAAAACACCATCGCCAGCGCCTTCTCGAGCTGACGCAATAAATTGTCCGCTGGCGCTGGCAGGCATTTTTGCATGTGACTACCTTTTTTCCGACAATTACTTAATTACGCCAACATGTTTCATTAAGTCGGCTCAGCGTTATCTCCTCCGCCTAAAGAGCAGGCGATAGAGAGGCGCTCTCGGGCGGAGCGCGAGTTCCGAGAAGGCAGCAACACGCTGCTGATGGTGTCACCGCGGACAACCACCGGATGGCAGTCGTGGTGTTTGTGCCGAAGGGTTCTGGGTACTGAAAAAGTCGATGTTTTCACATCCGTTGGTAATTACACAAATGCCTCGGATCTTCGGGCACTTCCTTCAGTTGGACGTCGTGAAAAAGACCGGCCGATTTACCACAGTACCACGGAGCAGCGTAATGGGCTAGAAATAAGTAGGAATGGCGATAAAAAGTAGCGATAATGTCGTAGCAGGATAATGATTTATGCTTATAAAAAGCTAACTGACGTCGCGGGCATGGTGTACAGGGTGTAGCAGTAACGTAAAAAGAAAACATTTTTTGTTAAAACCATTTCCAAAGCCTCCATGATCCTTCAAAGATTGAACGGGAAATAATTTAGGACCAATGTTTCACTCAGTACCTTTCCAATGTTATCGATCATTGTGGTCAAGTAGATGTGATATATATCGATTTTTTGGAAAGCCTTTGACGGCATACACCATGCTTTGCTTTTACATAAGTTTGACTTTCATGGATTCTGCGGCCTTTTGCTTGAGATATTTAAATCATATCTATCAAATCGCCTGCAATATGTTACCTACAATAGATTTACTTATAATCGTTATCTTATTACTTCTGGGGTACCCCAGGGTTCTAATCTGGGCCCTCTTCTTTTTTGTGGTTTTATTAACGATACCGCCGTACTTTGTTGCAAAAAATTGTTATATGCAGATGATTTAAAAATATTTTCCTCCGTGTCAAGTATTGATGATTGCAGTCAACTTCAAGATCAGTTGAATAGGGTGGTAGAATGGTGTAATTTCAATCTCATATATCTAAATATAGATAAATGTAAAGTGACCTCCTTTACCCGTAAAATGTATCCAACTCTTTAACTATGACGTGACGTGCACGCATAATGTGACCTTTAAATCTCTATATCCTTATGTAATTCTGAATCTAGTTGACCTCATCAATTAAGATTCAAGGTCATTTCAAGACTAAATATAAAGAGAAATTTGCAAAAAAATAAAATTATCGTATATTTAGGTATGTTTTTGGGAAACGAATCCGGATTTTATTTGCCCCCATCAGATCAACCTAATCACTTCAAAACTCTAATATCTACTCAAAAAATTCAATATCCTTATAACCGATGCATAGAGGCGCTAAAAACCACATAACTTTTGAGGACGGAGAAATATGTTTTTTTAAATTTATTTTATAGCCGTCGTCACTTTTTCTAAAAATGGCTAGACTTTTAGACAGCTCTTATCTATGAGAAAAATATAACACTGGATAATATTAGCACACCCAACTACCCTATATAATGTTTAAGACGGTTTTTCCATGATTTCTTATCAAAACTTAAATCAACCCAGGGCAGTGGCCAGGGATCCCCCACAAGTGGCGCTGCACTTACTTTCGAAAAAAAAATCATTAAAATTATTATTAAATAACAAATTATTGCTATGTAAATAAATGAAGAAAAAGTGTAAAGCAGACAAATTAACTATTGTCACTCAAATAAATTTTGATTTTGTCATGTAGGTATTACATGACCTGTAGCGCCACGTATGCATTTGGGTGATCTAAAAATACTAGAAAAATAAAATTAGATACAAATACAAATCTCTTGAAATTAGACCCACACTTGTGGTTTTTGCAAATCACAGGTTTACAAAATTTGGACTTTTTATATTGCGCAAACACTAATTTAAGTTTCCAAAAGACTTTAGGGTACTGAATCCAAATCTAGCCTCAAAATTACTCTATCGCGTCAGGTTTTCAGGATATTCTAACCTAAGAGCAGAAAAAATGGTCTATTTTGTTTTGATTTTGAAAGAGAAGATTAGTACCTACTTTAAGATTCAATCCTTACTTACCAGATACAATTCTACCTGTTGTCGTAAAAAAACCTTTAATGTAACAAAAACAGCGTTTTTTGCATTTTTAGGTTAGAATATCCCGAAAACCTGACGATGGAACAATTCTCAGGTCGGATTCGAATTCAGTGCACCAACATCCGTTAGAAACATGATTTAATGCTTTATGGCCAATTTTAAAGTATAAGTAAAAATATATCTGCCTGTATCTGTTGGTTATTTGGATATTTGGTACCAAGGTGAGCCTCTAGACCCTAAAAATTAGAATTCATGAAAACAAACAAAAAAAATACGGATCAAATAATTTCTCTGATATTCTCTAATATTTGTCCATTTTTCATAGTATTTTTCAATAACGGAACAGTTAGTTTTACAGCCTGACCAAAATTTAGCTCCCCCTGAAAAAGTTGGCCGACTACGGCTCTGACCTATCCTCTTCTTCATCATCTTCTCTTAAAAATACATCAAAGTAAATATATTAGTAATTTGGTATCTTTTTTTGTTATTCCTGGATTCCACGAAATGCTGACGCGCCCTCTGGCAAACCACATTCGAGTTTTCCAAGTTCAGGCTGTCAGGTGCGCTGCGGAGTGCACAGTGCAGAATTCCCCAAACCCAAAAAGCGTTTATAAATTATGAGTTGTAAATGATAAATTGTTGTTGGAGATAAGATTATCTGAGCGGGCCCCGTAAAGGCCAAGACAACCGAACATCGAAAAAACGGCCCGGTGTCGGACCACCTGTCCTAGGCGGCCGCGGCCGTAACGAACCCAAGCCCACTTGGACCGCGAGCTGGCACGTCATTACCGTATGCACGGCCATTAATTAGACTTCTTATCACATCCACATCTAAATACGAACGTAAGGAGTCTTCAATCCATCATTACCGGAAAGAAAACGGACACAGCACTACTAATTAAGCGTGGTTCGCCTTTTCCCACTGGTGCTCATTTCCTCCGTGCTGCAGTCAGCCGATAATTTTATATTTATTTTATGAAACGAGCTACCGTGCTGCCGAATCGGCAATAAAATGGAGGAAGTGTCCCATAACAATTAGCTTTTGCTACTTTTCTGGTAATTGCTATAGCACTTGTTCCTAATTATTACAATTTTATGTTGCTGTCGATCGGACGTATGCAATGTATGTTAATTTCTATCAATTAATTTTAATAAATAGAAATGGTATATTTAATAATTAGATATCTTCCAAAAAATCTCTTTTAGAATAATTACTACTATATGTGAGTAAATGACGAAAAAAGTGTGAAGCATAAATTTACTATTGTTACTCAAGTAAATTCATATTAGGCTTGTTTTTGCAGCAGTTGAAAACGGTTTGGAAACTGTAAATATTCGACCAGTTAAGTTGAGAAGCCGTTACCATTGAATTTGACGCAATAAATAGTTGGACGGACATTTCTGATAGTTTCTAAACAGTTTTCAACTGCTGCTAAAACAAACCTATTATGTTATGTTGTATTACATGGCCTGTAGCGTCACACATGCATTTGGGTGATCCAAAGAAATACTAGCAAAAAAAAATTGGATACAAAATTGTGGTTTTTGCAAATCACACAAAATTTAAACTTTTTTATATCGCACAAACACTAATATACGTTTCCAAAGGAATTTAGTGTGTTGAATCAGAATCTGGCCTCAAAATGACTCAAGGTTTTCCAGACTAAAAGAGCGAAAAACGCCCTTTTTCGTTATACTTATTTGAGTTTATTTTATGGCAAACGATAAAATTCCGTCACAAAGGGACTTAGAAATAGTTGTAATGTATGGGTTTGAACTAATAAATAACAATATACGATGTCTCGGAGAGGAAAAAAATATTCGAGCAAATTCAATTTGACTTTAAAATAGACAATTAGGACTCTAAAATCCTTACTTTCCAAAAATTCCATCTTTTGTCGTAAAATAATCTTTGATATATCAAAAACAGAGTTTTTGCACTTTTGTGTTAGAATATTTTTATAACCTGACGTAATGGAACATCGTCAAATAGTTCAGGTAAAACGTTTGAAAATGAAAATGTCTATAGGGGCACAAGTTAAAGTTCTTGGTACCTAAATAATAAATCCCAACAAGAAAATTTCCAAAAATACCCACCAAGAAAACTGATGCTGAAATTGAGATTTGATTATGGCATTAACGTTTTTGTCAGACCAAACGTGTTTATTGTGGAAGTTCATTATAGCATCTCTGGAAAAATTAGCTTCATCAGCAAGCAATAGGCCAGCGTTAAAGTCAACATTTTGTTCAATTTTTTGCAAAATCCTGTGGGAAAATTATAGGCGAGCAATAAGACTTAAATCCCTTGTATGTGATACTGTAACTGTTGATGCTTCAGAACGGACCACACTAATTTATGATTCACGTTACGATTTGCTGTGTTCTTCCTAGTAGGTACTAGTACCTATTTAGGTCATCTTCAATTTCGTGTAGACCTAGTTTCTTTCAGTTCAGGCGTTCCAACACTCAAAGGACTTCGAGGAGTTGGACTTTCCTGAAATGAGCCTGACTCCGAAAGACGTTGTTGAAAAACTTTTCTGAACATTCTTGGATTTGTGGTTGGATAATTTGGAAATCTTTCTTTATAAATTCGCCTAGCCTCAGTACATTTCCATCTGCAAGGTAATAAATGTAAATCATTATGGCCAATTCAGCATTTGAATATGCACAAGCCATTATTAAAACTATTAAATGAGATGACGCCTTCTTATTATTATTGTTGTGCATGGCCTTTCTAAGATATGTTTAAGTAGTTTAATTAAGTAATTGTGTAAAACTGCACTTGATTAAATAAATCAACTTTGTTGTTAATAGGTTGAGAACGCAAAAAAGTGTAAAGAAACCATAAGTGAAGTGAAGTGATGATATTAAAAATTTTTGACACGCTGTAGGTGAACAATGGCTGTCCTAAGATCCCAAATTTATATAACAAAAAATAAATCAATATATGAGATGTTTTTTTGCCATCTGTCAACAACAAGCAGCGTAATTGTTACGTATGTTGTTTCTCTAGACCTTCCTCGCCCTCGCTACGGTTTCGCAAGAAACCGACGAAGCAGAGAGGCATTAGAGCCTCACCGCTGGGCGCGAACCGCGAATTGTCCGCTAATGTCCGTATCCTTGGTGGAACAGAAAACAATACAAGTTGGTGCTCTTGGCTCGGCCATTGTTATTCAAAAGCGTAACATTTCACGCATGGTGACACGCCGCGACCGAGGCGGCCATTTTTACCTTATCAAGTCACGTGGGGTGCCTCCACGAGCTATTGGGTGTTTCCGTTATCAGTGCCATATTTCAGGTGACGAATTTATTGCCTCGGATATGCCAGGGGGCGACTGTCGGGTGAAGTGCTGATAGGGATTGGTATCATCGTAACATCTAGCAGGCGCATATCAAGAGCGTTTGTAAAATTTTCTTGGGTATTCTACGTAGATTTGGATTAAACTAAAGTGGTTTATGAAATTAGGAAAATAAATACAATCTGTAAACAATTTTGATCAACGACTGATCTTATGCTATCATACTAGATGCTATATTTAAAATATATATAGAAAATAATACATTTGTCGATCGCAAATCAACAAAAAAATAATTCCAAGTTCTTAGATCAATTATTTTTCAAGTCATCAACAATTTTCAGAAATCTTTGATACCTAATCCTAATTCAATAACAATAGCAGTACAGTTCTATTTGTACTGCTATTTACTGATCAAAAAACTTTCTATTTTGTATCTTTCATATGGTTTTTATAAACGATTCTACATTTTTGTTAATCATTCATCATAATTTATAACCCGATTCCTTTTGAAAGGGTATGGGTACCATTTCATATGATGCTAATTTCTCTGCTTATGTGAGACTTGTGTGTGATAATCGCAACAAAACTTGTATGGATGAATTAAACAAAAACCTATGACCTAAAAGAATCGAAGATTTTTACGAAACTGCTTTTACATGATCAAAAATCTTACATTGAAATAATATTAATATATACAAGGTGATTCACGAGTTATCCGAAAAATTTTAAGGATATGTGCACCGTTTAATAAGAAGTCGATATTACCAAAACAATTTTGCAGAAAATTGTTATAAACTTCTAACATTATAAAGAAGTACGTAGCTGAGCAACATATACAAAAAAAAACTCATGAAGAGGGTGCCAACACGTCTATCTGGCAAATAGGGTTGGAGTGGAAATATGCTCTCTATGTGGTCAACAAACGAGGTCAGTAGTGTTCTTTTATTTATCGTGGCAGTGTCAATCTTTAAAATGTTCAACATGTCTCATGTATACAGGGTTAACTATGACTTAGTACAAATATTTTAAGAGGGGATAGGGAAAAATAAGAATTAACGGAATCACCCTTCAAAAAAATTCCAAACTTATTTATAAAGCCAAAAAAAAATGTTTTCGATATTATTTTAAATCCTTATTTAACGCCGCCAATGCTTGTTGGTTGCATACTCTACAAGCATGCAACAGTCGCTCATTAGTCAGTGTCACTGTCATGTGTCATGTCATAATTGAATTCCTGTGTTTACGTTGTAATTTTGTGTTCTTCTGCAGTTTTTAGTGCCTTATTTTAATTTTTAAACGTTTTATAGTTATTAAATAAAGATATTTGTGTTGGGTGCAGATAATTTCCTATAATATAGTTCGCCGGTTTGGTTGTCTACGTTATGGGACAAGACTCCCGCGGTTACATTAAAACGTCTATTATTCTTTTCGTTCGATTTTGTTATAATAAATAGGAATCTAATCTATCTAATTGTACCTACGGGAAGTGTCTTATCGGTAGTGAGTGGCTGTAATGAGCGAATATGTAGTTCTACCAGTTTAGAAATAATGGAAAACGAATGCAAAATACTGGAGCTAAATGGATTAACTGTTACCTATCTATCAGGTATTATTACTATTAAGAATGTTAATTTTCGTTTCTACATTTAGAAATGCTGCAAAAAACGACGATGGTAGTAGATATTGTTGACAGCTGTAAGTTTTATCTATGGGTCTAAGCCATCTCGGTCGATTCTTATCATAGGCGCCGACTTTCTGTAGGAAAAAAGGGTTTTGCCCCATTTTTTAAATATCGAGCTAAAATTCTGGAATAATTTTTTTATTGTCTTTTAGGCCTCCCTGAGCACGTGGTTAAATTTTTTGTACTTAGTCATAGTTAACCCTGTATATAGCATGAGTTAGTGGACATGATTCTTATTTATAGTGAAGTTAGATAAAATGCATTGCAGCTTTGCTCTTATATGTGGATCGATTTCCCGATCGACGCACGCAACATCATGAAACTTTTACGGCAGTAGTGCAACGTGAACGTGATACTGGTAATTTACGTGCAAATCGTGGACGAGACAGTCGACCCGAGTGTTGTATGTGGTCTATGAAAATCAGCGCATAGGTATGAGTCAGATTGCTAAACAGGGATATCCCAATCAACGGTGTGGCGCTGACTATACGAAGTTCAATTGTATCCATATCATATCCAGCGTATCAAAAAACTGTTGCCAGCGGATTATCCATTACGAGTTAGGTTTTGTGAATCATTGTTGTAGCAAAATGCTGAAAATCCCCAATTTACTGCTGGTGTACTAGTTACAGACGAAGCTTTATATACTGGCAGTGGAATATAAAACATTCACAATACATAGGTTTGGACACTCGAAAATTCGAACGGAATCACTTCCAACGCCGTGCTTCACTGAATATTTGGGCAGATATTGTTAATCAACGCCTAATTAGACCGGTCATATTACCCAATAGTATGACCAGCCCGTCCTTCTTGAAATTGTATCCACTTTCGGGTAGATGTTCGAGATTATTATCCATCAAGCGCACAGAGTACGGTGAATGGGAAGGAGTGGACCGGAAGCATGGCCTCCGTGGTCTCCCGATTTAAACCCTCTTGACTTCCTTTTGTGGAGCCATTTGAAAAATGAGGTGCACTGTACCGAAGTGGAAACCCTCGAGGATTTGCGTAGCGTATGTGTGTACAAGTTGAAGGACAAAATCGCAATTCTTCTTCGAAATTTATGTAACAAAATGTTATTCTTTTAAAGACACGTTACTTTGATCAGATCCTCTTTAAGTTTATCCAATATATGAAATTCTCGTGTCACAGTGTTATACGCCATACTCCTCAGAAACGGCTTGACCGATTTTTATGAAATTTTATATGTATATTCGGTGGGTCTGAGAATCGGTCGTAATCTATTTTTCATTTATTGAAAAATATATACAACCCTTAATTTTCATCTTTCTATCACAGACCCCTATTTTTTAAGAGCCATTTTAGTAATTTAATGATTTTTAATTCTGATATATGACGGATCGATTATCACTAGATCAATTATCCCCGCCAGGCGTCTACCAGTGTCACTTCTCACCACACACAAACCTAGAAAAAATATAGACTGCGTCGGTTCATGATATAGGTCACGTGACAGATGCCGGGTTTTCTAGGGACCTAAGGTCAGAAAATGGATATTTTATTGGCTTTATGTTGGCGGTTGTGCAAATATGATGGCTACATTGCAATCCGAAATTAACTAAGTTGCTGTCATTTTAAATGTCATTAAAGAATGTGACATGAATATGACCCATCACAGTAAACAAATGAGCTTCACGCTACAACCAATACAACCAACGTAAATTGGCATAAAAACCAAGTTTTAGCAATTCTGGACCTTTTAGGGCAGCAATGAAATTGCGGTCGCCGGCAATATGACACTGGCACAGTATATTTTTTCTAGGTTTGTGCTTCTCATCCAGTAAACAGCACGGAGTAGGGATGAGAACGAAGCCGACTACCAAAATATTCACTAGAAATAATTCATATGACAAAACAACGTTTGCCGGGTCACCTAGTTTTAAAATAAAAAAGTTGCAAATCTATGGGGCAACTTAGAGCGTGTTAGTTAATATCTACGTACATCATTTGGATCCCTCCTCCATATTACAGAAATGATTTGAAGGTATTTTTGATATGTTTCATTGTTCCTCAAATATAGCCATCATTATAAGTTTGTCTCACTGTATAACATATAGGTAGTTTTTATATTTCTACTACTCATGCATTGCATTTTGATCGCAGGAAAAAAAGAAATAATCAATCCTAATACATAGCATTTTCTAAATCCAGCACGTCTTTGAAGTAGTTCATGAAACATTTTCCATCTTTTCAGGGGGCTATAAAATCGATTGTCTATCTATAGAGGTTACTGATTTTTTATAAAATGAAACCAAACAAATTCATTGAGAAGTCATTGTAGGGTTTGTATTCAGACTTTTGATTCCAAATAGCAGAACATGATCTAGGTTGTCTACACTCCTCAAAATCAATTAGGTACCTAACTCTAGTATTGTCGGAACCTAGAAATTTGAATTAATTTTATTCTGCTTAAAATTTGAGGAACAAGTCATCTGGAATTTTTGGAACATCCTGAAATAGTAAAACGCATACAGGAATGATCTCGATTCACTTATATCTCGTTTACTTTGCGGGAGCTATACACAAATGTTAATAAACTTACTATGCTTACGGTTTACGGTTATGTTACGTACTCGGGGTGTTGTATGCAACTAATTAAATTTTAATTGAGTGGTTTTACAGCACTTTAATTGGAGGTGTAGCTAGTATTTTTCAACTGGACGAATTTTGTTATTTATTTTTTATCAAGATGTAACTGGCAACAATATAGAATGCATAAATTTCTACGCGGTCGCCAGTTCTACTACGAATTAAGAATTCCTCTACCATAACTAATTGACTCTTCAAGGTATAAGGATCAATTACGGCGCGAATTATTTTCGTTTTACCAACCTTAATAGGTGTGGAAACTAGAATCGTAGTTTCGCCATTTGTTAGGATTGGATGGAGGCGCAAGTGCAAGAATGAATTAGCTACTGATTTTCTTCTAATACCACAACAGAATGCAATGTTACAAATCGAATGAAAATTTATTATTTGAAGTGTAAAGTACTGTTACCAGTTCTATGTAAAATTCATATGTAACTTTCAATTTTTTTTTTGTAGTATTGCCTTGGTCTACCAATTTTGCATTGTCATTTTCATGTAAGATTTATATTTTTTTCCAGTTTCATTGTATTAACCAGTAATGTTTCTCAATCTGGCTGTGATATTTTTACAGATAATCAGTTCTTTATTTTGCTTTAACTAATGTAATATAATCTTCAATGATATAGGTATATTATTAATAAATACAGTAGTTTCGGGATGGGTTCTGAATAGAATCGTTGTCACATTTCCAGCGTTACTGCTACCGCATTTGGAAAGTTTAAATTCCTCATAAAATATGACGAAGACACTCTGAAACACTATTACATGTTGCGACTGTTGTTTTCTGAAAGTAAAAAAATGAATAAGTGCATAAAATAATTGTACATATTCTGTAAAATATAATTTGTAACAAAAACAACAACAAAAACGATAATAAATATACTTCCTTGAAAATAATATATACTTATACGGAACTCCTCATCTTACTCTTAACTAGAACTCAGTACAAAAATTTTATCCACGTGCTCATGCAGAAAGGAATTTTTTCAAAATTTTGGTCCGATATTTAAAAAATGGAGCAAAACCCTGTTTTCCTACCAAAAGTCTGCGCCTATTATATGTATCGACTGAGATGGCTCAGATCCATAGATAAGCTTACATCTGTTAGTAATATCTACTATCATGTGGTCGTTTTTTGCAGCATTTCTGAATGCAGAAACGACAAAAATAACATTCTTATTAGTAACAATACCTGATAGATAGGTAGGTAACAGTTAATCCAGTTAGCTCCAGTATTTTGCATTCGTTTTTCATTATTTCGTTACAAACTGGCAAAACTACAACATTCTCATTCATTATAACCACTCACTGCCGATGAAATACACTACCCGTAGGTACATCTAGATAAAATGCCTATTTATTATAACAAAATTAAATGAAAGGAATACTTAATAGAAAACTTAGAAAACCAAACCGACAAACTATATTGTGGTGGGAAAGTATCTGCATCCAACACAAATTTCTTTATTTAATAAAAAGGCATTAAAAACTGTACTTGTACTTGTACTTAATCATAGTTAAACCTGTATTTACGAAGTATAACCGCATTCTAGTGCCCATGAAATGCAAATTACGTCATTTAGCCTAAAATATGTAATTCTACAACATTTACCAGAAGTTTTTTGTAGTACAGTATGTATTTGCTACTTTTTTACAGTAATTCGTGGTGTAAATTTCCTATCATTTATCAGGTATTTAACAATTTTTCTCTCACATGGAAAATGACAATTATTTATTTTCACCGTCTTCTAAGTATTACCCCCTTAAAGGAACGCGCTTTGGAAGCACCCTGCATAGATAATTTAAAATGTAATATCTGAAACGAATGATTCATTTTCTAACATATATCAGACCTACGAATTGCCTCGTTATTTCCTACTCGGTCCTTTTCCCCATGTTGATAAATGCCTTTCAAAATTATCTAAATAGATAACATTTAATTTAGTATCTCAACCAGCTACCTCCATTGGAAAGTGTCTCAATGTTTGGAACTCCGATTAACGAGTTTTCGATAGAAGATCGTCATTTGTCAACGTATGTAAATCCCGATCCTTAACTGGTTTACTAGATTTTGAAAATTTCATCCAATTTACCATCTATTTAAATCGGTCGTTTTTACGCTGGCTGGGTAATTTATGAGCCTGCTGAACTTCTTAATAAACCACCGAATATTCATTCGAATTTAAATTAAATTAAAGTATCTAATATAAATCACTTTCACATTAGTTTTATTGCTGGACGGTTCAAAGATGTCGACTAAACCTAGATTTTCTTACAAATTCAGGGACATAAAATTCCGGTACTTAATTTTTGATGTACTGGGTGTCCTCGGATTGGAGGACCACATTCTTGTAAACATTTTTATTACTGATTTTTCGGTAAAACATCATTTTTAAGGTCACCGTATTCCTCGCCGTAAAATAATCAAATTTATGTTGTTTTAGGAAAATAAATCTCAACAAATAAAACGTAGAATAGAAGAGGATATCAAAAATAAAATTCTTTTGTTTATCCACTTTTAGTATTTAAATTCTCCTCAAATAAAATAAAAACTTTTAAAATGCGTTTAAGACATCCATTATTTTCATACACTTATAAACAAAAGTAAATAATCTTAAATGCAGAACTATGTAAATTTCCTATAACAATATTTACATCTACAGTTAAATTTAAAAGTGCGTATTTTTAAAGATTTCCGTACCTAAAAATTTGTTGGTTAGACCGCTTTCTGTCGTTATATATTCGTTTTACTTCGGTAAATTTGCATATTCGCAGGTGACATGAGCTAACATTCCTGTTATTTGCTAAGCTCTTTTTATTCAGTTTTTAAATGTCTAAAATTATTTATATTTGTAGAAAACAACACAGTTCTGAAACCGCCAATTTTACTCGAAAAACGGGCTCTTAATAATACATCGTTTCCGAGAAAAATTCAAAAAACATCTTTTTGTGTGAAGCACAGTGGCGTGCAGAATTTGAGGGGCAGGAAAGGGAATAATATATTTTTGGAATGCCCTGTGTATTGTTGAATTTCTAAATGATTGTTTTTTTTATAACATAAATATGAAAACATTGATTATATTATTAATAAGTTTATGAAAAAAAATACTACAAAACATTTATTTCAAAGTGCAATTTCGACCTGCTCAATAATAATATGCCGCCCCTCTCCCGCATAAGTTTCCCCGTGATTATAATGAGGAATTGAGATATTCATTCGACTCTTTGATATTACTGACATGGATTTCATAAACGATGCATTTCAGATGTCCCCATCCGGCGGTTCGATTCGTCGTTCTCCGGATGTTCTTGCACTTGCAAAATGTGAGGGTCTCATCATATTGTTAATTATTACTACCTATTTTTTGAATTACAAAAGATTTTGGAGACGTTAGCAAAATGTTTGTTTTTGTTCATAGAAAGTAATTTTTATTGAAAACGGTTGACTTTAGAGCGATGAACGAAGAGAACTATTTTTGTGTAAAATTCATTGGCGCCTCAGAATCTGCTGTCAAATGTAAATTTTTCCAATGGCGTAAAAGTTATGGGGAAAAAACCCTACCGATACCTTAAAATCTCCACTGCTGGCACGTCCAATAAATTCGAGAAAGGTGCTAAAAAGTAGCTATTAATAGTGGTAATGTGTTTACAAAAGCTCAGTCCTGTAGTTCAAACGGTTCCTAAGATATTGGAAAAAAACTGAAAAAAAAATAAAGTTTTGACACCGTGTATCTCGAAAACGAAAGCCCGGAGAGAAAAATGGAACAGGAAAAAATGTTTCTATTTTCAAAAGGAATTTACAGTTTTCCGTTGCGACACTTATTTAGGAACACCCTGTATAAAAAAAACTAAAAACACCAGGGTGTTCAACAGCACCAAAAACGTAAACGTGTGTCAAATTTTGATATAAAATGTTGAGCTTTAAAAAAATTACATCCAAAATTTGATTTTATTCAATTTTTTACGCATCCTGTATCACAAAATTGATTATGAGGACATTAGTATACTGTGATTAGGACATACCTACGTTTATTAAGTAAAATCCACAATGTTTGATCAGTTTGATCACCTTTAACGTCTATTACGCCCTTTATAATAAAATACAAATGAACGTTGTATTTGCAACATATCAATCGACTTGTCTGCCGACCTGTCTTTTTAAATCTTCTTAAAGCAACAGAGATTATTAATTTCATAATCGAATCATCGCGCGTAGAACCATAGAAGACCGCAGATCATGGCTCTTGACCCCCTTATTCCCAGCAGGACAATTAACTCGCACCTATTATCCAACTAAAAAATCATAATTAGCGGGGAACAATGATTGGGCCTCGCAGTCGCACACATGTCCGCCGAGCCGAAACCTCGGGCGATCGCCGCGAAACAGGGAGCCGTTCTGGTTGGCCTGGCTGTGCGGGTGCATAGGTGCGGAACTAATGAGCGCGATTTCCAGATTCTGAACAACGTAATCCTGGTTCGGTGGTTGCGTGTCGCGGCCGCACACACCGGGTCCTCGCAGACTAGGTGCCGGGAGCGGGACTGGGTCCGCCTACGTAGCGCTGGTTGCAACTTAGCAACGACGGCCGCATTAGGGAGCGACATGTTGGAAAGTTTCTATTAGGCTGTTATACAGTGAGTCAGTTTTTTGTAGACAAACTTTAACAGAAGATAGAACATGTGTTTTTAAGAAGAAAATTTCCTATAAACGTATATCGTAGAAGGCTTCGTTTACGAGGGTGTTGAATATAATTTTTTGTTCTCGAATTTTAATTATAACTTATAAAGGAATGCTTACATTTTTTTCATATTTGGGGGATAATGCCTATTAATTAAGGTGTATAAAACAAGCAATAAGAATGTTCAAATACTTGCACAGTGGCGAAGTCAACCCATTTCTTAACAGGACTTCTACGCCAATGACTATTTAAAAAAAACTGCTATTTTCATTATCTACATACAGTTTTCCAAAAATAATGCCCCTTCTTCTGTTTCGAAATTCTTGTGCGTTTCCGAGTTATTTTGATTTTTAGTGCTTGATGTGGTACTAAACTACGTAATTTATTGGCTAAATATTTAATTCTTTCAACGACACCTAACTAAATATGGTTTGTTAGGGATTCTAAAAAGCTTAAATCTCTTATTCTTTATCTCTTCCCAATGTAGTCAAAATAAATATTTGTTATATCAAGCCATACTCAAGTACAAGACTTTTATCAGTTGAAATCTATTTAGTACACAAATTTAAACAATTCTTATTTATGTTGTGCTGCGTAAACACTAATGCACTGCAACTAAATTACAAAAAAAATAACCTTGAATTAACATTGATATTAATGTTTATGGAGAAAATTTTTGAATTTATAACAATATTTAATTAACAATTATGGAATTATTAACAATTCACACATCAAACAATAAAAATCAAAATAACTCGGAAACGCACAGGAATTTCGAAACAGAAGAAGGGGCATTATTTTTGATAAACTGTATGTAGATAGTTGCTAACAGTTTAAGTTTAAGTAAAGTAATGAGTATCGTAAAAATATACTTGATGAAATAAATTGTTTTCACTGTAAATCGGTTTGAAATACAGAAAATTGTAAAGAAACAAAAAGTATTTTATTTGTAATATCATACAGGGTGATATATATTTTTTTTTAAATAAAGATCGATAATATACCTCCGCCACTGGTAATGTTCTAAAGTTGATAATTTATTGTCTCATACCTACTGACATAATAAATATGCACACCGAATTTGGTTAAATTACCTAAAGCAGTTTAGACATTAAAACTTAAAAATTCATTTTTTTAATTTTTACACATTTATATAACAAAAAATCTTAATTTTTTACCACAGAATACACTCTATATTACCTATACTTAATAATCACCCTGTATAACCGTGAAAAACTAACAGTTTTTTAGTAAATTTAGCAGTTTTTTTCTCGGTGTAATATTGGTAATTTTTAAGTAGGTATTATAAAAATACATAAAGTTATATTGTATATTTAAGATATACAGAAATTTTACAATGCAATATAACAATATTGCAAAAGTATCTACATAAAATTCACATCGAAAATTTACAAATTTTTTCTTACAGAAAATTTACAAATAAATAATAAATATCGGTACCAAACCCATGCTTTACAATAAAATTGTAAAACTACAAGTTTTTGGAAAATTACTGGTAAAATACTAAATAATATACCTGTTATTTTACTGTAAAATTACAAATACATATTTTCAAAGAAGTATGCTTGCTAGCGAAATTTGCTTTTTCCTCCAACTTAAATGAAGTAACCTGTCATTTTTATTCCGCGTATCTCTTATACACAGGAACATAATTAAAACGGCTTTCCAATAAAGCAATTACGTGAATATTATTCAACGATTTCGGCGTCCTTCTGCTTATCTTAATTCCACTTATAACCATTATCCCGCCGCGGCAATTAAAATAAAAAATGTAACCTAGACACCAGCAGTAGCTACTTAGAAATTGTCATGATACCATCTACACGGCCGGGGCATCATTCCTAACAAAACAAACATGAGAATGTGTAATTAAGAAGGCCTTATGACAGATATTGATTGCCCGAGATGGAATTGGAAGCAGCGCGGACGCTTCTCTGCAGACAAATGGAATGTACTTAGCAGTTTTGATGGGCCATTGATAAATTGACAGATCCACTTTATAGGTCTTGGATTATTGTAGATGTGTATGCGGAACCACCCATCACTTAGCTGGCCTTTGTTGTGTACCTGCGATCTCTTTGATGCGACCTGGAAGGAGCTGTTTCGGTGGAGGAGGCCTTAATTGTTATCAGATAATCAAGGGAGATTAAAAAACCATTTATCCCTATTATAAGGCCTTCAGAATAAATGACAAGCCCGTTCTATTGCCACCCAATATCTACAAATCGTGAATATTACTGACTTGGAAGCTGTTTCACGAAAATACAGAGTGAGTCAGAAGTAGGTGTCAAATATTTAACTGGAAATCCTTGTTCTAATATGTCTTCTTACCAAGATACAAGGTGTTGAAATTTAGGACAGAAATAATTTTTTTCTCTTATCTCCCAAACAGTTGAATGGATTTTTTTTGAAACTTGGTGTAGTGAATGTCACTATTAATAGCTATTACCCAAAGTAAAGCCAGCAAAATAGGACAAACCGGTGGTGCTTATCCATCGTTTAGGTGCAACTATGTTGCACCACTGACATTCAAACTAACCAATGTTTTAGATTAAGCCATTTTTTACTACGAACAAGTATTCTTACATAATTTCAGTAAACAACTCACTTCTGGTGTAAATCAACGCTCAGGTCAATTAATTCCTTCAAAATTATATACCGGCTGCTACTTTATACACGGTGTTTGGAAAAGTTGGCATAAAACTTAAGACCATAAAAGTAGAGCCTTAAGAAATAAAAAAAAGTTTCTATAAACATTGGTCCTCCGGAGCAACATTCTTTCTGATTAAGAGAATGAAATGAGAATTATATATAATAATCATACCATAAGGGTCTTTAACTATAAGTTTCATCAAAATCGATTATAAATAAGCATAGTTTTCTAATTACCCTTAACAGAAATATTTCTAAATTTCTGTATTCCTTTGAATTATCAAGCAAATAATATTATTTTTTAATGAATTAGACTTTTCTAAAGAAAAACATATCTAGTTTTCATTTGAATTCTTTGTATTTCAGTCGGATATAATAATTTTTTAAATAATGTTTGGTTCAGAATAGTAATATATTGTCTGAAGCTATTTATTTGTGGCATAATTTTAGTTTTTCTTTAGTTTTATTGGGTTTTTGCCACACTTTGTGTGACATTTTTTGGTTAGGCAAACTTTGTTCCAAAAATAACCCTTGACTGATCCGTTTGGCGCAAGGGCTTATTTAATTAATCTTTATTTTTTTCAGAACTGTGGCAAAATCCCAATAAAACTAAAGAAAAACAGAATAATAATATTTTCACATAGTAGGCATTGAGCTTAGTAGTAGAGTAGTGACAGTTTCATTGTAATGATTGTCACTTTCTATAACAGAAATAGTCTGCAGGCTGAAACGGATCTACGGACGTACTTACAAAGTTACTAATTAACATAAGAAAGCAAAGGAGTAACGAAAATAAATTTATATTTTGTACAGAAATGACAAGTATTCCACTGAATTCTACGTAAAAAAGTCTATCAGAAGCATTTTTTACCATTCGGATATATCAGCTATTCTTTTAGATATAAATAATCCCTTAAAAGTAATTTTTTTAATTTCGCCCTGTATCTTAAAAATGAAGAAGTCTATGAAAATTCTGATTGCGACAACTTAGGAAATTAGAACACCCTGTACATAAAAAGTCATTCGAAAAAAACTGACTTGTGGCCTCCTGTATTGATGGTTGAATTAACGTTACAAAAGCTTACCAAAAAAACTTAGTTTTTTTTCACAAAAAATATTCATGTAAAAACGATCACCCCTTGCATTATTTACACACCTTTCGCTTATTTATTCTATTCTCTTTCCACACTGGGGTTAACTGACGACTATAAGACAAAATAAAACAATGGAACTTAATACTTTTTAAGCCTTTGAATTTACTCCGAGCATTAATTATTTTTTAAAGCACATACAGGTGCATCGCTCATCTTTCATAAACAAAAGGGCATGTGTTGAAATTCTTCTTGTTTTACTGAATATTCTAATTAATGAATAGTAATTAATTTTTTCGTCTAAATACATGAATGTGTAATTTGTAGTACCTAAATTGGTGCCAGAACGTCGACCCCCTAATCCACTAAAGAAGAAAATTATGTAAAAAGAAACACCCTGAATTGAAATTTCAGCTAGAGTATACAGGACGTCTGCAAACAAATTGGCATCCTTCAGGAGTAGCTGTTTTAGATTAAGTCAAAAAACCGATTTAAATTAAATTACTATTAAAATTTTTCTTCCTTCAAAGCTTATAAACCTTCAAAACAAAATTAATTAGATTTGATTTCTTAAGATGGTTTTCTTCTCCCTTTTAAGATATCTTAATAAAATTTGGTACAATAATATTTTTAGAAAACTTGGTCATAAGCTTATTTTTAACTTAAAACATAAACGTTGCTGTGAATAGTTTAAACACTCTTTTCTTCTTTACACAGCAAGAAATCGACTTTACACGCTATTATTTTGGGAGTAGTAAAATAATGTGCTGTAAAATTTTACACGATTTATTTGAAAATATGTTGAAAGTGCCAAATTATTTATAAAAATTATAAAGGGCAAATAAAGTCTAAAATTTACACCAACACAAGTACCTAATTTACCAAATCGAATTTAAAATTAAAACGAGAGCGAGTAAACCCTATTCCCTTCCCAACTATAACCGCCGTTTCCTATACGCTAATGGTTAAAATAAATTGTATACTATATTGTGTAATAGTGAATGTTTGAGCATGTTGTGTATATCTCTGTAGTAGAAAGAATGTCCCATAAAAATTACATTTTCTTGGACACATGTTTTTAAATATACTTATACTGTGACTATCTTTATAGAAATAACATTCTTATTTCTACTAAGTACTTGAAAAAGTTCCAGGACCATTTCCACAAAGTGCTAGAATACAATCACTTTTAATAGTCAATATCACTATTACCAATCCTAGTATATAAAGGCGATGATAGGTACTATCGTTTGCAATATTAATGACATTCATTAAAATGAATTTTGCGATTTCTTTTGAACTTCTGACGTATTCATACTGAAGTCTGCTTTAAATTTTTAACATTAGTTATTAGTTATTAGTTTCACTTACGAAGACAGATTTAATAAAATTTCTATTCAGAACTTCGAGAAGTTCAACAACTGTTTTAAGAGAGTGTCATTATTATTGCAAACGATTGTACGTAGTTCCCAAACACACTTATCTCGAGTAAATTTTACCCTTTTTCATCCCTGGACCAAATATGTAAATTTTATGTAAGGTTTGACGCACCGTTTTTGACGTCCATAGATAGCAAATTTGAGAAGAGGTTATTAAATAAAATTTAGTAGCTTATTTAGTCCAAATAGGTAGGTCAAACGTAGGAACATTCAGAACATGGTTTATAAGACTTAAAATATTCCCTCGCGTGTACCAATACGTTTTCTTTTGTTAGTAAATTATGGTGATAACAAATTCGTAGTATTCAATTTAGTTTAATATTTTTAATATAATTGTTCTCTAGGAAATGCACTTCAACAACACTCAGATATGGTGTTATGACAATCTAAATGACAGGCATCGTCAGAAATGCATGTATTATGTTTCGTGACAAAGATATTTTTTGTTACGATATCATATCAGTTTTAGATATCATTTTCTTTGACGATATTGTAGTAATTGATCTGAATATATATTTTCTGTGGTATGTACATGCTTTTGCAATAATGACACTCTCTCGACAGTTTTTGACCTTCTGGAAGTTCAGAGTGGAAATTTCATTAAATCTCTATTGGTGAGTGAAACAACTAAGAACTAATGTTAAAAGTTTAAAGTAGATATTATTACGAATACGTCAGAAGTTCAAAAGAAATCGCAAAATTCATTTTAATAAGTGCCCTTATTATTGAAAACGATTGTTTATATTTAATATAGTTCACTTCAATTAAATGAATTATATTGTAGTAGCAACAATTTGAATCTGATATGACTGCTTGAAATAATTTTTTTATTGTCTTTTAGGCTTCCATGAACACACGTGTAAAAGTAAAAATTATTGTAAGTAGCAATAGTTAATTCTACATTTAACTAGTATTAATAACAATTTACATCATTTTATATTTGCCAACAGGTAAATTGATATATAAATATTCATTTTCTACCCATACCTCAACAGGAAACGGAATCATATCAGCTTTACAGCTTCTGCAACTACCGACCATTATGTTTATATATTTATATTGGACGCGCACATAATTCCGACCAGACCAGATTAAAACCATCTGAATGCGAGCTACAATACGCCGCTTCCCACTTTGTTCATCGTTTCTGAGAGTAACAGGACGGAGAGGCGTTATTCATTCAATCTGGATTTTGGTCTGAGCACAATACGCGCAACCCTTCCAGTACCGCCGGGTCGAGTGTTGGGAAGGTTTATATTTACTCTTGTAGCTTTTATTTAAAGTATATACTTACAGGAACTCGATTGCACATATTGACTTAGCTGACACGGTGTGAAGTTGGCATAACCCTGTCGGTTTAAGTAAAGCAGCCAACTGCGACTGAAGGTGGCATCAAAATTATAGAAATAGATGGAAGAATATGAAGTTACCTTCAGAGAACGATGTAGTGTTGCCAGCAACACAAAGTCACGAGATTTTCAGCCCATGAAATTAATCGTGTTCCTCTCTTTTTGCTGTTGTCGAGTGAAATTCAAAATTTCCAACCTCAACTATCCAGTGGAGCAACAGTTGTACAAAAAAGATAAAATCTTTATTTCATAGAAATTAAACTGGTGGTGGGAATGTTACCAGCAAAACTATATTGTTTACTACAAAAGTCCGTTATCCCAAGCGAGAAATATGACTACATACAATACTTAAACTATAACAGTCCTTTGCAATCTTATTAAATAAGTTATAAATTTTAAAAAATCGTGATTTCGTCAATAAATTACTCTTACGAACCTCACAGGAGAAAAACCTTGGTCGTCTATATTGCGACGTAGAACTAATGCTTCTAAAATCATGAAGAAGAATTGTCAAATGGGTAAAAGCGATCTTGGAAAATGTTAGGAACTTTGTACTAACTCCAACCTTTCGCAATGCACATTATATATCGGGTACCAAATAATCGAGCCATACTCCATCTTAGATCTGACTAAGAAACAAAACAAAATTTTAAATTTTCTTACATCTTTGAAATCCCTGCAGTTACTGCATATAAATCCATATGTCTTCAATACACAAGAAATAATGTTATTAATACGATCGGCGAAGAATAAGCATTTGTACAAATCTAATTCTCAAATCCTTAACTGAAATAGCACATTTGATGGTATAATTGTCAATACAATAGTTGTTGATGATACAATTTTTTTTTTTATAAAAGGACTTTGCATTACATTTAGAAATATTAAATGACAATTGGTTATGTTTACACCATTTGGTTATGTGGTCTATTCAAGTACAATGCAGAAAAATAATTTATGGTGGAATATAGTTTAAACTTATCCACAAACAATATTTTTGACATGAAACAAGATCATTAATGAAGAACAGAAATAATAAGGGTCCTAGATTAGAGCCTTGCGGTACACCAGAAGACAGAAAAAGCACTAGAGAATGGAGAGAACGAGAATAGTGAAGCTATGTTACGCTGGAGGTTTTGAACTCTTGTACTGACACTTTAAAAGTTGTTTATTTGAAATTTTGCTCTAGCTTTTAAAGTACGGGATAGGGAAAGGGTGGAATGGTATATAGAAAAAAAAAACTCCAGACTACGTTAACCGATTGCTTTTGTTTCAAAGCTGTTTGATAGCCGAATCATAATGTGTAACAATATTTAAGTTTATATTTAAGACTTTACCGTCTGATGGCATAATTTGTTGTCTTATTTTATTCATTTTTTAGTTAAATCGAAGACTTTTTTTATTTTCGTGTTTTATTATTCGTAAAACAGTTTTAAAAATGGCACAAACCGGAAGCAAACCAACATTTTTTGCAGGATCTAAATCTTAATACATTTGTAAGGATAATTGTTGTCTAATATTTAATGATTTTTTGCACCCTTTAAAATTTAAACCCATGGAATCATTTCAGGACCGCAGTATATGTCAGTTAGACGGGTAATAATAATGTTAAAAACGTAATTATGTGCAATGTTTCATAAAAGTGTTCTCTAAACTCTGACACCAACTTTGTCAATAAATTCATGAATCTTTAAAATCCGCTTTGGCAGTAGAACTCATAGTCATTCAAAACTGAAAAAAAAATCTGTATTGCTTTACGCCAGGTATCTAATTAAAAATCATTTTTTAAATCACATTTCCTACACTAGCTATAAACTGGTTACCCTTTACTATAATGAATGCAAATTAAATTATAACTGAAACTCCTTGAATTAATGAAATACTCAACTAGGATAATAAATATATAATTTCGATTTTTAACATCATTTCTGTTTTTAATTATAAATACAACAAAAATGTTTCCAATAATCGATAAATCTATGATAGTAGCTGGTATTGGGAAATCTCATCAGAATTCATTGAAAACATCATAAACTTCGTTCAGCGTAATTTCTAATTTGTATGGTGTGTAATTTAGTTGTAGTTTAAAACGCCAAGGCGATTATTTCACCTAGTTTACTGAGCAGGATGAACTAATTTCAGATTGTAGTTTACTAGTTATTACCGATTTGGAACAGTAGTTACAGATCTACAAAATGATCATTTATCTTGTGTATCTAATCACCTGGTACTAAATACTACCAATATTTCAATCACAAAGCAGCTCATTAGTGTTGAATAACTGGGTATGCCCCACGGTCTGACATTAGGACCTGTGCTGTAGGTAATGCTTATTAATTTTAATCATAAAGAAATCATTAAATACAAAATTAATTAATTCAGTTTTGAAGCTATCTAAACATATGGTAAATAAGGGGAAGCTAGTGAACTGGGCGAGATAGTGGTGACAGATGGTGAAATTATGTGCAGCAGAGATGGTGAAAATCATTACTAGCATCAAGAACTGCGTCACTTCAACCTTGTTTTTCAAAGACCACAAAAACAGTCAGAAAAAACGAAAATTCTAATGTTGACACTAATAAAATTATCGATGACATAGTAACACTGGGGAAAATATTGGATAACATTTCACGTATTTCTGTCGTTGTCGATAACATTTTCATTGGACAAATTGCATCCTATAGAGTCCACATTCAGTGATAGGTTTTGCTTTTAAATGAATACATTCTGCGGTTTGCCAGGGCATGCTTCTAATGAAGTGATCTATACAGTCCTGAGAAAAGTCATCCCAAGCAATTTGTAAAGCATCATGCAGTTGTTGTAAGTTCATTGGAGGGTTTGGAAGTATTCCCAACCTTTGATCAGTCATATCCAAGACATGATCGATGGGCGAAATGTCAGGCGAACGTGCGGGCCATGGGAGAAAATTGATGTTGGCATCTTCCAAGAACTGTAATGTAACCGCTGCAATATGAGGGCGAGCGTTATCTTGCTGGAACGTGACATTATTTAACTCTCGAATGTATGGTGTAGCAAACGGTTCCAGAACTTCATGAATGTATCTTTGGGAATTCAATTGGCTTTGGAGAAATACTAGCGTTGGATGTGCAAAGTTAAATTTATCGCTACACGAGAATTCAACTAATAAGATATTTGCGATATGTGCGGAAAGAACAGAAACCAAAACTGGTTTGAAAGATGAATATTCACCATTTCACCCTTACTGTTCTCATCACATAGAGTCGGGTAAGATCGGAAGTACTGAAAAAGTAATTTAGTTTATTCAAATTCTATTAGTACGGTTCATTTTTTTTTCTTTCTTTTTAGAATGTTGAACATGCCTAATATAGTTTAAGCTGCAAAACCGATTTTTTTCGTTAAATACAAATATTTTTAAATTTCATTAACCATCTCTCCCTCATTTACCCTACGTAGTTGTACTAATCTTTCCTCCCTGTTTATTTCCATTAGATCACACCCCCATCCCCTTCTGATATATTAAATTACCGATACTATTACATAATTAGCCTAATAACCCTTATCTTTATTGTTGCAGCATAATGACCGAGATGGCACCACCATATAAATGCAGTCGCTCCATAGGATTGATTTAAATGCACCACGGGTGCAACTTGAGTTGAAGCAGAGGGCCGATTCTACCGAACCGTATAACAGTTATTGCCCTATTAGCAATATGTTTAAAATAACTTATTGAAATCTAGATCTGAGACTGATCTTAGAGCTACGACTCAGAAAAGTGAAAGAAAGAGTGTTTATTGCTACTGTCGCAAAATATTCTATCAACATTAAGCATAACTTAGGGAGAGGTTCATTTTGGTCAATGAAACTAATTTTCTTATGTGTAAGTCGGTTAAATCTACACCATAGGTGAACAAGTTTCACCTGATACACCTACTTAGGTGGTTTACCTGCTATACTGGCTGAAAGCAAAGTCTATTACGTAAAACTGGTAAGTTCCTAATGATGAAAGCCAGAATATTTATGTTATTACTTTACCCACTTTGCGGCAATAACGGCGTATCAAAATATTACTACAACTTGGATCTACAAGAGTAGCGGGACTAAAATATAAATCACAGTTTATAACCATAGAATCCCAAATTTATACATACCTACATATTATATCTTCAAAAAAAAAATAACTCTAATTATCTGTGTATAGGTATAATTTCTTAACATATACATAGTTATGGAAAATTTTTATGCATGCCCTAAAAACTATAAAATCACTTCAAAACTTCTTGAAAATTAATTTTAATTTAAAACTGCACTGAATTTAAAACTATTTGCAATTGGAAGACTGAAGTATGTGAAAACGTGTTTATTTTTTTATCGAAACGAAGAAATTTTAGTAATTACCGACTGTATTAAAACCTAACCTCAATTAGAACTGCAATTTTTTAACAATCGGTATATTATAATTAAATTAATAGATAGTTCATTGTGCTTCTAGACTATAGACGGATTTTACCCCTAGTGACTCTATTCATTCGATTTATTGACCTACCATCAATTTCCTGCTAATGAAAAAGCGAAAGTCGGCGCCATTTTCTAAAATCAAATTAAAATTCAACTAAGAAACACGCCGTCGCCTCAAAAAACTTCATTGTCAACGTAAAAAGCCTTAGATTATACACAGATTAAAACTGCTTTGATCTTTTTGTGCGATGAATCGATGTATTTTTATACAGGGTGTTACTTAACATATGTAACAAAGGATCTTGGATTAATTGAAATGTAGGTCAGGATCAACGGCCCTTCATGTAATTGTTGAGTTTATAGGTTTCAGACCTTTTTAAGATTTGATGAAACAATTCATTTGGCGCTTATTAAAACGAGATTTCTGTTAAACTGCCTAAAATTATTAATTACATGTCCACATTTATGATTTTGTAATGCATTTCTTATGGAAATTTAAGATTGTTGAAGAAAAGAAACATTAATTAGTCTATGAGAACCTTTTATCTCTTTATTTGTTTTACAAATTTTCATAAAATTATATCATCCGGCAACATTGACTAACTTTAGATGTGTGTGTATTTGAGGTTATATTTTGTATATTCGGGCGTTACTTAGTTTGCTGACCATTTTATTTTATAAAATGCATTTTGCCGTTTTGAATACACATTTTGGAATGCAAATTCAAACAGGTAAATACCTCTGCTTTATTTATTTTCTTTTAATGAAAGTTGACATAGAGAAGTGTGAAACTTGTACTTAACCAAAACATTGTGCGTGAAGTTAATACTATTATTACTATTGCAACAGGTAATAGTCTATGAAAGAGCACAAAGATTTAGCTGTGATGTGGCAACACAGGTGTGGCGTTGTTCGTTTTACAGCTCAACACATTGATGTCGTAACTAGGAAATTGTTGTCAATAGGGAGCGCAGTGTCTATGACCTGGGAGAGGTTCACAGCAAGTACATTTATAAATAATTCTGGAATTTTTTTGAAGGATGATTCCGTTAACTATTATTTTTCCCTATCCCCTCTTATAATATTTGTACTAAGTCATAGTTAACCCTGTATAATATGACATAGTATATTCTTTACCATTACGTAAAAAAGTGCATACGTGACTATGTGCAGGTTGTCTTTCAGTAAGATTTGTGTAAACAATTGCTATTACTTTAGTTTCGGAAATAACGCATTTTTCTTGAAAGCGCTGTATATTCTCAAAAGACACCACATAATGACGACGTCAATAAAATAACAATCAAATCAAAACTGCCACTAGTAGACGCAATCACACGCAATTGTCCTTATAAAAAACGTAACATTATTTAATCTAGATGCCCCTATCAATACAGTGTTGAAAGTCTGGTCGAAATGGAAACACTTACTCTGTACCCACATCTACCATTATTTCACGTATACATATACACTATACCACTACCACGCTTTTGTATAATTATACATTGACACGATAATAAAGGTGTTTTCTAAGTGTGTGCATTACGCAACCTAACGCCAGGTTCTATTAATTATTATGTTCTTTTTTTAATTCACTGTTATTAATTATTTACTCAAATAATGCTTATTGTCTTTGGTTGAGAAAAATTCAGTACCTGCTCATTATCTAATACAATGCAACACGCCTTAGGTGTTATAAAAACTGCACACAATTTTACTATTTGGAAACACAGTAACAAAAAAAAATCGACAATTATTTACAGTTTTATAGTAGTTATTACTATTAATTAACGTTCTGGGAATGCTTCCTCGTCTGCGTATTTAACTGTACTTTTTCTCGAGTGTCTGGCGATCAATCACTCTGTATTGTGACAAATTGTTGAGAAAACTGACAGAAGTATCCACACCTTTAATTTAGAATAGCTTAATTGATATCGAATTATTAAAATTATATTATAATTAATTCCAAGTGTGGCGAGATACCGAGTCGATATCGTTCAGACGATGTTACGTCAACTCTTCAGCTATTAATCAATTAAAAATAGACGAGAATCTTGAACTAACCGAGTTGGACACCGCGTGACATTGACAATTTTTTAAATGATGATCTCAAAACTTGTCTGAAAGAAATGCAAATTATTATTTCTGTTTCGACCGCAAAAGATAATAAATATATATTATAGAAAATGTAACACGTTATAACTAATATAACAAGTACAATAAATATAGCAAAAGTAATAAATATAGAATTATATAAAAAATTTTAAGGTCTGAAGGCCAAATTCATTTTTGAATTATACACTGATAAAAAAGAGTGAAAATTCCGAATTTCCATGTTTTGCTATGCTCTTTTTACATAATATTTACTGGAAAATTTTAATTTACATCATACAGGGTGTTAAAAAAAGAATGTAAAATATTTCAAGAGGTAATAGTATGAGCCAAAATAAGCAGAAAAGTCCAAGATCGCCTGATCTGAACCCTCTAGATTTCTTTGTCCGGTCCTTCCTACTCATCTATGTGGACCTGTTTTATGGCCTCCAAGATCGCAAGATTTGAACCCTTTAGATTTCTTTGTTTGGGGATATTTGAAGATATTAGTGTATGGTACTCCTGTAAATTGCCTGGAAGAGCTGCAGCTACGGATTAATCAAAAGTGTCAAGATATCCAAACCAAGATGGTTGAGTTCGAATATCGTTGAGACGAAGATGTCGTGCCTGCTTGGAAATGGACGGAGGGCACTTTGAACTTCTTCTGTAACTTTGTTTGTTAAAAGCTTCCTTTGTCGGTTTATTCCTAATAAAATAAAATGTTTGAAAAACGAATAGTGGTCCGTATCTCCGCAACCGTTACTTTGCGGATCCATGTTTATTAAGACTTTTCTGCTTATTTTGGTTCAGACTATTACCTTCTGAAATATTTTACACTCTGTTTTTAACACCCTGTATATTAAGGAATAATCAGTTGTATGTGTTTGTACGTAATAAAATTAGAAAATTTCAGAAATAATGTACCTAATAATACAATAAACTATTTGCTTTGACTCAATTTTTTATGAAAGTAGAAGTTTCCACATGATTTCTGTTGCACATGCGCAGAGGCGTATCAACCTAACCTCTAACCCAACACGTTTTAGTTGTTCTGTTAACGTGTAGTAGACGGTTCATTCATAACAACTTTATGTGGAATATTTGCAAAACGGATTATATATTGTTACAGCTTGAGCCAATTTAAATATTATACAAATCATAAATATCATAGAAACTGAAACGGTACGTTGTTTAGATGTTTGCATCAAAATTACGTCATTACATACATACAACATTCATTTCAAACACCATTTTTTTTTTGTGGCAGTAAAAATAGTAATTGTTTGCAATAGATACCTATTAAGATTAGTTGTAGTTACGATAATTATAAATTTACTGGAACTAAAATTCGAGCTATAAATATTTATTTTCACACATATATCCGTATATCTACAAATATATGCAAAAACCAAGAAACATAATAATATGCTGATGTTTCAAGACTAATTATGTAGTATTTTCAGCGAAAATAGTCAACATATTTTCTAATGTGAATAAAATGCCTACATTGCAGTACATTTATAAATGATAAATGAACAATACACTTTTACAGAGAAAGATGGACTATTCACCTATAGAGGACGGATGGACAAATTCCACTAAACAAATATGCCAAAAGTTTTTTCTGCTTCTGGCATGGCCTTCTTAATTATTTAAAAATAAAAGTGTGACTTGCATAGTGTACTTATTATTCAATTCTAATAATAAAATCTACTGTATTTCTAATAATTTGTTAGTAAAAATATATCCTGCATATTATATTGCTTAAACCTGTATTTTTGTACATTTTAACAAACAGAGATTTTTTCCATGACATTAAAAGTAAAAACTTTTCCCTCCTTTCAACGTCGCCTGTCAACACACTTTTCATATAGCTACAAAAATAACATGATACATTTTTAAATTGGCTTCTGTTACAATATTCAGATATTTGGTCATTTATTTTATTAATATACTGAAATTGGAAAAATAAATAAATCTTGCATGGAAATTAGATACCAAAGTTAGTAAAACCTAGGGTAATACAAAAGAAATGGAAAGTTACATATAAATTTTTCATAGAACTAGTAACACTTGAGACAGTGATTTTCTATAATAGTTGGTGTGTTATCTCACCGTGTAATATTAGAAATAATTGTTATGTATTTTTCCAAACACTGTATAACTTCATGTAATAAAAATTTATAAAAGTTCCTAGAATGAATACCTACATACCGAATTACTTGTTTATGTAGATACAAATAAAAATTATTTAATCTTGAAGTTACTTAATTTTACTAATAACTGAAATTAAATAATTCCCATCTTAAAACTACTTTTATAAGTTTTCATACGACTTCGTGTAACGTTTATAGCTAAAATTATTTAAATATCGTAGTAAACAATGGCTCACACACTCACAAATAATTAAGTAAAACCAGTTTGCCTTTATGGTATCCTCTCGACTGAATACCCATTATGGGATATTTGTTACTGCAATATTCATAATTCTCAGTTTCTCTACTAAATTTTTACGGCAGTATTATTTTTTTAGAAAATACATGCCCATTTGCTAATGGTTTATTAATTAATAATTAACAATTATAAGTAATATTTGGAATACTAGACACCAGAAAAGCTTTTCTTAATGATTTAAAACAGTAACTCTGCAATATATTTTTTCGTAAAGATGACCCTGGCGCCTCATAGTGGCTATTTAAATAATTTATATTTAGGAAACCATTAGCGTAAAATATAATTTGTGAAGTGTTTTGACTAAAAATTAGGCATAAAAAATTAGTCACAAATTCGGAAGAACTAATAGATTTCATAAATATTAGGTACTATTTTTATATACACTTAATGTCAGCATTTCTCTTTTGTTGGAATGAATTATGAAATTAGCCACATTTAAATAAGAAATAAAAATTAGTATTTCTCCAAAAGCAAACGTACAGTAAGAATTTAACGATTTTATTAATATTACACTTTTTAATTATTTTGTATCATGTTCGAAATCCTCAGTTATATGAGGCAATAGATATTATTTTGATTGTGCAATTATTAAATTTCATTTTATTACCAGATACTACTACTACTGCTGCTTTAGTACTAGTAATACTTAGTAGATAATATAAAAATGAACAATTTCTTTTGTATAGAACTTGTTGCAAGTTGATGCTAATTTATTTGAAATTTGATACCTCTAAATAATCTAATTCTATTCTATCTATCTAATTTATTGCATTAACCTTTCATACAAGGCTTTTTCTTTCATCTAAAATATCACTGGCTGTAAACGATACATTTTTTTTATTTATAAGCATTCTTGAATGTATATTTAAGTTGTTATAATTTGAACGAACACAGTATATTAAAAAAATAAACGTGTTCAGTGAATATTATTCACTATATTAAATTTTAAGGATGTTATCCTTTATAATTTAGACATATTTTGCTTTATGCTCTGAAGAGTTCCTACGTATAAATTGTAGAATCCGTTAGATTACGGTCCTGAATTCATTTCTTCATAACTGATGATTGTTGCTAATTTTTAGTGAGAGTAGTTGAATTACGATACCAAACGTTAACAGTGTTGTTCTTCAAATGGTTAATTCAAGCAAAACACATTGATGAATATGGTAGTAAATTTACAGATTATTCTCGCTATGTATTGTTGTTAAAAATACGAAATATACTAAACTCCAAAAAAACTCCAGATAAATAACATAATTTGCTAACAAAATGTTGTAACGTCCAATAAAAATGTTTGCACCTTATTACATGATGAGGACGTATGTTATTCTCAAATATGCATAACTGTAATTAATTTTATGCTGTTGAGTTATACGCTAACACATTATTTTATTTAGTTACTTAAGTACTTACTCGTTATTGTAGTTTTTAGAAAACAACATTTTTGAGAAATACATAGAGAAACAACGTCGCAACATGTAATAGTGTCTTAGAAAGGTAAAAGTGTTGCTTCGCCTTTATTCTATGTGAAATTTCCAAATGAGGTAGCAGTAACACTGGAAATGCTACAACGTTTCCATTCGAAATGCAATAGTAATATATAATTGAAGATTGATGCAAGAAGGTGTTAAAACTGTACATTTCAAGTGTTGAAAAAATTAAGGTCAAAGTTTTTTTGATGGCAGTTTTTTAGGACTATCTCAAATGATATTTTCAAAATGGTATTATATAGTTAAGGGGTCGATAAAACTTTTACAGGTAGGACATACCTACATTTTAAATTGTAACTGATTTTTTTGTTGCAAACTAAAAACAAAAAGTTAATACCTTTATGCAAAACTGGTTTATTACAAAAGGATCAATAACAACTTGATACCTTTTGATAAATGTTTTCACCATTAGATAAATTTGAACACCTTCCTGCACAAAATATGTTTCATTTGACAAAAATGTTAGTTAACATCTAGTTTTGGCAAAATAAAGAACATGTGTAGGTATTTGTTTCTGTAAATATGTAAAGGTATTTTGAAAGCTATACACTAGTTTTTTTAATTTATTTTAGTTACCTACATTTGAATTTTACTAATAATTAATGTTCAAACTTAAACACTGAATGTTTTTTTATGTTTGTTGCAAAATGTTTGTTTGTCTTTAGTATTGTTATATTACATTCTGGTGTATTATTTCACACTACTGCCTAAGCAATAAAGAACCAACAAACCACCTTGTAATATTGCAAATAATTGTTATCACTGCTATCAGTGTAGAAGTTGGTTGCACCTTGACGTTATTATAATACAGGTACCTATGTATTATTCTCTCGGACAAATCAAGTTGCAGCAATTCTCATGTTCTAAAACCTGCTTGTGAATGCGTCACTCAAAGCTAATAACATTTTTCCTGCGCAAGAAGGTTTAATATCACCATATTCGCCAAAAAAAGAAACACTAATTTCGCTTATCTGAGCCTCGGAAGTGCTAAAAGCTACCAGCTAATTAACAACACACTTATATAATTAAGTAAAGTGACTGGACCAAGTCGTCTCAATTGCGTTACTTTTTCGTTTTTAAGGATGCCATCTCGTTGGGGCTCTCCCACGCTCTAACGTTAATTTCGTGTTGGTTTGTTTTAATGTTTACCTAGTCTGTGGTAAGAGGCTCACTGTCAGTCTCACCTTGCGAGTTGCTATACAGATTCATTTGTGAGAATAGTAGTATCTTTCATAGCTCTTTAGCCAAACTTGAACTGTCTTTTAGATATAACCAAAAGTGTTGGTTAATAAAATATATACCATGTAACATATTGTAATTTAAGGAGTTTATTCTACAGTTTCATTCTTTTTAAATTCGACTAAGAAGCGCGAACAATAGAATCCGATATCCAATACGGTAGTTACAAGTATCGATTTTTTGCTGTACTAAAACGGTATTTGAAGCTAATATAAATCAAATATTCTACAATTCCTATCAATTAAGTCATATGTATGCTCTCTGATACCAAACATCTAGGTATGCTAATGAACAACTCCACAGACAAAGCTCAATTCAATAATTATCGAAAAAATTAATCTAGCTAAATTTACTAACCTGGTTTAATCAAAACATTCTATAAATATCTAAGTTCACTTTTGAAACTGTGGGAACTCGAAAACTCAACCACAATAGATGAGATCTGACGTATTTCTGCATTTTTAGGATTGCTTCTTCAAAAATTATTATACCAATAAATTAAAATTATTTGAAGTTAAATATCGACAATGTCAAAAGTAAATTTAACCTGTCAATGAATTTTAAATTAAAGTTGACAATAAGGTGCCTACTTAAATAATACCCTTTATGTAATCGTTTTTATATATTTTTAGGACGCTGGACGGGGCTATAGTCCGCAGAGCAGTTAGTTTCACACAATATTGTTAATACCTAAAAATATATGAAAAAAGTGATTTGTTTTATAAATTTGACTTATATGTTATTTAAACTATAGCTTAGTAAAAATATTTCACACACACATATCTCCTATTCCATCAGAGTAAATTAAGAAATAGATTTATTTGATATTGGCATAACTTCACTTTTAAAATTTCTTTAGATGAAGACCTAAACTTAACTGAACAAAGTGGGATCCTCCGTCTACTATAGGTACAAATTCCGCATATTTCTTCACCTCGCTGATTTCGTTTCTTTGCATTATTTAGTACTTATATAAACAACAAACAGCAATAGACTATATAAAAAAATCCTAGTAATAGTAATAAAATATTACAAAGAAATCTTAGAAGCAGTTATAAAAAATACTTAGTTTTTGGAAAACACGCAACACTTTAGCTTGGAAGCTTAAACTTGCACTTCATACAAATGTTTTTTAAATGGAAACGCAAAATTAAACGACATGCGAATATTTTGTTTAGTCTTTTACTATGTTAAAGATAAAGATTAAAGAAGAATAAACTGAAATTGGTCAGAGCGGGGGAAACAATGGAACTATATTTTTTTTAAATTAAGTGTTTAAACTTTGATAAAAATGTATAGTCAATAATACACGGAAAAATCTAATCTGTTTTTAAGTATATTAACATACCTACTTTAAAAGTCACTCAAGTGTAGATGTATTAATTTAGTAATAAAGTATATCTGATTTAAATATTTACATATTCTTGACATCCAAGCATTTTTATACTTAATTAAACTTTTTGTTAAACACAAAAATTTAAGATTTACTTAAAGAATAATATCTTGTTAAAATATGCATAAAATATTATTAAATATAGAATAGGTTATATTCTTACTTAACTTATCGATTAGTACAACACTGGTGGTGATCATTATCAAAACTATAGACACAACTGTAGTATTTTATTACAAATTGTATTAAACTTACTAATTGACTTCTTTCAATAAAGTATTACTGTACTTGAAGAACAATGAAATTAAGCTACACCGTAAAAAAATTGAGTAAAATTTCACTCAAAATCAACACTATTGCTTGTTAAAACAAGTCCACACTCGATTGTGTTAAAATAATAACACAATTCGTTGAGCAATGCTATTTGTTAGCTAAATAAAACTTTTATGAGTAACATTGAATAAGTTTTGAGTTAGCTTATTGATCTATGTGTTACTACAAACATACAATTGAGTTATATTATGAATATATTTCGCTTTTCGCGTTTTTTTCCATAAACCGTCTCTCTGATCTAAAATTGTGTTGATAAACTCATTTCTTGTTTAAAATTCTACATCATTGAGGTTACTCAATGTTATTGTTTATCTTGATACTAGTATAGTTTTTGCGCGTATAGTATTGCGTTATATTTAATTTGACGGTATATCTCAAAAAGGAAAAAGGAGAAAAACTGAATTTCTTATGAGTGTAAATAAAAGAAAATATATATTAGTTATTATATATTCTTTTAATCTGTTTTCTTCATCTTTTGTGTTAAAAATCGATACAGTTTTGTGCAACAAATCTCTGAAGACACATGGATGTCACGCGATACGAGGCATAATTACGCAATTTTCGATAATTTCGCCCTAGTATCTACTACAAAAAAAAACTGACTTTCCTAAACGGATCATAGCCCACACACACACGGTCTCAGACAACACCGAAACCCTTTTGTTTTTGGACTAAAAGAGTCCAAAACAAAACGATAACGTTAGACCCGTCACACAGTTTAACCTTCCAGGAATATTTTTCGTTCGTTTTTTGTTAACTTTTCGTTTTGTATAGGTGTGTTAAGATCTGACTCGGTTAGCTGCGGGCGATCCGTCGAGATCGTACAAAAGGTCCGAAGATAGGCTGCCCCGAAAACGGTTGAAGATTGCTCACCGCGGCCTTTCAACGTTTGCTGCCGAGGCTTCGTACAAAACCAGGCAGCGACATATTTTAAATCGATGATAAAGACACAGAAACATGTAAATTATCGTAAAGGAAAATCAGTAGGTAGGTACCTAACTGAAAAATAGCCAGCAAAATATCATGAAATTTAATAGAAAATGTTGAATTCGTGCTCATGTATTAAACAAATTTGAATTGTATTTATATTAATATACACAGTATGACTGCGGTTACAGTGAACAATATGACAAACATTTTTATGAATTTTTCAAAAAAATCATTCTAGAAAAATTCTGCTTGTTCTTAAAATATGACTGGCATGAAAAATTGTAGGTATACAGAAAGGAAAATGTAAACTACACTGAGAAAAATGTATATGCACATGTTGTTCATAAATATCAAATGCATACTGTACCTACTACAAGAAAAAATGGCATAATTTTTAAAGTGCGCATAAAATTGCTGTTCATGCGCACTAAATTGCGATTATACTCCGAAAAAATATATATTTACAAGTGCATGATATGCACCTATATACGCAATATTGTGCATTTGTAAACAATATATAACAACGTCCAATAATATTTACGTACCTATATCTTATTTTCAACAAAGCATGTACTTGTGATTGTTTTGTATTTGCTGTTATATTTTGCAGAATATATATGTATAAATGACTCGACATCCAATATTTTGTATACTTATTCATTATTATGTTATTAGAAAATGACAGTTTTGAGAAATACATAGAAAAAATGTCGCACACGTATCTCAGAGAGGCACAAGCACTGTTTTGCCTTTATTTTATGTTGAATTTAAAATTTCCAGATGAGGTAGCAGAAACGGTACAACGTTTCAATTCAAAATCGATACGGAAATTACTGTATGTGTAATATTATAATTGAAGATTATTTTGCGTTAGTTTTGGCAAAATATATATTTCTTTTCTGCAAACTATTTTCAAAGTTATCTACCAGGTGTCTTTATTTTAGTTACTTTTAAATTAGATTAATAATTAATGTTCAAAATTAAGTACTAAGTGGTTTTCTTAAGTATTTTGCAAAAAAATATTGATTAAAAACATTTGTACGAATGCAAAGCTACTATTTTTGTTGGTAATATATTGAGTAAGCTTCTTATTGATATTAATATCATAGCCACATTACAAGGCAGATTGAAGAACAGTACTTGTTAATAATGCAATGAAATTGGAAAAATACTTACTAATCTTGCATGGAAATTACATAGTAAAGTTAGTGAAACTCAGGATACTAATACAAAAGAAATAGTTACATATGACTTTTACATAGAGCTGGTAATAGTATTTTACACTTCAAATAGTAATTTTCCATTAGAGTTATAGCATTACATTTTGGAGTGTTATTTCACACTAGGCAATACATTACCACAGTGTAATATTACAAATGACTTTTATCAGTGTATACTTATTTCCGGTGGCACAGAAAATGTTACTAAGAAATTTAATTTAGAAGTACAGTTACGTTCGATGGATCCAAAATTTTCATAATATGATTGGCTAAATAAATGAGTGTTGAAAAAAAGTAAAAGCTTGGCTTCAGTGACAATGTAAAGGACGATATCTTATATCTCTGAAATAAAGTGACATCGCAGTTTTTACCATTCAATTCATCTCAAAGAAGTTCAGTTTATTTTATTATCTGTCTAGTTTTTTTTTCGTCTTGTACTATCAGTAGGCTACTTATGCATAGTATTCTTTGTTGCTGAACATCCTGTTCTATAAACTACATAGAAACTTTAATTTAAAAACAACAATTTTTTTTCGATAAAGAATTAAAATGCATCTCTTCTTATGTATACCTTAACCGTGGACATACTGTGTATTTTGAATAAAAACGTATTTTTTAAAATAATATGTATATGAGTTTGAATATGTCCTGAAATTTGAAATTTTTGTAATATGTCCTTTTACAATCGAGAAATTAAAAATGTTTCTAAATAATATTAATAATAAAAAATCAACAACTAAATTTACTCTGTATAAATAGAAAAGAATAATGTGTCATTTCTACATATTTGTTTTAAATCTTTAGAAATACTTATTTATAAAGAGTCAAAATCATGGACAGATGTATAAATTTTAATTCTAATTATTATATTGATGTCAAGAAATGTGTACTTAATTTAGATATTTGTATTACAAAACCAATATTTTCTTCAAACTATAAAATTTTTAATAAACAATTAGAAATGTATATAAAAATGTTTTAATGCATAATCAATAGCTTGATATATTGAAAATTTAAACTAATTATATAAAACAACAAAGAGAAATATGTAATAAAATTAACATTAGAACACATTTTCGGACAACTAAAACATTCAAAAGTTAGAAAATGATTATAGTAGCTATATCTTGTGAGTGATAAGTGTTATAAGATGTGACAGGGGTTTGCTAACGCTTTTGGTGAAGTAGTAATTTAATTCAGTGGTATTGGTTAAAATATTATACACAAAAACAAAATAGTATACATTTAAATGAAAAAGTAGAAAAATAATAATAGAGTAAGGTGTTCCTAGCTAATGAAGCAAACAGACATGATATAAAAAGCTCATTTGTAAAAAACAAACCCAGACTGATTCTTTAAAGATTTGAAGAAAATTTTTGGTGCAAGATTTTTAGGATCATAGTTAGTTTCAATAATTTAATAAAAATAAGCCTTGACTTAAACTTTTGGCGCAAGGTTTTGATTAATAGATTTTTTACATTTCTTTTTACATGTGGTGGAATATCCAAACAAATAAAAAAGAACCAAAATGATGGCACAATAAATAACGTACGATAATAAGTAGATAGTAATGGCAGCATAATAATACAGCATAACTGAAATTTCAATATGAGTAATCCTCATTTACATCAGTATGTACCTTCATAAATAAATGAATGACAATGTAAGTACTTTAAATATGTATTTGACTGATTTATTTAAAAATTACGTAAAATTATAACTATTTCGCTTACCATTTTAGGTACAAATTTAGTATTTATTTTCAGTTTGAATTTAATCAGTTTGTAGCTGCTGAAGTTTGTTGGGACAATTTTATTATGAGTTTATTTTTAGAGATTTAGAGATTTTATTAACAGACATTAGGGTTTTTGATTTAAAATAAGAAAATTAAATAGTTTTGGGGAAAATATATTGATTTCATAAATTTCAAGTTAGGTAGTTACGAAATATCATGTACAAGTAAATACACCTAATATTAAGTTATGAACTTTTCGATAGGGACTTATATGTATAACTTTAAATATTCAGGTCAAAGTTATCAAGCAAATAACAGTATTGCCAATATACCTAAATTAAGACATGTATTAATACTTAGCTGCTGAAAGATAGTTGGTATTACTTTCAAAAAATAGTTTTTCCTTAATTTTAAAGAAAATATATACTTATGATTGCATTCCAATGAAGAATAAGTAGGTATATCTTCTTATGTCATAATGTGACATTAGAGGTTTAAGCCAGATTATGAATTTGCATATACAGGTCAATATGCAGATTTGGCACAACATTCTTTTTTAGCGAAGGCTACTTTCTGCGTATTTTAGAATAAATTTATATGAAATAATTATATCAGATGTCTAAATGACAAACACATTTCACTTTTTTTATCATTATTATTAATCAGATATTTAATTCACATCAAATAAAATTTAAAATACCTATTATTGTAGGTATTTATAAGTTGCATTCGTATTGGTTACCTAGTGTTTTGAGGAATATGTAGATATAACTTATAACGTCTATCTAACGTTTCAGTCTATCTTCTATTTTATTTATTTATTTTGACATTCTGCCACCCGGCAAAAAATTAAATCTTGTGCCAAAAAATTGAATTAATTCAGTTTAATTTTTTAATATTTTTTAAATAACTTAATTATTAGATTAAATTTGTTTTTTACTCTTCTTCACAGGCAACAGATCACACAAATAAATAGATAAGACTTATGAAGTTTTGCAAGCAAATAAAACGTTTGAAACATTCTTCTTTAAATAACATTGTTACTGATAAGTGGAAATTTCAAACTTTAAACCAAAATTAATTAATTTGAAATTATCACTTTAATGATAATTATATTTTTAATAAATATTATTAGCTGTTTCTTTAATTTTTACATTAGTAAATAAGTTATACGATAAAAACAATCACTCATTTTAAATTGATGTAAAAATATTTATAGTTTTCTCTCATTCTTCTTCAGGTTTGAAATATTGAACTTGTACTGAAAGAAGTCCTACGATAAACGAATAAAATTTTATTAGGAAATCTACAACTACTAAAACTGTACGAACGAGTATGGGTAATAGTTGCCTCTGCAATTTTATATTGAAATAAAACTGTACTGTATGAATCAAGCTGCTAACCGAATTTATTTCTGATACATCTTTTACTGGTATTGAAATAGTTTAAAATGAAAATTTTATAAGCATATAAATTTCGTAGTATTTAATGAATATCTACATTTTACGGTAAACTTTTTAGTACCTAAATGTTTTAATACAAGTTTAAATATTAAATCACTAAAATCTTCCAATATTTTGTTACTGATTTATGTTAAATTTAATCAATGCCATCTTGTAATTTTCTCTGTACCTATATATATTTTTTAAAATTTAAATTTTTAACTTTTTCCAGAAAACGATGATTATTATAAATTATGTCAAAATTAAGAATATATCTGAAGAATGTATACCTAAATATTAAATTTTTAATTTCTTGATGTTTGGATTATTGGCAATTAGTGAAATTGTATCGAATTTGTATTAAGTTACCTAAAATTACTAATTAAATAAATGAAATTTTTTTGTTAAATTATTACATGCTGTTTTTGTGTGGGTGTGACAACAGAGTTTTGTTCAGGAATATTCGGAGCTATTTTATGGATTTGAGTGACTTGTTATAAATATTGAGGTCATAGTCACTAATTAATTTTGGCTTAAACTGTGGACAGATCATAATTGCCAATGAAACAACAAACTAATTTATAAACAGTCTTACTTTATTTTTTATTTTTGGACATTCATAAAAATACATTATACACAAAGATATTCTCTTCTATAATAATATATAACAATATTTATACAAACATTTACACAATTAAAAAAAATAAATTTAGGTGTCTTTCCCTGTGACAAAAGGAATCTCGTAAGTTTGTAATTTTATAATCATCGAAATCACTATCAAAATCGACTAGCGATGGGTCAATTTTACTCTTTTATTTCGTGAAATAACTACCTAACACAAGACAGGTTTTCGAGTCCGTATAACTGAAAATTATTCCTACATATTTCAATTTCGTTGATTAACACAGCACTTTAACATTTTTATGGGCAATAGATGTCAAACATCACGCCAATGAAATATGATTTACTATATTCCTGGACTTTTAAGCAATCATTACTTAAGCGACGAAACATATAGTTCCACCAAACCACAATTTCTCAATAACCAAACGAATTACTATAATTTTACAACAGATTGCACGAACTTAAGTAGTAAAACTAATCACTACAGGTTTGATGGAAGTGTTTGTTCCGCCACTTTTAACAAAATAAGGTTTTCGATAATGTTGTATGTTTATAAAATTATACTACCCTCTATTCCACACTTGCACTTGAAAAGAATGCGCACTGACAGTGCCCATTCTTTCCTGGTACAATTTTTAGCGTCCTTCTATTTGTTTGGTACATACTAAAGACGTTTTCAATAAAAACTTTAACATTTCAAAAAGAATCTAAAACAATAAAATAAGTACGAAAGACCAATGTCGTGATAGCGCTGTCAGTAAAGTAATTCTAGATTTAAATCGGTCGCCGTCGTGAGTCCTTTTGGTCTATCTGACTTTCGAGGGGGCCAAATAGCGTTTTCGTGCTTGCCGAATCTGATGGCTCGGTATTTACACGGTGGTCGAGTACAGGTGCGGGTCAGGTTTGTTCGAACAATAATTAATATGAGAGCAGATGCTCACCGCGCGATTCTACTGAAAGTAATAGATAGAAGTAAAAAAGGACTCACCCGCTTCCGATTCAATCCGACGAAGGGTTCCTATTACACTGACTAGAAAAAATCGTGGGTGGGGTAGATGAAATAAGACGGGAAGGGTACTTAACAGAATCGATTTAATTTTCAAGTCACACCGTACAACGATATATAATTAATATAAGTGATAAGTATACACATTAGTTGGAGATTTCCCAAAGTAAGAGTAACAGAGTACGGATCATCCAAAAATAAAAAGTCAAGAGTTTAACTGCACGACACTTCAACCAAAAAAAAAATAAAAAGAAAAATTAACAACGTAAGAACAACTTTAATATATTTTTTAAATATATACGACATTCTATACATTATAAACTTACAGTGTAAATTGTTTTATCGTCAACCGTCCCGGTGTATAATTAAGTATAAATCACGACATTTTCCGCTGCTGCTGCAGCAGTCAGAATCTTATTTACAACGTTAAGATTAGCAGCATTGGCCTAATTTAGTCATATTTTACAGAGGCGTTATCACTCTTCATATATACAGATAATGTACAAAGTTTCGGAGACCGCGGTCCCTAGTCTACAAGGTACTCACTCGCACTGCACGGGCATTCAAGTATCTATACATTATGCGAAGTCTTTTAGAGCGGTTACAGTCCACTTGGACCTCCACAACGACCTGGAGGCGAGACACGACAATCCGTGTTGGCTTTGAGGTAGCGTGAAACGAGAGTCTTTGAAGCCGTCGGAAGCCGGCGGCCGGGCCAGCGGCCCAGCCCGTCGCCTCCCTCCTGGAGGCGATGCACTAGCCGTTGTCGCTGTTGTGCAGCAAGGAGGCCCAGTGGGCTGGATGCTAGTGGGCCGTCAGCTGGTGGCCCATGCTCTGGGGCGACAGCATGGGCGGACTGTGGGAGTGTGAATGCTGGCCCATGGGTGACCCGTGCATGTCGGGGTGGTGGCCGTAGTTGGGGTGCATGTGGCTTCCTGGAGGCAGCCCTTCCATCATCTCGCTGCCGAGCGTGTTCGGCGGCGTCATCCGCTTTTCCTTCTGTCTCCTGTTGCAAAACCAGACCCGGACAACTTCCTTCTCCAACTGCAAACTATCCGCTAACGAGGAGATCTCTTGTGCCGACGGTTTGGGTTGCTTGTGAAAATGCTGTTCCAGAGCGCCCTTCACTGACACCTCTATACTAGTGCGTTTTTTCCTCTTCCTCCCTTGCGCTGCGATCTTATCAATAGATGTGGGGGAGCCCGTCGTCGAGTCGGCTTCTTCCAGCCATTTTTGCAAGAGGGGCTTTAATTTGCACATATTTTTAAAGCTAAGTTGCAAGGCTTCGAACCTGCATATTGTTGTCTGGGAAAAGACGTTGCCGTATAGCGTTCCTAATGCCAACCCCACGTCTGCCTGGGTGAATCCTAGCTTTATTCGTCGTTGTTTGAATTGTTTGGCAAAGGCTTCCAAATCGTCACTAGTAGGTGTGTCGTCTTCTCCACCGCTCACGTCTCTGTCCGAGTGCTGAGGGTGGTGAGGACTCTGCATGTCTCTATGCAGGGGGTGGTGCAACTGGGGTGCCGCTTGGTGATGGGCCAACATACCGTTCATAGCTGCATGGTATTGCTGCAGGGGCGACCCAGCACCACCAGGATTGTAGTGTGCCGACGATACGGGAGCGTGCCACGCATGAGGAGATCCCATACTTTGTTGTTGTTGTCGCTGGTGGTGCAGCATTTCCGCTTGTTGCGGCAAGGGTTTGACGTCCTGATGGGGGTGGTGGTGATGAGCGTGGTGCATACCCGCCATAGAGGCAGCCCAAGGATCCGCGCCCGGCTGTAGACTCACCCAAGGGTTCGCCGCGGACAAAGAAACGGCGGCGTGACCGCCTGGAGACGGCGAACTCGCCATATGGTGGTGGTGATTGTGGTGATGTTGGGGCAGGTACTTCATTTCGCTCGCATCGGCCGCAGACCTCGGAGAGGCACTAGAGTGATATCCGCCGACGATATTCATCCCAACTACGTTCCCGTCCAGATCTGTGGTGACCGCACTACTCGCCGGAAGGTACGTTGTGGCCGCCATGCCCTGTAAGGGCCGCCCGTCCACACTGTCCTCGTGCTCGTACACTTTGCACACCTTTTCCCACACTTTGACTATATAAAATCACTTTCTCGCAAGCACTGTCAGCGACGACCCTGACTAGTCTCTCGCAACGGGCGGATCGTCGCGGGATGACATGTATCACAAATAAAAATAACTGTGCTAGTGGTCAACTCTCATGCGTTATGCATATCAGTCTGCACACACGGCGACTCTGTTTGTACTACTGACTGAGTGTATAGAGCCGGAGACTCGGGGTCTCACCGACCGCCGACTCCCACCGCCGGACCCCCTCTCTTTTCAGAAGTGGTGCGCGCGCCATTGGCAGCCTCTAACTCGTCGTCGAAGCGTGACGTCACGACCACAGGCGCAGCCACTGGCCGCGCGCCTCTGGAAAACGCCCGTGCCGGCGCCCCACCACGGCGGGGAAGTGTTTACACTCGGCAGGACACGGTAGCTAGGCAACAGAGCGTGCAGGTCTCACATACGTCGGCGGACGCGAGCTCCGTCGGATTTCAGCGCCTGAAACTCTCCTGCAGGACCAAACCTCATTTTCAATCAATTTCACAAAGCCAGACATGGTACTGAAACCCGCAAGATTACATTTAAGTACTGACAAAACTACACGAGTCGTACAAGTACACAGGTATCAATTCTTATAGATATTCAAGAACCCTTATTTACTGTTTCCTTTCTCCACTACCTATACTTCTAGTAAATGCGTTGTAAAGTATAATTCATGAACTTACATTAATGATACTTTGTGAGACATAATAATTACTTCTATATGGAAAATGCATGTTGTTTAAGAGAATAAGCGTTCAATTAAAAATAAAACAGCGTTCACGTTTTAATCCTTGTTATTAAAAAACGATTCAACGGTTTCAATCAAAACTAATAACATATAAAAAATAATTACTGTACTTAATACGCGTCGGCAATCATTAATATGATTCGATAAGTTAATTGAAAGCAATACAGCATTAATAGCATATATTATAATATATGATTATGATTATGCATATTATCGGGCGTTATTATCTTTATTAAGTGTTACAAAACCAATCAGTTTTACTCTCGATACTTGCGCATTACTTAAATTAATCCAAATATATTAATTCGAAAAGCTACTGGGTAATGGTTGCCGAATTAGCATAATCAAACAGGTTCCCTCTACTAATAATAAAACACGGGCGAGCAAGGCGCATAACGAATTCGGTTTTTGCGTAGAAATATTTCGAGTTCCCGTCCGATTGAATTTATTTTTGGGGGACCAGGAATCAATATGACTGCGGGGCAGGTGTCTATGCTGAAAAAAACTAATTTCAATCCGGAGTCTCACCTGTTGCTGCACACTATGCCGACGAACAAATCATAGCTCGGCTTGTGCCCAGGCGAAATTAACATGGAATTTGCAATACAATGGGGCATTACCACTTGCACCTTATACATATGTATGCCGTCCGAAACGTTGGTTATGGGGTAAGTTATATCGGTCGCTGTTCGACGCCGTGGGTTAGGTCAGTTGGTCCTCTGTAGGGCCTAGGGACGCAGGTATTTTTTGACTGTAAGCGTGTTTTAATCAGAATATTTTATTGAGATAGAAAAAGGGTCTAGTCTCAAAATTCCATATTTGAGTACACAATAATTATTATACTTACATTTAACATCTTTAAGTCAGAGAACAATAAAAATTACAAATGGTTATTATTCAGAAAAACAATGTCGAGAAATGAAATTGAGAAGAAAAGTATTTTTGATATGTCTAAAAGTACCTACTTATTTGTCAGTGTTCTATGAATAGTATATAGTACATAATTTTACAAAAAAAAAATGGTAATACAATCGCGATAACATTACTAGTACTAAACGACAAAAATTACAAAAAAAAAATATAATAACTTTTATGTAAATTAATATTAATATTCATTTTGTAAATAACAAATATGTATAGCTATCTTTACATTGTCAATGCAACAATATTAAATACTTGTAAATTGTTAATTAATACCTATGTGAAATTACAATAGGGAATGCGATTTTTGTGTGGATTTACGAAACCTAAGTAAAAGTGATATACATAAGCTAAGTTAGATGTTCAAGTTGGTAAAAATTTTGATTAATTCGTTTTTAGTTTATTGGCAAGGTAAGTGATTTATATTATGTGTCAGTTTGAAGAAGATTATACTGATAATTATTAGATCATATACGGTGGATTGTTGGGTAGATATTTATTGCCTATAGGTCAGTAGTGTGAAATAACACATCAAGAATGTAATGTTACAACTGTAATGGAAAATTATTTCTTATGAATAGATATGCATTATTTCATAGTAAAACCTTGTTTCTTAAACACATGAAATGTAAATTTACGTGATTATGTATTTTTGGCTGTGGATTTAGTATTTTTTGTATTATTGTAAGATGTGGACAATGTGTAAGTTTACATGTATAACATTACATAAGTAATAATTTCTATAAGTAATATTTTTATAGGTAGGTATATTCAAAATACGTACATTTTGCCATGCAAAATAAAAATATATTGTAAAATTACACAAAAATTACACCGAAAATTTATAATTTACTATAAAATTACTTAGAAAATTTACAAGAATTTAGTAATGCACCAAGTCAGTTTTACAATGACTGTAAAACTACAAGATTTTTATGAAATTATTGGCAAAATAATGAGTAATAATACTTATACCTCTTATAATTTACAAGTAAAAGTACAAAAAGCTATTTTCAGCGTATCAGAAACATTTATTGCTTTTTATTTTTTCCGATCTTGTTTTTCTTAATAATATAGATTAAATAAAATAAAATCTGATACCCATAATTGCTTGCAATTTATGTTATTTATTTATTTTTTTGTTGTAATTTAACCTGAAGATGCAAAATAATACCTGATCACAAAGCCTGCGTAGCATTAAACTTATATACCTATACGGTTATACTTTTGTGAGACTGTAACACATTTTCTTTTATCTCAGTACGAATTATTCGAATAGGGTTGACCCGTGTATACTAGCAATTGAAGTAGTAAGGATGTTAAGAAAGACAAACATAGTGACATCAACAAAAACAAATCACTATATACGCCTTAAATATAATTTTGAAATGTTAATTTAAAATAAATAGAACATTTACACAACTTGCAAATAAATACAATACGGTGAAATATGAAACTAGGTGCAGGAATAGCATTTAAAATGTAGATGTTATTATTTGTAAACATTTAGAAATGTATTTATATATTAGATATTATTTTCATTAACTTTTAAAATACTTAAACAAAATTATATTTATTTATGGATAAAATAGTTCTACATAATCATGAAATATTAAATAATAATTGTATAGGTATAGTTGAGGCAAGACTTACATCATACGAACAAATAAATAATTCATTATATTTTTATCAAACTATTTAAGACTGCAACTGAAAATAATAGAACTATATACTACACCAAATATATGCATTATATATTACAATAAATTACAAAAAAATATTGTTTTAACGCGATCGAAATTTATGTGGACATTAAAAACAATAGCGTGACGTCAGTTGTCACAGTCGTCTGAATTCTTGCGGCAACTATACCTAAGTAGTAATAAAGTCAATTTATACGTTCTTGTTATTTTTTACCGAACATGCATACACAGGTATATCTAATATTTTTTAAGGTAATTTAGAGAAAATTAATTTTTCTAATTATAGTTTTAAAGAAAAAAGTTCGATTTTCTTAATGACGTTTTACTTAGGTAATTATTTAAGAAAACTTTTCCTAATCTTCCATTAGACTAAGTAAGTAGAAAGCAAACCAATTCAGGTTCAATGATCAAATAATTATAAATAGTATAAGAATGAAACAATTTTTTTTAAATAATTTACTGATCAAATATGGAAAATATTGGAATAGATATGGGTGACACATTTGAATCTCATTTTTGTATTTCTTATTACGAATATTAACAAAAACTTGTAATATAACTCTAACAAACACAAAGTAAAATAGCTACTAGATTTTGCAATAGATAATACTTTTTTAAATAAAATCAGTCTTTTCGAATGTAATAGGTAAATTTCTTCGGAGGAAACGATATAAGAAAATTTCATTAATACTATTATTACTGTTTCATATTTCCCCTTTTCTCAATAATATTTCTTTATACAAGGTGCTCTACAGGTTTTATAGCATACTTTGGCAGATAGTAACTGGATTCATTTCAAACATTTTTTCTTATATGATTATCCGATTCGGTTTTGTTTAGAAGTTCCAAGCATTTTAAAAAATATATTTTCATATTTCAATCAAAGTAGGCTGATAAAAAACAATTATGGTTGCTATAACAATAATTATTATTTGTGTCGTTTTGTTTATTTATTTTCCAGTTGGTGTTAAAGTCCTAGTGTAGAACACCCCGTATATAAATTTATACTAGAACGTTACCACTATGATAATATACATACTGATATCTTTTATACACTATTTTTATTCAATAGACTTATTGTTTTATACACAGTTTAATGCAATATTGATTTTTCCTTTATTTAATATGCAACAGTAGCATGAGTAACCATATTCATTTATATTTGAATTAACATAACAAATTTGTAACTTCTTGGAACAGTATTAAAAATATATACTAAAATAAATAAAACATGGAGCCATCTAGTTATACTACGGCTTATAGTATTGTTTCATTTGTGTAGTTTATTTAAATATTTATGAACCAAATGGCACTTGACCACAAATAAACACGCCAGTTAATTATAATACAAGTGTAACAGATTAATTTCTCTATTAGAATATTTGAATAAAGATATTTTGGTTTAGTAATCATGCAAATTGGCGTATTCAGTACGAAGATAAACGATAAATTATGAAAAACTGTTGATAGCACATACATACAATATTAAAATGCATTAAAACCTTCACTTTTACATGTTATTTGATTCATTAACTGAACAGCCGACAAATGACTGGATGTATTGGTTTGATCTAACTAGCAGCTACCGTCGCTCCTGCTGAAAGTTTACATTTCTATGCTCCTGCCCAGAGATACTTGTTACGCCATCTAGCGCGTAGTCGATACACTACTATCCGCTTCGTAGAGATGCGTGCAGATTATTGCACCAAACAAGTAGATATACTTATATGATAAAAGTCACATCCTTTTTTAGGAATTTTGTTATCGAATAAGGTATATATAGATATGTCTATAGGTATATTACGAAAAAATTCACAAAAATCAACAGTTTTTTCCAAAAAAATAGAAATCGTTTAAGTAAATCAAGACATGTTTCTGAAGTGATCATTTCTAAAAAATACATTGATAAAATCAAGGCATTCTTTAGTAATTATCTTCGTATTGAATAGATCCATTATCTATTAGGTACATAAAGTTGTGATTAGATACATACACCGTTTTCTGTTGTTATTTATTGGTTTTATTTTGATACCTTTGAGATTTTGCAGGTGGCTTCAGAAATATTGGCAGTACTAAATGTGTTGATTCCATTGGTTTGGGAATGACTAGTGTTGTCTAGATGAAGAGCTATGTACTTTTATAATAGCTCAAATGTAATGTTCCAGTAGTAACAAAAAGTCGTTGCACATTAGTTTTTGTGTCTGGTACATGCACAACTAGTAAAGTTCCCAAAACGTCAATATTATTGAATATCAAGTTGCACAGTTCCTTGGGCCGACAGACTCCAGATCTGCATGGGGTATATTTTATCCTGTGCTCTTCTCTAGTCAATCCTTACGACTTTTTCGGTCGATATCCTTCGTCTTTTTGCTTCAAAAAAGAAACAATTTTGTAATATTTGCATATGTCCTAATTCTTTAGCTTATCGTCATCACCTTCAACATGAAGTCATTTGACCAAAGCATTGACGATTTCCGTAATCTTCATAGTATGCCAAAAGCGTTTTTTCACTGAACTTGCCACTAACATTATTCAGATCACACTAGTGCAAGAAACAATTGTCCGAAAACTACTGCATCCTTTGACTTACTAGACAATAATCTGAAAGTGGCTTTATCAACAGCTTCTTCCGAAGCTTATTCAATCTCCGCCGGAAGAAATCCATTTTCTTGATCACTTTCCATATCACGAGATATAAAATTACTTGTCAGCAACCGATGGTTTCACGGTCATAGCAACAATAAACTTCATGGAGAATTCAATTTCAAGATAATATTTTATAAATTTTATAACGTCAGTAATACTTTGATTTGTACTTTTCATTGTATTTTGTTTTTAGCATTTATATCACAAATAACAATTCTACTCGAATCTGCAAAAAACGCAGTAGTTTTTTATATTTTAAAATGATATCTATACATTTTTGTAAACCTTAAAAATCATTTAATAAAAACCCCAGACATCCTATGTGGACTTCCGTAGTGGTAAATAAGATTACAAATATCACTTAATTTAGTGGTTTTGATCCTTTAAATAACATTCTTATCTTTTTTATTCGCTATCAGGTTTAAGCAACTACTTGTGGCTATGCTGAAATTTGGAGATAGGTACTTTAGAAAATATATTCTAATAGTGTTTGATAATTTCTGTTACTTTTTCATTCATATCAATACATTCTAGGCACCTAGGAATCTGTATAAGAGTTAGTTTGATCTAAAACTATTAAATATTATGAAGATTTTCAGAAACTAGTGGTCAATAAGAATAGATACAGGAGAAGTCCAGATAATGTCAGTACCTCATATATTTTTTTTTCCTATCGGGCTTCCTTACCGATACAGCGTATCTAAGTAAGAAGTTAAATATCGAATTATTAGAAAAAAAAACAAACTGATTACCTACATGTAAAAACTTTTGTGGAAATTGCCTCAAATACTAAAATTACAAATCATTTCCTCCTCAATATTATCATGATTTTAGGTTATTGGGTATTTTTCTTATATTTTACTTTACTGGTGACTATTTTTAACTTGGCAGTATGTTCCAACGTTTCTTTATATAATACATCTACGTTAAAGACAAGCCTTTCGACGGAAATGACCCAGAACCTTGTACAATGCATATCTGGAATAATTTTACATACATTATAAGGGTTCAAAATTCAAATTTGGAGGCAGTTTGAGTAAATAACAAACAGCACACTCACAGGTCATTATAGGTGACATGTAATGATACGTGGATATATATTTCCTTGAATTTTTAGAGCTGCGGTTGGGGTAAATTATAATAACGGATATTTAGCTCCTGTGATTGTCACGGATAAAAGAAAAGTGAGGTTTAGACCAAGCTAAGTACTGAAAACTGTGGTATTTCTTAGAAATTATAGGAATTAAATATATAAATATAGAATTTGTCAGCCTTAGAAAACAATATTGTGATTACAAGCCACACAGTAGTAACAAATAGAAAATTGCTACTCTTTATGATTATTTTTACAATGTGAAACTATTATCAACTATTTGAGAAATCCATACGAAAGCTGGACCAATATTTTTCAAAATTAATTAAGTATTATGTAAAGAAAAAGTAATTATCCAATACCAATGTGATAAAGGTGATCTCAAACGTAAAAGCAAACTGTAAAATTATCTAAATAAACACGTACCTACTTATATTGTAAATTCTGAATTTCCAGAGTTTATGATATATCTAACAAACTGTGTTGGAATGTAGGTAATATTAAATAATAAGTACAATATGAAATCATACTTTACAAACGTTTATTACAGTTGTAATTGTGATTAAGTTTAAGCATAACTTACCTTACTTAGTAACTAACGTAGGTATTATACTAAGTAAGCTGAGTAATAAATTTAAGTACCTACTTACTTAGCAGGTAAGTAATTACCTAGTTTACTTTAGGCCAAGTATTTTAGATTCCTAATTGATCTCCATTATTTGTTAGCATTTGTTAAGGGCACCGTTTTTACATGCAATATTTCAACGAATTTCATAGCTGTTTGTTGAGACAGTCTAAAGAAATCTGAGTAATTTAGAAATAATATCTCTTCACTATATCAAACAATTTCCAGGCAGCCAAGTCATTTAAAATAAGAAAAGAGAGCATAATTTTCACCTACTATGTTTTATCATAAAATCTCTTGAATTTTTTGCACATTGAGAAAATTGTTTACATTATAAACATTATTAAAAAACTAGTAACACTCGAATTTATGTAAATTATCAAGTATTTTTCACGGTGTATAGAACACAGTGATAAGGTACAAATTCACGGTTTTTCATGTGCTCTAGCACATTTTCCCTCAAAAGATAAATGAAATTATTCAATTTCACCTACTGGGTGTATTTTTGGTGCATCTTTAGATACTATTATTTGTCCTTGAAACGTCAGCCTTAAGGAGAAGTGGTGCTATAGGTAGGTATGTTCTGTATTTGTGGTTTCAAAATTATTTTCCTTAACAGTTTAAAATGATGATTAAAATAACAAATTAAAGAATATGATGTGAATTCCAAAGCTATTAACTACTTTGTAGCATAACCACTTTGCTTGAGAAGAATGCAATTTCAGGAAATTATGTTGTTTTTATAGTAATATTTAAGTAGTAGTTATTAAATTAATTTTAATGTTACATAAAACGAAATATTTGAAAATTAACGAAACATTAAGTGAAAATAAAATATGTACGGAACATATGCAACAGAAAAATTATATTTTAATGATACTGTAAAATCATAACAAATGGTTTTAAATTTATTTATAGTTTACTATGTAAACTGTAATATAGTGGTACAGACCAATTCATATTACATAAATAATACTTTACTTGCATAATATATTATTTTTTTACCATATCAACTACATGAAATAATATTAGTTTAATATTAAACAAATAGCAGTAGGTATAGGTAGGTCTTTTAACTGATGAATGTATGAAATTATTTTGTATGTAAAATTGAAATGTATTTGTTTATAAAATAGATCATGGATCAAAAAAATATAGTAGGTATAAAATATAAAATACAAATAATAATTATCATTATTATTTGTTCTACAACAATTATATACGGATTTTCATGACAGTTTTTTTGCTAACTACGATTATAATCGCAATGCCGACCAAGGTAAGAATCTAGAAGTTGCGTCTATTACACTAACATTTGGCAAGGCAACCAAAAGGCATTCGAGCAGGTAAAGTCTAGTATTTATCTTACGAATTTCACACACCTCTTACAGAAGCAATAACTCTACCTGCCAATAAGCCCAGATGGACAGAATTCCTTAAGAAAAATTGTAAAACGCCGTATAATCACCATTTCTACCACTATGTTTGTTTTGACACCGACCCAGGTTGTAGTGAAACAGAGCTGTAAATCTACGATAATAACGCTTTTTGTGTCCTTATTTTAAACATACTTTAATGGTGGTTACCGCTGCCATTTTAAAACGTTTCCAATAGTGTAAAAGTAACATTAACTGCAATTACCTGAAACTACAACCACGGGAAATGAGTTAAAATTTTAATTACACGGCATTCGTGCTATGTGAAAAAAACACACAACAACAATTATCATGTCTATTTTCGACCTAATGCGAGCATATGACAACGGACTAACCTTTATCGCACAATTCGTCTAAATGATACCAGTATTCTTTTTAAATTTATTCAAATTTATGTAAACACATTCAAGGTGTACATATAGTGCTCATGGGGAACCGGAAGTTGATGAAAAAATAGTTGAAAACTGTGTACGTCTGTTTCTCCACGACGTATGTTATTGACAAAGTTTTTCCACAGTAATTGGTAGTATAAAACTGTGAATCACGCTTTTATTAAATTGTTATCAAAGGTAGGTAAAAATAGGAAGCAAACAATATACTCACGTATCCATTATTATACTTTTAGAAAAGAACAGTTTGGAAAAATACATATAATAGTGTCTCAGAGAGGCAGAAGTATTGCTTCTGTTATTTTATGTTCAATTTATAATTTCCAAATGAGGTAGCAGTAACGCTGGAAATACTACAACGTTTCCATTCAAAATCCATCCGGATATTACTGTCAACATATAGTTGAAGGTTATAGTACGTTATTTTATGCAAAATAAAGAACATACATGTTTTTTTAGTGTTTAAAATAAATATAAATCTTATATGAAAATTACATAGTAAAGTTAGTAAAGTTCAAGGTAATAATACAAAGGAAATGGAGAGTTGCAAATGAATTTTACATAGAAATGGTAACTTTACACTTCATATAGTAATTTTCCATTAGAGTTGTAACATTACATTCTGGTATGTTATTTCACACTACCAATAAATAACCAACAATCCACCATGCAATATTACACACAATAATTTTTAATGCAGTTTGGATTTTATTTACAAGTTAGCATCCTACGTCCTGAGTCAGATCTACGAAAGGCTCTCGACCAGCCTATGTTTTAATGCCAGTTCCTTTTGTTGGTTCTAATGCTCTACAAAACCGTAGAAGAACTATGTCTGAATTTTATTTAAATTCAGACTTAATCTCTGGTTTCATACTTATGAATTTATGCCTAATTAAGGTTATGTCCCGACCAGTATTGAATTACACCTGAAACATAATAAACATCCACGGTTAGTCGTCAGCAGTGCCACCAGAGATATAACGATTTCGAGTCATCAGTAATGCCACGATATATTTATAGGTCTACCGATTTCGAGGTGGTTAGCTCTTATCCGTACGCCACAGGTGAGGCAACCGACAAGCAACTTTTGCTGTTCACATTCTGTCATTACCGATATAAGGAGATAAGTACGCGAGACGTAGCACGTGTCTACATTTAGTGGTCACTGACGGCTCACTATTCTGTGAGCGCTATTGAACGCCTGTATGGCCATCGGCTATTACGATATTTACAAAATGCCGTGATTTTTGGCATAATAATCATAAATTCATAAGTTCAAATATTAAAACACACAATACAATCGGAATTAATAAATTTAAATAATAATGTTCAGTTTAAAATTGTAAACTTGATCCTTCTACAGCTTCGTATGATAGCACCAATATCTGGAAGTGTATTAAGCCACAATAAACATTTTATGTACCTACTATGTGTATTTACTGAGATAATATGAAATTTTAGTTATATTTCTTATTAATAAATGGCACAATTACTACACAATTTAATAAGTTGCTACTGTTCACCAAATTACTTGTACATTTTTTAAAAAATTTCTAAACATACTGCGTAGATATTTCTGATTAAATATATTAAATTAAAACCCAATTCCTCATTTCTTAATAATTACTAACAAAACGCCACTTTGGAATAGCTATAAAACAAGGTGGCCTATTCACTGGCCCTTTAACTGATAAAGCCACCGTTCCCGGGTCTTCAGAAAAGTGTTCCCGTACCGGCCGAAGCCAGCGAGTGTGTGTGACCCCTCGGAACCCTCGTTTCACCCCTTATCGTCCTCATCTGCGCTTCGCTCTCGTCCTAAGAATAGACAGATAACCTTTTTAAACTGATTTGTCTCTTTCAATAGCAGCATCTCGGTATTGTCTATTATTCTCCTTTTTTTACGAGTTTTGTCTCCCTAACGTACGTTCCGATGGCCGTACTTGCTGTCTGGAAAGTAGATCGCAGCGATTTTCAATAAAAATACTGTACAGAGTGTCCCGATGTCGTTGTCATTGAAGAGTATTTCGGAAACTGTAAGAGAAAGAAGGTTACTGCTTTTATAGCACTGGGCTGCTTTATGTAATGCTGCTATACAAATTATAAATTGAATAACATTTGAAAACAAACAAAAAAATAATTAATGAGAAGAAAAGATTCTGCAAAAGTGTACTTTACTTTATGTACTTCTACTATATAAATTAATTATAAATTCAGTAACATGTGACAACAAAAAATAAAATAGAAACACAAACAAAAAAATAATTAGTAAGAAAATTATTGGACGATGTTATTAAACTAATTGTTGAAAATTTAATATAGAAAAAAATATATAGAAACTTAAAATTTTACCTCTGATGAAGATTAACTAAATATACTTAGGAAAATATTAAGAAAATTATAAAATAGAGATAAATAGTATGTATTCTGGATTTCCATTTTATCAATATTAATGAATATTATTCTTAATACACATCATATTATTATACAGGGTGTCCGAAAATGATGAGCAAAGAATTCAGGGGATAATTCTAGACAGAAAATAAATGCTACCTCTTTCTATAACATTTTTTCCAAAACGGATTATTAACGGAGTTACAGGGTGTTAAATTTAAAATGTTATTTTCAATATATGTAAATAATTTCTTAAGAAATCCAAATATTTACATAAAATTTGTAAATCAGGGGTTTTTGCGAACGAGAAATTCAAATATGTGTCTAATTTTGACGTCACTAGTAGAGGGCGCCACTTGTGGCACATTATGTTTCTTTTAAATGGCAGAACTTTCTTACATCTTGATGTATCCATCTGACTATCGAAACAATCGATTCTCCTACCTGTTTTATTTGGAAAAGATATACCTTGCTAAAGTCGGTAGGCGAACAATTTTTGAAATAGTTCTATTTGAAATGCTCAGTGCACCGAATAAAAACTGTTTTGGTTTCAGGTAAAGTGCCTTTTCTGCTGAAAATACAGCAGAATGTTACTTGAAAGAGTTATTCACAGTCGTAAATTATAGAGATGTGCAAAATTTCAAGAAGATCGGCGAGGTTTGATGAAACCATTTTTCAACAAAGCAGGCCGATTTTATAAAAATTTTGTACATCTCCATAATTTATCGTTTTGAACAACTTTTACAAGTAACATTTTGCTGTATTTTCAGTAGAAAAAGCACTTTACCTGAAACGATAACAGTTTTCAATCGGTGCACTGAATATTTCAAATAAAATTATTTCGAAAGCTTACTCCTAACGGCTTCAATAAGGTATATCTTTTTCAGATATAACAGGTAGGAGAATCTATTGTTTCAATAGTCAGATGGATACACTAAGCAGCAAAAAAGTTGTCATTTAAAAGGAACATGATGTGCCACAAGTGGCGCCCTTTACTAGTGACGTCAAAATTAGAAACATATTTGAATTTCTCGTCTGCAAAAAAACCCGATTTAAAAATTTTATGTATATTTATATTTATGTATATTTAGATTTTTTAAGAAGTTATTACAAATTATACAAATATCGAAAATAAAATATTAACTTTAATCTCCGTTAATAATCAGTTTTGGAAAAAATGTTATAAAAATAGGTAGCATTTATTTTCGGTTTAGAATTATTCCCTGTATTTTTGCTCATCATTTCCGGACACCCTGTATAAAATTATTAATTATAGAAACGTAACTTGAATGTAATGGAAACTTTAGTTTCCGTAATGGGAACTGCCAATAATATTTATAACTTTCAAGTAATATTTACTACAAAGTAACGAACAAGGTTGTAGCGTTATATTAATGTATCAGTACTACTGAGTACGCGGTGTAGAACTAACAACTACATCTATCGGCCGTTCGCTACTCCATGCCGGACTGAAAATGTCACAGACACGAAGCGTTCTACATGCAGTAGACACCATTGAAAGCTGTCGACCTTTATCGCGATCGGCGAGAAACGATATTTTGCAAACACGGAATTCCAGGAAACAACTACTCTGCGGGCTAATGCCCCGACCAGCATTGAATTACACCTGGAAAACCTATAGCAACAGCTAGAGTCATTCGTCAGACGCCCACCAGACATATACCGGTTTCGAGCTTATTAGCTCTCATCAGTATGCCATAGGTGAGGTATCCGACGAATAATCCTAGCTGCTTTCGTCTGTCTAACCCGACAGAAGGGACCATGAGTACGCGGTGTAGAACTAACAACTACATCTATCGGCCGTTCGCTACTCCATGCCGGACTGAAAATGTCACAGACACGAAGCGTTCTACATGCAGTAGACACCATTGAAAGCTGTCGACCTTTATCGCGATCGGCGAGAAACGATATTTTGCAAACACGGAATTCCAGGAAACAACTACTCTGCGGGCTAATGCCCCGACCAGCATTGAATTACACCTGGAAAACCTATAGCAACAGCTAGAGTCATTCGTCAGACGCCCACCAGACATATACCGGTTTCGAGCTTATTAGCTCTCATCAGTATGCCATAGGTGAGGTATCCGACGAATAATCCTAGCTGCTTTCGTCTGTCTAACCCGACAGAAGGGACCATGAGTACGCGGTGTAGAACTAACAACTACATCTATCGGCCGTTCGCTACTCCATGCCGGACTGAAAATGTCACAGACACGAAGCGTTCTACATGCAGTAGACACCATTGAAAGCTGTCGACCTTTATCGCGATCGGCGAGAAACGATATTTTGCAAACACGGAATTCTGACGAATGACTCTAGCTGTTGCTATAGGTTTTCCAGGTGTAATTCAATGCTGGTCGGGGCATTAGCCCGCAGAGTAGTTGTTTCCTGGAATTCCGTGTTTGCAAAATATCGTTTCTCGCCGATCGCGATAAAGGTCGACAGCTTTCAATGGTGTCTACTGCATGTAGAACGCTTCGTGTCTGTGACATTTTCAGTCCGGCATGGAGTAGCGAACGGCCGATAGATGTAGTTGTTAGTTCTACACCGCGTACTCATGGTCCCTTCTGTCGGGTTAGACAGACGAAAGCAGCTAGGATTATTCGTCGGATACCTCACCTATGGCATACTGATGAGAGCTAATAAGCTCGAAACCGGTATATGTCTGGTGGGCGTCTGACGAATGACTCTAGCTGTTGCTATAGGTTTTCCAGGTGTAATTCAATGCTGGTCGGGGCATTAGCCCGCAGAGTAGTTGTTTCCGGAATTCCGTGTTTGTATCAGTACTACTACTCATTGTCTGTTCAAAGTTCCCACTGCTACTTCTTAGTAACTTTTTTCTGTTGTTTGTTCAAACTCCGTTACGTCCGACGTTTTCATTGAACACACTCCTTGAATTTTATCTAATTAAATCCTTATCCCTGCATTATTATTTTTATTGCATTTATTTATTTCTTTGTGGCTTTGCTTGTTGCCCCTGTAGCATGTTTTGTCCTTTGGATTTGGATTTATAATTTAGTATAGTTTTATATGGGGTTTTGATGATCATACTTAGCATTAAATTAATAGTAGCACAAACATATTATGATATATATTCACAAAGACCAAAAGTACACTACACACTTGACATAATACAATAAGTACAGACGTTACACAATGACAAAAAGCGTGAAGGTTTTCAATTTTGGGAAACTACATGGTAAAATTTACATCTTGGCGAATTTAAGAGATGATACGCACTCTGCATTTGCTGTGCGTGGTGATGGTTACTTATAAAAGAAGTGATAACGTTGTTTGAATTAATAAATATTACTTACAAGTAACCAGAAGTAGTTGAAAATACATAACAGTGACTGTATCGCTTTGTTGTATGAAGTTATTTATACAATAAAGTAACAAATTTGGTTGCGGTTACGTAATAGCTACTCTTTGAAGCTTCCAGTCTTAGTTAAAGTTACTTTGGTGCTAGTTGACATATGTTTGGGTTTTGGATAACATTTTGAAAAAGCAGACACTGTGTAGAGAAATTACAAATAGTATACTCCACTGAACTACGTATAAAAGCCTATCAGAGGAAATGTTCTACATTCCGATCTCAGCTATTCTCTGAGATGCAAAGAATTCCTTAAAATCATTTTTTTAATTACCCTGTATTTCAAAAACCAAGCGGTTATGAAAATTCTAACAACTAAATTGTAATACATTATACAAGGCGACATATAAATGGAATCGTTTGCTTTGTCGTCAGTAGATAGCTGATAATTTAAATAGTAATGATGCAAAGTAAATAAATGTAGCGTTTAGATAATGTTCATATTAACACATAATTTTTGTTATTTATTACTTCAAGAAATGATTTCGTGATAAATGAAATACGTACACGTATCTAATCATATATAATTACTACAATATATATGACTAGTTATTTTAGTTATAATATGAATTTTCTCACGTATTTATAAACATATCTACTAAAGTTTTCTAAAACGATCGGCTCTCTGTATTAATTTTTGTCGACGAGAATTTGAATTATTTCGTTGCTTAATATTTGGCAACTATATCTTACCTCTATGTTTATTGGTGTTTATTTAAATTATCGTCATCCAAACGAGAACTTGAAAAATATGCCTGAATATCCAATGTTATAGAAAACAGAAAGCTATATAGTTTCAAGATGTAACAGATGTAACTTCATATTATGCATATCGGTATACCTACTGCAAACAGTTGATATATTTAATCCGTTCATTATTATAATAGTAATAACAAATATCACAAACAAATATTGCATGTGAATCCTGTGACTGATGCCAGTTACTGGAACACGGTATAACAACCCTGAAAATCATGTAAATACAAAAATATCGATTGTTACTATCGTAACTTTGATAAATTTTTGATAATAAGTAGAAATAGAAAAACTAGAAAGTCGAATACAGTTCAAAATAAAAAAATTCCATTGATCGAATTTAAAAATAATGATAATATTCCATCCAAAATTTAATTAAAACAAGATTTTAATAGTGTTTATTAGAAGAATTCAAAGAGTCAAGCAGTAGGCTTTGTCTTTAAAATGTGACAGTATTAAAACTGTAAAATGAAATCAAATAATAAAATTAAAACTAAAGAAGATGTTCAAAATGGTTATCATTTTCTATGAAACATAAATTTTCTTCGCCGAAAATTGAAATTTACTCTCTCTAATGAGTGATGATCGTTTCTTATAACGTTACATTTATTTGTAATACGATTCCACAAATCTTCTCGAGATTCAGTTGGCGAGAAATAAACAAAATCCTCCAATGTTTCACGCAGAAAATAATCACCTTTATTGGGCAATTTTGATGGCAATTATTTCCTCGTCCTAACCATTTATTTGGAAACTTAAAATTCTAAAAGCCTCGCACAGTAGCACTAAAATGAGACGATGCCCCATTATATAAATATTATTCAAACGGTTTGCAACGGTAAATCTTCGATTAAATCAGGCAGAGAATTTCGCAGATATTCAAAATAATTGCTATTTTTTTGCCATATAATCGATTTCGCAAAATGACTGGTCCAATCAAATAACGATCAATAATACCGACCCAAACATTTATCTTAAATTCGCGCTGAGAGTGCCTAGGAGTTAATGCATAAGAATTTACATTCATGAAAGTTGTGAACATTTGTAATTCCTTTACGAGTGAAAAAGTTGTGAACATTCGATCCAAATCTTAAGGCAATAGCCCTTCCACTTTTTGAATGTGATATGGATGTAGTATATTACGTTTAAGAATGCAGTGTACAGAAGTTCTTGGCAATATATTTTCTCTTTTAATATTTATTTGCAGTTCATCTTCAACTGCTTGAAAAATATTTTTTTCATCATGTGCCCTTATTACATGAGGACGTTCTCTGATATTAATAAAAAAAACTTTCCTGTCTCTCAAGCCCGTCTTTAAACATTAGAAAATGTTTCTCTATGGGGAATGACTCAATCTGGAAATCTCCTACGATATTCTTCCACACTTTTTCTACAGTTTTCTTCACAGAAACCTAGCACAAGTAGCACGTCTACTTGCTCGCTGAATGTAAATTTTCCAGCCATCTTCAACAACACAGTAGAAGAAACAAAATAGTTTTATCAGTCATAGTCATAGACTGACTGAATTTATGCTAAATACACAGAAGCATTTTTTTTAATGTTTTTTAGAGGGTGATGACCTGTATGACCTGTCTGAATCTATTCGATATAAAAATCTCTTCCCTTAATTGGTCGGGCCATTCCCAAACCCCCACAGCTGCCGTAACTGTCAGCTGCTCAGGTGCCAAACCCAGCAACCAGGATGCCGTCGGTGTCCTGTGACAGCATCCGTAACTCCAAGAAAAACGAAAAGGCAGACGAGGCGGCAGAGGTACGCCCCCGACACCCGAGCCGAGTGTTCTTTGGGGTTCCTCATCGCTCCAGGTATCATTTCGGGAAAATCCGAATCATAAATATATCCTTTCCATTTAGACGCATCCCTGGAATGCGTTGGTACAGGCTCCCTTGGAGGTTGTACTCTCTATTTTTTTCAAATAATGCGGTGCAGTAGGGTGATTGTTCAAGGTCAACTTTCTCCGAACAGTCGCAGCTGATTACACATTACGCGACATCCTCATCTTAGGCAAGTGTAGATGCAGATGTAGACCTGTTATCTAATACTAAAATGTGAGGTCTCTGTAAAACTACATTTAATAAAGGCATGTCTTATAACGATTCAATCATCCTATTTAATTAAAAAAGAAAATAATATCATCTAAAGTTTATATAAAAATAGTTAAATGGAATAACTTAACACACATCTAGCTGCAAGACATCCTATTGATGGAGAAATTGCATGAATTTTGTGTTGGTTTGAAATGTACCTGTTATAGGGTAATCTTTCAAATACAGTGCTTTCGAAAAGTAACGAATAAATTCATTATTTTTGAAATTGAGAAGTTTTCGAAAAAATCCCCTGACACGTCGATTTTGTTTTTAAAAAAGGCACTTTTTGACATACGACCCACATTTGTGACGTCATCGTTGTTCGAGATATGACGTCATCGACAATTTTTTTAAACAGCAACCCCCAATTTTGACCATGCCATTTGAAAGAGCGTGTCATTCTACATACATACATCATGAAAAATTATGGTGTTACATAACAAAAATTTCAAGAAAATAATGTTTGAAGATTTTAAAATTTAATTTTCACAATTTGTTTCTTGAGTTTTTGCGTTTTTGTAGATCATAGATACATAATGCAAATACTGTGTAGGTAATGCTATAATTATTAGTGGTGATGTGGTGAACTTACGATATTGTTAAACGTAACTTATACCTTTTTTACAATATAAATCCGCTCGTGACAATTACGGCAACAATGCTGTTGGGTATGTTCTAGAATTCTAAATAGATGGTTTTATTTTAGGTTTTTATAAAATCATTCCATCTGATTTCACGTAAAACAAGTTTTAATTTGAAAAATACACTGACAATATTTTCTTCGTGAGACTTTTTATCCATATTTTTGATGATTCAGTCAATATGATTGTTTTTATGGCATTGTTTGATACCAATTTAAATATAGTTTCAATTGTTTCATAGCAAAAATGGGGATTTCTTCAAAGTTTGGTCTAAACTGCAAATTAATTTTCACTGTATATAAATGTTCATACAATATTTCTCAAGATAAATATTAAAAAGGGGTAGATAACATTGTTTGGTAATATCAAAATTTAAAAAAATATCTTACAATTTCTGATTTAATATATGATAAAAGATTAAAGCATATGCTTTCTCTATGTGAAAAATATTTAGAGAATACTGAAAACAGAATGCTTTATACCAATATAAACATAAAATCAGTTTTTATTTGTTTCACGTAGCATAGTATCTAGGTACTTTGATTTTATATTGTCTGAAGCTATTTATTTGTGGCATAATTTTAGTTTTTCTTTAGTTTGATTTTATTGAACCAGTTATGTAAAGATATAAATTTGTTGTAATTTCCAAAATCAAATGGTTATTTGGAATATGTCTACATATTTTGTTGTATACGGAAATAGTCGACTTAATCGTCGTCGAATATATTTTCTTCAAATTCAGTGTACATATTTATGCCAATCAAATTTCGGCTTAGTGCGTAAGTAAAATATATTTCTACAACATTTGGTGCAATTCATCATATTTGAAACATTTTGAAAACAAACGGTAACATTAAATAAATAACATTAACAAAAAAAATAAAAAATTGTGTATAACTGAAAAGTTGCAGTGATGTCATTTCAATAGTTTAGGAAGATAAATTTAAAAAAAAAACATTTAGAACACATTACTCAAATTACAAACATTTTATCAATGTAACAATTATCATATTCACAAAGCATACGTAGGCACAATAGAAGCAGCTAAATACCTTTTCTCTATACCCTAAGTTTTATTCAGTATTTTTTTAAATCCGCTTATTTCTTTGAAGAGTTATTCTAATATCAAACTATTCAAACTAATTTTCATCTACGTTAACCAGATTTCTCAATTATTTAAAAGCTTGTAGAATGTACTTTAATACCTACTAATCTAGCTTATAATTTGCCAGATTAATAAATTATCATGTTACATCCTTTGTTGTAGCTACTATTATTTTATTTATATAATCAAATTAAGTAGTAGTAGTGCCACGACAAAATGTCAAGGTATTTCAATAACAAACATGGAAAATAAAATACCTACTGAAATGCAAATATCTGACTACCACTTCACTTCATTACTATTTTTACCTTCTACTTTACTTTATATCTTAATATATATTTATTTGAATTAATAATTAATGCAAATATAATTTGTATTACTTTTCCTCTCAGAATGAAAAGAGTTTATTAACATTTTATTTAGTATTCAAACGTATTAAACAATAAATACTAATTATTTATAATCTACTACTACTGACTCGTTGTTTGAATAATATCAGATTTGTAATTAATTTGAATATAAAAGAATACACTAGCAGAAAACTTGGTTTCGTAATACTATTATTACTTCTGTTACTAATATTAGTATTCGTTAATATTTTGACTGTAAACTGTTTAAATGTATTTGATAAAAATATTCCATGTCAAGTTTATTATACAATCATACATAAACATTAAAAATTAATGAGACCCATATTCCATATTTTGTATCAATATCATATTGACAATATTTGTTAGATTTACTAATTTTTTTAAACTCTTTTGTAACACCTTGCACCATATTGTGTTTTATTGTACGATTACGTCTATATTTATGTTTTATATTTGAGTGTAAGCATATGGGAAGAGAACCGTCCTTAATCATTTCGTCGCCATTTTAAAATGTAATTATCTTGTTTACCTACTTCTTAACACAACCACTATTTGCACTGTTGAAATTCATTAATGGCTAATGTGCTATACTGGTAATAAATATTTAAAATGGCATCACCTAAACGAGAATCTATCTTAAAACCAATGCATGTATCGTAGTTTCTTTTTATTTTAGATCTACTGAAATAACTAAATTCTCAATTTTCTATAAAGATAAACATGTAATACAAAACCATATTCTGTATTATGATTCCTGTATTTCTAAAATAAAAGAACACAATGACGTTTTGCAACAAATATGAGTTAATGCTTTGAAGTAAATTATTTTCCTTATATATGCCTTCTAAATGCAGTTACTATTATGCCACCATTCATATCCCAAGTTTCATCTATTCATTGACCAGCTTGGACAAGAATTTCAGACATTATCTCATTTATGACTTACCTAAAACAGGATTATCGAATAATACCCAAAAGGTGAACAAATACCTTGTAAATAGAGGCCAACTCTGGCTTAGCCTATTAACTAATACGCTAAATTAGGGAAAATCCTCTACTATTATTGTACCTGTTGTGCTGGTCTCGTGCACTTTAAGGGCGCCATGATTATAAACAAATTTTCAATGAATCTCATAACTGTTTGTTGAGACAGTAAAAAAAACCGGGTAAGTTATAATATCTCTGTACTGTGGCAATTGGAAAAGTTTTCTCTAGGTTGCATAACAGTTTCCAGGCTGAGAAGTTATTAAAATAAGAAAAACTACACATTGCAAAAATTATATACATTATAAACATTGTCACATCCAGTAAAACTCATTTTAAAAGTGAACACTTGAATTGCTGGAAACTATTAAGTTTGGGGAGGAAAAAATTTAGTAATTGAGAAGGAAAAAATATAGGAAAAACGGTATAAATTAATTAGAATAGCATATGTGAATGAATGATCTGACCGATGAGATTATAAAACTTGCCAGACAAGGTAATACAAATTCGAAATAGTAGTTGAAGGAAAGGTTTTTGTATTATAATAATCAAGAATAGTCATTAAGGAGTATTCGAAGAGAGGAAGGCAAGTGAGAAAATAATAAAATCAGTGAAATAATCATAAGGACTAGCAAACACCTGTAATAAAGAAGAAAATTTAAGAAAAAGGAAATATAGGGGTTAATTTCTATTTAGGTATTGTGGAGATTTACCAAATTAAAATATTAACTTTTTATGTTGTATCTAGTGACCTTTCATAAATTACTGATGTTGTTTTTTTAGTCTGGTAATAGGTCAATTTCAGTAGAAAAACCAATTTTTTTACAAATTGCCAACGTTTCGGCTTATATTTAAGCCATCTTCGGGGCTCTAAACTACACTACACTATACATTTACATTTCTAGAGTCCTGAAGATGGCTTAAATATAAGCCGAAGAGTTGGCAATTTGTAAAAAAATTAGTTTCTCTACTGAAATTGACCTATTAGCAGACTAAAAAAACAGCATCAGTAAAATAACGTCAAATTTATATTAATCCAAAGTTTTGGATTAATTATTTAAGAATAGCAAACCTCGTTGTGAACCGGCTGTGGGAAGAGAGTGTATCATGCTGATTGTATAATATTATGTTTTTAAAAAAACATATAATAATTAAATTATTTACCTACAACGATCAGAAGAACTGACGCGTAAAAATTTAAACAAATTATAATAGATTAAATAAAAATTATTAGAAATTAACAAAACAATAACACAATTACAATATATTCAACAAAATTACAAAAAATAAAAAAATAATTGAAATTTGAAACACATAGTAAACCCATTTACTTATAGTTACAAAATTTTCAGCTGAAAAATGACACCATTGGAAACAGATTCACAATGAACACACTCAATTTTATTTTTCTATAATTGGGTTTTTTTCCAAATGTTCTGGTAAGATGTTTTTGTCTTTGTTTGAACAAAGAATAATTATTTTTATCGATTTCTAATTTACTACCAGGTTCTGAAAACTTCCTTTACTCCTTTAAAAAGACATTAAATCTTTTATGTACACATTTTTGTCAGTAGAGGAAATAGACATAATGACTATAACCACAAGTAATAATACCTAACTGAAAATTACTAACTAAAAAAGGTAAAGGTAATTAAGCTTACTGGTAATTAGGCCATATTTGGCCCTTTTTACCTACTAACTTATACCACCCGCCACCCTTACAATCACAAACATCCATGGGTAGGACAGAAAAATTCCTGCCCCGTGTTGGGTTCGAACCAACTTCCGGCCGCTCGTGCTTGCCCTGGCAGCGACTGCTCGTCACCGCCTTGACCGCTCGGCTACCGTCAGCCCTTAAGAGAATTACTAACTAACGTATGCAATAGATGAGGTAGCAAAAAAGTATTGTCACTTGTCACTACTTTAAATACTCCAAATTTTTGGTCTTTAAAATTCGTTGAACGGTTGTTTTATAAAAATTCAATTCCCGGTTAGCCTGCCTTATGGAATTTCTGAATGTACTTTAAACAACGAACATTCAATTATTTTCCAACGACTACTTGATCCTTCCACCGCTAATGTGATTTTTAGGTGGTATTTATTTCAAGGCTCTTTAGGACGATATTCCTTATAACTTTTATATGGGAAGTAATAAATAGGTACAGAAAATTTTCTATAATAAAAGTTTATTAGAAAAATTAGTTTTTTATCGGGAAAATAATTTGTTTCTGAAAAAAATATAATTGATTGAGTTTAAGACCCTGTACCAGACAAATTTATAAATAATAAGTTTAAATTTAGATGATGTAGTTTCTTACTGTCTACTTTTTCCAAAATTGCCTATATTTGGAAAAACAATGCAGGGTATGGAATGGTCGCTGGAAAACTCAACACCCTATGTTTCTAATCCTTAGCTCGTCAGGGTCACGAGATGTGCGATACAATAGCCACATGAAATGAGCTCGTATTGCGTCAAACAAAATCCAACTATTTTTACGGCCGACGCAACGCTTGTCACCCGGATGTCGCAAATGCGATAATCAATATTCAATTCATACCTCTTTTCTACAAATTACCGTCGGCCAGAAGGTCGTTCCGATAAAGCTATAAAGGACGGGGCCCAAGAGTTACGATTAAAACAAACTAATCTATCCTCTCGCTATGGTCTATGGCGGGCAATAAAAATGGAAATAATCCGAGAGCGTACATGTGTTCCAGTGCGCTTTTCAATATTGATACGGTATGATAAAAAATATTGCGCGGCTATCCATGGCCGTCACCAACGGGGTTTTGAGAGATAACAAAAGTGTAGCAAATTTTCATTGCACGACTTTACAATTTTGATTGAATAGATTGACAGATCGAATAAAAATATCAGCAGAGATGTCATCATTTAGTTAAGAAATTTTCCATTAATTGAGAAATGTGGGAAACATGGAATAAAAATGTTTTTCGCCGATCGAATTTGAAGGTGTAGTTTTAGTGACAGCAGTCAGGTACTAAAGTTTCACAATTAGGTACTGCCAAGGCAATAATTATTTTTACTGGTGCTAAATTAAAATTGGTTCTTTAACGAGAGTAATTTTATTTATTGTAAACATTTATAGTGAAATCAGAACAGCCTGTAAGGGATATCCCCTTTCCTGTTTGTTTTGATACATTTACTTTGTCTATGTAGGTTTGAGTTTTTTTACTTGTAGATAATTCATGAACTACTGAATCCTCGAGAGTGGTTGAATTATTTTGAAAAAAATCGCTTCCAGCACTTGATGTACTTGCAGAAGTAGTACCGTTAAAAATTTCCATCTACCATAAATTTTTAATTTTTAAAGTTGTGATATCAACTACCGAATTTATTAATAGTGTAGCTTAAACTACAACTACAGACGACCTCATGAATTTATTATTATTCTTGAAAAAAGTATCATACAATTTTAATAATATAAAATAAAATTTATGGGCGAAAAAATTAAAAACGTGTTTAACTTGGCAGTAAAGTAAATTTAACGCCTGGACTGCTTACCAGCCTAGTTAAATAAGTAACTACTTATATGTTAAGCTTGATTTTTATTTAGTTTAGTAGGTGTATTCAAGAGTAAACAACAAAAGATATTTTGTTTGAAAACTTTTTTGCGGCTTAAGGAAAAGCGGCACATTGTAAGCAGAACTTCGAGGGCACATTGTTTCTCCTTGTTTCATAAATATTTATGTATATGACTATTATTCTCGCATTTTACTCTGGTCTGGTGAAAAATATTTTTCATTTGGATGTAGGTAATATCATCATTGCAGGTTATTTACAAGACCTAACCCGCAGACATTCAGCACTGTATAAACTTATATAAAACCAAAGTTTCCATTTATATACTTATGTACAAATTATTTGTAATATTTTTGAAAAAATAACAGGTTAGTTTGATCCATTAGCGAATCTGAGGCTCCCAGAATAAATTATTTTTAAAGAACTATATGTATCTAAAACGTTAGTTGTGATAGTTGAACAATTTCAGGACATGTTACTACGTCATCTGTTTAACCTTCTTGACGTTTCGAGACATACGTATCTCTTCTTTAAAATAAATCTTGATACCTACTCTAAAGAATAGGCCCATAGGTATCCCCAAGTGCCAAGAAGTATAAACCAACGACGTAGCAAATTGAACAACCAAATATCAAGCCTAAATATATCATTATTAGATAGACTTCTGAACTCATTCTAGCCTTCTGAACAACACCAAAAAGCATATATAATTATTTATAACCCACACAAATAGAAATATTTATTATAACGCGTTCCCTTTGAGAATTATAATTTGTTGACGATTTGAGTTTTATATCCGTTACATATTCTAAGTTGAAATGAAGGTATTTGATAACACTGTGGTTACAACCTACTTATGTACCATACCTAGGTGTTAATCTTGTAACTTGTAACTAACTTGTATCTTGTAACTCAGTTTGATACATTTCTAGATGATCATTATCATACCTTTGTACATTTTAAGTCATTCCAACTAATCGGTATCACTTATAATTTCTCCTGCGTCAATTTTGTTTAAAAATGTATACAACACTAACACTACCTAACGACATTGATTTAAACAATACCTTTCATAAATGCGTTGGATCTTGAATTGAATATACCATTAAATTTGCAAGCAAATTTACAATGTCAAAGGAATTTGTTTGGTGGTCGATTTGACAGTTAACATAGAAAATGTTAAAAAGAGTTTGTTCTGTAAACAAGACACCAGTTTTTTTTTAGCAACTATAATCCATAAATTACTTAAGTAGGGCAAAGTGAACAGAAAATAATTATTTCGATATTTAAATTAATATCTAAAATATTATACTTTAACAGATTACATTTATATATACACAAAATAAAATAATTTAACCAAGTTAACAGCATTAGTTACTATTTTGACTCCTTATGGTGAGTATGTAAAGCTAAGTATATAAATTATTTTGTTTTAGTAAAACCTCTTACCCTTCTGTCGGCGCCCGTGTAGCTGTTGCATTTTCATTGCCGTCGTTAATTTCGAATCAGCCGACTAAAAAGCCTCTCCGTATGGTTTGTCATCCTCGATTTCTTGATCCTTCCATCAAGTGAAAAATGGATCTCTTACTTTGTTGTAAATTTCTCGGCTACAAATCGCAGTAACCTTTTAATTCCTGGCAATTGACATTAATGTTTCGAGAATAAAAAGTGCCTTGCGAAAGGGAATTATGTCATAAAATCAGGAAAATGGTTGCTTCTTCATTTGGGAATACTTTTTTGTAGGTTTTGTTAACGATGACATCTTGTTAATGAAAAGAAAAAGATGTCCTAAATGTTGGCAATTCGTGTTAATTTTAACTTTTTAAGTAGGTGTAGGAATAAAAATGTAATATTCACGCACTGATAATTATTTGTAATATTACAAGATGGGTTATTGGTTTTTTATTGCCTAGGTCGATAGTGTGAGAGAACACACCAGAATGTAATGTTCCAACTCTAATGGAAAATTTGAAAAAAGTGCTGTATCAGTTCTATGTAGAATCCATATGTAACTTTACATTTATTTTGATTATTACCTTGGGCTGTACCTACTATCTTTATTATGTAATTTTTATGTTAAATTTATTTTTCAAATTTCATTTTATTATTACCATGTAGTATTCCTCAATCTACCGTGTAATCTGAATGTAGAGAAGCTTATTTATTGCATTATAATCAAAAATAGTAGCTTTACATTCGTAAAAATGTTTTTTGCAAGATAAGAAAACCACGTAGTATTTGATTTTAAACATTAATTATTAATAAAATTTGAAAATAATTAAAGCAGATAAAAAAACTATTATACAACTTTGAAAATACCTACATATATTCACAGAAAACAAAATCAACTATATATTACTAATACAGTAATTTTTTGATGATTTTTTAATGAAAACGTTGTACCATTTCCAGTGTTACTGCTACTTCATATGGAAATTTTAATTACAATATAAAATAAGGACGAAACAATATTTTTGCCTAGTAAGTAAGGTCATTTGCACATATAAAATATAACAGAACAGCACAAAAAACGATTATAATAATAATTATATCTACAGTATGTATTTGATATATTTGACAGTAATACATGTTACAGGAAAACGTGTAAATTTACATCATTTTTATCGGTTTGAAGAATTAAAAAATATATCATATATCTACACATTATTATTGTATACAGACATTTTTGACAACAGACACATTAAATAAAACTGGTGGTTGATTGGATTATAGATAACCTTTGAAAAAATTTATTTAAATTATTAGTTATTAAGAACTCTACGAATAATTTCATAAAATTTAAATATTATTAAAAAAAATTAAATAAAAAATTCTTAATAAATTTATTAATAATAAATGGCAAATTAGATAGAAACTTTTCCAAAAAATAATTCATATCGCGTCCATGGAAACTACTTTCCACTTTTTCACTCAAATTTTACCGATAGATAGTGTATTTTTAAATCCTAATAGAAAAATTAGAGTTGCTATATACAGTGTGTCCAGTAAGTATATGGCATACTTTCGTGAGTGTACCTATAGAGGAGGTCAAAATAACACTGGTTTGTTATAAAAATAAATTAATTTTATTATTTTAATACGTATTATTAGTTATTGTGTTATTCCATTAGTTACTAAACTTACTAAAAAATAAACTTGAAAATTAAATAAATCTCGCGTCAATGTTTTAACGTGTTACAAAAACTTTTTTTCGAAAACGGTCAATTTTATCGAAACAAATGTAGAGTACCTTTTTTAAAGAGGAATGACAAAAGTATTTAAAATTCTAGTTTTCACCTCTATAAAATGACACCTGTCAAAATTTTGGCCCAACGAGTATGGTGGTAAGTCCGCTCCTGACTTCCCTGACAGTGTAAAACATCTACTGTAGTATGGTTTTATGAGCCTTTATGGTCTACATAAAATATTAAAATTTCATTAAATTATACAGGTCGGTTCCAAAGTTAGAGCCGAAAAGATAAATCGCTGGGTACCCCTTAGGGGCTCTGTATCTCCGTTAAGGGGCCCTTTAGGAAAAAAAAATTATGACAAACTAGTATTATTTTGACCTCCCCTATACACTCACGAAAGTTTGCCATATACTTACCGGAGACCCTGTATAACCGGTAGTAAAGGTAAATTCTTGATGTTTTGTTTATCCAATTTTACTAAGTATTTAAATTCTCCTCAACGAAAATAATCTTCTAAATAGCGTCTTTTAGACACTTTGCTATTTTAACTACTATTTTAACAATTATTTTCAAATAGTTACAAACAAAAGTGAATACTCTTATATGCAGAACTGTGTAGGTAAGTTTATGTTTTAACAATATTTACATCTACAGTTAAATTTTAAGAAATACGTATTTTCAAAGATTTCTGTACCTAAAAATTTGTCGATTTCTGTTGTTATATATTCATTTTACTTCGGTACATTTGAATATTCGCAGGTAGCATGAAATAACATTTTCGTTATTTGCTAAGTTCTATATTATTCAGTTCTTAAATGTCTAAAATTACTTGCATTTGTAAAAAATATTATTTCAAGAATACGGCGCCCTTAAAGTAAGGAGTGGGAAAATGGTAGAATCGTATTACAGGAAAAGTTCCAGATCTTCCTATAATGTTAACCGATTTTAGCGAACTTTAGGTATTTAAACGTATTTTATAGACGGAATTATAGTATGTTGCAAAACTTTAGTTTTTGTAAATTCAAGTAACTTAATATGCATTTGCAGAATCTGAAAAAATCCTGAATAGTATGTGTACTTGCTTGCTAGGTTCAGAATATTCTGAACTAAATGTGAAACTTACATTAAAATAAAGAAGTACCTAAGTTTATTTGAATAATGAAAATCAGTAACTGAAATAACTGCTCTCAAATAAAACATAATAAGGCTAAACTGAAACTTGAGGAAGTATATATAATTTCTCTAAATCAATTCATGTTGTGGACACCTACTTACCTACCCCCACTTATATCAAAGATTTATTCATTTTTACTACAAGTTTACAAAGTATGCAAAATGTATACAAATTCGTAATTTGTAAAATACTGAAATGCAGCATTCCAGGGTAATTGAAATTATCCGTAATGCACATCATAAAATATTCAGCGAACGAATAAATACATTAAAGGCTATCATTTAACCGAGCACATGGATAAAAATATGAATAAATTCCGACCTAATTTCTGCATTTGCATAAAGAGATTCAAATTACATTAGGTGTGAAATATTTTACATTTTACTTTCAATTATTTTAATCCGTATGTTTAAGCGAATAAACTGTGTATTATATATACAAATTTATTCCTAATTCATTCATTAATTCGATAATGAAAGTTGGTTTTGCCTGCCTTTTAAAGCAAGCGGACTCTTGTCGCCATCTAACAACGAAAAGCTTAAATTGCTACCAGTAGAGTTGTGGTTCCCAGCAGTTGGTCGGTTTCTACGTCTGTTTTACGGCATATTGATTTCTAACGTTTCAAATAAGTTTCAAATGTATGTTCAATTTATACCGCAAGAGTTTGTTTTAATCTTGTGGAAATGCAAAATATTCTTTGTATAGCACATATCTGTATTGATGTAGAGCAGTATCTCCTATTGCTGTTAAATATACAATATACGGAGTGTTTTCAAAGAGGCCATAAATGAGAGGCAGCTGAAATACTAAGTTATATTTTAAAATGTCGTTGGAAAAAATCGTAGCTAGCGACATCTACAAGACAGTAGAAAAATAACAATATTGACGTATTTCTTAAAAAATTTGTCGAATTTTATATTAGTACATTATTTAGATACAATATATTTGCGAACTAATGAACAAAAAAATCCTTTTTTTTCATCTTTTTGAAACAAAAATAATTATTTATGAAGTATAGTATAGAAAAATTGACAAGAATATACCTACTATATGTACATATTTTTGGCGACATGAAGAAATTCTATTGAAAAATTCGGTTAACTTTGACAAAACAATTTAAATTGTTAATTAAAAAGGTAGCGATGAATTTTCAACCATAATATCCCTAATATCGAGAGCACGTTGCACGTTATTTATTAAAAGTACAGCTGATAACGGTACAGTTATTATAACTTAACGCAACATTAGATTTTCTATTTTTTTCTACTACGCAAGATGTATTACTACGCGTATTCGTATTTATGTTCTTATTGTGGTATTTTTGGCCGATGTTTAAGTATGGTTTTATAGAATTTGGATTGTTATGACCAGTAATTTCCAGAAATTTTTCTTACACATCATTTTTTGCCAATTGGCTAACAGCAGTTGACCTGTTCGAATGGTTTGTTATTATTGTTGTACATATATTGACGCCAATAGTCTCATAGTTCATAATTTTTCATGTTAATATTTAATTTTATTTCGACCGTTTTCCTAAGAGCGCCTACCTACTTTCAATTTTCTTGTATTGCCCTGTGGAAACAGTAAAGCTGTTAATATTTTGTCTTGACTGCTATTGATAATAAAACATGTTTCTAATTTTCAGTTTCAAGGCACATAAGTTGACACTAATTTCTTAACAAATTTTGACATATTTCCCTTTCGCCAACTTAAACATACCTTGCATACATACATAACTAATACGCAGGAGAAGATTTAAGACAAAGAATATACGAAACGATCCGAATCATTTGAAGAAGAGAATGTATGCCTGAAGATTGGAGAGATGCTATGATTATACCAATTTTAAAAAAGGGAGATGCAACAGACTGCAGAAACAATAGTGGTATAGGTACCATTGCTAGATATAGGGTATAAAATCATGGCAACGTTAATAAAACAGAGAATAGGACCTATAGCAGAGGTACCTACAGATAGGGGAGTATAAAGTAGGTTTTAGAAAGAGGAGGTCAATAATGGACCAAATCTTCATGGTGAAGGAAATCGTGACTACATGCTATGAATATGGGATTATTCGTGGACATCAGCAAAGCAGATTATTAGGTCAAAAGGAATAAAGTAAGTAAACTATAGAAACAATTTGGGAGACCAACCAAACTGATTAGGCTATTGAAAATTACCTTAGAAAATACTAAATACAAAATACGAATAAAAGGCGAATGTTCGAAAGGTTTTACTATTGACACAGGACTGGAACAAGGAGACCCACTCTCAACGCTTTTTTTTAATTTAGTCCTAGAAAAGGTCATAAGAGATAGTCAGTTGAACAGAGAAGGACACATATTGTTTAAAAGTCACCAAATAGTAAGTTATGCAGATGATGTGGCCGTTATTGCTAGAGATAGTAGGGAATTAGAAGAAGTAACGAGAAAACTTGTGGAGGAAGCACGTAAAGTGGGATTGCAGATAAATCAAGAGAAAAGTAAGCTTTTGAGAATAAGAAAACAAAAAAGAGATACCAATTTCAAATTGTGAACACAGCATGGAGAGATGGAGTTTGAAGAAGTTCAAGAATATGTGTATTTAGGGGCGCTAATAACAGCTAACTGTGATGAGAAGCAAGAAATTAATAGGAGAAAAATAAAAGCAAACAGAAGTTTGGCAGCAGTCAACCACTTAATGAAATCAAAAAATTAGTCCAGAGGAGTAAAATTTAAAATATACGAGTATAAAACAATTTTGAGACCGACATCGCTGTATAATAGTAACCTGGGTCCTCAATAAAAGTCAAGAGAAAAACTTTTAAGGTGGGAACGGAAGATCTTAAGAAGAATTCTAGGGGTAAGAAGACGGAGAAAAGCTATGTAAGGAGAAATAATGAGAAAATATATGCAATGTACCAGGCACCAACAATAGACAAAGTTGTAAAAGCCAGAAGAGTGCAGGGCTAGGGCATCTAGAACGTATGGAAGATGAAAGAACAGTTAAGAAAATTGTAGAGAGTAAATCTAACTACAAGAAAAAAGAGGGATGGAGCGAGGTAGTGGCAATAGGTCTAAGGGAGAAAAATGTAACGGATTGGAAAAGAAAGGCGAAGAACAGAATGATGTGGAGGAGAATAACGCAGCTCTGGGCCTAAAAGGCCTGTAAACAGCTTTAGATAAACATAACTTTAAAACTCTTCAGAGTAACAATATTAACACCCTATATATGAAAAACGTAATATTAATAAGGAACGCATTATGCGAACTACTTACCTCCACTGTTTTTCCAATCAAAATCCCCTCTTATTCCAGTTTCTTGTAGTAGGTAGAAACAGGACATTTGTATAATTTTCTAATCAAAATTGAAAGTTAGGGTGATACAACTTTTATAAATTATTACGTGTACATATAGCAAATACGCAGTCTAGGGGTACATATATACAGGGTGTCAATGATCTGCTAACGATATGGATAAACCGTTTATTAAAACGCCACTTTAAGTCTTTGTGACAAGCAGAAGCACATGTACTGACACATTTGTACCTTCACGAAGCCAACCAAATGAATTAGTTAACGAAGTGGCAATAGAATTACGTCCCAGCCAGGGTTATCCGAAGTTTGATCAGAGATATATCCACGCGGTTATCCGCACGAAGTTCGGCGGCGGCATCTCTCCGCTCTCCGTGTCATCTGCATCGCAAATCGCCCTATTACATTAAACATGGGTTCTCGCCGTGGCCGGACCACAGCGTCACGTGACATAGATCGGCGGAAAATCCCAAAAAGACAGCAGAAGAACACCAACTATGATGTAGAACCACTTTCTAAAACATTAGTGCACATTTGGTATTATTTCTTCCATCATGGTTTCCTAACTCTAGTTCTACACACCTCAAAATTAGAGAGACATATTTAGACACTCTTTGTATGCCAGTCATTTAATTCTCTAGAATAACAGGGCCTTCTTGTCACCTATATTTGATGAATATTCAAAATTTCCTGAATTTGGATTCCAGGATATGTCTAACATTTTAGTAGCTTTAAGATTAACTGAAATAAAGTAATTTTCGTGTTGCCCTAGATCTTTGACGCTATTTGCTATTTTATTTAACAATGCTGCATTATTAGAACTAAATTTTTGTAAGCTATAGAGGGTGCTATCTCAAGCTTCATTGAACTGTTTGGATTTTCGCCCAGTTTTACCTAGTCCCGAAATTGCCCTCCTTAGGGGCCAGTTGCCAAAATTATCCCTTATTTAACTTTAATTTTATTTTATTAAAGTTTAATTTGTATATTACTATTGCTGTATTGTGTCTAGATCATACTATACAGGATGATTCTCAACCTATACTCATAGACTTGGGAAATTATAGCTACGGACAAATAGTAACAAATAGTGAAAAATACAAAAATCTATTAGGTGAATTTTTGTTTATAAAAACTAAGAAGTAAACATTTGCATGCATATTAATTGATGTTAAAATGGTGCCTTTTCTTTAATTTAAAAGATAACTAAGTTTTAAGTTCCACAGATTTTTAATGAGATTTAGCATGCGCCTATATACCTTAAAATTCATTTTCTCCAAAGTTGGCAACATCAATTTCAATAAGAGTACCTTTTATGAATAACCTAATTAGTTAAGCCAAAGATATTTCCTTCCTGTCTATTTCATAAAAAATATAAAAGGTTTAGAGTTATTCTCATACCATCTATTGGATTAATTTAAATAAATAAAAAATGCAAAAAAGTCATAAAGAAGAGTCCTACATCTTTTGTATCATTTCTTTCTTTTAATTATAACAAATTATCCATCTGGATGTCAAAATATCAAAGAACGCCGTGTACATTTTGATTGAAACGTAACCACATAAGTAACTGATTTAGACAAGAGTTTAACATATTTATTCTAAAATTTACACTGTGGCAGGTAAATTCTACCAAATATTTGTTAAACTACATAACTCAAGCGTTTTTGTAAAATTTACCAAGTCACACTAGGGTAAATTTCACTCTGTTTCAGTATGGACTTCCCTGGACCAAAAATAGTGCAAATTTGATCTAAAATTATACCCGTCTTTTTGCTGTGTATGATACTAAATATAAAAGAAAACAATCGTTACGTGTGCGCATGAATAACGTTTACATATAACGTTTATTATGAATTTAAACCTATCAATGGATAATTATTTTTACCCTTTTCACTAAAAACCTGACCCTATCCAGCCTTATCTTAAAGGTACCAAAAGCATATAGTTGTGGCAAGAATTCAGACGACTTACGTTACGGCTGTCGTCATGCAATTGTTTTTATTGTCAACGTAGTTTGTAGCGTTAAGATCATTTTTTGTAATGCAGTAGTATATTATATAGTGCAAACTTTTAGTGTAGTATGTAGTTTTATTATTTTCAGTTGCAGTTTCTTATATATTCTTATAAAATTATAAGTATTCATTTGTTCGTGTGACATAAGTCGTCTGAATTCCTGCAACCGTAACAACTCTTTAACTTTTGTTTAAAAAACATGTAAGCAACCACACTAAAATATTTCCACCACTGCCAGACATAAAAAGCTGTATCTCGATACGCCTTGTTCAGATTCTAGACACTGCTCCTTAATCCTTTTGCATGAAACTATGAGAAGCATTTTAGATATCCACTGTGTATGAGCCGGCTCCTTCGCCTTTTTGGTTCCAGTACCTCCTGTTGGGAAAAGTCTAGCCGAGCTGCAGGACTACCGTCAGCTTCCCGTGCTGTAAGGCCGCACTCCACTTCTCGTCTTACGCGGATATTTATTTACATATCCCGGTATCATTAGTCCTTGTCGGAATTACCGTGGCACGTTGTCACAGGGATGGGATTATTTTTAAAAGGCCATTCGTGACGATAATAGATTAGTTATGCTGCCTGGCTGTGTAACTGTTCTCTAACTTTTGTTAAGTTGGACTGAACCGCTGGGTCGTTAGAGCGTCGGTTACGTATATGTGGCTTAATGTCATTAGAGCAGGGTAAATTATGAGTTCAGTTCAACAGTTTTCGTATAATAACTAGTGTTTTAAAATTTCGGTTACCTTCAGATAAACAAAAGTAAATGCATGTAATCATTGTGTACACAATTTTTTCCTAGCGTTGTTACTAGACTACTTAATGAAGTATGACTGCAAGTCTCACATCGGCAACTGATGGTTAGCTGCATCCTGAATTATTTCAACTGTTAATGGGTAGTGATTTGAGCATGGTATAAAATGAGCTTCTTATACAGGGTGATTCAGAACTATTAGTTACTTATCTCCATCTACAGTGTGATTTATTTGTTTTGGGGTCACTCTGTAAAACGTTTATTAATTGTGCGATTTAGTCCAGATTTTTTTCTAATTATAAAGCTTGATAAACTGCACATTTTCAGCAAAAGTGGCCTAGTTCATATAAAATCCAAGACCTACTGTTAGGATCGGTCAGTGGTCGCGCGGTTTAAGGCGTCAGTACTTGAATCGAGGTGACTGGATCGCTGTGGGTTCGAGCCCTGCAGCCGGTAGACCGTATATAAGCTATATTCGTGGAGAGATTGGCACCCTCTCTGCGGGTATGGTAGGGTGGAAGAATGTTGGCTTGGGTCAATGTGAGAGATTGATACCGGTTGACATTTGACTACCCCTAATTAATGAGGTTTTCCAGGTTTCTCATTCCTACACTGAATGGTGGTTAGGGCCTACCAACGTAAGTCGTTCCCGAGCGCAAATGTGGGTGCTTAATAATAATATGTCGTCCCCTCTTCTACACAAGTCTTTGACTTCTGGGCTAGTCCTCGTGGTTAGAATGAGGTGTAGAGATATTATTATTATTATTATTACTATGGCAGTTTCAAGAAGCAAAGTTTTAGTAAATCGTTTTTTATAAAAATCTGAAAAATTTAAGTATAAGAGAAAAACTGAGGGTGTTCGTCTAGTTGGAGACAACATGCGCTCGGCAGCAGAAGCTGCAGCAGAATTCATCATCAGACATCCAGATAGACTAGTAAATCCAAGTACTGTGCAGCGCATAAATAATATTTTCGATGAAACGGGATCGGTTTCAAAAATTGCTTAAAGCGAGGCAATATGGACATCGTGGACTTTTTCAAAATAACAATTAAAAATTTGCTTAACACGAGGCAATATGGCCTCCACATCGTGGACTTTTTCAAAATAACAATTAAATTTTGCAGTATTATAACGGCAATCCCCGAGCTACTATTAGAATGGTTAGTTTGGATCTTAATGTACCCAGAGATCAAGGAGACGCTTGAAAAAACAATACAAAATAAAAGCTTTTAAGCCGAAATCTTGGCATACGTTGGAACCAGTAGATAAAGAAAAAGATTAGAATTTTGCTGTTGGCTGCAAAGAGAATATCAAAACAATGTATTGCAACAATTGTATTTTTAAGTGCAATTTTAAATTGTATTTTATATTTTATTTTTAATTGTATTTTTTAATATATCCTTATTTGATTTCTTCATGAACAGTGCGTGTGCACTTATATGAAGTATTGTGGTTTATTTACAATTTTGCCATTTTACTGATGACTATATTTATATTTTTAGTAAATAAACTCTATTCTATTCTATTCTATTCTATTCTATTCTATTCTAATGGTAACTTTTATCGAAATTTTATTCACCGATGCAGCTACGTTTACCACAAATGGGGTGGTTTCGAGTCAAAATTGTCGTCACTGGTCAGTTCAAAATCCAGATTTATCATAAATGCAAAGAGATATTCTCAAAAATTAACGTTTGTTGTGGAGCACTATGCGACACAATAATTGGTTTCTTTTCTTTGAATGCGATTTGAAATCGAATTGGATCTGTTTTCATATAAGAAAAAATGTATGACATTAACCCAACTACCATCTACAGAAAGTTTGTCATAGAGCTTGTAAAAACCCCTATATTTGATTTATTAAATATTTTTATTAAATTTAATTATATCTTTGTCATTCCATACTAATAAAATATATGAAGTATGGAATGTTGCTTACATTTTTGTGTGTTCATCGATATATCAATAACGCCACTACATATAGTAAATTTCGGTGTGCAGTGTTGCTGTTAGTCGGAATGTATGTTTTCTTTGTGGTTTTCGGTGTTTTTATTCAAACTTTTATTGAAATTGTTAGGAAATGATATTTCAGTGTCAAACGGATGGAAGATTTGTAGCAAATATGCTGCGTTGCACAGAATTTCTCTCTCTGTCTACTATCTTTGTCATACATATGATGCAAAACAAATGGCAATTCATGAATGAACGGTCCCTTTGCATGTGAGTTTACGGTATTTATTTAAGAAATGACTAAATAATACCGCAACCATTATATGTAGGTAGGTATATTAAGGTAAAAAAACCTCAATAAAATTTATATATCTAAAAATTACCATCTTAAATGGTGAATATTTCTGACAGTTCCTTAAACCAGGCTTTAACCCTTGTTTAACATACTTATAGCCTACAATTTCTTTTGTTCGGTCAGGCGTCAGGCACATCTTAGCTTATTTGGTTCGGTGCTGAAAGATGAGTTACATATAATTTACAATTTTTAAGGTTTTTCGTTTTTTTATAAGATTCTTAAAAAGAAAACACCATTTGCAAAATTCATTTATAATACCAGTAATTCTTAAGATTTAGAATAGTATGAAACTTGCAGCCAAGTTCTTTTGAAAAATAATGGAAGTAGCTTAAAAACATGTGTCATGTGGCGAATGGCGAAATATTTATAAATATAAATTCTTACATATTGGATATATGCAGTATTTCTTAGTAATTTTCAAGAAAATGATCATTCGCAAGTCCTGGGCACGCTATGCCTCTTCTTGGAATTACTAAGACATATCCTCTTTGTGAATAGTATTTACTGCATATATTCTTCATTTTATAAAAAGAGAGGGAACTTTTTATACAGAAATTCAGATTAATTTCGAGAACCATATAGAGTGCAACAAAAAAGTGGGTAGGTAATAACTGCGTATTTTTAAATACCTACATGTTTCTGTTTTTCTTAATAAACGAAATTACATAGACAAAAAAAACATTGGTTTATGTAAAAATTTAAAGAATTTCTCAAGGAAAGAAATAAATAATATTTTATAACGCCTACTTCATATCAGCAAATTCAAATGCATTTGCAAATATTGTTATTATTAACTAATAAAATTAATTTATGGTTTAAATTAATAAATAATTTGATGTAACTGATGTTACAACTGTTTAAAATTTTGTCCAACGACTTGTAAACCCATTTGGGTCCCTGTTATCCAGTTTCTACGAACTAACACAAATGTTTCTGATTCTTGTCCGTATTAAACCCATTATTGGCAACAGCTATGATACGTTTGCGTACATCTTCACTAGTATCCACTTCGGTGCAATATACTTAATTTTTTAAATATTTCTATAGAAAGTCTGAAGGATTAAAGTCAGGAGGTCGAGACGGCCATGGTATCGGTCCTTGAACTTTAAGGTACTCCCTAACATTTTGTCGAAAATGAGGTGAAGCACCTTGGTGCAAGAACCACATTCAAAGTCGGACAGCTAAGGGCACATCTTCCACAAGTCCAGGCAGATAATTTCGAAAGAACTGCAGTAGCCGAGCCATGTAAAGGTTTAAAAAAAGAGGTCAATCACCAGATAAGATTTAAATCGTCATACATGTCGTCCAAAATATGCAATGACTGAGATGACCGCCTTTATTATTACACCTTGTATATTTAAATAGACAAAAGTTTCGTGACACTGCTAACCAATATTTAGGTATATCTTTAAGTTTAAATATTCTTGTTGTATTATATTTTTAAGATAGATATTGTGAAAGAAAACATGATCTTGACTAAAAATATTTGTCAGATGATTAAAATAGTAGAACCAAAAACATCCAGTAGCCTGAAAACTTTAGCCGCTTCACTGAAGCTGAAAAATGTTTCTTCTCCACGCGTTTCCCGTATAAGGAAGAGCTACCATACGTTTTTCGAAAGTGTGATTAATCTACATCGCCGTATGGGAAATTAACGCATTTTTTAAACTCAGGTGCCCGTTCCTAGTCCGTATTTTTCTATTAACGGTTTTCACTCAATAAATCACCGAGATATAAATCATAAAATACCAAGGCGGCCATAAATAAGTAACTAATACACTGTATTAATGCCGGTAGTAAATCATGGCCGCTGTAAAAAGAGCAGAAAAGTATCCTTCTTGAAAAAGCGCCACGGATATGTGTTCCTATGCGTCCGCAACATGTGCCTACGTAAATATTTTCAATCTCGGCGACATAATTGAAAGTGAGTCGTCCCGTGATTTATTTTACGGCATCGAATGGCGCAATTAAGTGGTTTATTTGCTGGGAGTCTAATTATTTGTGTCCCCACTGAGCCACAGATTTATTGATATTCCACTCGATGTACGGGATACTGCTTTATAAGATCTAATTACAGAAAATTTTAATTAAATTCGATTGACAATAAATATAAAAAATATGGGGACGACGATCATGAAGGCAGCAAAAATGATATTGATGACAATGAAGATGGTAATCACAAATCCGATAAAAAGTCTTGATCAAAAAATATTATCTCATTTTAAATTTATAAGTTGTTGGAATTTCAAGATTTTTCGAATTTTGGCAATATTTTGAAAACCATGCCATACATCAATCACATTGAAACTGTAACTGTTTGTTTTTTTTTTTGTAAGAAAATTTAAAATATATATTTTTGTTTTCAGCAGAAGGCATTAGTTACACTGTACTGATGAAATAAAATTAATATTTTTATCTCTCATATTAGTAATAATGTATTATGCGCATTTCTTTTATACAATACAGGAACCTAACAATACTACAAGGGCTTATACATGGTCATTTATAACTTATCCGAAAAAAGTTGGGAATGTTCAACATATACAGGGTGTTCCAGAATGATGGTCAAATATTTTACCAGTGTGTTCCACAAGCCATTTCAGGGGATCTTTTCAATTTGGGTATTCCTGTTGAGATATTCGAGCCTCAAAATGGCGGAAAATAGTTTTTTTTATTCTTCTTAAACACAGTTGCACTTAGAAATTTCAATTTTGGTACACATTATCAGCTAGTCAAAGGCTATTTTGTGGTGGTGTCTATTCCTTAGCTTATGTTTCTGGAGAGCGGGAATAAGCAACCCCTAGATTTATTTCTTTCAGAACTTTTTCCTGCAATGGCCGATTTCAACAAAAGGTTTTTTTTACATACTATACCTAATTTGAATACTTTTTTCCCTCTTTTAAACTTTTCATACAACCAACAGTTTGCCCGGAAGAAAATAAAAATAGTTTTCCTTATTCTAAACATCTTTTCGTCACCGGTTACTAATAATTGCTATGTTGATGTTTCACTGTTGTCTTGTCAAATAAATTGCCATTAGGTCTATAATTGACAATTTTTGCAAATATTTCTAAACAAAGGTATTCCTATAACTGCTGCCAATCCTGCCGTATGCATATTCCATCAATTTCTTCGTTAATATTTGTACGGAGGAGTCAGCTGTTTACAAATATTTGCAAAAACTGTCAAGACTGATTTGTTTCATAAGACAATAGAGAAACATCATCATAGCAACCGCCTACTGCGGTTATCAGTAACCTGACGAAACGATGTTTAGAGTAACGAAAATTATTTTTATTTTTTCCGCGCAAACTGTTGGTTGTATGAAAAATTACGAGAGGCAAAAAGTAGTAAAATTAGGTGAAGCATTTAAAAAAACTTTTGTTGAAATCAGTCATTGCAGGAAAAAGTTCTGAAAGAAATAAATATAGTGGTTGCTTATCCCCGCCATCCAGAAACAGAAGCTAAGGAATAGAAACCACAACAAAATAGGCTTTGACTAACTAGCTGATAATCTGTACCAAAATTTCTAAGTGCAACCTTTTTAAAGAAAAAATAAAAAATACTATTTTTTTCTGCCATTTTGAGACTCGAATATCTCAACAGGGAGGACCCAAATTAAAAAATTATATATGAAGATCCCCCACTGAAATGGCTTGTGGAACACACTGGTAAAATATTTGACCATCATTCTGGAACATGTATACAAATATGGTATTGCAAAAAAAAAAAAAATACGCATTCTGAAGACTATTTAATTCCACGCCGCTGAAATCTTGTCTACTGTAATGAAGTAACGAGAAAAAAATTATTAATTCGAATATATTTTATTTGCTCTAATTTATCATAGAGAAAAATAAAGGCAATCATATTTCGGATACCCTGTATAGTTATGCATTACAGAAATTTCACAAAAAATGTATAAATGTACGAATAATGCACAAATGCAGATTCAATTCATACAAGTTTTGTTCTCCTCAATAGGTGAAATTTATGATCTAAAAATTGTGAGATATAAGTGGTCTGCTTACTTCCTGCTCGGCCTAAGCGGCTCGACTTACAGGAAGCGACCAACATTGCAGCAATTCTTTTGTGTATTAATATTATTTGTTATAGAACGTCTTCAAGAAATTAGAAAAGACAATGGAAGCAATAAGAATGTCAATAACTATTTACCGACAAGCATAACGCAAATATTGTTAAAATATGTACATTGTCTAGATATGAATCAGATTTAAAAAGTTAATATCATTTTACAAGAAATCCTAATGATTTTTACTTATAAACTTGTCAAAATTAACTGAGATTTAGGTACAAGTTTGTACATATATCTCATAAATTTGATACTGTTGTTAAAACCCATCAAATTTACTTGTATATTTACCTAAATGTTTGTAAAACACGATCAGTTCTACATAACTGAGGTTAATTTTGTATAATGTCTTTCGAAGAAGTTATTAGTTTTTGAAATTTCCTACATGACCCGTTTTTTTCTTAAATGAGTTACCCTTTTTCAAGAGAGAGCTGAATCATAAACGGGTTTAAAATTAGGGAACCAAAATTAAATTAAAGGACCAAGAGATTTATCCACCCACTATTCTAGTCTAAACTCATAATTAAAACTATTCATTGATGATAAATTATACATCTTGATAACTACTCATATAAAACCCGTAACACTGCACAAAGTTTGGTAGGATACACTGGGAATAATTTATCTTTCAAAACGGTTGTTACCATTTTTTAATTTGTAATCACTGTTTGTCACACTGAGAAAAGTATAATCATATATCACACATAATTTTTGCCACTTTTTTTTTCAATGTAAATAGTTCGCATTGCACTGAGCAAAATCGACTAATAAAATAGTTTTGCTAAGAAAATATTATTGTTCGAAATTTTCTTATTGCTGTTGTTATATCATGTGCCAAGCATAATAAAAAATACATTAACTTGTTATGCATGTTTGTTAAGTATCATACTGTATTAGTACCTAATCCAAGTAGGTACTAATAACCAGCAAGATTTTGTGATATGTGCATTATGTGAAGTAAAAAATTGTTTTATAAAATATTAGAAGAATAATAGATACAGGATGCATGTGAAAATTATTGTATACAATGACAGTGGTTAAAATGTTCATTAATTGTAAATTGATAGTTTAAAGACAAACCAGATAATTGGACCAATCTAAGTGCACGTAGTAATGACAAGAAAATCATTTAATAATGACTATAAAATCATCTATTTGAAATAAAAAGCTACTGGTGTATCAATAAAACTAGTTATCCTAAGATGAAAATCTGGCAGCCTCAATATAAATTTTTGCTAGGGTGAAACATTATAAAGGCTGCTGTAATAAAGTGCAGAATTGTTTTTGTTGCGACAGCAGAATAACTTTCTTGGTAATTTCTTTAATGCAGATAATTTGGTGAAAATAATCAATATCTCATGGCTAAAATATATTTCCCTCAATGCATATCCAAGGTGCCTTAACAAACAGATATTAGTTAAATATCTGAACATTATTTCGACATATATTAAAATACAGTGTGTATGCGTATGTACCCCAATAAGTATTCCTTAACAGATGTCACTGTACCTTCTTTCATCCATGAGCCTCATATATCCTCCTCGATGTAATTTACTAGACAATATACAATTAATTATAACTTGTAACTGTCTCGTAACGACCTAGAAGATAAATTTTCAAACGAGACGTTGCGTTCCTTGTTATGATCTAACAATGTGAACTGTCCGTTCTCATCATATACAATACGGAGTATACAGTAAAAATTCCTTTAAATGGGTGTGTAATAGGTTCGGAGTTAATGAAAACCCACTCTGATCCGTGCAACATTTACTTCTTCCAGGAAATGGACACTCAGCCTTGGTGCACTACCTACATTTATTGGGATGGGTGCTGCCTGTGAATTATTACAGCTTGTGCTCTTTAAAAAATGCTCTATTCAATCGAGCGCCTTCATAGGTCATGGAAATTATGTAGGATCGTTAAATCATGTATACAGTATGTTTGATTACAATGCACACGAAAAGTAGGAGCAAACCGGCCAGCAGAAATTGTGGCCATCGTTGTCAGGAAGTTGAAGGATGTCTATCAAATTCAGTTCTAATGTAAAAATATTGTACTAATCGCTGTTGCTTTCATCACAATAGCCTATATCCAAAGGGGTGATAACAAAGAGAGCTTTTTTCTCAGTATCCGTATTCATTACTGCTTAGGTATGAAGAAAAACGTATAGTAAGTAGTTACCATCATAGAATGAGACTAGAACTTCTTTTCAAAATTCGATTCAAAACTGAAAGAGAAGAAAAAACTAAAAGGACAGAGCTAAAATCAAAAGAAAGAAGAAGATCAAGGTTACAAAAATATGTCAGTCATATGCAACTTCTGGAAGAAAGTTATGGTGACGTGTTTTACCCCATCAATAAGACTACAAGAAATACTCACAGTCATAAGTTGTTTGTATTTCCAGGTGTACCTTGGAAAAATAACACACTTCAACAGGTAGTAATAGGTAATGGACATGACACATTCTAGTCTATGGCTAAGACTCCATACAAAAAGAACTTAGAAATGGTGGTGTACCAACAGAATACTTGAATATTGTATTAAGTATTTGACTGTTCGAGTTATGTTAGATCCAAAAGTAAATATTTATTGAAATGACTATTTCCTTTTTTAATTATACAATTAGTAGCTTTAAACAAATAAACACTTGTTATATTTTGTTAAATAACAAATTCCGTGCATTTTACTACACTAAAGAATTCTCTATTAAATTTTCAGAAATACAATTATATTATTCTAATTTTACTGTTTCTTGAAACAATGCAAATATTATTAGAGGAAAACACATGTTTTGTAATAAAAGGAAACAAATTTGTTAAAAAGTAAATTTTTAAATAACAATTTAATGTAGTAAGTACTGTAGTTATATCTTAATAAAAATATAATATATAAAACTCCTCAAGTGACTATATTAGGTTAATAGTATGTACTCATCCATAAATCACGATTACGGTGTGCCCCAGGGCAGTGTTTTGGAATCATTACTATTCTTAATATATATTAATGAATACTGAATGGTAATTTCTTAAATTTGTTTGCAGACGATACCTTGTTGTCAGCTAGTAACTGTTTAGACACGGCTATAGATATGATGAATTTATACTAATGTTCATCAATATAATACAAGATTCAATAATAATTTGTATATTTCAAAACATATTTTGAGATAAACTAAGAATATGTTGTTATATAAACCCTTGATCAGTACAGACACGAAATTCCAGGAAACAACCCACCAGACATATCGGTTTCGAGCTTATTGGCTTTCATCAATATGCCATAGGTGAGGTGACCGACGAATAACTTTAGCTGCTTTAAATCTGTCTAATCCGACAGTAGGGAGCATGAGTGGTTCAGGTGTAATTCAATGCTGGTCGGGGTCGGATTTCCTGGACATCAGTGTTTGCAAAATAACGTTATCGTCGTCTCGCGACAGAGGTCGTTAGCTTTCAATAGTTTCTACGGCGATGCAGAACGCTTCTTGTCTGTGCTTTTTTAGTCAGACATGGGGTAGCAAATGACTGCTAGAGGTCATTCGCTACTGCACGTTAGTACAATAGTTTGCCAAATGATATCAAGAGTGCATTTCACTGAGGGAATTTAAGCATAAATTGTTAGAATATATTAAGTCAGTCTAGAAATGTGATATGTGTGTAGGTTGGTTTCCACAATAATTTGTGGGCAGAATTGTATTTGTGTTCTATTAAGTTCGTGGTGCTTTTGTTGGTTTTTCTTTGGTAAAAAGTCATGCGGCCAGCATTGTTGAAGTATAAATTTGTCGCAAACACGGAATTCCAGGAAACAACTACTCTGCGGGCTAATGCCCCGACCAGCATTGAATTACATCTGGAAAACCTATAGCAACAGCTAGAGTCATTCGTCAGACGCCCACCAGACATATACCGGTTTCGAGCTTATTAGCTCTCATCAGTATGCCATAGGTGAGGTATCCGACGAATAATCCTAGCTGCTTTCGTCTGTCTAACCCGACAGAAGGGACCATGAGTACGCGGTGTAGAACTAACTACATCTATCGGCCGTTCGCTACTCCATGCCGGACTGAAAATGTCACAGGCACGAAAGCAGCTAGGATTATTCGTCGGATACCTCACCTATGGCATACTGATGAGAGCTAATAAGCTCGAAACCGGTATATGTCTGGTGGGCGTCTGACGAATGACTCTAGCTGTTGCTATAGGTTTTCCAGATGTAATTCAATGCTGGTCGGGGCATTAGCCCGCAGAGTAGTTGTTTCCTGGAATTCCGTGTTTGCAAAATATCGTTTCTCGCCGATCGCGATAAAGGTCGACAGCTTTCAATGGTGTCTACTGCATGTAGACCGCTTCGTGCCTGTGACATTTTCAGTCCGGCATGGAGTAGCGAGCGGCCGATAGATGTAGTTAGTTCTACACCGCGTACTCATGGTCCCTTCTGTCGGGTTAGACAGATGAAAGCAGCTAGGATTATTCGTCGGATACCTCACCTATGGCATACTGATGAGAGCTAATAAGCTCGAAACCGGTATATGTCTGGTGGGCGTCTGACGAATGACTCTAGCTGTTGCTATAGGTTTTCCAGATGTAATTCAATGCTGGTCGGGGCATTAGCCCGCAGAGTAGTTGTTTCCTGGAATTCCGTGTTTGCAAAATATCGTTTCTCGCCGATCGCGATAAAGGTCGACAGCTTTCAATGGTGTCTACTGCATGTAGAACGCTTCGTGCCTGTGACTTTTTCAGTCCGGCATGGAGTAGCGAACGGCCGATAGATGTAGTTAGTTCTACACCGCGTATAAATTTGTATATTAGAATTTTCTACTTTTTCAATAAAGTAAACTAAATTTGTCTGAAAGAAAGGGTTTTATTTGTTTTTATTTACTAGAACATACTTTCAAATACTCTACGTCTACGACTTTATTTATTTAAAAAATACAATTATTCTGATGAATGGATAAATCTAATAACCTAACCTCACTTTTCTTCAAATTTCGGCTTAGACAGCATGACTTTTTATCTGGAAGAGTCATATTTTAAGGGAAACGAACCAGTTTACGTGAACGTGCATATTCCTGGGCAAAAAGACTAGTTTTTTGAGTGTAGTTCATTTTTACCCGGCTCTAATTCCTCTCCGGTCGCCGTAGCCCGCGGTGGCGTTGTCCACGGGGACTGCAGAAGTGGCCGGCGTGGCCGAGCTCCGTCTGACCGTACAGCAACATGCTTATTACCGGGCAGACGAACTGTGCCCCGGGATATGATCATCTACTCCTCATCGTCGCCATCAAACCGATCCGAAGCTCCTTTTGTCCCAATATGTTCGCCATCGATAGAATCGATGATTTGAAACTGACCGAAATTATAACTGAATTGTTAAATATGAATCAACTGTACGTACTTTTTTAGTAATTTTTTAAAAGTATCTCAATTTTAAGAGAAAAGTCAAATTATCTCATTTCGAAAAAAAAATGAAGTGCCAAGTGCACAAAATTTTCGGTGTTTTAGCATTTTCCAGAAAATAGAGGCAAATATGAGATTTGTTTAAACCGCGCAATATCCAAAAAAACTGCCACAACCAGATTTTTTAATTTTTGCATAAAATGGAAGCCAATATCATACTTAAATGAAAGATAAGCAAATTTTAAACTGTCAAATTTGACATACTTTTAGTACATTTGCTATTGTGAGAACGAAAATAGAGAGTTTTCCGAAACGTCATAAATATGGAAGTGAGCGATAGTGATGCGATTTTTGTCATTTTTTACATCTCTGCTTTTTTCAGTGAGATTTTTTGGTCAGGCAAAGTTAATTTCAACCCTTGACTGATACTTTTGGCGCGAGGGCTTAATTAAATAATCTTTATTTTTTCAGAAGTGTGACAAAAAATCCAATCAAACTAAAGAAAAATTAAAATTATGCCACAAATAAATAGCTTCAGAGAACACCTCTGTAGGTATACTATAACGCAACCAGAACTTATTATGACTGAAATCTACGGTACAGTTTTTGATTAATCTCTCAATATTTCAGTTACTCATCCAAATCAGCTCAGAAATCTAATCTCTCAAAAACCATCGCAGCGACCGACAGTCCAAACCCTAAAACCGTTAACTGCACTATCTCCGCCAGCACACATTCCAATCGGATCAGATTTTAAGCACCACCAACATCGTTTGGCCTGAAAAATAAAAAAAAGACTAGCGAAACATTTATACTAAACCGACAGTAAGCAAGAACAATTGTTCTCGAGATGCTACTGTTCGGCTCCGGATTTATGTTATCCTATCGACTGGTCCATCGGCCCTAGCAAGCCGTGAGCGAGTCCACAGCCGCGCTGATTGTTCGGCGGAGGCTACCGGAAAGGGCCGCTGCAATCGCGCTAGATCTATGGACGGAGCCGCGCACTTGGCATTGTTGTTTCTTCTTGTATATTGATGACCAATCGCTACCGTGCACCGTACACACGGCCTTACGATATGTAGACATTTTCAAACCGTCCCCGTTTTTTCGTGATGCTCCATTCACGACTTTTTCTCTTCGAACTGAAGCTAATGGGTATGTCGTACAAGTGAATGAAAAAATTTTGACCAAATCCTTGGTTAATTGTGTAGTCCAGTAACCATATACATCAGACCATGCATCAGATCCGGTAGTTCCGATTTTTTGCTGAGTTGTTTATGATACTGATCTATAATGGAGAATCCAAGTTTTCGGCCTCGAGTGCCAAACGCAACATTGTCAAAAATTTAAAAAACTCGTAATTTTCTACCTCTCTTCAGTATTTGGAGATTTCAATCCTGAATCACTAGTTTTTTCGATTATAGGTAACTATAGTTATGTTTTTAACGTAGAATATATTTGCAACAATTTGTTTCCAGAACCCTCTCTGTAATTCCAATAGTTTCCGAAATATCGCTTTTCCAAGTTTATTAGTTTTTCGACACTGACATTTTTACACTGTAAAAAAAATTGCTGTGTAAATTGTGTAAACTGTGTTTTTTCAGTGTGTAATTTAAGATGTGTAAAATTTTCTTATTAATAACTTTACTTACACATTCTGGCTTTATTTATACTCAATAAATATACTAAATTTGTGTAATATTTACTAATTTTGTTAAATATAATAGAAATTTGGTTGCTGTTCATTTAAAATCATGAAAAGTAAAATGCCTTTTATTATATTATTACTGTGACACTATAGATACTATATATTATATACAATACAATTAGCATGTTAATGTGTAAGGTCTACACCTTTATTGATATACCTAAATAACATTTTAATGTATAAAAGTTACAAATTACATTTATTATATTAACACAATTTATTGTGTTAAACTTACATAAAGAAAAATGTGTAAATATATACACAATCCCGCGTGGATCTTGATTAACACAAGTTTTTTTTGTGTTAAAATGTGTAATAATTTTTTTGCAGTGCAGCAATATGTTGTTGTGTAGGAATTTTGATTTTTTTTCGTCTTGTCTGAACATTTCATGACCACAAACCACTTGCATCCATGTCAAAAATTCTGAAAATAATATGCCTATATCACGTAATATTTACTGATTTGCTCTTTTTACTTTTTATGTGGAAATGTTATGAAAAAAAAACGAGAACTGTAACTGATTATTTTATTTTTAATTTCAACAAATTTATTCAAAAATATAGTAGATATTTTCTACTATCGAGAAGGCTCAGTAAATAACTTATTAATTTTCCCATACAGTTGTAGAGGAAGCCACCCTTAGACTTGTTTCATACGTAACTTTTTTCTTATTGCTACCTTACCATTTAAATTCATTTCAGGTACCCTGAAATTCACTCTAAACAAAAAAGACCTGTTGTAATTTTTTCGTAAAGAATAAGAAAATAAAACAAAAAAAATATATTTAAAATCAAATTTAATCGAATTATAATTTATAGTATATATATGACTTCATTGATAGGAATTGTAGGAAATTTGATTTATATTAGCTTAAAATTCCTTTCTAATAATGTAAAAAATGTTACAAAAGCTAATAATAAAGAATATATGGCTAGATATTGTGGGTGTAATTCAACGCTGGTCGGAGCTTTAGTCCGCAGGGTAGTTAGTTTCATACAATACCTAAAAATATATAAAAAAACAATTACATAAAGGGTACAATTTTTTATTGTTTAAGTAGGTGGTTGTCATTCATGTTTAATTTAAAATTCATTCATATGTTAAAGTCACTTTTGACATTGTGGATATTTAATTTCAAATAATTTTGATTTATTGGTATAATAATTTTTATAGTTAGATATTTGACTCAACTTAAAGGAGGCCACCTGAAGAAGCAATCCTAAAAATGCAGAAATAGGTCAGATCTCATGTATTGTGGTTGAATTTTCGAGTTCCCACAGTTTCAAAAGTGATCTTAGATATTTATAGTGTTTTCATTAAACCAGGTTAGTAAATTTAACTTGATTTTTTTTTAGATAATTATTGAATAAAACTTTGTCTGTGGAATTGTTCATTAGCATACCTAGATGTTCGGTATCAGAGAGCATACATATGACATCATTGATATTGTAGGAAATTTAATTTATATTAGCTTAAAATACTTTTCTAATACAGTAAAAAAATTTCAATTGTTGTTATAAAGGTATATAAAATGTATATAAAATAATATCCTCAGTAACATTGCATTGGTATATTTTACAATTCCAAGTTAAAAATTACAATGTATAAATTTATATAAATTATTATGAAATTAAGCATAATAGTTTTAAAATCACATAATATAATAGGTATAGAATTTTATCCATGTTTATTTATCTAATGTTACAGAGTATTGATTTCATTTAAATTATTAAGTATGTAATTTTACATAGGTAATATACGCTGGTCACAAATGGCCAACATAAAGCTCTGTGAAATTACAGACAAATGTTTACTGGCAGTGACAATTTACTCAAATCTTGGTATAACAATCCCCAAAAACCATTAATCGAATAGGTAAGATTACATTATTGTAATAGTAAATAAAATTGAATGTAAAACTTTTGTGTTCCAGCGGTTTTTATTAGTTAAGTAAGAAATAAGCAATAAAATGTGGGAACTCTATTGGTGGATTTGCTTTATCGAGTATTATAAACTGGGATATACTTATACATTTTTTATTGTCTATATGATGTCGAATAATTTTTTATTACTTAGATATTATATATTTCTTTTGTTTTTTGTTAAGAACTATAATACATTCCTTGTTGTGTATAATGTCTAACCTTCCCATGGATATAATGAAAACGAAAAAGATTGGCTAAAGTGGTCGGACAAATCAGATCCAGCAGGCTTTTTCAGCGTCGACGTTTTGTTCTTTAAATTCGTATAAGGAAAGTCTCCCGTACACACGAGGAATTTTTAAGTTTCTATTTCTTCATGCGATTAAACTATAAATAACAATCCTGTTATAGGATTTTTTAAATTGTTATTCAAGTCCTCTTGTCGACCGGTGACATGACAGCTAGTTATAAGTACAAAAACAAGAAAATCTAGAAATCCACTCCACGGCGCCACTCGTTACTGTCATCCACTTGCGGACTATTCACACGATGTGGCATTTTTCTCAAAAGAATTTCTTTTAATGAAAACCTTAAACGTCTATTAAGTATTTACCTACTTAAGTAGTTTGTTGCAGTCAAATTGCAAATGAATCAAACAAAGATTAATTTTAATATTAAATATTAATATTAAAAAGTAACACTTTTTGCTTTTTCCAAGTAAATGTATTAATTTCAGCTTCTTCTTTGATACCCATTTCTGGGATAAATTGATTAAAGCCCAGGTTCGTGATCTAACCTTCTATTGAAGTCTCCGAATTATAAGACTAACTATACCTACTCAAAAAAATTATAAAATATCAAATATTCAACATATTATACTTAAAATTTTTAAAAATATGTCATCAGTGAGTGTAACAGTTGTAGAAAGGGTAATTTTGAAATGTACAAATTTTGCAAAACTAAAGGAATGTGAATTTTTTGTTAGGAACACAATTTTAAATTCAATGCCGCCATGAAATGCAATAATTCATTGACGTAGAACTTTGACTTTTCTAAAGGGCAAGATAAAATAAACACAATGGTTTTTTTAATGTTTTAATAAGGATATTTTATATCGTTTTTATGTCTAAGAATCGTTTATATTTTTTCTGTGAAACACATTATTTAAATATGATTAGGATTCAAATGCATTGGTTTCTAATGAATAATCAAAATATAGCTACTCATTTTAAAACAGTGTAACCACAGAAAGTTAAAAATAAACAGTGCTGCAAACATGAAAGAAAGTGAAAAAAATATGTCTACACAATATTTTTTTAACTTTGATGATTAGCTACACATTAAAGTTAAGTTTGACCGGAAAAATCTCTACACTTTTTGTCATAATAGTTTTATATATGTTTTTAATTTATTTCATTGTGATGGGTAAGCTTAGGTACTTTAAAATTCAAAGAAAAATAAAAATAAAGCTTAGATACTAAGCGTTCAAATAACCTGAAAGATACCTGTTTTTCTTAGAAATAACATTAAAAATCATTCAATATTTTATTTCCAAATTACTCAGCGTTGTTGAAATACGGGAAATTAGTGACTTTTGCCAATAATTAATTAAATTATTAACTCAAGTTTCATTAATATGATTGAAACATCTTCAAAGTAGATACACGCTTAGGTAATATTTTTAAACCTGAACACACTCCATTTCAAAAACCAGTGGCTTTAACGAGGCTGTTTGTCTTGTTCAAAGTACCTATAAGAGCAAATCCGGGATACCTATATACACTGATAAAAATGGGTGAAAATTTACATGTATAGTTATGCTTTTCATTCATAAGAACTTGTGGGATATTCGTAAAATAGTAAGTATAAGATTATATTTTGTTAGCAGCTTGTGCCAATTTAAATATTATACAATTCCTAAATATCATACAACCTGAAACGGTAGGTTGTTTAGTTGTTTGCATCAAAATTACGCCATTACATGTATCTTGCCATACAACATTCATTTCAAACAACATATATTGCGTTATTTTGACTAACTTAAACCTGTACTTTTGTACATTTTAACAAGAGAGACTTTTTTCTTTGGCATTAAAAGTAAAAACTTTTCCCTCTTTTCAACTTCATCTGTCAATACATTCTCCATATGGCTACAAAAATAATATAATTCAATTTTTTACACATTGATATTCAGTCATATAGGTATGTGAAATAATATTAGTTATTGAAAAAGTTATGCATATTTTTCAATATTATTTATAAGTATATATAAAATATAAGAAAATTTAAACTCAATAAAATTACATTACAATGGTATACCTAAGCACAGATATTTTTGAATGATGTATAAATGAATGAAATATTAGATACACTGATAAAAATTTGTCTGTAATTTCACATAACTTTACGTTGGCAATTTGTGACCAGCGTAAAGTTATGTAAAATTACATAATAATTTTGTAAATGAAATAAGTACACTGTAATATTACAGAACTGAACATGAATGCAATTCCATATGTGTTATGTGATTTTACTACCATTATGCTAAATTCTACCTATAATTTGCAATCCTTAAAAATTACTATGTGTAAATCAATACAAACGCAAATTTACGGTAGAATTTATCATAATGGTAGTAAAATCACATAACACATATAGAATTTTATTCATATTTGTTTCTGTAATATTACAGTGTACTTATTTTATTTACAAAATTCTTATGTAATTTTACATAACTTTACGCTGGTCACAAATTGCCAACGTAAAGTTATGATAAATTACAGACAAATTTTTATTAATGTATCTAATATTTCATTCATTTATACATCATTCAAAAATATCTGTGCTTAGGTATATCACAATATCGTTAATTATTCATCCACATGTATACTGTAATAACATTAAAAATAATTGAATTGTTTTTACTGAAATATTGTGTGAATAATAAATTAGGGCAAATGAAGCAGTTTTCAAATGTCACTTGTTCAATCCGCATTTCAGTTTCTTTTGCATCAGTTGTTTGACTGAAATTAAGTATACAAGTAAAACATATTTTGAAGTTTTGCCCAACCTTAAAATGGTCTTAAAATCCAAAAAAAAACAAAAAAATAATATTGAAATCTGAAATAAAGTTGAGACAATGTTTACACACATATATTGGTACTTAATAAAAATGTTAGTTTTGTAATACGTGCACTTGTACATTCATTATATGTATTCAGTGTATTTTATAGGTAAGATACAGTAACTTAAAAAAAAACAGAACATTTTTCTCGTCGACTCAAACTAGCGTCAAAAATATTTCTTCATGGCCATCTATCCCGGACTTACCCTACTTATACCTTCTCAAAGATTTCTAGAATATGTTACATAAGTGTTAAGTTACTACATTAGAATTCATTTGGAAATATTGACACTTGTAATGCGATATATAATTACTTATAAGTATATATAATTACGTAGGCATGGACAATTACTATGATATTTACATTTTACACAGTTGAATCTTTAAGAATAGCACGTGGGCATTTCGTAGCTAGAAATACAGCAGAAAAATAGTTCTTCTAACCGGAAACCATTAGCACGGAAATCGGAATCTATTAGAACAATTATCCGCTCGCGCGTGGCCAACATCGCATTCTCGAAATCTCCAAACCGCGACAATGAGCCTAATGAATGCATCTGCCAACCGTATTATACGCAATTAACGAATTTAACTTACGAAAGCGTATAATAAAAATGAGGACCACCTCCGGAATATAAATTTTACGACTGCTCTCGTGCAAAATTAAATTTATAATCGTGTCCGCGAATTTAATTTAGTGGCCCCCTTTTAAAAAGAGATTACCGACACTTTCGGAACATTAGCGGATTCTAGCGGCAAGCCTTAATAGCATAAGTGATAATTGTCATGTCATTATTTTAGACATAATAGTCTTAAGATAAGTGTCCTATATTTTTCCACACTGAAAAAACAATAGTAAACGCTTATACAATTGTAAACTTGCGTATATACTACAATTTGTTGTGATTATAGTTCTAGACACAATTTTTAGTATTATTTCACACACTATTATGCTTACAATTTTGTAGTAATAATCCCTAAACACTATTTTACTACAACAGAAATGTTACCAAATACTAAATATATTTTTCTACCATTTACTAAAAGTTTTGTGAGTTTATTGACACATAGACTGCAACAACTTACCAGCATTTTCGTAACCTCCACTACAAGGTTTTATAAAAATTTTTGTTAAATACATTAATTACCATTGAATTACACTTTGGTACTTAGAAATGCTCGGTAATTCTGTTGCAAAGAGGAATTTCAGGAAGCAGGAGCTAATGCCCTGATCAGCATTATCACCTGAGTGACCTATAGTAAACAGTCAAAGTTATTCATTTGCTTGTTGGCTCTCATCGGTATGCCGTATGGGCAGGCAAAGGATCTCTCGATGGATCTCTAGCTGCTCGTGTCTGTCACAGATGTGAACTTGAGAACGCGTTAAATATGATTATTTCCCATTTTATTGAGACAATGATTTGTTATAGCATATTTTGTTTCTTTCATTTTCTTGAAGTAGACGTGTGTCATTTGAAATAATTGCCTGTTACCAATCTTTGTTATTTTCATTTTGATTGTTACATATCAGTAATGTTATTTAGCTTTTTTTGTACATTAATTTAATTACGTCTTGGATATACTCTCACAATGATTGTTATTGCAAATATATCATTTTAATAATAATATTATTTGTTAAGTAACTCGTTATATCATGATTTCTTCTAAATGTCTTGTCAAAAATATTTAAAGAATTACATTGACACTCTGCAATAAACTGTTTTCTTAGTAAAATGGTGAATACTTATATTCAACCACACATATTATATATTAATGGAAAGAGAAAAAAATAACAATTTCAACTGGCAAAAAAATTAACTTTACATTAGGTACCTATAACTCAAAAACTAATAAAGTTAAAAAAAAGAATAGGCACTCTCCTCAGAAAAGTGTCTATAAAAACATGGAAATTTGCACACCCTGTACATTTAGTGTTTAATATTTGAATATTTCTTTCAATATCCCTCTGACTACGCCAATGTACCGTGGCGTCCACATACCTCAACCTATTACAAATTAGTTTAAAGACGGTTTTAATCCACTGTAAATGTTTTTGAAAACAAAACTAATGTTATACCTGCACACGTACCATTAAGTAAATTATAATGCACATATAAATACAACCTAGCGAATTAAAAGACAAAATTCAATACCACCACGACTAATGCCCTCTCCTGGTATAAACGATTTATAATAGTGGATTTTTCGGGATAATGACAGTTTTTTATTAAGTCGTAAGTAACGGTAATAGTCAAATTATATGTCTCCTAATGTCTCGCCCTTTAAGTCCTGTAATTTTGTGGATTTCTGGTTACAGCTCAACATCAATTATACCCGTGGGACGGAGTTTTCAAAATATGACGTAATTTTTTAATTAACTTCCCTATACTAGTCGGTGAATGAATGATTATTATTAAATTCTTTTTTTGAAAATCTAATAATAATCGGTCGGTTGGTGAAGCCATTTAAGGCGTCAGTACTTGATTCGTGTTTGCCACCCACCGCAGGTTCGAATCCTGCGGCCGGTAGACCGTAGATCAGCCAAATGTGTAGAGAGGATTAGCGCCCTCTCAATGTGACAGTTTAATACCTGTTGGCGTTTGACTATACCCCTTATTAATGAGGTTTTCCAGGTTTCCCTCATTCCTGCACTGAATAGTGGTTAGGGCATATCAGCGTAAGTCGTTCCTGGGCGCAAATCTGGCCTAATTAATAATAATATGCCGTTCTCTCTCCCGTACAAGTCTCCCGACTTGGTGATTAGTACCATTTCGGTTGTCACCAACAAAATTTTGGTTCCACTAGTTGCAAATAGATTGACTGATGAATAATATAATTAACATTATTTTTCTGAACATTGTTAAGTTATGTACTGCTGTGTCTTCTATAATATGTTAGGTATATTATCTATTGTATTCCCCATTATATATATTTGTATTTTACATGGAAAACTCTTCTTCGGTTGTCCTGAAGAAGGCTTAAATACAGCTGAAATGTAGGTTAGTTTTCTTTAACTTTAGACCCCATTTGCCAATTTCCAATAATATTTCTGAAGATTAAACTATGTTGTCATAAATATACTTACAAATAATGGTCTAATATTGGTTTCATATTGTTTTTGAAACATTGGCTCACTAAAGGAAACCAATTCTTACAAGTATTGGGCCACTGTTTAAATATTTTGCCAATATCGGTTCATTAAATGTGTGTTATCTGTGTTATTTGTATAATATTACATTATTACAAACCATTTACAGAGAAAGGTTACAGGGAAAACCATAACTGAAGATAATTCAGCTTCTTATTACTGAAAAGTTGGTATCAACATGTTCTTTGAAAGTGAGAGATTTATTTCTTCATATCACAATAACAAAGCAATTTTCTGAACTTTTTGAAGAATGCCTCGGTCGTTAACGGCATGAATGACTGACAACTTAATCTCGCAATGAAATTTAAACAGTTATTGCCTCTTATTGAGCAAAGTTAATCTCCCAGGAACAATCATTCCAAATAAGCGCTTTTTGCGTGAATTCTCGAAGGTCATAAATACAGAAACGGAGGACGGCTGGCTCGAGACGGCACGTGCTTTCTGTGCCTAAATTCTTCACGTTATCCAACGCGGCACTTCGAATTTCCGTATAATTGCGAACTGCGACCGCAATTACCTCTCACGGCAATGCGTTCCTTTCCGAATAGGACTGAGGTGCGTCGCTGCAAGTCACATTTCATGCACTATATTATCCACTTTACAAATGCCACATGAAATTACTTTCACTTGCAGGAATAGGTACACAAAAATATGAATTCGGAAGTGAAGTTCCAGGGAAAAAGTAATTTCATAAAAACTAACATTTTGTTACCCATTTAGAGTAGTGTTTTTTCAACGAAAGTACATATTATTATATGGTAGTAGTTAGGCAGGCCATGTATCGCTAGATTTTTGTACCGAGGCAAAATAAATGACAGATTAGGAAAAAGAAATAGGTACCAATCTCCAATAAAAACTATTTTTTACTATTGATTGAGTTGATTTACATAGTTATTTACTACACACAAAGTCAAAGGTCTTGGACCCCCTGTCGATTAAACCTAGTCTTAATGTGGTAAAAAAGTACATGTACTTAGAGAACAAAAAAGACAATCAAAAATTGTAGACCATGAACCTTTACTTTATTACCAATGTTTTTACAAATCTGGTCAGTTTGGCAGTGTTCCTTTGAATTTTTGTACATTATAATGTCAGGATTATAATGAAATTTTTACGTTTACCCGAGCAAGAATTACTGCTTTACATGATGCAGGACCTTCTAATCACCAGATATCGAACATTTTGGGCATTCCTAGATCATCTGTTGTACGAATAGTACACAGACATGAAGAATTTGATATAGTGGAAAACAGACCATGTAGCGGACGCCTTCGAGTATCTAATGAAAGGAAGGATCGGTATTTGGTGCGGTATGCCTGTAGACACCGCACATCTTCAGCTTAAGCTCTCAGGGCCCACTTTCAACGTAAGTTTCGCCGTGTTATATCGACACCTACTATTCGAAGACGACTCCACAATGCAGATTTACGTGCTAGAAGACCATTACGGGTCCCCACTCTACTTCCAAGGCATCGTGCTGCCCGTCTCCAGTGGGCGCGAGAGCATAGGCGATGGTTTTTATGCCAGTGACAGTGGGTCTTATTTGCAGACGAAAGATTGTTAAATCTTTATCCTTGTCCCTGCTATATAGCTCAGATTTGCGGATAAAATCTGTACCTGCCCAAATATTACCATATCCACGTATACAAAACTCAGTAGGTATTAGTAGTAGTAAGTGCGTGCGGCCTTAGCCTGGCAATTAGGCCACACATGGGCCCTTTTTGCCTACCCTGGCATCACATCACCCCTTTACTGTTCACCCTCGGCCTTCCTCGAACCTACCCGACGCCCTAATGAACGCCAGGATCCTGGTCCATGGTAGGTCCCTCATCTCCTCCCTTTGCAGCTCCTCGGTGCCGAAGAACCTATATCTTAGTCTTCCAAGAGCCGCACAATATCCTAGAAAATGGATAGGGGTCTCCTCCCCCTCTCCGCATTTCGGACATAAGGAACTATCCTCTATGGCTATCAAATTCAAATGCCTTCTGAGGCTGCAGTGGCCAGAGTCAGGACCCCCACGTTTTGGTTCAGGGACCTTCGACTAAGGCTCAGCAGCCACTTCGTCCTAGATTTATTAGGTTCATTGAAGAAGTCGTGGGCCTGTCTACATCCCCCGTTCCTTCTCCAATTCCTTCCTAGTGTTTGATAGGCCCATTTATTAAGGGCACTATTCATAGTACCTCGCGTGATTCCCAGAAAGGGTTCGGATCCCTGGCAAGGTGCTCCAGATCCGAGACGAGCTAGCAAGTCAGCCGTCTCATTACTGGGGATTCCCTTATGGCCAGGAACCCATACCAACTCCACCTCCCTTTGTCTGGCCAGGGACTCCAGGGCATCTCCACACTCAAGACTAGATCTCGTCACCGGAGAGCTGAGAGCCCTGAGTGCAGCCTGGCTATCAGAGCAGATGAAGATTTTCTCCTCCAGAATTGGACTGGTTACTGATCATAATCGACAAAGAGTCTAGAGAGAACCAGGTCGTCAACAGCGACTTCATTTTCCCCTTGAAGTTGGTCCGTACGAAGGGGTACCGTAATGTCTTGGGGTGGAATAATGTTCAACCGCCGCACCGCATTAATTTGCATACCACAGAATATGACCAGTCAAATTTATATAGTTATTACGCCCATTATCTAACCCTTACGTAATGAGTTTTGTGAGAGAGAGAGATGAGAAAATTTTGTGATTGTGGACGACAAGGCTCGACCACATCGCTCAAGAAGGGTTTAAGAGACACTCGAAACAGGACATATCAATAGATTCGTGACATGAATCCTGTTGAAAGCATGTGGGATTTTGTTACTAGAGCCATTCATAATCATATTCCTCCACCTCACGCTGCATATGAGTTAGTCGTGGCGGTAGAAGAGGAATGGAGCAATATTCCACAAGAGATGTTTAACCGCTTGATTATCTCAATGCACAGACGTGTTAATATGCTATTGGAACGTGGTCATACCGATATTAGTTCATCAAGTAGAGAACTTGCCTTGTTACTTCTATTTGATTTAATAAATTTTGTCAAAAATATTACACATTTGCTGGTTTTGAATTTTCTAAGTACTCAGTTAATCGAACATATTCTTTTCAAAAAGATTCAGAAAACAATATACTTTTTTAAATGTATTTGGTTTTTGTGACAAAAAGATTTCTTTAACAAGAATGAGTGGGGGGTCCAAGACTTTTGACGTTGTGTGTATTGTAAGTTCTTATAAACATGCGACAGTACTCTTGATGACGACTTTTTTAATTTGGCCAAATAATACACTAATATTTATTCTTGATGTGGTTAACGAATCGTTTAAGCATTTAAGTTATTGAAATTTGCTTCTATTGAGTCTAATTTGTCCGCCAGAAAATAAGCTAAAGTGTCTTTAAGTGGGCATTTATTCAGCAAAGCATTCAAACGGTAGCAGATTTTGCATATAATATGGCCATTTTCAAGTTGTTGCGCCGGCAACTTTATTACTATTATTAGGCAAATTGACTTATTTTATGGTTCGGTATAATCTTACATAATTTTGCATTGAAAATTATTTCCGCTGAAAAGGATCTCAAAAACTACGTATTCATTCTCCGCGCTGAGCTACATTAACTCAACAAAAACAAAAAGTAAATCTAGAAATTTCTGCGTAGGGTATTAAGGTGAAATTATAGCTGAGGACAAATAATGACAAATAGTGAAATATTTTATTTATAACCATATATGTAATGCTGATATTTCACTCACAGTTGAAGTTTGAAAAAACATATTTCTGACATATCCAGATGGGAAGTGACATTTACTAGGGCGGAAAGTGATTATTTTCCACCCAGAAAAATTTCACTTTCAACCCAGGTAAATTCATCGAATAATCAAAATGTTTGTTTCAAAAATATTTTATTGTATATTAAAACATTCTCAACAAATTTTATTCACATTAATGCCCGTTTGCACCGAAGTTAATAAACATTAACATACGGATTCATCAACAAGGCGTAACGTTAGTCAGACTAGCGGAGGTTACGCGAAAAATTTACGCATCTGTTGCACTAATTTAAATAAAAGCATACTCCTATTCACTACTATGTATAATACATGCTTTATGATATGTTAACTAATCCGTAGTACTGAAAAGTACAGTTTTTGAATATAAATACTAAATATACAATGGGAAACGCAAGGAACTAGAGGCCGAAGTTACGCGATTTTTAGACAGGTCTAACTTTTGGCGCAAATATGGACGTAAATAAACAGCCTACCTAGCAACGCATGCTTCGCTACCTAGCAACGCATGTTTCGTGAATGAGCGCAAAGCTCGTTAGGCCAACTAACGCGCTTTACACGGGCGTAAACTTGTTAGTCGGACTAGCGCTACGCCCGTTTCATGAATCCGGCTGTAAAGCTTTTTCTATTGCACCATATGTTAAGATCCTCTTCAATATGAAAACAGACACTTAAATTTAAACCTTTGTTTGACAACGTCTTATGAAATTCTTTAATTCAAACAAAATTGGAGTTTGCGCAAAACAAACACAAAAATTTAAAAACGCGTAATGTACAAATGTTAATGAGTGTAATATTAAAGTAGTTGTAAAAAGTATGATGGATATTCGATTGCATAATATGTTTGTATATGATTTGGGTATTTTGGAAATTATAGACTTTGAATTTCCCAGATTTAATTATATGAGATCTGATCATTTTCATACAATGAACGAATTGAATGAAGATGATGTCTACAAACGCCGTAGACATCACACAGAAATATAACCTTATCTTCATAGTTCCATGTTTGTTATATGGAGAAACATAGAAAGAACTAAAATACCTAACATAAAGTAACAAAAGTTACTAGATTTGTGCCAATCCAATGACATACTTTGCTAATTATGGTTTATGATACGTCGGGGCGATGCTCTAAAAAAATAAACATAACTTAACTTTAAGAATAACTTTATTAAGTTGTTCCTAGTAGGTATAATTTTGGTGCAAACGGACATAATCCATGCTGAACATCCTGCGTAGAAATGGTAACATTTTTAGTAATGGAGTTTGGCATTTCGCCAGATATTTTTGTGGCAATTTCAATCTAAGAATCTGTAGACTTATTGACGTACTCTTCCGATACGGTGGAAAATTTCCATCCCCGTAATTTCTTCAACTGGAGAATATCACCACCGCTGTTTACCAATAGTGCGACTGTCGCTCTTCGGAAGCAATGTCCCGTGTATGTTTCTCAATTAGAAACACTGATTGTCATCAAAAACACATGTTTGATGACAATCTATCAAAATGCAAGTAATTTAAAGTTTGTATGTTTGACTTTTTAGTACCATATAGTAATCATTGCCAAATTTCCAACGTTTATTTATTTGTAATCTGGTTATACAGCACTCTTACTTGCATTTAAAAGATATGGTTATAAATCTCGAGAAATTCTTTTCTCCCGACAAAAATGAAACACTTTTTACTTTAGTTTCGGGAGTTTACAAAAAATTATCAGGTGAAATTTTTACTTTATAAGTACTTTGTCTTCAGTTATGCCGAAATGCTTGTTAAAAATATCATCCGAGACGTGAATCCTTTTTACGTGCTGCTCAGCGGGGTAAAGAAACTGACAATTTGCGGCCGAGACCTGAGCAACATGGAGGATTCACTAGACTTAGACAAATTGTGAAACTCTAGGAAGAAATTTTAGATTCCATCGAGGGGCACCCTGGCATTAGCACTAGAACAGTTGCAGCGCAATTTGGGATATCGCAGTTTACAGTACGAATGGTTCTTACACCAGCAGCACTTAAACCCAAACTTTACCATGAACTTCTTAGTTACGGATCAAGCAATTTGTCATAGGTAATGGTATTCACAATTTTCACATGCATTATTGAGCATTGGAAAATCCGCATGTCACTTGGCGAGCACACCTTCAACCGTGTTGTGTTGGCCTTTAATTCTGAAAAGTCAGTTAACTAGTGCTTTTTATTTACAATACTTGTGAAATAATTTACCGGTAACTGATAAAAAAGTACTGCTATAATTACCAAACGTATCGTCCTGACTTGTTTACTTCGTAGTTTTAATTCACCCTATATTTAAGAACTGTCGAATAAACATATAGTTAACAAATTTCATCCTTTACAGTATCTAACTCAAATTCCGTCGCTGTCTTCCATTCAGCCTGTCGTTGCACCGATTTCTAGAATTAAAGGGTGCAATTTAAGAGGCATTTTAATCTTAATTATCAGTTCCAATGACTTATGGGTGCCTAATTGAGTGGTCGCCGGAGTTTTGGGCCTTTATACGTCAAATTAGCGTCGTTTAACGTCATATCAGACGTCTAGACTGTAGAACATTAAACACACATTAACAGTGTGTTAGATTTTAAAAGAAAATTATACCAATTACATCATTAAAACAACATTTATCGGGTTGCGGTGGATGAATGGCTTGGCTTCGGCTGCGTCGGCTGTCAATAAGGCCTTCGTGTGCGGATACGCAGAAAATAAATCAAGCGCTAAGTAGTTCTCATGATACTAAAACTCATTTATAATATCCAAGGGCAATATATTCATGCTCATGCGGTATATACTTCTTGAGAATCCATCCTCACCGCCAGACTGCAAAATATTCTTCGTTGCACTCCTTTTAGGTTAAAAATTGGTTTCTGAGACTTCGCCATGTTTCTTCGGTCATTTGTTGGAAGTTTATGTACCCAAAAGGAAACAGATTTATATGAAAATTACAAAATCTTATTTCTAAATGATGATTGGGATACCTAGAGAAGCAAATATTGGACAAAGACAAAAAAGCCTGTATAACTTGGTCTATTATCTTTGAATTTACAAAAATCGTTTAGTCTTAAAATTATAAAGAATTTAAGTTAAAAAATAGTAAATATTTTATTAAAGCAACTTTTAGATCAGAACGTTCTGAACCTCAACCAACTGCAACTTGTCTCTGTCATTTACTACATCTGCCACTTTGTCAAGCGAGTGACCAAACAAGCTTTTCCACAATTATATTTACAAATTCAGTTATGCTTATCTAAAATTTCAATGCTTACGTGAAGAGTAATGTTTAAATCAATGTTGTTAGCTAGGGTTAGTGTTATATACGTGTAATTTTTTCTAACAAAATAGATGTGATAAAATTTTAAAGAAGGCTGACTATTCAACTTAAAATATTCAACCAATAAGAACACTTTGTTAAAATAGTATGTACATTATAGTTGTGTTTTTTTTGTATTAGTATTACAATATCATGTACGAAGTATAACAAATATTATTATGATTTTGCTACCTTGAGTCGACGTTTCCTACAATAGAGCATCTTCAAGTTGAATAGGTACACTTTTTCTACCATTTGTTCTACTAAAGATAATTAACTAATTTTTATTTTTTTTATAAAATCAGAAAAAAAATTCCTATTATTTCATTACCACCTTAATTCTCTAAATAATATACAGTGTGTCCTTAATATAGAATATACTCTGCAAATATATTTAAAAAGTAATGATACAACTACAATAAAATGCTGTGTTCCGAAATTCACAAATTAAGGTACAATTAAGATTAGGCAAATGGCCCTTTAACTTTGAATAAAATTGAGTGGTATGGTATTAGAGGACTATGACACGACTTATTGAAGGATTTTTTAACAAACAGAAAACAATTTATTCAGATTTTTGGTGTTCCACAATTTTTGGTATAATATCAACCCATAGCAACCACCTGTAACAATTGGTGTTCCACAAGGGAGTGTACTAGGTCCTCTGTTATTTTTATTGTTATTTACTACAATCCATATTAACAAACAGATATGACAACATTGACAAATGTCAATCTTAAAAATATATAATCATATTTTTAAATGAATTGTCTTGTAATGGATCAAGAAAAAACTTATATATTACGATTTTATCCTCTACGTTGAATTATACTAGTACAGTCTACAGTCTTTAGCATCAAGCAGGTTACTAGTGTTAAGCTTTTAGGATTAGGATTAGATAGACATGAAATTGTCGATTCATGTTGATTATGTGTGCCAAAAATGGTAGTATATGCTTTGCTTTTAGGAGGTTGCCACTCAAATTTGAAATCTAAAATTCGCTATGAAATAATTTTTTGGGGAACTCAACAGTTTCCAATAGAATATTTATCTTACAAAAACAAGTTGTAAGGAATATGTGTGGATTGAAGCATTATGAATCCGTGCAGATCTACTTATGTGTCAAAAAAATATATCTATTAATGTTGCCTTGTTTGTATGTGCTTGAAAGTTGTCAAACAAAATGTCCCCAGTTTTCAAAATGAATTTGATTATTTTAAACAATTAATAATTATGGTAATAACTTTGATCATGATATTAAGTATTTCGTGTATATTTATCTTACTTCCATTATGTTCTCGTTAGTTTGTATCTTGGACATGTCCTATATCTGATGTTGTAATATTTTGTACTAATAAAATAGAAATAAATTATACACGCTATAAACAAACAACAAAATTCTTATGGTTGCAAGCTACTCCAAATAAATTGTATTACAGTTATCTATTTTGAATTTGTTCTCAAAATGTTACCTCATCTATAACGCATTGGCATTATCGAAGGTTATGACGTTATGATTCAGAAATACAAGCTCGTCCACTACGGCATATCTCGGTAGGATCCCTCAACATCTTCTAAGCATCGCGTTCGATCCAACGAAAAAAAGGCCAGCATCTCGGCGGACATTTTCGTCTTACAGTCGCTTTATCTGGCGATGATCAGCGGGTGATTGTTTTATTGTGCAGCAGAACAAGTTAAATCCAACGTCCGTCGTTATCCGTCAACCGGCCGGCAAAGAGAGCTGCCGTCGTCTGTTACTTGGCCAGAAGGGCCAAAGAACCGCGATTTAGAGCACGCGATATGGCAGCGGTATCTCCAGAGACTGCTCCTAATCACAAGCTTTGGCCATGCATCAATTTCTATCGGCGCTCTTTACAATTTAGCTACCGACCTGGACTGATGGTCCCGAGATGATTGGAATGTCTCGGGCGGAACCCGAGTAACTTTTCTTTAACGTAATACTATACAAAGACAAAACGGATAACATTTTCTTGTTATGCTGTGTCGCCATACCATTGCAGAATAACCAGGATACAATAACCATTTCTGTGCACATACTTACCTCTAATCCGATATAGACATACCAGAAAAGCATATAATAGGCATTTTTTCTTTGGCAATACACTGAGAAAGCTTTCCAAGTAAACTATGTTGCTGAAAAACAAATAATTATCGTAAATATTGTTTTTATCTGGTGGGGCTTCAAATATTACCACAGAGTAACACTTCTACACGTGTATACCACTGATTAACGATTACGTTACTTGTGGTCAGTAAAATATTTATTATTATTATTATTTTTATTATTATTATCATTATTATTATTATTATTATTATTATTATTATTATTATTATTATTATTATTATCATTATCATTATCATTATCATTATCATTATCATTATCATTATCATTATCATTATCATTATCATTATCATTATCATTATCATTATCATTATCATTATCATTATCATTATCATTATCATTATCATTATCATTATCATTATCATTATCATTATCATTATCATTATCATTATCATTATCATTATCTTTATCGTTATCGTTATCGTTATCGTTATCGTATGAATAAATATGATTTGACAGCATAACATTTATCCTAGTTATTAGTCATATTAATGAGTTTGTTGTACAGTGCGTTTCAATAACTTTGATAACATTTTGATCAGCTGTAACTTTTCTGTTTTTAAAGATATCGGAATGAAACAAAAACCATATTACATAGTAGACTAGCAAGTTTTTTCTTATTTGAAAAAAAAAACAAAAGACCAATGATTTTGAGAGATCTTAACCTAACTTATATTTTTTTAAATGGAACGCCCTGTATATTATTGGATATTTGGATTCTACTCAAAATTCCAAGCATCTTTTATAAAGCATATCCTATACCTATCTTCAACTGTTTCTGAGAAATAGTTTTACAAACATGTCAAATTATCATAAAAATTGCTCTACTTGTATGCCATTTTCCTCAACAGAACAAAATACTAAGGCTCGATTGTTACCAGCACGGCTCAAGCAATGCCGAACTTCAGCTTTAGCTCAGTGCAAAGTGTGTCATGAACAAGTAGAGCAATTTTTATGATAATTTGACATGTTTGTAAAACTATTTCTCAGAAACAGTTGAAGATAGGTATAGGATATGCTTTGTAAAATATGCTTGGAATTTTGAGTAGAATCCAAATATCCAATAATATACAGGGCGTTCCATTTAAAAAAATATAAGTTAGGTTAAGATCTCTCAAAATCATTGGTCTTTTGTTTTTTTTTTTCTAATAAGAAAAAACTTGGTAGTCCACTATGTAATATGGTTTTTGTTTCATTCCGATATCTTTAAAAACAGAAAAGTTACAGCTGATCAAAATGTTATCAAAGTTATTGAAACGCACTGTACAATCCGGTAAGAACTGAAAGTGATAATCAGTATCGTTATAGGAAGTTTGTCAAATGATTCAAAATATTTATTAAATAGTTAAATTTTAGCGAGTTGAGTTGTAATCAGTTTTTAAATTTGTTATTTTCACATCTCATATATAGTTCGTTCTATAAAGTATTACGTTTTTATATTTTTATTTTAAAATAAACTATTATGTAATTATTCTATATATCTGCAAAAAATTGTTGAAAGAAACTTCTGGATTCTAAACTATAATGTAGTAGATTCAATTTTTTCCAAAAAAATCATATTTTGAAAGAAAATATAACTAATAACAAGTGTCGTTTTGGCATGTGATATGTATATAAAAATATGTTTAATCACCATTATGCAATTATGCTTACTTTTTGGAATGTTGGCTAATTATCGTTTTTATTTATGTAATGAGCTAACTTACAAGTTAAGGGGTACTACTGTAGCAATATGGTCAATTTGCGTAACAGTCAACTAACCTTTAATGTACAGTTCACCCTAATGTGTCCCTAATGTATCAGGAATATTTAATTAAATGATTTAATAAATAGCAACACAGTCCAAGTACTCCAGCAAAAAATTTTAGTCATTGATGGTAGCCCAGTTAGATGGCCTGTTCACTTGTGACTTTGTGGTTTCAGAAAACTTGATTTAGCTGCTACAATTGAATTGTTTATCTGTTCTCTTTTTTTGCCGGCACAAGTATTTTTATCTACCACTAACAAATTTTTTTCTCAATGTATGAAGTACTGCGAGTTTTATTTCAATGTGAAAAAGTCTAAAATATAATATTAAAATAATACATTTTTTATTAATTACGTATTGGTGTACACTCTTATAAGGAAAAACTATTTAGTGGCAGGTAAGTATTAATATGCGTATCTCATGTATTAATAACCGGTGTTGGAGACATATATTGCAACTTCTGTATCGGATATGGAAATAATTGCTGTACTAATTAATTATATCGTTGGCTATTGCTGGCATCTGAAGTAGCGAAATGAAAACGAGCCAACGGAGGGACATAAACCGAGAAACATTTCAACCGACAATCTACGACTAAAACGTGGTCGTTAAGAAAATATGCACTGCAAAGCAGAAAAAAGCCGACGTCTCAGATGACATACGCATTGTAAGGAATTGTTTGAGAAGTCGATGGATAATGATGCAAATATGATGTTAATATTATTATGCTGATAGGTGAAGTACATATATTAAGAATTCAAACACTTTTATCAATGAAGGCTGAGACAATTTTGCCTCTAAGTAGTTGAGATATGGTTGGGATCATCAAATAATTAATAAATCATTTAATAGAGTACACCACACTGTTACTGTTGTACCAATATTAATATGTAGTTGATGTTCCAGTGCCATCTTTGGGTAGGTGTTTTTCGCGAAAAGAAAATTAGTTCTAAGTAAGTGGCGAAGAGATACGCCACCTAATGTCAAATTTCAAACTACTTTCTATGACAATCGTCTCAGAATGTCTAGTCGTATTTATTTATTTTTATAGATATTTATCAATTATTTCTCTTTTTCATAGTTAAGTTTCTTCAATTAATTAAATGTTTTTTTACAAAAATCAAAAGAAACGCTGTGAAACATTGTCATCGAGACTAGTTCAAGTTTTCGCCACATGGCGCTATTTTCTCCCAATTGAGATCGTTATTTTTCTATCATTGATTTCAATAGATTAGCCGTTTTCCTTTTACCAGCAATCTTGATTAATCTTACTAAGCATTAAGAACATAAGCATAACTCAGATTAGCTAAGATTTCTTTATAAAAGGAAAACGGCTATTGACTAGATTATTATGTGAGTATTTTAAACAGTTTGTGAGTAATCAAGACGTCAACTGAAAGTAATTTCGTTATACACCGTTGGCAACTTTGTTCCCATGTTTGTTTTAATTTCTGATCGGCCCTCACTGTTGAAATGCATCTGGTACTTGTATAGTTATATCTATTTATATAGATACAGTTCATTTTTATCTAGGGCTGACATCTCGTACAGTATATGGACAGAGGCACATAAACTGGGAAACGTCTGGTCTTGAGCAGGCGATCCGCGGCCGAAGGCACAATAATTCAGCAGGACGTCGTCGCTGCTGAAAAAATGCGGGCTGGCGGCTAGAAAAAGCCCGTGAAAAAGTCCGCATCCGAGCCAATAAATAACAAAGTGTCCATATTCGTCGCAGCGCATAGTATGTGAAATCAGGGAGTTGACCAGCTGCAAAGATGCCTATAAAAAGTGGCTGGTATTCGGATAAGATATTTTTTAAACATATGTTTGAGTCGGAATTTCGGTGGAGGCATCCAAAAGACCTGCCTGCCCATTGTACCCGCACAGACGGATAAATTATGTTCGACGGCCGCGTATGACAGTGGCTGTGTTCTTCGACTGGGGTTTTTTAAAAAAGGACAGCGCTTCTTTAAATATAAATAACTGTTCCTAAGACAGCACCTGAATATTCATACGGCCGCCAGTCTCAGCCTCCGTATTTATTAATACTCAACCCGTGCGTCGGTTTCTTATTGCTTTAATTACTTATTTGCTCGGACAAAACGAAATCATTAACGCTAACGTTCGATGCCAGCACGTACTACCGCGCTCGCATTACGATCTGTCTCTCCGCGGAATAATATGGGAATGGCTTTTCTTACCGTGGAACCGGGCCTGCCTCGGGATTTTCCCATAATGTCGCATTAGTTTCCTTATTGGGACAAATCAGACTACATACAAAAGGAATATTGCGAAATAACAATTAAATTAGGTTGGCAGCAATCCACGGGAAGAAATCTCACAGGAGATGTGATGTAACATTCAGATTATACTATAGAATAAGGTATACAGAAACGCGACTCAACTTTCCCGCCAATATCAAGCCGCCATGACACCACGATAATGTCATTTTTGTAACGTGAAACCACCCTTTATATGGTTTAATAAAGATAGATAGAGATCCTCCCGTGTGGAAGGTGACAAGACTTTGCCCTGTTTTGAAAAGTGGTAACCCTTCTAACATCAAGAACTATATATCGACCTATAGCCATTTTGTCAAATTTTGCTAAAATTTTTGAAACGCAATGCATTATATGCATACAGATTTGGAAAGTGAGGATCTTGCTGGTGAATTGTATTTTGCCGCTTGCGTGTATTTGCGTCATGCTACACGCATACTTCGACCACAGCGTGTTTGCATCAAGCAGTGTTGCCAGGTGGGAAAAATTCAGTGCATGAGAATAATTTCAAAGAAGCATGAGGTTTGAAGAAAAAAGCATGAGATGGCTTAATTTATCAAAAAACACCTCTTGACACAGCTTAATTTTTAATTACTTTTGTAATGCCATTTTTATTTCATTAAAAAGCATTATGTTCTGCTATTTTATCATAATATTACATTGTAAGTAAGTAGTTACAGGTACTTACTTAAAAGTTATTAACCACGTAACCTTTCTAATTTATTTTATTGTTAGGCCGGGCGAACTTTGAGGCGCAGTTGACGTAACGCAGGGTGACTCACGGGTCGTAAAATCTGTTGTTTCCAGAAAATTTAGGTACCCTTAAGGAATAGAGTTAAGAATCACTGCAATACAGCGTGAATACAGCACACACACCGCATATCCGTAGACTGTCATACCCGTTTATGTATTCATTGCTAATTATTAAGCGAGCAGTCTACAATAAAGGACATTTCAAGTACCCAAATATTGTAGATACCTACCTCTATCTATTCAATTTTACCCTTGAGCATGAGATTTTGTAATCAAAATATGAGAGCATGAGATTTCCTCGGAAAGCATGAGATCTGACAACACTGGCATCAGTTAACCGGACAGTTAGATTTGCAATGGCGAATTGGCGTTGGCGTTACGGAACCGATTACCATAGTAGTGGGGAATGCTAGACCAATGCACGTGTCCGCCCCTCTTAAAGTTCGTACCTTCCCTGGAATGAAGCGGCAATTTCTACTTTCTCTGTAAAGATCCGCAATTTCCGAATCTGTATATCTATAACAATGTCAGTACCTGTATTTCTTCTAATCAACATGGATTCATTGCACGTCGTTGTACTGTAACTAAATTAGTTGAATTTACTCTGTCTCAAATCATATTGATAGTAAAAGACAAGATAAATCACTTTGATAAATCGCCTTTGCTGCTTTTAACAAAATCTTATCTTGAGCGTCGTGAGTTGTATGTGTCATATAATGGATGACGTTCTAATATTTTCATAACTCCTTCACGGGTACCACAAGGGTCTAACTTGGAACAACTCCTGTTTATTCTTTATATAAAGATTTATCGTCAACTTTGCAATTTAATCACCGTATTTTCGCAGATGATCTAAAGCTTTTTCGTAACATTAGCTGTTACGATTATTGTCAAGCATTGCAAGAACTTTTAAATACAATACAGGTGTGGTGTACAGAAAATATGGTTTCTATAAATATTGATGAATGTAAAGTTTGCTCTTTTAGTTTTAAAAAATATATAATTTCACTTGATTATAATCTAGATTTAAAGCCATTGATACGCAGCAGTGATATTAAAGGCTTAGGGGTAATATTTGATACTAAACGTTCATTTTCAGAACATATAACAGAATATCCAGTATCACCTTTTAAGCTTTGGGCTTTATTGTCCGTAACTCTACATCTTTTAACAATATTAGTGCTCTGAAATATTCATACTTTTCCTGAGTCCGTTCCAGATTATGCTGGATATGACCCCGTGCTATCTATCAAGTTAACATTAATCATCTTGAAGGTGTTCAATGTCGCTTTTTAAAATTGAGGGATATCGGGTTGATAATATTTATCCCGCTAGAAGATTTGATCATAGCCTCCTATTACTGAAATTCGATATCAAATCGTTGAAAACCTTCAAGGGCGATGAACACAGATCTGGAAGAGTGTAATAACACTGTTATATTACAATAACAACACGGAGTAGTAACATTATATTCTGATATCAATAAACGCGAAATATTGTTACAAGAAAGCAACATAATTACTTGCAAGAAAGGAGCTTAGTGGATCATAATCTTAAAAGAAACCGGTGGATTTTGATGGCTAGATGATTCAGAGAAAACAGATGAAAGGAACAACGTTTGGGTTTTTGCCCTTCATCAGCGCAGTGCAGCTTAAAAACAAGGTACACCCATATACAATACGTTGCTATTGTCGTATAAATGTTTGTCTTTAAATGACTCCACTGAAATAGTTTGTAACTAAATGAATTTGAATTTGTATTATAATAGTAGCAATAAAAATGTAGTAGTAGTAATTAAATCATACTGCACTTCACTTGTTGTTTCTTCATGCGAATTCATGTTATGACTTTTAAGCATTAAATTAAAAAATAGATTCTTTGAAATATACAGTGTTACTATTATCATCCAAATTTATAATCAAAGTCGTAAGTACATACATATTTATATACCTAATTAATTGCAGACTTATTTTTCGATGCACTTTAAATCACTTCTCCTATACATAAAATATATACGCCGAAACCTATAATATATTTACGTAAACAAGATCGTAACTCAGATAATGGATTATTTACTTTTGAATAATGAGGTATATTTTAGAATATTTTAAGGATATTAGCAATTCATATGAATTTGCTGATGGATATTGTTTGTAGTATATCAATTACCGATCGGGTCTCTTAAGCTTTACACGCCATTTCAACAGATAGTTCAACTTCTTTGACATATGGACGTGCTGTGCACCGGAAGTGCCGAAATATTGAAATTTCAACGTTAACTATTTTGCTACATGAATATTTATCTCGCAATTGGACCGTCACTGTATTTTTATTAAGAGCATTTCTCGACGTATTAGCAAAAGTGACACTTATATGCAAACTAGTCTGTGTAGTGAGACCAAATTTGAATAAAACGAAAATATTGGAAATTTGATACATTCCCATTATATTATCGTGACTTTAATAGCTTTTAGTAACTATACTACTAAAGTGCACATCCCTAGCATCAGCCGCATAGAAGCATGGTATGCGACCAATTACAGAGACGTCTACGGTACGTCTCGGAAGACCACCATTATCTGAGGAACGGTTTCGACCGTAGCAGTAATAGTATAATACCAACAATAGGAGCCGAAATCAATATATGGGCGAGCCCAGTGATAAAGTAGCGGGTCTGTCCCCACAGAGCCTAGCCCGAGAACAACAAGAGCAGGTCAAAGAATCCCGGCTAATGACAGGGACGTGCACTTTAATTCTGTTTCTGGGAGCGACCAGTTACCGAAGTTACGGCATAACAACCCCCCAATCACTATATGTATCAAATGATAGCATCAACAAAAATAAAACAAGTTATAGTAACCATAACCAGCTGCATGACATGTTAATTTACGGCAAATCTAGGCAAAACTCTCTAGCTACGAGACGTTTGAACAGCAAAAGCTTCTTGCTAGAAACATCAACGTCATTTAACGCACTTGTACCTAACAATTGTTCTGTGTTGTGAAAAGAACTATAAGAAAACCATTCACAGTAAGTACCTATGTTTATATGTACATATTTGTAATTATTATGTATAAATACACAACAATCCTAAGATAGTATATAGAGCAACATTGTCACATATTCAAGACCTGTTTGCAGTCATAATTCTGTTACCTCTCAGGAAAAAAATTGACAAGTCATATAATAATATGTTTTGTATAGTACAACTTATCATATGGCAAAATTAATGTAATCATATTCCGGACACTCTGTATCTTAATTTGGATATCGAAGGAATTATCTAGGGACTCCATTCTTTCCATTTCTGCCAATTTGAGGTTATTCACAGCGAAAGAATCGCTGGGAATTCGTGACTCCCCCGAAACTACTAGTTTACTAGATGATGCTATTAATTCCAATTCTATCGACGATTGGGATAAAAAAATCTTCCCACACGCGGTTCCCCACCGACCCTATTGCGTCTAAGGAATGCAAATAATGGGCCACGTCCCGGCCGAATTCCTCTGGCCCGGCAATTACGAGTCGCTGTCAGGGCGTCACCTGGGGCTCCCGTTCACCTCCGCCGGTGGACCGTACGGACAGACGGACGGAGAGGCCACTTTGGCCGGCATGTGCGATCTCTCGCGATACGTGCGTGGGTCTACATTATAATTTACCGGCCATCTCGTATAATAACTGCATAATTACTGGATGTGCATCGCCTGACTCCGGTAGCCGGATGCTTTTGGCTTGGAGACCCTTATCGCTGATCGCCGGTAATCGCTGAGACCCGCGACCTAATTCTGCCACGGCATTATAGAAAAGTGTCTCAAATTGAGATCGCAAGATGTAAATCCGTGAGAATCCAGATTTACAAAACGGCGATGCCATTGAGTAAAATTAGTTGGATTCATACTCTGAGTAGGCAATACCTCATATATTAGAACTAGGTGATTCTAATGTTTCTTAATATTTTTCATAAAGAGAGAGATATATTGGCTTCGGGGATGCTGCCTTATCAGAAGTTACCTCGTAGGACGTCGGCAAAGGGTTAAATTAAATAATTGTCAATTTTCTGAATTACGACCAACATTAAATGGGATACCACAGGGCCAACATTATTTTCTATATACACTTTTGATTTAACTTCTTCAATCAATTACTGTCAATTACATCTTTATGCAGATGACGTCCAATTATATAAGTCAGTCACGGTGAATCAGGCTGGGGTTGTATTGTCTCAAATAAATAAAGACCTTTTAAGTTTTAATAATTGGTGCAGTGATAATGGTCTTAGGTTAATCCTAATAAAACAGTAGCATTATGTATAGGTAATAAACAGCAAAGACAATTTATATGTGATAACTATAACATCATCGTTAATAATACATGCATTAGTTGGGTAAAATCTGCAAAAAATCTCGGTCTCATTGTGGATGATTGTTTGGATTTCAGTGATCATGTTAACCAGGTAACCAAAAGATCATTTTTCGGCTTAAATCAATGTATCACTTGCGTGATCAACTTGACGAATACACTAAATTAAAATTAATTAAAGCTCTAATTTATCCTCATGTTGATTACTGCAGCCAAATTTACTTTCACTTTCTTCCAAATTACAATCAATCCAAAATTCAAAGAATTCAGAATGCCTGCATGCGATTTGTCTGTTGTTTGACACGAAGGGAACACATAACACCACATTTAATTAGATTGAATGAGCCACGATTGAAATTTAGAGTGGAATATTTATACGTACTGTTACTATATAAAGTATGTAAGTATAAAACTCCCTCATATTTGCATAATTTGTTAATTAAGCGATCTGATGTACACAATGTTTTTGTCAGAAATGATCTTTTTACGATTCCTCAACATGTAACATCGAAATTTGAGGGATCATATTCGTATATGGCTCCTAACTTATTAAATAAATATCTTCATATATTACATTTACCACTCAATGTGTTTGAAAGGGAATTGAAGGGCCTGTTGTTTGCGTCTAATTAATAAAACCGTTTATTTTACTAATTTATTGTTCTACATTCTGTATGTATTATGCATTAGTTTTACATATATTTTTTTATATATATACCTTTTTATGTGTTTTTTTAATTTTTTTTAATTTTTAATTTTTTTTTCTCATATTTTTAGATGTACACTTTCTATATTTTATGTATCATAGGTGGAGTGGAAGAGTGGCGCAAGCCAAATCTCCTACCTTTTGTGTAATTATTTTCTCTTATGTAATCTTTACACAATAAATCATTTCTATTCTATTCTATTATATTCTATAAAATTGCTTTATTAACAAACTATGACAAAGAATGGAAAACATCTATTAAATATCATTTTATTTTGATAATTTTTTGCATATTTACGTCTATCGGTGAATGTAAAAAATGATTAAATTTTCAGAATTATCTGTTATATTGTTTTGGAATGTGCGTAATAGTAGTACTACTTTAAAAATTGTTATTCTCTCTGGCCCTGTTGTGAAGCTTGTTGCAAACGACATTGTACAGCCTATTATGCCTAGAGCATGTAAATTTGGACAGATTTTCCAGTTTAATGATTTTGAGAGGACGGATTCTACAGTTGCGCGAAGCAGGTTCATCGATGAGAAAAATTTCTAGAAGGACTAACAGGTCCTTACGTACCACAGTACGGTATTACCAGGCGTGGACATTGGAAGGCTGTTGATACACAGCGAGAGACATCGAACGTAGAGGAACCACAGAGCGTTAAGGTTGCTGACTGCAACTTTTATATCTCAGAGACCGATTTAGCAGCAGCTGGACTACTATAAACCAGTGGTTGGAAGAACATGGCGAATAGTCGGTATGCGTTCATTATATCGTCAAATACGAAGTTTTGGCCTCTTGTCTTACCATCCCCATTGGCTGCTCTCCTCAGTCGTCAACAGCTATCCACTTACAGTAGAGTAGAGAGAGGATTCAGTAGGACCAAGACTGGAATCAGGTGTTTTTTTAGTGTCGAATCCCGTTTCTGCCAGCGGATGCATGGTGGTCGTGCGACGCGGTCCACAATTTGACAAAGAGCGTCATGTCCGTCACACAGTAGGCGATATGGTATGAGGTGCTATTGCGTATGGTGACTGATCACCACTAGTTTTCATTAGAAGCTATATGACAGTCGGATACTGTATCCAGGAAATTGTGAAGCCATAAGTCATTCCATATCTTCACATCATCCAATACGCCATGTTGCAGCAAAACAGTGCTAGACGTTATGTTGCTAAACAAACAATGACTTTTATGGATCAACATCAGATCAACCGTTTACCCTGGCCATCAAGATCGCCGGAACTGTCACCTACTGAACATATCTGGAACATGATTGGTCGCAGACTGTTGTATTTACAATACCCCACAGGCTTTAGCAGCTCCTACTTATGAAATTTAGATGGCTTGGAATGATACCGCAAGAACTTATCGACAACCTTATTGGATCTGAGCCCAGATGTATCAGTTGCATGCAGTGTATTAGGAATCGTGAGTTCTCACACTATATTGAACCAATTTTGCAGTAAGTTCTCTGATCTTGCTGAAGATGTAACCTAGTAAGCAGCCCTGAAAGAATTTAAAACCTAAGGTTTATTATAAACATTAATAATACACTTTTAAAATTAGAAATTTGTATACCAAAAGTAGATGTGATGGAGTTCATTAAATCCATATGTGACTCTATGATCTTCTTGGCTAAATAATGTTTCTCTAAATTTTCAACATAGCCTTCTGCCATAGAAGAAGATTTCCAGCCCCCATGGCGCTTTAACATCTGAATATCTGCAATTAGAATGGAGTACCTTCTAAAATAATGTGCAGTGTACTCTTTGGCATTCTTCAATCCAAGCTTTGTTGCAATCATCTTTGGAATGCTTTCAAAAGTATTAACTCCGATTGGCTGGAGGTGCTTTTATGCAGAATATAAAAAAGCGCCTGTGAATAGCAATAGGAAGATCATAATATTTTCAAAAAATATTTGAATAGTTGCTACCTGCCAGATTTTCTTCTGTTATAACAAATTCTTGGACAATTTTTGTTTTTGTGCATGGAATCACAATTATTATATAGAAGTCATTATAATATGATCCAACATTAGCTTCGTTAATTCTTCGCGACGGCAGGCCCAAAAAATGCTGATTATCATAGCAATTATTATGGGCAAATATGTTCATCATCTAAAGTACGAAAATGGCTCGCCTTTTAACCCTGTGAACTTCTTTTCAAATATGTGATTAATTAGGAAAATCTGTTTATTACTTTTAACTGAAGTCATAGTTCTAAAACTGAGTAGTGACTTCATAGTGTACATCAGATACCTCTTTTAAGTTGTTACCTTAGCACTAATCTTCAAACTTTTGGTACCCCAACTCATACCGCGCCTTGAATTTTGTCGGAACTAGACTTGAGATCGCTCCGTTTGCCCCTGTCTCTATATCAGACGTAAACTTCCATCAGAATCGCTCATTTTGAAAAGCACTTTTTATATTTATGGGTTTATTTGGCAACGTTTTGACAGTAACCATGCGAAAGATAAAATAAGAAAATTTGATCCGTAAACTTAGCAGCAGGTACTTTTTTCTGTTCCTTTTTGCCAAATATATATTTTTGAGTGTTATTAAATGAATGTAGATTACATTTTGTACAATATTCTTGTAAATTCATATTACTACATTCGATGATTTATCAAACTGGGCTGACACCTCGTTTGATAATGATAACTTTAACACCTCGTGTTGTAATATGAACTTTTACAACACTTAGGTATATTGTAAATAATTATTATAGACTTAGCTAAAAAAAGTCAGCAAAGTCAGTTTCTTCTGTGCATTTTCTCTGGCAAACACATAAAGTGGTGCTAAAATAATACCAATTTTATGCATTACTTAGCCGTCTCATAGTTGTATCTGACTTCATATAAAATCCTAGACTAGCTCAAATCAGATCGAGTGGAGTCACTACATACAACTTACAAGCACATCCGGCGCGTGGCCCTCCCAAACCTCTGTCATTCACTAATCGATCAGCACTTTGATTAATGGAATCATAGGCAGTCATCTAGCAAACAATAAATGAACGCGGCTTTACTCAGATGATCCCGCTTTATCTCCCGAGCTCTCCGTCTCGCGGTCAATGGAAAACCAAAGTCATCCTGGTCGAGAGAGCAACTAAAGTGCTCTTAAGCCGGCTTGTTTATCGGGAATGTTATGTGTTGGATGACTTTGTGAAATGGGGAAATCCGGATCGTTCTTTTTCGAAGGCGATATTTTTAAATTTAGACAAATGGATGGAAGGATCACGGAAATGTTCTTTAGAATAAGGATAGAGATTTTCTGGTCCATTGGTGACCGGATGACCAGTATATGGGGATTGAGAGAGAGGTGGAGATTTTATGATGTTTATTTATTTCTTCATCTTTGACCTAGTTTCGTTACTCTCTTGTTGTCGAATCTCTTTGCTAGAACTAGAATAAACTGTAAAGTTAACCATTTTCCAAATTATCAATAAAACAAATAAAAAACTGACAAATTTGTGTTAATTTTTTTAAATTCAGATTACACTAAATACTCTTTACATAATTAATTTAGTCATAATCGTCATTCAAAACTATCAGAACTCAAAAAGTTCAATTTCAATAATTTTTTCAATGTATTTTTTCTCTGTAACAGTTTTGTATCACCATCTTCTTAAACTTAGAAATTGGATAAAATACATCCTTAAAAATAAATCTATAATGTTCAAATTTGGAGTCCAAGGTGGCCAAAGACTAGATTTGTACCTTTCCTTCAGTCTGTGGCCAAAAATAACGTATTACTAATGGAAATAGTACTATGTTGAAAATTAAGTTTTTTCTATCATTCAATTACATTTTTTGTCCAAATGGTGTAACTGTATAAATGCTTTTGTGTTTAGTTAAAACTTTTATTTTTGCGTATTTCAAAGGAAAATGAAGTTAGCAGCAATACCGTTTTGTAAGAATAATTGACATTGGTTATAAAACCTTAGCTATACTCGCGGCAAGAATTGTGACGATTTACGTCATACAAACAAATGAATAATTCATTATATTTTCTGGGGTAATACCATTAGAGCCAAGAGTTAGCCGGATATTGTTTATGTTTCTTTTCGAGCACTTACTGTCGTGGCAATTTAACGACAGCTGTTGCGACTTTGTCGCAATTTCTATTAAAAAAAATACGTCATACTATTTCTTATGAACATTCCTCTACTTTACTAGGTTCGTTCTAAAGCTGAAAAATGTTTATATATCATTTGCCTCCAGCTCGACTAACATGTAGTTTTTAACAATTATGGTGATTGAAAATCTGGTTGATGTTATACGTCGCATAATATTTATATAGAATATAGTAGGTATAAGTATTATAAGTTAAGTATGATTATTGTAAGTTTTTAAAATGTTGTAAAATATCTTCTCTGTATTTATTTGTTTGTGTTTTAGTTCTAACTTTTAAGACTAATTTTAATAATTAGTTTATAATGTATTTCCTGAAGATGGGGTAACCCGAAACGATCGTAAAAAAAATATACCTATATTTGAGGAAAATTTATTTTGTTGACCAATGTCTCAGTAAATCTACTCAGTAATAATTAATTATATGTTTTTTTATATTTTTAGGTATTAATAATATTGTGTGAAACTAACTACTCAGTGGACTAAAGCCTCAACCAGCGTTGAATTACACCCACAATATCTACCCATATATTCCTTATTATTAGCTTTTGTAACATTTTTTACTGTATTAGAAAGGTATTTTAAGCTAATATAAATCAAATCTCCTACAATTCCTATCAATGAAGTCATATGTATCTTCTCTGAAGTCAGATCTCATCTATTGTGGTTGAATTGTCGTGTTCCCACTGCCAAAAGTGAAGTTAGATATTTATAGAGGGTTTTCATTAAAGCAGGTTAGTAAATTTAGATTAATTTCTTTATATAATTATTGAATAGAGCTTTGTCTGTGGAATTATTCATTAGCATATCTAGATGTTTGGTATCAGAGAACATACATATGACTTCATTGATAGGAATTGTAGGAGATTTGATTTATATTAGCTTAAAATACCTTTCTAATACAGTAAAAAAAATAATTATATGGTCAGAAAATTTGTGGTACATTTAAGACCTGATTTCAGTGAAAAGACAGAAAAAGCATCGAATGATTTTAAAGATAAGCGCCTAGCCCTGAAAGCATCAATCTCGAACAATGATACCCAAAATCATCGAGATGCCCCACATCTCTCCTCTGTATTTGGGAATCGAGGACTCGGCACCCTCCCCCAGCTCCATTAATCAACGGTCGATCGATCGGTGAATGACAGAGTTCCTCGGGCGGGCCCACGCGGCGGTGACTTGCAGAAGAGACCTCCAGCACCTCGGCGGGGCCGGGCTCCAGACTACAATGCGCGGCACACCCGAGGACCCTGCCTAACCTCCTCCGAGGTGTCATTACCCGGGGCTGCAACGCGGCCCACGCGCACCACCGCCGCTATTGTCTGCCTGCGTGTTTGTTTTATTGTTGCTGTAGCGCTCTTAATGCGTGCTCACCTCTCCCCGGGAAGGCCTCGCGATTCGCGAGCGGCGTGGGACGGTTTCTGGGAAGAAGACGGAATCGGAGCATACAGCCACCTGAGAGCGGCGCCCTGGCGATGATCAGGCCGCAGCTGCTCGATTTTTAGTAAACAGAGAATCATCCGATAACACTAAAGTCAAATAAGTAGACGCAATTCTACTGTATTAGAAAGCTATTTTAAGCTAATAGGTATAAATCAAATCTCCTATGATTCCTATCAATGAAATCATATGTATGCTCTCTGATATCAAACATCTAGGTATACAATATTAAGTTAAAAATTGTAATTTTAATGTGTAATTTTCAATGTCTTTTGTTTTAATATATTGTAATTTTATATTAGTTATGTAACACATTTACATTTCTAGAGCCCTGAGGATGGCTTAAATATAAGCCGAAACGTTGGCAATTTGTAAAAAATTGGTTTTTCTACTGAAATTGACCTATTATCAGACTAAAAAACAACATCACTATTAAAAATATAACTAGAAATAACACAATATACAAACTATTTAGCGATTTGTAACCAACTCTTTAATTTTAGTTGAATAACTTTTAAAAGGCCAACAAAACAAATCGCAATTATTACTTAATAGCATTGTAGGTACACATCTTAAAATACACAGAGGACTTAGTAAGTAGGCACATTGGTTCGACTTGTATGACAATAATAATAATAATATCTCTACCCTCATTCTAATCACGAGGATTAGCCCAGAAGTCGAAGACTTGTGCGAGAGAGGGCATATTATTATTAAGCAGGTCGCATTTGCGCCCAGGAACGACTTACGTTGGTAGGCCCTAACCACCATTCACTGCAGGAATGAGGGAAACCTGGAAAACCACATTAATTAGGGGGGTAGTCAAACGTCAACCGGTATCAATCTTTCACATTGACCCAAGCCAACATTCTTCCACCCTACCATACCCGCAGAGAGGGTGCCAATCCTCTCCACGAATATAGCTTATATACGGTCTACCGGCTGCGGAGGTCGAACCCACAGCGATCCAGTCACCTCGATTCAAGTACTGACGCCTTAAACCGCGCGACCACTGACCGATCCCATGACAATAAAACAATTCATTTTGGCCTGACTGAAATGTAGGTAATTTAAAATTAATTTCACATAGCAGCAATAGAGAATCAACGAAATAATTTAGTAGTTTATACAGAAAACACAATGTTACAATTAATCTTCGCTGTTCAAATGATTGTAAATGAAATATAACAGTAATAAATCATCAGCATAGCTTCTATCAGGATAAATGTTGTCTACTTTGAAAAATAAATAGGTACTTCATAAACCTCCGCTGAACTTTATTTAAAGATTGGATGCCAAATAATTCCTGCACACTCAGTCTTGAAATGTACCATCGAATAATGGGGTTTCAACACTGCTAAAATTCTTGCAATATCTAATAATAAAACCTAATAGTTTAAAAGCTTTGTCCTTAGTTTCAGTCGCTCTTAGAAGTTTGTTAGCTTTACTTTTCAATATAGCAAATTTGCCTTTGTAACATTATACAATCTGTTACATTGTTAATTTCAGAATAAATTTTGAGGCCATCAGTGAATAAAAATGTATTGCAGTCAATAAATTCATATAAGTCGTTAATAAATAAATAGCAAAGAACCTACATGCTGCGACCTATTAGACATTATTTCGGTAATCCCTGACTACTCTGCAGCAAGTATGGAGGATCACCATGCATTATCCACATACCATTTCTAATATTTAAAAGAATGTTTTCCAATGAAAGGTTTGGTTGCTTTTTTGAATAATTTTAGGTATTATTCTACTGATAATTTCGCACGATCCTATCAAGTGGACACCAATTTTTCTCAACCATATGTTAACTAAAAATCTATGTTATTTATAATACCAATCATATTCCTTTGTTTTTTCTAAAATGATACACGTGGAATTGTAAACGTGGAAAATTATCAGCTTCAGTAATAGCATGTACTTTCCTACATGGTGTGGGTATAGCAGTTTTTCTTGGAGTATGTTTGGAGAAATATTTGATGCCAATAACAATTTCCTAATAGAATCTCTATCCACCATTCCAAAACCCGTTCTTTGTCAATTGTGCAAACTTCCTCCACCACCATGTTTTGGGTTGAAGGATTTTAAACAATTTTATAAAATAGCATAGAACATTTTTAACAACTACAAAAAAGTACAGGCGACTTTGGTCAAATGTAGACACAAGATTTTATGAAGTTTTTATATGCATTTCAAGTAAAAGGTACAACTATAAATAGAGAACAACAATCACCTATTCAAAGTTTGATCTGCCTGGGACAAATCATCCAACCCGGTTGGTGGGTCGTTAATTATTTAAATAATTTCTGTACACTCGGCAGTTGTCGAATTTGGTAGCTAACTAATATCAACGCCCCCGTTCAGCTTTGGTAGCATAGGAAACAGTAGGCTTCCTAACTGTTTCGTATTGTATTTAGATGACAATATAAAAAACAGCGTTACTCACATCGCAATCATTTTGTAGGTGACAATTGGACGCCGCCTTACTGGTAGTGTCAAAAATGAATAATTAAGGTAATATATTCACGTACATACTTACTCGTGTCGGCTACAACCAGCAAATGTGTTATTTCTTTAATGGTAATAAGAAAATCCCGAAGGTGAACGTAAGCCAACAAGCTGCGCATATATTTCAATAATTGCGTATGGTGTGTCGTTCCACCATCAAATTTGTTGATCACGGAAAAATGTAACGTAATTAAGGTAATATTTAATCACAAGGGCACATAAGTCAAGATAATAATAATACCATTTATTATCTATAAGATTTCTTCAATAACAGGACAAAAGTGGAAAACGGATTACATAATATATATGCGTACTTAACTAAGTCGTACAAAATAATAACTAATAACTTAAATTTAATGTCACAGGTACTAGAAATGTTGTTACAATTTTTCAACATTGCAAATATATGGGATTTAATTAAAATATTTGAGTCCACATTAGGCCAATAGAAAGTTGGGTTATTACGGCTCATAAATTGGGAAACATGAAATTCTATAATAGATAAATGAGGCATACAGTCAATCAGATTATGCAGTAACACAAAAATTTAATACTGTATTTTCCGCGACTACAATGTATTGGCACCAAACTGATTCAGAAGAAATTGGTGATCATTACCAATAGTTGGATAAACACCAGTGATTTTGAAGTTTAGTTTATAAAATTTCCACTGAGTTCTCTATAAGCCAGTAATATAGATGTTATAATAAGGCGACCATACAAAGCTACAATTAACTTAAAACGAACGTTAACAGAAGAATAATGTGTTAAGAGCAAGCACATTGTCAAATTTTGAACAGTTCCTTATAATAAATCCCAACATTTTTAAGGCTCAGCTTGTGATGTAACTAATATGAGTAGTAAAACATAGATCCTTATCAAAACAAACTCCAAGGTTTTTAACTGTATTCAATCTTTTTAATATTTGGAAGTTAAAAGTATAATTAAATGGTATTTTTTTCCGTGTAGTTCTACACTTAAAAACATTCATGACTAAATCATTAATACTACACCATATCTCTATATTTTTCAACTAGTCTTGAACAAATAAACAATAATTACCAACAGACTCAACTTTCATAAATAATTTAAGATCATCAGCAAAGAGCAGATGATCACAGTCTATTACAGAAGATAAATCATTAATGCAGAGTAAAAGTAGCAGTGGTCAAAGATTAGATCTCTGGGGACCTCCAAATGTTGCTAAAAATAAATTAGAATCATGACTATTGTAAGCAACATATTGTTGTCTATCTTGCAAGTAAGAAGAAGTAACTTCAATAGAAATTCACTGAATCCAAAATTATTAAATTTTGTAATTAAAATGTCAATACGGTCGAAAGCATTTGAGAAGTCGGTGTACTACATCAGCTTGCCCGTGCTCATCAAGTACTTTGGATAAAAATTGAGTGAAATAAACAAGATTAGTAGCAGTAGACCTCTTCTCCATGAACCCATGTTGAAATGGCAAAATAAAATTGTTCACTGAAGCGAAATTGCATATGATGGGAATAAGTCTGTAGTTAGATATTAATGTATATAGGACCCCCAGATTTTAAAATTGGACACAGCTCAACAATTTTCCACAGAGTAGGAAAAGTTGCAAATTTTAAACATAAATTAAAAATTGTCATTAAGGGAAATACAAATATCATTCTGCAGTCTTTTATTAAAAAGTTTGGTATTCGAATGAAAGCAACAACTAAAAGAGATGAGCTAAAAATAGTTTGACAAAAGGGTATAAGTTGTGCAACAGCGCAACATAAAGAAATAGTCACTTCCATAAGATGTCTTACTTTAGCCAAAGTAAAAGAAGGATCAAATTAAAGATATGTAGCTCAGGCTATTTAGAACTATAGTTTTGTAATTTTTTCAACCATGTTCTGTCTTTGGAGTTTGATTTCTATTATGATATCTGTTTCTATATACTACTTCTTTCCATTTAGGTCTACTTTTTCGCCTCTTTCTCACTAATTCCTTCCATCCAACATATGTTTATATCCCCTAAATCAGCTATTCAGTGCTATTATTTAATCTTTATAACATTAGACCATTATTTACTTTTCAAAGAGTTCACACATTTCCTTATTTCTGTTTTCTTTTTACCACACATCCTACATAAAATTTTCCATTTTGACAATATCATAAAGTTAAAAATACGGTTGTTTAATTTTAAGAGTGGCATTCAAATGTGTAGTGCCTTTTCTTCATGAAGTCAAGTTCTTAGAAAGGTATCCTTCTAGGAATTTTGAATCGATTCGAACAACCAGTGTGTAAAAAATCACTCAGTATACCGGTGTATCGATCCCTTATCGACAGTGGTGTGGTGTCAGGTCGGTCACGGTAAGCGTGCCCGGGGGCTAGGTGTGAAACATCGGCCGATTGCCGCTTAATTATGTATCTGGCGGGTAATGGATGCCCCACTTGTAGCTGTTTTTGAACGACGTTGCGGTACGGGTGCGGGAGAGCGCACTCTGAAGGTGTACACTCCGGGGCAGAAACTGTGTCGTCGGCAGTCGGACGACTTCCGCTTCAGATAAAACAAACACTATCATAAAACTAGGTACAGCTACTAGTGCCTCAGGTAAGCTACTAGAACGTTAAACTGGACTTGAAAAGGATACAAATTTGAAATTTGTTTTCTAAATTTTCAGGTTGAAGCATAGTTGTTTGTATTTCTTCGATTATTCGACATTATTGTTTTAAAAATATTTGATTTATGATGGTTTCCAAAGTTGTTATGCGTGACATGAGCAATTTGTCGCTACCACGTACATTTTTAGTTTTCGCTTGAAGTCTTTGATCTGCTCTTGTTGTTCTCAGTGCAGCAAAGCTTTTACTGAGTCGCCACTGAAGACATCGACAGTGAAGGATAATAATAATAATAATATCTCTACCCCTCAATCTAATCACAAGGATTAATCCAGTAGTCAAAGACTTGTACGGGAGAGGGGGCAGCATATTATTATTAAGCAAGCCGCACTTGCGCCCATGAGTTGTGTTGGTAGGTCCTAACCACCATTCGGTGCAGAAATGAGGGAAACCTGGAAAACCTCATTAATTATGAGGGTAGTCAAATGCCGACCGGTATCAATCTCTCACACTGACCCAAGCCAATATTCTTCCACCCTACCATACCCGCAGAGAAGGTGCCAATCCTCTTCACGAATATAGCTGACATACGGTCTACCGGCGGGGGGCTCGACTGACGCGCAATTACTGACCAAATGATAAAACGTTTAGAAGCATGGGATGTTACCAGTCGCAGAGGCTTGTTATGATGTCTTGAAGAACCACACTGTTAACCGAATAACGGATTCAATCGTATAGAAAATATTGTTTGAGTATTGCTTGGTAAGTAAAATTATAGTATTTTCTAAAAAAATATTTTCAATTAACTATTGTGGGTACTTGTTTTATACTTATCATTTTTTGAACAAATAAACTGTTCAAGAAATTAATGAAGAAATTGTTAAAATTAAACTCTATTGGTGGCACCTTTTTACACGTTACAATACATTGGCTGATTTATTGGTCAAGTTTAAAGGCCAACTTTTAGAATAAAAGGCAATCAAAAACTACAAATGACCTGATCTGGTAGACTAACGCGACTGGAACAATAAACACATACAGGGTGTCCGGAAATGATGAGCAAAAAGTTCAGGGGATAATTCTAGACCGAAAATAAATGCTACCTCTTTCTATAACATTTTTTCTAAAACTAATTTTTAACGGAGTTACAAGGTGTTAAAGTTAAACTTTATTTGCAGTTTTTTTGCAATACCTTTTGCCACACTCATAATATTTTGACGAAATTTCATATATGGGGGTTTTTCGGGATGGGGATTGGCCCACCGTTTTTTCGCATTTTGTAGAGGGCGAGCCTTTATTTTGGTTTGAATGGTTCCAACTTTTTTGTGCTACACTTTATGCGAAATATGACTAAACAAATTTGTTCTCTTAACCTTTTGACATAAAAAAGATATACTTTTTCGGTTTCGATAAATCTAACCGTTTTCGAGAAAAATGCTAAAATAACATTGCTTGCATGTGATAAATATGAAATCATTTTTATGTATTTTCTACATTAAACATAGCATACTTTGGAAACAAGCGCTTAGTTGCCTTGGAAACAAGTTTGTGGAGAATTAGTTTTGACAGATAGTAATTTTGTACAAGTTCTTTTGTGGTAATTGTTATCATAAAAATAATAATAAAAATGAACAAGAATTACTCTAACGTGGAGTTGGGAACATCTTAATTTCATTAGTAAGTAGTGCCATCTCAAACACACACAGGTACACCGGTACACAGTTTTTTTTTTTTCACCTTATGTAAATAATTTCGTTACTATGTGGTACCCATATTCATGTTCATGTTCACGCCTAACTTAAAAAACAGTGTCAATGATTTGTATCTAAATAGAAAAAAGGCCAAAGTTGTTTTTTGAATTACCCATTTAATAAATTTCAGTAATTTTATTGTCCTTTTTTACATTTTACTTAAAGACTTAAATGAAATGATCGGACTGCAAAAGTTTCAAGAATACAATAAACGGTTATACGTTTACGTTTTGGAGCAGCTCTTGAAACGGACAACTGTCTGTACAAAAAAATACACCTGGTCCATTACCTCTGGTGGTGACTGTACCTCAGCCTGGTCCACGGACAGGTGAGTTGGTAGCCCTGGGCCAAATCTGTGTCGGTCCAAACGTAGCATAACGTAGTGCCCGTCGTCCAGACCGTGGAACATTGCCAAGATGTAATTATTAACCCAACAACCTCGCCGTTTACCGTCCTCCGCGTTGCTCGAGCGTCTTCCGCCGGTTCGATTATTATAATTTGGTTATTAGAAAATTCGGCCGTGATTGGAATATCCTACGCGAATATTTTGGGAGCTCGGTTGATGGTTATCTCTACACGGTCGCTAATATTTCATATTTTGTGTTTAAGAAAAACAAATCAAACTCGGACACCCAGCGATATTAAAATATCATTCTCGTAGAGACAATACAAAGGAATAGGTTTTACAACGTAGGTATACAGGGTGACTTTTCTAAAGAAAATTTCTTACAATACAATAAAATAGGGCAATTCAAAACGATTTAAAATGCATTTCTGCGCCACTGGGAACTGGTCCACTGTAAAACCTAACAGTGCAAAGCATGCAATCGGCGACCTGACAATAAACTATTTTATACAAAATTCAACTTCTTTAGCAGCTATTATTGAATTAATTTGTAGTTTTAATTAATAAAACAGTGTGAGATATCAGATGTTACAACAACAAAATTTTGAGTCCGTCTTACCCAGTTTCTACAAACTAACAGAAATGTTTCTGCTTCTGGTACGTATTGAACTAATAAGTTATTGGTAGCAGCTATGATTCGTTTGCGTAAATCACCAATAGTGTCGACTTCGGTGCGATACACTAATTTTTTTAAGTCTCCCCTAAAATGGAATCCAAAGGATTTAAAGTCAGAAGATCGTGGCGGCTATAGTACCGGTCCTCATCGTCCAATTATTTGGTATTAATTCTTGGACACGCTATAAATGGTACGGGTATAATCGAGCCTCGTGTATGATACGTCACACTGCTGCAACACGCCGTGGATGCTCTGGACCTCCATATCTTCCACTATTTGGCTGCAAATTTCTTGTATCACACCCGCATTGCGTACACTTGCACTTACTGCACACCGCAGTTAAAGTAGCTGCATTTGACACTTGTTTACTGGTCTGCTAAAGCATTTTCATTCATCATAAATTATCAACTCCGAGTTAATACACACGTAAGCCAGTTTCGACACTTGAAAAACTAATGGAAACACTCGCATCACAAAAACATTAATACTATAATAAGTAATCGAATTTCCGGATTCGGAATCGCCTGGCTAGAGACTACAGTAGCGCAATTATTATTTAAAAAAAAATTAAATATAACTTTTTATGATTTTTACTAAAATAATTCCTAGAATTGGAGGCAAAATAGTTCCATAGCAATGTGGTTGTTCTCAATCATCTAGACACTGAAAAAGTGAATTTTTTGTATTTTGAACTAAGTTAAAGCCTAAAGTAACAGCTGGACCAGATTCTGTTGCCTCATTTCTAATATGTGACTGTTTCTTGTTAAACCTTTACAGCTTATGCCTGAAATAAAAAACCATTTCTAAGAAGTGCAACATTTGAAAGCTGTCCAATACATAGAAAAGGCGACATATCTGATTTTAATAATTATAGACCCATATCAATCATATGTAATTTTTTGCAAGATTTAAATTTTTACTTCAAGACTCAATTTTTTCTTTAACAACAAATCAGCTTTCACCCTATCAGTATGATTACTATAAAAGTAGGTCTACGGCAACAAATTGTATGACTCTTAAACAGGATATTTCAGAATCATTGGACGATGATCATCAAATGGACGTAATATATCTGGATTTCACTAAAGACTTCAACCCGTCACCGTAATTTACTACATAAGCTGTCACATTTTGACCTCTGAGGATTTAGTAACTTTATTTCAGTTTTATCTTGACGGTCGTACTCAATATGTTGAGATTCATGGCTTCAGATCAGTCCGATATTTTGTTCTCAGGTGTACCACAGGGATCGGTATTGGGTCCTCTGTTATTCAATTTGTTTATCAATGATATAGGCTGCAAACTTGATACCAAACTTTTATTACACGTTAATGATGTTAATTTGTATTTGTATCGCAGACAACCTCCAACAACATTAAAAAATGCAATATCATGTCCTTCATAAAAATATCAATGCCAATTATCACTACTCACGTAAGTGCAGCTGTTTCTGGATACGATGTAGGTACACGGGATTATACAAAGAGGGGCAACTAAGATTCTTTAGATATTATGTGTGAGATCTAAACTAGAGTATGTGGCAGTAGTTTGGGCTCTGGGCTATAATGTTCTCGCTGACAATTTGGAAAAACCGTAAAGATGTAAACAGCATATATCTCAGGAACTGCTGCTCTAAAAAAAAAGTAATATACAAACTATTGCAACAATAATGGCACTTCCTCTAAATAATTTTTGAATTACTGGTTTTGAGTAGAAATTTCAGTAGACCTTTATTGGTGAATGGGGCAAGTATATATATAAAAGCTGTTTACAGGCCTTTTAGGCCCAGAGCTGTGTTATTCTCCTTCACTCCATTCTGTTCTTCGGCTTTCTTTTCCAAACCACTACATTTTTCTCTTTTAGATCTATTATCACTGCCTCTCTGCCTCTTCCTCGACCTGCCTCTTTTTTTCTTGTAGTTAGGTTTACTTCCTACTATTTTCTTAACTGCCCTTTCATCGTCCATACGTTCTAGATGCCCTAGCCACTGCACTCTTCTGGCTTTTACAACTTCGTTTATTGTTGTTGCCTGGTACATTGCATATATTTCCTCATTATTTCTCCTTACATAGCTTTCCTCCGTCCTCTTACCCCCTAGAATTCTTCTTAAGATCTTTCTTTCCCACCTCAAAAGGTTTTCTCTTGACTTCTAATTGAACCCAGGTTTCACTACCATACAGCGTTGTTGGTCTCAAAATTGTTTTATACATTCTAAATTTTACTCCTCTGGACAAATTTTTTCATTTCATTAAGTGGTTGACTGCTGCCGAACTTCTGTTTGCTTTTATTATTATCCTATTAATTTCTTGCTCCTCATCACAGTTAGCTGTTATTAGCGCCCCCAAATACACATATTCTTGAACTACTTCAAACTCCATCTCTACATGCTGTGTTCTCAATTTAACCATCCTTTGTTTCGTTCTCCTATTCTCAAAAGCTTACTTTTCTCTTGATTTATCTGCCCACTTTACGTGCTTCCTTCACAAATTTTCTCGTTACTTCTTCTAATTTCCTACTATCTCTAGTAATAATGGCCACGTCATCTGAATAACTTACTGTTTGGTGACTTTTGAACAGTATGTGTCCTTCTCTGTTCAACTGACTATCTCTTATGACCCTTTCTAATACTAAATTAAAAAGAAGCGTTGAGAGTGGGTCTCCTTGTCTCAGTCCTGTGTCAATAGTAAAGCCTTCCGAACATTCACCTTTTATTCGTACTTTGGATTTAGTATTTTCTAAGGTCATTTTCAATAGCCTAATCAGTTTGGTTGGTATCCCAAATTGTTTCAAAATTTTACTTAGTTTATTCCTTTTGATCGAATCATATGCTTTCCTGAAGTCCACAAATAAAACCATTGCTTTAATTCCATACTCATAGCATGTAGTCAGGATTTCCTTCACCATGAAGATTTGGTCCGTTGTTAACTTCGCCTTTCTAAAACCTGCTTGATACTCCCCTATCTGTAGCTCTGCTATAGGTTCTATTAATTTCGCCATAATTTTATGCCTTGTATCTAACAATGATATACCCCTATAGTTTCTGCAGTCGGTTGCATCTCCCTTTTTAAGATTGGTATAATCATAACATCTCTCCAATCTTCAGGCATGCATTCTCTTCTCCAGAACATTCGGATCATTTCGTATATTCTTTGTCTTAAATCCTCTCCTGCGTACTTAATGTTCTCTGCTGTTATTCCGTTTTTCTCTGGACTTTTGTTATTCTTTAAAGCTTCTATAATTATGTCTAATTCTTTTTTTTGTAGGTTCTTCTACATGGAATGGGGCAAGTATCTAATATTAAAAATGAATTTCATTACGAGTACATCAGCAGTTCAAAAAAAGCCGCCAATTTCTTTTTAAGAAATGCCATTATTATTTGTTGGCTGTTTGAGTGTGTAAACTCGCATTTTGCGTGAAATATTACAAGTGTAGGACCAGGCTCTTCAATGTGATCCTTCCCAACCCACGAGAAGAGCCGAACGTGACCGCCATACGTGGGATGTGGCGACGTGCCCATCTTGCGGGATCTGGTTCGGACGTGTCCTACGAATTTCAAACGGCCCGCACTCGCGGGATCTTATCGCGAAAAGACTAACCTGGGAGCGCACAAAGCATCACTCCGATTAGATATCATCGCAAGGTTATACGTTCCACGATTAATGCAGTAAGAAAGAGCTTAAACTGACAATAGTAAAATAATAGTAATAATTCTTAATGATTATTTCTATGAGCGTGCGTAACAGTATATTTATCTACTTTCATTGAGTAATATGAATTTTACAGTTCTGTAATAAAAAAATGTTTTTATTAACATTTTCCTGTTAAATAAAGCCCTGCTTTTTAGAAGAATGATTTATTTATTATTAAAAAATATATAAAACCGTAAGATTTATTATAAACATTAATAATACACTTTTTACGATTAGAAATTTGTATACCGGAAAAATAAGCCAATACAATTTTCTCAGATACTTCCTATACCTTGCTAACTTTTAGCTGTAACCAAAGGTATAACTAAAGCCGTCAAAGATATTGCCTGTAGACATACAACGCCCAAAACCATCAGAATCTAAGCATATAACAGACAATCACTACTGATCTTAGGCAGTACAAGCACAGCGCTATAGGACACGATCCCAGGCGTTGGGTTTCCTTACGTAGAGATAACGACTAGATCAGCATGGGAATACCATCAGGCACTAGTAGTGGGTCAACCAACAACAGCATATATGTGTGCTGGGTAAAGGGACACGATCAGTGGAATGGCAATAAAGCTGACAAGCTGACTAGAAGTGCATCGGGTTTCAATATTTTTGGACCTGGTATGTCGTTCAGTATGCTTCCGTTGACAGCATTTGTTGCCGCAAAGAGGACACCCACAAAGAGTTTAGGAAACGGTAGGATGAGACAAACAGCTGTCAATTTGCTAAAGAGTACCCCTGCAAGAATACAGCCAAAAAGTACCTGGCTATGTATAGGACAACAAATATTCGCCTGATCAAAGTGGACACTGTTGGTAAAGGAAGCATCTCTATTACATGAGGAAATGTGAAACACCTCTTTGTAGGGGTTGCGAACAGGAAGAAGAGGCAGAACTCCAGGCACTCTGTGAGTGCACTGCCAGCTCGTCAATAAGAGAATCCGTGTTGGGATAAGTATTCGCCTACATTAAAGAAATCCCCTTGAGCAACGTCATCACCTTTTTCTTCATATTAGGTTGATATTATTGATTTCCTAATAGGAGGAGATATAAAGCGTTCAATGAGGTCTAAGTGATGTAGCCTCTCTGCTACCCCTCTACACAATTTCAGATTCCAGACCTTGTTAGCTTTGCATCAAACTTCTGGTACTCCAATTCAAACCGTATCTTGCATTTTGTTGGAACTAAACTTGAGATCGCTCCGTTTGCTACTGCTTCTGTATCAGAGTAACTTTCTTCAGATCCACTCATTTTGGTGGAGGTGCTTTTTAAGGTTCATAGAAAATACAGCTGCTTCTTATCGCATCATTTGATACTTATTGGCAAATGTATTCGGCTAACGCCTAACTTTAACATCTCGTGTTATAATATCAATCTTTACAATACTTATATTGTAAATAACTATTAAAATGTAGTAAAAAATATAAACTATATAACTTTAATAACACAAATATCACTTAATGGTGTCAAGTTACATAAGATGTGTTATACTAACACAGTGGAATGTGCTACATCTTTAATACACTGCTATATATGTACAGAGAAATCTGTAAAAATATACACAACTCCGTATGGACCGCGATTACCACCAGGACTGTGTTCTTTTATGTTAAAATGTATGTTTTTTTACAGCATACGTCTCTGCATATGTGAAGTTTACTACACACAGCTTTCAACGAGTCCAGAATCTCTACACTCTCAAAAGCATGTCCAGGTTTATGCGCAACTTACGATTTTGGATCATGAATTATCTGATTTAAGCTGTGCTAGAATAGACCCTTGAGGAACTCCACATCATCTCGTACGTTCCGTAACTTCTCCGAATCGCCTCGAGTCCCTTTCATCCACGTGATCAATCTGACGAAATGGAAATCCGACAGTCGCACGGCGCATCGCAAAGGATCGCTCTCGAGACGTGAGATAGCGCAGAAAGCGCAATGAAAGCCCTGACACGGTAATTGAAAGGTTAAACACATAAAGGCGACGGGCCGGCAAGGAGGCGAGGGAGAGCCTCACCACGTGGAACACACACGATAAATAATTATAGGGAACAGCGAGATAACTTTCAGTATATCACCTGCTGACCCGCCCTGGCGCATTGTGAGAGTCGGACGTGGTGTGTCAGACGTGTTGCCAGCAAATTGAAAGCACCCACGCCCGCGGAGCGAGTCTTTCCGCGGTCTGGGTCCCGTCCAGGCGTGGAGAATCTACAGGGCCCGCGAAAACGCTGGACTACCTTATAACTGCTACATGGGTGGAGAAAGAAAATTGAAAATATTTAAGCATTTGTAGAAATTATATATAATTCTCAATGATGTTTCAAGAGAAAAAGAAGTATCAACAAAGGAACATGCAAAGAGTGAAAATATCAGAGTATGCATTTGCTGACGATTTGATCATGCATACAGCTAAATCTAAACATATGGAATGAAGCGTTAAAAAAGAGGAATTTGAAAATCAACATTAACAAGGCAAAAGTGATGTCAATAGGTAAAAATTATCTTAAAATGAAAATCGAAATAGAGGGAAATAACATAGAACAAATAGACACATTTAATGTATAGGAGTAAACATGCACAAAGACATGGAAATAACGAAGAAAACAAAGATGATGGTGTTTTATACTGTGTACAAACCAATCTTAACGTATGTATGTGAAAGTTGGAGTTTAAATAACCGGGTGAAGAGTAAAATCCAAGCCATGAAAAGGAAATATCTTAGAGCAGTAAAAGGAGTTACAAGGAAGGACAAGATAAGAAATGAACTAATAAAGCAATGGTTAAACGTTCAACCTGTGTTGGAAAGTATTGAGAAAAATAATTAAAGTGGCTTGGGCACGTATGGAGTAAGAAAGGCAAACACAAAATGGGTGATTAGCAAAAACAACACAGAAGAAAAGCAGAAGAAGACCACGAAAAATATGGAATAGCGGAAAACCTAAACAAAAGAGGAGCAGCCAGAAATAAAATAAATGATCAAGATTTATTCATAAAAAAACTGTAAATAGTGTATAGCATAGATTCTTATCACCCAAGGAGTATAAGATCATTGACTATAATCAATTATTTTATTATAATATAATAATTGTAGAAATTAATGAAGGTGGATGTGAAGTGGTTTGACGGTCTATTTCTGATTAGGATAAATTACTTCATAAATTTAAGTGTTATGGAAGTAATGGATTTTCATTAACAAGGATTGGTTTATTTTTAAATGATTGTAATCAGTATGTGAGCCACAATAATAATGTAAAGTTTGAGTTTTTCACAAGGTTTAATATTGGGACCGTTATTATTTCTATTTTTATAAATGGTCTTCATAATGTCAAATGAGCTTTAGATACTGATACCTAATGCCCATTTTACAATTTTTTCAGACGATACATCGATTTTAACCTTACATAAATCAGATAATCATTGAGTTTAAAAAGCAACAATAATAACATGAAGTCTGAATTTTTTTATAGTAGATAGAAGTTCCACAAAGTTCAGTATTGGGACCGCCATTATATCTGTTTTACATAAATGGTCTTCATAAAGTAAAACGGATTTCAGATACTGAGACCAAGACTAGATCAAGAAAACACTAGTCAATATGCTATTACTTATTACTAAATACAGGGTAGGTTCGAAAATGATTTAAAAATACACTTGTGCACGGCATTGAAAAACTGGTTCACTGTAAAATCTGACTAGTCATGCAATCGGCGACCGAACAAAAAAATTGAAAAAAAATCCTAAATAAATAACATTTTATACAGCAAAGTCAACTACTTTTGCCGCTAGTTTTACAAACTAACACAAATGTTTTTGCCTGTTGCTCGTTTTAAGCTTGTAAGTTATTGGCAGCAGCTATGAGTTTGCGTAAATCATCAATAGTGTCCACTTCGGTGCAATATACTTCATTTTTTAAATATCTCCACAAGGAGAAGTCGAAAGGGTTTAAAGTCAAAAGATCGTGGCGGCCATGGTGCCGGTCGTCCTCGTCCAACCTGTTGGTATTAATGCTTGGATACGCTGTACATGGTACAGATATAATTGAGCCTCGTGTACGATACACCACACTGTTGCAATAAGCCATGGACGCCCTGGAGGTCCTTCCTTCCACGATTCAGTGGCAATTTCCCGTGTCACGCTGTATAAATGCATATACTTACAAAATTTAGTGGCCGATTCGACATACCTACGAGTATAACGTAATATAGGTGAATGACATGAGCTGTGTTTGATTTCCAGGTTCGAAACGTTCTGAAGTAAAAGTTACATTAGAAACATTTTATATAAATACTTTATTTTTAAAAAATGTCTTTTAAACCAAAATTTTGTTAGGTATGCAAAAAAAAGTATTGGTAGTTTTTATTGATTTTTTATCAATTTTCCTGTAATTTGACATCTACGAATATTACAATCAACGGTTTATTTTTTCAGTATATAGCTAACTAAATGTAGAACTCATTTCATCTTTAAATACCTGTAAATTCACAATACCAATAACACCATCAATATTACCGCCACTTTAATTGTAACACGATTGGTTGAAAAATTAGTCATAAATATTCCAATTTCGAAACTGAATATCATCCTTCATGACAAATCAATATTATCAGTATGTATATTAACGATTCAGAGAGACAATGGCTCTAAGTATTTCTAGATAGTTACATCAATTATTATATGGCTTGTTTATACTATTATGTAATGATAATAGTAATATTATACTTATTTTTTATACAAGACGATAAAATGTTATTTTATTTTCGGTCGAAAATGGTTCATTCACGAACGATAAAATCACGAGTGAATTAATTTCGGGCGACGATCATTGAATTTTATCGTCGAGTTTAAAACAATGTTTCTTTATTTACCTAGTCCAAATATGAACGCGTTTAGTATGTATAAATTATTTGAAGCGATTTTAAATTAGGGAAACTATTGCATAGTTAGCATTGTTTTCTACGGAATTTGATTATTAAACAAAGTCATCCCTTTGAGTTGTTATTTTTCTTCATTGTGGTGTTATTTCTTCTTTGTTGCCGTTTTGTGTGGTTGTTGGAGGCAGAACTGTTTGAAAAAGGGATATATCTAAGTTATTATCACCACAATCTCGATTAACCTATGAAAAGGAATACCTACAAAAAATTTAAAAAATGGAAGAACGGAAAAAAACGGAAAAATGGGTATTGTCAGCATATGTGAAAAATCAACAAAAATGCAGCCTTCAAGTTTATGGTTTATACTTTATTCCAATGCTTAAAAATACCAATTTGGTGAATGAAAATATCGATATTTCAAGATAAGGATGAATTATTGAGGAGCCGCTTAAAATCAAGTAGTATCAGTTGTATAGAATAATTTTTTTAACCCGGAAGATGTGATAAAACTACTGCAGATGATGAATACCTTCTTGTTAAAATAAAACTCAAAATAACTAACTAAAATAAATGTGTATATTACTCGTTTGGTTTACAAGTTATAGCTAGTAATGGGTTTTGATGGAGCGTTCTGTTCCGTGTGTTGCACAGATTATACGTTGGAAACATTGACGATAAATAATACCTATACCTACATCAAATTCGAGCTAAAATTTTTTTTTTTCACACAGATATACTTATATCCAAATACAAGTATTTGCAATAACCAAGGAATATACACTGATGTTCTGAAATATTCAACAAATCCAATGCGAATGAATACCTACATTGCAATACATTTTTAGATGATGAGTGAACAATACAATTTTACAGAGAAAATATTGTTACGGAAGCTCACCTATCTTTTTAGTTTGTTAATTATGTTCCTGCTTGCGTTAGAATTTATATTTTTTGTAATACCTTTATTTTGACGTCCAGAATCTTCGAGGCTATATTCTATTTGTTTGTCGACACGTTTTCGATATCGCAAAAACTTCGAGAACTCTAAAAACCTATATAAGTAAATTGGTTTCGTCGTCACAGTCAGTTTATATTGAGCAGTCGAAGGCGATTGACTAACGTCAAAGTAAAGCGTTGACAATTGTGAAATTTGTTTGGAACATATTTCTTGTGTAATCAAGAGTGACAAAGTTTGTTTGGCTGCGTGACGTGTTTCTGCGCTAACCCAATTTAGAGGTTACAATATTCACATTTAGAGGATGGATAGACAAATTCAACTAAAACAATCTTCTGACACAGAAGTAACTCTAAAAAGTCAACGGTATATAGAAAATATAACAAAATTTTATTATTAAGTAAAATTACATATCTATATTTTACCATTCCAATTTAAACATTACAATGTATAAATCGATACAAATTATAGTGATGCAAACTTACAATAGAATTTAGCATAATCGTTGTAAAATCACGTAACATAATATCGAATGTTAGCCATGTTTATTTCTGTAGTATTACAGTGTATTTATTCCATTTACAAAATTATTATGTAATTTTACATAACTTTACACTGGTCACAAATTGCCAACGTAAAGTTATGTAAAATTACAGACAAATTTTTATCAGTGCAGATGTTTATTAAATCTTTTACTTCCACTTTCTCAGATTTAGTTCGGCCTTAGTTAAATTTCAGTTTATGAACGAAATGACATAGAAATTTTCAATTCGCCAAGTACCCGACCAGGACTAAATACCGTCCCGCTATCCTTTGTTCCTGCTACGAGACGCCTCGGCCTCCTGCAACATGTGTCGCATAGTCACGTGCGCGGCCGTCATTGTCGCAGGATTTCTCGCGCATTGGTCGAGCCTCAGGTCCAGCCCAGCCTCCTTTCTGCGGCCATTAAGCATTATCAGCAGCCGGCCGGCCAATGACAAAGCGTTCTTGTATCAAAAATCGGATGGGTGGCAAGTGCGACATCTCTTATTGGATCCTCGTTAATGTTAAACATAATGTTTAAAGTTTGTTTCTTGCGTCGAGGCATTGCCGATCTGCGCGAATTGCTCTTTTTGCATTATCAGGAACAAACGGGCAATTTAACAATGTGTAGACATTTAAGTTTCCAATTTACCAAAGTTAGAACCTCAAAGGTTCTGTTGTTACTGTGAGATTTAATTTGTTCTCAATGAGGTATTTCAACTTTTCTTTTTCGAAGCATAAGTCACACCATCTACCGACTGATTACATAGTCAAAGTTCATATCAATGGAGCCTACTGATAAGTACCTATTACTTATCCTAATGTCTTTTAAATATTTCTGCATATTTTTAAAAAATATAAGCATAAATATGCATAAAAAGAAAAAAAGATGTAAATGTAATGTTGAAATAAAAAATAACGGATCAACAACGAATAGAATCAAATTGGTGGTACAGGTATCCTACACTGATAAAATTTTTCCTGTAATTTCACATAAAAATATATCGGTCAGTGGTCGCGTGGTTTAAGGCGTCAGTACTTAAATCGAGGTGACTAGATCGCTGTGGGTTCAACCCCCACAACCGGTAGACCGTATATAAGCTATATTCGTGGAGAGGATTGACACCTTCTCTGCGGGTATGGTACGGTGGAAGAATGTTGGCTTGGGTCAATGTGAGAGATTGATACCGGTTGACGTTTGACTACCCCCCTAATTAATGAGGTTTTCCAGGTTTTCCTCATTCCTGCATTGAATGGTGGTTAGGACCTACCAATGCAAATGCGGCTTGCTTAATAATAATATGCCGCCCCCTCTCCCGCATAAAACTTCGACTTCTAGGTTAATCCTCGTGATTAGAATGAGAGGTAGAGATATTATTATTATTACATTGGCAATTTGTGACCAGCGTAAAATTATGTAAAATTACATAATAGCTTTGTAAAAGAAATAAGTACTTGATTCATGAAAAAAAGTCTCTGCTTGTTAAAATGTACAAAAGTACAGGGTTAAGTTAGTTAAGATGTCTCTTACTAACACATTATTAGAAACAGTAGATTTTATTATTAGATTTCAATAATAAATACCGATATAGCGAGTCGCATTTTTATTTCGAAATAGTTAAGAAGGCTTTGTCAGTAGCAGAAATAACTTCTGTGGAGGAAGATTGTTTAGTATAATTAGTTCATCCATCCCTTAAATGTCAATTATCCATCCTTCTCTGTAAAAGTGTACCCAGACAGCACAGTATATTTATTAGATATTTAGAGGATATCTTCTGTGGATATCCAAAATGTCCAATGGATATCAGTGGATGTCTTATCCACATTTTCTGGATATCCAAATGTCCGCCTATATCCAGGATATAGAAAATATCCTATGGATATGTGTGGATATACAATGGGTATCAATATCTATACAATAATATCAATAGAGATTAATAGGATATCTTTTGCACATAATTTGCATATCCATATCCAACCCTGGTTGCAATTGAGCCACATATAAAGGGTGTTCCTAAATAAGTGTCGCAACAGAAAACTGTAAATTCCTCATGAAAGAAACACTTCTTTCCTCTTCCACTTTTCTCTCCGGGCTTTGATTTTCGAGATACAGGGTGTTAAAACTTAATTTTTTAGGTTTTGCCAATATCTTAGGAACCGTTTAAACTATTGGACTGATCTTTCGTACATACATTACCACTATTAATAGCTACTTTTTTGCACTATTCTCAAATTCATTGAACGTGCCAGTGGTGGAGATTTTAAGGTATCGTAAGGGTTTACCCCTCACTAACTTTACGCCACTGGAAAAATTGACATTTGACAGGAAATTATGAAGTGCCAATGAATTCTACACAGAGTTCTGCTCTAAAGTCGACCGTTTTCAAGAAAAATTGCTTATTGCTTTATGAATAAAAACAAACATTTTACTAACATTTTGAAAATCTTTTGTAATTCAAAAAATAGGTATGTAGTCATAATTAACAATTTTAACGCAATTTGACAACACATTAGATTTGAACTAATTTTTTTATCAACTTGGTGAGTAAAATTTACAAAAACTTTGACTACCCTGTTTGTAAAGTTTTGACACCCTGTATCTCGAAAAAAGCCCGGAGAGAAAAATGGAAGAGGAAAGAAATGTTTCTTTTTCATGAGAATTTACAATTTTCTGTTGTGACACTTATTTAGGAACACCCTGTATGCCACATCCAATTAAGACATATGATTTAAATTGGCAGATTTATTTCAAACTTCGATATTTAGTATTACCTATCTGTCGATTTACAGCCAGTGTATTTTAAATGACCTAACTCAAATACCTGGGAGCCATCTCTCTTTACTCATCTAAGAACATAAGAATCATCAGAAACCAAAGAATGCAAGCAGCTCCTTCTAACTCTAGTTTCCAAAATTTGGGATCAGGAACACAAAGCAATAGTCTCATGTGCACAAAGAGTTCAATATTTTTTATTATTATTAGATATCATTAAGTAATTGTTTATAAAATTACAAATTATTTGCATGTTCTTCATTTTCTTGATTCTTCTTTCTGTAAAATGAACAAAATATACACGGTTAACAAATAGTAGTTTAATATATACACTGGGGTTTTTTTAATATGGCAATATTACAACAAATTTATTTCTTTTTCTGCATGTTTTGACAGCACGTTAATTTATTCCACAATATTTGAGGACATTTTGGCATCAACATTTTTTTTAATGGCGAATCCTTGTCGTGTTGTTTACCCCACTGAATCGCCTTTACCCCATCTAGTGTATAGGTTTCTGGAAAAAATAGAGGCGAAGATATAATGAAGAAAAAACTGGTAACATTAAATTGTAATTTTAATTCGTAGTTGGTAATATATATTATAAAATTGTAGGTATATTATGGTCTACCTATATATTTTAATAAAATATAAAATTTGCTCGAGTACTTTTTCACTGGAGTGATAATATTCATCGTTAACCAACCATTTTATTTGATTGTTTTTAAAAAAAATCAAGAATTTTACCTGTCAGTCTTGCAAACAATGATGGAGGAAATCTCAAATATTTTTCAGCTGTTATAACAAATCCAAAATTACTTGCAGTTGTTTTCCTGGCTATGAGTCAAAGTTTGTTTGATGATTGGCCATTTGTTTTTTTAGTTATATCTAAAACATTTCCCTCGGTGAGTTTAACAGCATTTTGAAAATAATTAATTTTGTTATCGGCTTCCAAATAATCTTTGGAAAAAATGATCGCCTCAATGTCTGTTATTTCTTCCATAACTCTGGGCTCACTCCTTAAAAGCCAAGTAAATCCCACAGCATTTTCAAACATCCCCAAATTGGCTTTAAACTCCTTAATCTGAGTGTCCGTAACAGTTCCACTTGTAAAGGCATGATTTTTCTTTTTTGGGAAAATTTCATCGATTGTCTTAACTGCATCGGTTTTATTTGCTTTCTTGGCACTCCAGGAGCAAGCTATGTCTGTTACAGATATATTATGGTAAGCAAAAATTGCCAATGCTGCCATATGATGGCATATAAGTTGACCTCTGGGACAAGTACATGTGGCTTCAGAAATGTCCTTATCGGAATCAAGTTTAAGCTAAAAAATAATGCATAATATGATAATTTTCAATAAATATGGTAATTTCTCTTGTCAGTTATTTTATTATTTTCATTACCTCCACTTTGTACAAACGATCTCTCATACTGGCATTTACGTTACCATGTATGAAAAGCAAGTCTGCATCAAACTGCATATCCTTTACGTGATTCGATTCCACTGAATTCTCTCCACGAGAAATAAGCTTCGATTCTTCCTTAAAGAAATCTACAATACTGGAAAATCGAAGAATACGTTTTGATGCCATAATCTATAAGAAAAATTATTAGGTTATAACCCTACTTATGAAAATTTTAGATATCGTGCCGTATATCAATAAAAGCGTGCGATAATCTTTAAAAATATTAAATACCTATCACAAAACTTATTGAAAATGCTTCTTACCAGCCAGAAAAATTGATTTCCTTTTCGAAAACACAAAAAACAGATAATAATTCACAATATAAAACGAGCTTTGTTTGGAAAGTTAACACTGACGTATAACTACAAGATGGCCGCGGTGACGTGCCTCGGTCGGTAAAAGCAGCAATCACGATTCACAAAACATCTTACGACTTACGAATCAAAATTTTTTAATATAAATTGCACGGGATAAATAATTTCAATTCCTGCTTAATTTTGGGCTACCTTTTTATAATCCAGCAATTCATTTCTGAAATATAAGTCAATTAATTATTTTTATGTTTTACAATAACTCAATGGATATCCATCAGATATTTATTATAGATATGAAAATATGATATATTTATTATATGCCCATTAGACATCTATTGTGCACATGGACATCGGGCTATCTTATGGATATTTAATGGTATATCCATTAGATATCTATCGTGGATTGGATGTTCAGTGGATATTCGGCTGTTTTATAGATATCCAGTGGATATTATGTGCTGTCTGGGTACTGTTCACCCATCATCTAAAAATGTATTGCAATGTAGATCTTTTATTCGCATTAGAAAATATGTTGAATATTTTCGCAGAAACATCACTATACAGAGTGACTCAGAACTTATGTAAAATTATTTGGAAATAGAGGCGTTATGAAAATTGGAGTCAATATCGTAAAAAAATTGTATAGATCCGTATATAGTTTCAGGGTAAAGAATTAAGTTGTAGTATTTTCAACTTTTTCATCGCTGGGCTACTGTAGCCTCTAGCCAAACAATTCCGCATATTGAAATCCGATTACTTTTTGTAAGTATTAAGGTTTTTTTGATGCCAGTCGTTGCATAAGCTTTTCAAGTGTCAAAAATGGCTTTATATGAAATATTCTGGGTTACAGTTTCTAATAACATTGGTGCTTCAGAGAAAAAGGCTCCATGTTTGCTATAAATATAGAAAAATAATATGTGCTGAACAATGTTCGTCAAATAGACATCAATGTGTCATTTACCTATATTGGGAATAAATCAGGTATTCTTCAGTTGAATTTTGGCGTACATCAAGATTCCGTCCTGATTTCGTGTTTTTTTAAATTTACGTAAATTTATACCAACACGAGCCGTTTTTGTACAGCAAAAATCTGGACGTTTTTACTAATGAATTAAAATTACTTACCATCAAAAATAATTATAAATATGAAAAATATGTCAAGTTTTAATAAAGTTATGGATATTTAAGGTGTAAAATTGTTTCTGGAAGTAATTATCATCGAAAATAGTAACTGTAAACAATTTTTCACCGAGAAAATTATGTACATGCACTAAACATGAAAATAGCAAAACAAGTGATGTATCAGATTTTTATCTCGCAGTCAACACGCTCGTTTCATAACCTGAATATTGGGATTTTTAAAAATTTCAAAACTTCAAGCAAAGTTTTCTTCTATAAAGAGTGGGCTACTCAGGTCAACTTGTGGCTGAATTTATCTATGAGCGCGGAGCGTGAATTTTTAACTTTCAACAGTTAAGACGCTAGAGTCGATTGAAATTCACGAAAAATGACTAAAAAACATTTTCAGCATGCTATTATTCAAAGGGAGCGTCCGAGCCAATTATCTTCATTTACACTGAAACTACTATCTTTCCCACTCTGAATTCCGTCTTGATCATTCAAAGATCTTCAAACAGAAAAAATTGACAGCAAAAATTAATAAAGCTTAAAACTAGCAATTTTTAAGAGTCTTTATTTAAATAGGCGGAAACAAGCGGTTGTAATAATCAAACCCGTGTAAATTTTGTTGTTTGGGACCCTAGAGAAGAGATTTTCAAAGTTACACCAAAATCTAAAATGGGTCGGCTTTGCCAATTAGACGATTTCAAATGGAATGACCCAACTGTTTTTTTCGCCATACTTTCGAAAATACAATAATTAAGTATGCTTATTGTTTCTGTTTTAATTTTGCTTTAGGAACTCTAGAAATGTTGTCTAAGCTCTGTTTTTCTGTAACCAGGAATGGTTCTAATGCCTAATTACGTTTAACTTCTTTATAATATCCATCCCAATCCACTTAAAACTTAGCGGTTTCCCAAACTGTATGATTAGAGCGACCGGCAATAAGTTGCATATTTCGTGTCAGAAGCGTATTATGTAAATCCTAGAGTCGCTAATTTGGGAGAAAAGCAAGAGGACGCTCTATCATCGTAAACCCATTATAAGGGTCAGGGGAAAAATATTCGGGAACATTAACAGTGTAAATATAGGTCAGGATATACTGGAATTCGCAACTCTCTATTATATGCAAATAAAAATGGAAAGAATGGAGCCGTCCGTGTGTAATTTTCGTAGCTGGAGAGGAGCGGGCGCACGAAAGAAGAATTAGTTTAATATTAGGGCAAGGCTGTTCAGGAAGCATTCGTGCTGAGCACTATTATGTCGGAAAATTTCGGTAATCGAAAGTAACGGTGGGAATCTCGTATGCAAAATTCTAGGAAGTACGGTGGGACTGTGGCAAAGATTACTGGTAAATCCGTGTGTAACAAAAACAGAAGAAAGGATGCATTTCAAAAGGAAAGAATCAAACCTACACTGAGAAAAATATCTTTAAGGGCGGCGTATTCTTGAAATAGTGTTTTCTACGAATACAAATAATTTTAGACAATTAAGAACTGAATAATACAGGGTGTCATGCAAGTCGTTACAATAATTTTACGAGGTGATATAATACGTGATGTTAAGTCGATTGAAAAAAACATACCTATATACCAATATATTTGTGACAATTAAATTTTTTTAATATTTTTTTAATTTAACCGTTTTTTTCTACAATTATTGGAGTGTAGAAGAAAAACAAACATTTTTAAGATATTAAAACTTGTTTTCTAGTGTCAAGGCCTACTTAGAAATTTCTTCAATGCCAAATTAAATAAAAACTGTAGCAATTTTTTTCCTTCAAATCTAACTACGGCATTGGATCTAGCTTTCTATAAAATGGTTGTATGCCAAATTTTGCAAATAAATATTAATAATGATTGATGGACCTAATTTTATTAGATACTTTTATTATAATTTTCTGACTAAAAAGTGAGAAATTAATTTTACGCTTGTAATTAAATGTAAAAATTTATAATTAATGCTTAATAATATTTAGATGTTTAATTGATGAATCATTAATATTTATCTACCAAATTTGGTATAAAACCGTTTTAGGGGATGCTAAATCCAGTGCCGTAGATTTTAAAATAATTGCTTATAAATGGATAGAGACTTCTCTCTTTCAAAGAAGGCAGTTTGTTGCTATTTCCAACGATAACTCTTCTGTTAACTCACAATCAGCAACTATTAATGTAGGTGTACCACAGAGTTCCATATTGGGCCCGATCCTGTTTCAGCTGTATATTAATGATATTAATGATTTGTCATCTTCTGTAAAACTTACTACCTAATATGCTAACGATATCTCTGTAGTGGTATCTGATAAAGAGAATGATATGCTGCAAAATAATGTAATGTTATGTATGAACTCAATGCATGGTTTTGTGAAAATAGGCTTTTTTAAATTCTGAAAAAACATTAGCATTAAGGTTTCATAATTGGCAAAAGACTTAAGAATTTTAACAGTCTCTTTTGATATACGAACTTTGCATATATATACATAACAATCAGCATAAGTTTATCAAACACGACAATATCCATACTATAAATACAAGACAAAAGAATAATTTTTACGTTCCTTATTATTAATTAAATTAAATTAAAATGTTACTTGCAGCTCACCCAACTATGTTGTTCTTAAAATATATAATAGATTGCCTTCTAAACTCAAACTTTGCAACATTTAATATGCAAATGTTTTTATGATTTAAAAGAATACTTTACTCCAGAATGTTTGTTATGGCAGTGTTATTTTATGTGTACGTGTATTATACAATTTTTATGTAGATTTGTTTATTTTTGTGGACTATTCCAATACAATGTGTAAATTGTCTAATGGAAATAAAGAAAAAAAATTAATCGCTAAACAGTTTTTGTTCAATTTGACAATGAATACAATTTGAAGTAGGCCTTGAAAATGGTAAACAAATTTTTATAAAAACCGAGCTAAGCCGGACATTTGAAATGGGTCACACTGTATGTATGTTTTTGTTTTTAGCCAAATAATACAATATAAAATTGAATAGGCAATAATAGAATAAAAATTGGTATCACTTACCTTTAATATTCTTGTTATTTAACAAAAACTTCTTAATCATAATCAGCATTTTACGCACATACATATCGCCTATGTAACCGATACTAAATTTTAGATGAAGTCCCTAAAATAAATATTTTTTTCTTTGAAAACGGTATTTGTTTAAATTGATTCGAATTAACATATCTTAACTCAATCTAAATTTCTTACATTATAATTAAAACACCAAATTTATTTGTCAGTATAAAAAGTAAATATCTAAGACGGCTATCCTAATAATTCAAAAGTACAATGAAAGATATTTGGACCCCAAAAATTTCTGAACACGTGCGGTACATCTCCGTTGAAATCTGTGGCATCCAAACTAAAGGTATTTTTTGCGCATTGTTATTTCACCATCAACTTTTTTCTGTTTTAAAACAATAGATCGTAAGTTTCATTCCCAACCCTCTGTTCGATATGGGAGATAGTAAATTCGACTAACTTCAGAAATGTCGAATTCTCATTCTTCGATTCTAATTATTACATAATATACCTACTTCAGAATAGAGCTTTAAATAAAATTTGTCAGATTTTAGAAATATTAATTATATTTTGTATAGTAATTGGCATTCATATGGTGAGGTTTCTATCACAGATGAAGAGACGTCTAGTCTCATTCTTGATGAATGAAAATTGTTATTTATTATCGGATAGTAACCTACTCTAGCAACTATAAGTAGTCATGCTAAGCTTTTACCCTACAACAGAATACTTACCCGAATTACTACCTATGTATTACCTTGAATCATTTACAATAGACATATAACAATATTTAAGGTAGATACAGGTAGAAATAGGTTTAACGTATACCAGCTCTTCATAAGTAAGCAAGCCTTGCCTTACTATTTAGAAATAGAAAAAGATATATCAATTTTGGTGTTATATTATAATGATTATTAATAAATTGAGTCAAGACTATGTCCAGTTTGGCTATCCGTTTCTTAAAGTGTGCCGAAAAAATGTTAGCTATTTATACCTCTAAAACGACAAGAATACAAAGGCAGATCATTCTTTTCCTGGAATTGCAAAATAGAATATAATGGAACGAAGTTTTTATGAAATCTTTTGGACTGGCAAATATCTTAAAACACATGAAAGGTGTTTATATCTGGTTTTGCAAATCATGATCTAAACTTTTAAGTAGTTTTAAGAGTTTAGTTGTAAATACCCGTATTAGAATAGTGTTATGAGAAGTATATTTTTAATTAAATTATCTACAAACAAAAAGCTATGGACAATCAGTTAAGAATAATGCCAAACATGTACAAATTTAGGGTACCTGCCTACACTAAGAAAAATAATCGTAAAATTTAATTATTAATATTTTATATAATTTTCAGTTTACTACTTTAACTAGGCGTTTTGCTAAAAAAAGTACAGCACCTGCTTATATATTGTTAACAATCATAAGAACAAAAATTTTAACCACGTACCTACAAGACAATAAAAGCTCGATGTTTTAAAAATGTTTCAAAACCCCCTTTTCTCCTAAAATATCGGCGCCTACGACAGCTGTCGCAAAATATTTTCTTAGTGCATACTAATCGTGGATACACGCGGTTACAGATACACGTGCTGTTCATATTTCGTAGAAATACACTAACAAATTTATACTGCATCAGTATAGTAACCAGAAAGATCTTCATACTAAGATCTTTCGTTAGTTATGAATGTAGCCATCATACTTTAAAAAGTTCGGTAGTAGTAAAAAAACGAGGTATGATGTTCATTCTATCCAACTTATAAACATTTACTTACACTACAACACTATTAACAAAAATATATTTCCCTCTGTGTAGAATATACCTAATACTTACATAAAAAAAATATTGGAGGGAGATAATACTTACAATACCCTTTAAAATGCGATATTACTTATATATTGTTGCATGTCTTATATACAGTGTGGAAGGAAAGTATGGAATAAATTCATTATTTCTAAAACAACGAAGTTTTTGCTTTTTAAAAAGACTCTGTTTTCTATACCAACGCATTTCCGACGTTCATTTGTTTTCGCGTGATGACGTCATCGGATATTTTTTTAAATAGAACCCCTATATTTTTTCAACGGATTCTTGTAGAGCTTAATTAACTTGCTGAATTCAAAATATATAATTTCAATACTTTATTTCTTCAACTTTCCGAGAAAAAAATAATCACTAACGATTAATTACTATCAAATAAACGCTCCAGTTGACAGATATCAATTCTGATTAGATTTTGTTTAGCTGCCAGAAACAGTTTCTGAGGTGACTTGATTTAATTTGTTGGTTTTCCTATCAAAAGATGTAATACTCTAACATGCAATCTAATTAAATAAAATAATTATGGGGTCAAATACGATTTAGACAACCAGAATTTAATTATTAATTGATTAATTAGTTGCTTATTGTTAAAGAGTTTTAAAAATAAAGAGTCCTTATTTTGTGATACTGCCGATGATTTTACTAGGTATATCCATTTTACTCTCAACCAGCCCATCACAGACACAAATGGGAATATTACAATTTTTTCAAGCAGATTTTATTGGATCGGTTATTATTTTTTTCTCGGAGAGTTGATGGAATAAAGTGTTGAAATTATACATTTTGGAATTCAGCAAGTTAAGCTCTACAAGAATTCGATGAAAAAATATAGGGGTTCTATTTAAAAAAATATCCGATGACGTCATCAGGCAAAAACAAATAATTGTCGGAAATACGTTGGTACAGAAAAACGAGTCTTTTTAAAAAGCAAAATCGATGTGTCTGAGGAAATTTCATGAAACTTCGTTGTTTTAGAAATAATGAATTTATTCCATACTTTTCTTCCACACTGTATACTGTAATTTCCAATAATATTAAGAATACTAATCCCTAGGACCTATGCATATAGAAAATTTAAAACATTAATTTCTTTTAATCTACTATTTCAAAAGAGACTATATATTTAATAATTATAGAAATATATCAAATAGGTAGTACCTACGTAAAAAGTTGTATGGAATAATTATTTATGCAACAAGTACAGGACGTGTTGTCCTACTCGGCCTGAAGGCCTCGTTGGACAATTTAACGTCGCGTGCAATAAACACTTTTTGTACGAGTTGCATACAATATTTTTTCTATGTTCATGCAAAAACCAAACAATATTTTGTAATTCAGTTGATATTCAAAAGAAACCAATTTTATTTTTATTAAATTGCATTTTCTAGTAATTTCGTAATCCATCATATAATAAATATAAAATATGCAATTGCTTAAACCGTAACAATCACACAGAAAATAGACTAAATATGACGTCGATTTGAACGTTTATATTTGTCTCGATCACAAAACTCTGCAGTAGAATGACAGATAAATGCAATAAAAATTTCCACTTTCTCCACTAAATATAGTTCAATAAAGTTTTGTTTTTAGCATGAACGTAGAAAAATATATTTTACTTGCTAATATATCTACAATGGATCTATATTAGAATTGGATAACTATTGAAACCAATTGACATTATATTTACTTCGTTAACCCAAGAAAATTCATTGTAATACGTCTAATATTACATAATGATATCATGCATATCCCGCATAATATGAAACCAGAAACCGTCCCATTACGGCTAATTTTTCATGGCACAAATTTAGGTGGGAACAAGAGCGATAAGCAAAATACTCCGGGTGTTCTCATTACTGAAGGAAGGGTCTGGAAAAGTAACGAAGCGAACATTACATTAATCACATCCCGATAATAGACGGACAATAAAAGAGTCGGCGGATGGATATTTGCCGACAGGGACCATTTTGCTCAATAGTTCCGTAGCATGGCTAATGGGATGTGCGCGTGCTTCATTTGTTAATGCTCTTCCGTCGTACTGAGCAAAAATATTAGCTTTATACAATTTATCTCAAAAGCAATGTGACAAGATGTAAGATTTTAAGTAAAAAGTTTTCTTTAAAATTGTTAGTAAAGAATCGCTTGAAAATAAATTACAGAGGGTGATATTATTCCAAATAATTCCCAATTGAAATCAAATGAAACTCCGCCATATATTTATCCAAAATAGGGTACACAGAATTTATTCCAACAGGCTTTGCATTTTTTCTTTTAAAGGAGTACTAGCAACATAAACATATACCTATTCTACTTCCACTGTATTACTGTTTCTTGTAGTACAGCATATATTTGGTATTTTTTAACAGTGACACATTATTACTATGTAAATTTATTGTATACACAGTCACATGCCTATATCATAAACAATATAAATTCTTAACCTATACGCATAAATTTAACTGCGTCTACACCTCAAAATAAAGCGAAATGTCTATATAAACATGTATCCTAAAACGTTTATCTTTCGACATACCCACAGAGGGTGAAAAGTAACTTCTTGATGACAGTTTTTAATTAGTAAAGATAGAGATTTTAACGTGTAGAGATAAATTTAGACTGTCATGCTCTTTTTGAAAATCTAAACAGAAATCGACATAGTTTGTACAAATGCAGGTAAAACAAGTTCTTCAAAAATATTCGAATATGTTTGTATAATTTAATTGCAAAAATTAAAACTAAGGATTTTTACATAAAAAGGATACTCTTTTAGAAAAATTATTGAATGCTTTGTTTATTCACTTTAAAATAATTATTTCGCATCTAATGAATTGATATTAAGGCGGGGATTTTGTAGAAAAGGAATTGCACAGCCTGAGTGAGCGAAACGGCGAATCAATCAGACCTATGAGACAGTATATAACCCGTATAGGCCCGAACCACACGGTTCCCTGAAGTTTATCGTGCATTTTGACGTACATAAAAATGGAAGCCGTGATATATGTTATGATTTTACTCGAGGACACAAAATGTAAAATTAGCAATAAATATTAATCTGAAAGTGAAACACAAGTTGTCCTATATGTCCTGGCTAGTGAGTGAAGTAATTTGGTGGCTGTGGCTGTGAGAATTTTGCCGTAATTGTGACATATTGGCGTAGTAACTGTGTGGCTAAAATTGAGGTATTTTAACATTTATTTTAATTATTCTTGTGATTTTATGAGCAATGAAAATTATCTCACGCACTAGCGGGAACCTTTGTGAATACGTTGATATAGAATAATAAGCAAATATTTCAATTTTCTTGGAGTTCTGTGTCCTGGCTTAGACGGTAAAAATATGTATACAAAATCCCAGCCTTAATACCGTAATACCTAGATTACTGGTGATTTGACCATACTTTACATAAGATTTACATACTATGTCAATATTTCAGAAAATAATAAAAACTACATTTATTTTTCTTTTTATCTTGGTAAGGAGACATTTGTGGGCTCATGTTTATAGACATTTTTTATCAAGAGAATGCCGTTTAATTTTGGAAAATTCTGTATAACTTCATATTCTTACATAAATGGGTATATTTACTTTATTTAATTACATTAAATTAATTTTACGGAGAATTAGCTAATTTACACAGTATACCTAGAAGTAGGTACTTCATTTCCATGGTAAAACTGTATGCATAAATTTAACTTTTACATTCTAATTTAATTTACATATACCGGGTGAGTCAGAATGAATAGGTCAACATCATGATGAAGGTACCAGATAACAAAATATTATGTTATTCAATCTTGAACACCCTGTATTTCTTAAAGCAGCAACATTCGTGTAAGGCATAATGAAATTAAACATAATATTTTGTTGTCTAGCATTTCCAGCTTAGTGTTGACCCATTATTTGTGACTCACTATGTATCTGTACGAGTACACGTGATATCCAATACATATAATTTTAACATGTATCAATTTAATTACACTGAAATTGTACGGAGCATTAGTAACTTTACAAATAGTAAGCAAAATTACCTCAGAGGAATATTTCCTCTGAGAAAATTACCATGACAGTTAGAAGCCAATGATAATCATGGTAAATTTACAGCAAAACTATATTCAGTACTTTAAGAGAAATAATAAAAATACGTTAAAATACGTGAAATTAAATGACCTTTTATGTTAAATTAATTAATTATTACATTGTATTTTGATAATAAAGAGTCAATTTTAATTCTTACACTGTAAAAACAGTTGCTGTGTAAGCGAGATTTTCCAGTGTGTAATGTAGGATGTGTAAAAATTCCGTGTTAATAGTTTTACGCACTATGGCTTTTTTGTACGTTTTACACAAAATGTGTTAACATTACAAGTATTATAATAGAATATACTGAATTTGTGTAATATTTACCAGTTGTGTGTTAAAAGTACACCATTTTGTGTAAACTTAACACGCACACAACTTAATTGTGTTCTATATCTCTACTACTGACTGGTTGAGCACAACTGCGCAGCTGCTGTGTATCAGCTGATCCAACACACGTGTGTACAGTTTCCTCTCATTCACTGTGTTTAAATGGAGAATATTTAAATTGAGGTTTAATCAAGGAAAATGGTAAGTACTCACCTAACTATAACAAATATTACTGATAGTTGTAATAAAGCTAAAACTAATTAGAATATAACTATTAAAAATATTAAGAGTTTACTCTGATGTTTTAGATAACTTTAGAAAAAGAAAATTATATGTTCAGATCACTATTAGTTAATTTTCGTAAACTCCTATTATGTAGTGTAGTAGTAAATACATCTTTGTCTATTGTTTCATTGTTTATGATTTACTAGAACAGTATTAGTCCTTTATTAGAATATGTTACTATTATACTGTTAATTTTAATACATATATATTTTGTAAGCAGACTTGGCTGTTGTTCATTTAAACTGAATGTTATTTTTTAAATAAAATCATAAAAAGTAAAATATCTTTTATTTCGTAATTACACCATAATTCTGAAAATTCTATATTTTGATAGGGAATCTCACCTACCTTGTTAATTATGTTCCTGTTTGTTTTTGAAATTATAATTTTTAATGCATATATTTTGACGTTCTATAGAACATTACAGGCTATATTCAATGCATTCTCGACGATAGGCAGAACCTCTAGAAAGTGTAAAATAAAAGTATTTCAAAAATTATATTTATTAAAAATTATTTCGAAAGCAAACAGGAACATAATTAACAAATTAAAAAGGTAGGTGAGTGTTCCATATCAATACCTATTATTATACAATGAAATTAACATGTTAATATGTAAAGCCTACAGCTCCAATGATACAAATAACACTGAAATGTGTGAAAGTTACACATGATTTTTGTTACATTAACACATTGAATTGTGTTAAACTTTTAACACACTGCTATATACACAGTATTGTGTTCTTTTGTGTTAAAATGTGTAATTATTTTTTACAATGTATTCTGTTTTTTATCCCCGCGTACGATTCTTCATTAAGTACAATGAAACGGCAGTGAGATCAGTATCCACCGCACCGTACAAAAACTTCACCACGGTACATCTCGGGTCGATTTAGAATTCAAAATTGGGCCCGTCTGAGTCATTACTGACTTTTATATATGCGCGATTTGGTTTAAAAGGCGATTATCATAATGACTGTTGACAAATAACGCCAGGCTCACCAGGACATCAGAGCCTGTGCCTTAGAGAGAGACACCCATATATCATTCTCGTACTGCGGCCGGGCCATTTACATAAGAAATGTACATAATTACATGGGCTACATGTGTAATTCGTGATCGTAGCACGTGGAATATCAGAGATATTATCGTCTGAAGTGGTGGGACTGATAATTTTTTATTCCGCGACTTATACCAACTAACAAACAGCCCTTCGTACACAGGATAAAACTAATATATTTTAATATACTTTATGAATTTTGTTCCACAAATAGTAAATAATATGGCCTCATAAGTTTCTCATGTGATTTTAATATGTTAACAGTATTATAGTGCAATATTAGTGTCATTGTATTGAATCTGAAAGATAGATCTTAGGATATATCTGTGTTATTCAAATAGCTTCTGTAGGTACACTGAAAAAAAAATTCATGTAAATTTGCCATTATTATTGGCTTTTTCATGCCCATGTCATGGTCATTTTATTCACGATTTGTAAAGCTGTAAGCTGTAGGTACATACATAACATAATAATTCTTTATAAAATTAGCATGTATAATTATTAATTTAATGCATGTAAAAATTATACTCATACGTATATTTTCACCATGGAAATGAAGTACCTGCTGCTATAAACTGTATAAATCAACTAATCATTCATAAAACTCGATACAATTAAATAAAGTAGATATACTTAGGTAGGGGAGTGGGGGAATATCGCGCACAAAGTAATATCGCGCAGTGACGTTTTGCCCGTGTAACAAATAATTATTCAAAGAAAATATTGCCGACATCTAGCGGTCGGTCACTTAAATACTGTAGAGCAGTAATGATTCATTAATGTTTTAAAGCAGGGACCCGGACCTAAATGTAATAACGGTACCGGTCCGGTTACGGTTTAGTAAGAAAAGTACCATTTCGGTTTCGGTTTGGTTACGGTCCACTAGTTGATATTTCGGTCCGGTTCTGACCAGCTTTTTCGGTCCAAAGGGTTCTTATCGGTTTTCCCTTGTGACGTAATATAATTACAATTATAGTGAAAGTTCTATGATCGCTTTTGATTTTTTTTCATTTAATTATGCATATGTAAAATTCTACTAGCAAAACTTAAGTACAATAATTTATTAAGTTACTCCACGAGTATGGCATTGAAATATTTTGTCCTATATATATATATATATAAAATCATTTTGGGAAGGCGAAGTGAGTAATAAAACATTGATGAGACGACATGTATACATTAACACATTTATTTCATTTCAATACCTGCTTGTGACAAAGTAGAATTTGCCGACAGCTACCCCACAGCTACCACCGACTTGTACATACAATCGTTTGCAATAATAATGACACTGTCTTAAAACAGTTTTTGAACTTCTGGAAGTTCTGAATAGAAATTTCATTAATCTCTCTTGGTAAGTGAAACAACTAATAACTAATGTTAAAAATTTAAAGCAGATTTCAATATGAATACGTCACAAGTTCAAAATAAATCGCAAAATTCATTTTAGTGAGTGTCATTAATATTGCAAACGATAGTACATGTCATAAGCAGGTATAAGTTGAAATGAAATAAATATATACATGGATTTATAAAAAATAAAGACTCTCTAAGCACTTGTCGGTAGATAAATCCATAGAAACACAACAACAACGGAAGCTTAAGAAATACAGAAATTAACCCAAAAAACCGTTTTAATTTTTTCCGGTTCGGGTTCGACACTTGGAATAAACTAAAACATGACATATGTGTTCAGTTTCGGTTTCGGTCCACAAAAAAATTACGGTTCTGGTCCGGTTTTCTGTCCAAAAACGGTACGGTCCGGGTCCCTGCTTTCAAGATGACGTCAGTTGAGTTTTATTTACAATGCCGTGCAGTATATCTGCAAATATTAATTTGTGTTCTTTTAATGAAACAAAGTAAGTGCTAATTTAGTATTTGAATTTTATGTTTTATATTATAATATAATTATTTTTTTCTATTTTGTATACAAAAGCACCTTGAGTAATAATAAGCAATCCCAACATCCCAGAATCAAGGTTGAGGGATAAATTAATAAATGTGGAGCCACTCAACGTAACTTTAAATAGAAAATCCTTATTTACTATCCAACAAGAATATGAACTAGTCAAACATACAAAAACCTTAGACATATTGTTATGGAGTGACTCTCCTTAATCTCAGAAAAACAGTCTATGATTTTACAAGAAGAAATGGAATGAAACATGCATAACAGTTTGCCGAGAGAAAAAATCTACATCTTTTTCACATTGAATGTGAAATGGGACCTGCATCACCAGGTCCAGTAACCCTCTGTTGTGAGTGTTCAAAACGTGGTGCCAATTCCAAAAAGAATTTCGTAAGAATGAAAAGAGGAATTAGCTAACAACTCACAGTTTTTAACAACTATACCTTCAGTTAACTTTTAGAAGAAGAAAAAAGTATTGAAAGCACTGAAGATATGATTTTTATCACTTAGTTTATATTCAAATACTTGAAATACTTTTTAAGCATTTCTGAAAACAAAGTTTGAACTATTATTCTGAAATTGCGCGATATTACCCTACAGTAGGTACCCGCATAATTAGCCCGCAGACTATAACAAAATTTCTCAGAATTTAAAAATTATAAATGAACTAAAATAATATTATGTACTCCTTAATGAATGTTAATTACGTTATTTCAGTTTTAATCTTTCAAATCAGTTTCATCAGTACTGAATTATTTTCTTTAGGTGCGCGGTATTCCCACACTCTCCCCTATACCTACTTATGTAAAAATGACATTTTGTTAATAAATCCCCAAATGTTTTGTTATCAACCAATAAAAAGAGCTTTAAGAAGTAAATAAATCTATTTTTTTTTAATTTTTGGAAATATTAACATGTATGTAGTCTTATGTAGAGTATGGTCGATGGAAGAAAAGACAAACTTGGCAATGCATCACAGTATCAGCATCATGGTGTGGTATAAATTCATTAAATGCCTATCCGAATTGGTTATGACCAAGGGATTTCACCATTAGGAACAAGAACAGATATGTATAAAAGTAAAAAGTTGCATAAAGCATGAAAAAAGTAAATTTATTAATGAAAATAAAAAACAATTACTCCAATTGTAACAGTACCTACCTACAAACTTCTGATTGTCAAAGTTTATTAAACAAAGTATTACTTTTAGTAACTATCACTGCAATATTATCTAATCAATATAAGCGCTAGCTACTAAAACTTAGAGCACAGCCTTCAATTATTTCTGCAATTTGCAAGTCTCTTGCACATAGGCATGCGCATTGAAGAGTAGAGTATTGCAAAAGCCGTTGAATCTGAAAGACTCTTGCACTTTCAAAACATAGGCTGTGCTCCGTTTTTATTGCAGCTTTTCTTCAATTCTGTAGAATTATTTAGTGATCTATATGGTTACTGACATACACAACATTTCCTAGACTTAACTGTCAAATTCAAACTGCCTTCTTTCGATTCTACTTGATTATTGTTGAGCTTGCAAAACTTTTATTTTATGTTATTGTTACTTGTCAAAATTGGATATTTAGTTTTTAGTGTGTATTCGGGTTGAAGTGTTGGTATCACTTTCTTGCAATTGTGAACTGCAAGTCAGAATTTTAGGAAAGACATTGCTACAAGCCATTGCAAAAAGAATGGCGGACTGTAAAGCGGCTTTAAAAAATAATTTGTCTACTGTCAACGCGATTTACAATCTGCTGCAAAAAAGTTAGTATATACATACACATCAAACAGTTGTCCTAGATGGTGATATAACGGTCTTTGCATGAAATTTTTTTAGTTTATTTCAATTTATTTATAAATATTATTCCTGTACCTACATACTTAACAACTGGGCAAACATTCATCAAGAAAACATCAACAATATCACCCTCCCGCTCACAATAGGTATCAGCTAATCCACATCCGATTGCCACGACGCAATCACAGATAAGTTTCTACACTTATTGACGCAATCATCATCGGGACGTCAGCCGCACGGGCCCGTGTTTGTCGGTTGACGCTTGAACGGGCATCGGGCACGTGCATCCCCCCTCAAACGCACCCCGTGGGGCTTTGTTTGGAGTAATTACTATTCAATAAAGGCTCAATGAGAAAGGAGTGATATGTCAATATGTAAATCCTGACCCTTCCGTGGCGCACCGCTTTGTTTTGTCATGGCCCGCGCTATTGTGCGAGCCTATTGATTGATAATGTTTATTTCAAAGCCTACTTTATTAATCGACGTTTTATGCCAGGAATAAAGCATAAGAATCCACAGGGTGACTCAGTATTCAAATCACTCCGACCATCGATAGACCTTTGAAAATTGATAACAGTTTGTAAATGTAATTAGAAAAATAGTCGATAAAGGCTCAACTGATCTTACTTTCCATTAATTTTTAATTTTTAGTAAATAGGTATCTGATGACATATAGTAACATATATTTTGTTATGTTTATGCTTTTAGTACCATAAGGCTGTTTATTATAGATAACAGCTTCGTTTTTGTTTACAAGTAATAATAATAATAACATCTCTACCCCTAATCCCTAATCACAAGGACTAGCCCAGAAGTCGAAGACTTGTGTGGAAGAGGGGGTGGCATATTATTATTAAGCAGTCTGCATTTGCGCCCAGGAACGCCTTTTGTTGGTAGACCCTAACCACCATGCAGGGCAGGAATAAGGGAAACCTGGAGAATCTCATTAATTAGGGGGTAGTCAAACGTCAACCGGCATCAATCTCTTACATTGACCCAAGCCAACATTTTCCACCCAACCATACCCGCATAGAGGGTGCCAATCCTCTCCACGAATATAGCTTATATACTGTCTACCGGCTGCGGGTGTCGAACCCACAGCGATCCAGTCACCTCGACTCAAGTACTGGCGCCATAAACCGTGCGACCACTGACCGAAGTGCTCTTAGTACGTTCAGAAGAACATATTTATTGCTACGTGAATCACTACTAGTAGTTTTGTCAGTCATTCTGCTGCAGCAAATACCCACGAGAATGCTCACTTTCTATTGGTAATAACGCCGTAACGGATCCGCCTATTCCATCTGCACCGTTGCCATGAATGTGCGCGTGTTGATGCATTGATGACGACACAAAATACGGGATTTGAAGAACAATTCACGTATAGTATTTTAAAAATGAGCTTCTGACAATAGAAAAAAGCTTGCGTTGCTATCTCACAAGATAAAACTTTGCCTAGAGTATCTAGAAAGGTGTTTTTGCGAATTACGCGTGACATACCAATTATGCATGACATAAATTTCCGTTCTATAAAACGTAATAGAAAGAATATGCCGATAGAAAAAGGCTGAATAGAGATATGGCGAAGAAACTGTTTAAAACAAATATTAGTATGTCGAAATCTGAATCAAAAAATATATTGCACTTTGACAAAACATGGATAAATGAAGGAAGCCGAATAGGAAAGGCGGTACCATAAGTCTCAATGTGTGACCGTTATAGTGACAAGTAATTAATAGTATGTACCTATACATATATAGTGCAGTGTATTATAGGTGTTAAAGTGTAATATCTGCGAAGTCCGCAGTAGGTAGGTGTAAGTGGTGGGTGGTGATATGCAATCGCCATCCAAAAAGACGGTATTCTACAATTATTATAGATAGGATGACACGAGTGAGTTTACAAATGTCTTAGTAGTAAACTGTTAAAATCACTCAACGTCAACGTATTTTTGGTAATTGTTTGTTTATTGAACCCTTCTCAAGTGGTGTGTCTATGGAATTTTGATTCCTGCAACACTCACCTCCTTACTAATCTATTTTTTTCTGCTACGGTTTTATAGTAATTACGGTTTATTTTAGTTTATTTACAAATGAATTTCTTTTTCTAATTAGGAACATCAGTTACCTATATCGGTTTTGAATAATTAGATTAACTTCTGAGATGTTAAAACCTACCTAAATAAATTTTTTGCAAACATTAATATCCTGTAGCTTCTTTACGGAGCGAGAGAGAGGGAGAGAGAGAGAGAAAATATATGAAATATGGTAAAGCGTCATTATTTTTCAAGGATCTATCGTTCGTTTGAAACACTGTATATGTAAGCATATTATTATCATTTCAGTAAAATATGATTTGATGCAGCTCTGAATTATATTAACCTACTGTATATTTACCTTTGTAGAAAATTGTGAAACATTTTTACGTTGACTTATAAGTTTTTTACGTTACAGACGAAATATGCGCTAAAAACTCACCCCGCGCGTTGCCAGACATAATTTTCGAGATATATCAAAGAAAAAATTCCCGGCCGCACTAAAGAGGACGAGGTCGGACATCATCCTGACAAGGACAATTATTTAAGACCTTGTTAACATATGTTGCGCGTCCACATAGCATAGATTTCGCCCTAACGAAAACAACGTTGACGTTTTCTCAAGATTTCCACCCCGATAACCGACGGCGCATCTCACAACTCATAAGGTGGTTGTCACCGGGACTACCCTCGCTTTTGTTTTCGACAGGGGTTGCAATTTGTCACGGATGCGGCCGTCTATTGTTCCCGCATAGATTCCTAGATTAGCGTTTGTGTACACGTGGGCCGGTGGCTTCCTCGAGACCATGTAACTTTCTGAGGAAACATTTGTTTTTGTGCGGTTTCGGTAGCAACATTTTTAAATGATGCGATCTCGTTACTGACAGCCGAAGATGAAGATTATATTTTTTAACGTTTTTTGTTTACACGGTAAGGATGCCTTGCAAATGAATTGTTAGGTACATATAGTATGTCAGAGTTATCACATTCTGATACTAATACTTAACTGAATAGTTTTCAGGCTGGCAGTTTCTACAGATTTCCAATGTACTCTTACTTATGTTTGTGTTCAGTACAAGACATCCGATGCTGCTAAAACCATTTCTGTCCTTTACAGAGAGAACACCATGGAGAAAAGAAAGCACACCACTAAAATGATCTCTTCATTTCAAAGAGGATCATTTTCATATGAATCATTCATTCATTATATCAGTCAGTGGTCGAGCGGTTTAAGGCGTCACTACTTGAATTGATGTGGCCAGACCGCTGTGGGTTCGATCCCTGCGGCCGGTAGACTGCGAGTTTGGTAGAGTGGAAGAATGTTGGATTGGGTCAATGTGAGAGACTGATACCGGTCGACGTTTGACCACCCCCCTAACTATTGAGGTTTTCCTCATTCCTGCACTGAATGGTGGTTACGCCCTACCAACGTAAGTATCGGCCACACCTTCCGAAGCTCCGACACTTTCGGAGGTGTTCTGAAACAAAACAATAACCACTCTCCGCTCCGTGGAATGAGTCCAAGATCTCTGCCGAATTTCGGCAAGCCGGTATGATCTTTAACTCAGAAATCAGCGTATGTCTTGTTCCACCCAGGACGCCTACAATTAGCACCACAATCTTAACAGAGTGGTCTGGATATAGCCTGCGGAACTCGGAGAGAAGATCTCCATACTTCCTCCGTTTCTCCTCCTCTTTTAGGACGATGTTGTTCTCCGCGGGAGCCGAGAACTCAATCACAAACATCGTCCTAAGCTGGTGGTCGAAGAGGACTACGCTTATTGACTTGAATTTGCCTGAGGGTGGGGAATAAATAGTTCCAATAAATTCGACACTTCTCATTATCGTTATTCAAAAAGATCTAATTTTTGCTGAAAATCGTTTGGATGTGTAGTATCAGACTATGAAGTATTCGAAAAATGTTCCTGTGTTGTCACTGATGGAGCCAGAGCTATGAAAAGAACTGCAGAACTCTTAAAACAAAACGATATCAACTGTCCTGTTTTACACTGCATTGCTCACCAAGAGGTCCTATGTGAAAGTCCTATTCACAATGTTTTATCACTCTACACAAGGAAATTTCCATTTTACTCAAAAATGAAGCAGTCCGATACTATGAAACTTGACAATCAAAATAGATACAACATTTCTATCAGACCTTGCATTTTTAATATATCCGACATCGCATCTTAACGAATTAAATTAGAAGAAGAATTAGAAGCAATGAAAATAGCAGAATATTTCCAATTTACATGGTCACATAATAGGATTTAAAAATAAAATTTTTGCTAGAAAAACATCATTTTTCATTTTTTCCAAGCTATAAAGAGCACTTTGAAGGATTTTGAGGAAGTTTCATATTGAACTCATATAAAATATATTGACACAATAGTAGAATTCGAAAACCGATTTAGCTACTTTAAGAAATTCGAAGGAGGAATTTCAATTTTAACCTATTCACTTGCTTTTTCAATTGAGAACGTAAGCAACCGGACTTTCAACTAGAATCGTGTGATTTACAGATCTCTCCCTCACTCTTTCTCAAACTTATAGAGCCAGTGGTCTAAAATGTCATAGAAATGTTCAAAATTAAAAAAAACTGTTAAAAATATCAGCAAAAATATTAGTATAAATTATATCAACTAAAACATCTGACATCACTGTTTTTTATCATTTCTGTAAGTCATTATTACCATAAATAATTGCATCGTTTGACATATTAGCATCAAATATTTTACAGATCTACTACTTTTGACTATCAATTCCATATAAATAAGCAGGGTTTGTTTTTTACGTATCTATTCAATAAACCAACGCATATGAACTGGGTAGCTCTCACCCCAGTAGATATTAGAAGTTAATATAAACCATTACAGTCTCCCCCGCCATGCTACAATGGTCCTTAAACGTGCCAACTTCCGGAATGACAGTGCGGATGTTAGGCACTTTTCAAAGTCATCTTCCTCTTTTTAGTCGCCAAACTCTTACGATCGACTTAAAAAGCCGGCGATGATGTATCAATAATCCCCAGATCTGAGTGGAAATAATATCTGGGGGATGTGAGGGCCATTTATTAATTTAGAGGCAGATACGGACTAGCCCAAAGAGTGAAATTAACTAAAACTTTTGAGCACGTACTCTTTCAGTTTGTTTTAAGTAAGATACTATCTTATGTGTATATTTTGCAAAGTAATCTAAAATTAGCACTTTTACATTTTTAGAAATGTGATTGTGGATAGATGTCAAAATAATAGTAGTATCTACTCTCTAGTGTCACGCATTTGTTTAGCAGAGTTGTTCTTTAAGACGTAAACTTTCATCTTTATAAAACTTTGCGCTTGAACTTCAACAAATAGCGGCATATACAATGAATCACAAGACCTGAGTACAGTGTTATTCACCACGTTACATTTATAACCACAGCATTTGACTTGTTTATAACAATGCAACATTTTTATTAAATAAATTTGATATTTTAAACGGTTTTTAAAATTATTTTCTAATGTTTTCTTCAAAATTGTAAATCAGTAATGAGTGAGAAGTATTCCGAATACGGTCCTGAAATATAAACAACGCAACTTCCGGTTAATCTTACGGCACACGGATCGTTCAAAGACATATAAAAAAGTAGCTATAGGAACAGCGCAGCAGGGGTGCCAACTGTGGGGTGGCTTTTTATGATCTATTAAATAGCTATATATTTACTTTTGTGATCATCAGATACATACTGTTGGTAATCTAGATATGACTCAATTTCTACTGCGTACTCGAAAAGATTACATTTGGTACAATGAAGACACATTGTTTAGATATTAGATATATTTTCTGGGAAGAAAATTTTAATTCATTCAAACAATGATAGTCTCATCAGAAAATCCGCCAGTGACAGTATCTATGTGAAAAATGAACTATATTGGACGTTATCTAAATTATTCTATTTAAATGAATCGTCAGGAAAGCACAGTATTATGGCAATAAAATATTATCGGTAAATTCTTCTCATTTTCGATGAAAATTGTGATCTCGAAAAAAATTTCGAGAAATAGTTGGAACACTAGCGATGATACTAAGTACAGGTATAAGTAACTATATAAAGCAATTTCCTAACTGACATGGTTGTTGTTTAAATTTTTAAATATTTGAACACTATTTTTATAGTAATTTACTACAAATTTATTCTAGATCATTTTCGTTTGTGCTGCAAGGTTCTAATCTAAGACTGCTTCTGTGTTTACTTTAATTAACGATCTGCCTGACGTCTCATGTGGAAAATTGTGATCCACAGATATTCAAGTTATATTCTGCTATAAATCATTTGTCTTATGGTTTTCATTTTCAGCTTTGTACAATAGACCATATTTTGAAAATATAACTATGAATTGACTAACTGAACCACTGAATTTTTATGTGAGTCCCCGTTTGCCAGTATGATGTCCATAAATTCTTCATTTCAGAAATTATGAGCCAGACTTTTATAATCGCGTAAAGATAAACTTGAATAGGACAACTGATAACAAAGTACTGCTAGAAATACCAAATATATTGACTTGTTTACTTCTTAGTTTTTATAACAAAAATATTCACCTGATAAATTTTTGTAAACCTCTGAAACTAAATATATTTTACTACATTTTATGTATAATTGTTTTTAAGAGCCTCATTTCAGGATTTATTTGGCACTGTTTCAGTTGAATAATGAAACCACTAGTGTAGTAATGTGACATATTACCCCACTAGAGAAACATTAAAATAGACATCAATTAAATTAAATTGAATTACTTGTTATAAATATTAACAACATAACTCTGGCAATTCGTAAGATTTATACCAGATGAATTACTTTTCTTTGTAAGCACTTGAAGTAGCTTCAATGGCGGCAATCTCTCTTCCAAGAACTTTTGTGGCGATTTTTGTCTTGTTTTCAAGAAACGTATCAATATAGCCTTCACACACGGTGTTGGACTTCCAACCATCATGCCATTTTATAGTTAGATGGTCTGCTCCTGTGTTGGTTAGAAGTGAAGTAGATGATCGTCCAAAACAGTGCTCTGTATATTGTCAAGGCTATGATAAATTGAGAAAAAAATCTATCTTCTTTGGCATTACACTAAAAGTATTTTTACCAGTAGGAAGTTTCATGGATTTACCACCCCTGTAACCAACAAAATTTAGACTGGTACATAGAATAGAAAATTTTGTACTTGGTTCTCATTGTATCTGGTAAAAGTGAAGCTACTACAGTTGCAGCAACTTTTTCAGTTTCAAGAGGCAATTTTTCTATTTCTGACCCATTCATTGTTTCAATCGACACCACTATTCCCACAAGAAAATTTAAAAATGAAAACTAAATTTTGTTTATAACAAGTTTCATAGGAAGTTTGACAGGTTACCATAGCAATGCATCTGCTTCTTGATTTTGAATCAAAACTTACAAATTGGATTTTGGATTGTTATCAATTTAAGGTAGTTGTAAATAAATAACGGCATCTTTCACTACATTCGTGAAACGTCTCACTCATGTATAATAATGCCTATATCCCACTTGTACTATAAATAACTATTATTCCACTGTTTGTCATTATCTATCCTCAGTTATAATTTCTCAAGTTTATGTGGATAGGTTACCCTGTATATTCAACCAAATCAAATAAAAATTAAGTTTTGGATGATATTCATCCGTATCTAGGTAATCTGTTACCATGTTTAGATGAAATCGCATTTTAGCTTTAGGAATATAGGAACGAATATCTGATTTGTGTGTGCCTAGGCCCATCAAGGTGGCACGAAGATCGCACCGCGGTGCGATTCCGCGATCAGGGCCCTCTTGATGGATCGAATCCCGACGTCGCGGATAATGCCGTCGTGTGCGTTCCGAATACGTCGTCCAGCGGCGACAAGGGGCCTACCTACGGTGACTTCATAAATACCGCGTCCTTTGATTAATTCATTTATTTATCTTGTCGCGCTTGTTGTCCCGATGTAATGGGCCGGCGCACCGCCGCATTCCGAACAAATGAGGGCCGCGAGGAGGCCTACTGCGACCGCTCCATAAATCCTGACTAATGCCCTCTCATGTCCAGCTCATCAGGGTAATTGGATTATTTTAATTTTTACTTGTTAGGCCGTCACAAAAAGAGGAGCCAGCGACATGCCTGGGTTTGCGCTATGGGGCTCTCTCGGATGCCTAATGGGTGTCATAACGCTTATAAATATCTGGTATCTATAAATTGTGGATGCCACTGTGGCGCGGAAAAATGTCTTTGTCTCGGCATGGAGATTAAACGGGTTGATGCTTTAACGGTAGCACGCTGGACGCTGATTTATCGGCATCTTCATCAGGAGGTTCTTCTGGCCATCGCATCGGTAGCCGCAGAAGTACTTGCTCCGCTCTGTTTCTAGATTCATTTTTATCTACAACCGAACCCGCAGCTTTTATTAAATAACTGCAATAAATCAGCTCGACGGTTTTTTTGCAAGTATCAACATAGTTGCAGGATGTTCGGAATTGCTTAGACGCAACATAATAAATTTCTTGAAAATTAGAAAAAGTGTTCAGAGACCAACGAATAAAAATTTATACCTTCTCTATCCTTTATAAGGCAACTGCGTTAACCAGATTTTTATTGGTTATTATTTAAATTATTTTTATTTATTTATTTAATAAATCCTTACCTTACAGAGGTATACATCCAATTACAAGGTAAGAACAAAGAGTAAAAAAATAGCACATTCTAACAATTAATCGTATGGTACAACAAGCATAATAAATAAAAAACTAAACTAATCTTAACTAAAAATAACAAAAATACAACGAAAAAAAAACAAGTAAACAAAAACTAAAGAGAAGAGGAGAACGTACAACACAATCAAGGTAGAAAGGTAAATATGAAAATGAATAAATACAAATAACGTTATGAACCAAAAAAAAATGCTAGAGTTCTCAGTGCAATAATGCTCTAGAGATGGTTGACAAAGAATAGCTGAAAATATCCAAATTATTTTCCCTGTTGTACATATCGCATATTGAATATAACGGAGACAACTTCAAAGCACTTGTCCTCGGTGTTGGTAAATAGTGGCAACGTTTATTGTCAATGTTAACACTGTCAACTACTAACATTTAAAATGTCAGTTATACAGGGTGTCCGGAAAAGACGTGTACAACGGAAGACCACAGACTCCTGGGTTCAAAATAAGCCGATTTAGCCCAATTTACTTATTTCCAAAATTGCTTCGTTTAGCCGCTAGAGAGCGCCAAAGTTTGCGAAAAATTTTTGTTTATTCCGAATATCTCGAAAACGACTTGATCGATTTTAACCATTTTTAGGCCACGCAGTTATAAGTCTAACTGACACTTTTTGACGTTATTTAGAATCTTTTGCAGTTATTAGAAATGTAAGAAAAATCATGTATCATGCAAATATAAGCACATATTTTTAACCTCCTGTACAATTACTCTCAGTTTTTTTGTTAGTAGCTGACTTTATTTAGAAACTTTTTATACTTTCAGAATTTTGAATAGATGAGTAGTTTAGGCAGAAAAAATTTTTCGTATGTCAACAATATCAGCATTCGTTCTGCAACAATGAAGTACCAGAAGTTGGCTCTGTTATTTTAAGTGTCAGTTGTGTGTCAAATCTAATCAGCTACTGAAATTAGTCTCTCGGTGTATTCTTCTTGCTCAATTACTTAGTTACTTTAGATCTTACTTTATTTGTTGTCGTTATTGTTGTGTTTGTTTATTTTTCTCATTTTTCATTATTTCATCATGGATACGTATACATATTCCGAACAAGTAGATATGCTTTTGGTTTATGGATTTTGTCAAGGTAACGGCCGCAAAAGTGTTAGGGTCTACATGGACAGATTCCCTCATCGACGAGTGCCAAATCATCAAACTTTTGCCAACATCGAAAGGCGACTTCGCGAATTTGGTTCCTTCCACCAAATGAATGCGGCTCAAGGGCGTCAACGTACTACGAAAACTATAGAGGTGGAGGAACAAATCCTAGATAAGATAGAAGAGAACCCAAATTAGTGCAAGACGCATTGGACATGAAATAGGGATACCAAAACCATAGTTCATGATGTTTTGAAGGAGCAATTACTACATCCGTACCACATTCAATCGGTACATGAATTGCTACCCATTGACCCCGAAAAACGTTTAGCATTTTGTAATTTTATACAAGATCAAAGAGCCCATGATATCAACTTCAGCAAAAACATTTTATTTACAGATGAAGCATGTTTCACTAGGTCAGGCATCATTAATAACCACAACAAACACGTTTATGCTGATGAAAATCCACACTGTACTGAAATAAGACATTTTCAATATGAATTCAGAGTAAACGTGTGGGCGGGAATTATCGACAACTTTATTATTGGCCCGGTTGTGCTTCCACATCGATTGAATGGGGTCAACTATTTAAATTTTTACAGCAAGTATTACCTAATTTGTTGGACGATTTGCCGTTATTACTTCGTCGTAACATGTGGTTTATGCACGATGGTGCACCCCCTCATTTTACAATACCCGTTCGTCGATATTTACATAATCTGTATCCTAACAGGTGGATCGGAAGAGGAAACGATGCTCCTATAAAATGGACACCTCGAGCACCAGACTTAACCCCTTGCGATTATTTTTTGTGGGGTGCAGTAAAAACTAAAGTATATGCCTCTGCAGTTAATAATGAAGAGGAATTGTTTAGGCGAATCCAAGACGCAGTTAATATTTTACGAAGTAATGCAGGATTCATGGAGAGGCTGCACTACAACTTCGTAAAACGGATTACTTGTTGCATAAGAGAAAACGGTGGTCACTTTGAGCATTTATTGTAAAGTGATCATAACTCTTTTTTGTTATATTTTATTATCTTGTATTTATTAAATAAAATATAAATGAGAGTTTTGGAATTTTCGTTATTTGTTGCAGAACGAATGCTGATATTGTTGACATATGAAAATATTTTTCTGCCTAAACTACTCATCTATTCAAAATTCTGTGAGTATAAAAAAAGTTTCTAAATAAAGTCAGCTACTAACAAAAAAACTGAGAGTAATTGTACAGGAGGTTAAAAAAATATGTGCTTATATTTGCATGATACATGATTTTTCTTACATTTCTAATAACTGCAAAAGATTCTAAATAACGTCAAAAAGTGTCGGTTAGACTTATAACTGCGTAGCCCAAAAATGGTTAAAATCGATCAAGTCGTTTTCGAGATATTCGGAATAAACAAAAATTTTTCTCAAACTTTGGCGCTCTCTAGCGGCTAAACGAAGCAATTTTGGAAATAAGTAAATTGGGCTAAATCGGCTTAATTTGAACCCAGGAGTCTGTGGTCTTCCGTTGTACACGTCTTTTCCGGACACCCTGTATTAATCTAAGATTAACGTTGCCACCTGGTACATTTATTTTATGTTTATTCTTCCTCCTTATTAATCAAAAAGCAAATAAAATAGTTCTTCTCGTAACTCAGAGCAATGAATTGTATTGATTTTGTTTTTTTTCAAATTTACTTCCAAAATGATCTAATTACTCCCCTTAGTTTTAAATAAGAGTATAGTTATTTAAGTTACTAATTCAATGCACAATTTATTAAATAATATTTTCCTTAGTATTTACTTTAATAATGAAAATAGACATGCATGACATAACATTTTAACTGCATACCGATATAAAACCTCAAAATTGTAGCATTGTGGTAAATCTTCGAAATTTCGTGATCCGACACCGAACTGAGATAAAGATCTTTGGTGTTTATGAAACCGTCGGCAAAGCAAAGTCCCTCAACCCACCCCGACCCGGCCGACAGCCTGGTGTTAAAAATGAGAGTAGAACGCAGAGTAAAACACAGAAGACATTTGTAGAATGCGATACAATCTAAAAAAAATGATGCGAATGTGAAAGAGCCCTGAAATCCCGATTCCTCAGCACCGTACAATGAGAGCCACGTCGACCTATCTCAAATCAGAGACATTCTTTTTTGATTAATGTCGATCCGAGAGCAGGTAAACGCGGCCCGGGGAAAAATTAACTGGCGAATAACTATAAATCAAATAAAACTGAAAAGTTTTCAGAATTTATGGCTTATCTTGACATCTCCTCCACCTACAATATGTTTACTTTTGTGAGCTTGTCCTTATGAGGTTGGACGCGCGGGACTATGTTAAAATCGAATTAGTTTGGGTCCTCGATTTGAGATCGGACCAAATTCTGACAGTGAATAACTCGATTATGTTGGACGCTTATATCAGGCTATAAATTTGTGCCCGCTCCACATTCCAGTGCGTTCTGAATTCTGTTACGAAAAGCCAAGCATTTTTAGTTCAAAATTGGCGAGTTTGATATTTTGAACTCGTCTCTCCATCAGCGTGGATTTATTAAGTATAAATCAACTTCAACAACATCTCTTTTGTGCACTAGATTTATCTCAAATCACATGAATGCTCATAGTCAGGTTAATGTCATAAAAGAGGCACAAACTTTTTTCGAAACATTCGATCAGTTGTCTCACAAATTATTACTTACTTACATAAATTGTGAAATTTGGGTAATCAGAAAATCTATAACTGTTTCCTTTCTTGTCTTAAAAATAGTCTACTTTCTTGGATGTTTTGGATATTATTCAGCTGCATTTAAACTGTCAGGTGTTTTACAAGACTCTGTAAGCTCTATGTTAAATTGCATGTGTAGCAGTTTAGACACCAAATACACGTAGCAGTAAAAAGTAATAGGAATAGACTTGAGGTAAACTTGTAAACTCTTGTGTAACACCTATAATAATAATTGTAAAAACTTATTTTATTTTTTTAGTAGTAGCCTTATTAATCTTAAATCATATTTTTGTAGTTATTTATGCAACAATAAGTACAAAAAGTACGAGTTGCATATAATATATTTTTCTACGTTCATGCAAAAACCAAAAAATGTTTTATTTAGATGACAAGAAGTGTAGGAAAATACGACGTCGATTTCAACGTTTATGTTTGTCATTATGACAAAATGCTGTAGTAGAATGACAGATTAATGCAATAAAAATTTTATTGCACTAGTGTAATAAAGAACCACTTTTTCCACTAAATATAGTTTAATAAAGTTTTGTTTTTTGCATGAACGTAGAAAAAACAATTTAAATAGTTTTATCATATAACTTTTATTTGTTTTATTATGTTTGTTTAGCAAGATTTAGTTATTTTTACATTCTGCATCCTCTTCCTCTTATTCTGTACTTGTGTGAAACCCTGTAGAACACTGTAAATCAGATGAATAAAGTAATTAGTAAATGTTTATTGATGCATGCCGTCTATTTTGTTTCGGTAATCCAACTTTTAAAAACGCACGTGTTTTAAAGTAGCCATGTCAAATCAACTACCCGTGAAACGTGATGTCTAATTGAAAAGGTGCAATTATTGATCCTTAACAAATGTTTCAAAAGCTTTACTCAAATATTCAACAATCTTCATTTTTTAAATGAATGTGAAAAGTACAGTTGGTATTGTTTAAAATATTAATTCTTCGGTTTTTTAGATCAGAGGAAATGCTGTTCAAAGTAATACTTCTAACATTATCAGAAGTCGACGAGGCTGCACTTCCATTAATGACACTCCCAATAATTTTTATTGCTAATACTCTCTTCAACGTAACCAGTCGCCACAGCTGCCGATTTACATCCTATTTATTTGATTTGATTCATTGTCATGCTATTCCAATTAATATAAAGATATTTAAGATAAAGTGCAATTTGCAAGGGACATAATCCAAATGTATTAATACCAATCACTTGATTAGTGCACTTCCCTTTATCATACCGTAAGAAAACTAGGTCTCTACTTTTGGGGATGCAATAATAAATACTGCGTCACCAAACGCACATCACTAATTCCATCAATGTGGGCAACAGTAAAACGTCGAGCCTTCACTGTCTTCGATGGTCGGATAGTAATAAGCAATACGTTTCCTTCTTTTGATGTCATGTAAGCAGAATTCACATATTCTTCAAGTGCCAAAGATACCGCAAATGGCTACCACCTTCAAAAATTAATCTGTGTAATTGTGAAAAACTTCCGCAAATCGCCTTCCTTGAATACATATGCCTTCTTGGCTACATCCCTCTTGCTAATTGTCTGCACTTTTACAAATGATTTTAAATCAACCCCCTTGTTTATCCTCTAAATATTTTGCAATTTCTAATAGATAGCCCGCATAGTCGACGCCTTGTACTGCTCCGACATTTTCTGAAAGTAAGCAAGCACAACTCGTTCATCTGTATCTGTTACCATTTGCTCTTCCATGCATTTGATGAACTTTTCGTAATCTGTTTTATAAGCGTGTTTCGATTTTTGCGGTATTAATCGCGATTCTGCTTTACTATTTAAGTAATCAATGTTAGAACTCATTTTAAACAATATACAACCAGTAACAACTTTCGTGACAAAAATTAATCTTACGTGACAGATTACAACGCACGAAATAGAGCAATTATACTTTAGTAAATCGAGTGCAGGTGAGATATAAGTGGTCTGCTCCGCCTAAGCGGCTCGACTTGCAGGAAGCGATCTACATTGCAGTAGGTTCTCAACCGCAGGCCTCTCGCCTTGGACGACGCGTCATTAAATCTATAAACGATACTGCAGGAAACAACTACTCCGCGGGCTAATGCCCCGACCGGCATTGAATTACACCTACAGTATATGTGTGCATACTGATGAGGGCTAACAAACCCGAAACCGATCTATGTCTGGTGGGTTGGCCGTCAAGGGTTCTTGGCAGGTGTAATTCAATGCCGGTCGGGGCATTAGCCCTTGGAGTAGTTGTTTCCTGCAGTATCATTTATAGATTTAATGGCGCGTCGCACAAGGCGAGAGGTCTGCGGTTAAGTACCTACTGCAGTGTAGGTCGCTTCCTGCAAGTCGAGCCGCTTAGGAGGAGCAGGAAAGAGCAGACCACTTATATCTCACCTGCACTCGATTTATTAAAATATAATTGCTCTATTTCGTTCGTTGTAATCTGTCACGTAAAATTAATTCTTGTCACGAAAGTTGTTACTGGTTGTATATTGTTGCAGTATCATTTATAGATATACTTTAATATACTATTTTTGTAGCCTTAATCTTCATTCAAATTTTGCGTATATACTTTGTGTACACCTATATCTAAAATAAGTCAATGCAAACCAAACAAATACTATAAGGTGAGATATAAGTGGTCTACTACTTCCTGCTCGGCCTAAGCGGCTCGACTTACAGGAAGCGACCTACATTGCAGCAGGTACTTAAATGCCGACCACTCATACTGTGCGACGAGCCATTAAATCTATAAATGATACTGTAGAAAACAACTACTCCGCGGATTAATGCCCGACCGGCATTGAATTACTCCTGCAGTATCTGTGTGAACAGCCAAGAACTCTTGTCGGCCTCACCACCAGACATAGACCGGTTTCGGGCTTGATAACCCTCGTCAGTATGCCATATGTGAGATGACTACTGAACTGACTGTTCCTTCATATGTATGTTCACATACAAACAGAGTGCAGGTGAGATATATATGAGGTGATATATACCTAGATAAATACTATAAGATTAAGGAACATTTGTTTGTTAAACAACGGACAAACACGTAAATCTTTTAGCAAGGGGATCACCTTTCGCTGAAAAATTTTAATTTCTGACTTCATTTCCTTAGGCCGGGTGACGTCTATTTAAAATACAATTAAATTCTTCTCCTACCTTAACAACCTCAAAGCATTGTTGGGTGATTTTTTAAAAGACACACCCTATAAAGAAATTACAGGTACGTCTCTAGGTAAAAAATTATATTAGAAACAATTTTCACCATTCCGATATCTCAACTATTCTCCGAGATACGAAGAATCCTTTAAAAGTAGTTTTTTTTCAATTTTGCTCTGTCTCAAAACCAAAGAGATTTACGAAAATTCTACTCGTGACAGTTTCTCGAAAAAGTAGCCCAGTGTTGTGAAAACTCCATCCTTCTGTCTCTTGTAGTTTCTGAAATGCCCTACGATTACCAGGAAATTGAGATACCCTGTACAAATTCTAAAGAGCTAAATGAACTACGGGCCATGGCAATTTGTACCCCGATTCCCGACGGCTCAATTTAAATCATTTATCACCGTCCGCACAATAACACAATCGTCGACATCGCGCCCCATTAGGACTCGTCTATGTTTACGGCAATAATTATGCAAATATTTTTGTGATTTTTATGACTGCGGCGCGCGCGGCGTATTAGTCGCGCTCGCTTCTTTTTCAGCAGATCCGGTCAATCGGAAACAATCAGAAGTCGGCTCGCACGTGGCGCCATCATTAGCAGGCGTGAGAAGAGGGAGATTTCGCGATCGCTGCTGGTCATACGGGCCGTTAGATGTGTCATTGTCGTCGGGACGCTGCAAGTCGCCGTCGGCGATACACATATATCGTTTTGCGAGGGAAGATTTATTTTAATACCGGAAACGAAAAACAGTGGCATATACACTGAAAGAAATACTAGCTACTGATATAGTTACCAGCTACAAATTTGTGCTTACAATTTTGAAGTAGAATAAACAAAATAATAAATAAAAAAACAAATGTCGTATACCATACAAGTTTGTTGGTGTAGTAAACGCAAACCTAATACAGTAATTGGATTGCTGTAAATTTTAATATAATTATAACATTTTTTACTATATTTTGAATGTTATGATAGATAGATAGATTTTATCACCCAGTTCATAAGTACACACACATATAAATATAAATTTTTGAAAAGATCTAATACATTTACATTAGTATAAGAGTACGTATGAACAAACTGCAAGCAGAAAGGGAAAAATGATTTTGCTATTTTTAAAATATGAGATATGTAGTAGGTATAAAAAATAATACTAATAATAATAATAATATTACACATTTCTGTATGATATGAACTAATCCAAACACATCAAAGAGAAGGAGAGATGCAACCTCGAAAAAACAGGTGACTCTAATTCAACCGGATCAGTTAAATGTTCCCTGGAAAAATTTATGGATATCATAAAAACATTTAAATGCAAAAAATGTTTTAATTTAAATTTAAAAGTGTTTAAACTTTGAATTGAATTAAATTTGTCTGGTAAGTGGTTTAAAATTTTTGTGCTCATCTATAGAGGATCTTTAATAGAAATATTATAGTTATACGAGTGTAGCAAATTATTAAGTATACCGTGTATTATAATCATGTATATCACAGGAAAATTTTAACTTTACTTTATTTATAAGTGTATAAATGGCTAAACGAAATATAAAAGGATTAGTATCAGTAAAAATGTGTGTTTCTTTGAAATAAGATATACAAGACTGTCTTAGTTTCAGTGAACGTAAACACCTTATAGCTTTCTTTTGGATGATGACTGTACTCTCAACATTTGTAGAAATTCCCCAGAACTCAATGCCATACTGTAATGTACTATAAAAGTATGCGTAATATACTGACTTGGCTGCCTTAAAACCTAAATCTTTTCTAATCGATAAAATAGCAAATACTGCCTCAATTTTTTACTTAATTCTAGTTATGCTTTTCCCAGTCGAGATATTGATCTACATAAAACCCTAAGAATTTAGTAAGTGTGACAGGAATAATTTTACCTTTCATTGAAAATATATTTTCAACTTCAATCCTTTTATGTGGCTGGAAAATGATACAAGTAGCCTTCTCCAAATTTAAATCTAATCTATTTGCTGCAAACACATAATGTTGAAACAGAATACTTAATTGTATCTCAGCAAATATAAAGAAACTTACTTCTGGAAAACTTTGAACTATATCTTTTTATATATAGTAAGAACAATAAATGTCTAAGTACTGAGAACTGAGGTACCCGTAATTCAGGTGAAGAGTAAATTTTTTGCAATTTTCAAAATCCTTTAGTTCAACTGATAATTTTCTATTTTTTTAAATATGATCTAAATCAATCATTTGCTATTCTCATTATATTAAAATTATTTACTACAAGTTGTGTGTGCAGATGGACCACCAGGTTCAGCAAGTGACAAAAAGATGCGGTTCCATGTTGCATCGTTACGTCTATTGAGATTCTCTTTTTTCGGATAAGTCGTCGGTTGCCTCTCCTTACTTTGAAGGATTTACAAAGAAAATACAAGTTTTAGTACATAATATATGCGTTCCATTCTATAATCAGTGAGTGTATATCTACACCTTGCGTTCCTCTCTGAAGAAGTTTTGATCAATCTCAAGAAATAACAGTGGAATGTAACTCGTAAACAAATGAAATTATTCCAAAGTATTGATACATAATGAGGTGCAATATTTAGATATCATGAAATACATTTATAACCTTAATAAAATTGGTTTGTTTCAACGCTTTGGTCCAAAAAAACGTGAAATTGTACAAAAATTCCTATTAAAAGCAAGAAATAATTTAACACCTTTCAAGCAAAGTAAGAAATATTATTTCAATTCAAACATTTTACCCTCTATCTAGGTTAGGTTAGGTTAGGTTGAATGTTTCAACCCAAAACATTAATTCAACCACTACAACGTTTTGAAAACGTTATATAAACGTACGTGTGAAATGAGGTACGATATTTAGATATCATGACAATACATTTATAGCCACTTAACTAACCATTTTTTTGACAGAAGTGTTACCAGAATAAACTATTTTTTTTTCAATTCGCAATCAAATCTGAATTGCTAGACCGATGTACCCTGACATTATTATTAATATTGTAGCTATTTTTAACAAATAATTTAATTGTTAATAATATGGTCAATATTATCCCGAGTTAACTCGGCAACATAGCATTACAATAAACTTTTGTAAAATAATGATTTATTAAAGAAAATTAACATTTATATAAACAGGGAATAACAAAAAAAAAATGTTTTTGTACCAGTATAATCATACATTTGTTGCAGTATGATATATTTTGAAGCACGGTACAACACAGAGTGGCGCCTCACAGTCTTTACACCAATATCTTGATTCCCTTCTTACTTTTTTCCATTTTTATCTTTTCTCTGGCTACACACTTGACACACCCTTGTTGGATTTGTTTTTTTATCTGTAGGAGGTATTGCATCAGGAAAATGCCGTCCTGTTAGTCTTATAGGATTTGGTATGACAGAAGGGCGTCCCCTGGAAGCACTTGCAGTTACCAGTGGGAGGTATGTTTCTATAATTTTCGAAATTAGTTCCATCCTAAATAGGAGATGGATTTTTGTTCCATTAATTTTCTTGTAGAGCACGAAGGCGTTCCAAAGTGCATGTTCCATCAAGTGAAAAAATATTTTTTTGTAATATTTTTTTCCTCTTTTCCTAGTGATAGGGTAATCAGCTAAGTGTTGATCTACCTTATCCACACCTCCCATTGTATCATTATAATCTTCTATAGCCAGTGGTTTTCTGATTTCTTTTCCTCTTTTACGGCTTCTTATCATTTCTGCACTATGTACAGTAGAGAAAAATGAAACTTCCCTTTTATCACGCCACTTCATTACAAGTACTTTTCCTCTTTGGAAGGCAATTACTTCATCTTTTTTCAGTTTGTTTTCATCTGTGGAGGCAGATCCTTTCTATTAGATCTCAAAGTGCCACACAAGTCGGTTTTACAAATTATTAATTTATCTGCTAACTCAGGTGATGTATAAAAATTATCTGTTGTTAGCCCTTTTAGGAGTAAAGGTTTCATTAGAGACAATACTATTCGAGAAGAGACAGGGAAGTCTTTATAATCTTCATCAAATTTTGTGTCTTTGCCTGTATAAATAATAGAATCCCATATATAACCACTAGATGACTCACATAGCATGTAATGTTTTATACCAAACCTTGCTCGTTTGTTAGGTATATACTGAATCCACGCTAGCCTACCTTTATATAATAATAAGCTTTCATCTATGGTAACATCTCTTTCCAAATCATAAAGAGACTTATTTTTTGAATTCAAATATTCATACACTTCCCACACTTTATTCAATTTAGGACAAGGATGAATGTCGGGATCGTAATCGTCATTATTAGAAAAATGCAAATACTTTTTTATTTGGCAGAAGCGCTTATATCCCATACTTTTCCAAATATTGGTGTTTCAATTATTGCTTTTTTCGACCAATATAGATACAAAACCGGTTTTTTTATTAGTGACTGCATGTATTACTTATACGTCGGAATGATGATTTACTACGCATTTGTGATGCATATCTATTTGTTTCATTGACGATTTTGTTCAAAATTGTATTGTCAAAAAATAAATCAAAAAATTCTAAAGGATTTTCCACGTCGGTAATTTCAAAATTTATTTAGGATTGTCCTGTAAATGCAAACCTAGGAGGCGGGGGTCCGGGCTGATTTACATCAATTTCAGCCCAAAAACGAGCATCCGATAGTAATGGCCTACTATCATTTGACTCATCTGAAGAGGACGGAGAGTCAACATAGTCTTCGTCGCTACTTCCAGGTTCTTCTAAACTATAATCACTGTCTGAATCGTCTGAACTCATTGTAAAAAACACGTGCACTCAGTCCCAAAGTCTGAACTGAAAATCCAGCTGGTAGCTGGTCTATCAAACAAATTCCTAACCAAGAAAAAAGATAGACTTATAACACCCTACTCCCACAAAAAATAAATATTTTTGCATCCGAGTTAATTCGGGGACGTTCTTTAAAGCTTATTTCACTCCACGAAATAATACGAGCGTATAATTTTAAGAATTATATTTCAACGAGTATACTCGGGATGGATAATTTTGAACAAGCAACTGGGGAACGAACTATTACGGGACCATTACGCAAGTGTTGATAGGTTTGTTTTAACGCTTTGGTCCATAAAAACGTGAAATTATGCTAAAATTGCTATTAAGCAAGAGATAACACCTTTCAAGTAAAAAATATTATTTGAATTGAAACATTTTACCCTTTATCTAGGTCTGTCCCTCCTAATCGCAATTTATCTTAATAATTCGGATATTAAAAAAAGCTTCCTCGATCCGTCACTAATGCCGCCACATCGGCCTCACAAAAAAACGGCGTCCAATGGCTCGTGAAAATTTCCCCGCGTATTGACAGTTCATCGACAAACTGGAACGGCCATCCATCAATATCGGCGGAGCGGCGCCCCAGAAAGAGTCCAGGGCGGGGGTGGTGCGCCCTCCTGGACTCAATGGGCTGGAAGGCCTCGTCAGGAGTGTGAATCATCCTCGGCTCATCTGCAAGTCAGATCAGCGATTCTTCAGAGCTCGAGGGCCATCGTCTGCTAGAGATATCGCCCGTCGCGGCAGCGGGCAGCTTTGTTCGCTACTCGAGAGTATGTGAACTTCTCGCAGCTGATGTGGATGGGGGCACAATAGCTTTGCTTTCCAGGGTAAGTGGAAACCAGGGAGACCCGGGGAAAAATAAATATCGGCGGGTACTTTGCGCTCGCTGGGGTCGGCCTTACAACGAATTGCACAGAGTAAAAATAACTCGCTGAAATAAGAATGAAATGTACAGGTACAGGTTGATGTTTTCGAAGGAAATGGTTTAGTTAAATTTTACGTCTAGATCGTCTAGACAGATTGTTAAATTATTTAACAATATGTTTTTCTAATATTGTTGTATATGATCTGCACTTTATATTTTTCATGTTAATATATATCGATGGCTTATTTGCAATAAAACGCAACTCACATTTTTTTCAAATAAGAGATTTTGGCGTCAATATATAGACTAATTCGTTCTGTACTGTATAACTAAAATAACAAATTGAACATAAAATTATGTAAAATATAGCCATTCAAAATGTGTAAATCCAAATCCTAATATAATCTTTTACCCTTTGATTTTTAACACTTTTTTGTCCGCCTGAAAACTTAGCCTGGTTGTGGGTTACGTCTTATTGCAAATAAGCCATCGACATTTGATTTTGACTGACAATTAATTAATATTATTTATGGATGTTAATTTGCACCTGATTGATTGTTACTTGGAGTTGTGTCTTGTATGACCTGAAGATGAGGTGCAAAATTTTACTTCGAAACCGGTTATCACTAATGAATAAAGAATCGTGAGCTGATAGGACTTTTCTCCTTCCCTTTAAATTTTACAATGGATTCACATGTTATTAGTTTTGAAGTTTATTCTGTTGTTTACAAATTTCGAAATATTCAACTAAAACTTGACATTTTTTATTGTGTTTCATCTATTTAGCTATTTTTCCAATTACGGTTTTGCTCGTTTTGTTTTTTGGATCATTCAGTGAGGATAAAATATTCCTCTACGATGTCACTCGGATGGAAATAACCTCAAAAATCAGTTAAAATCAGGAATATCCTATCCACCTGGCGCACACCGTCTGCAAACTTTTAATCGGATAAATATTCAGCAGTCTCGAGACACGTCTGGTATTAGGTGCACATTTAAAAATAATCGTATGCATTTATGTAAATATTAATAAACAAAATTCGGACGCCACTTTATCAATTAAAAAGTTTCCGAACGAAAATTAACGATACAGTCACGCGGGGCGTCATGAATAAACCATTAGCTCGAACATTATACGCGGTAGTTGTTGAACTGACCGGGTATTTATCAAATTAATTTTGAGATTGCGGTGTCGGCGGCATGGATTTTTGCAGGCGCAAAGAGAGACGCGGGATTTATGTTTTATGCGGTGGGTGCACGAAGATGAAGGTACGAGTAGAAGAGTTATACCTTCTTAAACTTAAACCTGCGAAACAGGAAAAATTGCCATGGAATATTATTTTTTTACAGCAAAAGCAATATACCTAAATATTATACAAAGATACAAAATTATACAAAGATGATAAAAATAATTCAACATCCAAAAATCGTTGACTTATCCTGGATACAAAAAAGGTGATATTCTACAATGTTCAGTTCTGAGACCTCTACTGTTTGTACTGTTTTACTAGTGATATTTGTTTGCACCTTGAGTGTTATTGCAGACTTTATTGACTCGATTCACTTATTGAACAAAATTCGGACGCCACTTTATCAATTAAAAAGTTTCCGAACGAAAATTAACGATACAGTCACGCGGGGCGTCATGAATAAACCATTAGCTCGAACATTATACGCGGTAGTTGTTGAACTGACCGGGTATTTATCAAATTAATTTTGAGATTGCGGTGTCGGCGGCATGGATTTTTGCAGGCGCAAAGAGAGACGCGGGATTTATGTTTTATGCGGTGGGTGCACGAAGATGAAGGTACGAGTAGAAGAGTTATACCTTCTTAAACTTAAACCTGCGAAACAGGAAAAATTGCCATGGAATATTATTTTTTTACAGCAAAAGCAATATACCTAAATATTATACAAAGATACAAAATTATACAAAGATGATAAAAATAATTCAACATCCAAAAATCGTTGACTTATCCTGGATACAAAAAAGGTGATATTCTACAATGTTCAGTTCTGAGACCTCTACTGTTTGTACTGTTTTACTAGTGATATTTGTTTGCACCTTGAGTGTTATTGCAGACTTTATTGACTCGATTCACTTATTGATATTAACTCAATGAATTATTGTTATTTCTTAATAATATTTCATAAAATACAGATACTACCACTGAACACTGAATGAATACACAAAGTTGAGTATGACGACAAGAAGAGTTGAGTGCTATATTAATATCACACATTAACAATAATTGTTTTCAAATATTTATAAATAAAATATATTTTTCGCTCATTTTTTAGTGACAGCTAGCAGGTATTAAAGTGTCACAGTTACTGTCTAGGCATTAGAATCATTTTTACTGCCGCTAAATTAAAAACTGAAATTTGTTCTTTAAAGAGTAATTTTATTTATTGTAAATATTTGTAGTGAAATTAGAACAGCCTGCTCTGTCTCTCTTTGTTTTGAAACATTTACTTGGTCTATATAAAGTTGTCGAAGCGGAACAAAAGTGTTTTCACTAGTAGATGATTTAAGAACTATTGAATCCGCTAAAATAGTTGAATTTAAAAAATCACTTCCAGCACTTGATGCACTTGTAGTAGGAAATTTTGATAACAACTGATTTACGGTTATGGACTTCTCAATGGAGCATTCAACTGCCTTTGAAGATTTCCATCCACCATGCATTTTTTCAAGTTGTACTATCAGCTTGTGAATTTATTAATAGTGTAGCTGAAGTTCTATGGAAAAATATTCGGTATATTCGTGAGCAACTTTTACATTTAGAAAAATATACCAATAGTACATTTTCTGTTATTCTCAGCCCGGTAATCAATAATTTTTATATGTTTGATGATCTTCTCTTGTGAATTATTCCGTCTCAAATAATAAACAGTTATTTTTATGAATTTAAATAGGTACAATATGGCGATTACTGTGTACCTAAGTTATTTTACTTAATAACGCTCGTCTCATAGCAACCACAGACGACCTGATGAAATTATTATTATTCATGAATAAGGAAGTATCATACAATTTTAATAATATAAAATAAATAGCTATGTTTGCTATTATGATAAAACTGTTTGGTGAAAAAGTTATATGTTTAACTTGGCAGTAAGGTAGGTACTTTACTTTACTGCCTAATTAAACAAATAACTATTAAATACAATGAAAAAAAAATACATAACAATAATTTAATTGATGTACCTACCTCCCTATTCTGAAAGCAGCAAAGAAGAAGATAAAGCAATTAAAAACATAACTTTTTTGGCTCTTGATTTTTTTCTATCTTACTTTGTTTTCCAGAGAAGAAAATAATAAATAAATCTAAATCCTTTCAAAGTTCCTGATAATTTTTTTCTTGATTTGAGTAGGTATTGGTTTAGAAGATGTTAATATTTTTTGGTACCTGTAAATTAACGCCTTCTCCAAAAGTTTATTGATTGTTTGTTTTTATTTAATTTTTAAGGTCACATTAAATTTATATTTTTTTCTCAAAAAGAAAGTAAAGAAATAAAATCAAGAGAAAAGTTTTGTTTTTAATTAAAACCATAATAAAAATTTGAAAAAATCTAATGGATGTTATTTTTTGTGCAGAGAACTACCCTTCTTGCCCCTTGGAATTACTGAGTAAACTCTGAAGAAGTCCTCATACAATTGTCAATAAACTGTAAAAATTAATTCAGACTGGCCAAAAGTTTTTTATATATTATTAAAAACTCGATTTTATAAGACTTGTAAACTCTGTGTGTCGAAAACAAAGTGTTCTTGGACATATGTATTAAGAATTTTTTTCTTATTTTTATAGAAGGAATCCCTTTGTGCCTTGAATTGAGACACACCCATAGTTATTTCTACACATTACTTGACAAAAATAAATGAAGTTTTTTTATAGAAACAGCTTAATATATTTAAAACAACGTAAACGTACATCATGTAACAATAAAAAAATGTACACATAGTTATAAAAACTTATATTTTCTATAATACCAAGAGACCGACGTTGATCGTATGGATATAATTTATTTTAAACTGTATCTCCAAAACAATATATTTTGATTCTCCCACACGCAACATTGTTCTGCCCGTACGTCAAGCGGTACCAGCGCCGCTGGCCATACTCATTACTTTTGTCATTACTCTAAAAAGTGCAGTTGTCACCACGGGCAGAATAATAGTGGGGTTGGCATGATTTATAGCCGACATCAAAGCTGTACGTCCGTGTTTTGTACCCCAGTTTATTCTTTGGACTTATTTATGTTTGTGCGGCACCACCTCCTTCTTTATCTATGGCTACTGCGATTGGGGTAAACGCTATTGTTGCGACTACAGGCAGTTGTTTAGCTGGTTAATTGTAGCGTGCGTAGTTTGGAGGAAGGACTGCCATTTCAATTGTTTTATGCCTTGGCTTCGTTCTGTGAACTGTTATTTTGTGAGGGACGTTCTCATCGTCAACAAAAAATGCCTATGTAGTAACATTGAGTACTATAGTTACTACTCAATATTAATAGTTATCAGTTGTAAATGTGTTCGAGAGCATATTTTTTCTACAAGCGTTCGTTTTTAACGTCTTTATCGCAAGTTAGTTCGGTAAGTGTCATTTTCCCAAACACATACTTGAGTATAATTTTGAAGAAAAATTTAGGTAGGTAGTGACAAAATATGAAAGTCTCAGGTTGTTTCTTCATAAAGTTAGAAAATTTGTTCGATATTATCCACTAATTTGCATTTTTTAAAAATAAAAAATAAAATAAAAATATTTTATTATAAACAACTGTCGTATACATTAATATTGTTGCTGTAGCAATTAAAAATAACATTTGGTTCTGATTGTTTATGTGACATGTTGGTTGACATACAGTAAATTTCGATCTGTATTGTCAATTTTATGAAATCGACAATAAATTCATTAGATGAAGAACTTCCTGAAGAAATTTTAGCAGCAGCTAATGAAGCAAGTTTGAATTTGTTACCCCTGAAGTCAAAAGAAAAATATGAGAAACAACCCCCATTTTATTGATTGTTGTAATATTAAAAAGGTGGAATCAACAAAAGAGAGAGTATTTTTAGCATATTTTTTGGAAATATCCAAATCCTGGAAAGCAAACACATTATGATCCAGATATTCAATGATAAAAGGTATTTGTAAAGATAAACAAGATTTGGATATTAGCAAATTTCATATGTCTTTATAAAAAGACAATGTTGGATTTCGTCCAAAAAAAAAACAAAAATTTTTACTCAAGAAGACGTAAAAACAATATGAGTAGGGCACCCTATGAAACTTACCTGATGATGAAATTGGTAACGATTTTTTAATTGGCTGGTGCCTGCAGACGAGAGGAAATAACCAATTTATATATATTTAATCTGTGAAAATAACGAAAATCACCATCGACGATATAGAAAATAAGGAAGACCTGATAATAGTCAATATTAAGGACTTCAAAAATCATTCCTCCAGATCCTTCATGATATGTAAAGAAACAAATAATGGATATTTTTGTATACAGAAAATATAAAAGCTTACGTCCAAAAGAAACCACTTTGACGATTATTTTTTCAGTACAAATATGGAAAAAGTAGTGTCCAACCTGTAGGCATCAATTCAATAGCATAAATACCCTCTTAAATCGCAGCTTATTTACACCTTCAAAATCAGGAACTATGCACGGGTCAATAGGTGGTCCTCGGCTACGTCTTGCCGAATGTGGATACTTTATCACAAAAGTGAAACGTAGAGGAGGATTTGATTTCTCTAACCAAATATTGTATAGATGAGCTCATTTCTTTGTTAAAATGTTAAAAATTTAACACCAAATTAATTCACTCATAAATTAGTTTGAACTTACTCAATGTTATTTTTTACTGTGTAAGATTGTTAGTTATGATCTTTCAGATGTTTTTCGAAAAAAATAATTGTCTACGTCATTTCAATATGAATTAAGTCAAAAATTAATTAATAATTACTTGGGATCAGAACTTTTAGCAGGTTGTAAGCGTTAAAGGCATTTTTATTATAGAGTTATTTGATGTGTTTCAAACTTAAAGAAATGAATGAATTAAGATTAAGAAGAATGCTTACCATTCCTCATAATCTTTTGTGTAGAATCATATGCCAAAACACAAGCTATGAATTCATAAATGGACTACAAGAAAATTTACTTCCTAATTCACTAAATGAATATAGTTTTGGTTTGAACCTGCAGTGCAACGACATTAAATGAAATGAATGAATAGAAAGGACTCATAGAAAGGTCCCTTTCGATAAATACAACTGTTCTCGTGACCCTGCTCCCAGGGAGCAGGCAGATAGCGGCTTCCTGTGGAGTCAGCAGAATTATTGCGCGTTAAAGGCCTTATCACAGACGCGGCTTTCTTTCGCCGAACACGCTAGTGCCCTTTTTTATACCCGACCACAACAATAAACAATAGCTACTGTCCGCTCTCTGTTATACCGAAAAAAGCAATCGAGGAATACCGAGGGAAACACTTTAAGTTGTTCTTTTAAATTTCCTTAGTAGTATGAAAAATGATGATTACAATAGAATGAATTCCATATCATCCTAGATATAAAACTTGCATAATTTCGGAAATATAATAAGGTGTTTTAAAATATACGTCTGAAATTCTTAGACCATAATTTAATCCGAAAATGTTTCAATTCAAAACACATACAAAACCAAGTAGATTATTATTGTTTATAATCTTAAAGTTGAAGTTATCCGCATTACTATGTTATGAAGTTTGTTTAGTTGTTAATTTGTTAATTATTTTTTCCGTTTATCATATATACGTTTATTTGTGTATTCGTTTATGCATTTATTCGTTTATTTGTTTATGCCGTTAAACGTTTATTCGTTTATTCGTTTATAACAAACATTAAGTGTACATTATACAATTCTTAAAATGGAACACAAAAAATAACAAAAATTTTGCATAATACTATTAATGATTAAAGTACTCAAATTTATTGTAATTTTTAAAATTTCATAAAATATTTAAATATCTGAAAAGGAAAGTTTATGTGAAATTTATAAAAAATTATGTTCGAGAAAATAGACTAAAATTTTATTATTTATTCTAAAATATATTTTTCATCATTGGTGCAGAAGGTTAGGGGGTTTAAAGGCGAATAGAGCCCCATAATTACTCCACTTGTCTTAACTGAGAGTTAAAATAATCATTATTACAATTGCTATGTGTAAAATTTAAACGAAAAATGTATTTTTTTGATAAGTAATAGATAGAACAAATATATTTTTTAAATTGAAGTTGAGTGTCAAAATATTATAAGAAATAAATTTGTGGAGATGTCCATGTTTTGTTATGCCCTTTTTACTATACAGGGTTAACTATGACTAAGGAGAAATATTTGAAGAGGGGATAGAGAAAATTAGATTTAACGAAATCACCTTTCAAAAAAAATCCAAACTTATTTATAAAGCGAAAAAAAATTTTTTTTTCAGAGTAATCAGAGTAGGTAACGTAGGCAACTAGCAACACGACTGTTCCAGTCATGTTATAATTGTATTCCTGTGTTTACCATGAGTTTACGTTATAGTTCTGTATTCTTCTTCAGTTTTTAGTGCCATAGCCAAAGTTCTGCCATTCTGATGTTCCTTAAGTGCGCTTTACTAGTGACGTCAAAATTAGAAACATATTTGAATTTCTCGTCCGCAAAAACCCCTGATTTATAAATTATATGCAAATATTTGAATTTTTTAAGAAGTTATCTACAAATATCGAAAATAAAATTTTATCTTTCACACCCTGTATCTTTTTTATTATGGGACTTGGGATATAGGTATGTTAGGTTAAGGTTAGGATTTATTTTTACCTAAGGAAGCTGTGGTCTCATGTTTGCTACTTCATTTGAAAACACCCTGTATATACGAGTGAAATATAAGAAAGTTAAAATTACTCAGTAAAATTATATACAGGGTTAACTATGACTAAGTACAAAAATTTTAACCACGTGCTCAGGGAGGCCTAAAAGACAATAAAAAATTTATTTCGGAATTCTGGCTCGATGTTAAAAAAATGGGGCAAAACCCTCTTTTCCTACGGAAAGTCGGCGCCTATGTCATCAGTCATCGTCCAAGATGGCTTCATATGTCAACTAGGTATATGTTCAGTGCAACTAGGTACCATGCGGTCGTTTCTCACAACGTTGCCGAATGTAGAAACAACGAAAGTAAACATTTTTATTAATAATAATACCTAAGTACCCTAATTAATAGTAATACCCAAGTAAAATTGCCCATTTATTTTAAGAAAATTGATTGTGAAAGAAATACTAACAGAAAACCTCGAATACACCCGTGGCAGTTTTTAATTTATAAAATTTTGTCCGATAACGGTCACTCCACTGCATTGCTCTCAACTCTAGGAAATATCTCCACGTACGTTTAAAGAAAATTGTGGAAAACTACACATGTCCCAATATATCGCAACCATCCATTATTTAATGAATAAAACGTTTAAAACTGAAACTGTCACTAAAAACGGAAAACTAAAATTACATTGTCAACGCCACCGTTCAGTCTTCGGTCCGCCTACACCGAGAACTTAATATTCTTCAGATAAATATTCTTATGGCAATCAATATAATCAATATTATCTTCTTTTATGTACGATCGTGGGTTTCTTCATTCTAGTATTGTTTTGACATTTCCTCCGTGACATGGGGTTACACGCACATAGCACTTGTCAGTCGATATAAACCTATACTGTGTTGTTGGTTGCATTGTGTCTAATACTCTACAAATGCCAAACAGTAGTGGTCAGAAAAGTAATATTACAGAGCACTGTGAACGCCTCGATATTTAAAATAATAATACTACAATATTATTATATGCAAACATGGTCGATTATTGTGTGGACAATTATTTTGCTAATAAAAATTTCTTAGTAAGTAGGCATAAATATATGTTTTGTAAAATGTAGATCAGAAAGAATGTAAGAAGAAGAGGAAGAGGTGTGTCAAAGTTGAGTTGTTGTAAAGATAGGAAGTGCGAAATAAAGAAAGTAGTAAAACGTTATTGGGTATTTATTTAATTAACAAAGAAAATATTACCCTAACAATTGTTAATATCGTTACTATTATTAGTTTTCAGTATTTGCTTTTCGCACATTCAAATTCGTGTAATCGCGGAAATTACGGATATGGTACTAATTTATGGGAAGTGCGACGAAAGTGCATAGCGTGCAGCAGCAAAATATCAAAGACGTTTTCCAAATAGACAGAATATGCCAAATCCTCGTACATTTGTACGAATTGTACAACGTCCACGAATGTTGTTTTACACGTGCTGGAGTTTTAAATACGTATGTACCTAACTTGAAAATACTTTTTAAAATTCTATGAAACTTCTTTTTACTTAGTGACATAAAAATAAAGCATTTTTAAACTACAATAGATATACCTACAGAAAAAGTATTTTTTATTTATGAAATGGTTGAGGGAAACCAAGACGTCCCCAGCAAGTATAACAATTTTTACAACAAGTTATAATGTAAACAAGTTAGAAAACAGAAAATAATTCAACTTTCTTGAAATCTCCAAATATCAGTCCTGGAAGTATCAGTAAGGTGGGTTTTACTCTCAGTGCTAGGTACCATATCGGGTTTCTCATTAAATAATCTAGTATTTTGTAAATAAAACTTTCTTTAAAAGCGCCGTAAATCGTTATACGTGGCAACGCGGTGCTCTGTCACTACCTTTGACAACTTTCACTTTGGCAGAACATACCTAACCTCGAAGCTGACAGGCGGCATAGTCGCCGAGAAATTAGGGGTTAATAAGGTTTTGAAAAAATTTTTTCGCTTTATAAATAAGTTTGGAATTTTTTGAAGGGTGATACCGTTAATTCTGATTTTTTCCTATCCCCTCTTAAAATATTTGTACTAAGTCATAGTTAACCCTGTATACAATACAAATTATAGTGTCAGAAATTTACGATGGAATTAGCATAATGGTTGTAAATTTATTACATAATATGAAATTTTATTTCTGTATTATTACACTGTACTTATTTCATTTCAAAATTATTATGTAGTTTTACAAAACTTTACGCTGGTCAGAAATTGCCAACGTAAAGTTATGTGAAATTACAGACAAGTTTTCACTATACTCGCGTCAAGAATTCAGACGTCTTACGTCACGGCTGACGTTACACATTTGTTTTTATTGTCAACGTAATTTTCGATATTTGGTCGCGTTAAAAACAATCAATCAATTTTTGCAATTTAGTGCAAAATATAATGCAAACTTTTAGTGTAGTATATAGTTTTATTACTATCAGTTGCAGTTTCTTAAATATTTTGATGAAAATATAATGAATTATTCATTTGTTCGTATGACGTAATTCGTCTGAATTCTTGTCGCGAGTATAGTGTTATCATTTATTTATTCATGTTTGTCGATAGGAAATCCCAGACGATTTAATTTATATTTATCTTACAATCCAATGAAGTACACGAAAACATCCTGAGTTTAACATCAACAGCTAGAAGCTCTGACGTTATTTAAGACGAAAGTTGACGTTAACTGTTCTGGGTTATGCATTACCGTCCGAATCAATTCACGGATCTGGACGTGAACTAAACGCACCGTCTGAACGTAAAATATTGACGCAACACCGGACGCTAAATAATTCAAAAGCTCAAGCCTTATTTTGGTTGTCCGTAAATCATTTTCGGCGTGTTCCCCATTGTGTCCGTCTTTCATTGTATAATAAATGCTTTATTAAATCGTACCGATTTCACGGTGTTGTCCGTATTTGTTATTCAGCCGGCTCTAATAAATTAGATGGTAATGGATGCAGGACTCGGAGGAGCTCGCGCTGTACGTGGACGATCTGTAAATTAATTTGACTGGTTCGCGGTCAGATCCGCGACTACTGTCTGACGGATCGGAAACTGAACTCAAAAGAACAAACTTTACCGATGGCAGGTTTATTATTTCATTTATTCTAATTATGATAATTGGTAGAGCCCGCACTTCGTTCGCAGATGACGTCATTATCAGGGGCGCACTTAGGATTTTAACCAGCAGTAGGTGCACTTCACTGTGTAGAACACAAAATTAATAGTTTTTTTATGAAACAATCAGGAATAAAAGACAAATGTTAAATAAATTTCGTGATTTTTCAATCAAAAACTTGTTGAGGACCACTGATCCGACTCCGATACTAATATTTTTAAGAGTCATGGTGGATGAGAATTCCACAGCGTTATTCCAAAATAAGCAGAAAAGTCTCAATAAACATGGGTCCGCAAAGTAACGGTTGCGGAGATATGGAATGTTTTATGTTTTTTAGCTCTAATAGAATCTGGACATCAGGCACGTTTTTCATTAAACATTTGGATGGGTACTGTAGGTGACAGGTTTCTAGGTCCTGTTGTTTTACCAAACCGATTAACAGGCGCTGCTTACCTCAACTTTCTGCAGAACACACTGTATGAGTTTTTGGAAGACATTCCTTTGAATCAGAGGCAACAAATGTGGTTCCAGCATGATGGTGCTCCAGCTCATTTTCCATGGCCGTTAGAGAGCATTTACACCAAACTTTTCCACATAGATGGGTAGGAAGGGCCGGACCTGTTTTATGGTCTCCAAGATCGCCTGATCTGAACCCTCTAGATTTCTTTGTTTGGGGATATTTGAAGACATTAGTGTATGGTACTCCTGTAAATAGACTGGAAGAGCTGCAGCTACGGATTAATCAAATGTGTCAAGAAATCCAAACCAAGGAGGGTGTTTTCGAAAGAGTTCGAATATCGTTGAGATGAAGATGTCGTGCCTGCTTGGAAATGGACGGAGGGCACTTTAAACATCTTCTGTAACTTTGTTTTTTGTTTGTTAAAAGCTTCCTTTGTCGATTTATTCCTAATAAAATAAAATGTTTGAAAAACGAATAGTGGTCCATATCTCCGCAACCGTTACTTTGCGGACCCATGTTTATTAAGACTTTTCTGTTTATTTTGGTTCATACTATTACCTCCTGAAATATTTTACACTCTTTTTTAACACCCTGTATAAACCAGATTCTCTACTCACAATAATTATAATTATCACTGATTATCACTACTTAACATATATGCTTTTAGCTATTATTATTTTTTTAACTTACCATGCAGCTGAATAATTGGAAAAAAATTATACAGCATTTGATTGCAAATATAATTTCAAATTAAAAATTGATACATGCCGTGCCTTTGAAAAAAAATATTCTTATATTTAAATAATTCGAAACAAAATAATATATTTCCGAGATACTCTCCGACTCTTCTACACTAATTACATGCAGAACTGTTATCTCCAAAAGCAATCGTGTCCAAAAAACATCAGATAATGCTCCTGCGGTTGCTACTACCACCAGTTTTACGGCATAACACGTCAACAACTATATTTAATAGACCTAGCAAAATGCAAATACTCACTTCCTGTGATGCAAGCCCTGATTTTTCCAAGACACGATCCTTATCTCGACTAGAAGGGCGACATTAGCATAATTAATTAAAAAGTGGGGTTGTTAGACCTGGTTTTTACTATGAGGGCGCCTTTTAATTTGGAAATATGGGAAATTATGCGAAAGCTCTGACTGGTTTATTGTGGGAAAGCGCAGAAAAAGATCTATATGGAGATAGATATTAATATTTGTGCTGCAGAAGCGATATTACATTACCATTTTATTGCATGTGACAGTTTCGGTTCGAAAAGCAGTAATTTGGAGCAAAAATGTGAATGTATATAACGCCCATTTTAAGTTGCGTCTAGGATTAACAGGAGATGCTCCTAAAATTCTAATATATTAAAAAAGGTTATGTATCTTGTAAGTAAAATACTCGTTTTACACAAACATTAATTGATGAATCTTTCAAAATGCCCTGTTTCTTTATTATAAAAACTGTAAGAACATTTGGGCTGAGTTCAAAAATGCACCAGAAAAATACCGGGGTAGGTTAAGACTTTATAATAAATATTACTGGAATTTTGTATACATATATGAATATCGGTGATGAATATCGGTGAAAGTCAATACTGTGAATTGGCTGTGAAAATTTAAAAGTTCTTAAGTAAATAAAGAAAACTATTAGATAACTTTGAAAATACCCAGATATATTTACAGAAAGCAAATACAGGATGATCCACAACTTACCCAAAAAAAAAATGGGAATAGATGCGTTACGAAAAATGGAATTAATATAGTAAAAAAATTTGAAAAACCCTTATATTATCCCAAAAAAACATTATTGAATGCCGTTTTCAACTTTTACGACAATACATGGTGTGAACAATGTGCAAAAGTATCACTTTATCAGTATAATAATGATGCAGATGATGATTACGATACAACAGTTATGTGTAACGATAATATGTTACTATTAAATCGATTCAGAAGTAGTTGAAGGTCATAACTAATAGGAGGATACACACCAGGGATTCTGTTTTCTCATGTTACAGTTAATGGAGTCGAAGACTTTTGAAAAATTGTAGTATACAACACCAGCCTGTCTAAGAGTATTTTTTGCCGTAAAATAAACATTTAAGATATTTTCCCCTCGTATCTAACAGAGGACTACACTGTATATGCTAAGACAAATTTCACCCCATTACTTGGCTCAGCTTTGTCACAGTGCCATTAAAATCGGGAAACACTTGTGACTCGTGTTAAATGGTGTGCATTTACTCCATTGTCAGCCGGGTGCTAAATGTAACGACGAGAACATAAAAATTACTCGAAAAGCAGGGAAGCGAAGCCGCAAAACAAACGCTTCCATCGCATTAACTCTGGTTAGTGATTTCGCTTCTGGAGAAAATCCTCAATTTGTAAAGTACTTGTTCCAGGAACTTCAAAAATATGCACGTGAAAAGGAGAATTTCAAAATTCAGTATATTTTCTATGGTATACCACAAGAATCAGTGTTAGAATCATTATATTTTTAATGGTGTACCACAAGAATCAGTTTTAGAACTCCTGTGATTTCGAATTTATGTATTGGCCAAATCCAAAAATGTCGAAATTTATTATTTTAACAAACTTTCTTTGTTAAATACATTTCAAAAAATACCCATTTTATTCATTTTCTATCTAAAAGCCATGACAATTTGTGGCAATTTTTGTTTTGTACAAAAATTAAAATAGATTTAGATAAAACCAGTGGACAATGCAAAAGAGAATAAAAAGTTTTAGTCACGTAATTAAGCATTTATAAGTTTATACTAATCAAGTGTGCATTTTTTAATTATAAGGCTGTGACTATAGAATCGTAGGTCATGTGACTTGCAGTCGTCAAGATATTGAATATGTCATATGTTCCATCTATTGGTTAAGTTAGCATAGAGATATAAATAGCTTCTGACCTCGTGGTTTCCATTTAAAAAAATACACATATTGAAAATTTTAGTTATCAAAGCAAATTCTGTAAATTGTATCTTAACAGCAAATACTATTGTGTAGCATTTCTTTAATCAGTTAATATGAAGTTAACAAAGATATTCATTTTCGAACGAATAAAACAGATTATATTAAATTATATACTACTTTTATTGAAACGGTTATTTCACAGGTGTGATTCTCCGTTTAGTTCAAAAGGCTGCATCCAAGGAAAAATCTCTACCAATTACATAAAAATATTTAAATAGTATTTATTTAGAAAATGACACAACGCCAAAAACAAAACAAAAATCACGTCTCTAATTTTCTTGTTATTGTTTGTTTGGTCGGTCAGTGGTCGCGCGGTTTAAGGCGTCAGTACTTGAATCGAGGTGACTAGATCGGTGTGGGTTTGCGCCCAGCTGCCGGTAGACCGTATATAAGCTATATTCGTGGAGAGGATTGGCACCCTCTCTGCGGGTATGGTAGGGTGGAAGAATGTTGGCTTGGGTCAATGTGAGAGATTGATACCGGTTGATATTTGACTACAGGTTTCCCTCATTCCTGCACTGAATGGTGGTTAGGGCCTACCAACGTAAGTCGTTCCTGGGCGCAAACGCGGCCTGCTTAATAATAATATGCCGCCCCTGACCCGCACAAGTCTCCGACTTCTGGGCTAATCCCTGTGATTAGAATGAAGGGTAGAGATATTATTATTATTATTATATTATTATTGAAACTTTAAAATGTATCGCAATTTAAGACTGTTCAGAAAATAAATTAATATCCTAACTAATACCAAAATCAAACGTTTTTTTGTTCCCTTGTAAGTAACTGATTCAATTGGAAAATTTAAGAGATCTCAAGAAAAATATAACCGTTTGGGAACCCCTGCCCTCAGCATAATGCACTATACCATCTGATCACCTCGACAAATTTTAACACGCTGTGGTTTTCGCACTGGTCAGGTCCCAACCAGTAAGCAGTAAATTAACTGTAAAATTGGGGGAAGTAGATGCAGAGTAAAATTAATTAACGACCTCTCACCACTTAACCACTAGAGAAGATTAAAGTGGGCAGTGAATAAAATGTACTCGAATGTTTACGATGCGAAAACACTGCAGCTTCGAATTTTACGAACTAGGGTAACTAGATTCAATTAATTTTAGTGCCGTTATAATCAATCTTAATGGCGACAATCCTATGGAACAGTGATTTCTGCAGAGACAAAAGATTTAGTAGAAATATTTATTGGCAACTTTGTTATGGCATTCGGATATTTTGACATATTACGGAGAGCGGCAGACAAATAAGGGCTAATGGCTACATTTTAAATATATCTTCTACAAAGCAAGATTTACGCGAGATGTAATACGTGCTTACATCTAGTGATGTTGTGGCACAGCTGACAAATAACAGTGGCTGTTTGTTATTATGGTATTCAGGTGCAATTCAATACTGGTCGGGGCATTAGCTTCCTCTTTTGCAAATATCGTAATCGCCGATAGCGATACAGGTCCGCAGTTTTTAGTAGCCACAGTATAGAGGGTCACTTTCTCTTTGTAGCCGTATTCAGACCCATCATTGAGTAGCCAATTACAACTAGATGTAGATACGTAATAGATCTCAGTTATGAACAAACTGCCAGGATTTTTGTCGGCGGTCTTACCTATGGTATACTGATGAGAGCTGACAAATTCAAAACCGGTATATATGTCTGGTGGCACCGCTGACGACAAACCGTGACTGTTTAATAGAGTATAATGCAAAGCTTCATTTGCGGGCACAGTAGTTATTTCATGGTTTCGCTTTTGTAGCTCATACTTTATTTAATTGCAAATAAATATTCATAATGACTGAACTTAGAAGAACATTGTATTTGGTGCTTCTTCATTATGCTTTAAATGTAACAAATCAATTATTTCATCCTAAGTTATTCATTCTAGTTTTCAATAATATATCCTATTTATAACTTAACGGTACCAACGGTAAATATACAGTGATTTTTAACCTATACGCACAAAAATAAAAGTCAAGCGGATTTAGGTCGGACCATCGAGGGGACCACCCAGTGGGACCACCTCGGCCTACCCATCGATCGTGAAACGTATGATTCAAATGTTGTCGCACTAGTTACGCAAAATGTAATGGAGCATCATCGTGAAGAAACCACATATGCTGCCTAACGTTGAGATTAACTTCTTCAAGGAGTACCGGTAAATATTACGAAAAAAATATAAATAGGGAGCACTGATTTTCCAGAATGAAAGGACCAGTAAAAACTCCGTTCACAATTCCAGCCCACACATTTACTGAAAATCGTTGGATCAGTTAGTTTAAAACATTGTGCAATAAGTTTTGATACATTGCCAATAGTATGTATACCAATAGGTTGTTTGGTACATTTACCAGGTTTATATCGAAGAAAGACGCGAACATGATTACAATTTTCAGTTATTAATTTGACGTATTTTCTTACCACTTCTACTAAGTTAAAGTCATTAACATTTCCTAATGTTACAAAAAACTCTACAAACCCTTCTCCTTTGGTATTGGGTATCATGACTTGAAAGCATATAGTCCTTTCTCTGTTCTACAAACAGATTTGTGAATTCTTTGTAATAGTTCTATATTTGTAATATAGCTGGATATTTCCTTCTTTATTAATACCTTAGATTTTTCAGGTTTGTACCCTTCTGATTTTCCCTTCAGGAATGCAATGAGTATTTTTTGATGTAATATATTCTTTTTAAGTGAAATTTCTGTTATCATTGAGTAATAGCATCAAAGAGTTCAATCCTTCTATATTTTGCTTAGTTGAAATATACTAATAATCTTTTCCAAATACTTGTCCGTATTTCTTCCGTGATTTCTTTGGCATGAGATTAGAACGAACACTAGAATCTCAATATCTGATGGCAAATCATCACTTGAACTAATATAATATTTACACTTTCACAATACGAGAACTTCTTCTTAATAGACGATTGTTACATTATGTCGTACTAGAATAAAAATTATGTATAATAATACTAATTATTATTAATAACCTTGACAGTTGTAGATAAAATGTTGTACGCAATACGTGTGATACTATATTATAACCGCACTTATGAAATTAGGTATACAATTAAACTTCACATGCGTATTGTTATAATGTCATATTCCACTTATTGACTACTTACATTACTAGCGATGAAAAATTTTATATCTATGTTTTATTTTTATAACCGTTTTTACCATCTAATATCTTAATCATATTGTTTCCACATATAATGTGTGACGATAATAATATGATGTGATGCAGAGTAGTTGTTTCCTGGAATGTTTGCAACATATCGTTATCGCCGAATCGCGATAGAGGCCGTTAGATGTGGTTTTGCTACTTCGCGCTTACCATAATGTGTTTGGTCTATATACCTTGTAAAATTCCAACAGATAGATTAAAAAAACTTCTTCTTTCATACTTTTTAGACACTTTTCGTAGCGTCAGTTCGTAAACGCTGCGTACTCATATTGTGTAAATAAGAATTTCCGCAATAGTGCGGAAAATATTTACCTACTTTTACTCACTAGTGCGGAAAAGTGTAACTTTCGAAATTAATGTGTGGAAAAATGAACTTTTATGTACGCTCGTAGAAAACCTAACCATCCTGTAAGGTAACGGTCTCGAAGGTAGTTCAACATTCCGCTGCTCATTAGCATCGAGGGGTGTCAATAGATAACAATCAATTTTATATTCCTATTTGGAAGGCAGCAGACGAGCATTAAATTTGACGTATATAAATAATTAATGATATGTTAAATGTCTGTCACCCAGTTTTTGAAATGGGGGTTTGTCGGAATACTAACCATGCCTATTAGTCTCATCGAGCAGCCTAAATGGCCGTAATGTGATGATTTTGATTTCGGCGTGCCGAAACGAAAACAACTACCGGGCATTCGGATTTGAAATTCAAATTTCCGATTTCCTAGAGGTGACTTATCTGTTTTTAATCTTAACCTCAGACTATTTCACGCTTTCGTATTAATATATTCCGGTGGTTTTTCCTTTTTTCATTTAGATTTGACAACACGATAAATTTGGACTGTAACTGATCTGTATCATTGGTCGATACATATGTATTAAGGATGTATGGACATTTTTATACGTGTCGCCTGGTTCTAGACGTCATCAGTTCTATATTTTAGGGGTTATTTGGTCGTATTGTCAACTCTTAGACGATATGGGTATAACAAACGTCTAAGATTGATAGTTTCATATATAGGAAAAAAACTATTATTTACATTTATTCCAACGCAGCTTAATTTCACTATTCCTCAAGTATAATAATACTTTATTGAAAGATAAAGATAATTTATTTTTGTATAATGAGATTATATATTATTCAATTTAGAATAAAAAATGTTGTTTTATTTTTCTCAAAATAAAGTTATGTTTTATTTATTTGGAGTTTTAACAGACTTGAATGAATTACTGCAAATATTTGAAATAATATTAAATCATTTTGATAAAGTAAATAATAGCATTGCATTAAGAAAAAATATAACTGTAGTATATTTTACTATATTGTATTCCTTTCTAGAGTAGTTACTACTCTACCCACCTTATAGACAAGAGAAAGACCCAAGAAATACTTGTAGCAAACTATGAACATCATTCATTAGCAGCACACCAGACATATACCGGTTTTGACCTTGTTAGCTTTACTCAGTACGCCATATGAGGCGAGGCAACAAACGATTTATTCTTCAGAAAGGAACCCACTACATATTGTGGCCACCTGCTGAATCTGGTCATCCACCTGCACACACAACTTTAATAAAGTTTGTAGTGCATAATACCTACAATTGTGTCTCTATAGTTTTGGTAATGATCACCACAAATGCTGTGGTGATCACATCATCTATAAATATTATTTTGCATTATAGCTGCATTTTAAATTTTTAGAGTTTGAAATTTATTACAAAATATTAATAATTTTAATTTGTGCAAGTCTGTAAACCTATAATTTTAGAAAGAGAAATTTGGCAAGGAAGGAATATCGATAAAAAACTGCGGCATAGAATAAAGACGATAATGATGACAATGTTTTAAAAGCTACGGAAAACAGAATTCGCAAACTACATGTGGAGTACAATAAACTACAGCCAGTAGAAATATAAGAATGTACCTTTGCCAATGATCTGGCGCTGTGTGCCTCTATTGAAAAAGGTCTTCTAGTAAATTTAATTATATGGGAAGAAGAACTGGAAAAGAATAAAACGAAAATAAGTACCAAGAAAACAAAGGTGACGGAAATAGGGAGGGAAATCATGCATAGTAATGAACATCACAATAAATCTGCAAAAAATACAGCAAGTTGACATTTTTAAATACCTAGGAGTTCAAATAGATAGAGAAGAGAACATTGAAAATGAAGTGGATGAAAGACTATATGTGAGAGTACATAGCCTTAGTCAGATGTTTATTAGAAAAAAGAAGATAGGAAAATCAAGATGAGCGTTTATAAAACTGTATTTCAACCAGTATTAACCTATGGTAGTGTTAAACGCGACAATGAAAAATAAAATACAAGCCACAGACATGCCTAAGAAGACTAAAAAGAATAATCAGAAGAGTCAGGCATACATGACACAGTACAAGAAGAGCTGTGGGGTCAGAATCAATTCTTACCGTCATTAAGAGAGATCAACTAAAATGGTTTTGTCATTTAAGTAGAATGAAAGATAATGGACAAGTGAGAAAAATCATGGAAGCGCGAATACAATGTAAAAGAAACAAAGGAAGACCTAAGAAAATTTGGAACGAAGAGGTAGCAGCAATTCTGTAGAAAAAATAAATTAAATTGTCAGAAGCTAATAGAATGGCATCTAACAGAAAAGAAATTGAAAAATTCGTATATGATGCAACTAAATAATGCAATTTTTTACTATATTGTAAGGTATTTAAGCTGATATAAATTAGTTTTCCTACAATTTCTATTAATGAAATCATATTATTACATTTATTCTTTGATACTAAATATCTAGGTATGCTAATGAACAATTCCGTGGATAAAACTGTATTCAATAATTATCTAAAAATAGAACCTAACTAAATTTACTACAAAAAAGTCTTACCTGGTTTAATGAAAACATTCTATAAATATTCAATACTTACGGTTACTTCTAAATCGCTAAATATTTTGTTATAAACCTAGAGGGTTGTTCTTTTGAAGTTAAAATATTGAGATTTGTAAGACTTGTTTGTCTTCTACATTCTAACATAAACTTACACTTATTAATTTCGAAATAAAATTCTTTTATTTTCTTATTTTCCGTTATATTAACACAGTGAATTGTGCTAAACCTTTAACACACTGTTATACGTAGACAGATAGATGTTAAAAAATATGCACAATCCCATGGTAACACAAAATTGTATTCTTTTGCGTTAAAATTTTGTACAGTGTAATTTAATATTAGCATTCTGGGAAACGCATTTCCCTAAAATAACTAAGTCCTACTTGAAATTAAAAGCTTTTGACACCCTGCGAACCTGACCAAAGCGAAGGCCTCAAATGAAAATAATTATACGAAAAACTATCAGTATTTTCTGTAGCTTAAGCGATCAGAACTACAGGGTTGTACTCATTCAGCCCCGTAAATCTTAAGAACCATTTACTAAAATATTCCATTTTAGTCTTAAACGTCGACTCGACCAAATTTGCCTCACCTTGCAGCGTCAAAAGACACTACAACCCCATAAAGGGTGCAATCGGGCATACTCAAACAAAAGAATCTATCGGCCGCTATTTCTGGGCCAGAGCCGGTGCTGCGGGGGGCCGGGGGCCCCGAAACACGCGGGCGGGGCCCCCACTGCGAGCGCCCCATAAACAATGCCGTAAACACTGCATCTCGCGTCCGATCCACGCTACGGGGCTCTCCATTTTTTTACTAATATCGCCGTTTGATGGTTGTTTATTTTAGGTTTTATGTCTTTCGGTTCTGCTCTGTCCTTCCTAGGGCCGACCGTAATGGGCGAATCCGGCTCGTATACCATCTTAACTGTTATTGGATTCTGACTTTATTGTGTATCTTTTCGGACGGACTTTTTGTAATGGGACTTTTTTAATTATTTCGTGTGAGAGCGCCGCTGATTTATGGGACGTGGTTTTGGAGTAAATCAGTCCGCTCGGGATAAACTTGTCACGGTGATAGTGGAGGGCCCCCAGGGTCTCTCATTGTGGCATTTCCAAATAAACGCGGCCTCGTTAGCTATATTTTAATCCCGCTAATATATTACAGAATCCAACACAAAAAAAGTCGGTTAAATAAGATGTCATCATCACTATTTTCTCGTAGGTTTGGCACATTTATGGCAGAACTAGGTACTACCGCTTGTTTACGTTAATTAAAACATGTAATGGTTCTAATACTGGTCCTTGAGCAACCCCACATCATGGCATATGTTCACAAGGCACTTCCTCATTACCTGTATTCTCAGTACCTACATCAATTTCATAACTATATTTATTTACTTATTTATTTATTTATAATTTACACCATCGAACAATACTAAAACCATTTATGGGATGAGAAATAAACATACATAATTACATATACATTCCAAAACAAATAAACAAGAAACAAGCTACAGTAAAAGTATACAAAGTACAAAGAACAAACTAGTTGAAATAATTATTATATATAATATAAAACTATGAAACAAAACTAATATATTACAAAAACACTTTTTTTAATGAGTTATAGGAACAGTTAAATATATCAACTCCATTCTGCAAGATGTTACAGTTGCTAAAAATTAAATGCAATGGTGAAAATTTTATTACGTATGCGGGGTGAGAAGATAAAACGAACTGTTATGTCGGGGTGTCGTTGAGAGCACGCGAAATGAGCTGCTCAAGTAATTGAGGACAATCCACTTTAATATTTGTTCAGAAAATCAGTTATTGATTTTTCCTGCGATTTTTTAAAAACATCACAGAAAATCTACTTAAGAGCCCATTTTGAGGGGTTCCAATTAAAGGAAGCTTATAAGAGGGAAATTTGCCGCTGAACATTTTCCAAACATTCCACATACATATTATTGTACCCAGATTGTCATACCAGAGACGCGTATTCCAGTTTGAACTTGATAAAGACATTGAAAAACAGTATTAAGGTTTGTGTATCAGTGAAACCTCTTGATTTACGGATCATAAATCCCAATTCCTAGGTGTTTCTATTTTAGTGTCAACCGTAACCCCCAGGCCTTTAATGAAATCTGATCGATTTAAAACTGTGCCACCGATACTGTAGTTATAAATAAATGGAAACACCTTTCTCGTAAATGTCATAACGTTACATTTTGCTGCATTTAAGGGAAGGTTATTTAAATTACACCAACCGTTTACTCTATTTCTGAAGCCTCAAATAATGAGAAATAATATCTATGTCACAGTAAATTTTCACATCATCCGCATACAGTAAATAAGACACATGTGTCTCTTCAATTATATCATTGATGGAAACAGGAAACTATGAAAAGAAGTGGTTCAAGAATCGACCCCTGAGGCACTCCTGATGTTACAGATATTTCTTCAGATATGGTTGAATAACATAGTTTTATGTTTCCTTCCTGTTAAAAAGGGCTCAAAAAAAACTCAAGAGAGACGGAGATAACCCTACATGTTTAAGTTTCTCAAGTAAAATGCCATGATCCAATCTGTCGAAACTCTGAAAATATCTATATAAACTACATCTACTTAAACATTGCTTTATGAAATAAATGGAAGTTATTGAGGAAAAACGAAAATAAGATTGAGACTAAGATTTAGACCATTATATTTTGGCCCCCGGAACATGTGATATATTTTTTCCAGTCTTTTACAGATACGCAGTATAATTTTCAAAATATGGACCTTATTCAGCTTCTACTAACATATACATATACACTTTTCCTGTTAGATAAGTGTATACCAAGCTACAAGGCAGAAACGCTTACTAAACTTTTAAACTAACTTAACAGGTGGCAGTTTAAATTTATGAGCATGAAATACATGATACGCCCCTTCTTAAACCATCTACCTACCTGCATCTGTGTTTCCAATATTTTCATGGAATCATACCGTTTAAAATCTAATTTGCCATCGTTTAATGCTCAATCTACCTGCTATTATTGATGGTGAAATCAAAAAACCAATACCCCTAACTTTTTGGGATGCCAGGTGCTTGAAAAAATTAATTTAATTTTAAAATTGACGTACTGATTGTGGTCTCCCTCAAACTTTGAAAATTAATGTCATTTCTAGAAGACGCCATATTCTTAAAATAGTGTTTTCTACAAATACAAATAACTTTAGACGTTTAAGAACTGAATACTATAGAGCTTAGTAAATAACAGGAATGTTGTCTCATGCCATCTGCGAATATTCAATGGTACGGAAGTAAATCGAATATGCAAGGTGATTCGGAACTTATCTAAAAAAGAATTGAATGCACAACAGACTCTTACTAACACGATTTTGTAAAAAAATATATTTAAAAATACACATGGGTACGGCACTGGAAACTGGTCCACTGTAAAACCTGATAAGGCTGAAGAGCGGCGATCGGACAGAAAATGGAAAGAAATTCCCAAGGAAAGAAATAAATAACATTTTATAATTACCTATTTTATACAACAAATTCAACTGCTTTTGTCGCTATTGTTATTAATTATTAATATAATTAATTTGTGGTTTTAATTAATGAAATAGTTTGGCATACCTGATGTTACAACAAAATGTTGGACCTGTCTTACCCAATTTCTACAAACTACCATAAATGTTTCTGCTTCTTGTCTATTTTAAGCTCGTAAGTTATTGGCAGCAACTATGATAAGTTCATCATCAATAATAAGTATCTATTTCGGTGCGAAGGTTTTGTGTGCAATGTGTGCCATAATAAAAAATAAAAATTTTGACTTCTGTTATGACTTTCCGATTATATGTTTGGATTAAAATACTTGTTTTTACTTCTTCAATAAAGATCCTTAGATGTCATTTCTATGTTTTCTCAATTAAGCACATTTTAATCTGGGATCCATTAGGGACCCCACTTATGTGTTTACGGAATTGTTTGTTATCTATGCACTTAAGGGTTAAATTGCACCAACCGTTTACTCTATTGCTGAAGCCTCAAATAATGAGAAATAGTATCTATGTCACAGTAAATTTTCACATCATCCGCATACAGTAAATAAGACACATGTGTGTCTCCTCAATTATATCATTGATGAAAACTATGAAAAGAAGTGGTTCAAGAATCTGAGGCACTCCTGATGTTACAGTTATTTATTTTACAGCTATTGTTATTATTATTGTTATAATTAATTTGTGGTTTTAATTAATAAAATAGTTTGACATACCTGATGTTACAACAAAATGTTGGACCTGTCTTACCCAATTTCTTCAAACTACCATAAATTTTTCTGCTTCTTGTCTATTTTAAGCTCGTAAGTTATTGGCAGCAACTATGATACATTCATCATCAATAATAAGTATCTATTTCGGTGCGATACACTTCATTTTTTAAATATCCTCACAAAAAGAAGTTCAAATGATTTAAAGACGGGAGATTGTGGCGGCCATAGTACCTGTCCTGCTCGTCCAATCCCTTGGTATTAATGCTTGGACATGCTGTATATGGTACGGATATAATTGAGTTTCATGTATAAAACGCCACACTGCAATACGCCATGGACGCTCTGGACCTCCATCTTTTCCACGATTCGGTTTCAAATTACCCTCGCGTTGCACTACACTTGCACTCACTGCACATCGCAGTAAAAGTAGCTGCACTAGGCATATGTTTACCGGGAAATAATTCTGCTAAATAATTTTCACACCACCATAAATTAAAACAATATCCGTCAACTCCGAGTTGCTGTACACATAAGCCATTTTTGACACCTGAGAAACTAATGTAAAGACTCGCATCACAAAAAGGTTAATACTTACAAAAAATAATCGGATTTCAATATTTGCAATCGTTTGGCTAGAGATTTTTTACTCGGAAGCTATAAGGATTTTAAAAAAAAATTTTTTTACGATATAGACTGAATTACCTTGTATAACGACAGAAAGCGATCTAATTAACACATTTTTAGGTACAGTAACCTTTAGAAATGCGTATTTTTGTAAATTTAACTGTAGATATAAATATTGGTAAATATATTATATCATAAACTTAATGGTTTTGCACATAAGATTGTTCACTTTTGTTTATAAGTATGTGAAAATAATTTAAAATGTAGGGTTAAAATAGCAAAAATATATTTTTAAAAAATATTATTTGAAGATACCTTAAATGGTAAAAGTGTATAAAGAGAACATTAATATTTTTATTTTTGATATTTTTGATATTGTTTTTGTTCTATAGATTTTATTTTTCGAGATTTCTGTACCCAAAACACCACAAATTTGATCATTTTACGGCGACAAATACGGTGACCTTAATAATATGTTCCGTTCTTATTAGGTTTATTTTGTTGTTAATTATTATACCAGGTTATTTGTTAGCTTAAAGTTTAATTTAATACCATTTTCAATTTATATTTTCCTGTTGCATATAAGACTTTTGTAGATCTCATTTAAAACACTGAAAACGCGCCTAATTTTTTGTTCATACTTTTTTTTCTATACAAAAGAGATAGCTAGCGCTTTGCCATATACCTGTACACGTGAAGACGAGCTAGACGCATATTTTTAAATATCCCGCCTCCTAAATTGATATTAAATTTGCAAATCGTTGATTTTTGTAATGCAACCGCTGCAGTGTGTGTGTGTGTGTTTTTTGGATATACTGAACGAGGTGGAGCACTTGGAGTTGTCAACATCAAAAGCAAGAAGAGAGGCGCCTCCCCGAAGAACAAGAAGCCAACGTAGGGTAAGTCGCCAGCCGACTATCTCATTTTTGTATAGTCATTTTTGCCTGTGGTATTTTTTTAACCACAATTATACGCTACCGAAAATGTATGCAATAGCAGTGCATTTTTTCTCTCTAATAACGAGCGATTCGCTAACAATATAATATGAAGAATAGATAACATGCCTAATATTCGAGTAAATAGATCTTTATGAAACATTTTTAATAAATTTCAGACTTAAGGCGGGGATTTTGTAGAAAAGAAATTGCACAGCCTGAGTGAGCGAAACGGCCAATCAATCAGATCTATGAGACAGTATACACAGATCATTGGCCGAAAAGAAAAAGATACGACACTGAAAAATGTATGTAGTTCGCGACCAGCAACACCTGCGGCGCTGCAGTGCTTTGAAGCGGGAAATTTAATTGAGATTTATTTCTAATGTACCAACTACATTAATAAATATATTTAAAAATGCAAGATAAAAACTTAGAGCAATAGTTGTCAACAACAGATTAATAAAAATACTTGACACTCTAAGTTTATATATTGCATTTTCTAATATTGCTATAAAGTTTGTGATTGAGAAAAAAAAAAGAAATATAAAAAATCAGTAGTTTATTTAAAATGTGAAACATATAATACATATAATTGATTAATTACAACAAAATATATTGATTAAGACAAAAGAATCGTTTTTTTTTGGGAAGAACATGCATCCGTATTTTGTTGCCCCTGGAAGTACAATTTGGCACACAATAACTAGATAGTAGATACCATATTAAAATTGTTAATTAATCAGCACAAAGTCACAACATTTTTTCAATTTCACACTTACTACACAAATAATACCAAACACCACAAACTACAAAATTAATTGACTGATTGACAAGGCCCCCACTGACGCTTATAGGGTGCTAGGTATACCAACCCAGAATAAATAAATAACTGGTTTCAGTTGTACCAACTAATATTTGGAACGACAAGGCGCCACGAGTGTTGCTGGTCGCGTACTACAGTGTCCAACCCGTGACAGTATACAAACCGTATAGGCCCGAACCACACGGTTCCCTGAAGTTTATCGTGCATTTTGACGTACATAAAAATGGAAGCCGTGATATATGTTATGATTTTACTCGAGGGCACAAAATGTAAAATTAGCAATAAATATTAATCTGAAAGTGAAACACAAGTTGTCCTATATGTTCTGGCTAGTGAGTGAAGTAATTTGGTGGCTGTGACTGTGATAATTTTGCCGTAATATTGGCGTAGTAAATGTGTGACTAAAATTGAGGTATTTTAACATTTATTTTAATTATTCTTGTGATTTTATGAGCAATGAAAATTATCTCACGCACTAGCGGGAACCTTTGTGAATACGTTGATATAATAATAATAACCAATTATTTCAATTTTCTTGGAGTTATGTGTCCTGGCTTGAAGCCCTGTTAGACGGTAAAAATATGTATACAAAATCCCAGCCTTAACGACCACCCACAGGATTTCGCTGTTTAATTTTTGACTAAGCTTAATTTCTTTTTGTCTTTAAAACTATAGTAACGTGGTTCATTGCCTTCATTTGGGCTCCTGATTGAAAAAAAAAACACATTTCCGTGTAACAAATGACCATCCCAGCAGGATACGCTTTTTTAAATTGAAACTTTTATAGATTTCCAAGCAGCACAATTTTTCTCTTCTCGAGCCGATGACTAGACTGTGATAGCAATACCAATTCGAGATCATTTACCGAATAGGTCATTACTACATACCGAATGCCATCCTCCTGATTGTTTTCGTATGATTGATTGGGTATATCGACAGCTGCTCATGTATATGGGGATATAGTTACACACAAGTTGATTTATGTAAATTTACCGGTTTCTGCTCCTACAATTCGTTTTGGGCCTCTTGTTGTATGTTTTACTGTGGTGGCAGCACATAGATCGACTAGCAGGACTACTTACCGACAAAACAGCAGGTATTAATATATTACGGAATAAAATAAATAAAACAAATGTGTATTTCAACATTTCATTATCACATGGAAATGAAAACGAAGACGAAATTTATGTAGCGATTGGTAAAGGAATGTTAATCTGGTATAGAGGTGGATTTCCAAAGTAGTCATAATTATTATGTTAATTTAGAGGCTTTCTGAATATTCGAATGTTAATATACGAAATGCTATATCAGACCTTTAGAATTACAGTTTAACAAATGATCAAATATGTTATCTAAATATATGCAGTATGTAAGGATCAATAAATATAAAAATCATTCACATTCATTATAATTTTTTTAAATATTAAAAGATATAAGTAAATGATTACTAGTACAGAAAGAAGCATAAGAAGTATGTAAACATATTTCCTAAATAGATCAGTATTAGTGTTTTAAAAAATATACTTTTTTGTATTGCAAACCGATTAACAACAAAATTGATTTATTTGATCAAGTGCATTTTTACACAGTTACTTAAATTACTTGAGCATATCTTAGGGAGGCTATGCAAAACAATAATAATAAGAAGGCGTCATCTTATTTAATATTGTGTATTGTCAAATTAAGTTTATTTTTTAAAAATATTAAGTTTTAATAATGGCTTATGCATATTCAAATGCTGAAATGACCAGTACAGTTTTATGGCCATGCAGATGGAAATTGTACTGAGACTAGCAAAATTTATATGGAAATATTTCTAAATCATCCAACTCCAAATCCAAGAATGTTCATAAATACTTTTCAACGTTTTTCGCAGTCAGGCTCATTTCAGAAAGGTCCAATTCATGGAAGACCTTAAGTGTTAGAATGTCTGAGTTGGAAGAAGCTATTCTGCACAAAATTGAAAATAACCCAATTATTAGTACTAGGTAGATCGCTGAAAATCTTAATGTGAATTATAAATTAGTTTGGTCCGTTCTGAAGCAACAACAGATATACCCGTATCATATACAAAGGGTTCAAGCCTTCCTGCCGCAAAACTGTCCTGCTCGCCTACAGTTTTGCAACTGGATTTTGCAAAATATCGAACAAAATGTTGACTTTCCCGCTGGCATATTGTTCACCCACGAAGCAAGTTTTTCCAGATATGCTATAATGAACCAAAATAAACACGTTTGTTCTGATAAAAACCCTAATACCATAATGGAATCTCGATTTCAACATCAGTTTTCTTTGAATATATGGGTGCATATATCGCAAATGTTCTTGTTGAGTCTTACTTTTTATCAATAACTTTAACCGGTGCCTCCTACAGACATTTTCTTGAAATAATTTTACCTGAACTACTTGACAATGCTCCCTATGCGCTAAGACAAAGAATGTGGTTTATGCATGACAGAACTCCCCCACATTTCAGTTTGACTACTCGTGAATTTTTAAATGGAATGGAATGGATTCGGTAATAATGTGATTGGACGAAGTACTCAAGATCCAGGTTAACTTTGGCCAATCAGATCATCCGATGTCACCTTATTAATTTTTTTGTTTGGGGACATCTCAAGGCATTAGTTTGCAAGGTTCACATTGAAGAGCACTTCAACAAATTATAACTGGTTGTGATGTGATAGGAGCTACTCCTGGAAATTTTACGCCGTTGATTTTTGTCTGGGTTATAGAACGAACTGTAGTTGGCCTTTGGAAATAATATGAACCATCTAGTGGCCACTAGATACTCCATGACATGCCATAAAGCATTGTCTACTAAACTGGTTATTACTTCTACTGCAAAATATTACCAATGAGCGAAGTCAGTTGTTGCTACAATCAGTTCATAGAATAGATACAAAAAAAATATATTATTCATAATGAAAGTTGTTATGAGGTTTACTATTTTCCAAATAGTATTATTATACTATTATTATGTAGTTAAGATTCATATTGGATTGTTCTTGTTAGTCACTATCCTGTAACTAATTTTTATCTACAAAATTTTATGACTTGTTGCATTTCATAATATATAATTAATGAAAAAAATGCTCAACAATTCTACGCTACAATCTTATAGATTTCTTTCCGTGTACATTTCTCCAAATATTGATTCATAAATTGAATCTGCATTCTACTATTGTTAAATATATCATCACATTTTTGTTTTAGTACTTTCTGCAACAAACCTAAATTTCGTAAATGCTACAAATTTAAAGAATCTGTATTGTGAATGACTTGATGAGCTTTAATATAAGCAATTTAGAAATGATTCAATTTCAAATATAGGTACCAAGTAAAAGCCAGAATAATATCTAAATAAAAATAGTAAGCATAAATATTTACCTGTGTATATTGAAGCACTATCGACTCAGATTCATCTATTTTTAACAGCCAAGCTCAAGAAAACTAATTGAAAAAACTCGTGTTTGATCTTGACGTTGTACACAACGGCTAGTTACAGCTATATTAATATCCTTCCATCAAGAGATCGTATCTGGCCAAATCATTTTTCACGACGTGCTAGTGTTTCATACGAAAATCATTACACCTGTGCAGGGCGCCGCCCCGCAGGGGTGGGCCAGCAATTAGGTGGCTCAGCGGGGCCCCACGAGTTCAAGACAACAGGGTGTATGAGAAACTTGTAATGTGCCTTCTAATGCCCCAACGTATTAAATTGTACCAGAAATTGAAGAATTTTTGTAGGAGGCTAAAGCTTCATCCACATAAAATTAGTGCTGATGCATTGGTATTGCAGAAAAGTTATTAAAAAGAGCGCCGTATTCTTGAAATAGTGTTTTCTACAAAATACAAATAATTTTAGATATTTAATAACTGAATAATCTAGGGTTTAGCAAATAATAAGAATGTTAACTCATCCCACCTGCAAATATTCAAAGATACTGAAGTAAAACGGCGTGGAATACGGATGACTTTTGTAACGTTCAGATAAACTTTACAGTAACGCCTTTGTACTGCAGTTGTATGGAAGAAGCTAAAAGCATTTTAGCTTTTACCATTCCTTTTCCAACAATCATACAAGAATCAATCAGAAAACAGCTTTTTGCTATGTGTTATTAGTGGTTTATATTTAGTAAGTGTTTATGTTAATATTTCGCTCTTTTTATAGATAGGTTGGTTAAAATGACAGAAGAAGAACGGAAAGAGACTGCATCACAGAAATATATGAAAAAACTGAATGAAAATGCTGAACTCTATGCAGATCGGTCAGTGGTCGCGCGGTTTAAGGCGTCAGTACTTGAATCGAGGTGACTAGATCGCTGTGGGTTCGACCCCCGCGGCCGGTAGACCGTATATAAGCTATATTTGTAGAGAGGATTGGCATCCCCTCTGCGGGTATGGTAAGGTGGAAGAATCTTGGCTTGGGTCAATGTGAGATATTGATACCCGTTGACGTTTGACTACCCCCCTAATGAATGAAGTTTTCCAGGTTTCCCTCATTGCTCCACTGAATGGTGGTTAGGGCCTACCAACGTAAATCGTTCCTGGGCGCAAATGCGGCCTGCTTAATAATGAACGAGGGGTAGAGATACCTATTATTATTACCATACCTGTCGATAACGGGCTCGTGATTCGAAACGGAGAGATTTAATGAAAAGGAAAATTAATGCCGATGAAAATTTGAAAATGGTGGCCAAAATCAGATTAAGAGCAAGGATACTGGTAAACACTTCATTCAAATCGTGAATGACATAGCAGACGTTCATTTTGAAGATATTATTGCAAAATTGAAAGCACCGAGGAAAAAAATTGATGGCAATATGTTAATAGAATTTTCGGCGAAAATTGACGTATTTGAAAATAAATAATTAACTTAAGTAACAAAGAAGTGTACCAATTAGTAACACACATTGTTTGATCTCTTATTTCTTTTATTTATGTGATTATAATGGCGTTTATGTCCACGTAATTTAGACGTGTTGCACCCGCGATAATTTGGCGTTGCACCCGCGATTGCTTAAGCAGTGAATAATTCACAGTTTATTTTTGTTTTCTATAATTTTTTTATTACTGAAAGGTTGATTAATTTGTTCTCTTGTGAAATATGAATGTATAATAAAATAAATGTTTCACAATTCACAGACTTTTGTGTTTTTGTTCTATGATCTGTGATCTGCCGATTATGTTGCACCCGCAATATCACATTAAACCTATCTCGTGATTATTTATCCATTTCATTTGAATGGTTATAAACAAATCAAAAAAGAACATGTTGAATTGTAGCTTTTCAAACAAAAAATTCATATTTTTTAAAATTATTTTATTAGTAGGAAACCTTAAATGAGTCTAAATGTTGCACCCCCAATAATGGAATCGCGAAAAGTCGATTGGTCATTTTGGTGTTAATCATTAATTTTCTCTTTAAAAAAGAGGTCGATAGTGGCGGAGTCATTTTTTTCCATCTCCTATAGATAACGAGCCTATAAAACATAGAAATTTGCCCATCCTGTACATGGAGCTTGTATAAATACTTTATAAGATTTTATATTAAATTTCATAGACAATATAAAAATAGATATTAGATAGGTATGTTTCCTGCAGTTGAAATGGACGAATATAGATTTTGATCCCTCAGAACTCAAAACTGACCTCTTACAGTAAAACACCATCCATTTCGGTGCAATTCTGTCGAATTGTGGCTTGGCAGAATTGCAAACAGACACATATACAGTAGCTTCCAGCAATCGGCGGCCATATTAGGACCGTCACGAAGATAGGTCATGACTCGAGAGCATGCAGCGACCCTCCAGATCGTTCATATTGTCTTCCACTATTGCAGGAATATCGATATGGTGGTTTTTCAGGCTGCTACAAACAATAGCAAACGTTCTGCTGAAAAATGTCCAGCGCAAACGTAAATTTTACGTTCTCTTTCACTACGGAGAGAGTGGAAAATTCCAACTTACACCCTCGCCCTCTTCTTTATTTGTTTATTCTATGTTAATTGACACGAATATAAATACAAGATTGTTTTTCTCTTCATGACAAAGAGGAAAATAAATTGTCATAATTGTTATATAATTTTACACAATAATTAAGTGAATATTTTTTCCATAATCAATTATTATAAGTTATAAGAAATATAACACAGACAATACAAATTTCTTAAAATTAAGTTTAAAGCACCCTGTATAACGTAAATTCACTTGTCTGTAAATTTATCTAATAAAAGTTTTTAAACTTACTTATAATTTACTATGTAACAAATAAATAATAATTAATATAAACACATTATCATTACAGAATAGAATTACTGTTATCATTAACAAATAATTAGAGCAGAAGCTAAAAGCTTGTCGTGCTCTATGAACAAAATAAAATACATATAATATAAAAGGATGATACCTAGTAAAAACAATAAAAAAAAAACTGAAGAAGTCAAAGTACAATACGAGTACATATGAATATAATATAAACATTTGTAACAAATTCATAATAGATCAATCACATTAGATGCTGATTAAAGTGATGGTCAAGTCTATTCTTGAAACAAAAATGAACCGGAAGTTTGGTGGCTCATCTCCGAGCATCATCTAGTCTTGCTATGTCTTGATTTAAGAGTGGAGACCATATGGCTACCGCGAGCTCTAAATGGAGACAAATTCATGATTTATATAACTTCAAAAAAGTATCCAGAGTAAGGTTACTTTGATTTTCTGAACATAAAAATCAATTGATAACATTTCTCCACAGCCTCGACAACGTGTGCACTCTATTATCTTACGATTAGTTCTTGACATATGAAGTGCGTAACATTTAGAAGGATTTAGAGGTATGCACCATTCGGAACACCAATTGCTAATAACATAAGAGATAGTGACGAAAGTAGTTTAAAATGATCTGCATATAATAATACTTGGGAAGTGCAAGTATTCGTTAGATCAGAAACATATACTAGGAACAGAATTGGTCCAAGAACAGAACCTTGTGGCACTCCACCCAATCCAAAGTATAAAATCCAAGAATTAATAGCTTGAAGTAAATTGGTAAGAACTGATCGACCTAGCAGAAAACCATATTGATGCTGCAATATGACACCATTGTTAATTAAAAATGCGATAATTTCCTTGCAAATAATTATCTCCAATGTATACGGAACAGAAGTTAAGCTAATAGGGCGATAGTTAGAGCTAGACAGTTTATCACCTTTTTTGCATAGTCCACACTAGATAATTTCCAGGCTACTGGTAATTTCCCAGTTTTCCCCAAGAAACATATTTTCGTAGACAAAAATGGTAGATTGACTAAATACGCACCAAGTGAGTACAGTTTACACAGTTGCTCAAAAATAATTACAGGACTTATTTCAATTTCCTCTAGTATAGAAGGTATACGAATGTTGATAACCAATATTGCATTATACTAAGAAAAATAACAATTGTTTTAATATAAAATTGTGTCTACTTTCATCGAATATATTAAATGGCAACAGGGATTATTCGAATCGAACATATTATTCCTTTTTCTTACGCTACACGGCTACAATAAACTACCTTGAGGTATGCTAAAAATTCCGAACCACCTTTTAATTATCAAATCACGAAGACGTTTCGTTATATATTCCTCCCAAGCCCACCCGTTCATATATTAACACTATACTGGCCCAGCCTACTATATCGTTTTATTGTTTCCAGTTTTAATTGCCGAATTATATAGATACCCATGAATACGTTGCATAATTTCTATGAAGACTATAACACAGAACAACTGAACAACTGAAGAGCAAAAGATCCTATTATAAAATAATGGTTAGATAAATGTATTGTCTATTGTCGCCAGAGTGCTTGTATAGATATCTAATAAGTGCGAAGAAATAACTGATGATTCTTTAGTGAAAATTAAGAAAGGTCTTTTATGTAACATATTTTAAAAGACGCTTCCCACAATCTATTTATTTATTTAAATTCTTTCACAGGGAACATACAGATTTGTTAAGCTAGAGAAACGAAACTTGAACATTATTTAGTAATATAACTGCTCTTTTTGAAAAAATTTCAAGTCTGTAGTATTTTTGTAGGGGTAGAAATAATCAACTATCAAGATATTTGGATCGGTCAGCGGTCGCGCGGTTTAAGGCGTCAGTACTTGAATCGAGGTGACTAGATCGCTGTGGTTTCGACCCCCGCAGCCGGTATACCGTATATAAGCTATACTCGTGGGGAGGGTTGGCACCCTCTCTGCGGGTATGGTATGGTGGGAGAATGTTAGCTTGGGTCAATGTGAGAGATTGATACCGGTTGACGTTTGACTACCCCCCTAATTAATGAGGTTTCCCTCATTCCTGCACTGAATGGTGGTTAGAGCCTAGGTAAGTCGTTCCTGGACGCAAATGTGGCCTGATTAATAATAATATGCCACCCCCTCTCCCGCACAAGTCTTCGACTTCTGGGTTAATCCTCGTGGTTAGAATGAGGGGTAGAGAGGTAATTCATTAATTTTTAAGTTTCTTCAATTTTTTTTGAAAAGGGATGGTTTAGGAAATACAAATAAATCTTTCAGTGAATTTTCAAACAACGACTAACTAACAATAACTCTAGGAATAAAAAAACAAGAAATCCTATCAAACATCGACAATGCAAGCTACAAAAAATGTTGAAAATGAGAGGTTTTTTGAAGGGGTTAAATTATGAGAGGAAAGTTGTTTACCAAAATGTCACATAACATCCACCAAAGAATCACATCTTACATCTTTTCGCACTTATTATAGAACCTGTAATAAAAAATTAAAATTCTTTTATTTTCCATTCTAATAAATAATAATAATATATAATAATATTTATTCATTTCAGCCTTTACAGGATATGAACGTCAGTGAAAAAAATGAGAAGAAACATAAAACATATTACAAATCAAAAATACAACACTATGTAATAAATCACCATTTAACAATTACTATAATCATAAAATTCCTGTAAACTGTAAAAACAGTCTTGCAAGAGGAAAGAGCGAAGCTCCCTACGAAATCCAGTCATATTTGTCTCTTGTCTTATTGATAGTGGCAAGCTATTGAATATTTTTCCACACAAATAGAAAGGACCTTTCTTATGTAGATAAATTAAATTTATTCAACACTATTTGATATTTACCTCTTGTATTATGATCGTGAATATTAACGTGTTTGGGAAACTGTGTACTGTTCATTTTAACAAAAACACTTGCTTCGTATATAAGGAGACATGGAAGTGATAGAATTTTGTTATTTATTAGTGTCGGGCGACATGACTCTAGTGGTTTTAAAGAAAATATCAACCTAATGATCTTTTTTGGTATATAAATACTCTTGGAATGTCGCAGCTACATCCCCAGTAAATTATTAAGTATCTCATATGAGAGTAAGCCAGGGCAAAATAGATATTTAGTAAGTATTGTCTATCCATACAACTCTTCAAATTTCTTATAGCAAAAAAGGCTGATTTCGTTTTTTTTAATACGTGATTAATATGGTTGTACCAGTTAAGGTATTCATCTATATATAATCCTAAGAATTTAGTGCTGTCAACATTGTCAATAACAGAATCGTTCAGTTTCACCACGATGTTAGGATTTTCACGCCTTTTATGAAAAAAAATATATTTAGTTTTGGCAGGGTTAACTATAAGCCTATTATTATAGCACCAGGCATAAAATTGTTGTAGAGTCAATTTAACTTTATTTTGCACTTCATCAAGAGATGGTACAGCAATACTGATTGTTGTATCATCTGCGTATAATACGACGTTGATATCCTCCGTGAAGTACTGATCCATATCATTAACAAACAAAATAAAAAGTAATGGAGACAACACACTCCCTTGAGGAACCCCCAAGTCAACCAGTCCTGGTTGGGAACAATTATCATTAATTTTTACTATTATTTTCCGATTTGATAGAAATGAATAATGGTAATGAATTCTTAGAAACTTGCCTAAATGTTACCTATGTTCTGTACCTATTTTTTCCAAAATAACTCAATAAAATCTTCATAATATAAATAAAATAAAATTTTCTTTGACATCCATCACTGTAACGTACTCAACAGACATTAACTCCAGAGATCACGTGCTGGAGTGGGAAAATGACCAGAACAACATCTTCCTTAGTACTGTTAACACTGTTTTAAGAAACTGATCCTTCCGTGTAGTGACGATGAGATAAGAAGATAAAGGATAAGGATTTACCTGTATCCTCTTAATCAGTAGCCATGTCAAGTGTTAGGTTACAAATTTTAAATATGGTGTTGTTCTTGGAACAAGAAGGGTGCCTACACTTCATATTCGTGCAACTTGGAGCGGTCAAGGATTGTAGAGGGGTTTGTCAAAAGATACGAAATAAATTATTTCAAAATAATTATAGGAGAGTTTGTATACCAAAATTTGATGGTAGTGATCGGGATCGCGATAGCTGAAAGATACGAAAACGTTTAAGTGGTCATGTTACGTAGTTTGTTTCGGAATCAAATGCCCTTAAATTGAGGAAATTCAGAATATTTCCAGAGTTATCCACAGAAAATTATGAAAATTGTTATTTATTTTTTCTGTCTATTTGAAGAGACATTTTGAACCTATATTTGCACTTTCTTATTCCCACTTTTGCTTCTCTATCAGTTTTTATTCGAAATTTCGATTCTTTGATTCAATGCACGCTGTTAATTCTATTAATTGAAATAAGGAACAACAATTACAAAACTGTTCTACATAAACATCATATTCCTAATCTAACGCTCGAAAAGGTAAAATTTTGTTTTTGTCTTAAGAATCTATAAATGTTATAGTGCGCGCCAATATTGACATAATAAATGACTTCGAATGTGTGGGATTGAGAGAGATTATCTGTTTTCCGTCTTCACTCACAGTGCTGTAAGCCCGAACGCCTCGTAGAGCTGGGCACCCCATGGGTACTATTGAAGATAATGCCGACGGGCTCTACTATGGGCCTCTTCCTCTTATGACACCCTTATGGTCTTCTCTTTCTTCGCCGACTGTTAATAGTGTTAATGTAGTTGATGCAATATATTATTAAAGAAGTAAAAGTAACATACTCATACAAGGTAAGCGAATGTAACAACTACATCTAGCAGTCATTAGCTACTATATGTCAGACAAAACACGTGCAATGCAAATAATGAATCAACATTTCATAGTGTTAAACTAAATTAGTTTACACGTTTAAATTAAAGTATATCTCAAAAAATGAAAATAAAAACAGTGAAGAAAAGTTATTGAATTAAATCATCAGATGTTGTGTCCACATAAAAAAATATTTAATATAAAAGAATAACGAAACGATGGAAAAAATATGAGGCTGATTTAATACCAAGCATGAGAAATATTTGAATTAAGAAGTAAATCGTCAACCGTTTTTTTGTGTTAGTTCAAATAATCAGCGTAATTTAATTTTAATCATTTTAGATTAATTTCAAGAAAAAATTTTTAGCCACAACAATCAAAAAGCTTACATTAACAAAACTGCAGCTCCAAGAGTTTGTCTTTCTCTCAGTGTACGTTTATAGGGTTCAATTATATTAATATATCTCATTTTTTGTAGATAGAGACAGTGGAGAGGAGTTAGTACTGAAATATCTGAGTGGATGGTATTACCCACTGAGCAGTCCCACCCGGAATATAGAAAATTTAGATAAGAAATTGGAAATGTGATGCCTCCAGTTGATTTTGAATTAGATGATATTAATTTACTTACTTGATATTAGCGGCCACCTGTTGAGTTAAATAAATTAAAACGTGGCCCATAGATATATTTTTTTAATGGAACTGATTGGTGATATTGGAAGAACGAATTTTTAAAAAATATTTTCAAAAAACTGGCTGACAACACTGAACAAAATTAACAAAAGCTTCAACCTGAACATGAAATGTTGGTCCAAATGGAACAACTTGGCGATTTTCTACGGACGAGTCGTTGGGAGTGGGTTCGCGTTAGCCCCCCGCGGTTCTGACCGGCCAACTAGATGTGATTAATCGTCTAACATTCCACAATACAACTAAACACACATCGTCACTCCTCACTGAAAGGAAGAAATACCAAATTAACTTTGGGTGCACCTTAAATGCTTTTTAACTCTTGTGGCTTTTGTTTGCCAGTGATTAATGGCAGGGGATGTTGACTTTTTAAATTGTTTCATATACAAAGATACGAAACTTGGATGTAACTGATCTGCTGACCTGACATGTTTAGTACATTTAATAGAACAAAAATCTGCAAGAATAGAGACTTACGTTCCTCTTCTCACCCTTAAGTAGGTACACGGCAGATTGTTGGTTATTTATTGTCTAGGCCTTATGCCAATAATATGAAATAACACACCAGAATGTAATGGCACAGATTAATAAAATATTGTTTTGATTGAAATTGAGTTTTATGACCTTTTCCTAAGTTGTATACATTATTATCTAAGAAATAAGTACCTATCACTTTCTATTCTGCCTTGAGCGAAATATCTAAGTTCAAGTTCATGTAACCAGGCACAAACTATGTTAGTAAATAAACAAGTTTTTCGATCGCTTTCGGTTTCAGTGTTCACACTTGCTAATTACTTATTTGGAGTCTTAATTACGGACTGTCAGCATGTCCTTATTAGTATGCTAATAGTTGAGACTGAATCCATATTCATTCATAGTAATATAACTGGCGTTTACTACGTTCATGCAAAAAACAAAGTTTTATGCAACTATATTTAGTGGAAGTAGTGGTTATTTATAGCACTCATTCTGTCATTCTACTACAGCGTTTTGTCATCATGACAAACATAAACGTTCAAATCGACGTCATATTTTCCTACACTTAGTGTCATCTAAATAAAACATTTTTTGGTTTTTGCATGAACGTAGAAAATAGCTATTTATGATATACGTGTTAAAAGTAAGGTTTTATTTTGTGAGTGAAGATGATTAAAAAACGAGCGTAGCGAATTTTTTAACTTCACGAACAAAATAAAGTCACTTTTAACACGTATATCATACACTATTTTTTCTACAAAACAATCGGAAGAACTTTAAACTCAATAAAAATAAGAAATCAAAAAATACCACACAGATCGCAATGTTTATGAACCAAAATTTTCGTAGCACGCGTAACAGGCGTGTCAAAAAATGACATTTTTAACATCAAAAATGACAATTAAAAAGCCCACTTTTAACAGTTTTGTAGAAAAAATATTGTATGCCCCTCGTACAAATAGTGCTTATTGCACTCGACTTGTTGTCACAATTTCACGTCACGTGCAATAAACACTTACTTGTACTTGCTGCATAAATAACTATTATTCTAAATAGGCAAGAAATCTATTCAGTTATATGTTTAGCTACACATTTTTAAACCACCTTTATTATTCGGGTTACAACAACAATGTTTAATAGTGCATAAAGCAATTTTTGTAAATTATCGTTATGTGAACATTTTTTTATTATTAATTAAATATCTTATTTGCATATAATTGTTAAATTTCCAAGAAATGTACAGGTTCTAAATGAGAAAATGTTAAAAATTCGTTTACCTGACATCTGAACATATGAATATTGAATGTTTTAATAATATTTTTTGAAATTGCGTTAAATCGCTATAACTGCAATGTATAATGCAGACAGAGAAAGAATTATTGTACAATCGTGCGTGCCAAGTCAAATGCCTATTAGCAAAGCACAACCAATGAGATGAGTTTCTTTGCTTATTCTTACCTGTTATTGTTACGGGTTGTTTCACCCCATCGGGGACGCCACAAAATATATGCCTACAAGACTTTCCGACATATATATCTATCTTATATTTTATCTGACAACCCATTCATAGATACGTCATACTATATTAACAGTAAGTTTATAAACACGTATATGATGCTACATCTACTGTATTTAAATTTTTAACTTTTAACTCTAGATCTAGCCAATCCTTAATTATATATATGTGCACAAGAGGACAGCACGTACAAAGGCATGTGCGTGGCGCCATCTATGCGCAAATAGCAACAGTTACTAGAGAAAGCCGCTGTTTACAGAAAGGAAGCTGTAATACACAGTGATGTGCCATCTTATATCTTAAACTCGAAGTTTTGTTATTATATAACGGCTTTATAAAGAAACCTATTTAAGTTAATGTAATTAGCGTTGACTGACGCCACTGACGCCCTTTGAAGCTGAAATGTTATTAGATTCCTAAAAACCATTACCAACGTTTATAAATTATCTCAATCAAAGATCATATTGATCATACCATAACCGTATTGAACAGTCTACAACCTCATTATTTGTATAATCAATCCATAAGAGAACACGTGCCATGCTCTGCATCTAGCGCCATCTATGTGCAAATAGTATCAATTCATGAAGAAATCCTCTCTTTATCAAAACGGAAACTAGAATACATCATCTAGTAATTGATGTGCCATCTCATAGCTTAAATTCGAAGCTACTTTATTCTATAATGGATTTATAAAGAACTCTATTTAAGTTAAAGATATAATATTTTAGAAATCCTTTCTCTATTATATTTTGTTAGACAAAACTTTTGTACTTTACAGCTACAAGCTGTTCAAATATTGTATCAACAAATAAATTGGAAATTACATCCACGCCATCTGCCAGTGATTCAGTTGTACTAACGTAGTTAAGACCGTACGTGTGCTGGCACCTCTAAGGATTTGCTCTCGATCTCTTATTCGAATAATTACTGAAGTGAGGTTTATTTCATTACTGATAGATGATGCTGAAGTCTTAAAGCTGCCTTCCACTCCAACAAAAACATTGGCCGTATTCAGACGAGGTCAGCCGCTGAGCCACTGAGTAAGAATTCAGCTAAATGCGTGCATTTGATTGGCCTGGATTTCTAAGCGGCTCAGCGACTGACCTCGTCTGAATACGACCATTGTGGTTTATATACCACAGAATATACCGCGTTTGTCTGTCTAATAAGATACAGAAAGAATATTCAGACCTTGGGAAGATTTCTCGGAGAATCTCAACCTGATACAATTATTTAATAATGAATAGTATTAGATAACGTTCCATACCATTCAAGACTTTCAGAAAGGATTCCAGATAATGGTACAAAAAAAAATCAAATACTCAAAATCCATAAAATTGCGAACGATGCTAATTCGAAGAAAGATGAGTTACTGCATATAGTCAAGAGCAACAATTTTTCAAATAAATACGTTATTGATTAGATCGCAACGGCTCAGGGACCTACGGTTCTACGATTTCATGTTCAAAGAAATACTACCTTTCCAAAATTAGATAAAACAGTTAAAGATGTTATAAGAAGCGAGGTGAATAAAATTACATCAGCTAATCTTAAATAATGTGTCGAACACATCATAAAAATTGAAATATAAAGCTGCATCAATTGATTCGGCTTAATAAAAGTGGTTTTATCATAATTGTTGAAAAATAATCGTATAGAAGTGACTTTCAAGAATGTTAGCTCTAGTGTGTTTTTCTTATTATGATCTATAAGTTTTTTTTGCTGTATTTTTATGGTGTTGTTATGTAGTAGGTATATGAAATATATTGTTTTTTGTTTTATATTGTATATCTCGCTAGGATATAAATGCATCCAAAAAAGATTTTTGTATAATTGTTTTCTGTTATTATTATTTTTTACTTTGCTTTTCATTTTAAAGAGGTATAACCTAATCCTAGTCTCCTAGTTCCACTCTCCTGACAGAGAACGCTCCTACCTCCTCGAGGTCTTTTCTGGGAAATAATAATTTAAACTTACATAATAATATCCATCATTTAATCAAACTATGTATTTAGCATTTATTTTTTTCCAAATAGTCACCTTTACATTCATTATTATATACTTCATTTATTTTAAATTGAGCGAATACTGGTATCTAAAGTAAATACGGTTCTGTTTGCTCCTCACCGACTAGACACGGAAGCCTTTATTGTTTTTATGACATGCTGTTTTTATTCCCTTATATGAATGAGATATACTGTACACTTTCTATTCAAATATTTGTACTTTAAGGTTCACTCAATGGTGATCACTCTGTCAGTGTTATTTTCGTGATAGGAAAACTTTCCCTAGCTAAATGCACCGCCAAAAATCAATCCTTGCAAACTCCTGCAAACAACCTTGCAGGACGTGACCCAAAACTCCCGATCAGATTTTCATTCAGGTACCAGCCAAAATCCGGCTAGCCACGTTGTCGTCATGGCGACGTACACAAAGTCTTGTTTGACATGGAAAGTGAAACGCTTGTTGTTTTGTTCTGAAGAGGCGTCGCTTTTCATTTTGCCAACAATCTGACAAAATGCCAAAGCGCCCACTACACTGGACAATAATTAGTTGTTGGTCGAGCAAGCAGTGAGTGTCACGATGGAAAGTCATGTGACGTTTGCGGCTCCTTTGAAAATCTGTTTTTGTTTTGTGTTGGGTGTTTTGGTGAGTGTTTTTCATTGATTCTTTAGTGATCTGGGGCAGTGGTGTGCCAGGAAAAGTGTATGAGTACAGTGAAAACTGAAAAACATACCAGTAGTAGTTTTGTGATACTTCTACGACCACCAATGCATCAGCAAAGTTTTGGACACTCAAATTACACATTTGCAACTAAAAGTTTCAAGTTCATTTAAAAAGTCGTGACGTGCTGAATTGTGCCTAAAATTTTGTTGGATTTAATAACAAAAATATCCAAAATGAGAAAAAAAGGTATGAAATACTTTGTCACATTTTAGGAATTCGATGAAACCACAAATAGTAAACATGAATTTACTATAAAACAATTATCTTCAGCAATTGTAATAATTTATTTTTCAGGGACTAAAAGAGGAAAATGACGTTGGAGGATAAAGCCATCTTACGCAGACAAAAAGTCACCTCTAAAGAATACCTGGAAATCGAAGGTGGAGGTAAAAATGCCACGAAGCTGACGAAGACCGAGTACACCTTTTCCAGTTCACCAAGGGCTCTATACACGAATAAGAAACTCGTTGCTGGGTAAGCAATCCCTATACATAATATACAGGGTGATTCATTTAAACCACCCAGGCAAACGAAAAAAAATAGCAATGGTATGTAAAAGCCAGCTTTTTTGCAGGAATTCTGGCGGTTCTATATTTAGAAATGTAGTTAGTGTCTAATCTTTTTTGAGGAATACATTTTTTCGTTTAGGCGAACAGGTTTGAGAATAAAAGAGGTTTTACTAGAATTACTAAGAGCATACAATATAATTCTGAATAAATCTAAAGACGCATAAAAACGACACCTCAATCTAAATTGTTTCCACTTTGTTGAATGTATATTTCGTATCGACATCTGCAGGTATATCAAGTAATGAATCAATCAACCAATTGTGTATGTAATGTTTTGCAAAATGATCTTTCCGTATTATGAGAAAATCCCTATAAATGAACGGTATAACATATTGTATCAAAAAAAACTGCAAATGCTGTTAGATATATCTATCTAGATGTTAGATTTGGTGAACACTGGACTGGTAAAAATATTCCCTTAATTGGTCTATTTGATCTCCTGACTGTTCCCACTTGATTTATTTCTATGGGGACGTTTGAAAAATAGTATCTACTAAGAGCCAATAGAAGGTATGACCGACTTATGTAATAAATTGTAAACTAGCTGCACATCCATTTCACAAAATACCTACTATATTACCTGTTTTTGACAAAATTCTTAGGCTTCGTTACGTTTTTCTTTTAACTCTAAATTATAGAATTCAAACTATTACATGAAAATTAGTTGGGAAAACAAAGTTTTTTGACGCTTCTCTGATTTTTAAATTGAAATTTGTGGAAAAGAGCAATATTATAATAAGCAATGTAAAAATTGCATATGTAAGCATTCATTTTCTGGAATTATGGAAAGGGAGCAAAAAAACTACAGCACTTAGGCCCCATTGGGCCCCTTGTACCTCCTCCTATTAGGAGATCAGTCCACCTGAGCCGCGAACCAGCCTAATAAGGAGAAAAATGTGGTGACGTTGCTCAGGGGGATCTCTCTACTGTAGGCCATAGAAGGCCATCGCTCTCCCAACACAGACTCTCTTATTGATGAGATGGCAGTGCACTCATAGAGTGCATGAAATATTGTCTCGTCTTTCTGTTCGCAACCCCTACAAAGAGGTGTTTCCCACTTCCTCATGTAATAGAGGTGCTTCCTTAGCCAGCAATGTCCAGTTTGAATATCTGTCACCAGACGATGATTTGTCCTAGATATAGCCAGGTACTTTTTGGTTGTATCCTTACAGGGGTACTCTAGGAACTCCTTAGCAAGTTGACACCAATTTGTTTCATCCCAACGTTTCATAAACTGTTTTTGGGTGTCTGCTTTGATAATTTCAACAAATGCTGACAACGGAAGCGTACTGCAGGGGCCAGGTCCAAAAATATTCAGACCCGATGCACTCCTAGCCAACTTGTCAGCTACTTTATTGCTATTGCACCGGTCGAGCCTCTTTACCCAGCATACAGATACGCTGTTGTTAGCTGAGGCCACTACTAGTGCCTGATAGCATTACCATGCTGATCTAGTTGTTATCTTATGATTACGTGATCAGTAGTAATTGTCTACTATCTGTATAGATTCTGATGAGTTTGCTCGTTGTGTGTCTACGGGCAATTTCTTTGGCGGCTATGGTTATACCTGCTAATTCCGTTTGTACTGCGGTAGCATGCCTATCCATTGCCCACTGATAACGAATATGTAAGGATCTGGAATAATAAATAAGCATGCATTGTATTCTAAGGTATGTCCCAACTGCCGTTGAGAACTGGTTCAGAATTGCCAGAAATGTTTGACCAGCTCCGTCGTACGTCATCTGAACTGACCGAATAGTTCTGGACGATTCGGAACCGATTCTTGCTGTGGTTGGCACAAACCTCCAGTAAACCTATAAAAGAATGATAATGATATGATGATATATCTCATCTCTAGTAAATCTTTATCTTTAACTGTGTGTATTTCTCAAAAAAGGTTTAGAAACCACCAATTCTGTTCTGTTCTTGAAAACATAAAGAATTGGACGTTGCGATACCGACGTCTGGAGCATAGCAGTGGTTTCCATAAAAAATTGAAGCCATTAACAATCCCTAAAAGCTTGCTTTTACAGACTATCACTATTTTTTCGTTTCCCTGGAAGTGTTTAAGTGAATAACCCTGCACAGTTAAACGAATGAAACTTCAACAAGACGACAAAGTTGACATATTTATGTATTTTGTCCTTTATTATCAAATATTTCACACAAGAAGTAGCAACTGATTCAATTGTAATTATAATTGAAACTACTCCTGCATGTGAATTTAACTAACTGGATTTAATTGGTAATAAATAAATAAATAAATAAATAAATAAATAAATAAATAAATAAATAAACATTTTCCTAGATTAACAAAATTTACTACGTTAATTACAAAAATGATAATTAAGGTTTGGCATAATTCTAAATGTATTTGAATGAAAGAAAGTGAGACAAATAGATGTCACAGGGTACTTCATGATATGTACTTATTTTTTAGGCTAATTTTAAGTTGAAAATTTCATATAAATATATGCCCTACAAAGTTAGATATACAGGGCGTTGTTTTTATTGTTTTCGGTTTTTATCAAAGAATTGAGAATTAGCAAATAAATCACATAAGTGACAGAAAAGGTCTTTAGTGCCAAGAGGCACGCTATTTTTTTTTTTGGAAATTATGAAATCGCAAAATTAAAAAGATCTAATTAACACTGATGTTTAAAGTAAAGGTAAAGGTCTGTTGGGTTTAAATTTTCACACATTTAGTCTGTCAGTGTAAATCGGGTATCGTAATTATTTAGCAATATATGTGCAATAAGTTGGTAAAAGTGACTTTTTCCGCATCAGACGTAGGTTTTAAAAATACGCCATATGCACACTTTTCCTACGAATTGCACACATGATTTTTTTATGGTGTTTTGAGCTAATAGCTCAAATAATTATACCGGGTGGTCCACTTTCGAAAGCGGAATCTTTAGAGGCAGACAAAGAACCACAAAATAATATCAGTTTGTATTATAAACTATATCCGAAAAATGCTTCGTTACAAAGAAACAGGGTGTCAACATTTTTATCAAGTTCCAAATTTATTAATATTTTTAAAACTACTTTATATATTTAAATGAAGTTTTGAACCTTTGAATAGGTAATCTAGATATATATTTTTACGTAAAATATATTATTTTTCTTCCACCAATGACGTGCGTACGGACAGGTACGCCAATGTTTTTTAGAAACAAAAGCTATTTCTAGACTCTATGTTCAACAAAACAACAGAAAGAGCACCTTACTTTTCGTTTGACGCCTTAGAAAGTGGACCATCCTGTATAATTATCATAATTTTGTAATGAATTGTGAATTTTGAAAATGCGAATCAAGAACGCTGAGGAAATGATGATATAGATTATAGAAACAAGTTTGTTATTAGGTTTTCGTTAATATTATTGTGTTAATGATTTATGAAAAATGACAGATTCTTCTGCTTACAATTCTAATATGGAAGATGATATAGAAGAATCATCAAAAATCGCAATTCAATCATTATTACTAAAAAGCTTATCGCTTATTTTAAGATTGGAGTCATAAAAAGGGAGTAACTATTATCACTGAGGTAGCTCCACTAGCCTATTTTGAACAAAAATCCAGAGTTCTACGCGGTGGAGTCTTTACTCAGTGATAAGAACAACATTGTCAATAAAAAAGAATATTGACATAAAGAAATTTCCAAGTTTAATTCGGTAGGACATAGATCCAGGAAGTCTAGCGTTTTAAGAAAGTCAAATATCGGGGTTTTTTGGAAGCTAGAAATTCAATTCGTTTCTAATTTTGACGTAAATTGTAGAGAGCGCCATTTATGGCACATAGTGCTTTTTAAATAGCAATGGCAAAGAAACAATCAAACCTTGCTAATCTTCTTGCATTTCGTTATAATTTACTATTCTGAATAACTCTTTCCAGTAACATTTTGCTGTATTCTCAGCAGAAAAGACACGTTACCTGAAACCAAAACAATTTTTTTATATTTAAGATTATTTCGAAAACGGTTACTCCTAACGGCTTTAACGAGATATACCTTTTTCAGATAAAAGAAATATAGGAGAATTGATTGTTTCAATGAGTAGACTGATACTCCAAGCCGCAAAAACTTCTGCCATTAAACTGTGGAACCTGACACAAACGCTCATCGATTAAAATCTGTCAGGAGCAATTTCTAAAAATCTCCATTCAGTTGGACATCGCTGCAATTTGTTCTCACAACAATGTTATATTATTTTGTTTTATTACTTGTCGGCACGCGACGTTACAATCGCAGTATTATTAGACTATTGTATTACCGATTGCAACTAACTGATATGAAACTTACCGCTGGTCAGACAGCCACCACAGGCCATGTTATCCAATATAACGTATTAACGACCCAACTAAAATTAATTATTAGCGAATTCTAATGTAAAGGACACACGAAAGGAAACTGAGACGATCGATAGTTCTGAGCTGGTCCTGCTTCCACCCCCGTAGTATGTTTTATGGGGAGTCCGAGTTCATTTACATTTCTTAGAAACACTACCGTAGAAACCACTGAAAAAATGTAATAACGATATTTATATGAATATTTAAGTAGTTTGGATAGAATCGAGTCACGGCCTCTACGTCCTTGAGTTGGGGGATGGCAACTGCCACCTCTTTGACCATGAGAAACTCCTTTAGATGTCCGATAGATATGCAAATAGCAAAATGTAAAGTTCTTTGCTATTCGTGAAGACGTATGGGGAATTTTTTCTAAGGATTTATTACGTTTTGTTGGGAAGGAAAATTCTTAATGTCAACCTGTACTATTTTTAGTTTTTGGCTAATAGAAAGGATAAGGAAAAGCAATATAAGCAAAACCCTCTACACATATGTGAAATTTTTATTAAGAGTAGTCTATTACGTGAAATATTTAAAACAAACTACATTAAAAACCTTCAAAAACCTTCATTTCTTGAAATTTAATGTAAACATTTAGTTTTGTTATTCTCAGTTGCAGTTTCTTAAATATTTCATGAAAATACAATGAATTATTCATTTGTTCGTATGACGTAAGTCGTCTGAATTCTTACCGCAACTATAGGAATAATTTGTGTAAAATAATTATTAAATATATAAATATTTGTAATATAACATTGTGTGATTCTCTTAAAACATCATCTGTTAAATCGCGTCGCCTACTACTTGTTTGTCAATTCACCTGAATTTCAATATAGAATTCTGTAATGTATTGTACTGTGGCGACTCCAGTGTTAGGTTTTGGAAACACCCTTATCAGTCCCATAATGTCAGAATTTGACATTTGATATTGACACTGTAACACAAAGTGTCCTTAGAAGTGAAAGTTATGAGTGAAGATTGCATTCGCGAGAACACGCTATTTTCGATTATTATAGAAACCATTTCTACTTTTCTCTCATAAGTTCATAATACAATCTTTGTCGCATAGATTACACATATAAAATTAAATGTCAGATGTATCAGATTTGAAAGTATAAGTTTTACATGACTTTTTCGTTTATCCCGAACTCAAGTAACTCATCAATACGATGAGAAAATTCAGATACCATCCTTATGTGGAAGGTCCAAAATATCAAGATGCACTACCACATGTATTGCTAGATTTATAGCAAGAAAACTGTTAGAAAGAGTAATCTGTACTATTACAATTTATCAGTACTTCACATATTCATAATTTATATTATCTTACAATACTTTCTATTTTGAATTTGCCAGAAAATAAACTTTTATATAAAATTTTAAATACATATTTGCTTCTTTTGATTTTATTTATTTTTTTCTGATATATGTACATTGTAAATATTTTTTATATACTTACTTAATAAATAATTAAATGAGTTATAATAAAAACTGTAAATGAAATATATTTTCTGCAGGATATTCCAATTATACATCAAAAAATTGAAGTGTAAGTACTTTATGATTGTGGGAGTAATTCATATAGGACATTTTTCATTCATTCATTTTATACCTAACCTAACTTAGCCTAAAATACGTATAGCCAACAGCCACTGTTAGTCGTCAGCGATGCCACCAGACATATACCGATTTCGAGATTGTTAGCTCTCATCAGTATACTATAGCCGAGGCCACTGACAAATAATATAAGTACATATAGACGGAAGCGATCACTTGCTTGGTAATTTTTGAGAAAATCACTCTTGCTTGCGTATTTTGTCTAGACGCAGCTTTAGACATACAATGGCTACTAGCCTCTGCGTCTGCGTATATCGGCTACCATTATAGTACTCTCTAACAAAATATTTAGCTTTTATTATGAGTAAGTAAGATAAATTTTGCCATAAGTAAGTAAAAACTTGCGTAGAGCGATTAACCCAAACATACCTTAATGCAATATGTTACTCCTTTTCATTCTACAATATTTAAAATGAGCTCAAAACTAATACTATTTCTGAAATACTTTACTTAAATATTCGATTTTCGAAATATTGTCAACATTCGAAATTATTTTTAAACTTTTAGATCCTGGATATTCTTTGCTTAAGGTAAGAGTTGTTCGTGACTGTGAATATCCCTCTATTTATTCTTCGCGTCTAGTATAAGGATCGTGTCCAAGATGTTGCCTTTATAAGCGAAATCCTAATTAACTTGCCCTTGGACATTTTCACCCTCACTCGACCAGGTCCATTAACCCCTTACGAACTCCATTGATTATTGATTACGCTAAGAGTTGTAAGGAAAATACAAGAAAATGTGAGTAAAATATAAAATACGGACGTATATAATGTAATAATAACATAATGTAATACGTATTTACCTACAACTACTCAAATTAGCACCATAAAAAATACTGTAAGGTAACTCAATCGCAATTCAATTCTCATATGTGTATTTATATTGAATTCAAACCAAGTAATGATCTTCAAGTGTTAGATGACAGCTAACTTCTTATATTTGTAAGGTTCACGTTATATAACAATCGAAGGAATCGTTCTAACATTCTTCCAAAATGTTATACTTTCCATAGTATTGTCACATTTAGACAAATAGTAGTGAAAGACGAAGAAGAATGCATTTCTACCACATTTCTAGAATAAACTAAACATACGCTGAGCAAAATATATTTTGAAACAAAATATGGCTTCTACTGCTTCTAGGCGCTCCAAGGTTGTAATAATGATTAATGACTATCAATTTATTATAGTATACCTAACTAAAATCTGATAGAAACTTTCTTCACACCTTAGAGCTTGTTTTATTAAGATTAATAACTTGCCTTTCAGTTTTTAGTTTGATTTTATACAAAGTCCTACCCTAAATTAGGGCGTTCCTATATAGAGATTAAAATAAAACAGATAAAATTTTATATACCTACGCTGCAAAAAAGTTTTTGTGTAAATAAAGATGTTCCAGTGTGATTTAGGATGTATAAATTTTGTGTTAATAGTTTAATACACTATGGCTTTTTTATACGTTTTACACAAAATACGCTAAAATTACTAGTAATATTTGCCAATAAATGGAAAGAAATAACGTTAGAAATATCCTGTTTTGTGTTTACTTAACGCCTCTGCGTTCTCCCTACTTGTTACTGACAAAATTGGGACACCCTGTACATTGTATTTAATATTTCACGTAATTGTAAGTACTTAAATGTTTCTTATATCTATTTAGAGACACATATTGTTAATTATTACTTCAGTGAAATACACTTTCTTATTCATGTACGATGTTACAATATGCTCTCTTGATCAATAAACGTGGGAACATCTAGGGTCATCCGTGAGGTCATTTCATATCGAAATACTTTATCTCCCTAAATTTTTTATCAGCACAAGTCTATGTATAGTTTAATAAAACACTAGAATTGTTCCAATATCTGATAAAATCAATATTTAGTAAAGGTAATCTACGAGCCTACTAAGGAGTTCCATACTTCCTCCATTTGCCTCATTTGTTTACCGAGTTATTTATTTATTTATTGTAAATACAACATCTCACGGGACTAACCCAGTTACGGGATGAGGACATAATAGAGTAGATGTAGATAGCAAAATTGTAATAAGGTTAACAATTTAAAACAAAACTCAAAATCAAATAATATAAAATTAAAAAGGAAACATATTACAAAATATCTACTAGTATATAGAGACATACCTAACTATAACAGGAAAAAAGCAAGAAACCCAAACATGTCAGCCAAATGATTTTACAACAAAAAGACACAATTTTACAACAAAGAAGAAAATACATTAAAAATACACTTAAGAATAAATATTTTTGATTTGCTGGATAGAACAAATAAATACATCAAACGAATTCTCGACATATGGTAATGTTTAATCATTTGGTATAACGATGACGACGTGATCACGAATCTGCATTGCACTTGTTCAACTGCAGTCAGATGACTGTTATATATAGGAAACTAAACGAGCGAAGCGTATTCAAGTTTAGAACGCACGAATGTTATATATAATAGTTTCAGCGTATTTCTATTTGAAAAATTTTTGGAATTCAGTAAAACAAAACCTAAACTCTTATAAGCAGACTTAGTGATGCTATTTATGTATTCGGTGAACGATAGCTTTTCGTGGAAATAGTACTCCAAGATTTTTGACAAACTCAGGTCTACATAATGTAATGTTGTTAAGCTCATAATCCAATAATATGTTGTTTGATTTCTTGGTGTAGGAAGTAACAATATATTTAAGGATATTCTATTTAACTGACACCATTCATTAATATTATTTATACATTGCTGGAGCATGTTGCAGTCTCGCAGAAAGTTAACTTCTGTAAAAATTTTCAGATCATCCGCATATAAAATGTATTTAACATTAAAATTAAATATGTCGTTAATAAACAAGATAAAAAATATAGGACTCAGAACAGAACCATGAGGTACTCCTGATATCGGCAAAACTTCATTAGATTTAAACCTCCTAAGTTGTACGTACAATTGACGATTTGTAATCTATGAATAGATAATCCATAGTAGATAGATTAGGTAGTGAATCTGAAAAACCATATGACTGGTTTTAATAATAAAATATTGTGATCGATTTTATCAAATAATTTTAAGAAGTCAGTATAGATTACATCTACCTGACTTCTCCTATCAATATTTTCGGGTAATAAATTGCGTTTTACATACAAGGTTGGATACTGTTGAGCGACCAGCTATAAAGCCGTGCTGAAATTAAGAAATTTGATTTTGCAAATGGTGGGTGATATGGTCATGCAGCACAGCTTCAAACACCTTGCAAAAATTGCTTAAAATTGCTATAGGTAGGTTTTTGAATACAGAGCAAACTCTAGTTCTGTTCCACTTCTTCCACTTTGTTTTCACTTTCAGCAATATATGCCTCATGTCGCACGCTGTATGTTGCGTGTTTGATTGGTGTACCACGCTAACGTTCGTGCACTTTGTCGGGGACATTCTGTATATAAGAGTATATACTAGTTAGAAGGTGGTAATTAGATATTGAGAATATTTTTGCAATCCAAAATGGGCAAATGGTATTCCCATTTTCACAACCTGTTTAGGTACATCGATGTTTCAGCAAACCTGGCGTATTTACAAAGAAACCTCATTCATCACGCGGTTATTGTCGTCGAAAATTTCGTAAGCCGCCGCTAGGCAATCGATATCCGTACCCAAAGCGTTTCTCAGGTGTAACATTAAGAATAACATTAAAAATGCCGCCATACATAGCATGCGCTACAACTGGCGCCATGCAGGTCTGCTGGACACCGGTCAGTTAACCAAATCCGTCCAAGGCATCGGGACGCTCGCACCACGACGCCGTCCCGCCGGCCTTTTGTATGATGTGTGACTGAATCGTGCTAAGAACCACCGACGGTCGCTGGTATCGCCGCTTTGTTTTGTTTTTTGTCTGTTGCTTTTTCTGTTCCGCATAAAATGGGACGGGTGTAGCAGTAAGTAGTTTTTGATGAGGCGTGGAACCAATCCATAAGTAATTATAATTTAATTTCTTTCGAACTATACCGGGAATTTCTGCTACGGTTATTTTTTTTCGTAATATCGATTGAACTCACGTGGTTTTGGCAGGTATTTTCAGTTGAGCTTACCACGTGTGGTATACTACGAACCTTTTCTCGTCAAAGCTAGTAGTATAAACTTTTGAAATTATATTCCCATATTATATGGATCTATTCTCATTTCCAATACCAAACTAGTTATTTGTGTTGCTAAAGTATATTAGGCATTATTTAGATTCATAAAGATAGTTTTTGTAAAGTATAGAATTTCCTTTTACAAAATATTGTTCCTGCGTATGAAATTTGTAGAAATTCATAAATACCACACACCTTAAATTAAAAATTATGAATATCATATAATTGAATTTTAAAATTTGTATCTGGGCCTTAATTAAATTAATTTCAAACTATTTATGTAGGTATAATATGATATATACTTCTAATTTAGACACATGAATTATTGTTATATGGCACCTATATATGTCAATTTCATTATTATAGTAGGTATTGCATTATTATTTATAGATTGTGTCCGATTTTTATACGATTTACCAGAAAATTTGTCATATATACAAACATGCATCTTACCAAGAAATTTTCGAGAAAATGGCGAAGTCGCCGGTTTCCAAAGTACATGTATTAAACACCAACGGTTTTTTACATATTCCAAATTGAAATTTACTGCTAATTTATAGCAAGCGATTGAAAATTATATTTTAAGTGATATGTAAATGTATAAATATACTTTTTTATACAGGATGTTCCTAAAATACGACGATTTATGCTAATTTACGCATATGAAAAATGCACGGTCAGGTATCTCAATTTCTTACAAGCAATTTTAGCCGTTGGATTAGAAAATATACCCCTACTTATAAGAAGGGAAATGTTGTTTATACACGATGATGCTCCTTCTCATTTTACAATAAAGCTCATTTACATGAAAGAATTTTTTGTGACTGGACGGTACAAATATTCAAAATTTTGTAGATACACATACATTAAAAAAGTGTTGTATATGATGTAACAATCAGATAATACACACAAAAATATATTATTTTTTAACTAAGGTGTCCAATTTAAGGGTGTTTCATAATATATGCGCAGGACTTTAGAATATGATAGCTTGTCCAAAAATTTGAAAAAAAGTTTATATTAACTTACACTCTAAAATGCACAATTTTCGAGATACAGGGTGTTGAAATTGTAAAAAAAATGTCGTTTTTTGCGAATATCTCCGGAACCGTTTATCGTACAGAAAACAGCTTTTGTAAGGATTTACTACTCAAAAATTTTGTTCAAAGTCATAATTGGTGAAGATTTTGAAGGAAGTGGGTGTTTTTCTCCCCAACTTCTACGCCACTGGAAAAGTACGATTTTGCGACGCCCATTTGAACCGCCAATGTTTTCTACACAAAATGTACTCTTGGTCATAAGATCTAAAGTTGACCGTTTTCGAGAAAAATCTACTTTTATGTTGAAAAACATGGTACATTTTTGAAATAATAATTTAGTTGCAAAATTAAAAAAAAATCGTACACAGTTAAATTAATAATAAATAAAATAATAAATTTTATTTAAATTGACCATGTTTTTCAACATAAAAGTAGATCTTCTCGAAAACGTTCAACTTTAGAGCTTATGACCAAGAGTACATTTTTGTGTAGAAAACATTGGCGGTTCAAATGGGCGTCTCAAAACCGCACTTTTTCCAGGGGCGTAGAAGTTGGGGAGAAAACACCCACTTCCCTTCAATATCATCTCCAATTATGACTTTGAAATAAAAATTTCTCGCACAGAACATAGCTTATTATGAGTAGTAAATGCTTACAAAAAGCTGTTTTCTGTACGATAAACGGTTCCGGAGATACTCCCAGAAAAAGAATTTTTACAATTTCAACACCCTGTATCTCCCGCTTTTCAGAGGGTAAGTTAATACAAACTTTTTTCAAATTTTTAAACGAGCTATCACATCCTGAAGTCCTGAGCATATATTTTGAAACACCCTATATAGGCATAAGCAGAAGTTTTTGTCCACAACTATTAACAATATTTTAGCAAACTTTTTACTAAAATCATTATACAATATTTTGACACTCATAACTTGACATAACATACAATTTAAAACAGTGAAAATACCTTACTAGTTTATGTCCGAACTATGAAACTAGTGAATAATGATTTTATTATTTATTAGTGAGTAATGGATATTATTATTTAGGAAACATATTATGTATAATGAATATTTATAATAATATATAGGTAATTTTTATGCAGATACATATCATAAGTCTCTTTACAACAGTGCAGTACAGTATCAAATAATTTTCTTAAAGAGTTTTGTAAATCCCTTATATCTACATCACTGGTCCTAATTTGATTTCAGTTTTTAATTCATGAGATGATCGACCATAAGTAATAATAAGTAAGTATAAAATTTTAAGAAAGTGACCCTTTCATTTTTTAGTAACCGGGTAAATTTTATTTTTCCCCGAACTTGATCACTTTGTATCTCAGTTAGCGAGTTAAGTAAAAGATATGTTGCATTTACAATATTTGCTTCAAATTTTGTAAAGAATCTATTCCTCAAGTTTGACTATTTAAACTTGTCTCGCCCTGTATATAAAATTGCCTCATATTTCACTGGATGTTACAATCTTCAAAACAAAATCTGCCTTTTCATTGTAAAATATTTCTATAAAAGTATATTGTCATGAAAATTCACAATTGCAGCACTTGTAGATCCTATGTCATGTCAAACTTTGCTACAATTTTATTAGAAAATATAAATTATAGTTAATATTTTTGCATTGTAAAAATAATTAAAAGGTACTTTTGGCCTGATATTTTTATCATGAAACTGTATGTGAGGACAGCAATATTTTTTTATGCAGTTAGACAAAATTAAGTAATTATGTCCTTAAAATTCTTTTAAATGTAGCAGAAACTTAATTAAATAAAAATAATCTTTCTAGGCAATTTTACGAATACAACTAGGAAGGGCAGTGACCCAAAGTTCATTTAACAAACCACAAATGTCATCTGTTTCCGTCAGCTAAAAAACCTGTGCGGCTTCCTTGTCGAATATTACTACGTTCTTTGGATATAAGAGTTGTGTGAATTGAGGTTATCTTTTTTACAAACTACTTCGTGTAAAGCCACAAATTGTTACTTGTGAGTAATGAGAACACAGATTACAAATCCGTATTAATGATAAAATTCTACAAGCCACCGTAATATTAACTCAACAAAACATTATTTTTTTAATTCAAGAAGGATTTGTAACTGTAGATTTACTTATTTTTTAGGTAAATCTTTTGTTACGTGATACACTGAGGAACAAAACGAACTTCAGTTCAGAGCGATAGTTCAATATATACAACAGCTAGGTGCGAAAGTTTATATATATTTACATTAAAATGATCTTGACAGTAGTAAAAACTACTAAGTACTAGTATTACTAACTTTTTTAATATTTTGCCATACGGCTGCAAATCACTTTCTCCTATTTATTTGCTTTGAGACGCTGACAAATATCTTAGTTGGAGTATTTTTATATCTTAAAAGAAGCGTTTCCGGACCTAAGCTCATAGGAAATTCGTTGCTTAAAATTGAACGTATGTACATCTCCTCGTGAAACACCCTGTATACTGTGATATATAGGGTGTTTGGAAAATAGTTGATTAAAATGAAACAATGAATTCTTTAGTCGATTTTAGAGAAGTGTTTTATGTAAAAAAAAATAACATTAGCATTCTCTAAGAAGTTACAACCCTTTAAAGTAAGTGCTGAAATCAAGTTTCCGTATTTTTTTAAGTGTCAAAACACAAGCTAAACTTATCATAAGAATAATAAAAAGCAATTATATAAATTTGTAATAACGGCTAACAACTAAAATAATAATTTACTACAGAAAGTATGGTTCTGATAATCTTAGGGTCGAGAGCTGGCTTTTATTATATTTTTTTTGTAAGAAAATTAGAGGACAATTTGTAATTTGTATGAAAAGGTTTTGTTTTGAATAGGGTTACCCAAAGAATTTTTCCATCAAAATTTTTAAGTACGAAAAATTCTTATAATAAACGTACAAGCGGTGTATTATTTCATCCCCTTACTGTGAGGTGGCAACGAATGGAACAGGACAGGAAACTGTCATTTTCACAAAACATGCAAAAATTGGAGTGTTTTATTTGAGCCGATTTTAAATTGGCTGTAACTTTTTAAGAGATACTAAAATTAAATTTTTGACATGAAGCACCCCCTCTAAAATCGGCTAAAAAATCTACTGTTTCATTTTCCTCAACTATTTTAGAAACACACATGGGTACATAAATGCTTTCTAAATAATTAGAGTAGTACTTTTCAAAATGTAATAATAATTGCACTACAAAGTACATACAATATACTACAAAACGAATACGCCAATATCCTTGGTCATTTACTGTAATTGCTGCATTAGAAAATTAGTTTTTTTTAAATATACAAATTCATATTTATTCGACACGTAAACCATAAATAAATACTGACATCTCACTTGCTGTGTATTAAGTAACGAATAATTGAAAAATTACAGTGCTCATTGTTTTTCTACTACTTAGTTGAACCCCGCTGCTAATGATTACCTAAATAAATATCGGAAAACAGCGTTGCTTTAAGCTTTCATGAAGGAATAAAATCAATACACATTATGATATTTTAAATTTATTAGCTCCTTACACGGCATATATTACGACATGCAAGAAAAAATCCCGAGTTTATGTGACCTGAATGCGTAATAATATTGCTGTAAACAGAAGCTAAATTTAATTTAAAGATATAGGTACACCTTTTTTGTTGGTTAAATCATATTTGTAATTATGTGAATACCTAAATGACAAATTGATAGTAACGTAACGAAAAATTTGCAGATACACCAATAAATTTGTATTTGCTAAAAATAAGCAGCGTTACAAGAAAATCTTAAAATCTAAAAAATACCATTTTTAAATTATGACAAATTTTCTGGTAAAACATCCCTTAATCATCATTTACATTTACTTTTTCCTTATTTGCAACATAGTCAATGCATATGCTTCTTATCTTCGAAACGAGTCCGAATATGGAAAACGATTGTGATCTCACTAGTGCTTAAATCCGGGCGACGAGCAGGCTGCCCAGATGACGCAAGTAGCAATACACCCCATAATTTCAGTGTCGTCGGACGAAGTGGAGGATGATGTTGCCTTTAAGGTACTCAACCAGGATAACCTGCCCATCACCATAGTGGGTGAAACCATCCTAAAACCCTTCGGTAGGGAGCAACAGAAGCTCAAGCCCAACGTGATAGTACACCCGACGAGGAGGGTGGTTACTAACCTCGAGGAAAACAAGCAAAAACCGTTTGCCAAGTCGAACGGACATATCACTGGTAATAATGATAAGAATCTGAAGAAGGACTTTAGCAACTCGCATGGAAATCTTAATCATAACACGAGCTCCACCAAGTTGAAGTTCGACGATTTGAAAAATCAGTTTACTAAAACACTAGGTAATTGTGGAAATGTATGGGTTAAGGATTGTGGGTTTTAGAATTAAAGAGGTTATCAGTATATGTAGGATTTACGAATTTACTTAAAATTTTCTATAGAAGTCAGCAAAGCTCAAATTTCTCAGCAGGGAAATTTATTTATTTATGAGAGATTTTCCACATTTCTCGGATACCCTGTATAATACGTAAATATTATTTATTTCATACTGTACTGTAATGAGTCCGGAAAATGTTTACTTCCCGGACTGCTTTAAAAAACACAATATTCACATTTTTAAAAGATTTTATCTTTAAAATTACAAAATCAAGCCTATAAAAACTAATTATAATTATAATTAACAGTAACTGTGCAATGTAAATTTCATTGCAGGCTGAATGGAGAAATACCTTTAGGGACAGAATATTCACTAGACACGGTAGTGGTGGTGGATATAGTTTGTTGCTTGGTCCGATGAACCTGTATAAAGTTTTCTCCATTTTGAATTTACCTTTCAGTAAGACATCTTCCAATATTTTAATTTTTTCGTTGCTTTTGTTTTGTTTTCTATGAAATCTTCAATGCATTGTTCCGCAACAGATGAGCTTTTCCATGCACCATGACCCTTTAGTGTTGATAAATCTGCTCCCGCATTCGCCAAAAAAGTAGCAGATGTTCTGCGGAAACAATGCCCCGTATATTTTTCTGGGTGTTCCAACTTAAAATATCCCGCAATTTTTTTTGGTGACCCCCTAATGGTATGTATGCCCGCTCTTTGGGAAACACATGTTCCTCTTCTATAACCCAAAAAAAGAAAATCTTCCTTCATATATTTAGGTCGGAGCTTAACGTATTCTCTGGATATTTCCAGAAAGTTTATTTCTTCATTGTCGTCACTCAATACAGTGATTACCCGTTTTTTATTCGTCTTAGAAATGGGAAAGGTTATAATTACTTTGGTGTCACAATCTTCAATGTCTTTTAGGGTCATATGGTATAACTCTTCTCGCCGACAACAACCAGCAATGCCTAGCATTGCGATTACCTGTAACAATAGAAAAAATGGTTTAAAACTGATTGTCAAATTGGTGAAATTTCGACTAACGAAACCAAGAAATGTATTTTTTGTAATTAATTGACATTGAGTCCCTATATCATTCAAGATGCACATTGTTTAATTCAAAGCTTCTGATGGGGCTTTCTTCATGAATCTATTAACTTCTTCTCTTGTTAGAGCTTTTGATTTGTTTGCCTGATGACCAACTGCTTGCCTTTTTAAGAAAGCCACCAGTTTTGGATATTTTTAAATATCACCTCCTTCTTTTACCATCAGCATAGACTTGAGCATCGAATATTTTGCCCACATTTTCGCAGGATTCATCTTTTTGGACATATCCAAGAAGTACGCCAAAAGGATATTCTGATTCAGTATCCGTTTTCGATCTTATAGGTTTTTCTCCACACGTTGAAGAGCTGGTATTCCTTCTCATAACGAGCGGAAGTCTTGGTAGGCACCAATTTACTGGTTGCTTCAGCACATTTTAGCTCGATTTCTTCCATTTTTTACGAAAATTATCACAAAATACGCACGGGATCACAAACTGTCAAATTTGTTATTTTTGTTTTTACATCACTAAATCAAAAGCTATGCGATAAAACAAGAATCGGAACCACGCTAACACCTACATACAGGCAGGTTATGTAAAATAAAACATTAAAATTTAATTTTTAATACAACACAGTATGAAATAAAACGTTGTACGATACACTGCCGTGAAATGTCATTAAAGTACTCGTCTAGAAATTCCTGACTCGGTTCCCTCGTCGCCTCGTCCGTAAACATCTAGAATTGTACTGTAATATACCATTTCCGGGCCTTGTAACGTAAATAACTATTTTGGTATTTATTACTTGATGTTAATGATCACATCTGCCCACAATTCTTAACCACCTCTTCATCTACCGACTGCACTACATTGTCTTATCTGACCGAATCCAGATGCCAAACTACGGAGGCTTCAGAAGGAAGAGAAGCAGATCAAAAAGCCTCCAGTAGACACCACTTCGTCGAGGAAGCCCTTCGTCACCACTGTGAAAAAAGGGCAGTTCCTAGAACCCCCACCTGAAATAGCAACCCTTATAGGCCTCAAACCTGAAGAACCGGTTAAAAATGAATACAAAGAAGAGACGAGACTGTACGCGTACGCTAGTCAGCCTAGAGTCTTGAACAGACCGCATAATAAAGGTCATCAAAATAGGTAAATAATATTTGTTTGTAAAAAATCTTTTACTAATAAAATCTGTATTGGGAAAAGCAGGTGCGAAGCTGCTGCGAAAGCAGCTGCTAAGCTTATTGGAACTGTAGTGGGAATTCGAAATGAAGAAAAGGAAAACACAACTAAAGAACATGTGTAAGTTTTGTGTTACTATTATGTCGCTTTTCAATATGGAAATTTGTAAATTAATAAGCAGAACTAATAAAATCTTCAAATATAATGTAGTAAGTATACTTTCATACTTTAAAAAATCCACTCGTTCGCAAATATACAGGGTATTATAAATTAGTAGGTCAAGTCGGGACTTTTTTAATGCCATTTTAAATCTTTATTTTCAAAAGCATTTTATTGATATGGTTGGTGATTTTAGAGTTTTAGTTTGAAATTTGGCACATATTTTTATCTTAAGTCGACATAGTTTCTGTCATCTTGGTATAAGATATCAAAGCACGGACGAAGAACGGGGGTCGTAATAGCCATGGGCTCTTATTTTTTTTAGTTCAGCTATAGTTTCAAAATATTTTTTTTTAGGTAGAACGTGATTTTGTTCTATTTTTTTTGCTCTTATAAAATTTTGATTTGAGACTCAGATTACGATATATTGCAACTTTTTTGGAAGTACTGCATTTAACACGAGTTAAATATCGCTAAATATAAAATGCTCAACAAACAACAAAAATATACGAAAATTTTACTCACCTAAACTAAATGTTCATGAAATTGAAATTTTTGTTTATATAAACCTACTAAGTAAACAGAAGCTAAGGGAACGAATTGTACAAGATGAAGAGCACTTAGGTTGAAATCACATATTTTCCAAAATATTCGTTACTATCTTATTAAAACAGTCCGAGTATGTATTCGTGTAGTGGCATTTATACGATGTAGTAGTATCCATATTGAACATTTGATTTAATTGAGTTAAACTTTTGTCTCTTCTGTTTGTTGTGTCGTTTTGTTTATTGCTTTACTGAATAAAATAATAAAATGGGAATGACCATTTAATACTTACATTTACTTGTCAAACCTAACACATTCAAAACAATTGCAATATCTCGTAACCCAAGTCTCAAATCAAAATCTTATGAGTGAAAAAAATAAAAACACGCTCTATCTAAAATTATTCCGAAACCATAAGCGCGTACTCAAAGAAATTGGGGTACGTGGGTACTACAATCCCCTTTTCTACGTCCATGCTTTGTTATTTTACACCAAAACTACACGGAAAGTGTACTAGATAAAAATTTATGCCAAATTTCAAATATATATCTTTAAAATCATCGTAACTATCAACAAAAATAATTTTAAACATTTTTATTTTAACACTGTATTTTGAAAATTTAGCTCCGAAATGAAAAGTTGCATAAAAAGAATACCATTATGTTAGTTTAAAGAATATGTAGATAACGGCTTAACCTACTAATTTGTAACAACCTGTATACATTTTTTATGTCCTTACTGGGATAACACAATTCATTCATTGATAAACTCAACAATTATTATCTGTATTAAAGTGAAAGTGTTTGTAGTATTTTTTTATTTCATATGGAAAATTATTGCGTGAATTGCTCATGAATCGTGAATATCCTTACAGTGCCGTGTTTTGTCAGCGATGACAACGCTACGTTTTCGAGATTAAATATCGTACTACGCCTGATACCATACCGGGTGTAATACCGACGTTGTGATACACAGGGAGTTGACCAAAACAAACAATAAAAATTTTTTATAAAAATTCCTGGGAGCTAAGTATGACCTTTCAAGGATTCCAATTGCCGATATAATTAATTTAAAAAATGGTTATGCTTTTTCGCTTCATATTGAGCATTTTGACAATTTCATTTATGACAATATCTAAACTAAAATTGATTAGATAATTACAATCAAATATAAACATCAAATATAACATTATCAGCCAATGTTTGTTATAGTTAGGTATGTAATTACCATTTTCTTTCATCAAATCTCTATTTAAATTTAAATGTTCTTCATTTGAACACCACAACACGACCAAGCATGACATAGTGATGTGTGTTGGAACAGTTGATATACTGCAGCTGCGCAGTTTTGCTCAACTAGTCGGTGGTGGGAATATAGAACGTAGAATTGTGTTAAGTTTATACAAAAAGGTGTACTTTTACACATCGTTGGTAAATATTATACAAATTCAGTATATGTTATTATAATACTAGTAATTTTAACACATTTTGTGTAAAACGTAAAAAAGCCATAGTGTGTAAAACTATTAACACAGAAATTTTACACATCCTGAATTACACACTGGAAAATGTCATTTACACAGCAAATTTTTTTACAGTTTTCATTTTTCCAACAAAGAGTTACATCATAGAATCCAAGACAACATTTGCCAATTGTTGAGAGTGGCGCAATCATTCATCAACAATTCTATAGAGTGGTAAGATACGACGTTGTTTGCCGACCAGCATTTCCATACTGTGATGGGTCAAATTTAGCAATACGTTCCAATATCCCCAATATATGAAATTTCAATTTCTGAAGAAACGGTATGCTTCTTTATGTCCACGTAAATCTAGACCTCGTGCAACTAAAAAATAACAGTTTGTACGACTTAAATACGTTTTTCCAATACTCTATGTCTTCGTTTAAATGTTGAATCAGTTGAATATCAATTCTACCTAAAACCTGAGATCGGTCAATGAAAGCAGTGACATATTTTATGTGTTCTATACTTCGTTTATGTTTCTCAACTCCTTTCTTATTCCTCCAGTTGAAAAATCTAGTACAAGCGATATTCCCAGTAGTGCCAAATAATTTACATGAAGAACAAAATACTGTCCCACTGGAATATATTAGTCAGTATCAATTAATAATTCGACCATTTACAACTACTCTTTGAAATATTATTCTGAAACAAAACCTGCTTTTATCAGGACAGCGACTTAACAAAGCCTAATTCAAGATTTTGGGTGAACAGCTGCAATCCATCAAAATTTGCCGCTCCTAAAAGTTCCGTCTCCTCAAGCCAGGGCTTGGTAGGCTTCTACCTTAATACGCCACTGCTTACGCTAAAAAATAACAGTTTCTACAACTCTAACAAACACGTTATTCCAATACTCCATTTCTTCATTTAAATGTTGAATTAGTTGAATATCAATTCTACCTAAAACCTGAGATAGGCCAATGAAAGCATTGGCGCATTTTATGTGTTCTATTCTTCGTTCTTGTTCCTCAACTCTTTTGTTATTCATCTAGTCGGAAAATCCAGTAGAAGTGATCTTCCCAGTACTGCCAGTGGAAGGTGAATATATCAGTTAGGATCGGTTAATAATTTGACCATTTACTCTAACTACTCTTTGAAATATCCTTCTGGAACAAAACCTATTTTTATTAGGATAGTGTCTCACGAAGCGAAGCTCAATTCGAGATTTCGGGTGAATATCTCAAATCCATCAAAAGCCAGGTCTTGGTAGGCTTCTTCCGTATTCTTGTTAATGTGTACATCTTTACTGGAAAATAATTAGTAAAATAGCGCTTTAAGAATAGCTTAAACCTGTACTGGAGCACAGTATCAAAATTTCGGACAGGATGTAAAAACGATTTTTGAACCATAAATACTAATTTTTCCGTATAAGATTGCATTATACTCACTCGCATATTTTATACTGACACATGTGTAAAATAAAATATCATGTAGTTACATGAGAAATCGCTTTAATTATAAAATAAACTCTCTGATATATTATTGCGCAAACTGATTTACGTTGTCGTGTGTTGGGGAGTAACTTACTCCACATTAAAATTTATAAACATGCGGTAAATCAACAATTTACATATCAGAACTGTATCCTTTTGATATTACGTGCAGAATTCTGTAGTATGGCATAAATTTAACTAAATTACTGTTGCTGATCCTCTATAGGTGCGGAATATACCGAATTGTTACATTACTATACCTACATTTCCTGCAAAAAAAACATCTGGTCACTGTCAACAATGACGAGTCAGTGAATGATCGATAAATATTTTCAAGCTACTGTCGTATGTAAATCTAAAAATATAAGACAAAAAGTAGTAAAACCTTGAGGAAACGTCCATTTTCTACGTGCATTAATAGTAAATTTGTATATAATCTTAAATAAATAAACTTACAAGACAGCAGACATTATATCCGTTTTAGAACCTTTATCGATAGACCTAAATATAAATCATCCATTATGATTTCATTCGTTAATTAGGAATCAATACCATTCTTTCCAAAGTCCAAGCCATGGTCTATTGCTTCCTTTACTATTATGGGATAAGTATATAAATTACATTTCTACTCAGCTAAATACTTGTAGTATTAACAAAAATCTAATAATAGTAGGTATTATAAATGCCTATATTTAGCAGTAAAAATACAATTTCTTTCAAAAATTTGAAATTTTCTTTTTTACTTTTTGTAGATTTGATATACAATTAAATTGTTTATCTTGATTTGTTATTTGCTTGGTATGCTTGTTTAAGTATATATAATCTTATAATATAAAAACAAGATTATAATAATCTTGCATACAAAAATTTTAAATAAGCAAAGTTTCAAAATAAACAAATAGAAGAAATTGTAATTAAATCAGATTTCTTTTAGAAATAGAATGTCCCTCATATCTATGCCTATGTGGTTATTTTTAATTAATTTTATATAATTTAATAAATTTCCTGAAAACAAAACTACGTCTAAAATTGTAAGCAATATCTTAAACCGTTTTGAGATTAGGTATATTGTGAAAATTCAGAAATATATACGGGATGAGTCATTAACAATAGTACATAGATAAAAGGCGTATTGCTAACGTCAAAATGAGCGATTGAATCCAACATGACTTATTCTACAGGGTGCTAAAGTTGACAAATTTTCAATTTTTTGCTACATTTTATGTATGTATGGACCGATAGTTTTGAAAATTCGCAGTTTTTCATTTTTTGGGACGGCAATTATGAATATGCAAACAATGCTGTTGCTGAGGGCAGTTATACTGTTCTTTTTAGCAGGAAATTAATGAATTACCTTCAATTCCAAATAAAAAAACCTACCTACCTTTTCCAAATTGATTAACTCAACCGTGAAACAGACGATTTACGTTTTTGAGTTTCTACAAACTAAATAAACGCCATTATTAATCCAAGATAATATTTTTTTATAATATACAGGGTGAGTCAGAAAGAATTGGTCAAGACTAAGCTAGAGATACTAGACACCAAAATATTATGTTTCAGTTCATTACGCCTTTTACAAATCTCGCTGGTTTAAAAGATACAGGGTGTTCAAGGTTTAAATTTTATTCTGAAATTTCCCAATAATTGCGGGAATAATAAATTACACACACGCAAAATAAGCTAATATTTATTGACATGAAAATTCGACACAAACCCACTTAGAAAAGAAATAGTAATATCAGCGCCTGAAAGAAAATTACCACAAAATACATTGAAACTTTGATATGCAAATAACTCATTTTCAAAGTCGTGCTGTCAAAACTTTCTCAATTATTGATCAGAAATATTGAAATAAAATTTAAACCTTGAACACCCTGTATTTCTTAAACCAGCGTCTAGTGCCTAGTACCACCAGCTTAGTGTTGACCCATTGTTTCTGACTCACCCTGTATATAAAGCCGGTATTTACATTAAAATGTCAACAAAACGATAATCGTATATGAAAATATCTCGCACATTTCAGTAATGCACATTATATACAGGATATGCAAATTAGTATGAGGGTTGCAAAAATGCATTTTTCTATTTTTTTTTTGTCAGCCTACATAATTGTGTTATGACTAAAAGTAACTGTATAGCTGATTGTTTTAAAAAGAACCATTTATTACAAACATTGTAATATGAAAAATAATAATTATAAAGGCGCTTTAAAAGCTTTTCCGTCAAGTGTTGTAGTTCATTTATTCGTATTTATCTAAAAGTATTCATTGTAATGATTAAAATCCTACAAACTTTCATTTTGTTCCTTTTCCTCGATATTAGAAGGAACGGAACATGATTTGGCTTATTTGTGACGAAAATTGTACCCCATTACTTAATAATATTCCCTACTCCGCACATGAAATGCGGACTGTTAGACCACATCCATAATTCAAAGCACCTAGGGAACTGGGTTAAAGTTTGTCGTTGAACCGTAGAAAGACCACCGCATCTAGCACACTTTTGTCACTAAGGAGCTTAGATCCAGTCCCATTATTGGTTGTGTTCGTGTAATTGGTCAATACATAATCGGTAGCATTGTCCGGTCATTTGTAGATATGATTTTCGGGTCGCAGTGGACATTTGTAGATATTTATCAGATAATTTCGAAATTAGGATATGTTGTAGGTAATCATTATTGTCATATCCCTCAAAATACATTAACTTAATGTGTAGTAACGTTATTAATTTGATTTTGAATTAAACTTCGATAATACATGTTTGCTTTGGAAAAATTACAGGACTTTTAAAACCAAATGGAGTTCTTCATGTGAAAAGTTCATGTTTTTGAAATATAGGGTGTTAAAATTACAATTATCTAATTTGAAAAATAATTAAATTAACCCCTACATTGTCCTATCAGAAAAAGAATTTAATTTTGTACAATTTAGAGCAAAAAGATATAGAGTGCTCTATTGAAAATGTAACCGGAAAATGGAACACTTGGTGTAGTATTTTAGAGAGAAATGTTAACGGAGATATTATTTTTTAAGTATTCACATTTTGAGGACCGCTGACCAGATAGACCACTAACGTAACCTAGTAAAATAAACCATATGATTTACTGAAGGCGAGGTTGCCATATCGTCTGTAAGATGATAATTATTTAACTTTTTCAATTTGTGCAGTTGTTTCTAATTTAAAAACACTTGTTTTTAACAATAAGTAAAGTAAAATTATCATAAACGATTAAAATATAAATTTCCGCAAGTTCGATACTATCAGTTAAAGTGTTTAGGAAGTTACTTTGTTCAATTATTTCAAAAATTATCCATAAACGTGCATAAAAGCTCACCTACTTACTAAAAAAAACAACTATTACAGTTATCCACGTTTCAGAAGTTAATACCATTGTACACTGTTAGAGAGATTATCACAAATTATACCCTTAAATTATTTTATGAAAAATAACAAAAAAACTATAATTTTCAAATAACACACAATTTTCGCCACAACCTCAAACAACATGTCAGTGCTAACCATTTCGTATTTCGTAATGGGTGAAACATATTTGAAAAATAAACACAGAACATGGAATAATAAAATAACTAGCTTGATGTAGATATGCGTTCAATATCAAAATAAGGCAAAGTAAAATATTTAAAAGCAGTGTCAATCACATGCAAAATTTAAACAAGTGCCGTAGGCATAGGTAACAGGTAGATGTCACAAACAGTAGGTGAAATGTCCCGTACCAGCCCCACTCTCTAGGATTGATAGGCGAAGAGTCGAGGTCGACAAAGAGGTTATGTTGACATCGGTGCACAAGTATGGTCCAACGCAAAGAAATAAGCTGTGTGCAAGTTACAAGTGGAAACAAAACATGTAATATTTGTGGAAAAGAACTTGATAATTTCAAGCAAATTGACAGTTAATATGAGATACTTTTGCATCTTCTGAAACCAAACTAAACTAATGGTTTCTTTTATTTGCGGCACTAACATATTAAATCGTCTTATTATTTTCACGGGCAGTGTCTTTCTCTTCTGTATTTAATTAATATTTTTCATGGCATACAATGTGATTAAATAAAATATGGCGCATTATTCAAAGACTTAAAATGCTGACATGTTAAAAGCATATTTGTCAAGTCGTGATACTCATTAATAGTGATAACGATAACGTATTGTAATAAATCAGTTGGAGTGTAGTAAAAATGGATAATGAACAAATTCTGGATGACTATGATTGTGAATAGAGAATCTGGTTTATATTTTCAATTTATTGGTGAGGTATAGGAATGGCAAAGCGGAGGCTATGGCCATTAATATTTTCATAAACAAACATATTTCAATCATTCTTTGACATGTCTAAAAATTCTAGTTAACTTTGTTGGAGCCTATTCGAAGACATTAGTGTAACACTGGCAACGTTGCGGAATTCACATCCACCTTGACTCCCGGATCAGCGGTTCTCAACAAGTTTTCTATTGAAAAATCACGAAATTTATTTAAAATTTGACTTTTTTATTCCTAATTTATTTGTAAAAAAACTATTAATTATGTGTTCTACACAGTGAACTGTACTGCTGGTTAAAATATTTGTACTTATTTAAGGTTCACCCTGTACATGTACCGCTTGCTGGTATCGATATCAAATTTCATATTTTTTCAGTAGATAACAGTATCTTTAAATTCTGTGTAACTATTATTTTTCTGAAAAATATCTGAATAATAATATACAGGGTAATCATTAGTGTATTCCAGTAATGTTTTCCTTAAAAAGACCTAAAGAATGTATTTATTATAATTATTATCGCAATGTGCTTAAGAGTCACCCTGTATAAAAAAAGTTAGTTATATTCTACTTAGTTTACAATTCCGAGATTTGACATTATAATTATATAATATATTTTTCTGTAACCGCCATGTCTATCAAAGTACCTAGTTGTCCAGGTTATAAGTAATGAATCTAAGCTGTAATCAAGTATAATGCAACTTTAATGACAAAATTACATGGAGCAATACTCGACAAAAAATCAATAAATAAACCAACCTTTGTCCTTCAGAAAAGTTCATTCTAAAGGTATAAAAATGTCATGTAAAATTAATTTTAATAAAGGGAAAGCAAAATAAAGTTGCAAAAATGTAACAAAACAAAAGTGATGGCCAAAAACTAAAAGTGGTGCGCTGTATCTAATCGAGGTACTAACATGAGTAAAAATTTATATTTTAGAAAACTGACTCAAAAAATTAAACTATTTGTGAAAAATGGCGGAGGAGCCAGGAATACTTACAATATATTGCAACTCTAATAGTTATTTATGTATTAAGAACGCAAAGTGATACATTATTGCTCGAGAGTGACAGGTAATCACTCGAGAACGGTAATGTCCCTTTTTGCTCATAATGCATACAAAGTTTTATTTACAATCACTCAACAAACTAAACCTTTTCAATTATTAACTTTATTACAACGAGAACAGAACAATTATAACAAATAGAAAAAAGGTAAAATTCATCTGTTAGCATTCGTGATTTGAATGTTGAAAGAACAGTTTTTACAATAATAATTTCTGATCCAGAAGACATATTGGGGCTATATTCTGATATGGTAAAATTGATCATAACTGCGATTGCTACATTCAATTACTTGTAAATTATTTGATGGCCTAGTTAAACTTTTCTTACTTATTTAAATATTTTCACTGATGTTATTATCTACGTATCCTTCTGCAACTGTACAACTTTCCCATTCCCCGTGATGCTTCAATTGCATAGTATCACCTCCACTATGGACCAATAAAGTAGCCGACGAAAGCAATGCCCTGTGTATAAATGACACTCTGATAGGTTAAGATAATTAGCAATATTGTTTGGTGTTTTAGTAATAGCATTAATTTCTACCACTTAATTAAAATACTTGTCTTGTCTATAGAATGACAAAAAGTTGATAGAATTATCTTGAATGTTATTTGTGACGGTAATAGTTCGACTTCTTCTTTGTTCTAAACATCTTTAACATTAATTTTTACTAATTTGTCACATCTGCAGGCACTTGAAATTCCAATATTTGGAGCTGCCTATAATAACATATTTCTATTAAGTTACAGATTTTACAATAATCAACATGTACAGAATTTACATTTTTTAATGTGTATATTTCCTCTTACGAAGAAAAGTTTTTGATTTTTTTGGCTTATATCCACCTCCTTGCTTTTTTACAACTGCCGTCAAGTTTTTGAACTTGCTTAAGTCAATATCAATAGCTGGCCATAGACATACACTTTTAACCAGATTTTAAAACGCGAAAGTTTTACGCTCACGTTTTGAACGTCACATTCCAAATACTGTTGCAACACATAAACACAAGTTTTAAACTGTGCGTTTTTATTTTTTAATTCATGTATTGAAGGCAAAACGTTATGTTTATGGGTAAATACCAGCAGTTTTGAACGGCGCGCTGGAGCGGTTGTATTCTTAACAGTTTTGCATGGCGTGTGTATTTAGTTGTGTCCACTTATCAATATTGCGGTCGTGTGGTATAGTTGTGTTTAGGTATTTTGCAATGAGTTTAATTACTAAAAATAGAAAAAGACGATATATTGCATGTGCCTTGATGTACTATTATAATTTTTTTTGAAACCTTGTAACAAAAGAGAACGCAAAGTTTGGCAAAAGAAATGGTTACAACATAGGGAACGACATAGTGACATGAAACTTCTAAAAGAATTGAGACAAAATGCATACTTCTATTAATGCCTTATAACCTTCATTTTTCAGATTATTATTACAATAATCGGTTGAACATATTTTCCACAGGGCTGGATGTTCTCTATAAGTCATTATAAATTCAGTTATAAATTCTTTATTCATTTTCGTCTTTTCCGCACCGGCTAATATTGTGCTTTACTATCTCAATTACAATTTAAACTATGTACGTTCCTAAACACCGTGTTTATGTGTGTACACGCTTAAAACTGTTCTCATGTCCGTTGGAAATTTAAATCGTGGCGTTTTAATTGGAAGGGAACTGCGCATATACACACACTTTTAACGTCTCGCCTGGAGTGTCACGTTCATGCGCGCTCTTTAAAGTGTATGTCTATGGCCGGCTATTCTTCCCAAGCAGCACAAACCACACCAAATTTAACTAACGACCAGTTTTATACCAAAATCATACAAATTATGACTACAAAATTGGTATAGCATTACGTCTATGGTCGAATTTGAAGTAATGTCGGCAATGTCGACGTCGGTATTTCGACCTGTTCCATGCTTTAAATAACAATAGATTAATAATAAAACAGGCCGGATAGGCCGACGTCGGTGTTTCTAACTGTCTCTAACCAATGATATACGTCAGTTAATGTCATCCACACCGACGTCGCTACTCCAAATTATTTTATACTAATTGTAATGTCGGATGAGGTAGGTACAGCCGACGTCGGTGTTTATACCATATTTTGACCTATACACCAACCACACGTATTTGAAACATTTTGACGCTATATTGTTAGTGAAGTAATGAAAACTGTCAAGTATTAAGAAATCTGATAATGAAAAATTCAAGTAAGGCGAGACCACTATCTGAGGACGGTTCTGACCGTAGCAGTCGTAATATTAACAATAGGAGCCGAAAGCAATATATGGGCGGGCCCAGAGATAACGATAGTGGGTCTGTCCCCACAGAGACTAGCCTGAGAATAACCAGGGCAGGTTAAAGAATCCCGGCTAATGCTAGGGATGAGCACTTTAATTCTGTTTCTGACAGCGACCAGTTACCAAGGTCACAGTTACCGGAAAATCGCTATGTATCAAATATTTTAAATACATCAGTCATTTTATTGTCAATAATACGAAACTATTTATTTATTTACCACCTGACAGTCAGTACTAATTACTGGGTGGGAAAAACAGCTAATAATGTTACACAGGTATATATAAACATAATCAAAAAATATATCCACAAAATTCTGCATCCGAAAATAAGTATCAACAAACTATAACTGCACGAACACGCTTGAAAACAATGGAAAGTTAGGTTAGTCGTAAGAGTTGTATGTTTATACCTCTTTTGTAGATCGACATGCAACAAGTATAAATTAACTTTTCTAATACGACTAAGTTGAATTAGATACGTACATTTATACCTACTGTACAGTAAGTATGCAGGAAGTGTACTTTTGTTTACCATTATTATATCTTGTTTTTTAAAATACACAATTAGTACAACTTGGTGAAGTAATTTTGACTTCTTCAGTTAGTATATAGAAATGGGAGTTTATTATACCAATTGTGAGGACTGGTATATAATTAAGGTAAATAAGTAAACTTAATATGACCCGGTGCCTGGAGTAATTATATTCGTTTACACCAATAATAACTTTAAATCATAGGCATATAACAGAACGGTATTGCCGACGACGACATCTTTTTAAAAAAATAATAGGAAGCCATTTTGGAAGAGTTGGGATCAATACACAATAATTTTTCATTTTTAATATTTGAAGAGTGATTTTACGATTTTAAGATTATATATTGTATGAGAAGTTAGTTCTTAAACTTGAACTTCTTATTCTTGACATTACTAATAAAAAAAAGATTTTCTAAAAATACAAAATAAAAATATATATTGATAAAATAGTGTTCATTTAATGGCGCTTTAATTTTAATGGTCTATTTTGCCCAATATAATCAATGAAATTGCATGCGTTTATAATTTCAGTGTTTGAAGTTCTCGAAACTTATATCCTTAAAATTATATTTCATTAATATACTGAATCGTATACGAGTAGATGCTTACCATCTATTAAAACGAGTTTCAGTATTAGCTACAAAATTAGTATAAACGGAACAAAAATATAGTACCTACTTGTCTGATTTATATAGAAAAATGTATACGTAAATTATAGAAAATGTTATGTTAGGTAATATTTGTCGTATCTAATGTGACGTGGAAGTAGGTACAAACATTTACACCTAAGAGCGACTTTATTAGTCGACAGGGTGACGTCGAGTCGACCGGAGTTTGTGTGACCATTTTCGTATAAAAATTGGTCGGTACGCCGTGGCGCGGACGTCGGCTACCGACTTCAGGTTAGACTGCCGACGTCGGCTTGACGTCGGCCCGACCAGTCTGTGCTGCTTGGGTTGGTACATAACGTGGATTTTAGCATCGAGTAAATCGACTATAATGATGACGATATTAGTGCCTTTGCTTTCTCACAAAAATAGACGAGGAGATGTTTTCTGAATATTTATATATCTTGTATAACCTCTTCGATTTTTCTGACAAAAAAAACCTAAAATTGCAGTTTCTGCAGAATTTCTAATCTCCGGACGAACATTCGGAATGTCACTGCCACCAGTTTCAATTTCATTTCATTTTTGCAACTAAAATTATCTCAACTAAACTGCACAAATTTTACAAAATTTGACAGTTGTTAAATTTATCACATAAAAAGGGCGCTGTTTACTTGGTTGCTATTGACGACGAGCGTTTGCTAGATCAAGTGACATTTCTCAATAAACGTCAACTTTTCGTTGTGACTATCAAACAAAAAACCGTACCTTAATAAGTAATTGTAGATAAAATGAATTTATTGGCTTGTTGTGAACTGCTGATGTATTTGTAATGCAATATGCTTTCAATATTAATTTATAATTATTCTACTCAGTACAACTATAAAGGTCTAATAAAATTTTTACTCAGAACTTCCAAAAGTTTAAAAACGGATTTGTGGTATTGGAATTATTATTGAAATAGATTGTATATGTTTACGTTTATAATTTAGTATTATTTCTGAATTGACAATAAAAACACTAGAAGCTTTGATACTATAATTTGTCTTTGTCATGGTTAAGTATAAGTTAGGTAACCATAATAATATACAAAAACTGTAACATTTCCTTGAACTTGAGAAGTTCCTTTCATCTGGCTATTAACAGAGCACGACAAAAGAAAATTCTGAAATTTTCCTCAAAGTGTCGCAATTGTTTCCTGGTAAATCATAGAGGCACAAAACTCAGAACCCAGTCGCGTGTAGGCCATAAATTATTACTATTGTCTTTGAGCGCTTTCGCCCAACAGAATCGACCTTGACAGTGAAATTATTCCATTTCCATCCCTTTGCCACAAACAAATTTATTATTAAGTCCTTCGTGACGAATTCGAGGTAAGTGCCTCTGATGTTATTGGAGTCACCTTCGATAACATCTCATTATTACAATTCAGAACATTAGCGAGCTAATTAAAAGCAAAATCGCAAAAAACAGTTAAGATGACAGCCAGATAAGGTGTTGCGGAATATGTGGTGGCTTGCGTGATGGAAAATTGACAAAAATAATATTCAGCTTTCGTTGAACTTAAATAGCTTTTTAGTTAACAGCACGGGACAGTTTTGTATATCTACGTATTAAGCATCGAACATATATGTTCACACGCTATAGGCAGTTCATACTAAAACAGCTATGTAACGTGAGGTCATTGGTTATACAGGGGGAAATTTTATGTGGGGTACAGTTTTTTAGGAATAATAATGTACCCCCAGAATTTTAATAGAATCGTTATGTTTGTATTTAAAACGGGAAATGTTTCTTTTGAATGGAAGAATGGAAGTCATTTCCATTATATTACATCCATTCGAGAACGCTGTAAAATAACACAATTGTGTTATGTACAACAATTTAATTTGTATATGGAATCGTGAACCGTGTTTGAATCAAGACAGTTTAGGCGCGATGACTATCATAACGATAGCAACCTAATAAACAATAAAAAATAGTTGTTTTTTTACTGTATTATAAAGGTATTTTAAGCTAATATAAATCAAATCTCCTACAATTCCTATCAATGAAGTCATATGTATGTTCTCTGATACCAAACATCTAGGTATGCTAATGAACAACTCCACAGACAAAGCTCTAATCAATAGTTATTTAAAAAAAATAGTCTAGCTAAATTTACTAACCTGGTTTAATGAAAACACTCTATAAGTTCCCTCTTGAAAATGTGCTAACTCGAAAATTCAACCACAATAGATTAGATCTGACCTATTTCTGCATTTTTAGTATTCAGTAGGTCGTTATGATGTTTAAAATCATTGACAGATTGATCAATTTGACTTTGTCGAAATTTAATTTCAAATAATATTAATTTATTGGTATAATAATTTTTATAGTTAGCTTTTGACTCAACTTAAAGGAGGCCACCTGATCAAGCAATCCTAAAATTTATTTGTATACTTAGTGCAGATTGTAATTGATTTATTTAATTTTATAGTACATATTTTTCTCAAATTTTGAGATTTGTCAACATTGTATGCCGCATTTCCCAAGGGTGTATGGGCTCGTAGCTAGTGTGCATGATTATATGAACATTATGAAAATATTACTAAAAATATCAGTTGTTACAACGAAATTTGAGAAAATACTCTGTATAAGCTTCTTTATCAGGTAAGGTATGGTATAGTTGACTTTTGTTAAATTTTGACGATTGGCTGTCAGAATCCAGGACACATTGTGATCGACACCCTCAAATTTGAGCTTTTACTATTATTAGGTACCTGTTTTATGTTATTTTAATGCCCCAATGTACCAGTTTAATAAATAGGCACTAGTCCTTAAATTTAATGTACATACTATTGCAAAAATAATGAATCCATTTAGCTGGATTCTTATTTAGCGGATGACTTCGGCTGAATATGACTATTGAAAGTAGATTTTTTTGTTAATATGTTTAAAACAAGTCGCTAAATTCATTTTAAAGAATGTCATTATTATTGAAATAGTGTGTACACGAAATTCACCAACCTCTACCACGCGAAAATGGTAAAACAATGCCCATGGAATTTCTGGAGATCGACAAACGTTGTGGACACTGTCGACAACGATGGTGAAGGTGCCAAATGAATCATTAAATTAAAATGAATTTTGATATCTACAATGTGATATTTGAATTTCCCAAATTAACAGTACGCAAAGCGTACATTATATCTTTATTACCCAACAGTACTATTAAGTTCCAATCACTTTTGTCGTCTTGAGTGGAAGTTTACTGGTGCAGAAGAGACCGTGCAATGCACATGAGAAAAATGAAGGAAAAGTAAATAAATTTTTATTATTGACTTTTTCAGCGATGCGCCTGTACCGTATGCGAATCTTATGTTCGAGAAGAGAGTATTCAGAGGTAGTAATTTTGCACCCTCAACATGTGGACAAGTGAGTACAACTTTAATAATATAATATAATAACGATTGTCTGAAAATATAAATAGTTGTAAGTATATGTGTAATTAAATCCTTATAGCAAGTTATGCTTTAAACCAATTTATATCTGTAAATGGTCATAAATATAGATATCTCTGCAAACTTGTTTAAATTATGACAACTTAACTGCTTGTCTATATGAGTTTTCACACATGTTCCCAATAATGACACCAGCCAATCATTAATACCCCAAATTCTTATTAATAGTCCAGCGACTCACCTCTTTAAAAGTAGACTGGCATTTCGGTTGGAAACTGTTATGTTGCGGCGACTATACATGGTGTCCCAATTTTATTTTACAACTACAAGTGACAGAAGGATGCTGTTCTCACGGTACTATGTTACTTTTTCGAGATTTTAATTTCATTTGTTTCCTTTTTCTATAATTATATAAAATGTATAACTAACTATGCATAACGCAAGTTTATAAATAACGTGTTTTGAGAATTTCCAAAACATAAAATAGCAACTGTTTTAACATCATTATGAAAGAAAAAACATAATCTAATTGAATTGCATAGAAATATACAGAATTTAAAAACTGTATTTTAAAAATGACACCCTGTAGAGATATTATAAGTACACCACTGAATTCTACGTAAGAAAGGTTATCAGAAGCAATTTTCACCACTCTGATATCTCACCTATTCTCTGAGATATGAAAATCTCTGAAAAGTAGTATTTTAAATTACGCCCTGTATCTCCGAAAATTCTGATTGTGGCATCTAAAATTTCTCGAAAAAGTAGCTTAGTTTCCTGATTAAAAGTACACAGAAAATTGTAATTAATTTTATTTTTAATGTTTGTAATGAAGCCTTTGCACTATTAACCTATTAAATTCAATTAAAAACAAGAATAGATATCTTGGTTTTTTACAACTTGTTATATTTTCAGGCAGACCGTTATTTTACCATTAAATATTTTCAAAAACGAATCGGCTCATTTTTTATTTCCAAATTGCTTAGCCACACATTTAGCTTTCTTTTTAAATACTTTAATCTGGATTAAACAAAAATATCATTTTTATTGCCTACAGCCTAAATGGAATCCCCATTTTGCATATGCCAAACTTCTTTCTCGAGACGAGGTACGTACAGAGTAGAGTGTCGTTAAGTTTACGCACCCGCTATGCATTTTCTCTTTTTTTTTAATAGGAAATGTGCCGATTTGTATCTAAATATTGTTTGTACTTTTTTAATTTATGTAGTAAACTATACATACTTTTAATAAATCTATAAATTGAAAGTAGCACTTTATAAATTTTTAGCCAATAAACAAAAGAAATTAGGTGGGTGGATTTTTAATCCGAACGTCCTGTATACATGCATGCAGGATGTTAAAGCAAAAACTTGGAACCTATTTAGAATTTTACCGTGTATAGGTTTATCGGATTATTTAAATTTTTCTAGTTTCTTTTAATAGAAAAATTAATAATACGCTATATTATTTACATAATCTACCACAAAATGCAGCACTCATGAATATATGTAGGTACGTTGAATCACGTAATTTGTCTATATCTAAAGACATGACAGCATGAGTAATAGAAAATCGGTAAACAATAAAAACATGTAATTAACCAAGAAATAGTTATGAGAAAATTAGTTTTTTTTTTATTTACGTTTTCTGCTTCTGTGATTGAACGTATTTCAACTACTTCACAAAATAACACAGACTAAAAGCTGTACCTACTAGGAATAATAAGCTTTCCACAATGTTTTAATACTCACCTACCTACCTCACACCCACCTAAACTAGGGCATCAGATAAAAGTACGAAGCTTAAAATTAAAAGCACATTTGATTGCAACGTTATAAGATTTTATCGTTTTTTTTTAGGGTAGAAGTGAATCATGTCGTACATTGGTTAAAAAATGTTGGTTGTTTCAAATAAAATCTGAACTTGTTAAACAAGATATTTAAATAGTAAAGTAGTAACTGTTATTAAATACTTGATTTGAAATTTGAACCTAGATATAAAGTTCATTTTCACTATCCTAAAAGTAGCAAATTTAATTGTTATATTTTTATAACTAAATATCTATTAAATTTCCTATGATTTTTAATAGACTACAAGTTTCATTTGAAATAGTTAAGCTTAAGTATAAAGTTTTCCAAAATTATTCTTTGTGAATTTGAGGCAGAAGTACAGAGCAGTATATGAGATATAGGTTTAAATTATGTCTTTTATTTTGAAACATTCTATATATTTTCATATGACTAAATATACCATCAAATCAGTTTTTCAAAATATATTTTTCATTTCTAATTGTTTACGATATATGTACAAATATTTGATAGAGTATTAAAATGAGGAAATAAATATAAAGTGTGCTCCATTTAAAAACATTTTATATATTATTATGTACAGGGTGTCCGGAAATCATTCTATAAACATAGGTTCACGATAGCTAGAATCTGAGGATGATTTGTGTTCAATATAATTGAAACGATTCAAGGTGAAATAATGTTTTGAAAATAAAATCTTAAAAAAAGATTTTTTTAAAATCAACTTTCTATTTACCCATCTTCTGTTAAAGAAAATTAATAATCTTTTTTTTAATGGTTAATCTTCTTAAAAATAAAATCACAAAACTGTATAAATTGAAAAAGTCATTTTTAACTATATAACTATATAATTTTACTTCTAAAACCTATGTTTTTGCAAAACACATACCTAATACGTCTTATATGATAATTATGTAACACTTTCAATCAAAAACATAAGCGACTGCTTTGCATTAGATGTGTACAGCTAACCACGTTACCGCCATTAGGAAAAGCATTGTTGTGAAACAAAATCCAACCCTCTATTAGATATCACTTAATTTCTACAGGGTGACGGAGAATCTGCAGCCGCGAGGGCAGCCGAAGCCAAGCGCAGAGCGATGGCCAGAAGAAAGGCGAAAAATCAGCAAATCCGAGCCACTCAGCTACGACTGGGCTCACCCCCCGCCGTAGCAGGAAGAAAGCACGAGAGGGTGCAGACTGAACTGTACCTGGAGGAGATCTTCGTGAATCCTCCAGTAACCGATATGTGTACCCAAACCGACTTGTTCGTCGAAAGACCAGTGTCACCGTTCTACGTGCCTGCTAAGATTGGCGCTGACATGGCCACCCAAATTTATCCAGGAGAAGTAAGTAGCATACACTGATATTGGAAAAGCTCGTCAAATCATTAGTTCAGAGACTAATCTCATCTTCACATTTTTCTAGAAGATAACCTCCAAGATTATGATGATACAGCGTATATGATAAACTTAATAAATGAAATATAAATAAAAGTGCCGGTCCACACGGCATACTTGCTCACCTAGGTAATAAAGAGTTGTGCAAGTGCTTTACCTTTGTGTATCTTTGACTACTTTTTTTAATATGTCTCTCACATTAGGTGAATTTCTATCTTTATGGAAAAAAGCTTTTCCTATTCTTATACAATAAGGTATTAGAGTCCATAATTTGCACAATATGTTTAAGTCTCTTAAGAATATTATAATTAATTGTTGAACAACATGGATTTTTTTTCTAAACGTTCCATAGACACTAAACCTCTTTTGTTATAGCGATTATATCCGCAATGCCATGGACAAGCGAATTCAGGTGGACTTCGTGTATACTGACTTCAGGAAGGCTTTTAATAAAATTGGTCATAATATATTAATTATTAAATTGGTTTGAATCGGTGTGCACAGTGAACTTTTACGATGATAATAGATCTCAGATGCTAGCAATAAATGATCATTTTTCTAATTCAGTTCATCCATAATTACATCTGGTGTTCCTCAGGGATCCCAACTTGGACCCCTTCTTATGTCTGATGTATATAAATGATATAGCTGATTGTATCAAATATTCTTCTTTATGCAGACGATTTGAAATTTTTTTACACGGCTTCTTCTCTAAATGACTGCAAGGATTTTCAGCAGGACTTCAACCGCATTGAACAGTACTACAGTAAATTTAAACTATTTTTAAACATCAACAAATACCATTCAATAACCTTTACCAAAAATATTAGTAATCGCATCCTTAATTATATGATCAACAATAAGGAGATTGAGCGCGTGTCTGAAATAAAACATTTAGGCGTTATCTTCGACACTAGGTTGAGTTTTGGTCACCATATTGATTATGTATGTAGAAAGTGTAATAGAATGTTCGGGAGTGTTGTAGGTCTTATTTCACTTCTTTCTTGCTTTAAAATTACCTACACAAGAAACCTTCTTATTAACTATTTTTCTCTAGCTCTTCGACTTCGACATGGAGGTCCAACCGATCCTGGAGGTTCTAGTTGGCAAGACCATCGAGCAGGCACTCATAGAAGTTCTCGAAGAAGAGGAACTCGCGGCGATCAGAGAGCAGCAACGCCGCTTCCTGGAGATTCGCGCTGCGGAAACGGCCGAAGCTCTGCGATTGGAGGAAAGAGAGAAGCGATTGGAAAAGGAAAAAGAAAGAAGGCTATCGGAGTTGGAAGAGGGACTGAAAGTGCAGAAGGAGATGGAGGAAAGGATAGCGGCTGCAGTGCTGATGCAAGGCTATATGGCAAATTTGTTGCCTTCAGTTTTGGAAGGTTTGGAGTCCGAAGGATTCCTGGTGGATACGATAAGGAAAGGTAAGAAACAATAGCCCATATAGCGTAAAGTCGTTGTCAAGATGCCCTTAGGATGTACATTAACGGACATTAGAACGTCCATTACCGGACATTATGACGTCCAGTGAATGTCCGTTTATCACATAATTGGATATTCATGGATTACGAATGGTGGTTTAGACCTTTTTAAGGATGTACCAGATGCGTATAAAATATACGTATAGGTGAAGTGTTCATAACAATTAAATAACAATAGTCGGTCCAAAAATAAGTGTGTTTTTTATATAAAAACTATTTTCTTCTAACTAACTAATATATGCTATGTATAACAAAATAATTTGTGTTCTTTTGCAATCTTTCATTTGTCTACTGAACCATGATTGCTACCTCCGTTAATGTATTGGTAGTATTTTTGAGTCCCTTTCTGCAGCAGCTGCAAAACAAATGTTATATCTAGTTAATATATGGAAGATATAACATAATATATTAATCATAAATACTTTGATTTGTTTTCTTATACTTACTAATTGTTTATCTTTGTTTGGTGACATAGTTTAATGACATTTAGTCTTTCAATTTTAAAGTCGGAATTACAAATAAAAGATAATTATAAAGTTTAGAATCAAAATTATAATATTACAAGTCAGTGACACTTTTAACATTTGATAATAGACAGTACTATAATGTTACAGCGCAAATTCAATTACGTGAAATTTTACGTTACAGTAAATAATTACCTTATTTTTTTCTATTACGAATTATTACCGTACTAGGTACAAATACATCATTTTATGAATTTTAAACGTAGGTACATAAGAAAGGAAATGAGAACATTATTTTTTATAATGAAACAAGTAAAGTAATGTTTCCACTTCCTCATGACTTACTTCCTACTTTTAAGCCTTGGGGAGTCACTTTAGCAATTTCAATAAATATGGATTTTTTATATAGATGTCGACGAGTCATTCATGCCATGGCTGATGAGAGAGGTCACGCACGAACTTCAAGAAATGGTCAGCAGTAGGGACGTACTCACAGGTAAAGTACACAAGTTTGCTGTAGTTCATAGAAAAATTGTTTCACGTAATTTTAATCCTATTTTCTTCCGTTAAAACGTTGCCTGCATTTTGATTAAATATAAATGAAAAAAAATTGTTATTGTTACACATTTCACTTATATATTAATTGTTTCAATTGTTTGTCTGTTTCAGACATTGTCAGAGAAATTTTAGAAAACAGAGCGGAAATCTACGCCGCCCTGAACAAAGAACCAATACCTGAACAAGAAGAAGAAGAAGGCCCGACGGTAGATGATTTGGTTTTGCAGGACCATCTCAAGTTGCAGAACGAGATTGCCACCAAAGACAAAGAGGAAGACCTGGACTTTTCCAATTTATTCTAAAAATTAATTCCGGTAAGCCACGGAAAATCATCTTTCAACCAATCTAACAATACAAAAGTTATGAAAAGTATAGTGTACAGTCATTAATGTATGTGTAAAAAGAACAGTGGCTGTAAATAAGAACCGTGGGGAGTACTGAACAATTACTTGAAATATTTGAATTTTTGGAAAGAGTATGTGCTAAAAGTGCTCAAAATTGCAAAATAAATTAAATAATTTTGAATTACAAACAACGTAACGTAAAAGAATAATCATGAAAAAATACTGTAAACTTTTTTTCATGAAAGTTAAACAGTTAATGTGAAATTTTTTATGTCGCGAGACTATATCAGTCCGTATGCACAACTCTGCGGTATGCACCGAGTTTCAAATAGACTATACAGGGTGTCCGAAATGTGAATACCTTAATTTTAAGTGCTATATTTGATCAAAAGCAATAAAAAAACTTTTATGAAAGAATTGATCAAAACGAATAATTTTTCTACAAATGCATTTCTGAAATACATATACAATACATAAACATGCAGAAGCACTATCAACGTAATTAGTTGATTACATCAATCTGAATTAATTATATAGTGAAAATGTCAATAAATTTCTCAGTGTGACAACATTGCAATTAATCAACTGTTAACTTAGCGAAATTGTACCCGGTATTTTCGATCGCAATGTCAACTGGTGCATCGGATGTACTATGATAATATGGTAAAAAGTCATGTGTGAGTAAGTGAGTAAGTGTCCCAGTATGTAAAAACCACGTGCGTTATCGGATAGCCATGAGTACATTTTCAAGAAGGGCGGGTACGTCATTGCGAAGAATTCGAAATATTGCAAACCATCCATACGATTGGGCAATATGAGCGGTCCAATTAGGCACTCTTCAACAATTTCTGTGCAAACATTCAGTGAATAACAGTGTTGGAAGTAGTCCCGTTTAATTGCGTGCGGATTTTCAAGTTCCCGTACGTGTGTATTGTAAATGTTTCATATTCCATTTCGAATAAACAAAGCTTCATCTGTAACTAGTACATTAACCGAAATTTAGGATTTTGAGCATTTTGCTGCAACCACTCACAAAACCAAACTCGTAATGGACAATCCACTGGTAACAGTGCTTGAACACGCTGGATATGATATGGGTATAACTGAGCTTCGTGTAGCAAACGCCACACCGTTGATTGGGATACTCCAGACACCTGTCTGAATCTGCCTGGTACTTATTCGCGGATTTTCACGGATCACATTCAACACTTCTTCAGCTGCTAAAATACATTGTGGACGCTCGGAGCCACCATCTCGTCCACGATTTGCACGAAAATTAGCAGTATCACGTCCACGTTGCACCACTCCTGTAAAAGTTTCATGATTTAGCATGTGTCGATCGGGAAATTAATCTGCATTCAAGCGCGAAGCTGCCCATGCATTTTGTCTAACTTCACCATTAAGAATCATTTCCATTGACTTAGCATTGACACATGAGCCATTTTGAAAATTTTTAAAATTGACGCTTCCACTTTCAATAATACAACACTACTGACCTCGTTCGTTTACCACTTAGAGAGCTTATCCCTACTCCTATTTGCCAGGCAGGCGTGGTGACAAGCAGTCCAGGCGCAAAAACTTGTTTACTTTTTTTGGATATCAGCTGCTGTTGAAGTACAGTTGCTCAGCTACGTTCTCATTTATAATGTTAGAAATTTTCTTCCCGAAATCTATTATAATTTTTTGGTGATATCGACTTCTTTATGGGTGCACGTATCCTCAGAGTTTTTCGAATAAGTTATCGTAGATAAATTTTGAACATTCTGTATATAATTTTTTTGGGCATTATCTTTGTCCTCCTGCAATTATTCTTTCCAGTCTGTGGTTTTTGTCACGAACCACGAATTTGTCACCCTATAGTGAGGCAGTGGTGCAGATATCTGAATGCTTTTCTAATAAAGGCCATTCAAAACATATTATATCACAATATGAATGCATCTCGACCGCTATTGCTGTCACAGTTTCTTTATTAAGTGTAACACCTCGTCATTTGGCAAGTGTTTCATGGCTGCAGTCTCTGTAGGTGATAGTCAGGGAGCACAAGGCAAATTCTTGCCATAGGTATTACAATTTGTACTTTTATGTTTCCAGAAACGATAAACTGAATTAATATGATAAATCTCATGATTTTCGCTAACAATCAAATATAACTTTAGTTTTTTGTGCCATTTTGCATTTTGTGAAGTGTTAAATTTATTGAATTTATAATGAAATGAATATTGATGGAATATATCTTAAAAGTCATTAAAAAAGCAAAGTTGTGGATGAATTTTTTAATGAAAAAAGGTGTTAATATATTCATAACTAAAATTGGTTTGTATTATTTAAATAAAACGGATTTATCTCGAAAATTGTATGATATCGATCAAAACAATGTATAGCTTTTTTACAGCAATTTGATCTGGGATTCAAACTGCAAATGCACAATATTTGGCAATGCCATCAAAATTGTATAAATAAATTCTAAAACTTATTGTTGGCCATACCGGTACAATGAAGTATGTCAACTTCTAATTGAAATAGTGTAAATTGTATTACCATGAGTTACTACTATCACTTAAATTTCTATGTTGGCAACGGTTTAGAAATTATAACTAAAAATTCAAACGAAAAATATATCAAAATTCAATATTTAACATCCTACTTGGTAGCCCTATACATCCGTAAGGCAACCAGATAAGAACTACTGACATTATTTTGACTTTCCCTATAGCCCTTTTACTTTTGACCACTAGTGTCTGAACACCCTGTATATTTCAAATATTGTAGTGTCTTGCGAAAATTAGAGATCTCGCTGGACCTCTCTCGGACATTCTGGTGGTAATACGCGCGTATTTGAAAAGGTTGAGTCAAACGGGGCGAGCAGAATAGTTAATAGTGTGGAATAGAGACTCATAGACAGAGAAACGTTGAATACGGTTCGCAAAGTTCATTGTTACGGTAAAGTGTTTATTTGACTGTAAATAAGGTATTGTCGGACTATGGGGGATTTAATAAATGTTTCTTCTTGTATCACTGATGGAGCCAGAGCTATGATGGGAACTGAAATTGGATTTGTATGACTCTTAAAACAAAACAGTATCAACTGTTCTGTCATAAATCTTGTCCTCATGACGATATTTCTGATAGTTTCAAATTAATCCCTAACTCTTGTGAAAACAGACCTAGTAGTTATTTAAACAACCACTTTTATGACATTTATTTTAGTAAAGACTTTCCACATAGCGCCCCTTGGTGAGCAATACAATGTGTAGCCTTGTCCTCATCGACACGAAATTCGCGAATTCTCACATCAATTACAATTTCCACTTCTCTTGATCACTTTGAATACTTTTTCTCAATGCTATGCAATGAACATTTCGGAGATATTGACGACTATACAATGTGGCCCACTTTTCATGGAGCCACCGTGGTATCTCGCTCACCTGATATCCGAATATGTACTTTGAAAGTTTGGTAGTGAGTATATAAAGTAAGTTTTTAGACGTAGCAATATTTGACTATAGTCAGAAGCGTCCGATTCTAAGATGGAGAAAGGGGGTCAATTTTTCAAACAAAAGTATTAGCAATTTTTTTTAGAAGAACTTGTAAGATATTCTTATAATCAGCATCTTTAGAAACCCTCTTGTACAAGATTGCATCGTTGTGGATTCATAGGTGTTTGAGATATAGGCCGTCATAAATCAATTTTTTTCAACTTAAAATAATTTGTATCTGTAAAACGTGATCTCAAATGAAAAAAATGTGTTCTTTACTTTTTGCTCTTAATAATGTATTGTACTGGTATGCAATGATTCTACAACAAAATAATAATTTTTTTAATAAGGCAAAAATTCTAAATATTTCTAACAAATAATCTTCAATAAAAAGTAAGCCATGAAAACAGAAGTTATTGTAAGTGTCAATGTATTCTTGAATGTAAATAAGTTAATAGGTCAAAAATGTATGTACCTATGTACAAATTAGAATTTTTGCCTTGTTAAAAAATATATTCTTTTGTTGTAGAATCATCTCATACCAGTACAATACATTACATATACATTCTGAACAAAAAATAAAGAATACATTTTTTCATTTTTGATCCCGTTTTACAGATACAAATTATTTTAAGTTGAAAAAAATTGTTTTTCGTCGGCCCATATCTCAAACACCTTTGAACCCACAACGATGTAATCTTGTACAAGGAGGTTTCTAAAGGTGCTGATTAAGAATATCTTACTAGTTTTTTTTAAAAAAATCGCTAATACTTTTTTTTTTGAAAAGTTGACCCCTTTCTCCATCTTAGAATCGGACGCCTCTGACTATAGTCAAATATGGCTACGTCTAAAGACTCACTTTATAGTTATATATTCACCACCAAAGTTTCAAAGTATTCGGATATCAGGTGAGATACCAGGGTGGCTCCATGAAAAGTGGGTCACATTGTAGTGTTAAGTTCTTACCCGCGGCTCCCGGACTGTAAAACCAGAAACCATTTCCTCCAAACTAAACACCACCGCTAAGCCAAGGGCGTACTGGCGTGGCGAATCGGCGTCCCGAAGACACCTGTGCCGGCACGACTAATCGGCCGGCTGGGTACACCCGCTCCGTCACGCGACGGTCCACAGCCACCCCTGATTAAATCCGTGAGGGCCCGAGTGTTTGGTTATTAAATCTGAACGCCGCGACGCGTCGGTACAGTTTTAATTCTTATGCGAATATAATGAACGCGTATGATGTATCAAAGCAGAAATTAATTAATAAAAAAATATACAGGGCATCCATAAAGTAACGCATAAATTCATGATTAGCTAAATAAACGATATTATTAAAAATTTTCGAAACAGGTTGATTTTTTTATTAATTTACTGTTTTTTTTTTTTCAAATAATAATTTAATATACATGGTGACCTACCTTCGAGTCTGTTGCTAACGTATTGACATTGTAGACCTGTTCTAGCTTTTCAGATTTTTTAGTTATTTTGAAAAAATTAAATCTGGCGTTTTCAAAAATCGTCTGAGTTTTTTATTTCAAGGAATTTTTAAATTCTGAAAATACCTTTACGCAACAAATTGTTTCGAGGAATGTCACTGTATGTTTAGATTTTATTGCGAAGCTGTTGATATTTTTTGCAACGAAAACGTCGCAACAAAAATCTGAATATAAAGTGAAATTCCTCGAAAAAACTTGCTGGGAAAAAGTGTTTTCAGATTTTAAAAAGTCCTCTAAATAAAAAAGTTACAGACGATTTTCGAAAACACCAGATTTATTTTTTTCAAAATAACTGACAAACCTGAAGAGCTAGAACCGGTCTGCAAGCGCCATTAAGTTAGCAACAAAACTGTAAAATTCTCCATTTTCCAAGATACCAATACATGCGTCACCAAAATGGTCCACACTGTATACTAGTAACAATTTACAGTTTCTACTACAAAGTTTTATGAACGCTGAAGCAGAAGTAAAAAAACGATCAGTACATCATTTATTCAAAGAAATTAAACAAATTAACAGAAACTTGTACATATAAATGCATTTGAAGATACATACGAAAAGGGAAATGTTACATCATCTATGCCGTAAAACCAGTTAACACAATCTCTCTAATATTATTTTACAAATTTAACTTCAGTTTTTAGTAAATGTACAAATCGAGATGGCTAATTTCGTCTTTTTCCGCTCGTTGTGGTGATATCAAAATCAAATACGGTCGTAAGAAAATTATAAAGAAAAAATTTTATAATTTTTTTGTAGGCACTGAAATTTCAAAGGTATTTATATAGTTTCTGTGCATTTCTTGAAAAGCATGCCATTTGAAATCTTGAAAGAGCACTTTTGAAATAGCTACAAATATACAAAGCTTTTAGTTACGTTTCTTACATGCCAATTCCAGTTTATCTAATTAATTTTTTTTTTGTGACGTACTTTTTCCCTGCGGTTTTCAATTTGTTATTTAACTTTAATTATATCAATCTTTTTTTACTGTATTAGAAACCTAATTAAGCTAATATAAATCAAATCTCCTACAATTCCTATCAATGAAGTCATATGTATGTTCTCTGATACCAAACATCTATCTATAATTATCTAAAGAAATTAATCTATCTAAATTTACTAACCTGGTTTAATGAAAACACTCTATAAATATCTAACTTCACTTTGACAGTGGGAACTCGAAAATTCAACAACAATAGATGAGATCCAAAAATTAAATAAACATTTTTTTCCATTTACAGTTTAACATTGTTTAGCTTTTTTTGTATTTTCAGGAAATGGAATGGTTAAAAAAATTCTAGAAGAGGTACATATTTTTAAATCTACTAGATGCACTCTACTTAAACTATATTTTTATTTTACCCATATATATATTGTTTATAAAATTGTACATGTTGAAAGCAATAAATATATTATTTATTAAACTTTTTATCACCTTATACCCCACTGTTTTTAAAAATATAGAAATACCTATATATTAAACACAAACTGTATTTCTTAAATCATTTACAAGAACTGTCCTATATTTAAGAAATTCTTCCATAAGTTTCGCATTTGCACTCTTTGTAAAGCCACAGTCTCTCAACTTTTTGTAATCACTTTCAAAAACTGCCAGCTTGTAGTCTAATAGTTCCATGATCCACTTATTTATATTTAGTAAAAATTCTTCCGGATAAGTATCACTAAAAATTATTGCGTTGTAATTCTGAATACGTTCACGAAAAAGTATAAGAAGCGCGGCTTTTAAATTAAAAGAAATTCCGTTGTATCCGATATACAGGTCACTGTTAAAATTGTGGTCCATGATGAATCTATACCGTCTCTGGTCCAGGTTTTGATTAAACACATTCAAGAGAATTTGTAAATCGTACTTGACAACATCTAAATTGTTGCCAGGGATAAAAAATCCGTATTCCATAACCAACTTGATGTTGTCGTGAGCCCCGTAGGATATGAAGATTTGATCGTACTTTCGATATCCGGTAAGACTTTTGAGTTGGTAAACTAGCCTTCCTTCCGTTTCTGCTACTTCCGCTTCTGTCCTAGCCAGGAAATGATGGTTAAACATGTCCAAGAAAGGGCATAGGGCCATAGAAGGTTGGTCTATTAATACGTTATCTGAAAGTTGCTGGCTTATTGCAGCGATTTTAGGATCAACGTATACCGCCCTCGTATTGACCAAGACGTAGCCCCATTTGAATAAATTCTCGTCTAACACGCAATCGTCGACTTTGCTTATCGATTTCTTCACCCTGGACATGCTTTCTATGAAAGCTTCACGGTTTTTTTCGCTAATTATCTGCAGATCTAAGGGATATAAATTTATTTCTTTTGTAGACGCAAGCCAGGGCAGAGCGGGTAAGTCTGAAGGTAAGCTGTCCATGTATGCGTGCCATAATGAATTCCCCTTTTGTTTTTCTGTCACTAAGAACAGCGTTAGTAAATCGTGTATTTTTAGTCCTTGACTCAGAGGTGATATCATTTCGTGCAGGTTTCCCTGAAGGGTATTATACGTTATCATTAGATCGTATGGCACTGCAATTAAAATGTCGTTTTCTTTAATCTGTCTTGATGACGTTACTCCTCGTCCCGTCTTAGGAAAATTCCTTAGCCTCAAATTTGTATAGTTTCGCCAGTCATTGTGAACTAACCACTTCGTTAAATTTATGGTAGTCGGTTCATTGTCTATATTTTTAGATTTTTCTGAATGTTTTCTATTCAACCTCAGCCGTCTTGTACGGCCCATTGTAGTGCTAAAAACAATAAAAGGATAACATGGCATAGTTTCTTATACAATACGAAGATATTCAGTATCAATAATGTAACAAGGACAGTAGTCTCCTGAGCATAAATTTAATAAACAATACACATTGATAATTAATTAGCAACATGATGTACAATTTATATGACAAATAACTTTATTATAGACATCAATTATAGATACATATTATCTACCAAATATATAATACATGCATGCATGGTGCAGATAGGTATTTTTAATTAAATAAGTATATCGTAATCAATATAGAGTTCCAATTTTATTAAATACAGTAAAGTACTTCAATACTAAAAGTTATAGTTATATAGTACTAAAATTATAAATCTTTCTAGAATTTAGAATCAACCAATAAAAAAATGGTGTATTTATGAACATTTTAGGAACCGCTGGAAAACTGCGGTGCGCTGATTCTGTTTGAGAGCTACTGGAATACAGTACGTCAGTGCGACAGTGCAAATGTCAACAAAATAGTAACATAACCTCAAACCTCAACTTCATATTTGCACTTACAAATTTTGTACGACTTTTTAAAACATTCAATTAACTGATTACTGTACTTACTCTCATTCAGGTAAATATATTTATTCGTACATTCTTTAAATCACTTTTGAAACACAAAAACATAAAGTGATACACTACACGTAACCATTTTTACATGAAAATCATGCTGATGTTTGCTACATCTAACCTCACTTTTACAGGTACTTTGTGCAGTTTAAAACACGTGCAGGCTAAAATGGGCACTCAAGACATCGAAATTAACTATGGTTACGATTTATGCAAACAGTACAAAGGTCTTCAACTCCTACATGCACATCAGCAAATCAAAGAACTGCAAACAATATTGAGAGACAAGTAGGTCGACACCGATGTGATGCTTTGTTTATCCAAAGTTAGTTATTAATCCATTGTTTAATTTCTAGAAATACCTCCAGAAGTGACTTCAAATTTTATGCAGATCGTCTGATCCGTCTAGTCATCGAAGATAGCTTAAACCAGCTTCCGTTTACCGACTGTAAGGTTATTACGCCAACTGGAGCCACGTATAATGGTTTAAAGTACAGATCGGGTAATTGTGGTGTGTCAATAGTGAGATCGGGAGAATCTATGGAACAGGGATTGAGAGACTGTTGCCGTAGTATTAGGATAGGAAAAATTCTAGTCGAATCCGATGCAGATACGCATGAAGCGAGAGTAGTTTACGCTCGATTTCCAGAAGACATATCAAAACGATATGTAAGTAGTCATATTTATTCATGTACACTGTATTTAGTAAATAAGATAACCAAGAAGATAACTTTTCAAAAAAAAAGTGATAGCACATTTTTCAAAATAACCATTTTCTTGTAGGTTTTATTGATGTATCCCATTATGTCTACAGGAAACACAGTGAGCAAAGCGGTAAACGTTTTAAAGGAACATGGCGTGAAAGAAGAATGTATTATTTTAAGTAACTTGTTCTGCACGCCTCAAGCCGTTCAGGCAGTATTGGAATCATATCCAAGGGTAATATTTGTTGTATTATACATTTGAATAGCGTTACAGCATGAATTATTATTTCCAGATGAAGATTTCCACCTCCGAAGTCCATCCAGTAGCTCCGAATCACTTTGGCCAAAAATATTTCGGGACCGACTAAAGACTGACTCGTCACATACCGCAAACTGATTTTCTATTGACGATGGAACTGTTGTTCAAAAAGTATTTAATTATGCATTATCGTTTCAGTGATAAGTTGTGTAGTTGCAATAATTTATTGTAATTTATTATGTGATGTAATCTTTGGATATTTTAATTTATCCACTTAACAGGTAATTGTTTTATGTTGTGAAGATGAGTAATTATTTATATTTAATTTAATAAAACATTGTGAAATTGTATATAGTTTCTTTTTATAATCACTAGTGTTCTAAAAGTTATTGCAAGAAAAAATAGGAAAATAGATTTAGTAGGGCATTATTGCAAAAAGAATTTTTATTATTACAACCCTTCGTTATATATAATATAGTTAGTCAAACTTAGGACTAAAAATAATGGATGATAATACTCTTTTAAAATCCAAGTCATCCTTGTCTATAGTGTAACGAAGGATGACATGGATTTTAAAAGATCGCCATCTATTGTTTTTACTCCTAAGTTTGACTGGTTGACTAACTATACTATTATTCTATATAAACAAGGCTACTACTAATGTATGTACAGTGTTTCCCGTTGAAGTCATGTGACTTCTTAATGTAAGATATGTTTTTAATTTAAAATGCCTTCCTTAAAAGATACAGGGTGTTGAAGTTGAACTTTTAAAATTGATTTTCTCCCATAATTTATTCAATTTTTCACGTATCACTTTCAAATTTTGTAGATATAGTTCTTGCTATTAACCAAATCCTCAAGGGTATTATTGCAAACAATGCCAAAAAACAAACATAGCAACAGGGGAAGGGGTCATATCCTCCCACATTTTACTGACGTATGCCTTTGTTTGAATGATTTTTTATAATGCAATAATGTAGAATTTTGTTTAGAATATTTTATTACTCTTAATAATTTTCCATAAAATTTCATTTTTGAGATAAATTTGATTCTTGTGCATTCAACGTTCGTGATGGTTGCAGCAAAATGAATTACACTTAATAGATAACATTTTTAAATTACAAAAGAACAATTTGTAATGTTCTAACTTGCTCTAACTTGTTTTATACAGAGTGTGCCTGAAAATGAGGTTAGCCAGATGTACCTACCATTTTTGCACAAGTAAATGTTTTTTGTCAATGTAGATTTGTTTATTAAGAAAAATGTATTTCTGAATCACCCGTTATACAAAGATTTCTATTTTTTTATATTCGATATTAGCAGCATACCACTTTTAAAACTTCGTTATCTTTCAACTTTAAAAAAATATACTTGTATATTTAATTTTTATTTTGTTTGTAACAAAAATGTATTTTTTTTTTTTGTTAGGCAAACTTAGTTTCAAAAATAATCCTTGACTAATCAATTTGACGCAAGGGCTTATTTAATTTTTTCAGAAGTGTGGCAAAAACCCAATCAAACTAAAGAAAAACTAAAGTTATGCCACAAATAAATAGCTTCAGACAATAAAAATGTTGTATATGACCATAGAAATCAATTCATAAAAAACGGTATTGGTCCCATGTATTGCATACGGGTAGGTATACACATATTTTCTGGTATATTGCAAAAATATAACTAATATATGTTAGATATTAGTAAGCAATATCAAAACTATAGACACAAGCCACAATGGTTTTATTATTTAATTCAGGCATTGTGCCCTCGTGCATGATCAGTTGCCTTTGTAATTCGCCCTAAATCCCAAATTAAATGTTCATTTAGCGACACTCCAGGGTCGGTACATGATCATATGTTACCAGTGCCGCAGAACTAAGGGGGTAATAGACTAAAGTTTAACAAGAAAAATTTCAGTTCATTTTTAAACTGATAAATTTATAAATATGAACTTGTAAATATAAATTAAATGAAAACAGCTTTTCATTTAAATTATTTAAAATGAATATAGTAGGTACCTACCTACACCACACTAGGCTTGGTTAAGACAGCATCACAAAAGCGCAACTAAAGAGACCAGATTTCATTCAAAACTAAAGACAAAGAGGATCTAGCATTTCACTTTCTGCAATATTGAAGTGAGTAAGTTCTTAATTGAAGTGCAAAAAGTTAATTTAAAAGTAGAAATGTAAAATTTCCAACCATTTGTACGCGTATGCAACCTTTGTGAGTTTGAAAGACTCAGATAGCAACAAGACGCCAACGGTTGCTCAATCGGCTGCGCTATCAAATGAGATGGTACTGAAATCAATACAGTGTATATCTCACCATCGGTATCGTGTGCTAAATTGCGTCGCCTTTGAAAAAGCACAGCTACTGCGGCGATTTATCAAACCTAGCAAGCATTGGTTACGCAATCACTATGGTTGTGCTTTTAGTAAAGCCAGCAATCAACTGCAAGTTCATAATGAACGATAAAGGAATTACATTTCTTTTGGGCAAAATATTGAGCTGAAGGACCATGTAGCAACGCAGTTGGCATCAATAAACCACGTGAATTTAATTGATAGAGCAAATAACAGCGCACAGTGATTGTGTAACCAAGAAATACCACGTAAAAGATTCTGTATTAAATTGAATGCATTTCATTTGGTTGCTCAATTGTGTTGACATCTTGGTGATATATATTACCTTACTCTGTAGACTAGGTAGGTACTACTACTATTTGCACTTCTACAGGTTTCTTTGTTTAAAAACAATATAATTCCTTCAACGTCCATTTTGAAACTAAAATAACTATTTGGCGTCTTTCCTGGCATATTTCTGGTTACCTCCAGACACTAGATTTGGAACGTGTTACTTCTTATGTTATACTCTTTCCCTGAGTGTGGTTCTTAGACCACCAACTCTTAGCCCATACTCCTTTTAGTTTAATTTTTGTTCTAATCTGTTAAAGAAATTAGATTATATTCAAACATTTAACTAAATTTATTTCATTACCTAGTATCTCTGTTAAAATGAGCAGAACTAATTGGTTTCTGGATACTTGTATACGAATAAAAGATACAAATAATTTGATGTAAGTTTTAAATAAAAAAATAAATGTAAACGTGAATTTAATCTCTATCTGATTTGGTATGTATACCTGTATAATATAAAAAATGAAACAAAATTCTTGATGATATTTTCCCTCTCAGGCACTCACCAACACTCAAAATATAAGAAAAAAATATCTCGTATTTGATATTCTATATATAGGGATTTTCCGCGTTGTTATGCCGTGACATCAGTAACTGGTCGCTGCCAGTAACAGACTTAAAATGCACATCCCTAGCTATAGCTAGGATTCTTTGACCTGCCTTTTTTGTTCTTGGGTTAGGCTCTGTATCGCTGTCGGTATCTCTGGACCCGCTCACATATTCCCAGACATCCCGTAACCGACTCTATAACTGATCACACCCATGCTTCTAAACGTTTCGCCGCTCTTCACTGTCGGCATATTCAGTGGTGACTCCGCAAAAGCTTCACCAAGAGCAGGTCAAAGAGTCCCGGCCAATGCTAGGGTTGTACACTTTAATTCTGTTATGGCATAACGGGCATAATAACTCGGAAAATTACTATACAGGGTGTTAAAAAAAGAGTGTAAAATATTTCAGGAGGTAATAGTATGAACCAAAATAAGCAGAAAAGTAACGATTGCGGAAATATGGACCAATATTCGTTTTTCAAACATTTTATTTTATTAGGCATAAACCGACAAAGGAAGCTTTTAACAAATAAAAAACAAAGTTACGGAAGATGTTCAAAGTGCCCTCCGTCCATTTCCAAGCAGGCACGACATCTTCGTCTCAACGATATTCGAACTTTTTCGAAGACACCCTGCTTGGTTTGGATTTCTTGACACTTTTGATTAATCCGTAGCTGCAGCTCTTCCAGGCTATTTACAGGGGTCCCATACACTAATGTCTTCAAATATCCCCAAACAAAAAAATGTAGAGGGTTCAGATCAGGCCGGACCTGTTTTATGTCCTACAAGATCGCCTGATCTGAACCCTCTAGATTTCTTTGTTTGGGGATATTTGATGACATTAGTGTATGGTACTCCTGTAAATAGCCTGGAAGAGCTGCAGCTACGGATTAATCAAAAGTGTCAAGAAATCCAAACCAATAAGAAGGGCGTTTTCGGTCGGAATTGACGATGTTGTAGATTCACCGGCGTCTTCACAGCATCCGCTGTCATACGTCGTTTAACTAAAATATAAAAAAGGGATTCTTCAACATGAAAAAGGTGTTACTCTCTATATATTGGACTTGAACGCCCATGATTGTACGACACACGTCCGCATACCCTTCGTCCTGCTCTCAACCCCTCGTTTTACAAGTTCAGCTCGATTGGTTCCTAATTTTAATCTTAATACGATTTATTTCAATCGGTAGGTGCAAGCTGCATCGTGTCCGGTGCATGTGTATTCAAGGATTAGCGGCTTGTTTAGATTTTGGATTTTGCCCAACGCTATATTGAACAATTTGCATAACATCTTCATCAATAAGTATTAGAGAGACCTTTAGATAAGCTTGTATAATTTTGAATTCGTTAATTAAGGTTAGGGCAGAAAAAATATAAACTGAAACATGAATATTAAACATCGCCTTAAAGTACGTGATATATTTCTTTCAAGATAAATTAAAGGATTTAGTTAATATTTTTTTTGTCTAACAGTTTGGGAGTAGGAAATGTGTTTTTAATTAATATTGAACTGATCTAGTTGAAAAAATATGCACTGTTGATTAGTGTTTAGAGAAATATTTGTTTATACAGGGTGATCCATGGAGACATAGATTTCTCACTTCAAAATATTACCATTTAAGCCAACTTCATGTCAAAGTTGGAATTTGAAACGTGAGTTTTTGTAATAATTACACTGTCTTTGAATGTATCAACTAAAAAATTTGGAAATAGATGTGCGCCACATCCGCCATATTTGTGACGCAAATGCTAGTGTAACTTTTTTGGCCCTAACGTTATCGCGTTTTTTATTAAACAATCTAAAACCTACATTGCTTTTGAGGAAAAAAGGTGTACTTGACTGTAGTCTCAGCCATTTTCGAGAAAATAGCTTTTCAACAATCAGCTGCATAGTTCATTGCCATTGTACAATATTTTAACGTAGTAAGCGCTAAAATTCCCTTGCAAATTGGATATGTTGAAGACAAGCAAATCGATAGATCGACAAGCAATAAAATTTGAACTGCGGTATGAAATGCTACAGATTTTTTCAACAGGCAACGTTTTTGAGATGGATGTTATACTGATTCTTGCAGCTTCAGATGGTCGTCCTGAATTACCCAGACAGCACACTTTGTCTTAAAGACGTCGTTTTTAAGTCCGCATTATGTCTGAACGCCTAAAGACTTAAAAAAGACATCTGCAAGATGTCATTTTTAAGATATCTTATGAATAATTTCTATCAACATCTTTAAGACATCTTTCTAATGCCTTTAATGTAAACCTAATTTTCTTCTATAATTCGTATATTCGGAGGGCGTCCGACAGCCCACTAAACAAGAGACCTTACATAACATTTTAAAGTTGCATTCATTTTAAATATGTAATTTTACACTGTAAAGTAACTGCAGGCTTGCTAGAATATTTCATATGAATGTTTTAACTAGATAGTTTGTTATAAGTGAACCGCAAAAAGTTTCTGTGACGTTACATTAGTACTTGCTGCAAGTTATCACATAATTTGCAAAAGAAAAGTTGCGATGCAACGATATTATCAAGATGTCGAAACTTTATATGTATATTAATAGGCGACAGATGGCGCCACTTATATCTCACTGATACTGTGTACCCGAATTTTAGTAGGCTATCTACAAGATTTGGGCCCTGTCAATTGCACGGGCACGGGAATAATAGATCCCATAACGTCACAAATCCCTTGCGAACTTTCTGTAAAAGCTATTGCAACTTGCAACGTTACAGTTTGGTTTGTGAATTTTGAGAAATGTTGCAGCAATTTTATCTTGCTTAGTGGGAGGAGGGCATCCTGCTTAAAAAAAAATTAAATCAAAATAAATAGGTGTATCAGAAAATTTTTATTTTAATTTATAACCCTCTTCCAATATGTCTTAAATATGTCTTAATGAAGATATCTTAAAAATGCAGTGGAAAAGATGTCTTAAAGATAGTGAGTTTTGTAACATTGTACGTCTTAAAGACGTCTTTAAAATGAACTAATGGCGACAATGGACGTCCATAAGATGTCTGACACATCTTGATCGGACATCTTTCCGACATCTTTGAGACGTCTCCGTGCTGTCTGGGTAGTTTTTGGATAATCCGCAATGTGAACATATTTTTATTTTGTTTCTAAATTCTTAAACAGATTTTTTAAATTGTTGATTATCAGGTTGTAATCTATTTCGAAATCCTCCCAATATTCTCGTTGCCCAACACGTCATCCCTTATATCTGAATATGAAAGCTCCTGTACACGTTTGGCCAACTAGTTGGGCCAATGATTTGGGTCAAAAATGAGGACAATGTTTATACGTTGGCGTTGCTCATTCTGTACTGTAATGGCCATTCAACGGGCATGGATGTAGCGGATGTAGAAACTATAGCGGCCGCGGCAATTTGTTCTTATTTTTATGTTGTTCATGTTTAAGATTCCATATTATTGGTTCATTTTGGTACAAATCTATAAATTTCAACTCACTTCCATACTGCCATCGTAGCTCGTAGATACAATTATTACGCCGCAACACTACCCTGCATTTAGAAATATTTATTAATTTTAGCATAAATAACTGTTAAAATTCAACTTGCTATTGGCGCCTACTACGTTAAAATATTGTACAAGTAACTATGGTCAGTTTCTAAGACTAATGACAAACATACCTTTTTTTCTTAAAAACAATGTAGGTTGGTAAAAATTTTTAATAAAAAAAGTGATAACATTAGGATCAAAATAGTTACGCTCACATTTACGTCACAAATATGGCGAATGTGGCGCCCCCTAGGAAATACGTCAAAATAGACCACAGACTGATTTCTCCCATATTCAGAAACATCTAATTCCAAAGTTTTAAGTTGATACTGTCAAACACAGTGCAATTATAACAAAAATCACTTTTTAAATTCCAACTTTGACACCCTGTATCTTTTTTATTATTATTTAATTTCAACTTTTCTCTTTTAATTAATTAGTTAAACATCAAGGAGACAAGCAGAAAATATCTTGATGTCATCGCATCATTCCGAGCTGTATCAAAATTTTCTGAAGGACCCTTGTGCTGTGTAAAAGTTACAATTTGCAACACTCGAATACTGGGTAACGTTACACTTGTCCTAAATGCAGCCGACACCTTGCAACTCTCCGGTCACGTGTGCAGTTTCCCTGGCACGTGCCAGTTCCCAAGCCACTTGGCGACCCGCGCAGATTCGGGGGTGATACTCTCCTGATAGTCCTGATATCGCAATTACCATTTACTGCTGCGTTTGCCAGACAGTTGACAGATGCCAGCTGTGGAGGTTTTGCAAATAGGGTGCCCGCGGGCTGAGATACACAGATGCGTAGTTACATTGTAGACATACCTATTTAAAATAAGTAGATATTATGCACAACTATGCGGTAATAGTATTTTCCTCCGTACATGACGATTCTAATCAAGTGAAACAGGTTAATCACCAATTTATAACATTAACAAGTAATTATTTAAATAGTTATTTAAACTAATAGGACATGTTAACGAACATTGAAATTAAATGTACAATTTGTGGCATTTTGTAAATGCAGTGCTGAGGCAATGACGGCTTGAGGATATCCTTCGGTCATGGAATTCACTGTTGGCAAAGTATATGCTACAGGATTAGCGTGTAACTTTACTGATCAGGGAATAGCTGCTAGATGCTGGTCTTCAGTCACGAAACATACTGGTACTGTTGATGTACTACGTGCTTCAGCACGGTTCTTTTTAAGTTCTGATAATGGATTTGATGCTTTGAGAATGATGTTGGTAATATCCTTTTTGTTATCCAAACAATCCTCAATGTATGACTGAGCAACCGCTGTGGACTTGTAATATTGGACCAGGAGTTGGGTAATAATATGGCAAAAGAGCATCGAAACTTTTCTTCTTCTTCCTTTAAACACTTTGGTGTTTGAGAGGCCTGAGTAGCTAGCGATGTTAGATGTTCACCACAAATTTTCTTGAAACATTTTGGTTTTCGTGTTTGGTATGGTAATAATAAGCACATCCCCTTTCTCTCTTCTGTATCGTGGATCGTCATATTTGCTAGTTCTTCGCGGCGAAAGGCATCGGTAATTCCAAATATCGTGGCTACTTTGATCATAAGATCAAAGCATTTAAGAGAAACTGTTCTATTTCCTTTTTTTCTAATACCTTTAATTCTTTTGGCTTGTAACCAAAACTTGATTTCTTGGAATATACCGTTATCTTGAGGTATTTTCCAATATCAATGCCCTTCTTTACTTTGAAGAAGTGCCCATCGATTTTGATTACACTCTCCGTACACAAATAACATATCCACACGTCATTATTATCAATACGTTTAGACCATTGTTATATCACTGTCTCAGTAAATTACGTTTAACACAAAATTATACAATACACACACTACAAAACACATCGTTATTTGATGATAAGAGTAACATTCTCTGGGTGGCGTTTTTGAGGCATGTGGTAGTGAGGAATTAATGAAATTTCCGCTTACTGATATAACTAAAATCAAAGTTACAAGAGGCTTTGCTGTTACTAGAGAAAATATCTTTGGTTTTGTTTACATAGTTTTAGAAACCGTTCTTGTCTTCGTCCAGAAAATACAACGCATGACCGTTTCATTTTACAAAAACGGAAAATGTAGTTCACAACATTTGTACACTTATCAAAAGGAATTCCTACATTTCTTGGATTACTAAATTCATAGCGATATATAGGATAGATGCTGTTTCCGAAGATACTCTGCTTGCTGATGCTGATACCGATATGCATATTTTAAAAAGACACGGAGAATAGAAGTTGCTTATCTCGAAGCTCTTTAGGAAATATAATAGTATATTTTAACTATTATAAATAGAAGATAGATGTCGAAGTATATATATTTATATGTATTAAAGATCGGAGAGGTTTGATTTTGACAGCATTTTTCAACAAAGCACAAAGATTTTATCAAAGCAGGCCGATCTTCTTGAAATTTTGCACATCCCCATTATTTACCGTTCTGAACAACTTTTTGCTGTATTTTCAGTAGAAAAGGCACTTTGCCTAAAACGATAACAGTTTTCAATCGGTGCACTGAATATATCAAATAGGATTATTTCGAAAACTGTTACTTCTAACGACTTCAACAAGGTATACCTTTTTTAGATACAACAGGTAAGAGAATCGATTGTTTCAATAGGCAGATGGATACACTAAACAGCAAAAAAGTTCTGCCATCTAAAACAAACATGCTGTGCCATAAGTGGCGCCCTCTACTAGTGACGTCAAAATTAGTTAAACATTCTTATTTGCCGTGGCAAAAAACATAATTGTGCCAATTTCTTTTTTAATAATAATTTTAAACCAGCAACATTCGAATAAGGCATATTTGGCTCAATCGCCATATTTTACTGTGTAGTATCTCCAGTTCAGAGATTGCCCATTCTTAATGAATCACCCTGTACAATAAAACATGTTCACATTCAACAAAATAGTTGTTTTTGGCTCTAGCCTTTTAATTCGGCTCTTATTTCCCTAATTTACATAACCTTCCCATCTCTAGTTATAAATGCTGGTGCTGCTGAATGTTAGGTAATGGAATTACGCATACGAGGGGTTGAAAACTAGGATTGGGACCCGGAAAACACAGGTGCGTCCTATCCAAAGGATATCTTAACGCCTTGGTGACCGCTCGAGATTCGTTGGGATCAGATTAATTGGACGGCATTGTCGAGAGGCTGATTGTTTGTGGTGGGCTTTAGATCGGGGATTTTGATTAGAAAATCGAATTAGTTATGCAAATGTGGGCAGCACAAAACATTGCAGTATTTGTTATAATATCACTTTGTGCTAATTTGAATAAAAAAAATAATAAATTGCACTTGTTCAGGGAGCGTTTCTTGATAAAATCGTAATAAGATGTGTGTTCGAATAAAGCTTATCTCGGTTATAACTAGTTGTTTTAATCGAAACTATTTTTTTGTTTTCATTTTACATACTTACCTGCCTTGTAAGGTCACACCAGTTTAATCAACTTTGGGTTATTTAATTTTATTTCTGTTTTATGAGATTAGTGGTTTGCGGTTCGAAGGTGAGTAAGATATTATTAAAAAAAATTGTTCTAGTCAGCTGCTTATAAATTATAAGGAAACAGGACCCCGCGTTATTCATTGACAGTTTCTGTAAAAGCAGGAAAAAAGGTGCTCCTGAAGCTACGGATTTGAATTTGAAGGTCGCCAAATTACACATACAAATCATTTCAAAACGCTTATTACCATATTTATCTCTATATTATTAACTACAATAATTTATTCATTGTAGGTGGTACGCCAACAAACCAGAACAAAGAAGAACAAAAAATTATCACTCTGTTTCAGCGTAATGTCGTGGAATTTAAGTGAAAAATTGATACTGAAAGAATTAATGACTTAAAGCAAACCATACACGAATATGACCAGACATTTTGATGGTTGCAGACGAGTATTTGGTATAGTGTTGGCAATCTTGTCAATTTCCTTGGTTTTGTCTTGGTCTCGCAAGACAAGACGAGAAAAGATCAAGACAGGACTTGATAGCTCGTATTGCATGATAAGACAAGATTTTAAAAAAGTTTTGCGAAACAAGTCGAGGAATATTGCTACGGCAAAAAGTCTTGCAAATATAATCAAATCAAATCAAAAAATCTTTATTTGGCGGGAGTCTGGCTGCTTAGGCCCAACCACCAAACAGAATAAAGTAAAAGAAGCAACAAAAAAGAACTTAATTCTAATAGGAACAGATGACAAGTTTAAAAATGCATTCGTCAATTTCAATCATTTATATTATATTATAAAAATATGCAGCTAAATAAGAATACAAGGATTTAAAGAATGAGGATGAGTGCAAAGGTATATGTAGTAAAAGATCATTTCTCATATCTCTATCGTGTACATTATTACCAAATATAAACTTTGAATTGAGATATGGTGGATTTTTCGTATTTATGATCTTATGTATTAAATTGATATAATGAATATTTCTACGCACTTCCATTTTTAACCATCCATTATTAATAAAATAAGGAGTGATGTGATCTCTCCACTTGACTTTTTCTGCGTATCTCATACATGAATTTTGTAGAACTTGTATTTTATAAGAATCAGAAACTGATAAACACGGCCCATAAACAATATCGCAATAATCAAACAAAGATAGAATCATAGACTCTGTTAATTTCGGTTTAACGTTAGTTGTTAAAACATTTTTAAATTTATATAGACACTGTAAGCGAGAATATGCAGTTTTTATAACATTATTTACATGACACGTACAAGTTAAATGATTATTAAAGGTTAAGCCAAGATTTTTATAAGTACTTTTGAATTCTATAAGAGAGCCAGATAAATTTAAACTATTATCAGATATGTATTCTTCACACATTGTTGAGGAGTTCCAAATAACATAGAAGTAGTCTTTGTTGCATTTAGTTTTAAAACATTCTTCTTGGACCAATTGTATAATATTTCTAAATCTAAATTTATCTTATAGAAGTAAAAATTCCGTTTGTCTGATTTAAAGGATACATACGTTTGAACATCACCTGCGTAGCAATACATTTTTGGTTGATTTAATAAGGGGTAATGTAAAATTCTGCTGAACTACTAATGAATTCACTGTCACTTGACTGAAAGAGCTCTGAATCTATTTCGTCCATTATTCATAAAATATGTATTATCACAGAATATATAGCTATATTTTCTGTGGTATTATGTAAAATCGGCCATTTCTATATGTATTTTATAACGTCTACCAACTGACCATTGTCAATGATCGACCATATCGATAGTTACTTGTGAGTTCCAAGCGGGATCGTATCCGGTCAAGTGTAACCACTACTCTTATATTTGCGAGACTCTTGCAAAACAATAAGGACATAATCTTGCAAGATCGAGCTATAAAAAAAACGTGTACCTTAAAGACGAGACAAGACTTATTGAAAATTTTTCCAGATTTCTTTTCTGTCAACACTAGTTCAGTATAAAGCTTATAATCGTAGATTGATGTCAGATTTAACCAGCAACCTCTCTAAGTTTAAATTTACCGGAAAATTCTTTCTGGAAATCAAGAAGATGGTAATTCCTATTATTGCAAGTAAATTCATGGCAAATGGCATCGCCAGATAATTGTCTAAACTTTCATTTAAATAATAGATTTATGTACTCTAGCCTGCCATAATAAATGGATTCTACTACAAAACATTGTATTCTTAATTTTGTAGTGGAACTAAGCAATGCAAAAGCGTCAAGTTTTTCCAAAATGTCTATGCATGTTTTTCTAAAAAAAATATCTGAAAAAGTACCGCAAGGAAGAGATATTTAAATAAACAAAATGTGTAAGCGTTGTTGAAAAATGATGATCGATATAATTAATATTATTTTTATGCTGCTTTTATTCAACTGTTGAAATTTTTGAACCAAAATGAAAAATGTTCTTATAATAAATTATTAATCTGTGGATATTTTATTGAATTTACCTAAATTTCGGCGGAAATTGATACGAAATAGGAAGTTAATGAAATAATGAAAACCAGAATAAGTTGTAATATAATCCCCAATCAACAAAGCCACCCCACCGTCGCTCCACCCTCCGTCAACCCTGTAGGACAAGTGTACGTAGTAGGCATTAAACCTACATTAACATAGGGGCGGGGCGAATTAAAAATAAAGTTTATTCTGCAACCTGATAGAGGCTAAACACTTGCCGAAAACGCAGGGTTGTACTCCTATATTTTTAATAATTATTTCAAAATCAGAAATTCGACTGAACCCTTTATTAATTAAATAATTATTTATTCATTAAAAATAATAATAAATAGTTTATTGTGAAGTGAATACAAGAAGAAATAAACGAAGACAAGTTAAATAAACAACAATAATAATAATAAATAACAGTACGTTTACTCGTACATAACATGTAATTTATTTAATAGCTTAATTAACTATCTCAAAGAATCAGGAAAATATGTTCTAACTGTTTATATATATATCTTTAGTATGCAAGAATTTATTTAAAAATATATAAGAGATATTGAACTAGGTACTTAGTTAGTTACTAAAAAAGAATTGCTACAAGTTACACAGTACTATCGCAAAAGAATCTTATTTTAGCAGCAAGTTTTACAATACATTATATGAACAAAGAGCTGATTTTTTAAAGTTTTAATAATAGTAATAATATATCTACCCCTCATTCTATCCACGAGGATTAATCCATATGTGGGAGACTTGTGCGGCAGTGGGGGCGGCGTATTATTATGAAGCAGACCGTATTTGCGCCCAGGGGAACTATTCTCGAATGCACAGAGCAATACATATGCGAATTAGATACTTTTATCCTTCTTCTCTCAACGGCGGTAAATAAAGACAGAACCATATAATTCGCATACGAATTTCTCTTCGAAAGTCAAAAATAGTACCTCCAGGAACGACTTACGTCGGTAGGCCAATATCAGCAGGAAAGCAGGAAATCCTTATTAAGGAAGAGGTCAAACACCGATTGGTATCAATATTTCATATTGACCCAAGCCAACGTTATTCCACCCTACCATATCCGCAGAGAGGGTGCCAATCCTCTCCGCAAGTAGAGCTGATCTACGGTCTACCGGCCGCGTGTTAGAATCAATTCGGATCCTGGGAAAATAGCAAACACGATTCAAGAATATACTAACGCTTTAAATCACTCGACCATCAACCGAACAATGTAATGTCAGAGAATATCGTTAATAAAAGAGTAGCATAACATAAAACACAATCCAGTACTGCCGTTTCTTAATAACAGATTTAAGTATATTTAATACAGTATTTATAATTCTGGAGTTTCTCAGAGAACTGTACTGAAACCACTATTCATTAGTTCTTCTACCTTAGCATTATTCTTTTTGAATATAAATGCTATAAACTTATTTTCATAGACAGTTTATCTTTTCAGTTCTTTCAAATTCAATTTTAGTATGATACATTTTTTCGTAAAGCATTAGTTTTATTAATGTTGATGTTCTTCCAGATGACATCAATAAAATGTAGACCATGGGATACAAAGTTAGTATATTAAAATGCATATAAAGCCGCGGTCTTATGGGGCTAGTACTCCCCTGTCGAGAAATCAGAAAAGGTCCATCACAGGGGATGATGCTGATGATGTTTGGGGTACACACCGATGACCACGGAGGGTGGTGGGTGGTGGTGATAGTTGCAAAACCACGAATCACTTAGTTCAATCATAACTACCATACTACAACCAACAATCTCCTTAGATACGTTGTCAAACAAATAACTTGTGCATGTCAAAAAATCGCATAATTTTCGAAAGAGGAATTATGTTTTCTACGGCTGTTTGCAACGTAAATCCTCGCAGTAACTGCAGTGCGACGTCTGGGATCATTTCCAGTTATGTGACGGGATCTTCCAAGCTGTTAGTGCCCGGTAGAGTGACAGCCGCCACCGGCATACCTCAAGGAGCTATGTCAGGGTTCATAGAACCTGCGCTACTTTTAGGCCAACCAGACATACAACAGGTACGTCACAATCAACATTTTCACACAATTTATTGTAGGTAATTAAATTGCAAAGCATTTACAAGTTGCCAAAATCTTTAAAAAAGGCATTAAACAAATATCGTCAGTGATTTTAAACAAAAAAGAACAGGCAGATTGTTTATTCATTGAGAAAAATGTAAAATTATTAATTTTTATCCAAGGTAATGATAATCTTCTAGAAAATATTGGTGCCATTAAGTTGACCTTATTTTTTAATGACATATAGGAACAAAAAGAAATATTCACTCAGTTTTTTACATATGTATTCTTTTGGAATGTCTTTTTATCTATTTCAATTTATCAACCGAAGTTGTTACACTGATTATTTTTATTCATCTACACGTGTATTAAATTGCAAAAGTATGTCTATTTATTAATATTAATATTTATCTTGTAACACTACACCTTTACCATTTTTATTATAAAAAAAAAATATGAATAATGTTACAACTTGTTGGTCAAAATGTAAATATTATAACATATTTATTTAGCTATTCAATTAATTTTGATTATTATCAAACAACTTACCTACATATTTCAGTCGAAGAAATATATAGGTATACAGGGTGTTTCATAATATATGCGCAGGACTTCAGGATGTGATAGCTCGTCCAAAAATTTTAAAAAAAGTTTGTATTAATTTATCCTCTAAAATGCACAATTTTCGAGATACAGGGTGTTGAAATTGTAAAAAAAAATTCATTTTTTGCGAATATCTCCGGAACCGTTTATCGTACAGAAAACAGCTTTTGTAAGCTTTTACTACTCGCTATGATCTATGCTCTGTCGTAGAAAAAAATTTTTTCAAAGTCATAATTGGTGAAGATTTTGAAGGGGAAGTGGGTGTTTTTCTCCCCAACTTCTACGCCACTGGAAAAAGTACGGTTTTGAGACGCCCATTTGAACCGCCAATGTTTTCTACACAAAATGTACTCTTGATCATAAGCTCTAAAGTTGACTGTTTTCGAGAAAAATCTACTTTTATGTTGAAAAACATGGTAAATTTTTTGAAATAAAATTTTTTTACTAATTAAACAAAATTTATTTAATCGTTAGAACAAGTAACAAAACCAAACGTTAACTTCATAGTTGCAAAATTTAAAAAAAAATCGTACACAGTTAAATTAATACTATTTGATAAAAAAAATTATAATACAATTAGTAAAATAAAAATTTTATTTAAAAAAATTTACCATGTTTTTCAACATAAAACCAGATTTTTCTCGAAAACGGTCAACTTTAGAGCTTATGACCAAGAGTATATTTTTTGTGTAGAAAACATTGGTGGTTCAAATGGGCGTCTCAAAACCGTACTTTTTTCTAGTGGCGTAGAAGTTGGGGAGAAAAACACCCACTTCCCCTTCAGTATCATCACCAATTATGACTTTGAAAAAAAAATTCTCGCACAGAACATAGCTTATTATGAGTAGTAAATGCTTACAAAAGCTGTTTTCTGTACGATAAACGGTTCCGGAGATATTAAAAAAAACGAATTTTTTTTTACAATTTCAACACCCTGTATCTCGAAAATTGTGCATTTTAGAGGGTAAGTTAATACAAACTTTTTTTCAAATTTTTGGACGAACTATCACATCCTGAAGTCCTGCGCATATATTATGAAACACCCTATATAAGTAGTTTTGAACGCTTTAAAAAAAAGATACTCTATTGTTATGTTTCCGCGAGACATTATCTTATTCTTCTACTACTGTCGTTGGTTATACAGAGTGTTTTGTAATTGAATGCCATTATTTAATGTAGGTTAATCAGTGAACTATTTTAAACAAAATATGATATAAATTGATTTTTTTACTGAAAAACGGTTTAAGATACGAAGAAATGATATTTTTTATTACAAAGTACCATTAAAAAATTAATTTTTGCTTATAATTTTATTTTCTTTTCAAATATTCGGGGTCAATATTAATTGGGATATCCCTGGTTAAAATAGAAAATTGATTTTTTCCATAAAAGTTATTTACGTATAGTTTACACCCACCAAGTTCAATAAAACTGTCTATAAAATAATTTCGAAGTTTTTAGAAGAAAATCAACAAACCTATGATTAAGTATTTGAATTTTTTATCTTAAAATCGTAATATACAGAATACAGATTAATCTCTTTAAATATAAACTCGTTATTTTACTACCAGAACCGTATTTGATTTTAAACTGATTCTCATGAAAATGGAAAAAGATGGTGAGACTGAGAATATCCTCACAATTTGATATTTCCCATAAGTTTATCTATTTACTGGGTGTTAAGGTTGACATGGCACCTTTAATCTACGACTAGCATATTATAACCTACCATTTCGTTTTAATCAACAAAACTCCATTTCTTAAACAAAACTGGGGTTGTCAAATTGTACACTCTTATTAATAAGCTTTCCCCCTCCTGACCTAAATTTATATTACATTAAGTGTTAAAGATGTAGAATTCTTTATAGTAAAATTACCAAAGTAATATATTTTTTATGACTTTTATAAGGTATTTGCCTTATTGCATAGCATAGCAAAGAGTTAGGAACTTAAAAATAATTTCCAGCAATTTGTCTTGGCTTTGACATAATTTTTCTCAAGCTTATGGACTACAAATTCCTCAGATGTGGTACCTCATCAACTTAAATAACAATAAAACTACCTCATATAATCAATAACAGTATTATATTCTACAATCTTATTACAAACCCTTAGATATCAGTGGGAATCAACTCCAATGGAACGATTGAGCTAGATGAGAAATGCAAGGATGTCTGGGACAACAACACGCACTGGGTTCGAGCTCTTCGTCTCTCTGACGACTGCCACTCCTACAACATGCAACTCAGACTGCAGCCAGCTTACCAAAGACCATCCACAAGCCTAATGAAAGTGACACAAATCCCCAAATTGATGCTACAGGCCGTGAGGCCCATAGAGGCTGGTCAGGAACTGCTACTGTGGTTCTCTGAGGACATTTTGGCTATGCTGCAGATCGTCTTCCTGACACCTGCTAATATACAAGGTATGCACAGACATTGGTTATTGTATAGCGTAATTCCAAGAGCAGATTCAGGAACATACATAGATTTTCCATAAGAAATTTCTAAATGTAATTAGGACCATAATTAAACGCTAGCTTGCTTGTAATTTAATGACACACAATTTTCTCTACAATCACAGTTTTATATAAGGAACTTTGGAAGCTTCGATGTAGCTCCAACATAAACATAGATATATTTTTATTTGCCGTAAATAAAATGCAGTATGTATTAAAAAAAATTTTTTCCTAGATGTTCTTATTATTGTTAGTAATGATATGCCATTAAAGTCACTACCTGTTTCAGTATTTTTCACCAATATTTACAGTTCAAATTACTGAATTAATTCTTTAAATTGTTTCCATATATCTACTCTATGTAAATCAACGCTGAGGGCATGCAATGATTAGAAATAAATTTTCGATTTGTTTTAAGAAACTAGGGTCAGTTGGGGTAAAACTGAAACAGTTTTTGAAACTTTCATTATTGAAAAAGTGTAATCAGTAAGACTTATTTCAGAGAATAGATGTAACATTGCAATCACTGTTCATTGGTACTTAAAAAATTGTAAGTGGTTTATTAAAAAAATTGAAAATTCTCTTTCATTTATTTGCTTATTTTAAAAAAGTTAGTTACCAATACGAGTAAAAATGAAATATTTGATAATTTTAAAAATGCATTCTTTTTCTCTGTCAAACTCCCGAAGCCCGAGATTCATAAGGTATAAACGTTGGCAATAATTTTGAATTTTCTTAGGTATAAAAATTACGAGATATGAGTTATAGAAAACTTATTTTATGTACACATTTCTTAGAAATAAACCATGTATGCTGCAGAAACATGAAATTGCACAGTAGTACTTTCGAAATTCGGTATATTTAGGATAATTAGAGTTGTTGGCTCTGTTTTTACCAAATAATTTAATATTTCATTTTTACTTTTTCCGTTTGACCTTACTTCCTACTGTAACAATAATACTTAGAGGAAAACACCCAAGCGAAGATATTTTGTATACACTTCAAATAAATATAAATTAATACAATTTTAATTATTATACTACCCACGCTTGAGCAGTGTTTATATAATTCACCAAAATCAGTCATGGAAGGTGTGAATATCCTTAAAAGATTAATTACTAAACATTCTCCACACTGCTAGAAGAAAACAACTACTTCACATATAATGGGCTTTTAAGCATCATGTAGGCATCCGATTCTGTGGGGTACGCCTTTAAGATGTCCATGAACTCTTGAAATAATATTATTACGTGTTTCGATTATCCTTAAATAATAAATAATGCATTTTTAATCATTTTCCTGAATAACTTATTTTGTATACGTTTAAATTTTTCTGTAATTTGTCACTATAGGTATCATTTTTGTAATTAATTGGATTCATAGAAAAGGGAAATAAATTGATCCAAAAATATTTAATTTTTTAATTACGTATGCTATTATACTTATGTAGGTACTTTGTACTTTTACTTTCAAATAATACTTATATTTTTATTCAACCTAAAATACCATTATAATTAAATCTTTAAAATGTAGAACATTTTGTACGTTTATTATTTAATTTTAAGCAAACCAAATAATTTAAAAGTTAATGTATATGGTGGTCCTATTGAATTAACACCACAGGAAGTTGACGCCATGTGCAGTCGTGGCCGAGTGGTTAAGGCGTCTGACTCGAAATCAGATTCCCTTTGGGAGCGTAGGTTCGAATCCTACCGGCTGCGAACTTTTTTTTTATTTTTCTAGAATTTTCTTTAATCAATAATTTACTAACAAACTTTTTAACAGTTTAAGATTTGTTTGCTGCATTTTTTAAAGGTGGTTAAAAATCTGTATTTCAAAATCTATTTTTTTTCTAGGTCAAAAGAAATACGTCTGCACCAGATGCTCAGTCCTATACGAATCGCCAAACCCCCTGAAGCTTCACATCACCCTCAGCTGCGGCAAACAAACAGTGACCAATCTATGGGAGAAGCTCTCCGACCTGATGAACGAAAACTCCTTTCAGAACATCCTGAAACAGGAAGTCTTCGACTTTAAACTGTCTCCTGAACCCCAGTACTTCAGACAAGGCAATGCCATGGACCTAACCATCTCCAACAGCATTCACAGCACCAGATGCGAGTCCAACAAAATCTACAGACCTTACAGAGAACCTTCAGCCTTCAAACCCTTCAGAAAGGAACCCATTGAGAACCCTATTCCCATCAACGACGTTCCTACCGTGCTACCCATGCCTTTTGAGCCGGAATTGCAGATCCACACACCTTCCTACAGCGACGAGGCTCATATAGAATCACTGGTAAGCAGCTTGGGGAAGTCTAAGCAGGGCCATATTTGTCTTTACTGTGGGAAGTGCTACTCCAGGAAGTACGGCTTGAAAATCCATATCAGGACTCACACGGGATACAAACCGTTGAAGTGCAAGTTTTGCAGTAGGCCATTTGGGGATCCCAGTAACCTGAACAAGCACGTTAGACTACATGCTGAAGGAAACACACCTTACAAGTAATTAGTTTGGTAATTAAAATTATCTTGGAGTAACATTCATACATATTTAGCTACGTAAGTTTGCTTTGGGAATATCAGAAGTTTTTAATAAATCTTTTTTATGAATTTTAATTACTAGAAATTTTTGATTTAAGATTTTTATATATTTTTTCCAGATGCGACCTATGTGGTAAGATACTTGTGAGAAGAAGAGATCTGGAGAGGCATTTGAAATCTAGGCATATGATCGAAATGCATCCTGATATGAATATTTTGCAAGATCTATCTGGTGAGGACGTTCGAGTCAGTGACGAAGATTCTAAAAAAAGTTCGAGTTAATATTTTTATAAATTTTGTAATTGTGTACATAACAAAAATTCATGTATATACGCTAAAATACATTTTTATTTACTAAATGTCTAAGTATGGTAATTATTTATATAATTGTATTTCTCCAAAAAATTAATTATAATATTAATATACAGGGTGTTCCGCATAAGAACCGACATAATTTAGGTTTATTATTGGTTTCCATTATGAAAGTTCGAATGAATCTAATATCTGTGATACCTATCGATAGTATCTTTTCTTTTGAAACAAATTCTTGTCCTTGCCTTTATTTCTAAAATTAACAGAAGCGTGGAAAATATGGGAAAACACTACATATGCATCCACTAGGACCACAGGAGAAGGAGAATTTCTAAATAATTCTATTTTACTAAACAAAAAATTTTTGTATTTTATGTTGAGCACCATCTGTAAAGCAATATTCGAAAAAAAATTTAACATTTCATATGGCAGTGACTGCACAAAACTTATACAAAGGTAAATGATACTTAGTACCTACACAAATACAAATTATTTATTAAATAAAATCCTGGCGTCAAAACTTAAATAATCCTAAATAAATAAAGTCCATGAAATTCCCTGCCGTTTAGTTATTCCTAAAACGCTTCTTCGATTCTTCTCTGAGTTCTATGAGAACAGAAGATTCTTTGGAGTTTGTAAATGGCTCCACAACTGCATGGGGTTGAGTGGATTGAACAATACCAGCTGGAGCAAGAACTTGAGGGGGGTTCCTGTTTACTGAAAAAAAAATTAGCACAATCACCAAAATGTTAAGAAAACTGATGTTTTTAATAAAATGATTTTATGTATATCTTACCAAGTTCTTCATCTTCTTCGTCGACCTGAAGCACAGGTTCGGCTTCTTTATCGGGGAAATTTAAAATAGTTACATTCTTTGGAGGTAAATTAAGTGGTTCCTCAGCTTCTACCACAACAGCTTCAGTTTCTGGTACGAAAACAGCGTCTTCATTATTGACGTAGTCCAAAGTCACCGGTCTGGTTGGTACAGCATACACCACCTTGATCGCAGTGGGGGTATCAGCTGACACAAAAGTAGTATGCTGAATTGGAGCTATCACAGCACCAACCTTGATAGGAATCCTGTACTTGTCATGGACAATTTGGACCTCTGAAGGAAACAGAACGGTACTCTTCAAGCTGTAAACCACAATGGGCTTATCCAACACTATTCTGACAGCAGGAGTACATTGAAGGAGATTATCTTGTTTTGTTTTGATAGTCATAATAGGTTTGGTTGTAGACACACCCATGATGTGAGCTTGTGACACCATTTTCATGTTTTCCTTTGCCATCAGGAGCATAGGCACCACGGTAAACTTGTTGGAAATCGAGTAAGGTACTTCTGCTAGTAAATTTAGATTCGGTAAGACATCAGGGGTTGATAGATACGCTGCCGCTACTCTGTCTTGGATCAAATCATTGGAGTATGTTGGCAGATATTGGTTATATGGAGCATTATACTGAGAGTAATTTGGTATTGGGTTCTGGTACTGTACGTTGTATCCAGCACTATACGGGTTGTATAAGTGAGGGTAGCTTGAAGCCGTTGTTAAGATGATGAAGATATGGACGCAGAAAATCTGAAAGCAAATAATAATGTTAGACATAGATCATGAAGATGAAAATTGCTGCTGTTCATAAATATGTAGCATGATATCTGCTTGTATGACTAGTTTATACTTCTAGGTTATTAAAGTGGATGCTACGCTAATATCTGCAACACCTTTAGAATGGTAATGCATGATCGTTCTTTTTATTGCAGCAATTACATCGTTCCGTACAATTATCCAGACGACTTGCGGATTTTAATGAGCTGTTTAAAAGTATTTTTCAACAATCGCATACCACACTGATTCGTCCTTGTCGGTCTTTCGCTTCGGATGCACTTTTGTCTGGAAAAAAGACGACCTTGCCTTTTGCAGGTCTAAAATTAATGACTTAAATACCGTACGAGAAAGTTTATGACAATAATAAACGTGTGCATTAACACTGTGAGATTTTGGACTTTATTGGTATGTGATTAAACGACGACCTTACTCCCTTTCTGGGCAGATATGGTTTTTTGCTCATATAATAATGAATATATAAGTGATATTAAAGAATGAATAGTCATCTTTAAGTGGATTTCAAATAATAAAGAAATATGGGTATTTTCTCTTCTTCAAAAGATTGCCTGTATTGATTGATGTATTAGATCACATTATAATATTATTTTTGCAAATAAAACTAGAACTTTTATTTGAAGCCAGTGGTGTACTACAAACAATTTCAAAGATTTAAGTAAATATATTTATTTATAAACTGAATCAATGCACAACCAAAAATGTCTCTTACTTTTTTATGTAATATTAATTAATTTTCAGATAAAAATGGTCGAATATTACAAACAGCAATAATCGAAATGCTGAATTCCCGTCCTTATCGACTGTTTGGTATCATAGGATTAATAATTAAAAATAGAACACATGGTTCCATCTTGTGTATCTGGTTCATGCACGACGGTGCCCCTGTTCTTTTTAGTTTTGTGCTTGTCAGTAATTCGACACACTTATCCTAATCTCTGAAATGGACGTATAGATCCCCAAGCTTGACCAACTTGCAGTTCCGATTTGAACAATTTAGATTTTTATTTATGAGATCGTCTAAAGTATCGTGTGTACAAAACACCTGTATTATAGAAACACGACTTAAGGTATTGGATAGGTGTTCATTTTCAACATTGGTTGGCACTTTTAAGCACGCCACAGGTTTCAAATAAAAATTAATTTTACACTAAAAATGCAGCTCTTTATTTACTTAAAATTAATTCCAAAGTGTGGAGAACATAGCACTGATGGTTCAAGATTAATATGCAAAAATTTCGATTTTTTAAATATTTTCAACATCTTGCAAATCGTAATAAAGTGTTACCGGATACATGTTTACACAGGGTGTTTCAAAAAGGAATGGAAGTATTGTTAGAGCTGCTACAACATTGAAAAATAAGTGAGGATTGGAAAAACGTATGGCTTAGAGCCCATTTTTATATACACGGCGTGTAAGATAATAAAAAACAAAATTTTGGCTATAATTTTTTAAAAGAATAACATTTTACCCAAATTTGATACAGGCACGTTTTTGGTGGTGTTCTATAATTTTTTCAAAGATTTTATTCTGCGTTTGTGTTTGTAACGCGGTAGGTGCTGCATAATAATATAAACTTATACCAACAGTTCAGATGTGCAGATGTTGACTATTGGGGAAATGTTTTAAGAATACCGTAACAGTAGTTAGATGCTAGTTCTATAAGTTTTTTGAGAAGCATCTGCCAAATAGAAAAACATTTTTGGAAGTACAAACTGGTGATGTTAAACCTAACCAAAATAATTCCAGTAGACCTAAATCGGTTAGAACCGATCAAAAAGATCAAGATATTTTAGATTTGGTCTCCGGAATACATCTTCTAGTGTGTAGAGATACCAAAAGAGCAACAATTGCATCCATACCAGAAACCATACCATCGATTACAGAAAAGTGTAAGAACTAGTATGGAGCATCCAACTACAGCAGAACTCTTAATACATTCCTCCAAACGTCAACATCTGCACATCTGCGCTGCTAGTATAAGTTTCCATTATTATTATGAGAAGCGCGCAACAAACAGAACATAAAATTTTAACGAGATTGCAATATTCACTGATATAACAAATTACTATCGAAATCAGAAAATAAACAATATATTGTAATTTTTGTATACAAAATATCACATATAAGTGGAAGAGTTTGGGGTTTGACACATACACACTTGATACGTACTGTAATAAGTACCTACTATTACAGATATCACCTCGTTGACTTGACCAGTTTTTTTTTACATTTTCCTCGAAAACAATGCATTATAAAGAAATTTGCTAAGATCACATTTTTCGTCTAAAATAAAATAAAATCAAGAGATATCAGCTGAAATGCTAGCAACACCAAAGTGTTTGATACCACCAAAAACAAATCTGTGTCCAATTTGGATCAAATATGATATTCTTTAAAAAGTTATATTAATTATAGACCACACTTAGGAAACACTCTGTATTCGCGAAATTCACGAACCACTAGATGGAGCTGTAAAGATGTCGGATGTAGGGGTGACCAACAATTTGTTCACAATTGCCACTAAGATTATAAAACTTTTAATTGCCTGGAAGGTATAATTCTTTGTATTTATGTAATTTTTTAAGTAAAATTGTATTTTAGGACTTATCAAAAGGATTATTTTAACGTTAATGAAAGGCAAATTCCTAATGCAACCTAGTACGCCCGTAACCTTCCAGATTCACATATAATGGTTTGGTTTGAGATATCTGGAACTACTTAGGGGATCGTGTGCGACCTCTAATAGAAGGTGAGGCATATAATTTTATCTGGGGTAGAACACGAGAAGCCTCATGTTGTCAAACGCCCGTGATTACAGCGTTTTAGTTCAGCCACCCCATGAAATATCCATCTTTTATTAAATGGAGAAAATTGGCGGTGTAACGTACAGATACAGATTCAAAACGTTCTTAAATAATTTACGATATAACCTTGTTATAATTACCTGGCATAAAATCCTCTATAAAAAAGTTTGCTACATACTTTCATGTGTTTAATTATGGATTTTACACAGTTTACAGAGTTTTGGGTCCACGGGACGTTTATGGAGGGAGATATTAGAAGTAGGTACAGTAATAAGAGTACTGAGGAACACCACAAATTTTCCGAGACTTTTGTACACTTTTATTACTAAATATCGTACGAAGTTTGCAAAATTACTAAAACATACAGAACATTTCTCTATACCTGTACATACAAAACAGATTTATTAGATTTATTACAAATTGTCTTATGCACATTCTGTACTTTTCTTCTATTAAGATAAAATTATACTATTTTCAAACTGTTCTGGTATTATTTATACAGAAAACATCATAGAATATTTAAAAAAAAAACACAGAATACCTCACACTCCTATTATGCAAGTAATTTGTTGTTCGCCTTTATAGCAGTTCCGAAATCTATCAACAGATATCAGCCAGTTCATGATTTTCGCTAATATTAATTTATCAAAATGTCCAGTGTTATGTCCTAGTTCAGCATTTTCAAAAATGGGATCCCTATCCACACTTATTAAACACAAAAGAACATCTTAATCAAGTCGCCGCCGAAACGGAGCAGGAAGAACCTTTAACACTAAAAATGCAAGTCAGGAAAGTTATTTCGTTAAACGACACCTTTATTATTATAATGACAGTCGATGGGAGGGGCTCATTGATTCGCATAACAGTTTAAGTCAACATGGACCTCTGTATGTTAATTCCGTCCTGCCAGATTACCGTTCACTGAATATGTATATCGTTATTTTAGGATGTGGTTCATTTTTTTATTGTGCTAAGGTTATACACCTGATGTGAAAATACCAGTGGCCTTACACATAGGTAACAAGCTTAGACGTTAATTAATTAATTACTAGGTGGGCCCGCATAATTTGGATAGGTGGGAGAAATATTCACTCAGCCTCCAAGTTGTTCTCTCATCGAAGATGTAGTCGCAGCGTAGAGACAAACTTGCAGAGCCGATTCTTCTAGTCAAAACAAACGAAAAAAAAACAAGGCTAACATGATTTTTTGTAAAATGTTTTTTAAAAGTTCTAAGATTCTTTAAAGATTAGTGGAAAGATACAGCTTTTGATTAGTTACTCTGGAACTACCTATTGAAGATACAGACTTAAAACTTAACAGTTTAAAGATATTCAAATAAGTTGGCACCCTAGATTGCAATATCAAACCTGGTTTCATACAAATTAAAACAACTGTCCTGTATTCTCTGTCACCAATGACGTTATGGGTAAAACCTACACGACAATCTCACCTTATGAACGGCGTAACTTTACGCCATACATGTTCAAAAGAGATTTCAATTTTATATCTCGACAACCATCATAAAAATAAAACTATCAGGCTGGCTATCTCCAGGCGGATCATATGAATATCAATATCGAAGGTACAAGAGCGTGCATTATTCAAAGAACTATTAGCATCATTATTCTCTTTGTAATTATTTTTATCACATAGTAAGACGCGGTTTACATCTACCGGATGGATGTTGGAGAAATTTATTAATGTTTCCAATCCGCATTTGCGTATGAGCATATATACATAAGGCAACGGGAAATCCCGGGGATAAAATCTTTTGCGTACCTACTGCACATACAGATTAATAAATACGACCGTGCCAAATCGAATAATTATTAGCTTGGTATAGGACGAGAAAGAAGACAAACAAGAAATGGTAGGAAACTCGATAATATTATCTTATATAGCTAAATTGGTAGGTATCTATAATCGTATACTGTATTCTAATGAAATTATGACCTCTCTATTATTTTATTAAGAATATCCTTCAATCCGATTATAAAATTTTTAGAAATGGTCAAAACACACACACAAAAAGTGCATCGGTTCTAACTTCTTACGAAAATTATTCTTTAAAATTTACCCAATTGAACTATCAATACATTTGTGGTTGGTTGTTCATGATTTATATTTACACAAGGTGTAAACAAGTGGATTTTGCTTCTAGAACTAGACTAGAATAGTACTAATTAAAATAAAAAAGTTCCATCCCTTCGAACACATCGAAGAAGATGCTAATAAAGCCACTTTCGAGTTATTGCCCAGTAAGTCAAAGCGACAGTTGTTCAAGTTTTAGTACAATCATTTGTTGAGATAGTGCGATCTGACAAATATTAATGGTAAGTTCAGTAGTAAAATTATAAAAAATATTGCGAATAAGAATAAGGCGATGATGAAGATAAAGAATCAGGACATAAGAAAATAATAAAAGCTATTTGTAGTGAAGGATATCGACCAAAAAAGTCGAAAATATTGATCAGGGGACAAATCGATAAATCTCATGTTTCTCACGAATGGTATAATCGTGCATTGTAAATGAATTTCATACGCTATTTTATAGTCGACCTGTGGTTTAAAAGACATATACGGAAATATACTACCGCAAGACCTACACAAGCAGATAGTAACAGATTTTTTTTAATATTCAAATGGTACAGCATATAATCAATTAAGGGATTCATACATTTGCGAAAATGTCGCGACAAGTTGCCGCGTTTCTCGAATTGAAGGATGCTCATGAATATGCCGTACATCCCAGTATACAGTATATTCCAGTGGTAATGTAATCTTGATATTATGTGAGTGCCCACTTCAAGCACCCACTTTCACTGACAAATCTTCGGCGTTAAATTTGTGGTAAGCTGCAGCTTCAGGTCAGGGTCCTGTCCAATGTCAGGTGCGAACGTCAACCTCTGTACTGGCTGTTATTATTTATGGTCATATGTAAATATTTATATTGGCGCTATTAGCGGCCTGACGCCTAGTCCGGCTCATTTTTAATGGTTCTACTTGGCTGGATGTCGAATAGTTCCTTTTACCGTTACCTGATGTAAATTCATCGATACTCTGGGGGAATTTGGGCTTTACATACATACGATTATGTTATTTTTAGAGCGTCGATTATTTATTATAGTGGTTCTGGACTTAATGGGGTCGTTTATATTCCACTTTTGGGAATTTAATGCAGGAGAGATAAGTTGGTCGTTGGCTGCAACGGTGTGATTCTCATAGCTTTCCAATGAATTATTATAATTGTTCGCTCTTTAGAAGTAAACCTTAAGTGTTCTTATTTTTCCGAACCGTTTTCAACTCCTTTAACGATCTGGGCACTTTTCTCAATCTCTATTGTCACTTGTTTGATATTTGGAGCTCGTAAATTATAAAGGGTAAGGCACAAATAGGTAGGTGTAACAAATTAACTGATTATTCTCGCCAAAAAATCAGACTTTAAACTCTGAATTCAGACTTTAAACTCTAAATTCAGACTTTAAACTCTTAATTCAGACTTTAGTCTATGACCTTACACTGCTAAAGAAATTATGGGACAAGTTGTAGCACTTAGAGCTTCTTAGATAGAGGATTAAGATTTAGAGGACATAATATACAGGGAAAAATGAAACTTGACGATATTTGTCATCAACTAGGAAATTTTAAATGCAACACCCTGTATAATTTTACTGTTTTTGATTCTAGAGACGATTTAAGGTGCGACTGACTTGTTTGGGAAATAATTTAGATCACTTAATTTCTCCTTAGACCCATTTTTATTTCTGGATCTAGATTGCCGCGATGTGCTACCTCCAATTTCCTGATTAAATTTGATTGTACAATCAATATCATGAACAGTACCTACTATTTGAGTACTGGGTGTCTAAGTAACGTTGCACCTTTGAATTACACCAGAAATGCCTATAGCAAATAGCGGTAGTTAGTTATCAGTGGTGCCACTAGTCATGTACTCGTTTCGAATTGATTAGTTCTTATCAGTATAACATAAATGAGGCCAATAACTAGCAACCTTATCTGTTCACAATCTCTCATAATAGTTAACAGAACATGAGTACGCAAGACGTAGCACGTGTGTACACATCTAGTAGTCACTGGCTACTCAAAATCTGGGCCTGAATACAGTCACAAACAGAAAGTGTACTGAGAGTATCTACTATTAAAAGCCCCAACCATTGCATATTTTTAATAGCAGGATTTTAAAAAATAACTACTATGAGAACTAATGGCCTGACTATATATAGTAAACAACAACGGTTAGTGCCATCAGACATATATCAGTTGCGAGCTTGTTAGCCCTCATCAGTATGACACAGGTAAGGTCAACGACGAGCAACCCTGTTCATGTTCTGTTATTACCGACGGAAAATATAAGTACGCGAGACGTAGCATATAGTGTCTACATTTGGTACTCAATGCTAGGCCTCAATAAAGCTATAAGCAGAAAGCGACCCACACTGTAGATACTATTGAAGGCCCTATTCGGACATTAAATTCAGAGCGGGATATTATTCTTTTTAAATTCGATCAATGAAAAAAGAAATTTGGTATAATTATATGGATGACTCACCATCAATGAACATCTTGTAGTGTTTCAATTTACTTGAACTCGACGAATTCGGCCTCTATTTCATCAAATATATGCGCAGGGTTTTTCATAACCAATTGCAGAAAAGTTAGAGTTATTCCTTATAATAATAATAAGAAATGATTTAAACTAGTAATAAATGAATACTTTGTTCAAGAATTATGTTGTATTTTTTGCTTGCGGGAAAATTTTTCACGCATTAGTGTGTAAACTCATAACTCAAATCAGTTACTAAATGTACAACTTTGCAAAACACTATTAAAAAGGAATAATGTATTTCTATCCGAAAATTTTGATGCCTTTGATAACAACCTTTGATAACAATACAAACACACACTATTTATGCTAACGAATTCTTTCTTAGAACACCCTGTACTGTACGTACACAGACTTGCAAACGCCTAATAAGATTCCACTTAAAATGTGGTTCAATCAAGTCACGATCGGAATCGCAAGCGATCGAATTCGATTTCCGAATGTGTCCATGCATGGGTGCGGTACATCTGCAAGTAGGTATATTACTCGAAACAAAACACGAGGGATCACCCGAAAAGGATCAACAGTTAAGAATTTACATTTCAACGGCAGGCAATGGCGTCAGAGCATGGAAATATGTTCGTCGACATGCCATGGGTGTGTCCCACATTGTCTTTTATTGCCATATTGAAAAATATTGTAAAAATCGTCAGGGAATATGGGTCATGCCATTGTATTTTTAGATAGGATGGGTTTAATTTTGTAGTGTTTTTTAACTAGCGTTTGTAGATTCAGGATGTAAGATGACAATGTTGAAGAGAGAGATGGAGGATGAAATTTCTCAATTGTAGTCGAAGGATTCATGAACAAGGAAAGTTATCTGTTGCGAAAGAAATTAACAAATATCCCTACCACTAAAGTTAGATAACTGTCAGTAGAAAATAGTATATTATGTTCCTAGGAGTACAAAGCGAATATTACACATTACTAGTCATACGGTTGTCAGGTTTATTTCTTAGAATTGTATATTTATTGGCAGAAACATTTTTACCAATATTTCTAATTTCACTTGGAATTCTTAAGTACTAGGCTCATTATATCTTATCGCTATCTGTTTCCATCCACCATGTCGTTTTAGAGTTCTAATATCTCCACCTTTGTCAACGCGCCCATTATAATAACATGATGATAATGACCATGTTGATATTCAATGAAAAACCTACCGAAAGTTGTCTTTTGTTTTAGACTTACCTATTTTCTATATATATTCAAATAATAATCTCCAAAATATCCAATTATAGTAAATGAACGATTTTTTTAGTTTTAGTGTTGAGATTATTTAATAAGATTATATAAATCTTGTCTGAAGCTATTTATTTGTGGCATAGTTTTTAATTTACTCAACTCTAACATTCCTAGGCCGAGACGTTTCTCCAACATAATGTTTATTGCATTCACAAGGTATGCTGTAGATGCAATTTTTGAATTTTGTATAACATTTTTGGTTAAGAAGAATCGGTAATAAATTTGATATTCGAACAGTTTTTCAGACAACTATCTACAGCATACCATGTGAATACAATGAACATTATGCTGGAGAAACGTCTCGACCTATGAATGTTAGAGTTGAGGAACATAAAAACGGGAATTTGTACAATCAAAAATTTGTAAACACGTTTGGGAAAACGGTCATTTGATTCAATGGGGTGCGGCAAAAAATTAGAGAAGGAAGATAATGCAACAAAAAGAAAATTAAAAGAGACCGCGATTATTTTGTTGAACAGAGATAAGTGTGCGACAAACTGTTCAGTAAACATTGATCATTGTTGGCTACAGTTGTATCAAGAAGAAGTAAGTAACAATAAAATAAAAATCATTTAACATCTCTATGGAAGCAGATAAACAAATTTTAAACTGTCAAACTTGACATACTTTTAATACATTTACTATTTTGAGAACGAAAACAGAGAGTTTTTCGAAACGTCAAAAATACGGAAGTGCGCGATAGTGATGTGATTTTTGTTGTTTTACTTATCTGCTTTTCTCAGTGTGAGATTTTTTGGTTAGGCAAACTTAGTTTCAAAAATAACCCTTGACTGATCCGTTTGGCGCAAGGGCTTATTTAATTAATCTTTATTTTTCAGAAGTGTGGCAAAAACCCAATGAAACTAAAGAAAAATTGTATAAGTCTTTAAACCTTTTATAGCATAAACTTTTAATTGAACCAGTTTATCGCATCTACATGCTCCTATGATTCCAAATATTAGTATAACCTAGAAATAACTGGTCCAATACATATTTCAAACGAAGATACATATCTTCGTTGCTAAATATTTATCATCAGGTGCCTTACAGATGAATTGGTCAAACTCTTCTTTAGAGAAAACTTGTGACTTTTTTCGGCATATAGTTATGACCTTGTCGCTTCAAATATGCAAATATTTTAGAATAATTATCAATCTTTAGATTGCGTTCCACGTTTAATTTAGATTTTAACACAGAATATTGCGCCCATAATGATGAACTCTTCAGTGCTTGTGATAAAAATGTAAAATATGCTATCATCACATTTTTGGAGTAAACAGTTGCATCATTTTCTTTTATGATACGTATTGTCATAATCTTTTCTCGACACGAAAAAATGTATTACCTACTATTTGTGAAAATAATACGAATGTTCAGTACTCATATTTCAACGATAATTTCTCAATATTTAAATTTTTTGAGTTGTACTTTTATTCCACGACAGGTTCGATATACAGCGTGCGCCAGTTAGATTATTCTCAAAGTAAGCAAAGGACACTACAACTTTACATACGTCCTTAATTCTTTATTCTGAGAAACTTTTCTTAATAATATTCTGTCATATCTCATAGAGAAACAGCACTATACTAGTGAAAAAAAACTATTTTTCCAATTACCAAGGTTTACTGAAATCATGACACATTTTGTTCTTAAATGTTTCTTAAAGCTAAGCTTAATCGCAGAAGACATTTTTAACACCAAAATTATTTGCCTCGTACAAAAATCATTTCACCTATCCGAAGACACTCTGTACATTTTTTAAATTCTGGTCACATCCATTTGAAACTATTCTATATCCAGTGGAGCACTCAAATTTGAAATAAAAAAATCGCTAATCTTTTTTTTTAATTCTTGGATTTGAAAAAAATTAGAAGGCCTTGAAAAATGTAATTTTCATTTTCAAATTTGACATCACAGTATTTATTTATTAAGACCCTGTATCTGAAAAAAAAAACTTTTGATTCGGCCATCAAATAAAACTTTTATAGGTGTGCTCCACTTTCAAATTTATTACTCTGTATCTACAAAATTTTGCTTTTTTTATATATTTTAGGTATTAACAATATTGTGTAAAATTAACTACTCTGCGAACTAAAGCCGCGATCAGCGTTGAATTACATCCACAATATCTACCCATATATTCTTAATTATTAGCTTTTGTAGCATTTTTTACTGTATTAGAAAGGTATTTTAAGCTAATGTAAATCAAATCTCCTACAATTCCTATCAATGAAGTCATATGTATGCTCTCTGATACCAAACATCTAGGTATGCTAATGAACAATTCCACAGACCTCTATTCAATAATTATCTAAAAACATATTCTAGCTAAATTTACTAACCTGGTTTAATGAAAACATTGTATAAATATCTAAATTCCTTTTTGAAACTGTGTGAACTCGTAAATTCAACCACAATAGATGAGATCTGACCTATTATTTTTTTAATTTATTGGTATAATCATTTTTATATACTCGCGTCAAGAATTCACAGAAGTTACATATTTGTTTTGATTGTCAACCTAATTATCGATATTTGGTCGCGTTAAAAACAATCATTTTTTGCAATTTAGTGCAAAATATAATACAAACTTTTAGTGTAGTATATAGTTTTATTACTCTCAGTTGCAGTTTCTTAAATATTTTGATGAAAATATAGTGAATTATTCATTTGTTCGTATGACGTAAGTCGTCTGAATTCTTGTCTCGAGTTTAGTTAGATATTTGACTCAACTTAAAGGAGGTCACCTGAAGAAGCAATCCTAAAAATCCAGAAATAGGTCAGATCTTATCTATTGTGGTTGAATTTTCGAGTTCCCACAGTTTCAAAGGTGAACTTAAATATTTATAGAATGTTTTCATTAAACCAGGTTAGTAAATTTAGCTAGATTAATTTTTTTAGACAATTATTGAATAGAGCTTTGTCTGTAAAATTGTTCATTAGCATACCTAGATGTTTGGTATCAGAGAGCATACATATGACTTCATTGATAGGAATTGTACGCGATTTTATTTATATTAGCTTAAAAAACCTTTCTAATACAGTAAAAACATGCATTTTACTGTCAAACAACAAAAATGTTTATTTCCGTAGTTTTGATGTCTCAAATCCATCTTTTTGTTCAATTGCTCACTAACTCAAAATGCAAATTTAAAAAACTATAGATGAAATGAAAAAAACTGTGGACCAAAATGTAACTGCTTCTAACATACTTATTCGAATAAAATTAGACGACAGATTCATGTAACGAAAAAAGCTTAATATATTCGACGACTTATATGGCGCTGCCTTAAATAATCTTTCTGAATTGACACTTGTTGATTTGCCAGATACAAGTATATCACTGGCATATGCTTAACGTATATAGACAGGTCAAATTTCAAACATAAGTTTAAACAGGTTCTAGCTTCTAAACGTGATAAATGGTTCTGTCACCTATGTGTGATTACTATATATAGATTTACATATCAGATTGACCATTAATGCTTTTGCATTTTTTTGTTTTTATGATGCCTTTATGTATTCATTCCATTACCTGAGAATACATAGTCGAGAAATTACCAATTAGATATCTTAAAAATGTATCTCCCATAAGGCTAGACGTGCATTAAATAATGGTGAAAAAGTATTTACACTATTTTTGTCTTACAAACTTTAAAACACTTGAACATATCTGTAACTTAGATCTCGCAACGTGGAAATCTACAAAGTTTATAAAAATCTGTTTGACATTTACCAGTCTTTTTATTTAATTTCAAAATCACTAAGAATATGCAAGAAGAGTGAGGTCAGTTAATTAAAACATTGTAGAACATCGAACTGGTTCTAGTTTATTAACCAATATTGAGTAATTTAATGATTTTTAATTTCATTCAATGATATCAACTAATATAGAGATTTTAAGGCTCTCAAGGTCTCTTTATTTAATGTACTACTGTTTTCCGAGTTATTATGCTGTGGCCTAGGTAACTGGTCGGAGCCAATTACATAATTAATGTACACTTCCCTAACCTTATCCAAGGAATCTTTGAAATGCTTTTGTTGTGCTCGAATTAGGTACATGCAGTTAAAAATTTCCAGCTCAGACTACATTCTATGTTAAGGAAAATCAAGTATGTGTTTTTACGCAATAAAATTAGGAAATTTAGAGAATAATGTGGATCGGTCAATGGTCGGGCGATTTAAGGCGTCAGTACTTGAATCGAGGTGACTAGATCGCTGCGGGTTCGACCCCCGCAGCCTGTAGACCGTATATAAGCTATATTCATGTAAAGATTGACATCCTCTCTGCGGGTATGGTAGGGTGGAAGAATGTTACATTGTGTCAATGTGAGAGATTGATATCGGTTGACATTTGACTACCCCTCTAATTAATGAGGTTTTCCAGGTTTTCCTCATTCCTGCACTGAATGGTGGTTAGGACCTACCAACGTTTCGTTCCTGTGCGCAAATAGGGCCTGCTTAATAATAATAATAATAATATGCCGCTCCCTCTCCCGCACAAGTATTCAAGTTCTGGGCTAATCCTCGTGATTAGAATGAGGGGATATTATTATTATTATTAATTACTACTTTTGAACTATTTACTTCTACTATCTAGCTTAGTTTATTATGAAATTTGACAGAATTCTTCATGTGATTCCTGTTGTACATACGCAAAGGCACATCAATCTAACCTAATGCATTTTAGTTGCGTTAAAGTGTGGTAGACAAACGTATATAGTTTATTAACAAGAACTTATTGTGGGATATTAGTAAAAGAAAACCACTAAAAAATCTTCCAACACAGAGGTTATTTTTGCTTATAACAAGATCTTCTTAACTATTTAGAAACAAAAATGTAACTCACATAGTGCCATATAATAATAAAGTCTACTATAATTATAACAATTTGTTAGTAAGAGACATCCTGCATAGTATATTGACTCACTTAAACATGTATGTATTTTTGTTCAATTTAACAAGCAACTTTTTCCATAACATTAAAAGTAAAAAGTTCTGTCGACACACTCTATATGGCTACAAAAATAAGTAGATTCTGTTGTACTATTCATCCTAATGAAAATGAGAATATTGAAACTGGTCGATGCATTCTTTGGTATAAACATTTTTTTAACATGTGCATATTGTTCATTATTTAAATCTTTTAGCCACTGATAATTATATCATATGTGAAATAATGTTAGGTATTGAAAAAGTTTTTTCCATGCATATTTTTCAATTGTAGTTATAAAGATATATAAAATATAAAAAAATAAATTATCTAATCTAAATTACAATGTATAATGTCAATGTCCATACAAATTATATTGTCGGAAATTTTCGAATAACGGAATTTAGCATAATAGTTGTAAAATCTCTTAATATAATATGGAATTTTATGCAAATTTCTTTCACATGCGGCTTTCGATAGTTTTTAGTCTATAATAAACGTATAAATACGTTGAATTAAACAAATTAATGTACCTAAAACAGAGAAATTTAGAGACAAAATAACAATTAAAATGTGTTATTACTATTACTTTAAATGAAACTTACATTATCATCTAAATTACTTTCGTTTTATCAAATATTAGGTATATTAAATATTGTCCATAATACGTAGGTATATGATGCATCTCAATTAACAAAAAAAGAAATTTATTCAGAGCTATTACATATCAGAACTCGTTGGATATCTTTGTTAAAGACGTCAGTTGGATTATATCTTCAGAGATAGTTAATTATAGTCTTGGCTTAGCGCACATAAAGATTAATGGTTTCAGAATTCAGGCTTATACGAATGTCAACGGTTACAACAACAAGACAAAAGACGAGTTCCTTGACATAGCCTTGACTGCTTTGACTTCACATTAGTATCTGCTGTTTCTGTAATTTTGATAATTTTGTTAATGGAAAACGCCAAACCGAAAATAATAAGAAACCATGTAATTTATTTCTAAAATCCTGTCCGAGTCGGTTTTTTTAACGTCGAGAGTGTTATGTAAAGACCTGGGAGACATTCAGGCGTCATTAAGTTATTTTTTATAAGTAAACAATCAATTAATCTGCTGGCAAAAAACTGTTCTCATAAAACCTTCATTTGCATTTTCGTATTGGTATTTATGCAAATTTTGTTTGCAGCATCCAACAAAATCGGTATTAGGATTTTTGTCATTAATATATTTTCAAAGGCGAATTTATCACTACCAGTTCAAAGAACTTAAAAGGTAGTATTTACCAAGTTTTTGCTTAATACGAAATGATAAAATATTATCCCTGAAATGCCAATAACTTGTATAAATAATAGAACATGATTTGCATTGCAGAAATAAGTATACGGAATGATAGTTTTTGATCTACACACAGTTAGAAAAGGTAAACACTTTAGTGTTATTTAAGATTATGAAAATAATTGGAAGATAAGTTGAACTATTTGGAAAACAAATTTCTTACTTCTATATAAGTACATGTTTATATTAGTGTAAATAGTATCTTACAGTTTGGTATAAACAGATATACCTATTTTCGTTTTCTTATATTGACCAGTTGAATACATTGTTAAACTAATTTTATTATGGTCCATTCAATATCTAATATTCTCGCTATAAAAATATGAGGATTTAGCAGACTTGGGAAATGTTTGAATCTTTGAATAGAATGAGTATATCACCTTATGCACAAAGTAATCACGTGAAAGAATTTCGAAAAACTGAAATGTGCAGTCCTTGACTAATAATTTTTCACAAGAATTATTTTTTTTTATCAAAACAAAACATTGACATTAAGTTTGTTTTTTATTATGAAAAACTATACATTATTACATTTTTGGACTCTACAGGGTGTTCCTAAAAGGTTGGGACAGCGTTTTGCCACATAAAGTACCTATAGCTGAAAATAAGTCAATTTAACTAAACTTGCCTTAGTCCAAAAGTTGATAATCAAGGAGCTACAGGTTGTCAAAGGTTAAAAAATAAATCGAATTTTCTTTAATAACTTTCGACTGTTTTACGTTCATTTCACAAAATTTTGTATCCTGGGATTTCTTGGGGTGGGAAATTCAATTTTATCGTCCATTTTGGTATATCTTCTAGAGGGCGCCACCGGCGACGATTTCGAACCATTTAAACCGTTACAACTTTTTGTTTCCCCTTGTATATTATTTTGGACTAGAAAAATCTCTTCCCCAGTCTTTTATATTTAAGAAAGGTTACCTTATTGAAGTCGTTTGGAGCAACGGTTTCTATTGTTTGCAGTGATCTTAATACTAAAAAAAAATAATAAGTAAACGCAAACATAAATAATTAAAGTAAATGCTCGAAATGGCCACCATTTTCTTGTATGCAGAGATTTATTCTTCGTACAAAGTTTATTTGTACTCTGCGTAGCATGTCTTCATTCGTAGTGATATCTTGAGCAGCGGCACGAATTCGTCCTCTTAGCTCATTTTCGTTATTTATAACGACAGAATAGACCTTGTTCTTAAGTGTTCCCCACAAAAATGTATAATAGAATCAAATAATCAAATCTAATAGGTCCTATTGTTTTACCAAATAATTTAATTACAGATAGCAATTTGCACTTTCTTCAAGAAAATTACCAGTCTTGCTTGAGGATAAATGAATATTTTTGAGTTTTGTAGATAAATAATAAGTCATCAGCTTAGATGTGTTCTTCTCGGAAACCGTTGCTCCAAGCGACTTCAATAAGGTAACCTTTCTTAACTATAAAAGACTGGGTAAGATTTTTCTAGTCCAATAATATACAGGGTGGTACAAAAAAGTTGTAACGGTTTAAATGGTTCGAAATAATCGCCGGTGGCGCCCTCTAGAAGATATATTAAAATGGACAACAAAATTGAATTTGCCATCCCAAGAAACCCCTGAATACAAAATTTTGTGAAGTTAACGTGAACCAGTCGAAAGTTATTAAAGGAAACGCGATTTATTTTTTTAACTTTTGACACCCTGTAGCTCCGTGATTATCAACTTTTGGACTAAGGCAAGTTTAGTTAAATCGACTTATTTTCAGCTATAGGTAGGTACTTTATGTGGCGAAACGCTGTCCCAACCTTTTAGGGACACCCTGTATACATTTTGCTCATAGAAATGATATAAACATGTCATGTGTTATCTTTTACTGTTTGCAGGTATTGGTGATTAAATATTTACACATTAATAAATGATTGTAAATTTACACGTTGTTTACATCATACATTAATGTAAAATTACATGTTTTTTCTAAAACTAAGTACAAATATTTTAAGACGAGATAGAAAAATTAAGAATTAACGGAATCTCCTTTTGAAAAAATTTCCAAACTTATTTATAAAGCGAAAAATTTTGTTTTCGATATTATATTAAATCCTTATCCGCCATTGCGAGAATCAGAGTAGGCAACCAGCAAGCAACGGTCATGCAACAGTCGGTCAGTCGGTGTCGCTGTCATGTCAAAATTCAATTCCTGTATTTACGTTGTAGTTTTATGTTCTTCGGCAGTTTTTAGTACCTTATTTTAATTTTACGTTTTACATTTATTAAATAAAGGAATATGTGTCGGGTTTTCTAGGTTATGGACAAGTCTGCCGCGGGTGCATTAAAAGTTTTATATTATCTATTCCTTTCGTTCAATTTTGTTATAATAAATAGGCATTTTATCTAACTGTATCTACGAGAAGTGTATTTTTATCGGTAGTCAGTGGTTGTACCTATTAACTGAAAATGTAGTTTTACCAGTTTGTAACAAAATAACGAAAATGAATGCAAAATACTGAAGCTAACTGGATTAACTGTTCCCTGTCTATCAGGTATTATTACTAAAAGACTATTAATTTTTGTAGTTTCTGCATTTAGAAACGCTGCAAAAAAACGACCGCATGGTAGTTGACCTTGTTGACAGATTTAAGTTTTATCTATGGATCTAAGCCATCTCAGTCGATGCTTATCATAGGCGCCGACTTTCCACAGGAAAAAAGGACTTTGTCCCATTTTTTGAATATCTATTCTACATATGCTACGTTTAGTAATAGAAAAAATACCGTAAATATTTTTGAAGATATTCCAGAATTTATTTGATTTATTTTCAATCTATTTTCATATAAATGGCATCAAAATTACTACTTTGAACCAACTTTCTAACATAGGAAAGTCTGTTTTGTATATCTTGATATGTATATCCAAAAATATTGGGTTCAAAATATTTTCACTGTCCTCTACTTTTATTTAATCTTTTATACCTACACCAATCATGCAAGTTCATCCTTAAACTGACGATTTGAATTCTAATAAATATTTAATACTAATTACCCCGCTACAGTCATCCGCGATTAGAGAATATAAAGTGCGCGGCATTTCGTTCTATTCTCGTATTTTGATCTTCAAAATACAGTACAGTTAATTCTTGACGGGTACGAAATTGCATAATTTGGCGAATGCGCCGCGAACAATTATAATATTAAAAGCAATATTTTTTTGGAGTTGAGAACCGATAGAGCCAAAATATTGGAACTTAAACGATCTTATCTATATAAAAACTTGCATCTTAGAGGAGTTATAGACTCAAACTGAAGCTTCAAATTTCGAAAAAAAACATTAATATCTGTGTTACGTTTTAGCTTCGAATTACCAAATTTGGTATACAATCTAGATACATTTAGGGTTATCAATTAACTCAAATCACTAAGGTACTGCAGGATGATTAGTGGACTCTAAGTTTTTACAGCTATTTTTCTGTTTGGTCAATTTAAAAATGTATTCCTTTAGTTTGTTTGGGTTTTTGCCACGCTTATGAAAAAATAAAGATTAATTGCGCCAAACGGATCAGTCAAGGGTTATTTTTGAGACTAAGTTTGTCTAACCAAAAAATCTCACAGATAAGTAAAAAATAACAAAAATCACATCACTATCGCGCACTTCCATATATTTGACGTAATAGTAATTGTATTAAAAGTATGTCAAGTTTCACTAACTCCTATTCAACTTGCCGTTTTCAAAATGACTAAGATTTTCTCTAACTAAAACATAAATTTATTCTTTGCCAAAAATGAAAGTTACCTTTGTCCAATAACTCGGCATTATCTTCTTTCAAGTTACATTTATTGATATTGCACTTCGTTTAGCAAATAATCACATTAGTTTAGGTAAGGTAAGCGCAGCGGTCAATTATAAGAGCAATTATTTCCCTGCCGTATTCATTTATTTGGAAACTGGATATTTAAAAAATTAATTAAAATACCATAAATATGAATAGCATCATGCAACAATCACAGTTGTAATTTGAGATGGTAAATCCTCTCCAAACAAAAGAATGATTAAATTAAAGAGTTTTTGATATACCTACTAAGAACTTATGCAAATATAACTTCATGTTTTCATACCTTTTAGTAAATATGATTATGATTATTATTTCAATTTACCTCTACTTATATGTATGTGTAATGTTTAAGTATAAACACATAATAGCAATATTTGTATGAGAATCGAAGCTATAATATAAATAAACAATTTAAATCAAACAAAACAGTATTGGAAAGGTTAAAAAATCCCCATTGTAGAAATGCAATTAAAAACTTAGCGGGAGACTGACATATCAAGGATCCAAATATCACACTGGAAAATTCACAAAGATTACGTGGGTGAAAAGGAGATTGAGTCTGATTTTTTTATTACTTGATTAGATTTGGCATTTGCATAATATTTAAAACAAAATATAATTTAATAGTTCAGTGAAAAAAATGTTTTGAATAAATTTAAATAAGTAGAAATGGGATTTATTTAATTAAAATATTTGTGCGTTCAATTTTTTTTATAACACAAATAAATTACGACTTTCGCAAAAAAAAATCATAAAATTTAAGAACACATCAATGAATATAAAATATAACAAAAACATATACGTTATTTATATTTCTTTCTTTCAAAATTATATTCATATTGTAATAATTTCAAATACACATAAATGTGTTTAGATAGAATGTGACACAAAAACCTGTTAAAAATGTGTTTCCGTTTCCCAAGATTTGTTCTATACAAGGTCTCCAATTGCAGGGGATAGAACTTTTTAAAAACTTTTTTTAGTCATTACCATGTAATAAGTGCCTTGTTGTATTGAATTTGAACACTTTTATACAGATTTACGACAAAAGTTATTAACATTGACTAAGAAAATGTAAAATATCTACAATTGAGCTTTAAATAATAACTTTTTTTTCAAGATTCTTTCCAAAAAAGCAGCATAAAGTATATAAAAAATATTTGCGAATTTACTTGCCTTTTATCTTTACAATTGGGTTCATTAATTGAGAATTTCTTCTTTTAATTGTTGATACCGTATTTCAAAAACTAAGCATTTTCCGACTTGTATTTATATATGAACATATAAATATTATCCCTCCATACAAATATTCAAATTTTTTAATAAAAATGTATATCCAAATATATTCTGAATAAAGGAAGAGACTCATAGAACATTATTTGCACATATTACATGAATAAAATGGCAGTTATAACGAAAAAAAAAGTCAAACTTTAGAACGAAACTGATCAAATTTTTTTAACACTTCAGTATAAATAAAGTATATTTAAAATTAATCAAATGATTTTACAAGATGTTCAAAATTGCGGTACTATATAGTATATCATTTATTTTCAAGAGATAGAAATTGCTATTTTTGCAGTATCGTATCAAATCTGTTTGAGAAATGTTGACACCAAGTATCTCAAAAACGAAGAAAATATGTTGAAATGTATATAAAAATATATTAAATTCGAATAAAAAATACACGTTTTAATGTTTTACCGTAGTACAGTTATGAATCAAAATCAAAATAAATTTAGAAATTCTTATAAAAAAAAATAATTAAAAAGTTTAAATATAGAATATGTATACATTCAACAAATATTAGCTGTTTTTTAACATTCCATAACCGAAAACTTATTGAACAAAAAAATTGTTACAAGGTGTTATATTTTAATTGCATTATTTAAAAAAAATTGATAGATTTTAAATCATCTCAACTTATTTCTTTATTTATTTATTAAAATTTAGTGTTACATTTACCAAAGTGTTTACAAACGTCAAACAAGAAGATACGTCCAAAATTTATATAATCTAACCAATAGGTAATCATTATTAAAAAAATGTTTTCAAAAGTTTATCGAATTCATTATTATTTGATTATATACTATTAAATTAAAATAAGCTTTAATAATTACTCTCTCAACTAGAGAAAATATGCATCAGAGCGATATTATGAAAGTAAAAAATATTGCAGTTAAATTTATTATAATAGATCTTAGTACAACCTTATTTAAGTAAATATCTATATAGTTTATACTATTTATTACCCCGTACAGAAAAATATTTAATATGTAATAAAATATATATCTTTATAGTGGACATTTAGATATCGATAAAACGTGAAAAAAAATGAAGTAAATATTTTGTATGCATTTTATTTACATCAGAATGTTATGTGCCTGTTTTCTTTTTTCGTGTGGCAATATTTAAAATATGACATATAAAAGTTGCAAAAGAATGTGAAAAATTAAAGCGCGCGACAAAATGTGAACAATTAAAAGACTCCGGAGATATCCGTCTTGTGATTTATGAATGTACGTCGCGCAAAACAACGTACGGATCGAAGCAAGTGTTAATGAACTACTCACGATTTTTTCCATGACCATGATGACACTGACTGTTCTGCGATAATCACCAACACTTCAGACTGCCCGCAGACTGAACCCAAGAAACTCCATAACTGTGGATTTATACTGCATTATGAGATGGTCAACTCGCGGCACACCCCACTCAAAATGCACCACATTCGAGTAATCGCCAGTTTTGGGTTTATTCCCATGGCGCCCCCACAACCTCCATCCGGGTTAAAACGAATCTGGTGTTTTACAGAGGACCATTGTTTTATTTGTTTTGATTTTTTCGAGTAATAAAATCAAGAAGACCCAACCCACCATCGACATATTTATGGACAGTATCCCATAAGTGTTAAAATATAGTCCTACAAAAGCATATTTTTACTTTTAAGATTTATATTTAAAAAAAGTAAACCGTTTTAAATCACATTGTTATAGTTAATTAATAGGACTTTATTCTAATTTCATAATGTAAAAAACTATATTTTTGACAAAGACTTTATACAGGGTTTGAAAAATATATCTAATATTAGGTACCACTATTTTACGATATTCAGTTTTCCATGTATTTAGTATCATATTTTAAGTCATACATTTGACGTTTGAATATACAGGGTGATTCATTAATAATGGGACATAGCTTAAGGGCATGTTGCTGACCTCAAAATAGAGGGATTAAGCCAAATATGCCTTATCCGAATGTTGCTCCTTTTCGATCTACAGGGTATCAAAGTTGAAAAAATAAATCAGATTTTCTTTATTATTTTTCGATCGCATCGACCGTATTTTATGAAATTTGATATAGGGGGATTTCTTCACCAACGATGGTTTGAACCTCTTTAAATCGCTACGACTTTTTTGTGCTACACTGTATCTCATTTTGAACTGGAAAAATGTTCTTCTCTGTCTTTTCTAGTTAAAAAAGGTACACCTTGTTGATGTCGCTAGAAGCAATGGTTTCTGAGAAAAACGCATCTAAATCTCATGATGCATGCAATTTATCTAAATGTAAAGTCAAATTGTTGCGTAAGTAATGGGCCATATTGTAACAGCATAATACTGCGACCAAAATAAGTCGATTTATTTTAGCTTGTCCTAAAAATATTCATAAATCCACCAAAATCAATAATAACAAAGATATAGGGTGTCAAAATTGAAGAAATAAATTATTTTTCGATCGCTTGAAGCAAATTTCACGAAATTTCGCTGTCGAGATAGTATTTTAGATTGACTAAAACGAATTGAGTGGTAGTACAGTTCGAAGAAAATTCAAAATGTCTCCGAAGCGGTATCACTGACATATTTCGAACATAAAATTAATAAATTTAAACCTTTAACGTTATGGTCAGTATATTCCATGTTAAAAAGTATACTCAATGGCAAAGAAAATAATTTAACTCACTGCAATATCGCTACGTTCAATTTACGTAGTGCAAAGTACATTGTAATCGTCCTGTTTATAATATATATGTATATTGTTTAATTAATAATTAATTAATAAAATCATAAATAAGTTTCGAAAAAATGACAAAATACTTTGACATTTGTTTTATGTTCTAGAACTAAAGAGACTTTAGCTTTAGACCATAGAAGTATTTTGCAGGTAGGTGGCAAAAAAGACTTACTTTGTCAACTGAAAATTTCACGAAAATGTCGACTTTTGAACAAAGTTTTAGCAAAATATATAGTTATATTTTAATATATCATTATTCGTAACTGAAAAGTGTAAATGAGACCGGATCCTGCTGAAATCTGTACAACAAAGGTGGATTCTGACTCATCAGATAAAGAAACAACGACATACATGTCAACATATGCTCAGGGGGTCCGTTATGCCATGTACTTACATTATTCTTGGCGTAAACTGACCTATGAACAACCCGGTGCTTGTCATTCTGTGGGTGTCCGTTGAAATTTATTATAATAATCCGAGTATGTCGGTAGTAACGCTGAAAATATACATATATTGTGGGAAGAACATCACGAATATCTAAATTTTAATTTCGCATTCGTACATTAACGACAAATCTGTAAGGGTACTCCAGGCAGTAGTCGTTTCAGAGAGTTAAAACTCGTTTAATTTGTTGTCTAATTTTAAGAGTTGCAAAAGAAATAGTGGTGAAAATTGTTGGCATTTTTCTTTTACGTCAAACGTAGGAGCAAAGTGGCCGGTTTAAGGAAGACATTTTGAGGCGACGAATTCACTATACAGATTGTATTTAAATGAAGGAGCACGATTGATACCAGAAGCGAAAATAAGTTGATTTAACCTAACCTACTCATATCCCAAGCCAAGACATAATAAAACAGGCACGGTCAAAATGAAAAATAAAATTTGTTTTTCCTTAATAATTTCTAAAGTACATGTAAAACATGTTTAAAATTTTCTATCGAGAGATTTCTTAAGGTGGAAAAAATAATATAATAATCATTTTTGAGTGTAACGTACCAGTTGCCCTCTGTAGGCAATGTTATGCATTAAATATGTATTCACTTGTTCGCCAGCTTTCGTATTCAACTTTTAGTAATAAAATATGAAATATTGGACTTTTTTAACAAAACAGATGTATTTTTTAAGTTTTATTGGGTTTTTGCCACACTTCGGAGAAAAATAAAAATTTATTAAATAAGTCCTTGCGCCAAACGGATCAGTCAAGGGTTATTTGTGTTTTTGGGCCAATTCTACTATGAGTAATGATGTGTTCATAGCGCAAAAGAAAATTGTTAGAACATTAGCGAGAATATCAAATACGCAAACATGTAAATCTTTTTTTCGTAAGTTAGGTATATTAACATTAATTTCTTTATACATTTTTGAAATGTCCGTTTATGTTTTTCAAAAATTGTCCAAATTTAAAGCGAGCAGTGACATCCATACATATGATACACGAAGGAAGAAACTTTTTTATGTATTTTTTGTTAGGTTGGACATTTCCAGGAATTCACCCAATGTTTACAGATTTTTAATAGACTTCCTAAAGATATAAAGTGTGCTCAGAATGTTTGTGGGTTTAAGTCACGATTAAAGACCTTTTTAATAGAGCGGTCCTTCTACTCTCTCTCCGAGTATTTGTAAATTTTGCTGTTTTTGTTTAGTTTTGTTCTGTGTATCTGTTTTATTTGTTTTATTTGATTATTTTGTCCACTCATTTGTTTGCAGTTTACAATATTTAGTGTGTGCACTTTTTTCTGACTATTCCACTATTTCTATAGAATTTATTATTGTCAACAAAGGGAAAATAAATTATTATTATATTATTATTATTTTTGAAACTAAGTTTGCCTAACCAAATAATATCACACTGAAAAAAGCAGATAAGTAAAAAATAACAAAATGACCAAACTCAATTTTTGGGGAAGTATATTCAATTTACAGGTTTTTTAGTACCTACATGGTGTCTCAAACTCGATAGTATAGGCCTACTGTGATACAAGAAATTAAAAATAATTAATTGAAGATTATTTAATAAATATCTTTCAGTTAGATTGTGTCTATTTTAGAACATCTTCAAAATCTCTGTCATAAATGCCCAAAATCAGTATTTTAAATTATGTACGTAGCCTTTTTCCCTCATAAATCTTCTCTGAATCAAATAAAAAAAGTTTGATGTTGTGAATGTCAGTTGACATAATGGTTTAACATATGGACATCTGAATTAAAATACGAATTAAAATTATTACCCCGTAATATATCCAGTGCTTGTAACCAGAGACTCACCAGACCATATTATAAATACCAATGAAGTAAGGCTATTAAAACTGTTATTCTTTTTGAAGTAAATTGAAAAATGCGGTTTGGGCAATCAACAAAACAACTTCATAAAGAAACTGGCGGGAAGATTTTTATTGATGGGTAAATGAGTAAATAACAAACTCGTATATTTCTTAATTAGGTGACTGCTAAATCCGGTAGTAATTAGCTGGTATATGTTCATCAGTATGAAATTTTCTTCAAATTTTAAAACATTGTTTCTTATAAACATCCCTAAACAGAGGAGGTTTCATAAGCATACAAGCATATTATTTAATTTGATTTTCGAAAGCCAACTCACTGTTATATTTGAATTTTCAATAGTTTTAATAATTTCTGTGTCAATATATGTTGCTAGACAGTACTATTACAAAATTATTAACAGTTTAGAACACATGACAAAGAATCTCAAACAGTTTATTCTGTAATCTATAATTAAATAGAAAGGTATGCCAACTGTTTTCGATGCTGCTACAAAATATTACTCAAGATTTCTGTTCAGATGTGTTTCCCTTACAAATTATATCTTTATGACCTACTTCCGGCATGGCTAAGTTATTCTTACTAGAAGACAACCATGTAGGTACGAGAAGCAACATATTTTATAGGTACCTTTAAAAAAATTACAACTTCGTCCAGTGCATGTGCAGCAGCACATATATATCTGAAATATGATACATATCTTAGCAGACATAGTAAAATACCATATATTTTAACCTTAGAAATGTTAGCACGCATCTACCAATTTTATAGTAAATACAAGTGGTACAACACAATCTCAGTTACTATTCAGTTAATTGTAGGTACACTTACTTATCTGTACGGTTTTGTGCCTATATTTATTTTATTGCGTTTAAAATTGCATTCGTAACTAGACTAATCCTAGCTGCTTTCGTCTGTCTAACCCGACAGAAGGGACCATGAGTACGCGGTGTAGAACTAATTCGTCGGATACCTCACCTATGGCATACTGATGAGAGCTAATAAGCTCGAAACCGGTATATGTCTGGTGGGCGTCTGACGAATGACTCTAGCTGTTGCTATAGGTTTTCCAGGTGTAATTCAATGCTGGTCGGGGCATTAGCCCGCAGAGTAGTTGTTTCCTGGAATTCCGTGTTTGCAAATTATCGTTTCTCGTCGATCGCGATAAAGGTCGACAGCTTTCAATGGTGTCTACTGCATGTAGAACGCTTCGTGCCTGTGACATTTTCAGTCCAGCATGGAGTAGCGAACGGCCGATAGATGTAGTTAGTTCTACACCGCGTACTCATGGTCCCTTCTGTCGGGTTAGACAAACGAAAGCAGCTAGGATTATTCGTCGGATACCTCACCTATGGCATACTGATGAGAGCTAATAAGCTCGAAACCGGTATATGTCTGGTGGGCGTCTGACGAATGACTCTAGCTGTTGCTATAGGTTTTCCAGGTGTAATTCAATGCTGGTCGGGGCATTAGCCCGCAGAGTAGTTGTTTCCTGGAATTCCGTGTTTGCAAAATATCGTTTCTCGCCGATCGCGATAAAGGTCGACAGCTTTCAATGGTGTCTACTGCATGTAGAACGCTTCGTGCCCGGACATTTTCAGTCCGGCATGGAGTAGCGAACGGCCGATAGATGTAGTTAGTTCTACACCGCGTACTCATGGTCCCTTCTGTCGGGTTAGACAGACGAAAGCAGCTAGGATTATTCACCTATGGCATACTGATGAGAGCTAATAAGCTCGAAACCGGTATATGTCTGGTGGGCGTCTGACGAATGACTCTAGCTGTTGCTATAGGTTTTCCAGGTGTAATTCAATGCTGGTCGGGGCATTAGCCCGCAGAGTAGTTGTTTCCTGGAATTCCGTGTTTGCAAAATATCGTTTCTCGCCGATCGCGATAAAGGTCGACAGCTTTCAATGGTGTCTACTGCATGTAGAACGCTTCGTGCCCGGACATTTTCAGTCCGGCATGGAGTAGCGAACGGCCGATAGATGTAGTTAGTTCTACACCGCGTACTCATGGTCCCTTCTGTCGGGTTAGACAGACGAAAGCAGCTAGGATTATTCGTCGGATACCTCACCTATGGCATACTGATGAGAGCTAATAAGCTCGAAACCGGTATATGTCTGGTGGACGTCTGACGAATGACTCTAGGGGACTCTGTTGCTATAGGTTTTCCAGGTGTAATTCAATGCTGGTAGGGGCATTAGCCCGCAGAGTAGTTGTTTCCTGGAATTCCGTGTTTGTATAGTAATACTTCATAGAACAATTTTCACAGAAGAAGTGCACTATGCAGACTTCAGATTAAAGCAAAAAAATGCTAAAATGATTGATTTAATATATATAGCACATAATAAGACCTCTGGGTTATAGTTTCTTTGAAGCTGCGTTCATTTTTCTTCTACAACATATTCTTATACATGAAAATGCTTAATGTAAATTCTTTGGTTATCTAGATAAACAGTGTCTTTTCGATTGCACCTTCCATTCCGCTCTCTTCTTAACTTAGGTTCTTTTGGGACACTATAGAAAGTAATAGATACACCAGTTTGCCTTTTTCGTTTTGGTTTTACAAGTGGCCACAATAAAACAGCACTGAAATACCGCAACAATAATTATTACGCCAAAATACGAAAATAATTCCAATAACAGAAAAATAATAACACGGGAGACAGGGATATTTGTAAAATACAAATAAAGGTCAAAAATCATTAACAAGGAATATTTGCCGTTTTTGTTTCAAAAACCAGTGACGATACTCGTGAGTTTCTAGGCGAGTGGAGCTAAGGGAATCAGTAGTTTGTAGGCAAGTTCTTCTGTTTAGGGATCTTCAGTTTATTATACATTCTGAATAGTCATAGCGGAACTTTGGGCTACAGTTTTCACTGTTAGGGGTTTTGGAAAACATATATTTCATCGGATCAAAATCCAGTAGCTTTGAAAACCCCCGTTAGTTCTATTATTGGTGCTAAAGCAAGACAGATTTGGAAACTACATTTTTTGTTGTTTGTAGCTTTAGAATTTATTATTTGAGATCCAGTTTACAAATACATGGGAATTTAATAAATTTTGGTTGAAAATGACCCTGACCACTTATTTAGTTGAAGAAAAAGGCAAACAACAAATTACATAAAAACTTCTAATTCATAAATGAATAATGTTTAATTATTAATAATTATAAGAAGCACTGAAATACAATGGGTAATTCCATATGTCTGCATGCATAATTTAATATTTTACCTATGACATCTCAGAAAAATTAAAAACTGCTTCCTGTACATACGTGTAAACTTCAAAATAATGGTGATATATTACATTAGGTGTCAATGCCACAAGCAAACAATGGAAAAAATCCCTTTCACTGTTTAGTTCAGTTAGAAAGCAAACAAAATCATATCAGTGATTCAACAGAGTGCAGGACGGCCTTACAGAGGCGGAATATTTAGATCAGGTGCTGAAAAAACATCGGACATGAGTTACCTGTTACATAGACATTGAGCCGACCCTGTGTTAACTGACCTACACCATAAGTGATAAAGTGCGGTAGAAGTGCTGACAAAGATTCCTGTCGAAGTTTATCTTTTATACCGTATATTATCAGTAACCTTATGTTAATTCCAGAAATTATCTATTGTTCATTGTTCCTAGTGCACGAGGCAATCTAGTAATTTGTATTACGTATGTTTCATGTATATATATATTTTAGACTTTTTCAGCTTCAGTTCAGTTTCAGTCTTAATCAAGTCAAAACGCTGTTAAAGATTTGAGCTAACTCTGTTTTGTTCTTAGTAAAATACCTGCTGTTAGTTAAATAAAACACAATTAGAAAGAACGAATATCTTTTTTTGGGTAGTTATTTTAATTAACAAGAGTAAAAGCTGAGTCCAAAACCAACCAAAGAAGCGGAGGGCTTCTTCGAACCAAGAACTGCAAGAAGCTCAACGTCACTGGCGCAGTCGGAAACGGATCTGATAGTCACTGTTTAGAAGAAGACATAGTGCCTTTTGGAAAGTGTTTTTCTACTGACAGGACTACTGCAAGTTAAGAGTGTTTCGAGAAGAGAACTGAATATTCCTTGTCGACATACGGGGGCCATCTTCTAGGACACAAACCCAGAAAATTGGCTAGCAACCTACTGGAGGATCGAATATCCCTGGACAGGTTTAGAAAGAAAAACAACAAAATCAAGCAATCACACAAAGCAAAGCTGCACACAAACAAGGTTAGTCATTTTTCTCATAATCCATTTTCTTCCTTCTCACCCCAACTTTTCACATTTTTTTGTGTAAAATAATATTCAAAAATAAAACTTGTTTTTTTATTGTTTGGAAATAAAAATTATTCTCTCAACAAATGGTTAATGTTTATAAATATTAAAGAAACGTCAAAAGCAAACAAAAATTTAGACAACAAACTAGAGCTAGTAGAAGTATTAATTCTGAAGATTCTGATTCAGATTTAGATAGTGTTATCCAAGATTTATCTGCGATTAGATTAGAATACGAAAAATCTAAAGGAAATAATAGTGACAATATGGCTCGTGAAATAAATTATCAGCAATTAAAATTATTTTTAGATATTATTCCAAATTTTAGTGGAGACCCATGTGAATTAAATAATTTTATTGGAGCTTGTGATGAAACATTTGTACAGTATGCTAACGAATCTGAAGTTATAAAAATTAATTTTTAGAGGTATAATTGGCAAACTACGAGGCAAAGCATTAACTTTAATTTCAAGTAGAATTGAATTAGACACTTGGGACAAAATAAAAGAAATTTTGAAAGTTTCTTTTACTGATCAAAGGTCATTTACTTGTTTACTTCATGAACTTCACAGTTTGAAACCAAATCCTAAAGAAAGTCCTTATAATTTTGGTATTCGTTGTCAATATACTAGAAGTTTAATTTTTCATCTATTAATAATGATAATACAATGGACCATGTACAAAAATTGCTCAAATTTCTAATATTGAAAAATTAATTTTGGTAACATTTTAAAATATCTTCCACCACAAATTCAAACCGGTGTTAGACTTAAAAATCCAGATTGTTTAGAAATAGCAATGCAATACGTAATAGAAGAAGAAAATTTTAATTCTATTGTAAATGAAGGAAAGAGAAATTTAAATCAACATATTCCATCTCCAAATATTAAAGCACCTGTTCAAAGATATTCTCAAATTCAACCTACTCTAAGTCAAACATTTTCACATAATAATTCACAGTTACAACAACGATTTCATGAACAAAATAAAAAAATATTTCCTAGTCAACCAATTCAAATAACTCCAAAACAAGTACCACAAAAATTTTACCCAAATCAACAAGTATTCGGTAAACAAAGTACATCAACAACCAACGTCTGGAAACCCAAAAATCAAATACCTACTTATAAACCTACTCCTATGTCAACAACATCTAGGCAAACAACTACTCAACCTTATCAGTTTAAACCCCAATCGAGACCGACATTTATGGCAGAAGAATTACACAACATTGATGAAGAAATTTATACTGAAGCAATTGAAGAAAATCCAGCAGCATATGGTTATGAACAAGAAGAATTACCCATGCAAGACCAAGAAGGTATGGAACCATATACAGAAGAACAAAATAACGATGAAGAAAATTTTATCCACCTAGCCTCTGGACAGAAAATTACTTAGAATTAAATCATATTATAGATCAACGCAAATTGCCATTTATAGAAATTTCAGGATTTCATAGACCTTTACGTTTTCTTATTGATTCTGGTAGTCATATATCTTTAATGAACCCTGTTTTAGTAAAAAAATATTTCCCAGAGTGCATCATTATAAAACCAAGTTTAATAAAAACATCTTGTGGTCAACAAACAGCAAAATTTGAGGCACATATCCCAGATTTTAAAGAATTTCAAGCAAATGGAAAAATTATTTTCACTTTATTTGACTTTCATCCGTTTTTTGATGGATTAATCAGCTTTAGAGACTTAAAAAATATGGGATTTAATTGGAATTTACAAGAAGGATATCTACAGAGAAATAATTTGAAAATTCCTGTACGACAATGTTCTCCTTCAGAATATGAACACTTTAACATCACTGTTAATGAAAATGAAATTTTAAGAACCAAAATTCCAACTAACGCCGTTACTGATGGATCATATTATATCCCAGAAACAACAATTAATGAACACTGTTATATACCGGAATGTATAACAACAGTAGAAAATGGACAAGCAACTCTTGAAATACATAATGTTAGTGTTGAAGATACATATGTAAATCTAACGTATCCGCTGGAAGTCTTTCCACTTGAGAATTACGAAATTTTTCAAGCCCAAATTACTGATGTAGGAATGTATCCAAGCGAACAAGATATTGGAAACTTACTACGATTAGATCACCTAAACCAAGAGGAAAAGTCGAGGTTAACCAAATTATGTGAACATTTTCATTCAATATTCCAGTATCCAAATCAACCTCTTTCAGCTACTACACAGACAACTCACATAATACGGACAACAGATGAAGAACCCATCCATACGAAGTCATATAGATTCCCAGAAATCCACAAAAAGGAAGTTAGAGACCAAATAAAAAATATGCTGGAAACTGGAATAATAAAAAACAGTACAAGCCCATGGTCAAGCCCTATATGGATAGTTCCAAAAACTTGATGCAAGTGGAACTCAGAAATGGAGAATAGTCGTGGATTATAGAAAGTTAAATAACAAGACCATTCAAGACAGATACCCATTACCTAACATCGATGATCTGTTAGAAAATTAGGCAGATGCCAATATTTTACTATATTAGACTTGGCGAGCGGATTTCACCAAATTAAAATGCATAAAGATAGTATTGAAAAAACTGCATTTTCCACCGATTATGGACATTACGAGTTTTTAAGAATGCCCTTTGGACTTAAAAACGCCCCAGCAACATTCCAGAGAATGATTAATGAAGTTTTAAAAGATTTAATAAATAAAACATGTGTTGTATATATGGATGACGTTATTATATTTTCGTCTTCATTGGATGAACATATTCAAAATCTTAAGGAAGTATTTAAAAAATTCCAGGAACATAATTTAAAGGTACAATTAGATAAAAGTGAATTTATGAAAAGGGAAGTTGAATTTTTAGGACATATCATTACAACTGAAGGTATTAAACCAAATCCAAAAAAAATTGATGCCATCATGAACTTTCCAATCCCTAAGACACATAAAGAGATTAAAAGTTTTTTAGGAATGATAGGATTTTATAGAAAATTTATAAACAATTTGGCAAAAATTACAAAACCACTTACAGCTTGTTTAAAAGGTAAAAAGTAGAACACACCAAAGAATTTATTCAAGCCTTTGAGACATGTAAAATTATACTCTGTAACGAACCAATTTTAACTCACCCTGATTTCTCAAAAATATTTACCCTGACAACCGATGCAAGTAAATTTGCCATTGGTGCCTTACTAAGTCAGGACGGAAAACCAATATGTTATGCAAGCCGTACCCTTAATCCAAATGAAATTAACTATTCAACTACAGAAAAAGAATTACTAGCTATTATTTGGGCTGTAAAGTACTTCAGACCTTATTTATTTGGTAGACATTTCAAAATTAAGACAGATCACCGACCTTTGAAATGGTTAGAAAATTTAAAAGAGCCAAGTTCCAAACTTGTGCGATGGAAATTACTTTTATCAGAATACGATTATGAAATTGATTATATTAAAGGTAAAGATAATGTCGTTGCAGACGCGCTATCTAGAAATCCTTCAGACAATGTTTCTTTGATAAACGAAATAGGTGATATTGATAATGTCATTCAAGAATACTTAAACTATGAAAATAATGTTACAACAGCACATTCTGCAGATGAAATTCCTCTACTTAGTTTTCCTTATACAGAAAAACCTTTAAATCATTATAAACATCAAATGATTATTAAAGTTTCAGAATCATCCCCTGTACCTAATTGTATTAAAGAAAAGATTTTTGATAATCAGAGATTTTACATAAATATTAGATAATATCATATATATGAAGATTTAGAACAATTCATATCTAATCTCGATAATAAACTTACATATTATTTATATTTTCCTGACAAACAACATGAAAAATACTTTATAAAAATATACAAGAAAAACTTATTAGAATTCAATCAAAATTAATAATTTGTTCTTCAAAATTAACTGATATCTGTACAGATTCTGAAAAACAAGACAAAATGAATTATCATCATATTTATAAAACTGGTCATAGAGGTATTACAACTACAATTGACTCTCTAAAGAAAAATTACTATTGGCCTAGCATGACTAAAGACGTTAATAACTATGTCAATAATTGTGTCATATGTCAAAAATCTAAATATGAAAGACAACCTAATAATTTTGAATTTCAACCAATTCCTATAGGTACAAAACCTTTGGAAAGAATTCATATCGATACCTTGTCAGTATCTAAAGAAAATACTTAACGATAATTGATACTTTTTCAAAATTTGCGCAAGCCTATCCAATTTTAGGAACAAATTCTATAAATGTCCTTGACGGATTATTAACTTTTATATCACATTATGGACTTCCTCATACAATTGTTTGTGATAATGGTGTGGAATTTAATAATCAAAATTTCCTAGATTTTTGCAAAATTCATAAAGTAAATATACACTTTACTACACCAAAAAATCCGAATTCAAATAGTTACATTGAAAGATTTCATTCTACATTGTTGGAACAAATTAGAGTTAAAACGCAACAAAATCCTAAAGAATCTTTAAATAACTTAATAAAATATTCACTATTACATTATAATAATTCCATACATTCGAGTACAAACTTCACTCCTTTTGAGATCGTTTCAGGACATTTCAATACTAAAGATCCTTATGATATTGAAGAAAAAGAGATAATCTCTAAATATGTGTATGACCATAAAGAAAAATTAAAAGGAAAATATCAACAAATCAATGACAATATCAGAACAAGACCAAATTTATCATAAAGAACAGACAAGAGATAAATTAGCAAATAAATTTTCCAAAATTTCGCCTGTAGCGCAAACAAAAAATAAGGTGAAAACTGAAACATCAAAATATTCTAAGCATAATTTAAAGAAACGTAAAAATATTAATTACTAATGTTTTATTTCCAGATGAGGATATTGATCATTTTCTCGTTTATCCTTATCCATAACTTAAATAATGCAGTTATTCAAAAATTAACCAACCCTATTTTACCAATGAACTTGGAAAATTCGAGAATTATTATAAGTAAACATACATTCGTCAGTTATCTAGATATTTCTGAACTGAATAAAATTAAATCTAATTTACAAGAACAAGTAAATTTTATTATTGAAAGAAAAATTTTACTGATATGTCAGACAAACTAATAAAACAAGCACAATCACTGTTATTTCAAAATGATCATTTATTAGAAACTATTTTCCCTAACATGAGACACAAACGTGGACTGATAAATCTTGGTGGTAAAATATCAAAATGGTTATTTGGCACACTTGATTCTGAGGATGGAAAAAGAATCGATACTATATTAGATTACCTTAACAATAATGATCACTTACTTAAAGATGAAATTAATAATGAAATTTCTTATTCAAAGGAATTTATGTCAAAAACAAATCATAGCCTTTTTCAAATCAAATCAAACATCTTAACTATAAAGAGTTTAATCGATAAATACCAGGATAGTATAAATGAAATTAATACTTTGGAATTAATTATTAATTGCCTAATAACTCTACAGAACCAATTAAATCAAATCGTTAATGCTATAACATTTGCTACTCTTAATAAAATTCATCCAACTTTGCTTTCTATAGAAAATTTGAATATTATAATAAATAAAATGCAAAACTTATACTCACTAAATCAAATTGCTCAATTCAAAAGTAAACACAGTTATTATATGTTTTTGGTATTCAACTATTATATAAAGACGAGAGAATAATTTTCTTAATTCATTGTCCAATTTTAATGACTACTGCGTTTAAAACATTTTTTTGTATCCTGTTCCTATCCAGAATAAAATAATCCCCTCAAAACCATATCTTATCCTTAATGAGAAAATGAACTCTATCAATATCAAGAAGAATTGTGTGAAAAGATCGAAGATACCTTTTATTGCCATAATCATCTTCAAGCCGAAGAAGATTGCATAGTCTATATTATTTTGAAGAATGAAGCCAAAAACTGTTCTACTGTGTCTGTCCATGTAGAAAAGATGATTGCAAATCAAATTTCTACAAAAAATATTTAGTTAACTACACCTTCCTACACAATCATTACGGAAGGATGTTCCATAGAAAAACATCAAGAACTTCAACCTGGAAGTTACCTAATAACAATTCCTGAAAAATGTCATTATACTATTAATCAAGAACAGTTTTCTTCCGAAAATGAAGATCTTTCGCCTGTTACAATTATTGAACTTCCATCATTGGATGTATCCAAGTTGAGAGGACGATCAAATAAAATTAAACTTAATAGCATGGATATCGAAGAGCTTTCTCATTTGGCAAATAAAATGAATAATCATCATGAAATAGCTTTACCTGTGGAGCCAAAGGAAAATCATCCCATACCAACCTGGCTTCTTATTATTTTTGCTTTCTCATTTGTGCTATCACCTATATTGGAGTAACATGCTACTATAGAAACTGTTACCCTTACCCAATCAAACTATTTAGAAGGAAGAAAAATCCGAATGAGGCCTCTTCTCTTAATGATGATCAACCCAGCCAACCAGTCCAACCCTAGGTTTCCATTTTAGGCGGGAGGAGTTACCTGTTACATAGACATTGAGCCGACCCTGTGTTAACTGACCTACACCATAAGTGATAAAGTGCGGTAGAAGTGCTGACAAAGATTCCTGTCGAAGTTTATCTTTTTATACCGTATATTATCAATAACCTTATGTTAATTCCAGAAATTATCTATTGTTCATTGTTCCTAGTGCACGAGGCAATCTAGTAATTTGTATTACGTATGTTTCATGTATATATATATTTTTTAGACTTTTTCAGCTTCAGTTCAGTTTCAGTCTTAATCAAGTCAAAACGCTGTTAAAGATTTGAGCTAACTCTGTTTTGTTCTTAGTAAAATACCTGCTGTTAGTTAAATAAAACACAATTAGAAAGAACGAATATCTTTTTTTGGGTAGTTATTTTAATTAACAAGAGTAAAAGCTGAGTCCAAAACCAACCAAAGAAGCGGAGGGGCTTCTTCGAACCAAGAACTGCAAGAAGCTCAACGTCACTCATGTGTCGAAAATTGTCGTATATTGTTTGGGCTGGCCAAAGGCGATGAAAACATGTCCTTCGTGTAAAACATGTAAATTTATGTCTTATCCTCTTAGGCTTTTCGTAAATCACATCAACGTGCCCTTTTAAAAGCATAACTGTAGTTCTTAATGCATCAATGTTTCAAATTTGACCTCCGCACATAGGCGTCTCCAAATCGTCACAAAGGGATATTTACAATAAATAATTACATTAGTTTGAATAAGACCATACGTTAATAAATTTAATTATTGGTAGAAAGTTGAATTTATAATTTAAGTTAAAGTTTGATTGTTCCTAACTGGTGCGGAATAAAATTTCCCGCACGCAAAAAATATCATATAATTCTTGAACATTGTCAATGTTGAAGTGCGAGTTGTTTTTTAGCAAAAAAAAAAGGGTAATTATCTCAAATCATTTAGCAAGTCTTTAGACAATCTAACCATTTTTAGTATAAATCAAACGCATGGCATCTTTTATAAAATATTTCTTCTATTGCGACCAATTTGTGCTTGAGTTTCTATAATAAATACAAAATTTGTTTCTGGTTGCCGTTTTTAAAAAAATTGTGATATTTATTTAAATCATTAAGCCTAAGGCCTTAAATCCAATAAATGATCATAAAGCACGTTTGGTTTTTTGCCGCTGGTTTCTACGTCATGATGCTGAAGACCCTCCTTTTCTTGCAAATACTTTTTTTACTGATAAAGCCGGGTTCACAAGAAATGGGGTGTTTAATTTTCACAATACGCATATTTGGGCCGACGAAAATCCTCATGCTCTAATAGAATCTGGACATCAGGCACGTTTTTCATTAAACATTTGGGTGGGTATTGTAGGGGACAGGTTTCTAGGTCCTGTTGTTTTATCGAACCGATTAACAGGCGCTGCTTACCTCAACTTTCTGCAGAACACACTGTATGAGTTTTTGGAAGACATTCCTTTGAATGTGGTTCCAGCATGATGGTGCGTCAGCTCATTTTTCCATGGCTGTTAGAGAGCATTTACACCAAACCTTTCCACATAGATGGGTAGGAAGGGCCGGACCTGTTTTATGGCCTCCAAGATCGCCTGATCTGAACCCTCTAGATTTCTTTGTTTGGGGATATTTAAAGACATTAGTGTATGGTACTCCTGTAAATAGCCTGGAAGAGCTGCAGCTACGGATTAATCAAAAGTGTCAAGAAATCCAAACCAAGGAGGGTGTTTTCGAAAGAGTTCGAATATCGTTGAGACGAAGATGTCGTGCCTGCTTGGAAATGGACGAAGGGTTCTTTGAACATTTTCTGTAACTTTGTTTTTTTGTTTGTTAGCTTCTTTTGTCGGTTTATTCCTAATAAAATAAAATGTTTGAAAAACGAATAGTGGTCCATATTTTATCTCCGCAACCGTTACTTTGCGGACCCATGTCTGTTAAGACTTTTCTGCTTATTTTGATTCATACTATTACCTCCTGAAATATGTTACACTCTTTTTTTAACACCCTGTATCTAGTAATGACAGATGACAGATATTTTACATTTTTTCGCATACGACATCTAAAGTTGAGTCGTTGCAAATTCTAATAAAAATTTTAGGACGCGACATTTGAGAACATCAATTTGAAATTTTTTATAGTCATTCTCAGAAAGTAGTATACGACATGCACAGATAGAGATTCTAGAATCGGGTCCCTGGTAGAAAGACATTAAACTATACATTATGAAACGCCCTATATAAGAAAATATTCTTAAATTTGGACGAAGAAATGACTCCCTCATCCACGTTGTAGTGTATACAAACAAAAATATCTAAACGGTAATTTTAGCATTGTAAGAGACCAACATTACTTCGATTGTTAAATTCCCTTTGAGAAATTTATCGCCTGCGCCTGTGCTTTCCCAATATGATCAACGAAAGCAAATAAGGTTCCGAGTTTTAGTAAATCACTGATATTTTGGTATTCTCAGACGATATTATCTAAGATATATCTCCTGATGGAGCCATAAAGACAGGAGATGATGGCTTAAAAGCCAACTCGACGAATACCGCGATCAAGAAAACGAGTTTTTAACAAAAAAAAAAAATGAAAGAATCAGCAACATCCGTGACGACGAACAGGATGATGTTACCAGACAAAGATTCGATTTTAATTAAATTTTACCGAGCAATGTCATTCCCAATAATATCTTTTTAATTACGGTTGAAGTTTTGAAAGAAGATTGCAACTAAAAACAGGACCGTAGACACTATTTTTTTCCTGGGGTACGTAAGCAGTATTGCATGTATTAGTAAGGATATAAGAAAACAAGCGTAGGTACTCAATTTTTCATAACCCTTTACGATGTGCGTGGGAGCGTGCAAATGTTTGTTTAACTGTACCGAATCCGAATATTCATTTGTTTGAGGAAGAGTATACAAACATACATATACCGTTAGTAAGCAATCACCTCTTTAACTTGCATTGTTAAAACTGATTGCAGTTTCCTTAAGCATCTTTCATTTTTCTAACGGTTTCATAATTTTGGAGGGTCTCATATATTACTCCAAATTCATAAACACAAGGCGTCATAAATACGTCAATATATCCATAAAGATTCACATTCTGCTAAGTACTTCTTACATCCACACCCCAAATTGGTTGTTAAATAAATTTTGTTCTAATCCGAGATGTAACACAATGGGTCAAATGATTTTTTTAAAGGTTTTATCTATACTGGCTGCAGCTTTTATACGCAATTGCTGTTTTTAGAGAATTAAAAAAAAATCCAGACTATATAACAAATGTTACAAAAGTTAATAATAAAGAATATATGGGTAGATATTGTGGGTGTAATTCAACGCTGGTTGGGGCTTTAGTTCACAGAGTAGTTAGTTTCACACAATATTATTAATACCTAAAAAAATATATATAAAAAAATAATATCTCTACCCCTTATTCTAATCACAAGGATTAGCCCAGCAGCAAGACTTGTGCGGTAGAGGGGCGGCATATTACTATTAAGAAGGCCGCAATACCTTTACAACACAGTAAAAAATACTAAAAAATAATGCCAAATTTGCCAAAAATATCTCAAGGGGTTTAGAATTTTAAATTGATTTTTTTATCGGCTTTGGATACCCTATATCTCAGAAACTACGCCCTTGGGACACTACGCTTATTAATCAAAATTACCTTACCTTAATTTTAACCCCTAAATTTTCTACACGCATTTATGAAACACCCTGTATAAAAAGTCGATTTCCTATATTTGTTATTGTCATATTAAGGACAACTAATGAATAGCTTCGACAACTTTTTTACTACCAACCCACAGATGCAAAATTATTAGATAACTGAACTAAGTGTATTAGAAAAATATCAAATACATTCTGTAAATTTTGTCAACATATTTATCATGCTTTGTGTCTTCGATAAAACTAAACACATAATTAAACGAACTACGCCTTGAGACGAGATTATACCAAAGAAATTCGTAGGATTTGACGATCAATCAGTATAAATTAAAACGCCTTAAAACAAGATGGGCTCATTTATTTCGCTGCTATCTCAAAATTAATCCCATCAGTTGGACTACGTTTCGAGTGACACATGTATTCTGCACTTGAGTCTGGCTCTGAAGTAGGCGAATTAAATTAGATTTTCTTCATACTGCACGTCATACTTAATCGTATTAATGAATGGGCTGAAAATTTTGGTATTCTTACGGAGTGGCAGTCTGGTTTTGGGAGGGTTCGTGATTGTAATGATAATGTTTTTACTTTAACTTTGTCCATTCAGCTCCACTCCACTTCGCAGACGCCAAATTTTTGCTATATTTGTAGACTTTAAACGCGCGTTTGATTCAGTTAATCACTCAGCTCAAAATTGGTCTTGCTGCTCAGAAATTTTTACAGTACCTAATGCTAGTATGCGTGTAAAATCTGGAAATAATTTTTCATGTCTCTTCAATATTACTTGGTCGTTCCTGAAGATGTATTGAGTCCACTGCTATTTGCTTTATTTCTTGCGGATATTGAAAACTTTTTTATTGAGAATGGTGCACAGGAAATTAATATTGATTATTATAATGCGCTTCTTATGCTTCTTTACGCAGATGACCTCATAATATTAGCAGACTCTGTAATTGACGTGAACAAAAAATGAAGGATTTTAAAAAAATACACCACACTAAACATGTTGACGGTAACTTTTTCGTGAAATAGCGTCTTCTGCAGTTTTCAAAGCTAAACAAGCAATGGCCATAATGGCTAAAACCAAAATTAATTCCTGGTCCACTAGAATTCAATTATTTGAGTCATTAGTAGTCAGTACCATAACCAATTGTGCACCGACCTGGGCTCTCAGATATACAGACATTCTTGAGCAAGTTCAAACTAACTTTATAAAAAGGTTGCTATTGTTACCACTAAATACACCTGATTAGTGTAGTTAGGGTGGAGTCTGGAAGATTGAAAATAATATACAATATATTCAAGTGGACACTGATCAGTGTCACTGATCACCTGGCTTGAGAAAGTTTCGAAAATGTCTGATTCTTGACTTCCTAAAATTTGTCTAAAGAGGCAGCTACAACTCACCACCTCGGATATAAGGTATAATTGGGCCCTTCAGCTAAAAAAATTGTTTTCATTTGTTAAAGCTGAGCACATTTGGAACAACCTCTCTCTTGCACTATTGAAAAGAAATACCAAAATTCTGATCTCAAAATTCCGGGAAAAATTGTTTGGTAGCGGATGTAACCTTTTTCAAAGGACAACTTTTATGCCACTTTATAACTTATTTGGAATGACGCTCAATTACGAATGTGTAATAATATAATGATTAAATTGCCACGGTTCCACATACAGCATTAACCCGAACAACAAATATACGATATTTAATAGAGATGACTTTGAAACAATTGATCACCTTCTTTTTGATTGCCCTATATATTTCTGTTTGAAAAACTATGTTTCGGTCTGCTTGCAAAATGTACAGGTCTTAATTACGTCATTAGAAAATTACTACGTGATTACTAGTTATATTTGGAATATTTTGAAGTGCCGTTCATTTATAATAAACCAATAATATGTATATATCTGTAGCCCTCTCCTATTTCTTTCTTTTTTTGCTTGCTCAATTAGCACTTTTTTAGTTTTTTATAATAAAAACCTAGCATAAAGATTTATAATTCTCAATGTAAAGCAGGACTCTTGCTATATGAAGAAATGTATATTCTTTTTTGCAATAAAGGAGTTGAATTGAATTGAATTAAATTAGATCGAAAGCTCGAAAAACGTTTGAAAAAAAAACTGTAATGGAATTATTGTTTTATTTGTTTTAACAGAACTCTCACATTCAAAATAGGATATGGAAAGTCCTAAGGACAAAATTGCAACAGAACCAAGGTCTGCGATGTCCCATAAAGAAAGAGTAAGTATGAGAGTACTATCTAAAATCCACAGAAGAAGTCGTGACTCATTTAACTTGACCTTAAAAGTCTTGTGCAAGTCGACATGTTTTGGGAAATTATCATATTACATATTACATCAACCCAGAATTACTTTCACTCAGTAAAAGATATATATTTTTTTAATTATGATAGTCAAATTGCCGTACCTACCTAGATTAAAGTCAAAGTTTTATAACAAACAAATCTTTATAATTATTTTTGATGTTTGGTATAGGAAGAAACATACTAGACGCATCGCGGACCATGCTAGTCTCATGTTCGTTTAGTGAAATCTAAAGGAGAGCTGATCACGGCCTTTCACGAAATCAGCTCTATATGTCGTTCTCCATGTGCTCCCGACTTATTCTACAGTACTATTTAGGTGTAAAAATATGTTCTGTGAAAAAGTACTTCTGTTAGTTCTTTTATTTGACGTAACTGATCGAAATTCTCCAAAAAGTTTTCTGCGAGTCCCCAGCGATCGACATACTAGTGTAAACGTGTAGGTACATTTATAATCACTAGAAGATACTCCAGTAAAAATATCGCGCACATTATGCACGGACCAGCAAAGTCTGCTCATGAAGGTTTCCAGGTTATTTAATGGAGCATCGCACACTAGACCAGCATCTGCATGGACCGTCACCTGCAACGACCGTCACTGCAGGTCGTGTCATCGATTGGTTCCAAAACTGTTAAAATATTCGACCAGATAAGTTGTGTTCGCGAGGCATCTAGATCGCCTCATAATGCGTTCTTTATTTTACACTGTCTACACATTTCTACATCCAGTTTAGAAGAAAGAAAAATACCTTTTGTATCATGGAAGAAAAGTTACCATTGTACAGCTAAAAATGACTAGGTCTTATCTCTCCAAATAAAACAAAAAAGTACCTGTATATTTTTGGCACAAAATAAACTTATATGCATATTTGGCTACAGTCAGAACTATCAATAGGTACCAAGCTGCATTGAAATGTCCAAAAAAATAGTATTTATATTATTATATCAAATTTTTGTTTTTATTTTTTTTGGATGGTCAGTATATATTTAAGCAAATAAATTGTACTGAAATAAATTGTTCATCTAATTAGGGTTATTTTCACACCTGCAGCCAAAGGGGCGCCAGTAGGGACGAGTCCTCTATAGAACTGATTTGAGCCCTCCCTGAAGATGGTTTGATCTCCCTTCCCTCTACAGAGCGAAAGCAAAAAAAAATATGGGCTTCAGACTGATTATACGTAGGTATTCAATTTTTTTCTAGAATTTCTGAATCACTTTGTATAAGGCAACACTTTTAGAGCCACACAGATAATGTATTTAGCCTCTCTAAAAAAGTTGACTGACTACAACGCTGTCAACCAAGGAAGTTATCGGCGTGGCGTGTGGCTCAGACACTCTATATATAATTCTCATTATACAAAACTATTTTTAGAAAATACTCAATAAAATTAATTAGACATTGTTTTGTTTTACTGATATTTACACTGATTAAGCGTTTATAGTTGTTCAGGAACAGAATTTTGGACTCCCACTATCATTTGCTGTCAAAATAACTTGTTAGGCCAATAAAGTTACAAGGCACTAGCGAGAAACGGGTTAATTGGAAGAATAAAAAATTTGATAAATTCCCAAATTCTTGCAACTCATTTTAATTTATGAAATACGTACGTATACAGGGTGTGCAGTAATGGCATCCTTATAAAACAGCGTGAAACATTTGTCAACAAAATAATGTATTTCACTATCTTCCCTGCATGGAGCCTTACTTCAGACAGGGTGTTTTTAAAATATAGTGCCTCACACAAGCGATATATGTTTATGAATATGGTTCCACAGATGTATAGCAAAATAAGTGATAAAGCTTTTTTCAGTAAAAGCGTTTTCTTGAGCATTTTCTGTCATCTGTTTAAATTTCGTTTCATAACGCCCTGTATATTTATTGACACAAAACATGACTAAGCCATTTATTAACATGCAATTACCTTGGAAAAGTTTATCCTGTATTAAGAAAATATTTTGCCAATGTATATTTTATACATTAATACACACACATTTTTAGGAAAATATTGTTTAAACAATAAAAATATAAAATTATGGAAATATTTTATAAGCAATAAAAATATAAAATTAGCTTAAACAACCTGATCAGACCATGAACATTTAGGAAAGTCCTTGATCTTGAATTGTGTGTAATTATACCAACCTGCTAAGGTCATAATATATTATTAAACTATATTATTAAAATGAGATTACCAAATTATACACTGTATTCGCATTTTTTATCAGTCATTTTCAATCAGTATAATCGTATAATCCAATTTCCATTCAAACAATATCTTTTCTTTTGTGAAATTATTTCAGCATTAAAAAAGTTTCCAATTTTAAAATTTTTTGTATATAGATCAAACTTATAATATTAAAGTATTAAGGGCCAGAAGGGTATGATGAGCTATTTCTTTTTGCAATAAATTGGATTAATTTATTTTTGGTTTAACAAAACTTGATATAAATTTTATTATACATCAAGACAAAAATTAAACACCATAAAAAATAAATTAAAATTAAATTAAGTAAGTAGGTATTCTGTTAACAAATAAATAAAAAAAATATTTAAATATCATTTACTTTCTAACATATTTACAATTTGTTCCAGTAACATACAAGGTTTTATATCTGAATTATTAAAGTACTGTAAACTATTTACATCATCACAGTTCACAAATGGCTCCAAGACATTCCGAATGGCTTTTAAATCAAATAAAATATGATTTTCACCTATTCTATGTCTATGAAACAGAACTCTAGACCTTCTATTTTCAAACATCTCCATTCTCGACAAACCAATATATTTGATAAATTCATAAAATTTATAATAATCAATTCCAAACGAGGCATTCAACATTATTTGGCAATGTTCTTCGAAATCTTCCATGCTTTTACAGTCATCAATTTCTTTGCGAACAGTTTCTAGTTCTTTCATTATTGACGTCCACATTTTCTTTATATTACAGCCATTTACCCAATTGTGGTTAACGGATATGGTATCTTTTAAATTCCAAACTTGGTGATACCAGCCAGAAGGGACAAAAATAGCTTCTCCAGATTTCTGTATTATCTCAAAACACTTGACAGAACTTTTCAAATCAGATACATCATAAGGTAAATTACCCATATTATCTCTTAAAAGGTTTTCTTCACCTGGAGGGAAAAGTAGCCACTTCTTCTTGCCATAGACATTTGAAGACCAACTGTATGATGTAAAAACGTCTGCATGAAACGGTGTCCTAAAGAATACCAAATTTTAGACACATTTCAGATTTATACTTGGTTTCGCATAAACATACCACGTATTTTTAGTGCCCATATAAACAAATCTATAATCATCATTTAAACATGCAGTATAGTATTCGTTTAGCCAATCTGAAGAAAAATGCAGAGGAACCTCGTAAAAATCATCATTTTCATCAAGCAATTTCAAGTGCCAATCTTTTAAGTAAGCAAGTGGCAATGTAGTATCCTCTTTATAGTTCTGCCAATATTTCAGATAGTCTGCAAAATCACTTTCATGTGTCTTTTGGGAATTGTAATATTTCTCATTACAGTTATAAACAGTTACTCTATTCTGTCCATATTTTTTAAGTAAGTATTCGAAATTTAGGTCATCATCTGTTATCCAAAACTGAGATGCCTGCCATTGATTTGTAACATTTTTAATAATACATGGAATATTCTGCAACATAAAATTTTGAAAAAATTCGTTATACGTCAATTCATTTGCATTAACAAAAGGTATCTCATTTACTGAACTGTAACAGTAATAATCATTTAACTGGCTATTTTCAATTTCAAACTCCATTTAGCAATCATAATTCTCTCATTTTTATAAAATTGGCACATGCAATTTATTGACATTATAGCTGTATTCTTTTTACCAGAAATCTTAGTTTATCTCAGTTAATCTTAGTTATTCTCCATGCTGATTGGTTAATTTAGTGAGATTAACTCAGATTAGCTAAGATTTCTGGTAAAAAGAATATGGCAATTGAAACTGACGTGACCTGGACGTGACAGATGACAGATGACAGATGTCAAGGACAGATGTGACCACCACAAAACATATAAAAGGTGACCACAGATCATGGGCCGAATATGTGACCACGGTTCTAGCCACAAAACATATAATACAGTTCTAGCCACAAAATGTTCTAGCCTTATTAGGTTCTAGCTGATAGACTAGGTCTATTCCTTTGCATAGAAAGTGTAGCACCAGCTGCACTGAATAGCCCGAAAACGTTCCTCTGCACTAGAGTATTGTATTTTACATTACACTTTTTTATTCCATTACCCCAGTGTTAGTTACACTAGTGTAATTTATATACACCCAGGCCGAGCAAGAGCAGGAGTAAAATGCACTGGACATGCGCAGTCAGCAACCTGCATTATCTTTATCAAATCTTTGAAAGTTTTTTGAATATTTCACAATTCTTGTAAGAACTAAATAATCAAATTATGTTTTATTGATCCTAAATATTTTAAAAACTATCTATCAGAATATTTAGGTCACTTTCTAGGTTTGTGATTTATACTCGCGTCAAGAATTCAGACGACTTACGTCATACGAACAAATGATAGATACAATGTATTCTACATATTGTTTAATTTAAATTCGTTTTTATCTTTTAAATAAAGAACTGATAAATGTTTCTAATGTTTCTACTTTATCACCACTATTACTCGAGCTAGCCGAGCTTGAATGAAGATCTACTAATTTATTGTCTAGTCATTATCACAAAAAATATCTTTGACGTCTATAATTAATAATTAGTTAGAAAACATCTTTCAAATTTAGAATATATCCTAATCTTGTTACTACACACGAACTATTGTCTCTGTTCATGATAACAACGAGACACATTCGGCATAAATAATCAGAGTTAGAGTAAAACTAAAGTGAATCTTGATTACATGATCACAGACCAAAAGAGTCAAATCGTTAAAAGTCTGGATATAATTTTTAAAAGATTACGCGTGACTTGTTGAGACAAAACGTCATACTCCGTCCAAGATAAATGAACGATTTCAACGCGTGTAGAACCTGCTGTGACTGGTTTTTAAACGTACTCCAAGCCAAGCCCAGGGCAACTTTTTTCAACGTTTTAGGATTTTCAATCAGATAATTGACCTAATTTAAACTTCCACCATACACTTATAAACTCAACCAACCAGTTGCTCTGATTTAAAAAAAATCTTGAGCAAAAGAACAAACCTATATTCCACAGCCAAGTAACGACTACAATCTTCAATTTTTTGCTCTGTGCTCTGCCGATAACAGCTACAAAAATGTGTCGATAAAGTAAGTAACTTCCTTTAAAAATTTGACATTTGTCAGCGTGTTGCACATTTAACAAAATGGACGCGTACGCATTATTTCATAAATTGTTTTATAAATAGATAAAGCCCTCATTTCTGTGATGTTTCTAATATAATTGAAGATTGCAAGTGGTTTGCGAATATGTGATATTGGAAGTGAAGTGGTTATAGAACATTAGTGGCCACTAGACGATCAATAAACAAACAAGTGTAGTAATTGATTGTAGACTCAGTGTAATAGCTGGGCAAACGTGTTTTTTATTATTTTATAGTTGTATTTAGGTACATAAGTATTATTTATAGTCATTGTTATTAATCATTCACCTCATATTATGTTAATTTTACCCCTAGTTTTTAGATATTTATGCTTATAAAAGAAATAAACAACATAAAGACTGCTTGGTTTTCTGTTTTGCATGTTATTCTATTATAATAACGAAGTCTGTCATATCCTATTAAACCTATTTCAATAAATATGAATTACAAAAATGTATTGTTTGTGTTATTTGCTTATGGAGATTTGAACCTATTTTTTTTCTTATTCTGCAATGCATCAACTTTAAATTGCAGGAAATAATTATCTAATATAGAACAAATTGCATGTTAAAAAGATATGACAGGTTTCTTGTAATTTCAAATCAAACAACATACACAAATATGCATTGTTTTAGATGAAAAAAACAAAAAATGGCCCATAGTGTCGTTAAGGTAACTGATATTAAAGATGATGATTTGAATGACAGTTTATTACTGCTTGTTGGTGAAGATGGTACTGTAACTCCTGATCAAGATACAGTTGAAACATTCTTGAGTAAGATTTCATAAATGTCACTTTTAACAATCAGTAATTTAAAATGTTTGTTGTAGAGCAAAGAAATGGTCCCACAAATATACAAATTATGAAAATAAATAAATCGGAGAAGCAGGGTATCGATATTACTGTTGATAATGTAACTTATATGCCAGACGCTGTTAAGGAAGGTAAGAATTTTTTGTTAAAGTTATTAACCATTCCTTTTACTTATATCTATTTTAGAAATAATCAAACCAGAGCTTGGAATGGACGAGATAGCTCGAAATCTATATAATTTCAAATTAGATCATGACTATACACCTTTAACATCTCCTAGGAGATCCAATTCTCCACAAGAGGAAGATGAGTTGGTAAAAACACTTAGTATATTAGATGGACCTGATCCGGACCACTCTATACCAACTATAAGTTCTGAACCTCCCCCACTTATTCTTACAACTCCACACAAAGTTAATAAGGCCCCCTCAAAAGTTAAAATTATACAGTCAATAACTATAACTCCAGCTGGTTCCCAAACAACTTCTACTAAAACTTTAGTTGCACTTCCACAACCAGGTGCACAGTCTCCGGCCCTTCAAAAAGTGAATTATGTATCACATAAAACTGTTCAAAATGAAACTCCTACTCCTGTCAGTGCTTCCGCAAGTTCTATTCAAACAGGTCCAACTTCTACCGTCGGAGACACTCAAAGTGTGACAACACCCATTACAACTAAGACAAAGGCAAAACTTATAAAAATAGATGGTAAACAGATTGTTAGACCAGACAGAGCCAAACTTATTAAACCGAAAACTAAAATTGTTAGAGAAATTGTAGAAGAAGAAAGCGAGGAGGAGGAGTTTGAGGAAGAGGATTTTGATTTTGAAGTTGACGACGATGAGAATGATTCTGATTTTGACATTGAAGAAGAATTGAAAGCAAAACAAACACCGAAAAGGGTAAGCAAACGAACCAAATCTGAAAGCAAAACTCCCAGGGCACTTAAAATTATACCTAAGAGTAAAAGTAAGGAATTGAAAGAAATAAAAGATGTTAAACAAGAACCTTTAAAGATAGAACCGAAAATAGAAAAGGTTGTAGAGAAACTTATTGAAAAACCGCCAGACAAACCTGTCGAAAAACCTCCAGAACAGAAACCTGAGCAAGTGGAAGTGAAACCACCTGAAAAAAAACTTCCAAAAAAGGAAAAGAAAACTCCAAAACCAATTCCAGATGATTTTGCCCTATTCTCGACTCCTGATATAATTCGTAGGGTAGGAGGAAAGGAGCCTACAACTCCCAACACACCAGAAGCAACAACCCCTACTAAACCGGGCAAAATAACTAGCGAGTCTCGATCAAAGTCAAGCACTGAAAATCCTCTGTCTCCTAGCAAACACCACAGGAACAGTGTAGACGGAAAGTCGTCTGAAAAGGAGAAACATTCAAATCATCACCATGTTGAAGGCAAAAGCAAGGAAAGAAGAATAAGCTCTGGAGAATTCAAGTCGAAACGTACAAGCGTTGATGAGAAATTGAAATTGGATCATTCCAAGTCAGATAAATTTAATCAGTCAAAAAGAATCGAAAGACAACATAGTAAGAGTAATGAAATGGAGCACACAGAGAATAATGAAGTAATACCCAGTGCAGAAGACATTCGATCGATAATCATGAACGAAGACACAAAGTCTTTTACAACAAGTGCACTGCCTCTGGACTTAAATAATTCCGATCCGCATAACATAGATCCGAATAATTTAAATTTAGACACAACCGGATTGGATATAGATCCAACTCTGTTGGACAACCTCAATAACGATGAGATCTCCGAGGACATATTGTATCAAGTTGCTCAATCTTTAGTTTCAAATCCGGAATTACAAAATGCTATTGACAAGGGCATTAATGACGGTGTGTTGGATCCCATGGCTGTCGATCACGCCGTTGTGCCTAATCAGATGTCTGCCATGCAGGTGAGTTAATTTTATTTTTTTAATAAGTAGATAACATATAAAATCCCAAACAGTACTTGTATAATGTAAATATTTTAAATTAATGAATAAAATTTCATATTTTGCATTCTTTCAAAGTCCAAGCAATACATTGATGCTCCAAAATATTGGAAGACTGAATCGTCGTTTGCTAAATGATGTTGCCTTTGTAAAACTTGTCTGCCAAATCAGCCGAATTACTACTATACTCTCGACAAGAATTCAGAGGACTTGCGTCATACGAATTCATTATATTTTCGTCAAAATATTTAAGAAACTGCAACTGATAGTAATAAAACTATATACTACACTAAAAGTTTGCATTATATATTGCACTAAATTGCAAAAAATGATTGTTTTTAACGCGACCATATATCGAAAATTACGTTGACAATGAAAACAAATGTGTAACTTTTTAAAGACTTATATGACGATTCATATTTTAGGAATCCAACGATATAATACAAAAGGGTACTCAAATTATAAGACCCGACGGTAGGATAGTGGTGATACCTCCAATCGAAAGGCCTACAACAAGAAGTAGGAACAAAAAGAAGGAGGAAGTTAAACAAACCTTCAAGTAAGAGACAACTGATTTTAAATTTCATTTCTAATTCTTACAACTTCCAGGCCTGCTCATAAACCCTTAGACGAAGAACACGTCTCTGGCAACGAACTGGACAGTTCCAACGATGAAGAAGAAGACGAATCAGAAGATGATCCCAATAAACTGTGGTGCATCTGTAACCAGCCCCACAACAACAGGTTTATGATTTGTTGCGACACTTGCGAGGAGTGGTACCACGGTAAATGTGTCAATATTACAAAGGCCATGGGGCAGCAGATGGAAGCCGAAGGGAAGGAATGGATATGCCTGTTTTGCAAGGTACATTTCAGTGCTTATTTTAAATAAAAGCATTACTAATAATTGTCTTGTAGGATCCAATGCTGAAAAGACCGCAAGCCGCCGCACGTAGAATTAGGAAAGCCTCCAGAAATTCCAGAGCCTCCACTGACAGCACGGGCAGTTCTACAAAGAAAGCAGAGAATACCAGTACGGTTCCCTGTGTCGTCTGTCAGAAACCGGCCAGAAAGAATTCCATCTACTGTAGCGAAGCTTGCATTCTTGCTCACGCACAAGGCATCGAAAGAGTAAGTGGTTCATTTTCTACGAGTTGAAGTTATATTTTAAAATTTTTGGTGATTTATAGGTTGTTGTTTTTGAGCGTTCCACTGGGAATATGTTGACGGGAAATAAAGCGCCCAGTGCAGCAAACCTTGAGAATTGGCTGAAGGAGCATCCTGGCTATGAGGTGGTGAGATCTGGCGGTAAAGTCGTCACGGCAAAGGTCAGTCAAAACTGTTTTTTATTATTGTTTTTGTGTTTTTAATAGACAAGCAAACAATTTTTTTTTTTTTCTAAAAATAGTCATAGAACTCGTTTTAGTATTATCAGTTTTAGATTATCATTTTTTTAAACGTTTTAAAAATTCTAAAATATCACAGCCATTTGTATAGTATATAGTATTTGTATAAGATATTTGCTTTAGTTTATAAGACATTGCTTATAAAATAATATGAAACAGTGTGTTATTATATTTTTAACTGAGATATTGATAGAGCTAGACTTATTCTTGCTCCTACTTTTATGCTGTTTTTATGCTTATTTTTTGGATTTTACAAGTTATGGTATTTATTTAACGTAAATATTCTGAATAAGCCCTAACACTTCTTACAATAATTGACATCAAGGTTCAATTCAATTGGTAATATGTTACTGCCAAGTTTAAATATATTGTAAAAGATTAAACGATTTTGCGAGATTACCATTTGGTATATTAATGGTTGTGACTTGACATAAATTTATTTTTTTAATTTTTTGAAAAAATCAGAAAAAGAACAATTGATAATTTTTCAATCCTGTCCAAATGCACTACATACTTTCAAAATTTTGTAATTGGGCCCATTACAATAATTTACATATTTGAAGTGTTTTTTTTTTTGTAATTTTTGATTTTATAGAAAATACTTCAAATATATTTATTTCTCTCCCTACCCATAATGAAATAAACATAAAACATTAGCAAAAATCATGTTTTTCGTACAAGCTATTACTTATTTATATAGTTTTAACACAATTTTTTCCGAAGGTTAAAATTTAATTGAATTATCATATTATCTTCTATTAGCCTACACTTGTATAAAATATATTTATGCTTTAGTAACACTAAAAATAATGTTAACGTGAATAAATAAAAATAAGTAAAGTCTTTCCAAAGTCAGTTGGTGGAGAACACAAAAACGATAGGCGTTTGTCTGGACACACGGACATACACCAGTTTTTTTTTATACGGAACGGTGCTTGATGGTTGTTATGAAAATATTAATCTTATATACAAACCTGCAAATAAATTCAGGTAATGACATTTTTATAGATTATAACTATTATGTTACTTCTTATTTAAAATGTCACCATCCGGACAAGATATAGGAAGGTATGTGTAAATTTTGTTAAGGAAGAGGGTTGGGATAAATTGTTATAGTTTCTTTATACTTTCTAATTCTTTATTGAATTTTTTTGTATTATTTTTATTATTACTATTATTTTCAAAAACAAGATATCCTGCTTTTTTATTTGTATTTCTTTATTACTATTAAGTATTTTATTTAACATACATGAAAGATAGAAAGTGTTGCCCATTATTATTATCAAATTTGGTGCCATATTTGGGATAAATTTTTCTTAAATCATTTTTATAATAATTCTGCTGTCATATATTCATGTTACAAAGCTGTACTCTTTTGAAAAGTGATGTGTTTATGCTAAAATTTTGGATTTGAGTATTGCGCCTCAAACTATGTCTGAAATAAATTATATACCAGTTTGATTACAGTATTTGCTGCCTTGCAGTACCTAAATATATGCATATTTATACTGTTAAAGTTAGCTATTAAACGAGTGACTTATTATTGTCAATAGTTTATCGTGGTAATGGGTATCGTATCATTGGACTCACGTCTGATTTTACTGAGACATATAAAGATAAGGTTTAAGAAAAATAACTATTTTTGTATTCGTTATTCTGTTTTTACAGCACAGCCCGCCTTTGGAAAGACTATACTTAAATATTTTGATCATGTACCATCATTGTTAGTTTATTTATATGATTTGTTGTTTAGCCTAATTTTTAAATATATAATGTGGTTTTCTCAGGCTGGTAATTTCACACAGTCTAAACTGAAATTAGTGAAAAACACGGACAACGAAGGGGTCTCGCTGGCAGTGCAAAAAAAAGGAATAAGCCTCGGCATCCTAAAACACTCCCCGAAAACAGTGCAGCAACAGCTAAAGCCACCCTTAAAAGCGACTGTCACGGGAATCAAGATCATCAGCAAACAAATAAATACGAAAGAACCAAAAACGAAATTGATTCAACCACAACCGATCTCAAAGCCCCCAGTAGCCACTCCTCCTTCCAAACCAAAAATCATCCAGGCTACCCTTACTCCCAAGACTCCTCAATCCACCCCACCGAAACCCGTCAAGGCCCCCACACCCAAAGAAAAGATGCCAGTCAAGACCCCCAAACCGAAACCTCAACCGGAACCACCTACTACTCCGCAACCCAAACCTCAGGAAAATATAAGAGAAAACGTACAGAAGACTGTGTTCGAGCAGTTGATGAACCGGTTGAAGACTAACGAAGATCTCAAACTGACTGAAGACGAAGTGAAGAATATTTCGACGGAAATCGAATTGCAACTGTTTAAATGCTTTGGCGACACGGGGCAGAAGTATCGAAATAAGTATAGGAGTCTAATATTTAACATTAAGGACGCAAAAAATCAAACTTTGTGGAGGAGGATCTGCGAGAAGTCCATTAATCCATATGAGCTGGTAAGCACTGAAAAAACATAACATTCATCAAATAACAATTGTTAGCTAGACATCAGATACATGTAATGTGGTGACTCCATTGTTACTCTCTAGAAACACAAACGCTAGGTTATAATTTCCAATATTTGACATTTCATCTCAAATGTATGATGTAGTTTTATTTTCAAAAATTTGTAAGTTAATGTCTATTTCTTTAAAATACACTGCTTAATATGCTTTCTAATCCATAGAAAGTGGTTTTATTAACATACCTGTAATGTTGTTACTGTCTGGAAACATAAATGTTAGGTTATAATTTGTCAATGTGTGACATTTGATGTTTGCACAATTATTTAAGAAAATATTCATACTTCAGAAACCTTATTATATTTTTAAAAATGTGCAAATCTTACCACTCTACTTTAAAATACATTAATACACTTTCTGAACCATATAAAGTGGTTAATACAAAAGAATTATAATGAATTATTTGACAATTGACACATCTGTCAAAAGTCCTGTAATGTGCTGCCACAGGTGGAAAACCACCGAAACAAAACAATAGAACATAAAAAATTGCATGGGTCTCCTGATTTAATACACTATGTAATAATTATGTCTAACTATAGGTCAGATTGTCTCCCGACGATCTTGCAAGTCAGGAATTGGCCATGTGGAGGGAACGTGAGGCCAAACATCAATTGGACATGATCAAGAAATCGGAATTGGAACTGCTGAATTGCAACAGGCAGTATGTTTTAAAGACACACAAAGGTAGGTGTTATAGCGGATTTGTAATAGCAGATGTATTGAGTCTAATTTCCTTCACAGGGGAACAAGTGGTTGAAGATGATCGTACCGACAAAACCGATAATGCAGAGGTTATAAAAAGCTTAACGGAGGGTTCCACCTTGGACACTGGCGAGTCCAAGAGGGATAACTCGAAAGAAAGGGATAAAAAGAGTTCAAAACACAATCATAAAGACAAGGATAGAGACAGAGATAAGAAATACAGTAAGGATAAGGAGCATCGCAGTCATCGGTCTTCTAGTAAAGACAAAGAAAGGTACAAAATGTAGTTTTTGTACTAAAAAAAGTGTTAATTATCTCTCGTTTGTGTTTTCAGAGACAGGAGTAGGAAGAGATCGAGGAGTAGGGATCGCAATTCGAGGCACAGCGACCATAAGAAGCGATCACGTTCTAGGGATAGAGATAGGGAGAGACACAGGAAGTCGTCGCACAAAAGCTCAAGGCATAAAAAGGACATCATGTCAACGACAGAAAAGTTGGACAAAAAGTCCAAGGAGATCCTCGAACAACTGGTCGATAATAAAATCGTGCCGCCCCTCGAAGATCGGCTTTGGAAACACGTTCCACAGGAGGACATCGTACCAGGTAAGTATCTTAAAATTCAAAATTTCATTAACACTAAATGTCAACTGTTACATTTCTACCGTCTCAATCTTGTTTTCTTATTCGTTGATAAGTAAAAATGCCACATTTATAGCAGCTCCAGAAAGCGACAGCGATCACGAACCATCTTCTACGGTAACGATACCGACTCCACCTAGGAGCCAAGAGAGCGATGAGTTTTCTAGCAGTCAAATGTCCAATGAAACAAAGAATAGCTGTAAGTTTTAATTCTCTAGTAAATGCCAACGTTGTTCTTTAACTTTATTTCAGTAGTGGTTCCCGAGAGTGATAAAGAGGCCAGTCAAGTGGTTGAAGAACGGAGCACATCACCTCCTCCCAGAAATGCCCCCACGGAAATATGGAGGGGTACCATTAATATGATTGACGTGGCGCAAATTTCCATAACTGCTCACGAGGTGTCAGGTGAGTGCATTTTTAATTAAAATCTAACTGGGTTCGTAAAACTGGTATAAAGCATTAATTCACGGAGATTATGGTAGTCAGTAACAAGCAGAACCGATGAAAATATTGTAACCTCAAAGTTGGGTTAGCATTCCTCTGGAAGTCCTCCTGGACCTACCACCTCTCCATATACTCTTGGAGAGAGAAGCCAGGTGGGTAATATACAGACTAAAGCAAGTGGCTATTTGCATGCTGAAGGCTAACATAATAGAACGTAGTGGAGTGCTGGAGGACATAGAAGGACACAGCACTCTATCGATGGTCTCGGATGTTATGCCTACAAAAATCAACTATAAACTGCCTTTCGAGATCCTTTTTCCACGGAGGGAAGAGTAGGAGCGAGGTGAAACTGACCTCCTGAAGGCAGATAGTTGCTGGTACACTGATGGCTCTAAGACCCCAGAGGGGGTTGGAGCTGGAGTGTATAGTTGCAACCCAAACACCAGGCTATCCGTAAGCCTGGGTAAATATGCGACTATATTTCAGGCTGAAATTCATGCCATCGAACTGTGTGTGTGGAAGCTGGAAAAGCTTAGACTCAAACGCGGAGGTCGATAAAAATCTTTCTGATAGCCAAGCAGCTTTAAAAGCACTTGGATCCTACGGTGTAACTCAAGAACGGTATGGAACTGTCAAAAGGCTCTGGAGCGGTTAGGTACAAGCAACAGAGTAACCCTGGTTTGGGTACCTGGTCATGCGGGTATCCAGGGAAACGAGGCAGCGAACTCGTTAGCAAGGCGGGTGCCTCTTCCAGTTTTATAGGTCGGAATCGGCTCTTGGCTTAACCGGCTAGTGCCAAAGCAGTCATCGCGACCTGGGAGGAAAAGATAAGGGAGTACTGGCGAGATCTGATTAGCTCATTCGAAGGCGTTCATAGAGGGCACCGACAAAGAGAGCTAAATGTTTGCTAGAGTTAAATAGGCTTGACCTAAAAACTCTGGTTGGCCTATATACAGGGCACTACCGGTTAAGAAGTCACATGCACAAGTTGGGGCTGGCTGAGGAGGCCGAGTGCCGATTGTGTTTAGAAAGTGACGAATCGGCAGAACATATTTTATGTCATTGTCCGGCTGGGGAACGGACCAGATTTTCTATATTTGGCAAAGTGCATCTCTTGCCAGAAGATCTGGACAAAATCTCACCCAACAAGGTTGTCGGCTTCATAAAGAGGCTAAACCTGTTGGGTGAAGTATAACAAGTATGTGAGCCACAATAGACCACAGGGTCGCGGTGGAGGGCCAGCTTTTGGCCCACTCACGTAGAACTACTACTATGGGTTAGCATTGAAAGACGTCACGTAGACAAACAAACTTTATTGTCACTCTTGATTACTCAAGAAATATCCTTCAACAAATTCACAACTGTCAAATGCTTTGAACGTTTTAGTTATTCGCGTTTGACTCCAGCGGCAAAAATGATGCGCTTATATAGGTTCTAGAAGTTTTCGGCGGTCTCGAGAATCAAATAGAATGTGTCCGAGAATATTCCAGAAAACGTCAAAATAAAGGCATCACAAAATGTATAAATTCTAACATAAATAGAAACGTAATTTACAAACTAACGAGGTAGGTGAGCTTCCGTAATAATAGAGAGACAGTGTGGTTGATCACGTTGTGATCACGATAATTACAAGCAGAACATATGAAAATATTAAAAAAGGTTGTCTGGTTATGTTTACATGATTCTTAGAGAAGATAGTCAGTGTGGTTAATGAAGAGAGATCACGGTAGTCACAAGCAGAACATATTAAAATATTAAAAAAGGTCGTCTGATTATGTTTACATAAATTTTAGAGAAGAGAGACAGTGTTGTTGATCACGGTAGTCACAAGCAGAACATATTAAAATATTAAAAAAGGTCGTCTGATTATGTTTACATAAATTTTAGAGAAGAGAGACAGTGTTGTTGATGAAACGAGATCACGGTAGTCAATAACAAGCAGAACTGAAAAAATATTAAAAAGGTCTGATTATGTTAACAGGATTTTTAGAAAAGAGAGACAGTGTGGTTGATGAAGAGAGATCACGGTAGTCAATAACAAGTAGAATTGATAAAAATATTAAAAAAGGTTGTCTGATTATGTTTACAGGATTTTTAGAGCAGAGAGACAGTGTGGTTGATGAAGAGAGATCACGGTAGTTAATTAAAAGCAAAACTGATGAAAATATTAAAAAAGGGTGTATGATTATAAACATAAATATGAAAAAAAAAAATTAAATAAAATTTACTTTGACAATCTAACATTCTTATGACGGCACACATAACAATATTAATAAATACCACGAATAACTGACAGCTTTACCTTGACTAAAACATAACTGTATTGATTTGATAAACTACTCTGCAAGTCAAAGTAAAATTTTACTTTTGGCAACAAATTTTGACATTTGCAGGTTGTCGGTATCCCGAGGGCATTGCAATTGACCCCCTCAGATCTAATGCGGGTAATTTCTTCACAGTTGTTTATAGCACTTATCAGTCTATCTCTTTCAGGTTATATCAAAGTTCTGTGGACAGATCTATTGTATCTCCTATGTCTACTTTTCAGGAACTACATTTTTTATTTAAATTCACGTAACGGGTGCTAATTTTCCACAATTTCCGTTACTCCAGCTTGATAGTAATAATAATAATAATAATAATATCTCTACCCCTCATTCTAATCACGAGGATTAGCCCAGAAGTCAAAGACTTGTGCGGGAGAGGGGGCGGCATATTATTATTAAGCAGGCCGCATTTGCGCCCAGGAACGACTTACGTTGGTAGGCCCTAACCACCATTCAGTTCAGGAATGAGGGAAACCTGGAGTAATAATAATGTAATTTATTAGTACAGGTAAATAGTGACAGTCACATACATGTACATTATGCAGACAAACCACAGAAACGAAATAAAATAAAAATTGAAACTTTATAAACATTGGCCATTTATTTAACCATAACATATTTTGTAATATTCAATTTAATGTAATTTGTAATTTGATGCTTATGTAAAGATTTATTTAGAAAACACTATTTTCACATAATATAATGATTATTGTTATATAAACATTTTTTTAGGAGACTGTTCTGGATTGGGCAAAGAGCTACCTGAAAACCTCGACATCGTTGGGCGAATATCACCCGACACGGTGTGGGACTACATTGGAAAAATGAAGTGTTCAAATAGTAAAATAATTTCTTTGTTGAGGCTGAACGCCACAAACATAGAAGAGAAGATGCCATATTTGGCATTGTACAGTTATCTGAGCAGCAGAACAAGGCTTGGTGTGGTGAAGAGCACAAATAAAGCCGTTAAGGACTTTTATATACTGCCGTTGGCACCGCAGAAGCCGATTCCCCAAGCCCTGTTGCCTCTCAATGGACCAGGTACGTGAAGAGTTCTTTTGAGTTACTGATGAAAAATTAATCGAAACATTTTTTTTAGGTTTTGAGGAATCCAGGCCAGCTTTGCTTTTGGGCATAATCGTGAGGGACAAACGGAAAAGGCCCCATGTCGAATCCGTTATTCCTCCATTGACGCTACCCAAGAGAAGTAGAGTGGAAACGCCGCCTCTACCAGTTGCACCCCCACCACCAGTTGTGCCTCCGCGATCCTACACCCCTCCCCCTGTTAAAGACGTCCGTCTGAAACTACCTTTGCCGCCCCCTCTTCCTTCAACAGCAGATGAAGATGGTGAGAATATAAAAGTTTACTCGATTCTAATTTTGTACACATAAATTTTCTGTTGTAGACAACGAGCCTTATAGCCCGGAAGATTCGGATCCAGACGCTCCAGCTCCTGTTTTAATGACTGTCCCGCCGCCTGTTAACCCCAGCCCGATAATTATTCCAGATGATGATGAACCACCATCCGTAGAATATCCTGCAATTCCAGGTTAGTGTATATTGCAAATACATGATGATTTTTTTGTCGTACGCCTGATTTTAACTAGTCATATTTAATAACTTCCTAATTGTATTTGAATTTACCTGGATTGATGAATAAAATGTTATTGTGTTAATGAGAGAATCCGTGTTGGGAGAATGATGGCATAACTCAAATCATTCTTAAAATAGGTCAAGTTATTATATCAAAGAATTTTATCACAACATGACAACGGTGCGAATACACGCTGTGCCAGGCGAGTGGTTCGTGGGTTGCCTTCCATGTGCTAGCTTGTCTTCTAGTGATGACAAAAAAATTGGGAAAATTTATTAATTTAGTTTAGACAACTGTTTTGCAATTTTATTTTTAAACAAAGAATGGTAGAATTAATGAGTTTTTTATAATAAATTTTGATGATTTTTAAATGTTTAAAACAGTAACATAACTTAAACCAAATAGAAATTTGAAAAATAAGTAATAAAAACTTCTAAGAAGACTCATCGCAGAAATAATCATAACTTATATACAAAAGAAAAAAAAATTAAATACGTACCGAACATAACATATTATAGTCACAATATATGTTCACAATGTCCACCATTATTTTCCGCACTTGCACGACTCTATCCAAGAAAGATGTCCCTATTACAGTGGTATTCATTCGACAGAGACCGGTCTCCGGAGAAGAACATATAAGATACCACTGTTACAGTACACTGTATTCATTGTCCATCCGAAATTATTTGAATTTCATTATAAAATTCGCTCGTTGTCAACGCCGAGGCTTGTACTTGAAAATTTCATCTTGAGAATGTATACCTTCTAATTGCTGCGCCTTCAGGCCACAACTTGGGATCGTATACTTCTTGGCAATGTTGAATAGGAAAATCCACCTTAAAAGATGATGTAGTCTCAGTTTGCTTCAGCATTTCACATTGAAAAGATATATGAGGGGCTGATAATTTCAAGCATTCCAGGATGTCATAAGGGGTAGTCTGTGCAGCACACCTATAAACATGTAAATATCCCTTCCTTGGTATTGTCTTGACGTTATTTGCCCTGTTGCTTCCAATAATGGGTTTTCGATAGCTACCTCTGCTTTTATTTATATTTACATTAGTCAGCTGTTCCTCTTTTTGTTTGGCTTCAGTCACAAGAGGTAGACTGGTTGTTTTGTTAGAATGTGATGAATGACCGATAACGCTATCTGTTTTTGTACGTCCAGGCTGTTTCTGATTATCTATAACTTGTCTTAACTTGTCCCCACTGATTAGATTTATTAAAATTGTTTTCTGTACACATTGTAGGCGTATTTTTCTTGTTTAAACCAGATGGCGCTACTGTTTTGTTCTTAAAGTAATTTTCTTTCTTCTTTAACAGCGATATAATTTCCTCCTGTTCACTGGTTCTTTTTCTAAGTGAAAAATTAGTTGTCTCAAAGTACTACACTCACGTTTAATAGATTCAGTGTTTTCTCTTCTCTTGTTATGATCATGAGGCACTGTGGAGCTGTCAAAAATTCTTCATTTGAGTCACTTATCTGCATTTTCTCATCACTATCACAGTTGTGTAACCACTTTTCTAATACACTACTGATCTTAGTACCACTAGGCAACTTTTAAAAATCATTAGTTCAATCAAAACTGGTTTTGTAAACTTATTTAGCTCCTGTGTTAGGAGTAGTGTCTGATCAGTTGCCGCCATTAGTTTTCCATTAGTGGTTATACCACCGTTAGATACCCGCTGTTGGGGAAACAATCTAAATAAATACATCGTGCTCATGCAGAATTGCGATGAGCTTTTTCATAAATTAATAACATATCATAATACACACGTATACTAAACATTTCAGCAAATAAAGAAAAATTAAGGAAATAGTGGTATGTAAACGAATTTGTGATAAGCTACAGACACTTCGCAGTTCAAATACCAACTGACCTGTAGTTACTGTACTTCTCGCACTGTTGCCACATTCACTTTGTCGAATTTTATTGATTAACAAAAAAATTGTTCTTATTAAAAATAAACATAAAAAAATTGAAAGGGGCACACATTGCATTTTATAGTCGTTTAATGCGAAAAATTGTGGTAAAAACATTTAAGTAACTGAATTTTTATACATGAAATTGGAGATTTGTTACTGTTTTTGTTAAAATGGTTAGGTTTAGAACCTATGTCATGTAAGGTTTTTTTGTTCATTTTGATGTATACTATTGCCTGTTAAATTTATGGCAGTTAAACCTCTAACATCTTGTAGAAATACCTGTTTGCTTGATTTTGCTTGTACATTTGTTTGAAATGGGATTAGAGTAACATTATCAACAATGCAATAAAAATAATGTAAATGGGATAAACTTTTGTTTTTATACAATGTCTAAAACGCCACTACCAGTAGTAAGTTACTGTTTAGTATTTCAACTTTGTTTTTAAGTTTAATTAAAAAGTATTCATTTACGTAAAACATTTTCTAAACGTAAGCTAGTACTTGACATCTTTTTTTTTGTATTAGGTCTCTCCTCTTCACCACTTCCCTCTACCACCCTGGAAATCCAAAGGCAGATGGAGGAGCTGAATAAGAAGATCGAGATGCAAAAGTCGGAGATAACGAGTATGACGCAGAATATAGTATCAGCATCTTCGGAGATTGGGACGTCGGCACTGGCAAACATAGCTCTTCCCAGTAATCTCCAGCAAATTTTAGATAGCATTAAAACTATAGGAGAGGTGAGTATTTTACAACTGTATGAAATATGACTTTATTATATTTAGAAGTACTAAAATATCAATCTTAAGTTGCTGATGCGGTGTTAATTTTAATAAATTTAGGTTGTGTTCCGATATTATCCGTATTGATCAAAGATTACAATCATCCTAAAAAATTGGGTGGCTTGCTGAAAAGCGTAATAACAGAACGGTTTGGTTAATCAAGATTAAATCGATGCTCAGATTAAATATTTATTAAAAATGTGGAATAAACAGTGTTGGAAAATATTTTCTAAGCTTTTACTTAGCCACACTTTAATTTCAGTGTTTCGTAATAAGTTCCAATAACTCTGATTTACTTTTAAATTCGTTTTGAAGCTATTTTGAATATTCCAATATCGAGCACTCTGTATATATTTTGTAAATACTTTTACTCAAACCTGATCATAATTACGGAATTTCCTTCTTTACTTTGCTCGAAATGACCCCTTTCTATTTCTACACACAGCTAAGCACGAAGAATACAATACATTCAGTTCCAGTTCAGTTTTTTTCACAAAGAGTAAACACATGAACACAATTAATTAAAGACGAACAAATAAATGAATGAATTAACTTAATAATTCTGCTTTAAATCAAATAACAAAAAACCTATGTTTTCGCAATAAAAACTAAAGCAGAACTGGTGTTAACACTTTTTCTGTTTACTGCAAAAAAATGGCATTGTATTGACATTTTTTAATATGGCTCCAGAGGTTCTCAATAAGTTTTAACAAATTCTTTAAGTTTAAAATTTTAATTTTACTGCAATATTATTTATTTTAACACAAACAGTACTACTTTGACCGATAACCTGTTAAATTCATCAAGGAAAATCAGGAATTCTATTCAGCTCAGCATTTCTTTAAGAAGTGCTCAAAAGAGCTGCTTATTATAATCAATTTTTGCAGCCCTAAAAATAACTCCAGAAAAGAGAGACGGAAATAAACAGTAGAACTAAATTAAATACTCTGAAATTAGTCTTATAATTTTTAATTTTTGCAACTATATACAGGGTGTTGCAAAATGAGACGGATTTTTTAGGATGTCGTTCATAAAGTTTCTATAAACATCGGTTCACAAATAATTTGTCCAAACCATTTCACCAAAATGCAGAGCCTTAAAACCTTAAGAAAATTTTGAAATATTTTTAAAGTTGGTACACATTTAGATGTCTAATGGTATTGTATAGTAAACGGATTTAATACAATCAGAAATACTCTGGGGACGTTTATGAAAGCCAATGAATATTTTGTTAATTTTTTATGTGTTGCTATTTAGGTATTAGGTAATTTGTTTTCTGTATTAAACGGAGCTTCAAATATAAATTATTTGTGCTTTTACCGCCCTTTAACATTTTTATGGATTACTGGTAACTCAAAAGTTACCAGTAGGACAAAAAGGCGTCCGTAGAATATCAAAATACTCTTTGGCTTAAGAAGGGATTACCTTTTCTGTTTTTTTGCAATATATTTCCACCATATTTTCATTTTCTAATAAGAAAAATATCACATTGTATGCCCATTTTTCATTATGTTATCAAATGGCTTAAGGTTGCCATATATCTCGCCGTAACATGCGGTTTTTAGGTACAAAAATTTCGAAAAATAAATCACGAACAAAAGTAATATCAAAAAAAAATTATTGATGTTTTGTTTATCCACTTTTGCTATTCAAATTCTCTTCAAATAAATAATAACTTTTAAAAAGCATTTGTAAGACACATCATTTTGCTACTCTAACCCACGTGTTAAGCTTCATTTTAACAATTATTTTCATATACTTTTAAACAAAAATAAACAATCTTATATGCAGAACCATGTAAGTTTATGTTATAACAGTATTTTAATCTACAGTTAAATTTTAAAAATAGGTATTTTGAAAGATCTCTGTACCTAAAAATTTGTTGGTTAGACCGCTTTTTGTCATTATATATTCGTTTTACTTCGGTACTCCTACAAAATTCCTTTATTATTCAGTTCTTAAATTTCTAAAATTATTTGTATTTGTAGAAAACACTATTTCTAGAATACAGCGCCGTTAAAGGTTATTTACTCAAATACGGTAAAAGATAGGAAAAAAAATCAAAAGTCAATATTTGTTGGTGATAGAATAGAGTATTTGGAATTTGTGTCAAAATGTGAAAAGTCAGTGGCGTCAGTGTTTGTAACTACGTGACTGAAAGAGAAAAACGATTGTTCTTAACATTTTAAGGCCCTGTATCTTGATACCCATGTTTATGGAAATTTGTTGTCTTCTTTTAATGAAGAGTAACATATTAAAAGGGTGTCGTTTAATTTTGAAACACCCTGTATAACTTGATAATTTTCAACACTTTTCTTTATATAAAACCACATTGCAGACATCGGAGACACCAACTCCTCCGCCGCAAGACGCAGGCCAGAACGATTTGACGATTCCTCTAATGATTCCAAAAACATTCACGAGACCACTAAGCAACACGTCACAGCGCATGGATATGCCTAGCGACACGATACCCTTAAATCTACCCAGTAAACCAAAAATTAAACCCCTGTCGGTGAATTCGCCCATACTTGAGGACAAAGGTAGCGTTCTGGGTTCGTTGTCTGAAGAAGACCTAATTAGGAAAGCAGCGGAAATGTTGGGCGAGGAAGATTTTAAAACCAAACGAAAACCCGTGAAAGAACCATTACCTTCAACTCCTCCTAAGAGAGCAAAGAGCGATGTGGTTCTGCCGCCAGTTCCCGGGATAGAAGACGATATTCTTTAATAAGATTTCGTCGCATGGGGTAATATCAAAATATTTATGAATGGTGTAAGTTTAATATTGAAAATTTTTCGATACGATATATAGATGTTCTAAAAGTTGTTTTTTAAGTACAAGTACTTTTTTAAAGTATTACCAAAGACGAATTGAATAAAGTTTTGGCTCTTATACTGTTTGTAAATGTTAAATGTATATTTAAAAATTTTGTACAAAGTTTTAATAATAGGGTTATTTAGTACTTAATCATATTTTAGGTAACTGTACATATTTTAGATAGAAACATTTTTTCTAATTTCACACAATAATCGTTTTATTAATAGTAATTGGTTTATCCCACAAACTATAGCAAAATTATGGTTTATTTTATTTGCTTTTTGTTGTATATGCTGAACTTTATAAATATAATTTGAATAAAATTATTTACATCTATTTTATGTATTTTTTTATTCCCAAGTACTAATAAGAAATAAATAAATTATTATATTGTGTAAAACAGAAAAAACATATTCAACATTGCCAGACTGTGGAATTGTATGTTTGCATGATTTTATTATGTTTACACTATCTTCTAATAAGGATGTCTACTTTTGTACTTCCCACCTAGTTTTCTTTCAGTCAACGCGCTTCTTCCTGCCTACCAACTCGATATCAATAGCTGGCTTGCCACAAACTATAACAAAATTATGGTTTATTTTATTTGCTTTTTGTTGTAAATGCTGGTTGCAAAACTTAATAAATATGATTAAAATTATTTCCATTATTCTTTTATGTATTTTTTTATTTCCATGTACAAATGTATCCCCTGGTCTACAATAAGAAATAAATTATGTTGTGCGTAAGGCAGAGAAAAAAGACACATTCAATATTGCCAGACTGTGTAATTGTTTGTTTGCATGATTTTATTCTGTTCACACTTTCTTGATTGCTCTTATAAAAAGAAATTAAACAAAATAGCATTGGTATGGCTTTGGAATGCAAGTGGGGATGTACACGCCCATCATTCAATAATATTCTAATAGGTCTGTCTACTCTTATACTTCCCACCTAGTTTTCTTCCAGTCAACGCTCTTCTTCCTGCCTACCAACTCGATATTGTTGGCTGGCTTGCGGCAATTTGTTACGTCCATGTGAAAATTTTCATTTTATGGAGTAAAAATTTGCGATCCTCCCACTAGAAATGGACAGTATTATTTAGATCGTGAAGCATTGGAAATATAACCGTCATTGCCTATCGCACAGATGTGTATTGATTTGCTTTGTTCTTACAGAAAAGTAATGGTCAGACGAACCATTATTTATATAGTGTCCCAAAATTAATGGAACATAGAACAACAGTAGATTCCTGACGACAAAATAATGATATATAGTCAAACTTGCCTTTGTTAAAAATTGATGGCTAAAAAGATACAGGGTGTCAAAAGCTAAAATTTTTGATATATGTAAACAACTTTTAAAAAATTCAAATATTTGCATACATTTTGGAGCGAGGAAATCAAATTTGTTTATAATTTTGACGTCACTAATAGAGGGCGCCACATGGCACTCATTTAAATATTGGAAGAATCGATTCTCCTACCTTTTTTATCTGAAAAAGGTATAGGTATACCATGTTGAAGTAATTTCAGCAAAGAACATAGATATCATTTTTGCAGATGAAACCTGTACTTTGGTGAAGCCATTGTTGAAAATTTAAAGTTAACCGTTTCATAAAACCTTGCCATTTTTCTTGAAATTTTGCATATCTCCGTTATTTAACATTCTGAATAGCATTTTACTGTAGTTTTAACAGAAAAAACATTTAACATAAAACAAACAGTTTTTACTTGATTTTACTGAATATTTTAGGATAATTTTGAAAATGATTACTCCTAAGGACTTTAACAAGATGTATCTTTGTCAGATAAAAGGCAAGTTAAAAGAGCATAAAATTTAAAATATGTTTACAGACAGCCTCCTTTAAAAAGCTACCAGTATTATTTAGAGGAAAAATAAATATAAATACTATTTAAATAATATTTTTATTGCAAACAATATACATATAGACATAACTTAATCCAAATCCATTGCTGGTACGGCATCTTCTAAATCTCTGCACTTGGCGTTTTGCAGTTCTCTTCGAATTTCCGGTGTTATAGTATGATGGCTCTGTTTCTTCAACAATTCCAACAGAGCATCCCGCTGTTCGCTAGAAATATCGGCTTTGTAACGTTGCACAAACGTTAGAAATGCTTGGTGCCACAGTACTGGTAACTCACGAGAATCATTTTGGAACCTTAGGAAATGAAAGACGCTTGCATCAACTACTCTATAAGGCAATGCATACTTTTTGTCAAAAAATATCCTAAGAATTATAGAATTAGCACCAGTATAGTCCATTTCTGCAATCTTTAATATTGCAGCTGATGAATGGAGAATAGGGATGGAATTCCTTGCAATTACAGATCCTACTATAATTGCTTCTCGTAATGTACAATTTCCACTTTCTAATAAAGGCAACAAAATGCCTTTCATAAAACCCCCCGGTTTAAATAAAGCTTTACGCAGAGCTTGGTATAAATGAAAGTTCAATCTCTTGTACTCTGCTAAATCATCTCTAATCCTGGGGAACAGAACTAAATTGTAAAATCTTTGTGCCATTTTTTCTTTTAAATTCGAGGCAAATATTCTAGTTGCCTGATACATTGCTGCTGCTGACCAACTAGGTGGATCAGTAATATACAATATTTGTTCCCAATTTCTCAGTTTAGGAATTATTTTAAAAGCTTTAGGCAACTTTCCGCTTCTGTATTTTCTTAGGACATCTCTCACACCTTCATACATCTGTTTTACTCGAGGATCTATATCTTGCATTTGTAAAGAACCAGCATCACTAAATTGAGTTTCTAGTTCTGTCTGTTTTTCAGTAATTTTTTCCATAATGATATCCGCCAAAGTCCTTTGAGGCAACGGGTTTTTGCTCATAAACATTTCTATGGCCTTTTCATCAGCTTCGTCTATCACAATATCTTCATAGAAAGTATCTTCGGGTTGTACGTCATCGTCCTCCTCATTATCAGAAGTTGATTCATTGCCCATATCCAGCTTGGTGATAGTTGACTTACTATGAGCTGCTTCCGCAGGTGTAAGATCAGCTTCAATTTCTCTTTGTTGTTCACGAGCTGCCGATAAAATTTTCTTGGATAAATTGCTACTAACAAATTGTTCCTCTTCATCTTGCCTCAGACGTATTTTATTCCTGTTTTTGCTTTTAACAAATCTGGCATTATGTATGTCCTGTTCTAAAGATACTTTGCTTGTTTGAGAAGGTTTCATTCGTTTTGTTTTTCCCATATTTGAACTAATTAGTTTATACTTTAGTTAACTGCAAAGTATACAACACCAGATAACACGTTTGGTTAGAAAAAAGAAATTTTAACGTGTTCGCAACTTAACCACAAAATCTAAACTAGTAAACACAGGCCGTGTTCATTTATTTAACTTTTTAGCTTGATAGATCTACCAACATGTTACTATTGGTCAGTTTAATAAATTCTAATCTTTGATTGGCTGTATAGAATCCAGCACACAAAAATGTTGAATAAAGAACACGACCTTAAAACTTAAGGGAAGAGAAACACAAGTAGGAATGCATCACGTGCAGTGTTGCTGCACCTATAGATTAATCCGTGGATCTACAGATTTTTGTTACAATCTATATACGAACTTGCAGATTATAATTTCTTTTAATTTTAAAGTAGATATTACAACTTACATATTAAATATCCAGGCAGTGAATTTATACCAGTAAATGCCTATTTAAATAAAACAGAGAAACAGTTTATCTGTTAAAATAATAGTGGCTTTAATACAAACGAAAAATTTTAATAAAGACAGCTAATACAATTTTATTTTACATTCCTTTATTTAAAAAAAATAGATATTTCTGGTAGTAGAGACTTATCGATATTAAATGTTGCATATTTTATATAGATACATTTAGGTAATTTGTTTAATTTTATATTTATTTTCATTACCCTATTCCCTATTCTGCTATTATGATTAATAGGTAATAACTAATATTATACATTTTGTTTTTTATTGTATCTACATTTCACAAAAATGTATTTCTGTTAGAAGTTGTATATTCTATTATTTAACAATATTAATATTTTCCGATCTATATATATATATATATATATATTTTTTCACATTTTGATAGATATATACGAATTTCGTACTTTCTGATTTGGCAATACTGTTCCTAGGTATTGCAATTTTGTTTTATATTAATATTCTTTAATGCCATAGATAGTAAATATTGAAAATTATTCTTCGTAAGATATAATTATTATGGTCGTATTTAAATGTTATTATCAAATTTATTGTAAATATCATTTATTCTTCGTAGCGCCATCTTTCAGATATCGCTCTCTCTAACATTAATCAAAACATGAGCATGCGCATTCTTGAAGATGAAGGAATCGAGTCGGCGTTTGTGTTGAAGTTTCCCAAAATGTCACTTCTCGTATTTCACATCGCCATATTGATAGTTTAGTGTTACTACAAATCCTCAGACATCCGTAGATTAGAACCTTTCTAGACTCAAAATTTTTATTCCTCTGTATAATTCAGTGCAATCTGTAAATTTCACAGTATATTTTTGTGCTAGTAACGGAAACAAGTGAAGTTGACAGTTTTGTTTTGATCTGTTAGCGACCAAACTAAAAATGGCGTGTGCAACTTTGAAGAGATCGTTAGACTGGGAACCCGTTTTGGGAGGACGTCCGGCCAAAAGAAGACGATGCATACCCTTCTGTGCCAGCCCTACTCAAAAAGAAAGAGCATTTCCAACAACTAGCCACAACAGCCCTTCGGGCTCTTCATCTCCAAAGAGCTCTGTATTTCCAGACGTTCTTAGTAAAAAACTGACCCCTGGTAAGTTGAGACAATCTCGTAATAACTCAATACTCTCTATTTATTGTTGGGTTTTGGGTTCAATATCGATCATAACGAAATTATGAATATTTTTTTTATTGAAACTTTGTTGACATATTTGTCATCAGCTGATTGACGACATAGTTGATGTTTGTATAAAATTAATTATTTTATAATTTATTGAATTATGATTAACAATGTTAACAAGTTGATGAATACTAAAATGCACTATGGAATAAATAATTTTTCCTACCAATGAATGGTGAACATGATAATACATTTTTGAGAAGTGACCAGAGGTTATACAAATTGTATTTATTTGTCTGAATGTTCTTTGAATGCAAATTTATTTATAATAATATAAATATTACCAAATTATTACAATTAGTGCAAGTCATTGACTTTTGTGAAAATTTAAATAATTAGCAAAACCTATTGTACCATTGTAATGTTAAGCTCAACATTGTCTCTTTTGTATGACCTAATTTAATTTTAAAATTTATTTATGGGGATATTTTAGGTTATTAAATACATTTTTATCTGTTAGCTATTCAGGAAAACGGGAATGATAAATATTAAATTAATATGCATTAGTCAGAAATCTATTATGTTCAAAATATATTGATTAGGTTAGTCCTAATGTAATGAATAATTTAACCGCCAGTAATATTTTTTTGTAATGTCAATTTATGATTTTTACGTGGATTTTTATTATGAAAATTTGTATTTATCTCAGTACTACGATCAACCCTCAGGCACTAGAAAAATGTGTAGGAATCTAAAAATTAACTGCATTTGATTGTAGTGACTACATTATTTTCATGCAAAAGTATTTACGATTCGTTTTTGTCTAATACTAATAGTATTCTATTATTGAGGTTTTGCTTTATTTCCCGGTTTTATAGAATACATGGCTGAGAACATTAAGGCTGAATTGAAGAGATTACAAAGACGCAAACAATTGCAATACAGTATGATGGAAAACTCAGATGGTAGCAGTTCCGGAGGAGAAAATTCTGAGTCTCCGTCTCGCTCAGAAAAAGCACTGTTCACATTTAAACAGGTAGCATTGTTGAGGAAGCATAATTAGAATTTCTTTTAATTTTAACTTTGTAGGTCGGTCTAATCTGCGAACGTATGCTTAGAGAACGTGAATCGGAGATTAGGGAGGAATATGACAATGTGTTGACAGCCAAGCTTGCAGAACAATATGATGCCTTTGTTAAGTTCACTTACGATCAAATACACAAAAATTATAGCAGCTCAGCAGCACCAAGTTGTAAGTAGTTTCTTAAATAACAAAAAAAAAGTTTTTGTTTATGATTGTCAATTAGAAGTCGTATTCATCGCATTTACAACCGTTTTGTTTTTCTTCCAGATTTATCGTAAGACGTGACGCAAAACCCGATGGCGTAGCGCTGTTAGTATATCCACAAGCCACTTATAAAGTCGTTAACTATCGTTTATACACTACATATTAAAGAAGTCGTATTGTCGCTGCAAGATGCCTTAGAACATAACCCTACTTCTTGCTGGCGTTTTGTATATATAATATACCAACTTTATTTGTAATATCTTAGGAATTGATACATATTATATTTGTTATTATTTCTGTAAATATGTTTTTATAGAGCGCTACAGATATTTCGATGTGTTGATTTCTAGATACTTTGTTGGAGTTTGAAGAGTCGTCACGTAGTGCCGTGTGAATGAATGATCTTTACAGAGTTTGCCCAGAAAGTTGTTACGAGTAAGGACTTTGTCATTCTTTAGGTTGTTAAGTATACTTTTATTTATGCAACTGACATAGTTTTTCTTTTCTTTTTTTTTGTAATCCTGTGAAGTAAATTAAAACAAACTTGCCGAAAGCAAGGATTACACCATCACAATTAAAAAGTTATTGACAGATTAAGTGGTGGAAAAGAATGTGTAGTGATTATTTGTAATTTAAGTTAACGAAGCATTTATCAGAAAAGACAAAATATATGCAGTGCCTTCTAAAAAGAACGATTGTGGGATTGATTGATTATTGAATATTTGTATTTAATTTTCCAGAGGATCTCGAATTATTTAATACTATGGAAAGATAGTTTATTAATAAAATATTTGTTCCTCAAATTTGTTTTTATCAAAAAATTAAATATTATTCCAGTGAATATAAAAAATGTGCTTTTTGGATGATACACACTTTTGTAAGAAAAATACTCCAATTTTTTTTGTCGTACATTAATGGCGACTGGTAAAAATTAAAGTGGTTATTCTTCGATATAGAAGTTTTGACTGATTACAAAATGTTTTTTATGGCTACAAAGAAAATTCATAGTGAAAAAATGTCAAATAGGGTCTTACGTATTATAGGTGTTCAAATGAGTTACATACAAAATATTTTGTATGTAATTATTTATTATTATTACAATTTACACAAAGATTATGAAATGATAGCAAGAAAAAAACTAGCTTTTATTATCATAGCTATTTATAATTTTTTTTTTTTTACAAAATCTTAAAATATCTAAATTATGAAGTTTGAGAAATTGACGTTTAGAGATAAATATAATTTTAAGAAAACTAAAAAACCTGTTATAGAAAAATATATTTCAAACATTTATTTTGTTTTTTTTTTATTATTATTGTGAATGCTCTTTGTGGCCATAGAAATAATTTCTTATATTTATCAAAAAATTACCATTTTAGTTTTCACTAGTCACTGCCATACGTTTTTAATAAAAATAATTTTAAAATTTTTTAAGATATACTCCAGAGCTCAATAAAAATATTTTTTTTTTTTTGAAAAAAAAACCATAATTAAAATTTAAAAATATACGAGGGTATAACATTTATTATTACATACAAATTAATTTTTCAGTTTCATTTCAACGATTAAGTCTATTTTTTAAAATAACTTTCAACAAATTACGTGTTCATTTTTTTTTTTTTCAACGGCTGCATAAAATGTCAAAATATGAGAAAAACTATACTGTTGTTCAGTGTTTAATTTTTTTTATGAAACAAAAAAAAATAATGCCATTTGATAATTTTAAAAGCACACTTGTACAGAGATATTAATTTTGCTGTTAACGTATATGATCGTGCCCGTCATTTAAGGTGGGTTCCTTCACCCACAAATTTCATCTGATCTGATTGGTTGAATTTAAAATTTTATAATGCAGTTTTAAATTTCACCTGCTGTGATCAAGTGTGATGAGCAGACCTGGTGTCTGTACACCTTGGATGAAATAAATTGCAGGGTTTTATATAGTTCTTTTTAGAATTGCGATTGAGACAGAATATGTCTTCCCTTTATGCATTTGCTTCTTTTTTTATATAACAACTCTTTCTTTAAATCTGTACTGACTACGTTGACGAAGCGTTGCTCTTTGAAGTAATTATCAGGTAATCGGTTGTAAATAGTATTTGTTGGATGTGCTGATGTTAAAGCTGGACTGCATCTGTTAAAAATGGAACAGTCCTTACACGGATATATTTTGACAAGCTTAGATTTTCATTTCTACTTTTTATAAACTCTTATTAAACGTTTGTAAGTAGGGCCAAAACAAATATTTATGTCGATAAATAAATGAAAAAGTTACTCTAGTGCTTGTTTCATTTTACTTCACGTTCCTTGTTTTTTGTGTGAATGTTTATGTACATTTGTTTATATGTGAAAATCCCACATAATTTTTTAGTGTTAATACACATTCCTGCGAACAAGAGCAGACAATATTTGTTATCATTCACGTGTGTGAGAAATTAATTAAGAATTGACAAGACCACTTTGCCATATTAGGATGGTTAAAAAATCATTTGTGTGGGGTATAAACAGTAAAGCTGCCTAAATAAAGAGTGTAATTCCCTATTTTTCTATTAATTTTAGTGATTGTTAGAACTTTAAGCAGATGATTTTTTAACTCGTGTGTATGTCTTAGTGAAGAGTTAACAAATTGGTTTATCATCCCATCTAAGATGTTAGTATTTTATAGACTAAGTTAAGATGAAATTAAAGTTTCTATTTTTTGTCGTTAGGTACCTATGTTAGCAAAAACTTGTAGCTTAGAAAATAAGGTGAAATTATTTTTAGATTTAGCCTTATATGGATGTAGTTATTTTTTTTTCAGCTTCTGTGTACACAATGTGGCTTATTATTTATTTTAGCTTTTCTATACCGTAATAAACTTTTCATTTACCATTTAGTTGATAATCATTTTCGTTAATTACATCTATCGCCTTAACATTTAAGATTAGTTATGTTAAATTACCTAAAGTTTAATAAAAAAAATTTGGGCTACTTAATACTCAGGAAGTTTCATTTGTCCTTATCCACATTTATATTTTACTAATAACAGTTATTTACGCAATAAGTACGATATCGACATTATTACCGTATGCATGTGAAGTTATAATCACAAAGGTACGGTAATGTAGTATCCATGTATTGTGTACGTTTTATCTACAACTGTCGAGGTTATTAATAATTATTATTCATAATTTATATGCTAGTATGAGGTAATGTAAAAATTGTGTTGACATGACCGTCATTCAATTCTCGTAATTATGGTAAAAGTGTAAATACGAGTTCAAGGAATGATTTGCCATCAGATATTGAAAATGAAGTGTTTCCATTCTTGTACCAGAGAAATCACGAAGAATTTAATTTGGCATTTGGTCGCTGTGAAAAATAGTCGAGTTATTTAACATAACAAGAAAGGATAATTAGTGTTTCAACGATCTAAGCAAAACACAAGCCTTCATCTCTTTGGTGCTGTTACTAAATGATAAGATCAGAAACTTTACTCAAGAAGAATATGAAGAAATACTTAAATTTTATTGCATAAAACATGTCAAATTAGGAAATTAAAACTGACCATGTTTGCAGCTTTCTTTTATACACGGTTGGAAATCGGTGATGGTCCATCTGCCGTTACATGAGAGCGACAAAGTGAAATATAGAGATCCGTGCGAAAGACAAGGATGACTATATTGACGACGTTTTAAAATCTAAATAGTCACTGTCCGTTTCGTCATTCAACAAATAAAAGGGGGAGTGACTACTCAGATGTTATTCTAATTTATAAAACATCCTATAGCCATCCTTGTCTATCGCACGGATTTCTATACTTTCACTTTGTCGCTCTCATGTAACGGCAGATGGACCATCACCGATTTCCAACCGTGTATAAAGTTGGTGAATGTGTACCAACAACCTATTGGTACAAATACTATTGGCAACTTGCCAAAATTGATTGCACAATTTCTTAGACTGCCTAATCCAAATGCGTATACTGGGCACTGTTCAGTGGTATTCAATCTTCCTTTTATCTATTGTGGCAGGGCAGATCTTTTGAGTATAAAAAGGCATGGTGGCTGAAAGTCTAATTCTGTCTGAAGGCTACATCGAAACTTTTATTGATAACAAACAAGAACAAACGGCTATGAAAATTCTAGACAAAAACGAGAATATTTTAGTAATATCCAGTTATTTCATCAATATCTAGAAATTATCTTCACACTCAAAATATTTCCACGTATTCAAGAAAATCATTAGCCATGTCAGGCATCTGATATTAATTTATCCAATTATAAAGGTTTTTTACTGTCAATGCATTTAATAAATGGGCTTTCATATGATCTTATATATTCTGTTTGTTTAATAAATGTTTGAATCTAATTTAATTTACAATATTGTTATAGCACTGAGTGTGTTAAATTTAAAAACGTACATGTGTAAATCACCAGAGTGAATTTCAGCCATTATAATACTATACTTTGTCCACGACTATTAACAATAATTTTCCTTTTTACTGAAAACATTACACAATATTTTGACACTCTTACTTCAAGTTTGACATTTGTCGTTCACTTGATAAATTTAAAAAAGCAAATAAAACTTTCATAGAGGAGGTTTAGGTTCAATTATTGCTGATACCGGAAAATTTTTATTTTGTTAGTTCATTCCCGATTCTTTGAAACCAGTGAATAGTGGATATTATTATTATTCAGGAAACATGCGCAATGAACATTTTATACAGGGTGTCCCAAAATTAGCCTACCAAAAATTAACTGTGGACTCTACGATCAAAAATTAGAAAAAAAAGTTATATTACTTTATCTCAACCCGTTTCGTAAATATTAGGGGAAAATCAAATTTTGGAGTCCCCCTTTAAAGAGCAATAGCTCCATTAGGAGGCGTTTTGCAGACCTATGATTATATAACTTTCTTCTTGTTTTTGATTGTAGAATCCAGTTAATTTTTGGCAGACTAATTTTGGGACACCCTGTATAGTAGTGCTGAAAAAATCAAATTCTCTTTGCCACATTATTGTCAAACTCCTTCTGACAGCAGTTTTAAATTTGTTTGTTTCCAATGAAGAAGAAATTTAAAGCCAGGAAAACCAAAAACATTGCCGAAAAAACACCTCAAGGTACAAGCTACAGGTTTGGTGTTAACCCTCTAATCAAACAAGAACTGTTACAACTATTTAAAGACAAGAACACTTCAGAAACTACAGAAGACTATCCACCATGGAAGAACTTTGAAGTTCCTGCAGACTTTACGCTGGGTGTTAAAAAACTAGCACAACATATGGGGGTATACGATAATATGTTCTATATATTTTTGACATATGACGTTTCACAACATGTAATTAAAAATATTTTCTAAAATTCTATTTATTTCATTCATAAAATTAATTTTATACATTGTTGGATAATACAGAAGCAGTTATTGCACTTACCTTTGTAATGTACATGTTGGATAATATCTATTAGGGGTCTCGAAGGTTAAATAAAAAACGTCTAAATAGATAGTTTTATATTAAATATTTTTATCCAAATATTGATACCAATATGCCTCAACAATAATCACATAATATTTTAACCTTAACATAAAATAGACTATACAATCTCATCTTATGTAATATTTGGCATACTTAGGTTTATTATAAATTTATAGAGCTGATATTTTGTTAACGTTAGGACTTTGCCAGATTGTTTAATCATTTAAAAACTGTTAAAAAAAAAATAAATAAAACTGCAAAAAATCTTAAATAAATATTTGAGAGTAACTTATTAAACAATTTCTAAAAGGATAGATTTATTAAATCACAATTTAATTTGACAGTCTGTAATCTACTGTAATCTAAACTTTTAGGCATATTAAAAATCATTTATTTAATGATTTCTAATATACATATATCATTTGCCCACTTCTGATATGCATGTAAATTATTCTCTCGTCAAATTTGGAACTAAAACTCATATATATAGAAATTGTGATACAATACAAAATTTACATATGTAACAGAAAATATAGTTTTCCATTAATTTTTTAAACAGTCGAGAAAGATAAAAAATTATAAACTTTATTTTGACACTACTAGCTGTTCTACCCATTTTCAGATATATATTATTTTTCTTTAATTACAACACAGAATTATATGCTAGAATAATATGCATATTACTTCTAGGTTGCTTATTTTCATAAAATTTCTTAGAGGTATTGATTTTAAAAATCTACTTTATCAACTTCATTATCAAATAGAAATATATTTAAAATAATATTTAACTTAAAGTAATGACTAAATATTTGGTTTCGTAATTTCAACTGTTAAGCAAGTGCTTTTAAAGGTGCAAAATCTAAGGAATAGTTTACTTGAATATTAAAAAATCTGAAAATTAAATTGTGTATATCAAAATATAATACATCAAATAGAGTCGTGTTTCTGACTACACTAAATAATTATTTATAGCCTATATTTTAATGTAGAAGAATCACTAAATAGTGTAAAATATGAAAAATAAAATGAGGCACTTTCTTAATTATTTAAAACGATTTCTAAGTTTTCTTGTTGATACCTAATCTGCACAAAACCCTGTTCAACAGGAACACAGCTCAGAAGCGTAATAAGATGTAGGAATGAGTAGAAAAAAGTGTTTCCCGGGTATACTATTTTTTTCTAAACACAGTCATAAAGAAAAAGTTACTTCGACCTTTTACTTACACATAGTGTCCGGAAAAAACGACAAAAACTTCATATAATAAGTTGACAAATGAACAAAAATGATCTTCAGCTCTCACAGCGTTCATTTGTCAATCTGTTTATATGACATGTTTATCTTATTTTTTTCCATAGATTCAGCCCCTAAAATATTTGCTCAAAATTTCCAGACACCCTGTATTTGAAAATACGATAAAAATAGACACATTCATTCAATTAGAATAGATAATACCAATATTTCAGTCCATTAATTGAAATAAAGATTTAAAAGAGAAATTATCTCTCCTTCTCACTCCTAGGATTTTGAGTTTTTTAAATATAAATTTCTTTCAGATTCTTAATAATACTTGGCTAAATTTAAAATTTCTGAAAATGTAACAATTAATTTTAAACATTTACGAGAGTCCTTAAAATTTTTAAATACTTTTAATAAAAATATATGTTAGACTTTAAATAAATTAAGCCTCAGTATTTGAAAGAAATTCTTAGAGAGGACTACGTCATTCTAAAAACTTAAAATGAATATATTTAGAGAAAGTCGTAAATGTTTATTTTTAAATATGTTTTAGAAGTATTTCAGACACTTTCTAAGATTCATAAGACATTTTCTTTTAACTCGATTGCATTTATTAAAGAAAAGAATTGTAAAAAAATATGAGTAGATCTAATTAGGCACAATATGACGACCGGTTTGTTTAAGATGCGAAGATTTAATGTTTCTCGCCGTCTTCAAAATAATTAAAATACACCTTCCCCTTTTGCATGGAAATACAGACAGCAGTAAATGTATCAAGAAACATTACTAATATCAAATATTATTGCATGAAAATGTTTCGTAGTGAAGACATTTGTTAGGAATTATATGTGGTTTGAACTTTTATAGTGTTTCTGGATAGTTTTGCTTCTTACATCTTGCGATTTCAAAAGCAGTGTAAAAACTTATGACTAAATATAAAGGGCATTCAAAAAATTGCCTTAGCAAAATGACCTTACATATCTAACTTCATGCAAGAAAAGTTTGAAAATTGGAAATATTTAAATACAGAGTTTAATAAAAAAAAACAACAAAAATCTTAACAATAAAAAATTTATGGGCAAATAAAATTTAATTAAATATTACCGTAATATTTTTCTGTCGATGTAAAGTAACAAATTTAAATTTTTACCAAATATCAAGAGTCTGACCACTTTTCATGTTTGTAATAGTGCGATATGCTATCCACGGACAATTGCAGCTATTCTTATTGTTCATATCATGGAAGCACATAATCAGTGATCAAACTTGTAATAATGTACTGGGTGAGTCAGAAATAATGGGTCAACATTTAGCTGGAGATACAATAAAATATATTTTAGCTCATCATGCCTTATACCAATGTCGCTGGTTTAAGAATTACAGGGTGTTCAAGATTTAAATTTTATTCTGAAATTTCTCAACCCATTATTTCTGACACCCTGTATATAAGGATACAAAAAAATCACTTGTTGATAAAAAAATTTATCTAAATTCCATTAAATTTTATTAATAAGTGTACCATTGGGCTAATATCAAAGTAACAAATTTATATTTATACTTCTGCCAAATACAGTTTTTTTACCCTTGGCTGTTAATGAAAAGTGATTTTTGTTATTATTTTTTTTAATAAACCATATTTAACTATCTGCCAATGTTCAATAAAGGATACTTTGGTTTAGCAAATTTTACACCTTGCAAAGAAGAATCAATAATAAAAATGTTTACAAGGAAGCGATACTCCATTTGTAGACATACCGTATATACTGTACCTGAAAAATGTAAATTCTATTGAGAGCTGTGATGTTACAGTGCCCTTAAAAATTTTCTTTTCTCTAATATCTACCAGTTTTTCAATTCTATTGTGTTATAGAAAAGGTAGGTGAACATATCGCAATAATAACAAAACAATTATTTTTTAATTCATCTGTTTTTAAAGTTTGATAAAATAAATCAAACCTGAATTTTCATGAACCAGGGGTGACAAAGGCGGTATAAATTCGAAACATTAATTTTCCACTAAGGCCCTGATAAAATGAAACAAACTAGATTTAGCGAAATGAAAATTAACGTAATTCTTTCGTTGTGAAGTATTTACAAGTTCCACGTCTGAAATACATCCAAATCCGTTCAGAAGTCATGCACACAATCACACTCACGGCTGAAAATTTAACAAATAGTCCTTCAACTGATTCGGTAGATTCAACTTGTTAATATAGAGCCCCGGTCTCCGATCCAGACAGTTGTGGATTTTAACTCGGCAGATCTGCTTCAGAGTCCTGGGGCGTTTGTAAAGATCCCGTATGATGAACGTCAGCGGGTCAGTCATCTTACCTGGGACCAAACTCAATTGCTGAGTATGTAGAATCTTCAGACACTCGAAAAGGGGTTTGTGTTGCATCACGTGGTAGAATAACATTATGATTTTTGCAAAACTTATATTTGGATCGGTGATCAAGTTCTCCTTCCTTGAAATCAGCATTATGTAGTAGTATAATATGTAGTTCTTCGTTTTCCAAATGCTTTGCGAGTGTAACGGGTGATTCTTTATTGCTTCCGACATATTCAAGCTCAAATCAGGATTCGCTCCGTACTGGATGAGAGTAAGCGTAAGGTCATATACGTAATGGATATCTTTACAGTCCCGCACGTTCTGAATCATGTCCATGCATGACTGTAGGATGTGTTGGGTGCGTATGCTGACCCGAACGTTGGGGTCGAGACCGTGCATCAGCAGAAGTATAAGTAAATTCTTGATGAACTCAAAGTTCAACTCTTTCTGTATGTCACAGTTCAAAGTTATGTTCTCCGACACGGTAAACACTAGGACATGTAAAGGGGTTAGATTGGCTCTGTAGCTACAGTTCGGATTCGCACCCTTTTCCAAGAGGATTCTTATGCAGTTTAAGTAACAAACCTGTAACGCAACAAGTGTGTGAAAGACTGAATATTCATTATTCGAGGGGTGTGCCTCTATTAATTTTGAGTGTACTTTTGTTGTATTGTAAGTAATTATAAATTACATAAGGTATAATAAATGCCATATTTTCAAGATAAAAAAATTGTCAAATCAAAGGACACTGAAAAACTGTCCCTGTTGTGTAGAATGCACAAAGCAATTTGAAGAACGTTCCCTCGCAATGTCTTGACAGTGAAAATGTTGACTTTTAAACACTGGCTATTGGTCAGAAAGCAGAAATAAACAGATTAATATAAATCTAGAAAAATTGCATGAAATTACTCCCAAGAGATAATAAGCATGCTTTTAAGCAACGGTAAAAATTACCTCGCTACATTCATCAGCTACAGCAAAAATATGCTGTTGAAGATAAACAATGTCGACAGTGATCCTCTAACACACACATCCTCACACCATATCTGCTAATTCTTGATTTGAATAAGACATTATTAAAACAATATAAATCAATCTATAGTTGAATAATTCTTAATTATCTTTCTGAAATACATGTCACTTCAGGACCATTAAAAATCGGTGACCAAAAATAAAAACTCCTCCATTATCTTTTACCACCATCACTTTAAATATACCTAAAGGGTATAAAATTATCTAATATTCACCTGCTTAACAAGGTAAGTAAATAAGTTACTTGCAAATCAAATAACATAGAGGGTGTCCCTACCAAAAATAAATTGTGGATTCTATGACTAAAAATAGTAATAGGTCGATAAATGCCCCCTATTTCCAAAACTGATCAAGATAAAGCAATCAAATTTGAAGTTGAATCACAATTAGATTATGAATCTAATGTTGTAAAAACAATTTTGCATAATTAATCATAGGTATACCAAACCGGGGGGCCATTGGGTAAATAATGCCCTAACTTTTTCATATGTTGAAATTAAATTTTTTTATCTTAGGCAATTTTTAAATTATTTAGAATAGAAAACATTATAGGCCCTACTTTTAAGGAACCATAGCTCCTTTAGGGGACGTTTTCTGACTTATGTTTATATACCTTCCTTTTTCTTTCTTATTTTTGGTCGTAAAATCTGCAGTTAAATTGGCAGGCTAATTTTGGGACGCCCTGTATAATACCTCAATCGATTTGGTAAATCAGTTTCTAACATAATTATTAAACTTATTTGACAAAGTTTATTAATTCTTGCAAATATGTGGAAACTATAAATTATTACTAAAATAATATCCAAAACAAAAACTATCAGTAACTAGATACTTTTTAAATAAATATATATTATTGTTCAGTGGCACACCCCTCACCGTCATCTTTGTTACCTTCATACTGTGTGTAAAATGATGCAATGGATCTTTATTGATCAAGGGAACCAAACAGACCATCAAAGGCACCGAACCGTCCCTTCCCACCATATTAGGGTCGCCCTCTGTCAGCAGCATTTGCAACAACTCGTAACAAACATCCCAGTCTCTTATATGACGCAAGACGCAGGCCACCGCAGAGTTCCCCGTATGATTTATAGAAGTCTTTGCACCTGACTGAATCAAGTAGCGCACCAAATGCAAGATATCCCACTTATTCCACTTGTCGTAACCGTACTGGGCTTCTTCTAGCGCATACCTAACTATGAGAGCGTGTAGAGGTGTATTTCCTAAACTGTCAGGGGTGTTTATCAGCTCTTTGCAGCCGTGATCAAGCAGCAGTCGAATCGTTGATATTGTGTCCTCAGCCGACTTGTGTGCGACGAGGAGTACGACGTGTAAGAGCGTCATTTGCTGAGTGCAAGTTCTGACGGTTGTGTCAGCACCTGCGTTTATCAGCAACTCTAAAAATTTGCTGTCGTGTAGCACGGCGTAATGTATTGGGTAATATTCGTCTTTCAAGATGTGAATCTCGTCGGATCTCTCCGTTACGAGAAATTGGGTGCAGCGCCAAGCACCTCTTTCGCAGGCCGCGTGAAGTAGGGGTTTTCTCGACCGAAAAATACCGTTCTACACAACAGAAAAATAATTTTAATAACAAACTGCATTCAAGTTCTACATTACATCTTACCCAGGGGTCTTCTCCTCGTTGTGAAAGCATTGTTAAAATATTGACTTGGTCTCCATCTAGAGCATAGTAGATTGCAGACTGAAGTTTGCTAGGCACTCTTTCTCTACTATCTCTCTCTATACATGTCTCTTCTTGCTGAATGGCAGAGGCTGCGTATTGAATACATTCTTATAAATAGTCTGTTCAAACTTAAGCGGACACTATTAATTTTTGTATCATTTGAGTTACGATGTCGATTAAATTATTATAATTACTTTAAAACTTCACTGGCATCTCTTAGGGCACATTTTGATGCTTTCAATAGGTACCGAGAGTCAACAATTTTGACATCAGGATGACATCAATGTCAATTTTCCAAACCCTTCTTTTACCATTATACTTTGGAGTTTAAATCAAAATACCTCCGGTTACTTTTAATTGTAAGAAATAAATTGAATGGAGCTATTGATAGTTTTTAATAGTTACCTAATTCAATACTGAAAAATATATAGATAGTTTAACTTTAAAAATACTCTCTAGCAAATTTTTCACAATCGCGATTTTCAATTAATGATGATGATGTTCTTTTGTTTTGATCACTGTAAGCTACAGAAATCATGCAATTTTGTTAATTTAACCGACATTATAGTTCCAATAATAATAAAGTCTATTTACGTACAATATTTTCCCCTTTCTTCACAATTGCTACTGTGCGGTCCTGGCCAACACATTCTGGCCTCCACGTCGGACTTTGCCCCGTGTTTTAGGAGTAACTCAACACAATCATCATGTCTAAAATTGAAAGTAGTAGGAAACAATGGAATAAAACAACATTTACTAACCCTTTGAGACAAGCGATGTGAAGGGGTAGACTACAAGGAAATCTGTTAACATCTGCAGCAGTATGTCGGGCCAATAACCATCTAACTAACTCTACATTATTGGCACCCACACATTTCTGCAGCAAGTTGTACCCTGCGTCATCGTGGATGGCCAGGATGTTTTCATTCTAAAAGGACATTTCAAAAACATCACTGTAACGTAAAAAGGGTGGTCACAAGGCTGCAGACAAAATTACCTTGGGTATCTGCTGCAAGAGACCTTCTAATCTTTGAACCCCAATTTTAGGATTAGCACGTAGGGCGTCAAAAATAGTTTGTACTTTTTGCCTTGTTGACTCAGAGACTTTATGTCCATGGCCATTAGATAACAGAGCACTCCCCGATTGGAAAACTTGGCTTACAGAGCCTCCCATTTTTAAAAATTTTATTTCAAAATATGCTGAACATGATTAAATACTTGAGGGTGGGAAGCACCTAGAGCTGGAGATTTTTGAGCATACGCGGGATTTCGTTTTGTACTTACTTTCGATGCTCTTTAATTATTTCATTTTCTTCGAATTTGTTAACAAATTAATGGCAAAAAAGTGACAATCAATGGAGGGGTAGCAGACATGTTAGGTTATTATGGTTAATTTTCCAACGACGTAAACAATCCTTTGTTGTTATATCTGCGGTTGGTAGACGTCACTACAAATTTATTATCACATTTCTAACTCATGATAAATTTATTAGACGATTCCTAATGTTTTATTAATCAGCACAAGTAACACATGAACTTCTGTAATAATCAATAACAAAGTAGCGCCATCTATCCACAATTCAATTAATTAGCAGATATGAATTTTTATAGTCGCCTTCTCCCAATAGATGGCTAAGGACAAATTTTGAATCAAACTTTTTATTTTTGAATAAAGAAACAAGAAACGATGGCTGTAAAATATTAATATAAAGTTAAGCAATTACTTTTGTTAGCTTATATAATATCATACCTTATCAATTTATCTGTTACCTAGTAGTAATTAATGTATTAAAAACCACTGTGAAATATTTATCTTATTTATATAGGTAGATCCGCCAAGTATATAGGTAGTTCCTTACAAGTTAGAATTATTGAAAATATACTAACCAGTTACTGTACATTGTACATTTTTCGTAGGTATTTCGTATAATTACATTTTGCATTGAGAAATAGAAAACATTGATCAATGCAGTAGTATCTAACCGTCTAAATGCGTTATTTGTTACTTTTTTTCCTTTATAAATCTTTGGAAATGCTTCCAGTTCATGCTCAATTCTGTCAGCGTTCTAATGAGATGTTTATGGTCACTCGTTTATTTTATAAATAAATCCAGGTGTCCATCCATATAACAATAAACCTGTGACAGGAAGTCACGTATTCGAGATTTGTGATTTGTTTCCTATTGTATTTATTTTCAAAGTTGAACGTCTTTGCCAGTATTATTTCTGAGTCATGAGAGTGTGTTGTTTTTGTGGTAGTTTACTTTAAAATTATACCTGTACAATGAACTACCATCCCTCCAGTAATGGTAAGGAACGAAGCTTTAGATTATATTTACAGAATGCTGTGAAACAAATATCCAATATATAGATTTTTTAAAGGATTATACCATTTTCGTTGCATATGTAAGACTTTTTTTCAAGGAATATTACAAAATTGTTGTCACTAATCGATATTTAATATTTTTATTAGGTGGCTACTTATATATGGCTCTATTTCATATAATGCGAGGATATGAAATTAATATCTATTCATATGAAATTGATACGTAAAGATAATGATCTCAATAAAGGCAATGAGTTTGGCTAATAAACCTATTTTGCGGATTCCTCTTTATATTATTTACCCACCCATATCCAGTCTGTACAGTGAGTTTTACATTTTTTGTTATTGTTACACTTTACAGAATTTTTTGAAAGTGATGGAATAGTGGAGGATAACGGAAGCCGAGGCTCAATGCGAAAATTTTTCTTGTAAGTATGTGCTAAGTATTTGTGCTAAGAAATTTAGAATATAGACTAATATCCACTACTTTCAATTTATTAATAACCATAGGTACTTATATGTACTAAAAGTAATTATATTTTTCTACATTTCAATTACTTATTATGTCTTAAATGACCAAAATGACAGAAATAGTATTTAAGTAGATTAATTATTATTCATAAATTTATGAAAGATGAAATATAAAAGTTGTTTTTATAAACAAGGTTTTTACATATCTACACTATAAATCTTAAATTCCATGTGTCGATGAAGTATTTTAATCTACACAAAGTGAACGGAATTTATTATAAATATTGCATCTTAATTAAAACAAACAAATTCGTCAGTAATGAAATGCGATCGGAAATTTCTCTATAAGAACGTACATTGTTTAATATTTTTTACAGATCAAAAGACTACCTGCAGAATTATTATGCACTTAAACGTTCCTTTTCTTGTAGTTTTGTTTAATAACAATTCAATGAAAAGTCAATATTTTAATATAATTTTTGATCAAACAATCTAGCCTTAAATTTTATTAAGGTTGACGTTTCAAGGACAAGGAATTGCATTGAAAGATGCACAAACAAAATCACCCAGTAGGTTGATGTAATTTTAAACTATAATTCTGAAATTGAAATAATTTTCTTTAACTCAGGAAAATATGAAAGTACCCCAAATATAGGCATTTGTGTTTTATGCTTATCAGGCCATCACTAATAATTGGCTTGAATTGTTCACAAAACAACTAGTTTTTACTATGCACTAAACAAAATACTGAAAAATAGATCATATGTACCTCAAAGTTTAGCAAAAGCAGATATCAGAAATTAATTTAGAAGCATTGAATAGTCTCATGGAACTTTTTCAGGTTTTTAATCATCTGAAAATACTAATGGTTTTAGTTTTTCTATATTTTTCTCTCATAACATTTGATAGTTCAGTTGGTTTAACTGGAAATTACAAAAATGTTTAAAAAATAGAACCACACCAGAATAATCCTTATAAAACTAATGCATGACCATCATATTGCACTGTGCAATAGTGCGAGTAGCTACTTTTAGAAACAATAATTTTAGTAAATCGGATGTGGATGGTGTTGATATTCAATAAAATACCTATGCGTTATATTTGTTTATAACATTTATTTTGGTCTTGGTTTTGGTTTTATCTTATTGAGATATGTTCGTGAATGACCTAAACACTAACTTGTAATTCACGTGTGTGTAAACATGAGTAGCTAACAAACTTCCGTGAGTGAATAAACGACAAACGTTACTATACAAGAGTTAAATTCAATCGTTATGCGATGTTCGTGAGTGACCAAAACATTCATACGTGATTCACGAGTGTCTAAACGTGCGTAGTAAACAAACTTACGTGGGTGAATAAATGTTACTAAAATAGTTAAACTCCAACGTTACGCAGTCTTCGTGAGTGACTCAAATATTCATACGTGATTCACGTGTATCTAAATCTGAGTAGTAAACATTCTTACGTGAATGAATGATTATTACTACAAGATTTAAACTCAAACGTAAGCGGTGTTCGTGAGTGACCTAAACGTTCATATGTGATTCACGTGTGCCTAAACGTGAGGAGTAAACAAACTTACGTGAGCGAATGAATGTTACTACAAAAGTTAAACCCAAACGTAAGCGGTGTTTGTGAGTGACCCAAGCACTCAAACGTGATTCATATGTACCTAAACGTGTGTAGTAAATGTATGTTACTACGTGTTTGTGAGTGACCCAAATATTCATACGTGATTCACGTGTGTCTAAATATGAGCAGTAAACAAACTTACATGAATGAATGATTATATTACTACAAGATTTAAACCCAAACGTAAGCGGTGTTCGTGAGTGACCCAAGCACTCAAACGTGATTCATATGTACCTAAACGTGTGTAGTAAACAAACTTACGTGTGGGAATAAATGTTACTACAAGAGTTAAACTCTAACGTTAGTTAGTGTTCGTGAGTGAGCCAAATACACATACGTGATTCACGTGTGCCTAAACGTGAGTATTAAACAAACTTACGTGAGTGAATGAATGTTATTACAAAAGTTAAATCCAAACGTGATCGGTGTTCGTGAGTGACCCAAGCACTCATACGTGATTCACGTGAGTAGTTAACAAACTTACGTGAGTAAATGGACATGACTACAAAAGAGTTAAGCCGAAATGTGAGCGGATATAGAAAACCACTCACGCGCCCTTTTGTATTATTTATCATAATCAATCATGCGCATGTTCATGTTTAATACACATATAGGATATAAGATCAGAATGAGCTCAAATGAATAATATTTTCATTTTTTAACTGGGGACATGGTAGAAAGTAAATAACACCATTTTCGGTATGGCACGACAGATTGATCCAAGTAAGGAGCAGAGGCAAAGCACACTCAGCACTTTCTCGCACTCGGAAAGCCGCCTGACAGCCGCAATCTTGAAATTTTCGTCGCGAAACGCGGTGTTTACCTTCGCAAGGCCGCGCTACGTGAAGCGATCGCACAATTTACCTCGTGATCGGCACCGACGGGCAAGAAACCATCTCGACGCCTCTAGCGACACGTGAAAGTGGGGTAGCATCTTGCTCTTGAGATTCCTCTTGACCATCGAATATCGACAGTGACCGCTCGAAGAAGAAGTCAAAAACGCGCTTGTTTTGGGTTTATGGGATCCTCTGTGGTGAGATGTGATTTTCTGAGAAGGGTTTGTGTGGTCGGGGGTGGAATTTGGTTCAAGATGCCTTCGGATGTGGTGTCATTCGCCGTGTCCACCGGACTGGGGGTGAGCGTGCTCGCGGGGATTATTTCAGGGGTTTGTTATGTGCTGGCACATGGGATTAAAAGAAAAAGGTAAATTAATATCAGTTTTTAATTAACAAACTTCCAGGGAAGTAGAACTTTGATAAATAATGGCAGTTTAACATTATTACTAACAATGATTTTTTAATAAGTAGGAACAGTAAAATAATTGAAAAAAATCAAATTTACTATGTAACTGTAGCAGATACGAAAAAAATGTAAGATTTTTGTTAGAAACTGAAATACACATTTAAAAATGTCATAAACTTTAAAAATAACAGGGTGACACAATTTTTTTCCTAAATTAAAGATACTAACTACCCATATCCGCCACTGGTTGTTCAAAGTGCTTGATATTTTCACATTTTATGACACCTTAACTAACTACACTGTGTACTAAGTATGGCTTAGATATCTTCATTACTTTAGTAATTATACTAAAAATTATTATTCTTAAAATTTTAACACCCTGTATCTTCCTTATAAAGCCCTAAAATTATAACTATTATATAATAAACTGCCATTATTTTTCAAAGTTCTCTTTACCCTCGAAATTTGTTCATTAAAAACTGAATCACCCTGTGTAGTATCTCTTTTCTGGTTAGTCAAATAATAAGTTTATGAAATCAGCCTCTTTACTGAGACTTTTGATGTAAGAAGATGAAAGTTTTGTATGTTTTTCAATGTAGAGAATATTTTTCAAAAATTATTAATAGACACAGTTTAACTCCTGACTAAAATACATAATTATCCCAATTTCGAAAATATACGTGCCTTGAAAGTATACGTACTATCGTTTGCAATAATAATGACACTCATTAAAATGAATTTTGCGATTTCTTTAGAACTTCTGATGTATTTGTAATGGAATCTACTTCACATTTTTAATATTAGTTGTTAGTTGTTTCACTCACCGATAGAGATTTAATGAAATTTCTACTCAGAACTTCCAGAAGTTCAAAAACTGTTTTAAGAGAGTGTCATTATTATTGCAAACGATTGTACAATGGTTTAGCAATGAGATAAATATATTTTTTATTTGATTTCATCTACGGAATACTGAAGAGAACTAGAAAGTTCGAAACTGGTATATAAGTCTATATAATAGTATTACAATAAATATTTAACTGTTTACTAGTTTGGGAGATGTCATTCGATGCTGGTCGGGCAATTATTGTCTACAAAGTAGTTATTTCCCAAGGATCGTACGATTCTTGGTTGTTTCTTTCCTATAATAAGACAATATACATTTTTAATGAACTTAATGATATTAACTGATTTTTACGTAATGTTTAATTGACCTTAAAATAGAGATGCATTAAAGTTACATTAATTCTTATAAAATTAGCGTATTTACCTCACTTTTTTATGTCTTTAGAAAACATGACACAGCAGCTTGATGTATAAAATAATTATTATTTGGAAGCCCTGGAAGAATTTAGGTCTATAAAAAGAACCTAAATCGTAAACTAAGTAAATAAAGTTCATAAATATTTTATGAACAATACACGTAGATAATCTCTAGATACATATAAGTATGTGGCTACACAGTTCTGTGAAATGAATAAGTATTTATTCTACTTAAAATACGAATAGGTATTCAATAATTTAAAATCTATAAATGCAAACATTACTCTGCAACAAAGACAACATATATATCATACTAACTAAACAAATTTCAATTTTGTAGGTAGTTTAGTTAAAGGTATTTTTGAATTTAAATAAAACATAATTCAAATGCATTTTTGTTTTTAATTTTAACTGTGATATAATGACATCTCAGATTATAAGTTTTGATTGATAATAAATTAATCATCCATTAATATAAACCTTAACTTACAACCATAATTGATTATAGGTAGACAGATACGATTAACTTTAATCTCAGGATTTTCGACACTTGAAAAATAATTAAAAAGCAAAGAGAAGCAAGGATAGGCATTGTAATGTTTAATAGAATGTACACAAAAAACAGTAAATTTAAACATAAAAATGTGGAAATTTAATTTGAATACCTATTTGTATTAAATTATAAGTAAAATGTTTTTTAATATGCAAACCCTCTTTCAATCAAAGACGATTATTTATTTATTTTTGAATGGAATATCTATACATCTACCTATACAGGGTGTTTATTAAAGAATGGGTCATACTTTAGGCTAGCTCCCTTGGACGAAAATTAGGTGATTTAAATCAATTTAGTATCTTTTCAAAGATCTCCCTCTCTAAAAAAATCTGAAAGAAAAAATACAGTGGGATAAGTGCTCAGCACGCTCTGTACATTTAACACAAAAATCAATCAGATATTCATGTGTAGCATACAAAAAACCTTCTTGCACAAAATTTGGATGCGATTACCCAAAAAATTATTAAATTAGCATACAAAAATTAAATATAAAATAAAAACTACTTTCTCAATCCTATAACTTATTAGGGAAGGAAGATGGTACTAAGGTAAGTTGACTTAAATGACCTTATTTTCGCCCAAGAAAGCTAACCTTAAATTATGGTTCATTCTTTAGTAAACACCCTGTATATAATTTGTTATGAAAGCTTTTATTCAACAATAAAATTGATTTGGATCTCTAATAAAAAATGTTTCTGTTTTTATACAAGGTCTAACAAGCATATATAATCATCAATAGACAACTATACCTTTCATTGCATTAATAAAATAATATTTATATGAACAGATGGATTTTATGAAATCATAAATCGTAATAGAAAGTGCTACTTCTTTCTCTTCACAAACAAATAACAAGTCAAAACTTCTAGAGATTGGTCATATTAGGATTGCTTAAGAAATGTTTCATTCAATCTGTATCTTTCAATCTAAAAGGAGATAAATTGTACATACCATTTATTTCCTTTGCCAAATCTGGTGAGTTGAACGGAATGCGTTCAGTGTAGCTTTCGAGATTGTATTAGGAGTAATTTAAATAGTACTTGTGGTTTGGTTTACCTATAGTAATACCATGAAGATATTTGTACAAAAGTCTCCTCCTTTTACAAATGATCTGTTCCTTGGAGTGTTGTAAATCTTATGATGAAATTTTATCTCGTTGAGAGAACATGTTACTTTCATGAAATACTGACGGAAACAATTAAGCATTTTGCAAGAGGTATCTTTGTAATGTAAATGCTTCACAGAAAGAATTGAAATGTATATCAAAGAATTTTGGAGGTAGGAAATATTTAAATAAAAATCACTATACGAGATAATACAAAAAGGAACACTGTCATTTCAGAAACTGATACAAAAGCATTGATCCATTATTGTTACTGTTATCCTTTTTCTAAAAGCAAACACATTTAATTCCTAAGAAATTGACACGTTATTCCTACAAAAAATTGCTCTTTTAACGTCATCACTGCAATGGGGTATGTGTCAAAACAAAAATCGGCTGCAATGAATTACCTGCAGCAATTTTGAGAAACCTCCCCCATCCAAGTAAAATTTCTCGGTGCGCCACTGCATTGGTCCATTTTTCGTTAGTAATGGAAAATCAACATTTTATGATATTTTATTAATGAAATATATCAATGTGCAAAATTTATTGGTAGAAAAACATTCAGAAATAAGTAGTTGTATTACTATACTTATGCAGAGTGACCTGACCCATTTGAAAGCAGGGCATCTCAAAAAAATTTTATGTTGGCCGATTCAAACGACTTTTTTCAATGATAAAGCTTCAATAAATCTACTCGGGTGTCCAATTTCAGAACGAAAATTAAATATGCAACGCCTACTTCCAATATTTTTCAACCGCAATGGGATTTAGGATAGTTTCAAATGGGTGTGACCAAAATTTAAAAAATATATAGGGTTGAAAATGGCCTTTTGGGATTCACCTCTGCTTGTTTAAGAAACAAAGTTTGCCATGATTTCAAATCCTTAAAATCCAGTAAGCCTTGGTAATGTGGAAAAAACTGATTTTTTTCAGCAGTAAAGTGCTGTTTCTTTATGAAATACGGCAAAATGTTATTAAGAAAAATTTCTCAGAACGAGACACCTTGTATATTGTTTAAATTTTCGTCTAACTATCCTAAATCCAGTGACGCTCTCAGTTTTGAAATTTGGAATTTTGCAGTTGAAAAAAATTCAAAGTAGGCCTTGAAAATTTAATTTTCATTCTCAAATTTGGCACCAGTAATTGAAGATCTATCATTGCTAATTTTGTATTATAGCATTTTTGCAAAATGCATACATTTAGGTAATACAATAAAATAACTCTTTGTCCAACTATAAAAATTACGACTATTTTTAATGTCTATAGATACGCAAAATAAGCTATTTTTAACGGCGATGAAAAGAATCACGCTATCGTGAAAAAAATGAACTTTCGACAGTTGAAGAAAAAAATATTGTTTATATTTCGTGCGCGAAATCAGTGTTTTATGGCGCTTTTGAATGATTTTTCTCGTTTTCACATTAAAAAAAATAACTATTACTTTAATATGTTGTTCTATTTATTAAATTTGCCTGTTAAAATGGCCACCTTATACAGCTACGATGATCGTGGAAATGCACATTTTCTCATATGTTTTCTCTATATTGTTACTGACAGTACATATATCGTGATAAATTTAATTAACATAACTAATAAATATATTTACAGTTTTCCTATAATGTGAGAAATGTCCTATTTAGTATTGTATTTCTTGATGATTTGAAATATTTAATAATAACTATATTTACAGTGGCATATGATATATATTTGAAATATACGATGTACAATATTTTTTTAACAATAACATTGTTTATGCTCAACGGATTTATTGAAAATTTAAATTTATTGCCAAGGTAAATTAATTTATGACCGCAATTTTCCATCAGGAATAATTCTGTATAGCAATTAGCAATAAAATTTTACACCACGCGATTTCTGTTACGAACAATAACTTCTTCGCTAATTATTTGCACGGTTACCGTTCTCTATAAGTACAAACATAAATAAGGGTACAAGTTATCATATTATCACATAGGTGCTACCAATAAAATATTTACTGAATAGCATCAAGTTTCTTTTATTTTTCTTTTACGTGACAAACAAATACAAGTTGGATTAATTTCAAAGAAATTGTATTATAAGAGTTTATATTTAGGTAAACTTAGTTTAGTGTCAGTGAAACGTGCAAAATTGTTTGCTTTTTATCATTTTGTAATTGCGTCTTATCAAAATTTACACAAATGAATAGTTTACTTTTGCGATAAGGCAACCCACTTATATAAAAATGTTAGAGTTGGTATCTTTTACACGCAAATGCTTCAACATTATACATAATATTACAAAAGTAGGTATCAGGATGTCCCAATATTCTATGTAAATACGTTTTAACTAAACTTCTGTCTAAAATTGCTTCATTTAGGTACTAAAATCAGTATTTTCTCCATATAACAAAAATTCTTCATCAGATTTAAATGAAACTTGATTTCTTTGCTTCTGTATAGATGCTCTTTTTATATAGTATCCGAAATTTACATAAATGTGAAAGAACATGTAAAAATCACAAATCATAATAAATGATATTTTTCATGGAACATCTAACTTGTAACATGCGTTATGAATTACTTAGTTATAAAATTATTAATTATGTAAAAACCATTACAAGAATAGACATTTTTTTAATGTTTACAATAAATCATAAACGAACGCAAGTTACTACATATTTGCAAGCAAGGCGTTTGGAAGAGACAGAGCAAAGAATAAATTTTACTTGTGTAAAGTCTGCCTGTTTTCCACGACTGGGTGACTTAGGTGGGGGAACATCAGGGTTGTATATAAGTAAGTATATAAATTTTAGTGACATAGTGACTAATAGTTTGTTTACTCATGTTCATGACTGCAACTGAGAATAATAAAACTATATACTACACTAAATGTTTGCACTATATATTGCACTAAATTGAAAGAAAAATATTTTTTTAACGCGACCAAATATCGAAAAAAGAAAAACAATTGCGTAACGTCAGCCTCTGAGTTTATGCCGCGACTATATTTATTACGCAGTTTGGGGTCTGTTTAGTCTGCCCGTGCCCATAATTAAAAAGTAGATTGTTTATCTTATTCAACGTATTTGTTTACTTGTGCAGTGTAACCTACGTATTGTTTCTTGTGTATTTTGGTAAAAGTTTAACTATGAAACTATGAAAAGGAATGAAATTGAAAACTTGATATTTAGCAATTTGAGTTAAATATAGCCATAACCTTCAAGATTCATGATAGTAATCAAGAATCCTCATAATATTAAAAAAGCTTAATTTTACTGGACGATTTCTACGAGGAAAAATATTAAACACTTTATATCTTAATAGTTACATAAAACCACCTCATGAATATTAATAGAAATGATTTCCTTCATCTAGAACCATAAATATCCATATGAAACGACCAACTGTTACGAGACTGAAATAATTAAGTTAATAATACCGTACAACTGGAATGAATTTCACTTTACTGTTAAATTTTCGGCTAACAACTGTAGTATTAAGTAATTAAGTGGGTATTTAATTTCAGATAATTGATCTTTATCCGATATAGTATAACGTAAACTAATCAATTTTAATTAATACCGAAAGAGACAGTTTACGAAGAGTAGTAAATATAAATAGCTGCAATAAATCTTTCTGCTATTTCTCCATCTGTTCATTTTGCACCGTCTGTTCCATAGACGAAAATACTACTATAATACTGACAAAATCATTTTTTTTTTTCGAAGAAAACGAAATTTGGAATTTTATAAATTGGAAATAGTCTCTTTAGCACAAAATGTTTAACTATATATATAAATATCACATGTACAATCGTTTGCAATAATAATGACACTCTCTTAAAACGGTTTTGAACTTCTGGAAGTTCTGAATAGAAATATCATTAAATCTCTTGGTAAGTGAAACAACTAATAACTATAATGTTAAAAATTTAAAGCAGATTTCAATATGAATACGTCAGAAGTTCAAAATAAATTGCAAAATTCATTTTAGTGAGTGTCATTAATATTGCAAACGATAGTACATATTTTTTTGCTATTACATAAGCAATGCTATATACCAAGATGTTGTATAAACGTACACAGGTACGCTAACATATTAATTATTTAATAAATATGTATCGTAAACAGTAAACACCATATGTGTAACCAATGTTTGTATACAAACTTTGCAAAATATATTATGAAATATATTAGCAGCCATTCGAACGTTTCCTTAAACATTAGATATACAGGGCGTCCCCAAATAGATGAAATGACTTTTGTAAGAGACAAAAAAGTTTCTTGAAACATGTCCTTCTGAGATGCAGCTTTGCTTCTTTGTGGTACAAAATGAACTGACTTTAAATGTGTAAAATCAAGGTTGTCTTTACATCAATACACAAAATTATCTAAAAATCTTATACTTTATTTTTTATTGTATTTCAGTTACTTTTTTATTTATTTATTCTAGCCACTCTGCAAATATTCTGGCATTAAATATAAAAAATGAATAATAATACTTATATTAAGTTTTTATAGGGTTTCCAATTATCTTGGCCCCTCTTGACAAATTTTCTTTAGACGTCCATGATCCTAGGAGGACTGATAAAAACCTTAAAAATTAAATCAAAATTAAAGTGGGCCTGGTATATTGTAACTTCGCATATAGTTGCGCCAAGAATTCAGACGATTTACGTCATACGGATAAATGAATAATTCATTACATTTTTATTAAAATATTTAACAAACTACAACTGAGAATAATAAATCTATATAGTACATCAAATGTTTGTACTATACACATGTTATACTAAATTACAAAAATTGTTAGTTTTTAATGCGAAAAACTATCAAAAATATGTTAACAATAAAAAACAATAGTTGTCTAAATTTTTGCCGCAACCTACTTATTTATTTTTTTATTCTGAGAAACATTTCTTACTAGCATCGTGTCTAATACAGAAAGAGGGCGAAAATTGCGAACACAGACAAATTCAGGTAGATCTAGAACATACTGCATACTCAACTTTAATTATCAGAAAAACATCTTATCGTATCTCATAGAGAAAAGTCGCTTTACAAGAGAAAAAATTAAGATTTATCTGAATTTTCCAATCATACCTGATTTTACAGATTTGAGATGCCTTCTATATAACTAAGTTTTATAAGCAACGTTCTTAAAGAAATGTCCAAGTACTGCTTCATATCAATGTCATAATTTTCTGTCACACGCCATTAATATTATTACTTTTTAGTAAGTGCAAGTATATATTACATTTCAAACTTTATTGGATTCATTGGATATTACCTGTGAACTACTTAGACAAGATAATAAATAACTGAAGATTAGAATCGTTTAGATTCTAATCAGATTGCAGCTTCCGAAAACTTCTATTGTCATTAATATATAAAACACTGATAAAACATTAAACAACCATTCTATACTTTAAATTAAAAAAAAAACTATGAGAGCCATCTGTTGACGTTATCTGGAACTTAAAGCTTCACGTAAGCGATAACAGATGACGCGTTATCGCTTTGTGAAGTCCCTAAACTGGCAGAGTTTGAAAATTTAAAAATGTTTATGTCAAATATGTTTCTATGTATATACTCGTATATTAACCATTTGAAAGAAAGCATTTGTGTATAATATTAATATGTCATCGTTGAGTAGGCAGAAATCAATGTTTCAATTAAAAGATAGGATTGTACGCAAAAATAACTACATACACATTTTCTGTGTAATACTTTGACTATTATTATTATTAATTGCAGTTACTATAACTTGAAGCAGTTTATAGAAATCTTATAAGAAAATTCCTGTAAATATACCGCTCTCAGTTTCTGCCGATATATAGACAGGTACATTTACTGAATGAACGATTGAACCATCATTTAATTTTCACACCAGTGAATAACGCACCATCATAATTTGCGTAAAGGTGTGTGTACGACGGCATGGCCCCCCATACGCGGTGAAACAGTTAGGTATGCATTTCGTTTGACTGTTCCGGATGGTCGATTGCCTATTTGATGGCGCAATTCCGGTTATGCACAGGACAGGATCCGCTTAAAATACAAACCATTAAATCAGTTCTATTCGCATTATAGACTAAGAGTGAGCGACTTGCCCCGACAAAGCGAATCCCTGGCCGTCAGAAGGTGCGCTGGAAGTTAAGAGTGTGGACGGGCAATCAAACTGTCATGGGTACGGCTGAAAATATACATATATCTATATCGAGGATCATAAGAAAAAGCAGGGAAACATTGTCAGAAGAGTAAGTGGAAGCTAGAGGGTTGTTAGAAGCGACCGAAGTTGCAAACCATTTTGGAAAATTTATCTACATATTAGAAGAACTTCTGCGTATAGAATCTGCATCCGAATTTTTCATGATCACTTACACTTTACCTGACAATGTATATGCAAATTGTCATAAGTTCTTCTAGTACATAGGAGATTTTTCGCAAATTTGACTACTTCTAACAACCTTGTAGCTTCCACTTACTCTTCTGACAATGTTTTCTCTGCTTTTTCTCGCGATCCTTGATATCTGCAAATTTTCAGCCGTGCCCATGACGGTTTTTGATGTTTGGTCGCTTGTCTCCACACTTAGCTTCCAGTGCGCCTTCTGACGGTCGTGCTTTGCTTTGTCGACAGCAATCGAACCTTTTCCAGGTCAGATATTTTATGGATCGAGGTATTTCGTTCGCTCTGTAGCCAGCTTTCCGTCTGTTACATGCAACTGAACACTCTTCTTTAATTACATCTTTGTGTTTATCGGTTCTACTTGAGTACTAGATTTATTTCATTTCAGTAAAATCCCGACGTATTTGTGGTAAATATGAACATATACAAGTTTGTAAAAATTAAGAAAAATTGCTATTGGGAAATGTATTTCTTAATAAAATTATGAATTTAACTCTGAAAAACTGAATTCTAATGAGGTTGCGGCTAAAAAAATATTCAGTACGGTTCTGTATCTAGCTAACTTGACACAGCAGCCACCATGGAAATGTATTCACATTAAATTAACAGATAAAAATGCTGGATGTGTGTTTTTAGTGTAATAACATACAAGTTACTTTCTTCAGTTCGTTCAATACTTACAGATTTTTAATCTTCGATTTATTGCCACTATGCTAATTTCCTCGTTACGTGATGTGAATTACGAATTGGAACGGTGAAGTGTGTGTGTTAATGGATTTTCTATTTGGTATGTACGAGTTTTATAGTTGTAAGTGGAACTGTTTATTCACTACCGCCAATTTCACATAGCAGGAAAATGGGAACATGTCCAGACAGATTTCTTCATATAAGAGTGATAGATTGTAGTAGGAGCAATAAATTTTTATTTGAAAATAAGTATTTCTCAAAAGGAGTCTTCCTTAAGTACAGTTATAGATTTTTTTTAGTGTCATTTACCGATATATATATTCACAACATCATCACTTTCATTTCGCAGGAAGTTCAGTTTTTATGCTCATTCGTGGTGGTTAAGCATTTTATTTAAAACGTTGTTTCGTGTCACTACACAAGTAGGTAACCATAGACAATCAGTAGGTAACTAATACTATTGGGAAAAGCCAAAGGGAGAAATTAAAACCAAACTGAGACCAGATTTTTCTGAAAACTCATAGTTTTCCACTTTTACTTAATTAACTATAACGTACTGTACCAGTTTCCACACGTTTTCAGCTAAATCTCTTATTTACTTTATTATTCATTGTTATTCTACATGGAATAGGGCTAAGAAATTTCTATGTAGCCCAAATTTAAAATTATACATCAATAAAAGTGTAACTTATACTAGTACAAGAGCAAAAAACATAATGTATACGCGTAATATCCAAACAAAATAAATGTTCATGGGTTTCTTCTAAAGAGCGAAGCATCAAGTCTTTTCTTCAAGATAGATACATTTGGGGAAGTAACCACGTGCAATGGCAGAGAGTTACATGTCGAGAAAATGCAATTGGGGAGAAGTTTGCCTGGTTGTTGATTTAAAATTTTCTTTCTTTAACTTCAAGCCGTGGCCCCTCAAGCGTTGATCTGGATTTATTGGAAAGAGTTGGCGAATGTCATCACTAAAAAAGTTAGTTTTCAAGGCTTTGAAGGTGAAGATCAAATCTTCACGAAGTTTTCGATCAGCAAAGGATGTCAATCCTGCGGAAAGTAATCTCTCTTCATAGCAAGGTCGCATACGTCCAAAAGGCAGTCGTGTAGCATATCGTTGCACAGATTCCAACAGATTTTTATCTCTCACGAGGTTGGCATTCCATACTGGCCCAGCAAATTCCAGCGAAGGTCGGACATAGCATTTAAAAAGGCGAACAAATACAGGAAACGTGGATTTTGCAAAAGTCTTCTTCAAGAGGTAACGTTTAGAATTTGCTTTTTTGCAAACTGCACCTATATGATTAGACCACGAAAGATTTTCTGTAATAGTAACTCCAAGATCATTATACGATGATATGATATTAAGTGAGATATTTTGTAAAGAGTACTGGTAACGGGGGTTGTTTTTCCCAAGATGGAGTACAACACACTTATTTGCATTGAGAGGGAGCATCCAGTCGTCGCACCATTGTGCAATGTTGTTCAAATCTTGTTGAAGTGTTGCCTGATTTAATACCGTATAGCATACAGTTTGGCATCGTCAAAGTTCTATTATATAACTTTAGAGTCTATGTGAAGTATTAGGTCCGAAAAAAACATCAAAAATAAGAGAGGGCCTAAGACCGAACCCTGCGGTATGCTAGTAATTACCGGACGCGGGGATGAAAAATCTATCTATCTATCCAAAGGATAGATGCTTTTCCATCTATTTATACAGGATGGTCCGTTTTTCATTACTCACCATTGGCATCTCGGAAGCCGTAAAATATACAGGATGGCTCAAATAACAAAGAGGTTACGCCTTTAAACACGCCAAACAGATCCAATATTGCGTTGCTGAAATATTGTGAAAAAACTGAAATGGCGATTTTGAAAATAACATCTAGCGGCACTATTTCTCAACAGAACGAGCTGAAATTTGGTACAGAGGGATAATAGTATACAAGAAATCGACTTTCATTGAAAAAACATTTCTACGGCCACTAGTTTCGGTTATGAATTATTCAATTGTTTTTTTTTTCTTATGGGCGCCATATTGGATCTTGACAGTAACAAATGTAGAATAAAATTACAAACACTAAAGTTTGGCCCCTACAATTTAAGACACAATCATACACAATGATAATATATACAAAAAAAATGTTTTTGTCTCTATGGAAAATGTAGATTTTTCTAACCTGTTGAATGAATGCACTGTCCTATTTCTGAAAATTCTGCATCGCAAGTATAAGCTTTGCTATGCACACTGCGCACATTCAAAATTCAGTTTCTTGAAAACCGTAACGTCTGAAGTAAACTTGTTTACGTTTGAGTACATTTGCCTCAATAAGTTGTAAAAAATTATAAATATAGGTAAAATCGTTGATTTACAAAAGCGATATATGTTAAGAAAAACATAATTATCAAATTACGTCCGAAGCATCGAAAATGTCATTATAAAAAGTTTGTCTCTACTGAAAAAAGTTATAGAAGTCTATTTCAAATGCCTAAATTCCTCCCTACAAGATGGTAAACGTTTCATTTGTTAATACCTAAAAAAAATCTACCAGAAATAAACCACATAGCAAAGCGACTGTACTCCACTATAAACAATGGAAAGGAAAGTCAGTCATCCGGTCTCACTATCCAAGTATCTGATTAACACAGTTTTGCTACTTGATCGCCATTACCGCATAAAATTAAGTTCAATATTCCTCAAATGATAACATGTAAGAAGTTTTTTACACAACTTTACAACTTCTCTGTTTTTATTAGCTGGATTATAGGTCAATAGGAAAACAAAAACACCAATCTTATAATCGTCGACGTTTCTTTGTATCATTTTAACATCTTCAGGACTCTGCATAAAATTAATAATTATAATATATTTATTAAAAATTAACAAAACAACAGATACAGAAAATTTACAAACATCTTTTAAAAACAAAATTGAGACATCACAGGTAACATTTATAAACAATATATTTTTAATTAATTCGACAGCTATAGCTGTTGATATCATATTAAACTAGAATTAATAAAGGTTCTATTAGAAAACTTTTGTTCTACCAGTTACAAATAAATTCATTCAGAATGGAAGCAACAATAAGGAAAGGTTAGATATACTTTTGAGTGTTTTTACTTTTCATTAAATGTTTTAAAATACATTAAAATTGGTATAGGTACTAATATTTTTATAAAATTTTATTTTTTATTATATTATTTTATTTGCAAAAAGTACAGTATCAATGAATTTATTTTTTATGCGTAAATTTTCAACGAAGTCATAGCCGTTTGTTGAGGCAGAGTTCTCCAGAGTGTATAACAGTTTTCAGGCTGACAAGTCATTAAGAATAAGAAAAAAATCATTTTCACCTAAAATGTTTTAACATAAAATCCCTTGAATTTTATGTCAATTGCACATTGAGAACATTGTATAAGCATTATAAACATTTCCCACCGATTTTTTTTCAAAAACTAATAACACTTTAATTGATGTAAATTATATTATTAAATATTTTTCACGGGGTATGGAACAAGGTACAATGCATGGTTTTCCAAGTTCTCTAACGCATTTTCCCTCCAAAAAATAAAGGAAATGATTCAATTTCATATTTAGATATGATTCTTTGTCCTTCACAAGCCAGACTTAACTAGCGACCTTAACTAGCGATGATCCTGTAAGTTTTTTAATTGTTTCCAATATTACAAATCAGGTTTGTGAGATGATCGTCAGATAGAACTGCATACGTATAAAGATAGTCACATTTTAAATTACTCATTCAAGGTAAATGGATACAAAGAAGAGAAATTATTAATATTCTATAACCTACTTCAATAAATTTTCTGGAAAAATCACATGCAATTCACCTGTTAGCCGCGTAACCCCCTTTCCCTGGAAGGGTTTCACTTAATCGAATCAAATTCGACCATAATGCGGCATAGATAAGAGGCACGTTAAACTTTATTGCTTGCTATAAGTGATCGTTACTGGTTTATCACCTGTCAATGTTTAATTAAACTACAAACATATTCTGGTGACTTACTTTGTGTAAGTGAAGGGATGTCATGAACTGAACATTTTAACAGGTGCTGTAAGTGATATAATTTCTTATTTTAGAAAAATCCGTATATCACTTTCATTTTATCTTAGATACAGTGTTGGTTGCAATTATATTTGAAAAAAATGGAGAGTACGATTCCAAGTTCCAAGTATATTTTACAGTAATGATAATTAAAGTTGTAACAGTAGATATAACAGCTACAACCAGGACAGTGGCAGATGATTTTTTTTTAAATTTGTGTCGTAAATTTTTGTAGTGACATCAAAAATGCGTATCTATTGAGAAGAGCTAGTTTATGTTAGGGTAACTTTTTTGTTTAAGTAGAACGGCATTTGTAACAATCAAATCTAGTTCTTTTTTAACATATTGTGACATATCACCGCACTCGTCGTGACTTAAGGAAGTGAACGGTGGTATTCGCGAAGGACAATCTCGAACATTCTAGAACTTTGTACGGAAGTGAGACAAAGACCCAAGTGTGACATATCACCGCAATCGCTGTGACATTTGGTGTCGGAAGTGGATTTAACTGGAAGTTTTAAAGAACTTTCTGGAACCCTGTCCACAAAGTAGGATTTGAGTGGAAGTTTGGAGGAGCTTTCTGGAACCCTGTGCGTGAGTGGGTTTAAGTGGAAGAACTTTCTAGAACTTTGTACGGGAGTGAGACAAAGACCCAAGTGTGACATATCACCGCACTCGCCGTGACTCAAGGTAGTGAACGGTGGTATTTGCAAAGGGCAATCTTAAACTTTCTAGAACTTTGTACGGGAGTGAGACAAAGACCCAAGTGTGACATATCACCGCACTCGCCGTGACAATATAATTAACGCTATTTGAGATATTTGCATGTAAAGTTTGTAATACACTCATGGTTTTGTTAGTTTAAAAAGCAATTTGTCAAAGTTTAGCTTCGAGGACTATTTAATTAATCTTCAGAAATATTATTGAGAATGGGGTCCAAAGTTAAAGTTAAAGAAATCCAATTTATTGGCAATTCTAAGTTTCGCCTGTGTTTAAACCTTCTTCAAGACAATCCAAGAAAAGTTTTCTGTAAAAAATACAAATATTGTATAATAGGTATTTTATTTCCCATTTTATATATAGAAAATGCCCAAAGGCCAAATTGTCCGCATTTCTCTTTAAAGGAAGATAAAATACTTAAATGAAATGACTCAACATTCGTGTTTGCGCGTTTTTAACATTCAGTATATCGGTTCAAAAATATATTTTTTGCCTTCTGGCGTTCTTTACATCAATACAATAAAATCAGGTATGTTATATTTTATAACATACATATTTGTTGTTTTGTTTTTAAGTTTGCTAGCATTTTCACAGCCATGTTTGTAAGAAGTTGGATCATTTTAATTACTTATCAGAAAAATTAAAAGATATAGGTATGTCCATCCTGCAATTCCCTTAAAAAATATTTTGAGGCATATGACTATAAAAATATATTTTTCTTCTACATCAAATTATTTTTTGCAGCCGGTCTCTTAATACTCTATCATAAGAGAAAGCCAAAAAAAAACTAAACATCGATTTCTTTTCTTAAAATTAATTGACCTGTAACTTTTATGTTTATTTGTAATAGTAAACATCAACTTCAGTCAAGTAGTGAATTTAAGGACGGTTGAAAGTCAAGTCAAGTAGTTTTTATCACTGCAAGCTGCTTAACTTGGTGAATATCTAATTACATTAATGAAGCTTGTATATTTTTTTTGGGACATTTGAATGTCTTCCAAGATGCAGTGTGTCTCACCTCTTGCTTATACAGGGTGTTAATGATTAGCCGAACTACATGACCTATTCTATCGATGAAAATAATTGGTATTTGTTACATAACAATTTTTTAATCAAAGCTTAATAAGGGAGTTACAGGGTGTTACAATTTTTTGTTTAGACAACTTACTTCATAAAATGGCGTTGATAGATTATTCGTGATAAATAGTTAAAAGTGCCACTTGCTTTGTATTGTTATAGTTGAAATTACTGTGTTTATTTGTTGTACCTTACAAACGTTTTTTAAAAGTTATTATTTTATTTGAGGGGAATTTAAATAGTAAAAGTGGATAAACAGAACATCAAGAATCTTATTTTTGATTTCACTTTTGATCTACGTGTTTTATTTTTCGAGATTTCTATACGACGACCTTAATAGCTAATTGATTTTTCTTATTAAAAGGAAACATTATTGCTATTTATTTATTATTTTCAGATAACACAACAATAACAAAGCGAGGTGACACAATATAAACTATGGAGACACAACACAACAATACTTGACATACGTTTAGTTGTTTTAGAAATGTTTATATCCATGGAAAATTTCTTAACATTCCAGATATGACTAAAACTGTCAAAATAATAGACACTTTCAAATATTTACAAAAGTAGAAATCGCAACTCTAACAATGCTTAAATGAGTTAAAAGACAATTTCAATGTGCACAAAATAGAGCAAAATTTAAATCAAAATGTAACGGCAAGAATAAATCATTTAGCGTCATCTAAGTTATTTATCAATACCAAAAATCAGCTTGATATCTATTTCCAGGAAAAGTTGCGGTGATATTGTAGTTGTGGTCGCTTCTGGTACTGTGCCATGCTGCTAAATTTTTCGGATCTATATATTCCCAATTAACGATCGACGAAGTTCCCAGTAGTATAATAATAATAATAATATCAGAAAGAAGCCAGAAGCCTTTACATTAGGCACTCAAAAATAGTCAGACTATGGAGGGGCTTAGAAATCAGCCATCTAGGGAAAACTTATTGTAAGCAGTTGGTTACACTGCATTTTAAGCCTAGCATACAATTGAATTCAAAACGGGAGGACCATAGGAATCACAAATTGGACGTAAAATTTTCATATTTTGAAATTCCCGCCTATTAGTGTGAAGCTGCCTCGTTAGTGTAACCGACTCATGAAAGCTAAGTTACTGCAATATTACCAGACTCGCGTTTTCTCCATAGGTTGACTATTTTCGATACCTCTTTTTTATGATTTTATGATTTTTATGGGTAAACCTGGAAACATCATTAATTAGAGGAGTAGTCAAACGTCAACCGGTATCAATCTCTCACATTGACCCAAGCCAACATTCTTCCACCATACCATACCCGCAGAGAGGGTGCCAATCCTCTCTACAAATGTAGCTTATATACGGTCTACCGGCGAGAGTCGAACCCATAGCGATCTAGTCACCTCGATTCCAGTACTGACGCCTTAAACCGCGCGACAGCTGACCGATCCAAGTATACTTTGTTTATACAGGGTGAGTAAGAAAGAATGGGTCAACACTAAGCTGAAGATACTAGACACGAAAATATTATGATTGAGCTCATCATACCTTATACCTTTGTTCAGGCGCTGATATTGCTATTTCTTTTCTAAGTAGGCTTATGCCAAATTTTCAAGCGTATTTTGCGTGCGTGTGATTTATTATTTGTGCAAAATTATTAACTATTGAACAAAAAATGCCACGACATACCTGATAATTTTTCCAACAGTGATAGGTGATATGATTTGTATTTTTGCACAGGTTAATTTTAAATACAAATAACTCAGAAACCGACAAAGTTAGACGGCCTAAACAAGAGTAAGTAAATTTTTTATGCGTAGCGCCCTCTAGGAGCAACGTCAAAATAAGCTTCAAATTCGTAATTCTCATATCAAAAAACCCAACACAGCTTAGTGTTGACCTATTCTTTCTGACTCATCCTCTGTATTTACGTGAAAGTAATAGTGCTCGAAATATGAATATCATACATATTAAACTTCTTAACCTTCCGCATATGCATATGTAAAAAACAATTTGTATACAATTAAAACTGCTTCATCGAAATTAAACCACTTTCATTTTCATCCGATATACTTTCAAATCTTTTGATGATGTTTCGAATTATTACATTAATAAGATGATGCAATGGAAATTTACGAGAATGTAGTTTCTAATGTAATCATTAGTGATAAGTAAACGGTAATATTTTACTTCAATATTCAAATTGTTACTGCAATGTTTATAGAACATCCGTTTTACAGAGTGTTTCAAAAAGACCTGGCAATATTACTATAGCTGATGGTACAATAAGAAATAAATGGCGTTTGCTTAATAAACGTAAGTCCTAGAACCACTCATTTTTTAGATACAGGGCGTTTACGATAATTTAAAAAAATCTAATTTTGGAGTTGCTAGTATTTCCGCTGACATTTTATACTATAACTTTTTTTAAGTTGGGTTTTCCCATTCTATTCTTGTTATTTTATGTAAAATTTAATTTTACACAAAAAAGGTACTCTTAGTAAATTTGTCAGAAATGCGTCGTTTTCCAGGAATATGGAAAAAAGTGTGGTAAAGTCAACAAGGAGAATTCTGTAATAGTACTTATTTATCAAGTATGTATGTGTCAAACCCCAAATTCTTCTACTGATATGTCATATTTTGCATAAGGGAAACACCGGTATGTTATTTATTCTTTAGGTTGAATAGTAATTTGATGTTTTAGAGAATATTTTAAACTTAAGATTTAATGCTAATGGAATCTTGAGGATGATCAGTTTTGGAGGAATGTGTTGTAGCAGTAGTTAACTATTCCGAAAAATTTCCTGAGAGGCAGCTGCCAAATAGAAAAACATTTGTGGTAGTAGAAAGGGGTTGTTGAGAAACTAGTGATGTAAAACCTAAAACAAAATAATTCTGGTATACTTAGATCAGATAGACCTAATAAAAAAGAACAAGATATTTTTGATTTGGTATCCAAAGATCTAACTATTAGGGTAAGAAAAAATTATTTACAGATAAGTACGACATCTTCTAGCGTGTGAAGAATATCAAAAGAACAACAGTTGCATCCATACCATTACAGAAAAATATAAGAATTTTTGCGGAGCATATAACTGTAGTGGCACTCTTAAAACATCCCCACAAAAGTCAACATCTGCACTGCTGGTATAAGGTTCCATTATTATTATGTAGTAGCGCTGAACAAACAGAGCACAATAAATCGGAATCAAATTTTAACGTGATTACAATATTCACAAAGAACAAATTACTATTCACATCAAAAAATAAACAATTTAGAGTAATTTTAGTTACACACATATGTATATGTATATGGAAGACTTCGGAGTTTGACACATACACACTTGATAAATATGTACTATTACAGGGATCGCCTGTTTGATTTTACCACAGTTTTTGATTTGATTTTCCTCAAAAACGGTGCATTTTTAACAAACTAAGAGCAACTTTTTGCGCAAAATGATGCACAAGATGGCTTAGAATGGAAAAACTCAACAAAAGTTAGAGAATAAAATATCAGCAGAAATGCGTGTCAAATTTTAATCAAATATGTTGAAAATTACATTTTATATTTTTTTTAAATTATCTTACACGCCCTGTATCTCCAAATGAGTGGCTATAGGACATACGTTTATTGAGCAAACCCCACTTATTTTTCAATCCTCTATCAACCTTAGTAATATCGCCATGTCTTTTTGAAACACCCTGTATTAAAAGTATTTATCTGACACTGTGAATATTTGAAGAAGTTCCACTTACATCAGGAAAAAAAAATAAAATTTAAAAATAATTAATATTTAATTAAAAAATACATTATCAATTACTATGACAAGACATTTACACATTATATTTCTATGTACTAACAAACATTCCGCACATTTCAATCATTTCTAATTCAATCCCTTTGAAAAAACACACTGGCCGAAGACGTCCTTCTGTCCTCGGCTTCAGCCACACTTTCGTCATAAATGGCTATCCTTAGGACGACAATCTCGATGGCGCATATCATGAAGAGGGCCATGAACACGTCCATGTGGGTAGCACTCGTTCGAACAGTGGTACCAGGGGGGTAGTCTCCTCGCGCTCCCAAACTTTCCACACTCGATAGTATCGATGAAAATAAGAACATTCTATCTTCCGCTAAAAAGGTCTCCCGGTAACATCCTGGTGCAATTGAGGTTCGCCGCAATCATTTGTTCACTGTCACACTGCACTTGTTTTGTACAGAACAAAACACTAGCGGCAACTAGGGCTTGTGGATCTGCCGGGTTCTTGGTCGATACTACGCTCTTCGGATGAAAGTAAAAGTGGTATTATACAACTTCACTTTCTCGGGATATGTGGGTCAGCAATGTTGGTATACGAGACTTGCTAGGTCGTCAAGTTAACTCGATTATACAATAACGTATTACCTAACACCTAATTGTTTTGTTTTATAACTGATAACGGACGTCTTGATGTTACGAGTCCCGTTTGACGCGATTTTGGAATAGTTTCTCCTCCTTGCCTTGAAGGAAACTAATGTTATGCTACGTTTTATTTGTTTGTCAAGTTGTTTATATTTAAGTAGGAAGATTCCGTTACCTTTGAAATTTAATTTAAATAATTTGTAAATAGGTATTATGATCGTGCACTGTACAGGAAGTCCCATATTGGGACCTTTGGGATATCGGAAACTATAACAAATACCCAAACCCTTAACTTGTGGCAAAGTTGAGCAATTTAGTGCTCAATCGAACGCCGTTAAAAAAAATATAAAGTTTCTTTGACCATATTCTAAAGATTTTTTAAAACTAAATGCGTTTTCATCAACCTATTTTTTCCAAAAATTATTACTATTATTTTATTATATTAAAATTTAATATTAAATTATAATTTTTACTATGCTTTGTTCTGCAGGACTACTTCTTGTAACTTCACTGACACTAGTATTTTTGGAAAATTCTGCGAAAGATCCAGAGCAGCTACTAGTTCAAGGCATATTAATGCCAATATTTTTTTGTTATTTCTACTTTGCTAGACACTAAATTTTCAATATAGCCTTCAGCAACAGTGGTTGATTTCCAACCATCATGGCGCTTAATATTAGTTATACCTTCTCCAGCGTCAGCTACTAAAGTAGCTAAAGAACGCCGAAAATAATGCCCGGTGTGTGCCTTTGGATTTGGTAAATATTATTAAGATATTTGCCATTTTGTGCGGCTTGGAGCATTTATTATTGTTATAATATACAGAAACTGTTGATGCAAATATGTTGCTGACTTGTTTTCATTATCAATTATACTAAATGTGGACTGTATTTTATAGTTACTAGCAAAGTTTTATCTACTTCCTGAATATCATCTATTGTTATATTCCATAAATCTTTTCTAAGACTAAGACACATATGCCATAATCAGTGCCACCTAATTAAAGAAATAATGTGTACATTTTATTTTACAATTATCGATGACAACTTACCTTATCATTAAAAATAATTCATCGAAGAATCTCTCAGAAAAGGGTCAATTTTCTCTCTAGTCAATATTCTTGACTTCTTCACCTTGTAACCATAATTATTTGTTTTCAAGAATGTTGAACATTTGCTGATGTCGATATTATGATGTAAAAGTTTATTTTTCCAGGAAATATGCTAGGAGTACATTTTCAGTGTAGTGTTTCACGTATTTAAAGGAAGACCATTTAATAAAATTAGCATAAGTTTTGTTGTTTTGATTTTCCCGGCAACAAGCTTCCTTTTGCTTCCTTTGCCGCTTTAAAAATTTCATGTGGCTTACTCGGAATGTTTTGTACACTATTATCATTATTGAAATCCATATTTTTGCTCTTTCGCGTACTAAATATGGTGTACATGAAAATCGCGTCTGCTGATATTATTGCCAAGCATCCGTAATAACTGTCAATTTAGCTCCAACAGAAATGACTTGACTTTAGTTAGTGAGGCACTTATTTCCACAGATACATAATCATAATACATTTAATACCCTAAGCGTGTAATATCTTCACGCTACCGGTCTTAAACCCTACTTACCCTATCTGTCACAATCTGCCCATTCTGTAAAATGTTCTGCCTGTTTTCGTCCAATTGAAAAAAATTGAACTCTCTTACAGGTCGCTTCACTCTATAAGTGTGGCGTTATTTTGGCCTCATGTACTAACTCCCGAATTTCCTACATCAAGTCACGGAGATGCCCAGTATATTATAAAAATTTAAAATAATTTAGTTTAATGTAGTGTCATTAAAAATAATTAAAGAACGATTCTGACATTTTACTGAAATTTCCATACATAATTTAAACATAATAGACTATAATTAAATAAACACAGTTCATTGTAAACGCAATTATGATTCAGTATATGCACCTTAATATATTATTGCAGTTTGTTTTATTTCATTTACGTTAATGTGGTGTTTACAGTTTCTGATTTGTCATCGTCAATGCGTTTAATTTGTCAAGGGCAGAGAAGTAGTAGAACTTCGTACGAGGAAAATATTCGATATATAAAACGGAAAATTAGGTCAAATAGTTTAAAGGAGCAGTGATTCATATTTATGCCATTTTCACATTATAGTACATATTTTGTATTGAATAGAACCAAACAAACTAGAAGTCAGTCAGATCCTCACTTTGAACCATATTTTTCATCGCAAAAATTAGTATTTTAACAGGTGCTTTATCACGATCGTCATGTGTGTCTTCTAGGAAGAATAAAATGCTGTTTTATTATAATTTTGTATGAATATGACTGTGAAATTTGACATGTCATATTTCCTAGAAAAAAAAATACACTGATTTCATTTTAATAACAAACAAGCGTTTAATTTTACATTTTCTTCTTAACAAAAATGATATCATAATTTGTTTCGTATCATTATAAGAACATTTATATAGATTATGCGAGAAGGAGCACTTGTTCGCCTTCAGGCTAATTGCCAGGTGTTATCTAGAGAAGTGGACAGCTCGCTTGGCCAGCAAGGTCTCCGGACCTGAACCTTCTCGATTTCTTCCTGTAGAATCACTTGAAATGAAGTGCGGGCCAAGCAGAACTACAACTAAGAACCGAAACATGCATTTAAGTTCGAGGGCATGTCTTTCAACAATTATTGTAACTTTTATATGTCAAGTACTTGTAAGTAGTGTTTAGTACCTATTAATTATAGTTGAGTTGCACGATTTTTGTCCATAAAAACTCAATTTTGTTGCCTGTGAATATATGACTAAAACGTAAATTTTGTAAGATTGTCCTTAAACTTTTATAGTTATTTATATATAGTGCTTTCGAAAAGTAACGAATAAACTAATTATTTTTCAAATTGAGAAGTTTTCGAAAAAATCACCTGGCACGTCGATTTTGTTTTAAAAAAAGCCACTTTTTGACATACGACAATTTTTTTAAATAGCAACCCTCAATTTTGACCATGCCATTTGAAAGAGCGTGTCATTCTACATACACATCATGAAAAATTATGGTGTTACATAACAAAAATTTCAAGAAAATTATGTTTGAAGATTTTAAAATTTAATTTTCACCGAAATGTATCACCCGAGAGGGGGCCGATTGAGTGGCCAGCCAGATCGCCTGATTTGACACCCCTAGATTATTTCTCGTGGGGATACTTAAAAAGCAAAGTATACGTTACTAGACCGGTTAATTTAGAAGATTTAAAAGCAAGAATTCGTCACGAGATACATCGTATACCTCCTGAAGTTATTGATAATGTCTAAAAAGAATTTATTAATCGTCTTGGCTACTGTCAGGCAGCCAACGGTGCACAATTTGAACATTTAATTTAGTCGATTTTTTACATAATCATTATCATTTTCAGTATTGTGAAAATTAAATTTTAAAATCTTCAAACATTATTTTCTTGAAATTTTTATTATGTAACACCATAATTTTTCATTAGAAATAACCTATATCACTCATTCTAATAGCATGTATAAGATATGTGAAGAAGTGCCTGTATATTATTATTCTCTTTATAGTAATCGAAAACCAAAGGAGTGGTACTGTGACGTATGCGGCACCTACCTCCGCTCCATAGATGGTATTCTTGAGGGTGACAAGGTGGTGATCTGCTCAAAATGCAAGGCCGGAGTCTGCAAATATCGGTGCTCCAGTCTAACGCAGCGGGAAGGATGGACGTGCAGCAGCTGCCTCAGGCCTTCAGAGTCTTGGTTCCAAGGAATCCTCAGTGCAATACATCCCAGTAAAAAGGGTAATTATTTTTGGTATCCACAGAATTTGTTTCATCAAAAGTAATGGATATCTGCTCTTAAACCAATAAACATTCAATCATTTTGTGAAATGCTATGATCATATATTAAATTATTATCATTATTTTAAATTCAGTATGATGTAAATCCGAGCATTTTTCTCTTATAGTGGATCTGACAACGAAAATGAATTCGGATTCTTTGAATGAAATAGATGAAGACTTGGAGGTTATCCGAAAAAAAGAGAAGGAACAAGTAAGGGACTTCATAGAAAGGCTGGTAAATGTTATGCTGGGAGAAAATGTAGATGACGCCAGCATATCAAAAGTATACAACGATTCACATTGTAAGTAAATGAGAAAAGTTTTTGTACAAAAAAATATATAAATACTACCAAGCTTTCTTGGTTATTATGTTTCAAAATCCTTATAAAGAAAAAATTAATGAATTGTAAATATTTTTATCATTTTAATAACCTGTGTAAAGGTAATAACATTTCTGACTGATGAATGTTTAATTAATTGCTAGTGTGCAGTGCAAATGTATTGAAATAGTAACATCTAACAACTGCTTTGTCAATTGTCTCAACTAACACAACTAACATTTACCTTCCAGATGACGGCGTATTCGCCAGATATCACCAAGATCTCAGTAACGCCCTTACCGATTTGGGGTCAGCCTTGCATATATCCATAGCTAGTAAGTGCAGATTAATAATATCAAAACACTCATTGCACCTAGTTTTGCATGCATTGATACACTAATTCTATATCATTTATGGTATGGTCACTATATGATATGAAATGATCAACATAGCCGAAATCAAAATTAATAGGTATTTGATTTTGGCAATGCAACTCATTTTTTTAAATATATTAACATTCTTTTTCTTAAAAGTGAAGTAAAACGTATTCAGTTAGGCTCACTATGTAATAAAACTTGTATTTCGGAAGTATAGCAATATGGTTCGAACATTTAAGGAATTTTTAGTTAAGAAACGCGACAAGTTTGATTCAAACCTGTGACTAATTTTTAACTCAAAAGTGTAGTGGATTTTTAATTGGAAGTATGAAATATGAAATGTAACCCTACTTATCTATATACCTATATGCCTCCCTTAAAATATACAGGGTGTTAAAGTTGAACTTTTAAAATTGTTTTTTGCTATAACATTTTTTAAAATTTGAAATTACAAATATTCAATTTGTAATGTTCCAAATTGCTCTAAAGTGTTATTTTATATAGTGTATCTGAAGATAGGGTTAACCAGATGTGCCATTTTTCTTTCCTTGCTTCTTCTTTCTGTTTCTTAAATTCCTGGTTTTCTTCAATAAACATTTATTTGTGTATAAATTGCACATCTGGCTAACCCTATATTCAAAGACACTATGCATAAAATAAGTAAGAACACTTTAGAGCAAGTTAGAACAATATAAATTATTCCTTTGTAATATGAAATTTAAAAATGTTAAAGTGCAACTGATTTTGATGCTAACGTTGCACGCTTAAAAATCGAACATTTACATACGGATTCATCAACAAGGCGTAACGTTAGTCAGACTAGCGGAGGTTACGCAAAAAATTTACGCATCTGTTGCACTAATTTAAATAAAAGCATACTCCTATTCACCACTATGTATAATACCTAACTTTATGATATGTTAACTAATCAGTAGTACTGAAAAATACAGTGTTTGAATATAAATACTAAATATACAATGCCGAAGTTACGCGATTTTTAGACAGGTACAATACTGGGTCTAACTTTTGGCGCAAATATGGACGTAAATAAACAGCCTACCTAGCAACGCATGCTTCGCTACCTAGCAACGCATGTTTCGTGAATGAGCGCAAAGCTGGTTAGGCCAACTAACGCGCTTTACACGGGCGTAAACTCGTTAGTCGGACTAGCGCTACGCCCGTTTCATGAATCCGGCTGTAAGAGTTTTAGGAAAAATTATCTGGAGGATAAAATATTCTATATAAAATTTTACATTTTAACATTGAAAAAATCATCTATAGATGTATGCCAGAAAAAAGTGGAGGAATAAAATAACCCCTTTTCCCCCGTTTCTACGTTTGTTTTTACGCATCCTTTACAATAATACCCTTGAGAATAATAACAAGAAGTATTTCGACAAAATTACAAAGTGATACGCGAAAACCTGAAGGAATTATAATAATTATAATAATAATATCTCTACCCCTCATTCTAATCATGAGGATTAGCCCAGAAGTCGAAGACTTGTGCGGGAGAGGGGGCGGCATATTATTATTAAGCAGACCGCATTTGCGTCCAGAAACGACTTCCGTTGGTAGGCCCTAACCATTCAGTGCAGGAATGAGAGAAATCTGGAAAACATCATTAATTAGGGGGGGGGTAGTCAAACGTCGACCGGTATCAATCTCTCACATTGACTCAAGTTAACATTCTTTCATCCTGCCATACCCGCAGAGAGGGCGCCAATCTCTCCACGAATATAGCTTATATACGGTCTACCGGCTGCGGAGGTCGAACCACACAGCGATCTAGTCACCGCGATTCAAGTACTGACGCCTTAAACCGCGCGACCACTGACCGTTAATTATTGTGGTAATTTAATTTATAAATATAAAAGTCCACATACCACGGTGTACCTGTCGCCTTGACAGCGGTAAAAGTGACCTGCAACTTTTACAACGACAAAAGCATTAGTGGTTTTTTCACTTATTAATTTTCTTTAATAAATTATCGCGATGTCCGTTGCTAAAATAAACCGCTTGACATTTTTGTCAACAACTCATTGAATTATTAAACACTAATAATGAGTCAATTATAAAGTTTGCATTGATATGTTTCTAAATTTATTATTCATTAAATTGTCCTGCCGAATTACACTCAAAAATACTCAGTTAACGGGACCTGTTTTTTACTCGTATTACACCTTGTACTGACATTTTAAAACGCACTTTGTTCAAAGTAATAACTTCTTCAGAGCCTTTGTAATTGATGGAATATAATGTAATAACATAAATTTTTAATTTTAAAGCACCACAAATAAATATCCAACGGAGACAAATCTGGTGGAAGTGAGGGTCAAACGAAGAAAACCTAGTGCTAAATTTTTGGTGGCGTACATTGTGTTCTAAAGTCAATGATATTTTTGTATCGAAGTTTCCTGTGTTCATATCTCAGTATTTTCCAAACAAACCAACAGATGTCAGTTCGTTATCGTGAGGGGAATCAGCCTTATCTGGCACCTGCTTGTCACCCACACGATTTCTATGTAAAATACCATCATTGCCGCATTCCTTCCGCAAGAATTGTGCTGCCATACCCTCAGACTAATTATTATTTCCAAAGCGCTACACATCTTATTATATGTGCCGAATATTCCGAAGGAATATACAATTATAATAAATGTTATCACGTAATTCGCTGGCTATAAACTGTTATAGTCATATAAATTAAATGACGTGTGTGAAGAGTAAATAGCATGTGTGGGAATAAGTCAGGTAATGTGTGATACAGTTTTTATCGACACCAGGTGATAAAAAGAAACTGTAGAATCATTGTAAAGATAATAAAAACAGCTTCTCTACACGTTTTCGATATTGAATGTTTTAAAAAGGTAAGTAAAGTCACGGCGGAACTGCATCTTTCATGAAATCATTTCTATATAGAGTACGGTGGAGCATAAGTGTAAATTTATAGGTAGTTTCCTTGGCAAATTTTAAGGGGGGTTTTCATAAAAAAATAATAATTGTGCCTCCCCTAAAAGGTTGAGCCCTTTACAGCAGCCTACTAAGAATAAATTGCATAAAAACTTGAGAGTTCAGATCATATACAAATACGTTCAAGCTCTAGAAAGGACATGTCTACATTTTTTTAAATTCAATTTTTGACTCTAGAGACGATTTAAGGTGCGACTGCACCTGTTTGGGAAATTATATAGCACAATTGATTTCTTTAGACCTAATTTTATTTCTGAATCTAGGTTACCGTGATGGGTGGTGTTAGTCGTCAGCGGTGCCACCAAACATATATTGGTTTTGAGCTGGTTAACTCTTATCAGTATACAGGTGAGGGCAGTAACTAGCAACCTTAACTGTTCATATTCTGTCATTGATAAAATTACATGAGTACGCAAGACGTAGAACGTGTGTACATCTAGTAGTCATTGGCTATTCAGTGCTGCACCTGAACACATTAACAAGCAGGAAGCGACCCACTATACTGAAACTATCTAAAATTATAAATATATTTGTATATACTTGCCCTGGAAAGTATTGAATTATACCTGAAAATCTATAGCAAACAGCCATGGTTAGTCGTAAGCGGTGCCATCAGACATACCAGTTTCGGGCTTGTTAGTTATTAAGAGTAGTTAAAAGCAATACTAAATTTTTGTAAAAGACAAAAAGTTTCTAAATAAATCTATCTTAGAATTTCATTTCGGTTAAGAAATAAAATAGATAATAAAAGTATAACAAAGTTTGGAACATAAACATGAAAGGGATGGTTTATTTCACCCCCTAGCAAATCAGGAAAACAAGAAATATCCCAGCAAAGTCATTTTACAAGTATTATGTTCCTGCCAAACATTGTTTGTTTATATTGAACTGTTGTTTGAGAAAAATTGAAAAAATTAGATTATAAGGGGCTGTAACTTTTTAGAGCAGCCTCTAATTTAAAAAATGATGAAGGATCCCTTTTAAAATTTGCTAAGGAAATTATTTCTGAATCTTTTTATACACTTATGCATCACCCTGTATATATTTTTTTAATATATTAGATATGTGTTAAGTATTTAACAATAAAAAAGACATTTCAACAATTAATAATTGCAAACCACGTGTTGAAAAAATGTGAATTATATATATTTTTAACTTAAGTATTTAATAATACACATATTCACATTTTACCAGGTCGTGGAACACGTAATATATCGATAAAAATAAAAAACGAAAACGTGACTTTAATTTTTTTTATTATCTACATACTTGTTTATACATATAATAGTTATTTTGCGTTCCTAAAAAAGTACATACATTAATATGGTTAGAATCTTTAATACCCCACTTTTTCTTTCCGACCTTTCAGTGCGAGTTAGTGAAATTGAAACTGGAGTTAGTAATTGGTGTTAAAAATCTAAAGGTGACCAATGTAATATTTAGTGATACTGAACGTGTAAATCAGTTTAAAATCTATTATATGCACACTGTCGTAGAGAAATTGTTTTTTATATTCACCAAATTTTCATATTTCTTATATAACAGTGATTATATCGTGAGTACAAATTTTCGTGCAGGATGTTTGTATATTCTTAGAAATTTAAAGTTGCGGATAATCCTGGCGACTGCGCCATTTTCTCGAATAATACTAACTATACTATATAAATAACTACCATAATAATGTAAGTGTAAAAATATACATAATAAATTTTAAAAATGTAAATATACGAGAATATTCACATTTTGAAATCAAACATTTTCAGATGTAGAGTGTTTTCAAAATGAAAACCTAAAATTTTATAAAATTGTAAATTTTTATTAGATTGAGAAGTTAAACAAAATTTAGATAATAAATTAAAGGTGCCTATGAAACAAGACATAAGTCAACTATGCCAACTTTGCTGTCGTTTTTGTTAGTTATTGATGTGTTTTGTTTTTCTTTTGTACCAAAGTAGTTCATCTAGATTTCAGAAAGGATGAACGCAATCGTTATAGAAAAAGGTTTCTGCTTAAAGTTATACTTGACTAGAAAGAGATATGAAATCTTTTTTGAAATATTATCTTACGGTATTCAGTTTGTTAAATATTGTTAATTTGCTACAAATTCCTGAAATACTCTGAAACTTAACTAATTATCATTTCGAATAATTTTACTATTTTCCTTCTATAATCAATATGAGTGGAAGATACATAATATGACAAGTATTAGTTATTTGTTTTCAGTAATTCTATTTTTATTTGAGAATAAAATCAGAACGTTTTTCGCAACGTTCATTTTTCGTTAGTTATAGTATCTACTTTCCTCAGCGTGATATATTTGTGATTAAATAGAACTGAGTTTTTAAAAGCAATTGGTGTTAATCTAAGTTAAGTCTGACACATTGGAAATCAACGTAGTTATCATGGATAAAATAAAACACTTCGTCACTGAAAGAATTTATGCATGTTCGGTCTACACACAAGGTGATGTATCCTTCTATTTCTTATGGTTTTTTTCAAGCCGCATATTAGTAGATCGTATTTTTTTGTTGATAATCGAATTTTGGGGCCGTATTTCTCTGAAGAAGATTTAGAAGGCGCAAGATATTTAGATTTGCTTCAATTTGATTTAGTTCCTTCCTTGGTTGTACTGTTTCCCAATGAAGAAGAACCAGATTTGCCCAATGTCACATTGGTGGATTGGCAGAAGAGGACCTAAGAAATGGGCCCGCCAGATCGTCAGATTTTACACCGCTAGATTTTTTCCTTTGGGGATATGTAAGCCAAATAATCTTGATCTCAAGGAACAATTTCGACAAGAAGTTTGTGCCATTCCGCCTGAAGTTATTGGAAATGTACAACAAGAATTTGTTTCTCGTCTGGCCCACTGTCTGGCAGTAAATGGTCAACAATTTGAAAATTTAATTTAGGTTTTTGTGTTCAAAGGTTTTAATAGCGAACAATAAAATTTCCTATGATCGATCACGTTTCTCTGCGTTTTTCTATGTAACACCAATGTTTTTATAACTTGAGTACATTCCAGTAGACACTTTAAAATGACGTGTAGTAACTTCAATCAATTTTTTAGTACGTTTATTCATTTGTAAATAACTTTGGTATTTGTAAATAATTTGGGTAACGTTGCCCACCCTGTAACAATTAGGAGCAACTTGTGATACATTTTTGGAAACAGCTCAGCTAGGGTAATCCGGAAATTGGAAAAAAATGTGGTGTACCATTAAAAAAAATGTGATGACGTCATTACTCGAAGGTAGGTCACCCTGTATATTAAATTATTATTTGAAAAAATGAAATTAAAATCAAAAATCGACCTGTTTCGGGAATTTTCAATAATGTATTTTATTTACCTAATAATGAATTTGTACGTGACTTTAGGGACAAGACAAGACAAGAATAAGATAATCTTTCAATAAAATATCACTTCAGCTTTCATTCTGTGCAGTTTTTAAATCCTCAAATATAATAACTTTTAAAAAGCGTTTGTAAGACGCACATTATTTGCTAATCCCACATTTTAACAATTATTTTCATATACGAGTACTTATAAATAAAAATGAACAATCTTATGTAGTACTAAGTAATTTATGTTATAACAATCCGTACATCTACAAATTTAAAAAGCACGTATTTTCATAAATTTCTGTACCTAAAAGTTTATTGGTGTTTGAAAATTCGCAGGTAACATATTATTTGCCAAGCCCTAGATTATTAAGTTATTAAATGTCTAAAATTATTTGCATTTGTAGAAAACACTACTTCGAGAATACCACCCTCTTAAATTCTACATATTTCTAACATCCAGCATTAAACTGCTCATTTCTTGAATGTTTCCATTGTTAAAATATTTAATAAAATTCGTCTTGCACCTGTAACATTAATAATCAACTGTTTTCGTCTTGAAGCATATTCCGCCTGCAACGTCAGTGTAAATTCTGATGTAATTACAATAAATAAAGAACAGCACAATCCTTCAATCAACAAACATCGCGCGGAAACACGTTGTTACACGCGGAAGACATTGTTCCACACTATATATCTGACTTCACCTCTATATTCTTCAAAGTATGGTAACCTTCGATATCGCAGCCGTCGTATGAGACGTACCTTGACCATCTTATCTAGGTAATTCAGTCAAGTCATTACCCAAGTCCAGGGTACAGCACCGCGACAGTTGGCTCCTATGAAGCCTTTGCAATTCTAGTACGGTTTTCCTACGAATTAAGGAAAAGTGAAGGTGTCGTTTTAATGATCCGGTACGTGATAACTGACTTATCTCGGGCGCTGGTGTAAACAAACCGACTAGTAGTAGATAAGTGTGTGCGAATTAGTGGGGTTTTAAATTTTACGGTGTGAAATGTTCTAAAATTGGGCACTGGTGTTAGTTATTATGTAATGTGCATGGGGTGTTTTTACGTAACCTTAAATTTCCACGATTTCGGTCCAAGGTACACTGAGGACGACTCAAGCTGTCCTTTAAAATCTACAATTTAAATAACTGAGAAAAGTTTTCTGTCTTAAATACACTATTTAACGCATCATCTTGTTTGATAAGTCAGAAATATTTTTCATCGAGTTTATAGATTCGGAAATAATAACGTTTTTATATTTTTAAAGGTTGTTTAGGAACATATAAGTCATACTTCGAGGTTAGCTTTCTTGGATGACAGAAAATAAATCGATTTGGATGAGTTACCTAGGTACAATTTTGTTTCCTTAAAAATGTATTCACTGTTTAAGATACAGGGTGTTTCTTAAATAGAGGTCAAACATTCAGGGGTGTATTTTGTGGCCAAAAATAAGGGTTTTTGTTCTATAAATGCGGGGTCTTCTCTTCTATCTACAGCTTATTAAAAATAAAATATCAACACCAAATTTGGTGTGCATATTTAGTATTACATGGATATGAAACAAAACATTACTAGCTTTAGAAACTTAGCAGTGGCGGAAGTGTTAGTATCATCGATTATTATTTGCCAAAATAATATATCACCCTGTATAATATTAAAAATAAAATAAGTCATCATATGTATCATTGTATGATGTTCACTTTTTGTTTCTTTACATTTTTTCTCTTCCAAACCGATTAACAACAAAATTGATTTATTTGATCAAGTGCATTTTTACGATTCTCATAGTAATAACAAAATAATTAATTAACTGGAATTACTTGACTATGATTTATTATGGACAGATGTTGGAAATGGCCACCTTCAGCCGAAATACATGTAAAACATAGTAAGTAAGTAAGTAAGTAAACATTTATTTCCCTTCGTTATACCAAAATGGATTTTTTACAATAATAGTTTTACAATAAGTAAAAACAAGTAAATTATAAATAACAGAAAACCTAATTAAAGGTGTAAGACAAGTGTTATTGTTTACAATTTTTACACAATTACATATACCTATATTATTATCCATTTACATATTATAGACATTTATGTATTGGCCCCAAGAAAAAGTAATACATATAATATACGCAGACACATATTATTATGAAAAGAGATAAACAAAAAATAATATTTATAAATATGAAAAAATAGACTATAACTGAGCAATATACTATGAATGTAACAATCATGAACACAGCCGGCGAACACATAAATATATTTTTTGTATTTCGGACGTGTTAATTCTTTGCTGCGTTTGTATGTACTTGAGAAATATTCATTTAGGGTATAAAATTCGTACTGTCTCAAAACATTTTTAGTTTGCGCTTAAAAACTCCGTGACTTAATGTGTTTAAATGAGATGGTAATTTATTATATATTTTTATCCCTGAATGCTTCAGATCTTCTTGAAATTGCAGTTCGAACACGTGCAATAATTCCAGAAGTAGTAATGTCTTGATGTCCTCAAACAAAAAATCGATAGGGTTCATATCGGGTGATCTGGGTGGCTGGTTCTTGAGTGCCTCGTCCAATCACGTTATTATCGAAACTTTCATTAAACATTCACGAGCAGTCAAACTAAAATGTGGAGAAGCCCCGTCTTGCATAAACCACATTCTTTGTTTTAGCGCATATTGAACACCGTCAAGTAATTCAGGTAAAATGTTTTCAAGAAAATGCCTCTGTGGGAGGCATCGGTTAAAGTTCTTGGTAAAAAGTAAAACTCAACAAGAAAATTTACAATAATACCCACCCATACATTCAAAGAAAACTGATATTGAAATCGAGATTCCATTATGACACTAACGTTTTCATCAGACCAAAGTTCATTATAGCATTTATAAAGAAATTAGCTTCCTCGGTAAAGAATATGCGAGTAGTAAAGTCAACATTTTGTTCATTTTTTTCAAAATCCAGTGGCAACATTGTAAGCGAGCAGGATAGTCTTGCGGCAGTAAGACTTAAAGCCTTTGTATGTGATACGGGTATAACTGTTGATGCTTCAGAACAGACCAAACTAATTTATGATTCACAATAAGACTTGCAGCGATCTTCCTAGTACTAGTATTTGGATCTTCTTCAATTTCGTGTAGAATAGCTTCTTCCAACTCAGGCGTTGTAACACTCAAAGGTCTTTCCGGAACTGGATTTGGATGATTTGGAAATCTTTCCATATAAATTCGTCTAGTCTTAGTATTCGTTTCTATCTACAAAGCCATAAATATAAACCATGTTGGCCATTTCAGCATTTGAATATGAATAAGACATTATTAAAATTTAATTTTTAAAAAATAAACTTAATTTGACAATACACAATATTAAATAAAATGACGGCTTTTTTATTTTTGGTTTGACATAGCCTCTCTAAGATATGATTAAGTAATTTAAATAACTGTAAAAATGCACTTGATCAAATAAATCAATTTTGTTGTTAACCAGTTTGGAACACAGAAAAGTGTAAAAAAAACAAAACAACAAAAAATGATAATACAATGGCGCATATGATGATTTATTTTATTTGTAATATTATACAGGGTGACATATTTGAATAGCCGAAAAAAGTTCTAACCAAAATCTAGGTTCACAAAAGTCTAATGGTAGATATGAGTCGATGGTAAATGTTAATTTAAATAATACTAAGTTATTTAGAAAAATAGAAGGAATATGCAGTTTTCATAATATTTATGAGCAGGTGGCTAAGCCAGACAATAACAGAAAATTTGGTAGACAAGATTTTTTTTTTACTGTATGAGAAAGGTATTTTAAGCTAATATAAATCAAATCTCCTACAATTCCTATCAATAAAGTCATATGTATGTTCTCTGATACCAAACGTCTAGGTATGCTAATGAACAATTCCACAAAGTTCTATTCAATAATTATCTAAAGAAATTAATCTATCTAAATTGACTAACCTGGTTTAATGGAAACACTCTATAAATATGTAATTTCATTTTTGACAGTGGGAACTCAAAAATTCAACCAGATTGCTTCTTCAGGTGGTCTCCTTTAAGTTGAGTCAAATATCTAACTATAAAAATTATTATATAGGTACAGTAAAAAATGTTACAAAAGCTAATAATAAGGAATATATGGGTAGATATTGTGGGTGTAATTTAACGCTGGTTGGGGCTTTAGCCCACAGAGTAGTTAGTTCCACACAATATTATTAGGTAATACCTAAAAATATAAAAAAAGATTTTTTTTATTCTTCTATGTTTCAAAAAACATTAATTTATAACATATATTACCGTCATCCAAACATATATGTCTACTTTATACAATAGACAGCAAAAGTTATTTTGTAGCTGTACATACTTTACTTATACTAATTACTGATTATAAATACCTATTTAAATAGTGAACCTTTAGACTGCATTAAAAGACATTATCATCGCAATAAAAAATAGTTAGTTGTCGCTTTATGTTATAAATATAAAAAAAACGATGTTTTTAAGTTAATCACTCAGCTACTGAACCGGCTATATGTGCACACACTAAGAAAAAAGTTTTTTTGTTAATTAATCTTATTTCTCACTTAACAGGAAGTCAAATGTCATGATAGTATTTCTTTATATGTTTTTGACAAAGCTATTATAAGATAATTGCTTGACTTTTTAGCAATCTTCATGTTATGTCACAAACAACATTCAATATTTTCTATTCTTGCCAACATGAATCGACGATTATGATCAAAATGATTTATTATTACAAGAGAAATACTGATTTACCGAATTTTAGAAGAGGTTTTTTTGATTTTGAACAAAACGGATTTAAGTATTTCAAATTAAACGAGGGAAAAAATTGATACTTCATAAAATTACTAAAGGATTAAAATTAAATTAAGTTAAAGCAATTATTGACATGCAGAACAGTTATTTTTCTATTTGCATTTCCTTAACACTTTAGTAATATCCTGTCGATATGACTAAATAATTATATGATAAACTTTAAAAAACTATATATACATACATATATTCCATGGTCACCACTCTCTAGTGGTTTATTAAATAATTTCACAATTTAAATTAGTTCACACGTTTGTACACCTGTGGTTTATTGGGATAATGAGTATGTAGAACTAAAAGAAAAGTTCGAATTTTGATATCATATTACAAATAACAAACGAATAATTTGTTTTATCGACTAGCCAATCAATATTCTATCAATATAGAGAGCTTCTTTATATAGGGAACAAACTTGGATATGTTTCTGGAAAAACATAATTGATGACGTTATTAGTCGTTTCTGCCAAATCCCAAAGATAATACTTTCGATTGAAAATGGAGATTGTCTCATACCAATCAATAACACGTGTCCCAAATTTTATGTAAATTTTTTGTATCCTTACAGTAGACACAAAATATCGAGTTTGAAACTGCATAATGGCGGAGGCGCCAGTTTTAAGAAATAGTAGTAAATTACCTTTGTATGAACATAACATATTTGAAATACGGTTATGCATATAAGCCAATTAAACCCATTTCTTAAGAAGTACCAATTTTATGAATTTGATATTGCTTTATGTATTCATTTCTTATATTATTGTATAAATCAACCGGCTTTGACTGATAAAAATGGAACTGAACACATTTATTTATTTATTGCACTTAATACGCCAAGATAATAAATAATAGTTCACTTAAGCCTTTATCGTTGCTAGGTAGCTCACACCAAGATACATATACTGTGGCGCTTACAGACATAAATAATTCATATTATCTTGTCACAGTTAATCTACGAGTATATTGAAAAAACAAAAATGTTTGTCGAGATATTCTAAAATTAAAAAACAGGTGAAAGGTTACATTTCGAAGAAGGTTGTAAGAATTATGGGACACTGATAAGAGTAATTATTACAACTTATAATTTTTCAGATGACTAATTCTGTTTCACATATCTAAAGCTGTTTTCCTCCGTATTGATTATTCTTAATCATTTTCTCTCTTTTTGAGTTGTTTAATTTCTTCATTGGTTAATTTCTGTCGATTGATAGGTATTATTCCAAAGATAGGTATTATTCATATGAAAAAAATAAAATAAAATTCCACTGTTGTCATGTGTTTGCGATTAAAAAAAAAACAGGAATCAAGACAGTTCATGGTCGAAAATTGAAATTTACCTAGACGTCAGTACAGAATTTTGAACCGTAAATGAGTCTGTTTATTCTCGTAATTTAATTAAGTGTATTTTAAGAGAATGATGACTTGTGACCTCCAAATAAGATGATGTGGAATTTTAAGGTTACTTCGGCACGAGATGAAATAGCAACTCAAACATTACATACATTGTTTGCAAATATTAGGAATATATTAATAATGTATACATTTTGTATAGCGTCAACAATAATGTAATAAAAAAGACTAAAACAAACAAAACAAGATATTATAATTCTTAATAGCATTGTTACTGTCAATATTTGAAAGTATAATATACAGGGTGTTTATTAAAGAGCGGGCCTAGCTTCCTTGGATGAAACTAAGGTGATTTAAATCAACGATGTTTTCTACAAATAATTTTAGACATTTAAGAACTGAATAATATAGACTTTAGCAAATAACAGGAATATTATCTCACACCATCTGCGAATATTCAGGTATCGATGTAAAATGAATATATAATGACAGAAAGCGTTCTACTCAACAAATTTTTAGGTACAGAAATCTTTCAAAATATATATGTTTTTAAACTTAACTGTAGATGTAAATATGGTTATATATAAGCTTACATAGTTCTGCATATAAGATTGTTCACTTTTGTTTATAAGTATGTAAAAATAATTGTTAAAATGTGGGGTCAGAACAGCAAAACAATGTGTGTTATTATTATTTTATTTGATGAGAATTTAAATAGGAAAAGTGAATAAACAAAGCACCAATGATTTTATTTTTGAAGAGTTCTTTGCGCTTGTTAGACACATTGGAATGGGATGTTGGTCGAGAAACCGCGTCACGCTCAAAAGGAAGAACAAATTTTTAAGAACGTTTTTTTTTTGTACGTTCAGGCTTTGAAAGGAAGTTTTTTTTTTTTAAGAAGTATAACTTCCACCGTCTGGTCCGACGCAGACCCACTTTTTGATATTACTTTTGTCCTACGTGTTTTATTTTTAGATTTCTGTACCTAAAATCAGCACAAATTCGAACAGTTTTCGACGAGAAATACAGCCACCTTAAGAAGTTGTATGTCCGAGAAAGTAGTTTTTTTTATTTAGTTTTTTTTTCCATAATTTATTGGATATTCAAATTTTATACAAGAGGGTTTTTTGTATAAGTGTATCAAACAAAAAAACCTTTTTATACACAATTTGAATACGATTGTCCAAGAAATAAATAAATTATCGTAAAAAAAATTAAATAAAAAAACTACTTTCTAGGGCGTATATGGTAACTGACTTAAATCACCTTATTTTTGTCCAACGAAGGTAGCCTGAAAGTATGACCAACTCTTAATATAAGCACCCTATGTAGATACAGAGTGTAATTTATGAACGTAAATGAGTTTTAAGCAGTCATTCATTGAACCATTTTAAGAAAAAAAATGGATGCTCCCATTTCTTAAACGGCTTAGCTTTACAAATAGATGTTTTTGGAAAATATAACATTGAAGAAAATATAAACAGATGACATACGTGTTCGACAGCATCATAAATAGGTTTTTCAAATGATTCTTATTGTTTTTTTTATACGAGATTCATATGCCTAAAAATGTATTTCACCAAAACATTATTTACAATACCGCAAGATAAATGGCAAACTTTCCTAATTTTACGCAAACTATAAAATTTAATTTTCCTATATCCAACTGCAGTACAGTAATTTTAACTGCACTTACATTAGAATATGCAATAAATCATATAATCAAACTTGACCTTTGAGTTAGTTTTACAGCACGCTACCGCTTATTAAAAAATGGAATTTAAACCGTGCTCCTTTAGAACCGCCGCGTTTTAGGAATTATTATTAATAATACTCCTATCACCGATATAGATAACAACTACTTACTAGAGTATCTAAATGTAGCCCATTGTTATTGTAGATACTTTCAATGCAACTTCTGTAAGACTGAACTGTGATATTACGGATTAAGATGTTCCTCACGATATTCATTAGTGTCATAGTGACGTTGTGGATCTTATTTTGTGTGGGTTTATTTACTTTTCACTATATTATTGAGGTTGTACTAGGTAAGTGAATTAATCTGATTTCTGAATAACATGTGTAGGTGTAAGCCAATCGTTTGTTTGTTAGGGTATTATGTGTATTATGTTACACCCAAATTTTATTCAGTTTTAAAATAAACTTAAATAAAATTAAGTCAAAACATTCTAAAAATTTCTTGATATTATAAATTTTAATACTGCTAGGTTCTATAACTAAGAATAATGTGTCATATAATGTATATTAAGTTTTCTTCGACTGTGGACAAACAATTATTTGCAATATAAAAACGTTTTTCTACGTTCATGCAAAAAACAATACTTTATTGAACTATATTTAGTAGAAAAAGTGGTTCTTTATTGCACTAGTGCAATAACATGTTTATTGCATTCATCTGTCATTCTACTACAGCGTTTTGTCATCATGACAAACATAAACGTTCAAATCGACGTCACATTTTTCTAGACTTAGTGTCATCTAAATAACATTTTTTGGTTTTTGCATGAACGTAGAAAAAATATTGTATGCAACTCGTACAAAAAGTGTTGTACGTGTTGTCCTACTCGGCCTCGTTGGACAATTTCACGTCGCGTGCAATAAACACTTACTTTTTGCACTTGTTGCATAAATAACTATTAGAGTCTCAAATGATAAAATATTTGTTTATAAAGAACCAAAAGCAGTCTGAATACTTTTTATTGTCTACAGCTGTACCTACATTGATCTCCTTTAAGTGCCTGTGATTACCTCGACATTCGCTACCTAATCCTCAGAAATAGCACTCTAGATGAAAAATAGAAAGATAATTATCTCATTATTTTCTTAAAGGGACCTTAATTTGTTTCTATTCATCTTAAAATAAATATATGTAAGGAAAAATCTTATCATGTTCATCTTCTGATAATAGATAAATATAATAAAACTAACTATTAGGTTAAGTAAGCACCTTTGTTAATTGTATTGTTCCATGAAAACGTGGTTTATATGTATTATATGTACAGGGTATTCTAATGTTCCATGTACACACGCCGTAATATGGAGGTATCCAATTTGAATCATATTTCTTTACGTTATGATGGTTTAACAGCTTTTCGCGTTTCACCTCTTTAAAGGTGCAATGGTGTTTAGGTCGGAAACCTCTATATTGCGATGACTGTATACTCGCCGCAACTTAAAGATTCCAATCAGCATCATATTTTGTTTAAATTATAATGACATAACTGTTTGTCGGTATGAGTTGCCACGCATGTGCCCAATTATTACACGTCCTAATCATTGATGTCTACCACACTTTCTATTGACTCACCCCTTTAAAAGTTGAATGATTTTTTGATTAAAAACCTTTATATTGCTGTGACTTTACAGTCTCTGCGATTAAAGATTCCAGCCAGAATCATAATTTGTTTAAATTATAACGGCTTAGCTACTAAGTATGAGTTGTCACACATGTGTTCAATTATCACACGTCCTAAATCATTGATGTCTACCACAATTCCTATTAATTGTGCAGTGATTCACTCATTGAAAAGTAGAATGGTGTTTAGGTTGGAAACCTTTATGTTGCGGTGACTATACACGCCGCAACTGAAAGAATCCAACCGAAATCATACTTTGTTTAAATTATGACGATTTAACCGCTTGTCTATATGAGTTGTCACACATGAATCCGATCATCACACGTCCTAATCATTGATGTCTACCACAATTCCTATTAACAGTGCATCAGTTCATCCCTTTAAAAGTAGAATGATTTTTAGATTAAAAACCTTTATCTTTTTGGTGTGATTTGTTACACGTGCCCATTATCACACGTCCTAATCATTGATGTCTACCACAACTCATATTAATTGTGCAGCGGTTCACCCCTTTAAAAGAAGAATGGCGTTTAGGTTAAAAACCTTTATGTTGCGGTGACTGTACACTCACCGCAACTTAAAATGTCCAACCGCAATCATATTTTGTTTAAAGTATGGCGACTTAACCGCTTGTCTATAAGATTTGTCACACCTGTCCTCAATTATCACACGTCCTAATCATTGATGTCTATCACAATTCCTATTAATAGTGCACCGTTTCACCTCTTAAAAAGTAATGACTTTTCGATTGGAAACCGTTACACTAGTCGCAGCTAAAAGTTTTTAGCCATAATCACATTTTGTTTAAATTACAATGGCTTATCTGCTTGTCTATATGAGTTGTCACACATGTGCCCAATTATTATACGTACTAATCATTGACGTCTATCACAATTCTTATTAATTATGCAGCGGTTCACCTCTTTAAAACTAGAATGACGTTTAGATTGGAAACCTTTATGTTATGGTGACTGTACACTCGTTGCAACTTAGACTTTTCAGTCAGAATCATATTTTATTTAAATTATAACGACATAACTGCTTAACGGTATGAGTTGTCACACGAGTACTTATTTATCACACGTCCTAATCATTGAGTTTTCTTTCTTTTTTTAAGCATCACTCTCACTTGTTTCAGATTTACCTATCACTGGACAATCTCCTTGTACGGCACACGCTGCTTTAAAACAACTAATCGAAAGGCTGCTGCGGGAAGTAGTAAATCTCCCCAGCCTTCAAAAAGCTCAAGAACAGCCAGCTGTTCCTTCCGACGAAACCAATAGGACTTACGAGGACCTTCTTGCAACTGCCATAATAAATAAGGTATGTTTAACGAAATATTAGTCGGAATAACAGACATAATTTGCTTGTAATAGTTTATTTACAACCATATATTTAATGTTGATATTTCAAACTTGCAGCAAGTTTGAAAGAAATATATTTCTGACTTTCACATATATCCAGATGGAAATTGACATTTAGCAGAGTGGAAAGTGATTAGTTTTCCTCCAGACAAATGCCACTTTCCACCCGGGAATTGTAACATTCGATTGGTTATAAGCGGCAACAGAAAATGTTAGTTCATGCTGAACATCCTGCGTAGAAATGGTAACCTTTTTAGTACTGGAGTTTGGCATTTTGCCAGATATTTTTATGGCAATTTTAACCTGAGAATTTGTAGACTTGTCGACTTACCCTTGCGCTACGGTGGAAGATTTCCATCCCCCTAATCTCTTCAACTGAAGAATGTGACCACCGCTATTTACCAATAGTGTGGCTGCCGTTCTTCAGAATAGTGTCACGTGTTTGTTTCACAATGCGGAGGCCTTAGAAACACTGCAATTTTTTGGGAAATTGACTTATCGGATTGTGGCAAATGGTTGGCGAGTGATTTTACCGAATCTTAATTGTAAAAAGAAGTTTTCATTTAGAACGTTTAAACGAAGTGTAACATATATTTTCATTAACGTTACTAATTTTTCATTACTCACTATAAATACTCTTGACTGGTAGGTTTTTGATGTTGGAATTTCGATGTGAACCTTATTTTCCACGGTATTAACATCAGTCAATTTTGTCTTATACAGTTCGTCACTGCGATATGCACCTGATATACCAATTATGAGTGCAACCTTTATAGGTAGCATATCATCAGGTGCATTCTTCAAAAACGCCGCAATGCTCTCACAGGAGAAAGTGCTTGAGTTTTTGGATACATATTCTAGATTTTGTTGTTTCAAAAATGCCAATAACGAAAATTTGGAGATATACGATTTATCTTTAATATACAGGGTGTCTGTGAAAGATGAAAGGACTTCAACAAGGTATACCTTTGTCAGATATAACAGGTAGGAGAATCGATTATTTCAATAGACAGATGGATACACTAAACAGCAAAAAAATTCTGCCATTTAAAAGAAACATACTGTGCCATATGTGGTGCCTGCTACTAGTGACGTCAAAATTAGTTAAAAATTCTTGCCGTGCCAAAAAAACATAATCGTGTCATTTTTTTTAATACTCCGACAGGTTTCAAAGTTATTGAGATATTTCAAAATAAAATTGTAGCATTGAACGCCCTGTATTTTTGAAACCAGCAACATTCGGATAAGGCATATTTGGCTCAATCGACTTTCTTTGGTCACCAGTATCTCCTGCTCCGAGATTTCCCAACTTTTCACAGACACCCTGTATAAAGTAGTACGCTACATTGAGTAAATGGACCAAAGAATTGATGGCTTTTTAATTTTGACAATTTCGCTAAAACATGCCACAATAGTTTCAGAAACAGCGTTTTGATCATCTTTCTGCGAGTACCAAATCTTGAAAACATAAACTCTATCGTACCTTGCACGACTCTTCTTAGGTAACAAATCTTTTTTCAAACTTTCAGCGGCTTCTCTCAGTTGAGCAGAAGTACAAATACTTTCTTCTGAATCGTTCATTGTTTTCGAAAGCACTTTTTTTAATGACAATCTATCAAAAAATGGAATTAATTTAAGTTTGTATGTTTGACTTTTTTAGTACCATAGAAGCCATTGTCAAAATGCCAAATTGACGATTTTTTTACCTATAATCGAGTTATACAGGGATCTTACTTTGTTAATTTCTCCCGTAATTATTTTTGTCACAAAAATCGTCACTTGCATTTAAAAGGTATTGTTGTAAATAAAATCGTATACAAACCTCGGCGAAAAGTTTCATTCTTGTCTCGAGAAATACCATCCATCCTTTTCTCTCGACAAGAATGAAACACTTTCCGCCTGGATATGTAATATACTATAATCGTAAACATGCACATCGTGCAATAACTGAAGACATTTTGCACTCAACATTTTTCAAATGCTGTAAACGCTATAAGTGATGAAACGTAAGAAGCCAGAGTACGACAGTACAGAACATTAATACACATTTACCTAATCACTTAGTGAAACTATATGGCTTTACTAGCGGTCATAAGAATCCAGAAATCAATAAGCAAACTAAAATCTACTTTAACAATGGCTATAGTATCAGTCGTGGTTAAGAAGGCGAGACCAAAAAATAGAGTATGCATCAATTATTTAATCATAATAACATATTTTGTAAAAACGTTTGTGTCAAAATTTAGACAATGAACAATTATTTTTAATGTTAGCATAATTTCAAATTCAGAAAAAAATTTACAGTTCAAGTGAATTAGCTGTACTTTTTCTTATTGTAGGTAATAACTAGCTGCCAAAATAATTTGCCATCTTCCTCGGCAGCCAGCGTTTCAAGCAGGGTATCGAATTCGTCGCGTAACAGAGACGACAAAGAGTATTTCTTTGGAGAAGAGACCATAGAGAACAAATGGAAAACGACGGATTTAGACAGCTCGTCGATATCCAGTTTGGAGGAATGGTTACAAAGTGATTCCAGCTTTGGTTCTAAGAAATACGTGGATCGAGTAACGCTTACGGTAAGTACTTCATTAACACACGTACGTACAATCTATTTCAATAATAATGGCACTATTTGAAACAAATTTGGCGAATTGCTGACGTATTCGTAAAATCTACTTTTAACTTTCAACATCAGTTCTTTTAGTTGTTTCCACTCATCAGTAGAGATCTAACAAAATTTCTACTCAGACTAGCTTTTATTTATTTTAATAGAACACCCTGTATATTTTTATGCCACTAGAAAAACTGTTAAATGAGCTTTTCAAATATCTAATACACGTGACACTTTGTTTTACGGTTTTCAAAATATTAGGTAAAATTTACTAGGAAGGTAGCAAGTCGGCATTCGTCGACTTGTCTGTCCTCTCTTGCTTTCGGGACAATATAAAATAAAATTCATTATGATTCAGCTGAAAGTAATACGATACAAAACTATTTGCCAAATTTAGTAGGAAGATCTCAACCTTACACTGAAATAGGAAGTAGTCAAATTGAACTAATTCTATAAATGCATTTGTTCTGTTCTGTTATTAGGTCTATAGTTATGTTTATCAATAAAATGCGCATTTGTTTAAAATCGTATTTCTAATTAGTAGAGGTATGAAATTAAATATAGTTCATTTAATATTTTACGAATAAGTATTTATTAAAAAAGTCTTAAAAATTATAACATTTTCATGACTTACTATGGTAATGTTACATATTAACAATGAATATGTGATATATTGAAAACTGTAAAAGATAAGTATTACGTATGATACATTTTTGAAAAGATCATTTGAAAGTATTTTCAAAGAGGAAAAATATACACAGTGTTTCATTTAAAAAATTAAAAGTAAGGCCGACATATCAGAAATTTGATATTCAATTATTTTGGATGGCAATTCGAACATTTAATTTAAGTATAAAATTTAATCAATTGTATTTTATTTTACATACCTCAGAATTGTTACTTTTTTATGGATAAAATTTACGTTTTCTAACATTCAATCGTCATTTACTCGAAAACTTTCCTATGTAAGAGGGCAAAATGTTAGTACTGTCTGATAGAGAATTAAACGATCTTTCAGAATCAAGGAAAAAAATATGGTGTTGCCATTTAAAAAAAAATCGATGACGTCATTACTCGAAAACAAATGACATTTGAAAATCGCATTTTACGCTAAAATATGTATTTTTTAAATTAAAAATCGACCTGTTCGAGGATTTTTCCCAAAAAATGTTTCGTTTTTATTGAATTTATTCCATACTTTTGGCGCATACTGTATAAGCGTTTCTTTAACGTATTGAATACACTGATAAGCGGTCAAACCATAAACACATTTCAAAATAAAATAATAGTTCGTTTTTGCATCTCCAAATGTATTTTAAAAAAATAAATGCTTTATACACGTTAATATCAAGTACATGACATATAAGAAACACAGTACCTACCAAAAATCCAATTTTATACGCATTTTATTAAGTTAAAATTAAAATAAAAATACCAGATAAGCTTGTATTTAAATAACTATGCATTTAACAATAAAAATATATAACTATAGTTAGTACATAACTTCCTTCTTTGTTGGACAATCAAGTGAAGTAGAAACAACGATTTAAAAAAAAATCTGATTGAAAATTTGGTGATATACAATGTGAATTTTTAATTTTTGCGGAAATTTATTTTGGTCATAAGCAGTTTAAACAGATGTGGGATTTAAAACATACTTTTTGAGGTTTTGTTACACTTTCTTTAACTTTCGGAAAAAATCGGACGTAAGTATGTTACAATAGTTTTTAAACCAAAAATCTTCTTCTTCTCTAACGTAACATGGTTTACTAACTGTTGATAATGTGGTTAAAAACGTAATATGTCTACTATGTCTAAAGTTACATTTTACTGAGAATCTTGCCATCGACTGTCCAAAACGTCGACTCAAAAATTTCAAAAAATTAAAACTATTTAAGAATATCATTGATTTGTATCATTTATTCCAGATAAAGCAAGATATCGAAGAAGTCTCCCAGACGGAGTCCGAAGATGAACAAGAAGTCGACGACGGTGAATATTTCCGAAATTCGTTACAGAACGAAGACGAATCGAACTGGTTCCTGCAGAAAAAGCAGTTCCAGGGTACCCATTCTCCAGTACCAGTACCAATGTTGGTACCAAATCCCACTACTGAAGCAAAGGTAATTGAAAACTAGATTTCTACTAATCGCTTGAAGATATCTCAATAAACCGTCCATATACACTTGTTTTTCTAAGCAGGTGCTCATTGGTGACCAAGAAGTGGACGACACGTCCGACCTATCAGACGTAGCGTCGGATTATGGCGACCCGGAGCCGATTCCGGGTAGACAGAGCCTGCTCGTGGAATCCAAGATGATTATCGGTGGGAAGAATCCTTTCCAGAATGGAGAATCCGAGAGCGAATCTTCTGCCGATTCTGGAGTCAAAGAAGTGGATAACCAGGATAGAAGTGTCTATGACGGACCGATTTTCTTACCCAAGACGGATATCACAGTGGATGATGATAGTGAGTATAGCCACATTTTAACTATTCCCTAAGCTTTACTCTTTTCTGAAGACGCCGAACGAACATGAAAATAGTAAATAGTTATAAAAAGGTTATCTTTCTTTCTTTGCAGACGTAGAAGATGCTTCCATACTCTCTGTGTACAGTAATACCGAAAAAGAAGCAGAGTACACAGAAAGGTATGGGTCATTGCCAAGAACGATTGTCAAAACTCCAACACCACCCTCAAGGTAATACAGTTTGCTTTGCTATATAAAACGTTCTTCAATAACGATTATTTCGCTCTTTACTAGACCTTCTCTACAAAAGCCCAAGTTACCTGAAAGTACAAATGAAGAGGAATTTGAAAATAAGGAAATCAGAAAACCAGCTGTAGTTGGTAAGGAAGACGAAAATGAAACAGAAGAAGAATTTCCAGGTAAGGAAGAAGCTACCATTACATTTGCAGTGGTAATATCTAAAAGTAAACATTTTAGGCAGTTACAGTAAAAGAGAGAAAGAGAAATGGAAATATGCCATAGAAATGAAAAACAACCCTTATTCCAAAGAAAACATTGAAAAGAGGATAAAGAGGTCAAATAGTGCTGCCAGTTCTTTGTAAGTAAAAATAGATCGATACATTTCTGTCAATTTCTTCAACATAGAGAACACTGTGTAAGCCAAACAAGATTTGTTGCTGTTAGACAAACATACAGATAACTACAGTGGCATTAGCTTTCACCACTTGAATCAACAACAACCAACTGTTTTACTTTTCATTATAGATTTACATTTTTTTTTTCGTTAGTCAGCTTCTTAATGAAGCTATGGCCAGTACTGTATATTCATTGAGGTTGAGTTTAGTGAAGAATGATTCAATTTAAGTGATCTGTGTGTGTGACATGTGACGTGATTTACTGTTACAAAGAGAGATAAATTTATATTAATACAGAATTAGCCGAGTCTGCTCTTGAAACAAACATTTTTTCTGACTTTGATTGATATGTATTTTGATGCGCTAAATTCATATCTGAAGTTTATTGAGCTGCCCACCCACAGGTTTTGCAAAAATCGCGAGAAATAGGTGGAAAAGGCAAAACTCAATAAAAATCACCAATGGTCTATACTTGGAATAGTTTCTAGCTAAAACTATCGTAATTTTTGCTATTTTTGCAATTTACTCGACATTTTAAGGATGTTTGATAGGTGGGTCTAGTCAAAAGTACAGACCATCTTTTTGGCGATTTTTAACAATTTTTCGCCTATTCCAGCTATTTTTCACGAATTTTGTAAAAGTTGTGAGTGATGCAGCTCAATAAACTTCAAATTTGAACTCTCACTAATGTCCTTTGCGATTTTTCACTATTTTTACGATTTACTCAAAATTTTGTAAGTTTTTGAGCTAAACGGACTTCATATTCGAATTCAGTGTGTCAAAATATATTTTTTGGCGATTTTTAAGGATTTTTCACCTATTCCAGCTATTTTTCGCGATTTCTGTAAAAATTGCGAGTAGTACGGCTCAATAGACTTCAAATTAGAATTCTGCGTATCGAAATATATACCTAAGAAATACACTTGAACGAGGTCAAAATAAATTTTAGCGATTTTTTTTGCGCTCACTAACGTGATCCTCTGCGATTTATCACTGTTTTTGCGATTTACTAAACATTTTGAGTGTGTTTGATCTAATCGGATTTCATATTCGAATTCAGTGCGTAAAAATATATTTAAAGATAGATGGGTCTGGCCAAATGTACATACAATCTTTTTTTTTTGGTGATTTTTAAGGATATTTCACCTATTCCAGCTATTTTTTGTGATATTTGTACAAATTGTGAGTAATACGGCAATAGATTTCAAATTCGAATTCAGCGCATCGAAATATATAAGAAATACACTTGATCAAGTTTAAAAAAAAATTTTTGCGATTTTTTTTGTCACGCTAAGCGATTTTTCGCTATTTTTGCGATTTACTCAAAATTTTGAAAGTGTTTGAGCTAAACGGACTTCATATTCGAATTGAGTGCGTCAAAATATATATGGTCAAATATACAGATTACCTTTTTTGGCGATTTTTCGCCTTTTCCAGTTATTTTTCGCGATTTTTATAAAAATTATGAATAACGCGGCTCATAGACTTCAAATTCGCATTCTGCGTACATAAGAAATACACTTGAGCGAGGTCAAAATAAATTTTAGCGATTCTTTTTGCGCTCACTAACGTGGTTCTTTGCGATTTTTCGCTATTTTTGAGATTTAGTCAAAATTTTGAGGGTGTTTGAGGTAAACGGACCTTTTTTCTCGATTTTTAACGATTTTTAGCTATTTTTTGCAAAATCTGTGAGTGATGCAGTTCAATAGACTTCAGATTCGAATTCAACGCATCGAAATATATAAGAAAGACATAGATCGAAGTCAGAAAAAATGTCTACGATTTTTTTGCGCTTACTAACGTCATTCTTTGCTATTTTTCGTTATTTTTGCGATTTACTCAAAGTTTTGAGAATGTTTGAGCTAAATGGACTTCAGATTCGGATTCAGTGCTTCAAAATACATAAAGATAGATGGGTTTGGTCAAAAGGACAGACCACTTAATCATTATTAATCAAAAATGTGGTTACCAATTCGACTGCTGTTTCGAAATCCCATATCAATTATCTAACTCTCTAATTGCGCCATTGATTATATAGCTTTTTTTCGGTGTAAATAAAGGTAATCATATAACATTCTTCGAACCTTCCTCCTTATCACTGTTCAAACACCGCCGACTAGAAAATCAATTAAAGCGTACTTAGAAGAAATATTTGTACGAATTAATTAGTGATAAATGTAGTTGTTGTTTGAATTTTAAAGGCGAAATACCTGAGTCAGAACGCTCAAGGGATTCAAGGTAATTAAACTGTGTGATATTTGGGGGGGCTTATGGCAGATTAATTAATATCTAATTGCTGATACTAATACTGATTCTGTTGGTGTGAGGTGCGGCAGGGCGTCAGTTGTGAATCTGTGTGGCTTTTCTGTGGGTGTCAGGTTCAGTGAGTGAGTGGTCCAGGTCCATTCGGAGTTTTATCAGGGTAATGATCAGTTGGTCGACATTTAAATGTTCGTCATGTACTACAACCATTGTTGGAGAGTGAAATAATGTAATATTTTTGGTAAAATTCTAGAAATGTACAAAATATGGCGCCTCGATGTACAACTGATATAAAATAATTACGTGACGTGTCACATATTTAGATATTTTATCTATTAATCATATCACCTGTTGTGATTGAACCTAATCCACGAAAATTACACTACACTAAGTACAAGTGTGTTAAATAATTTAGATATGTTTTATTCTGAAAGCACGATCACAGGAGCGATTTATTTTCACATACGTTACAACGCGCGTTTTTTTCAAACGTATTTATGACGAAATAAAGCCTCACCTAATCAACGGTTGATTCGTACTATAGGTCAAGTCACGTTCCGGTCCCGGTCAGATGTAAATATTATGAGAAATACAGGGTGTGTTACATGCTGTATGACAAACTTTGGCAAGTAGTAACTGGATTAATGTCATACATTTTTTTCTTATATGGACATAGGTCCGATTAGTTTTTGTTTAGAAGTCACAAACATTTTAAAGTAGCCTGATAAATACAAATCATGGTTGTTATAACAATAATCATTTATTAACCGCATTAACAAATCTTAAGACTATAAAAATTGTTCAGAATGTCCGCTGTCGACTCGAATGCAAACCTCACATCGTCAAAGATATGGAATCTTCTCGACGGATGAGATTTGAATTATTTCCTATCTGACTAGCTGCATCCTGCATTCTTTCAAGTAACTGCCGACGGGTAGTGGTTTCAATATAGTAGACAAGCTGCTTCATATGTTCTCATAAATAAAGGTCCAAAGGATTTAGATCTGGGGAATGTGGTGACCATGTTATTAGACCTTGTTGACCTATCCGTTAGGGAAATGATCATTTATCCAAGTTATTTGTCTTCATCTGTGTGGTGGTGCACCATCCTGCTGATACCACATGTTTTAAACTATACTAAGTCCTACGTTATCAATGAAATGAAAAAGGTTGTTTTCCAAAAGAGATCTGCATTTAAACGATCATTTGAAACATGTACAGGCAGTAATTTATTGTTTAAAATGCAAAATGTTTAAAAAGCGAAATGAATCTATTAATTTGTGCATGTCGTTAAAGTAACCATCGACGAAATTCTAATCGCTGAGGAGTATCTCCAGCATGTAACGCTAGTACATTTTGGCGATGAAAAGGACGTAACAATTCTCTGTTCAATACGTGTCATACAAAATTCGGTGATAAATGAATGCATTGTCAATGACAGTATCTCCTTCATTTTGTACATTCACTTCAGTAAGACGAATGGCTTTTTTGGAGCAGGGTTACCTTCTCGAAATCTACGAAATGAAGCACTAGAGACTGTGTGGGCAAGTTTGTGGAATACAAATACAATATTTTCATACTCATTAGTAAATAAATGCAGTTTTAATTGAACGCTTTAACGCTAAATGTCAAACGAATGAAAAAAATTACACATATCATAATTATTGTTATATACTCGCGACAAGAATTACTTACGTCATACGAACAAATGAATAATTCATTACATTTTTATCAAAATATTTAAGAAACTGCAACTGATAGTAATAAAACTATATACTACACTAAAAGTTTCAATTATACATTTCACTAAATTGCAAAAAATTGTTCTTTATTGCGATGCTTGAAAAGTCCGCTGCTGGAGATCATTTATTTTAAACTTTCTAAGGAAAATCCATAAATACACCGTGCCTCTTGCGAATTGCAACAGACAGAGTAAAGCACACAGGTAGACATTTTACCGATAGAAATTTACAAAATGCTCTAGTGCTAGTGCATAGTAGATTAGTGAGGAGTCATATTTTCAAACACCCCTCGTATTTCACGAACAGGATCAAGAATTTTTGTTACCAATTAGCCCCAATTTAATTTAGATTTTTAAGTTCTTGAGATGGAAAAAACTGGGAAAGGAAAAGAAAAAATGGCAACTAATTACATTTTAATGAAAATTTTTCTGATAATAACTTTCATTTTTTATTTGTTGTTCCTTTTTTCCTCTAGTAAAAATTATCCACTTCAAAACGTATGGTTGATTTTAGCAGCATCACAAAATAAACTTAATGCAAATGATTAATAATAATTACATTAAGAAGATTTCGTCTTGTGACTCATAGTAATACTATGGTCTATTTTTTACTTAACACCCTGTATAGGAATAGCTCATAAAACCAATGGTATTGGTACGAGATCCAACCACGCGATTCTGTTTTATTTGTTTGTTAATTAAAATCAATTCCCGGACGGGTCTACTTTTTTGATAGTCAACTCGGCAGAAATGTATTCCTGTATTAATAATCATCTATTAAAATTGCATTTTTATTAAAAAGAGGTGGACGTAATAATCATACGCTCGGATATTCGGATTATCAAATATCAGTCATCAAAAGTTTCACATCTGCCACAAATATGTTGAGATCCAACAGTTGAAACAGGAACAGAGCTAAATTTTAACATAATACAATTGGTTAAAGTTAAATAATATTGTTACATTCAAAGTATAGGTATATTATCAACTACAGTTAAAGGATGGAATGAGCAAAATGAGTTTTAAAAACAAGTAATAACTACTATAGATTGTATATTAAGGCTTACGGTGAGCGCTCTATCAAACGATATATAACATATGTTCCAACAACCGTCGAGAACTGTTCAGTACCTTGAGAAATGTTTGACCAACACCGTCTTAAGTCGCATTCGCCGAGAGTACATTAACAACTGAACTGACTGACTAATTCTGGACGGTTCGGAATCGATTCTTGCTGTGTTGGAACAAATCCATAGTTGTCGCTCAGTAACTCCTTAACGGATAATGATAAAAATATGCGGTTTTTTTTAATAGACTTCAAATATTATTCTACGTCGGCGCTGTGTTTTGAAATTTTGAAAAAGTGTAAAATAAATTTTTTTTAAATGAATTTTGCATATTTTCAAAATTTCAAAACACAGCGCCGACGTAAAATAATATTTGTAGTCTATTAAAAAAAACCGCATATTTTTATCATTATCCGTTAAGGAGTTACTGAGCGAAAACAATATCCTTTGAATCCACACAGCGCCGACGTAAAATAATATTTGTGGTCTATTAAAAAAACCGCATATTTTTATCATTTTTCGTTGAGGAGTTACTGAGCGAAAACTACGGGTTTGTTCCAACACAGCAAGAATCGATTCCGAACCGTCCAGAATTAGTCAGTCAGTTCAGTTGTTAATGTACTCTCGGCGAATGCGGCGTAAGACGGTGTTGGTCAAACATTTCTCACGGTTCTGAACCAGTTCTTAACGGTTTTTGGAACAGATCTTATATATCGTTTGATAGAGCGCTCACCGTAAGCCTTACATGTAGAATTTAGGTATACAAACGTAAATTCTATTACTCTATATAGCATCTTAACATCCCCAGAGTATTATTGGCAATAAATTAAGGGAAATAAGCACTTATCGTAGTCATATCTTCCGCTACGATACATTATCTAGATGAAGTTTGATCAGAAAAAAATATGACTGACTACTTTACATATTTTTTCAATAAGTGAATTGATAAGATAATGTTTATTGAAGTATTTTCTAAGTAGCGAGGACCTATTGTTGTAGTATTGCTTCATCAGTGAGTGTTATAAATTATTTAAAATGGCGAAAACCATGTTCGATTTGATGTTCGAGGAGAAAATGAGAAGCCAAAGGCATAGGCAAGTAAAAGACTATAAAGATTGTATCCTCTGCGAAATAGCTACAGGTCCTCTAACTCAAAGCATTGAGTGAGAAATTATAGATAGAGGCGCAACCTTAATGGCGAAATGCGTATTCGATCTACAAGTTTAACACCCTGTATCTTGAAAACAAAAGCCCTAATAGAAAATATCTATAGGGCAAAATGTTTTTAAAGTCGGACAAGAAATAAAGGCCTTCATGTTTGACGTTCCGTTATGTTACACCGTGTTTTACAGTAGGGGTTTTTTGGGCCCGAGATTTGTCGGTCAATTCAATGGTTTAACAAGCAAAGAAACCCTCCGTGAACAATAAGTTGTCGATAAATTGACGAAACTTAGAACCAAGGCTGCTTACCGAATACTATCTCGGATACACATTTGCCCAAAAGGTTTCGCCTCTATCTATAATTTCTCACTCAACGCTCAAAGCGACTAAAATAATTGTATTGCTCATTGATTATACCTTCTATTAATAGTCAAATATAGTACTCGTAGATATTGTATTTTTATCAATTTAAAATCTTATGGACGTACGTAATAATAATAATATAATAATAAGTATTTCCTATCTAGTAGGTACCTAATGATATTACAGTAGAGAATAGGTAAAATTTTTAAGTCAAGACTTTTCAATATTATTACAGATTATACTAAAACTACGTAAAAGATGTTATTTTTTAATTTATTTTAATTTAACGGTTTATTATTTAGTTGTTGGATCGGTCAGTGGTCGTGCGGTTTAAGGCGTCAGTACTTGAATCGAGGTGACTAGATCGCTGTGGGTTCGATCCCCGCAGCCGGTAGACCGTATATAAGCTATATTCGTGGAGAGATTGGCACCCTCTCTGTGGGTATGGTAGGGTGGAAGAATGTAAGCTTGGATCAATGTGGAAAATTGATACCAGTTGACATTTGACTACCCCCCTAATTTATGAGGTTTTCCAAGTTTTCCTCATTCCTGCACTGAATGGTGGTTAGGGCCTACCAACGTAAGTCGTTCCTGGGCGCAAATGCGGCCTGCTTAATAATAATATGCCGCCCCCTCTCCCGTACAAGTCTTCCACTTCTGGGCTAATCCTCGTGATTAGAATGAGGGGTAGAGATATTATTATTATTATATCATCACGTACAACCTACTTACTTTGGCGTTTATTAGGTTTAGCATTTTGCAAACCTTTCAATAATGTTAAATAATAATGATGAAGTGAGTCAGTCTATTATTTATGATTTGAAAATGTTATAAATAATCATAATTTTAATGTGAGTTGTTTGCAAGGCGTAATAATAGATAAACCATTCGATTTAATCTTAAAATAAATATAAGATAAATAGCTTTATATGAACTCACAATGAGAAAAAATGCAAAATAATATATTTACAGATTTTCAAATATTCTTACATCAGAATTGTGTAAGGTATAATCATAGTTTAAAAATATTCTCATAAAACTAAATATGATTTTAGTCATAGGCATCCGGCTCTAAAAGTAAAAAGGGGGCAGACCTATTAAAAAAAAGATATTAGTGTTTTTATCCAAAATTTATTATTTTCTAATTAGCATCAAAAACCAATCTCTACCAAATTTCAAATAAATACCTTTAAAAATTCTCAAAATATTTAGTTCTTTATTTAGCCTAAATTTAAACAGTATTCAGTAAATAATAGGTCATACTTTAAAGCTAGCTATCTTGGACAAAAATAATGTGAATGGTACTTACCTTAGTACAATTTTGCTTACTTAAATAGGTAATAAGTTATAGGCCTGAAAAAGTATTTTTTTATTTAAATTATTTATGATATTCTTATTTGTTGGATAATTATACAAGAAGGTTTTATTGTATGATACATACGAATATCTGATTGATTTTTGTGTTAAATGTACAGGGCGTTCTGAGCACCTGTGCCACAATATTCCTTTCAGATTTTTTTGAAGGATAGAAGTTTTTAGAAAATGATTACTTATTCTGAAACAGCCTTCCAATTAGTTTTAAACAATGTATATTTGTTGGATATTGCTAAAATGTACAATTTTAGAGAAAACACCTGCGTTCAATGTATTTTTTGAGTTTGGAAATCAATACATAACTTCTTACAAATATTAATTCAAAATTTTATTACAGTTAAACCTTTTTTTACTTAGTCACAAAAAGTTTACCTTAAGAGCTTATGTCACAGAATATATGCTTTATTATAAGCACCTAATAATAAAGTATATATATGTCCTTAATTTCACATTTATTGAAATGCACTGCGAAAAAGGGTATACCTAAACAAAATAATTATAGCAAGACAATTAAATAATTCTTCCTACTTCAATCAACTCTTCTTTTCTAATGAATCCATAAACAATGAAATATTTTTATTATCGCTCTTTTCTTACTAAAGTAAATTGTAATAAAAATTGCTCCACAAAATATACACCTAATACATGTGGCTGTGTTTCACACAGTGAATAATTAAAGTAGATTAGATAATATCATTTCTTGGTAATAGAACTACCTATAAATATGTTTTTCTTAGATCTCCTACATTATTTATTTTTCAAGTACTATTTCAATTAAAAATATTATTTCCTTTTTCATAGCTGTGTCCTAATACATTATTTGTATTAAGTATATCTATTTTCTTACAGATTTGGTCCCGATTATTACGCTCGTCAAGCGTCGTCTCCATCGGGAGGAAAAGTAAATTTAACGGAGGTAAGTTTAGCCAAAGAAATCACTCAGTTAGAAGAAATCTCAACATATTCTAGCCTGCCAAGGACTCTATATTCGCCCAGAAATTCTAGCAGGAATTTCGTACAAAATCCATTGCTAAATTTTCCTGAAAACTACAGCTCTTTGTGACATTTGTTCTCTTTACAGACATTTTCTCTTTTAGACACATATTTGTATATATTTTTTATTACTAAGGATTGCTGGTAACTGTCGATGTTTCTTGAGTATTGTTAAGGTATTGTAAAAGAAAAAAATAAAGCTTTAACACGAACTGTTTCTTTCTATTGACGAAAAGCAATGTTATTTTTAAAAGTATTGGTAAGTTTTCACATGCTAATGGTACTAGTGCATAAAACTTTAATTTCGTTTGAATGTTTAGGGTATAAAATCAATATGTAAGTTTGTATAAAACTATGTTTTGTTTCCCAATAAGTTTTAGCACTAGCAGAAATATATTATTGTCTTATCATTAAACGATGTATATAACATAGGTAGCGTGCATTTGGCAATACTAACAATACTCAAAAGCTTAAATCTCATCATTATGGTGTAAGATATAAAATCGAACAATGAAAAAACGTTAATCTGAAATAACAAAAATTATAGTCATTGTTTTGTAGAAAAATTTCATAATTCATTGTAATTATTCGTACCATGTGTAGCTTTTCTAGTTTTGGTAAAGATAGGTGGTAGAATTTAACATCTCTCTAATTTCTTCATTACATATATAAAAATAAGCAATTTTTTTAATAACTATAGGCAAAAGAAGCAGTTTGGCCTCCCCCAGAGCCCAGAGAAGAGGAAGGCCTCCACAAAGCCATCCCAGTTTTCGTGTCTCAAGACGAGGAGGGACCAATCAGTCCTGAAATAACATATCAGACGCCTTCAGTAATTGAAGTAGCTGAACTTGCCTCTTCTGAATTGACCAGTGACAGTGATTTGAGCTACGTCAACTTCTATGACGTGGAAAATTCTCAGATCTACAAAAGAACTAAGAACAGCGAACAAGTAACTCTTATAGAAGCAAAAATTTTGCCAGAAGAACCAGTTATCAACATGCCTTCAGTGGAAGTAGAAAAATCTGACTTGAATGGCAACTTGACCAGTGAGAAAGACAAGCATCCTAATGTGGAAAGTACAGAAGCAGTTAGCCAAGAAACACCTTCGGCGAATGAAAGAAAAATTATAAGCAAAGGCAAGGTGGAAGATAGACCCAATTTTGTAAAAGCTACGCCTGCTGTTAGACAACGAACTTTGCCACAGAAGGAGGACTTGCGGACATTAAAGAGGTTTAAAAGTGAGACCGACTTACTAGAGGATTCATTTGATAAACCCCCAACTGTTATTAGTAAAAAAAGAGATAACACACTCATTTCCAAGATATACCTTGACCCCAATGTTCGCAATTTTCGCAGAAGCCAGCTGCCTGTAGAAGATGTGGAAGTCAGTAAACCACCTCTTAGAAATCAACATAGCATGGATGCCACTCTTTTGGCACATGCCACAAATAATAATGTGAGACAACCTTCTTATAACTCCGATGACGTTTTGTCATCTAACTACATCCGCAAAAAGTCCTATTACAGCTCAGAAGAAGATTTAAGCTCCAACCATTCAGCTGTTAACGAAAGCATCCCTGCTTTCAAAGGTTTTCAAAATCCAAATGTAAGAAGCAACCGACTACACTCAAGACCATCAGTTAGTTCAGAAGACGGGCTACTTTCGGACAGTTCGGTGAGTCTAGACAAACCTAGACCAAAAAGTACAAGAAGTCTTATTTACAGCTCCAGTGAAGATTTACTGTCGATAGATGAAACTGAAAAGTTACCGAAGAAAAAGGATAATACCCTAATTTCAAAGATCTATCAAGACCCAAACGTGAGAAACTTTGCTTTAACAAACAGGGATTATATTCCTGTTGATGAAGACGTAATACCGAAATCACCCAGATATTTATCCAGTTCCACCGACGACTTACTCTCAGATCACTCTGTTCGCCACTTTAGAGACACTGAGAGGAATCTTCTTAAACCACATGTATCTAATGGGACTTCTATGACGCCTGGTATAAGTCTGGACAGTTTGAAAATAGAAGAGATCCCATCAACACCAAAAGCAACTCACTCTATGAGAGAAGAAATTACATATGAAAGGAAAATGACCACACCAGATCCCGATATCAATGAATTAGCAAAGAAAAAAATAGTTCACAATATACTAGGTCAGCTTACCAAGTCTCAGCCTAATTTGGCTGGTGGTTCCAGACTTGAGATACCAAGAGAGAGGAAAATGTCGACCGATTCCGAGGAAATTAGCATTTCTGTTAAAGACTTGAAGAAGAAATTCGAAAATAATGATGTAAGTTAAACAAAAAAACTACTGTTAAAAAATGCTATAAATTCATGAATTTTAGGCTAAGAGCAAAGTTGTTTCAAGTTTAACTGCTAGGAGTTTGTCAAAACAAATGAGAGAAACATTAAGGAATTGAGGAAAACAAAAATACAGTTAAGGTAAAATTAAATATATTTCATAATAAATTAATGTAATATAATATATTAAGGTGTCCAATAATCAACGTTTATCAATGCACAAAGTTGTTAATGCTTTAAATTTAAAGAAAATGAGGCAATTATGTATTTTTTTCAATAAAACTGCTTCAAGTATTATCATAACTATCAGCAGTGTTTTATCCTCAACTATTGAGGGTAAAAAAGTAATGCACAAACTAGTTAATGGTTTATAATTCAAAAAAATAAGTCAATTATGGATTTCTTTTGATAAAACTGCTTCAAGTATTATCGAAACTATCAGTATTGCTTTGTAAATACTCAACTAGTGAGGGTAAAAAAAAGTAATGCACAAACTTATTAATGGTTTATAATTCAAAGAAAATGAGCCAATTATGTATTTCTTTCGATAAAACTGCTTCAAGTATTATCGATATTATCGGTAGGTATTGTTTTTTAAATACTCAAATATTAAAGGCAAAAATAAAGTAGATTTTACTGATAGTTAAAATCAGCAAATCATATAAAATGAACTAAATTAACATTGGAAATGTTGTGGAATTTGTGTTATGCTTGTTAATACAGCTTGTCAGAGATAATCCAATGTGTAGTGGATTACCGAAGATTCTAGAACTGATATGTCAATTATCAAATTGCAATAATCTTTTATCTCTAACAAGCTATTTTACGTACATTTTAATAATAAACACTCTCTTTCAAGTGACTTTAACCAAATTTGTAATGTTATTTCTATTTTTAGAAAACGATAACCTGCCATCAGTGTAAAGTGACTGAAGAAATAATTTTGAAAATGAGATCGGTCGACTTATTTATTTATTTATTAGTATTATGTAAATCCAAAGATATTAATTACCTACTGTATTAAAATATACAACTTAGCTTTATATTCATTGTACATATCCATTTTTATATACAAATATTGTTATTGTATACTTAAAGTTACCTTTAGATTCTATGAGAAGTGTATCCCTTCGCTGTTGAATGCAAGTAATAATCTATAAGAAGTTTTAAATGAATAAAGTTTTTATTATTGTTAATTATGTTTTACTTACGACATAAAATCGTCTATATCCATAGTTCTCGCTCGTTTCTGATCAGCCTCAATGTTTGTTAATATCTCCTCTATTTTACTTTTTATGTTAAAATCTGCAGGAATTTCCTAAAAAAGAAAAGTTAAAAAACAAAGTCAATATTCACAGGCAGATACTGATGAAATACCTTATTATGTACGCTGCAGTGAAGCTTGTAATTCTTTTCTAAAGCTGCTAAAACGGAAGTTTGTCGGAATGCGCTTCCTAAAGTTTTATTTTTACGTGTAAACACAATTCTAGTCATGCCATCCCATTCCGTATATGGTATTGGAGGCGGAGGATTTCTTGGTTCAATTCTCACCACTGCAGATTCCACCTTTGGAGGAGGCCTGAAATTATTTTTGCCAACCTAAAAAAAAAATAGTTTATAAAAATGTCTAGTAAGTAAATATTTATTCTATAATTTAAAAGATACCTGTAACAAAGTACTTACTTTCATTAACATATCTACTCGAGCCAACAGTTGTGTATTGACGGACAGTCTACAGTATAATTTATCGCCCGGTTTTGCAACTAGCCTTTGCGCAAACTCCAGTTGAAACATCAACACGGCACATCGGAAAAATGGTCTGTGCAACAGTAACTTAAAAACTAAAGGTGATGATATCTGGTACGGAATATTTGCCACACAAATGTCAAAGAAAGGTAATTCAGTCTTTAATGCGTCCCCAACCATAATTTGTAGTTTGGATTGAAGGTGGGTTCCTTGTACCCTTTTTTGTAGCTCAGCTACTAATCTAGTGTCAATTTCACATGCAATTACTTTCTTCACTTGTTCGAGCAGTTTTACAGTCATGTTGCCTGTACCAGGGCCTATTTCCAAAGCCACGTCTGTTGGACGCAGCCCAGATTTATCCATCATAGAAGTTATAATCATGGGATTTTTAAGAATGTGCTGTCCAAAGTCTTTGTTAAACAAAATACCTACAATTTTTTAAATAGTATTTAGTTTACACTGTTTGGAGTAATTTGTTAATAATAATTACCTTGTTTAGCTACATCTTGATGTATTCTAGATTTCTTTTCGGCTTTTATTTTAGGCATTTTAATGGAAAACTCATTAATACAAATCTGTACAAAAGTTAAACATAACCTTAAATAGAACTTTCAATTTTCAGGTTAACTTCCTCTTCTTCTTCTTAGCTTGACGCTAGTGCACCTAGTAGTAGTGCTAATAAAGGAGTTTTCAATTCGCTTAGCTCTTCTTCTGAAGACATAGGCGCAACTAGGAGGGTGCTGGAGTATATCATTTTCATATTGTTAATTTAAAAATAAATTAGAAGGCCGTCAGAAACTCCTGTTTAGATATTTTTATTCTATTATGGTAATACCTAGTGGTACAAAAAACGTAATTGAAGTGTATTCAAATGGGTGACTCAATAGATGTAGAAATTTTGATAAAGCGACGTGGACGTGTGGATTGAAACACCTCACACCTCAGATGTAGTTCTGCTCAACAGATACGCCAACAGCAAAGTTTACGTAAACTTTGCTAACGGCCATCGGTAGTCTAGTTTGGAAGTTCTGTTGAAGTTAATCAGTTGCTGGAGTTATTTACTGTTTTGTAAGACAAACTGCGCTGAGTTGATTGGACTGCCTAGTTCATTATTTATTGTTAAATTTCTTTAACGCTTCGTCAAATGCGTCAGACAGCTAAAAAAGTTTACGTAAACTTTGCTAGCGGCCAACGGTAGTCTAGTTTGGAAGTTCTGTTGGAGTTAATCAGTTGTTGGAATTGTTTACTGTTTTGTAACACAAACTGCGCTGAGTTGACTGGACTGCCTAGTTCATTATTTATTGTTAAATTTGTTTAACGCTTTGTCAAATGCGTCGGACAGCTAAATACCCTTGATACAAATTTGAACCCACAAACCTAACCTTTGCCCCCCCCCCAAAAAAAAAACTTTAAAAGCTAGTTCCGCCCATGACTGAAGTGTACAATAATAGTTGTCTGTCACTCATAAATTATAAAAGGATATAATCTGTGAAGGGTATGAGGGTTCATATGTGTGGTCATCATTCCATGGTTTTATGAAGTCGGTTTTGTTTTTGCTAGTTATGAACAACTGTCGCTTTGCTAGATCGTTGAAGTTGAAAATTTTGAACTTCACTTGAGTTCAACAGCGAAAAGAGGGGAATACGATTAATTTCATTGCTGCAAATCACGTGACTTTGTGTTGCTGGCAACACTTGGTCCTTCTCTGAAGGTGGCTTTATTTCTAGTTTGCTTTAATCAAAATCTATAAAATTAGACAGGTTTTATATTGTGGAATTTCTTTGTATTGATCTCTGAATCGTGTTTTCTTCTGGATCAAGCGATTTTCGAAAAAGCAGTTTTTGTTTTTCTGATACATTAACTATCAACAAGTCTACTTTTATCTGAACTCTTATCATTTATTTGTTTGGGTTTACGCGCACTATTTAGTGTAACAAATTAAACACAAAATTGGTTGAAAACTTATTTTATTGTAATTTGCCTATTGCATTTTATAATACTGTAATTAAACTTATTTTAGTACATTGTTCTTAGAAATGTATATAAAAGTGTAAAAATTTTGAAATATTAGTAAGCGTCTTTTATTATCTAAAGAAAAATAGTTACAATATTTACTATTTAGTTTTTAGATTTAACATATTCAATCCATACACTGCCATTTTTAGTGCTTTTCTCAACATCATGATTCGACAATTGTACTACTAGGTCATTTGAATAATATTTTATATTTTCATGTTGTCCTAAAGGAACCGTGGACGGCACTAACGTTAACTTCCTTTTATGCATAAAAAACGTTATTCCGCAGAGGGCAGCGGCCAAATTTAGAGCGGAAAATGTTGTAGTCGTCATCGGAAAATCGTAATTCTCCATCAGGTATCCTCCTAACACAGGTCCAAGTACTTCCCCAAGAGAATAAACTGATGACCAGAGACCTGCTATCACACTGTGCGTTCCAACGTTTTCAATAAAACCATTTTCTCTAAAAAATAAATTGAATAGTCCATAAATAATTTGATTACCATTACATTAACAAAGGTGGCTATCAAATAAATGAATTGTTATAAACAGAAATTACACATTTCCAGTTTTGCTTAAAATAGGATTATTGTCAGAAAATAAGTTCACATAGGTCATTTCATACTATAAACAGACATATGTCCACTATTGATAGATAATCAGCAAAAATGACACAATAAGTAAATGCACATGTACTGTTTTTGCAAAATATGAAATTTTTAGACATGAGTCTGTTTTTAAAACCAGCACCCTTATTGGTTTGTATAAAGAATTTTCACAGTGCCATCTAGTGATCCGTGAATTTCACGAATTCTTGCGAATTTGTTGTAATGTGTCATTTAAATATTGTTCTGTGTGGTATTTTCTGTTACAATTGCAAAATGGAAACTGATATTTTCCAAGGAAACAGAAAAGCAGTTCCCAACAATTACACACATGAAAAAATATCAGACGACTATAGGTATACTCGCGGCAAGAATTCAGACGTCTTACGTCATTTGTTTTTATTGTCAACGTAATTTTCGATATTTGGTCGCGTTAAAAGCAATCATTTTTGCAATTTAGTGCAATACATAATGCAAACTATTAGTGTAGTATATAGTTTTATTACTCTCAGTTGCAGTTTCTTAAATATTTTCATGAAAATATAATGAATTAATGAATTTGCTCGTATGACGTAAGTCGTCTGAATTCTTGCCGCAAGTATACTCATAACCAATCCATTGCGAAAAATTCCCAACAAATCAACAAAACGTTTTGTAACATTTCTGAACAACAAACTTATTTCAATAAAAATAATTATTTCACTTTCACTTTAAACTATTTAGAAAAGTCACATGTCCATTGCAGAAAATATAATTTTTATTTTAAAAAAAGATCAATGTCTCGTTATATTACAAATGACTCATATACCGATATTTTTAATGGTTAAAATGAAGCAATGTATTCAAAATAATAGTACGGAGTTTTTTTCTATTTCTGTATAATGTGCTTTTGCGGACTTATGACGTTTCTCCATACATCAATCCAAATATACTTACAAGGCACTGTCAAGTATGAACTGATATGTAGGCATTAATGACATTGCAACAAAGATTCCTAATGTAGACAGACATATAATGTTTAACCAAATCGAACTGAAAGAAAAAAAAACGTTTTAAAATAGATATAGGTACCTATTTTTGGTCAGCAAAAAAGTGCATTTTATAAGAGGAAACGTTACATTATACTTAAAAGTTAATTCGACCAAAGTAGGTACTATTTATTAAGTTCATCAAACTGTAGTTTAACAGCCAATTTAATAATAAGTATATCGTTGTACATCCTAATGACTAATATGAGATCACTTACTCTTTTAAAAAACTTAAAACTGGTGACGGACCCATAACTAAAAGAACTATCGAGTTGCAGAAGAGACCCGTAGGCATCAACCACCAATAATTCTCCATTTTGTCTGTTAACCAACCCCAAGCAGGGCAAAATAGTCCGTACATGGCTGATAGCAGTAAAAATATTAGTCCTATGTTTCCAGGACTTAACTTAAACTGAAAAAAAAGAATAAATGTATTTTTATATCAAACCACGCACATGCTTTTGCAATAATAATGACACTCCCTCAAAACAGTTTTTGAACTTCTGGAAGTTCTGAGTAGAAATTTCATTAAATCACTATTGATGAGTGAAAAAATAACTTGTTGTTTTTTACGAATACATCAGCAGTTTAAAAGAAATCGTAAAATTTATTTTAAAGATTGCCATTTTTATTGCAAACGGTTGTATCTATACAGGCACAGTAGTAACATATGTTTTGTGGTAGTAACAATATCTCACCTTTCTTAAGTGAGGTTCTAAAGTAGGATCCAAGAATCCCCAGGTCATTGCAACAACCATCATTATTAAACATGTCATGATGACCGGCGTCAATTTTATTAGATTTTTTAGAGATCCGGATTTCACTCCCACTTCACATTCTAAAATGAAGTGATAAATATTTATAAAATGTTAACTATGACTAAGTACAAATATTTTAAGAGGGGATAGAGAAAAATAAGCATTAACGGAATCGCTCTTTAAAAAAATTCCAAACTTATTTATAAAGCAATTACTTTTCGAAACTATATTAAACCTCCATTTATCGCCGACTATGACGAGACAGTTCGCCAACCAGCAACACTAAACGGAATCCCGTGTGGTTACGATTTTTTCCTGTAATATGGTTCGTCAGTTTGCTTTTATAGGTTAGGAATTATTTCGATATTCTTAAAATAAATGGTAAAATACCCATTTAACTGTACGCAAAGTGTGTTTTGGTATTAGAGGGTAGTCTTGACGGACTTGTAATGAGTGAAAATATAGTTTTGACAGTTTGAAAAGAAAGAACCAAGAACGAATGCAAAATACTGCAGCTAACCGGATTAACAGTATTATTCAGGTATTATTATTAATAAAAATGTTCATTTTCGTCGTTTCAACACTTGGAAGTGCTGTAAAAAGACCGCATAAATGGTAGTTCACATAAACCATTTCGAACGATGCTAAACATAGGAGCCGATTTTTCGGAGGAAAAGAGGGTTTTACCCCAATTTTAAAGAATATTGAGCTAGAATTTCGAAATAATTCTTTATTGCCTTTTAGTAGTAATTAACTCTTAATATGTACTCTTACTTGTACTAATGATAACCTATTACTCCGAAACAAAAATTTAGTTATTAAACAAAGTTTTATACTATTTAAAAAAATATATTGTACTTACTTTCAGTAGGAGGAAGCAAGTAAATGTTTAAGGGTGCAATTAAAATAGTTATGAGTCCCACTACGTAAAATGGTAATCCAAACCCTCCAATCTTCCTGGAAAAAATTAATTAATCAAAATAAAAAATATCTTTTGAGGAATTTTTTTAAATAAAGTACTTTCAGAAGAAGGGGTAGGTACCTACTGTCAAAATACCTTTAACGAAAATTGTTATTTGTTATATACAGAGTGAGTCATTAATAAAGATGCACAGCTTAAAGGCAGATTGCTAATGTCAAAATACATCGACAAATAAATTTTGTATTGTCTTTCAGGCCTCCCTGAACACGTGGTTAACATTTTTGTACTTAATCATAGTTAACCCTGTATATTTACAACATATAGTTGCAACAAGAATTCAGACAATTTACGTCATAGAAACAAATGAGTAATTCAACTGCAACTGAGAATAATAAAACGATATATTACACTAAAGCTTGAACTATATATTATTGAAATATATGTTGACAAAAAAGCAATTGACGTAAGTCGTCTGAATTCTTGCCGCAACTATAGCAAAATATTGAAATTTAACACTCTGGGGAATGTAATGAAGCAACAATCGAATAAGGAATGTTCGACTCAAAAGCTGTATTTTGAATTTAACAATCTGCCCTTAAGCTATGTACCATTATTATTTTACATATTACCTTTAATTAATAAAACATCAGTGTCGTTTAAGCGACGTCATAGCAACAATAAAATTATCCCAATGTATGCGAGTTAAAATAATTAAAATCAGTTGCAAATAATGCTTACCGCAAACAATATCCCCCCTATTCCGGGGCCAGCGCTCATCCCAAGTCCCACGAAGGTTTCTAGTAGTCCCTAAAATTACAAATCATATGAATAAGAATCTAGTAATCTACTTCATATACGTCAATAATATTGACCCGGACCGTTTTTCGTTTTCATGGTTCATACTACAAGTATTGTTTAATTGAATAATGTCTGAAGAAAATGGCGTGTCAAGTAGAACAAACAACGTTTCCGATATTTTGTTTGACTGCAGGAGTTGCAACATTGGATGTTGAACATTCGTACCGTTTACGTTATTAGGGAAAGTACAGTAGGGAAATAGTCTTCTAGTTTCAAAGACCGTCAATATAAGCTATTTTCTACGTACAGAATGATCGCCTGTCTTTGAAGAAAATCATTTCAATGCTTTAATTCGCGATGATCTACGTTAAATGCAGGAATTAACCACTAGCCAGTACGATGGATTGTAATCAGTACATTTGCATTATATACCTAAATCAAATGCGAAATCTGAATGTATGAAGTATTTGAATGCAAACACAAAACGCAGCATGGCAATATTTGTGCTTCTTTATTAGCTGGTCGTCATTCAAATTGACCGTTGTTACTGGAAACAAAAAATGATGCATTTACGTTAAGGTCAAGTACAGAAAAGAAAGATTAGTTTTAACATAACGTCAACTCTTCGAGTAAAAGCTGGTAGGAGAAAGAACCCATTGTCTACTAGGAATTGATATGTGTATCATTGCATAGGTGCAAATACTTTATATTCACAATTCACAGCTCACAATTTTAAAAAAATAAATCGGAAAGGCTACGGAACATAAGATCAACTGATTTTGCAACATAATCATCCGCCTTTGTATTGCTATCATCACAAACGCTATTATTCTACATGTGTCCAATTTTCATGGCCTTAATACATCAGATTTTCATCTCTTCCGCTCTCTATCTTCATAATTATTGGTGTAGGGTAGGAACGTCTAAGCTAAGACTACGTATTCCTTAAGGGTACGCACTTGTTTATTTTTAGTAATTGCCAAAAAAAAAGGGAGTTGATGCAGTGTTTAGGTTGTTACGACTGTGGCAGTTGCTGACTATAATTGGAAGTTATTGCGTATGCGCTATCTGAAGTGACAGCAAGTTTATTTGTAGTCTACATATTATATTTTCAATTTCGTTGGTAAGTTGTTGCAATTACTTAGTTGTTGTATGTATCGAATGTTGACGGCTGCAATATAGGTTTGATATGACGTGCTATTCAGAGTACGCATGCATCTTGCATATTCTTTGGTAAAATAAACAAATTGAACTCAACAAGAACGCTTCGAATTTATGAATCAACTTAATAGCATCGACAAGGCAAAATTAAACTTACCCTCACTGCTCCTGCATTATCCGGGAAAATATTAATTATAATGACATAAGCAGCCGTGGAGTATATGCCAGCTCCTAGAGCTCCAAACCCTCTTATCGTAAAGGACAATGTTGTAAAAAGATTATAATCTTCTATTGTGTGGAGCATCCTAAAATGAAAATATTATATTTCAGCAACTGTGATATTTACATTCATTGAAGTAATCGACAAATTGAGTTTTGCCAAACTATTCAATTCTCACCCAAAAATGACGCTGCATACTCCCGAAACAAGCAATCCGAATATGAATGAAAACTTCACTCCTAGTTTAGGAAGCTGGCAAGGTAAAATCAAAATTAGTCAGATATCTGTCGATATTCATTAACTTACAATTTTTCCGAAAACCGGAGATGATACGAACACAACTAAAGCGTAAAATCCAAAGATGTAGCCGGCCATGGATTCCGTCATTCCCTTGCTGGCCGCTTCTTTGGGGTAAAACGGGGCCATGATGGACATTGAGCAGAAACTCATAAAATCCGCAGCGCCCAGCATCAGAAGGGCTACTTTCTGTTTGAAAGTGAACTTTTTACTGTGTCTGAAAATATGGAAAAACAAAGAGTATTTTACTAATCTATTAAATAAAGTTTAAAATGCTTGCGAATAAATCTTTTAAAAAATCCATTTTTATTCACTATACAGTATGATCCATTAAGAATTAGGACCCCCTTCTAAAAAATTTGAGACGCGCGACTTTTTTATATACAGTGTGTCCCGTTTTTTCAGATTAACACCTCTGGACATATAAGAAGGCTATGGAATTTCGGCAAGCCAATTTTTTTACAATTAGTACCGTGGTTATGTTCTACTACCCATTGATTTGACAAAAGCCATCCATACCTCGTTCCAGTCGAACATATTTTTCCAATAAAAATTCGAATAAACAAATAAAGACAATTTAAATATACTATGTTTGCCTCCGTTTAATATTGTTAAGTTGTTTTTATTTATTTATTTTCAAATATTCCAAAATACCAATTCTTTTCGTTTACTTAGCGTTTTTAATGTAATTTCTTGAAATACATTTTATCGGTTATTGTAATAGTATTGTTTTTTACATTTGACATTTTAATTTGCAAAGTAAATAGAGAAACAACAATAATTTTCTGGCAATTCCAATGCCTTCTACATTTTTTTAATGGAAACACAAATTCAGTAAAACTTTTAAGACTATACAAAAAATATTACTCGATACAAATTGATGAAATTTGGGCCACATAAGTTTTAAGTGACGCTGAAAACTCGTAACTATTTTTTGAAGAAATCGATTGCAAAAAAGTTATAGTAGATGATAACTTTCTAATACAGTAAAAAATATTGTCTGAAGCTATTTATTTGTGGCATATTTTTAGTTTTTCTTCCTAATAATAAGGAATATATGGGTAGATATTGTGGGTGTAATTCAACGTTTAGCCCACAGAGTAGTTAGTTTCACACAATATTATTAATACCTAAAAATATATAAAAACCATTACATAAAGAGTAAACGTCATATTTATTTTTAAAATCATTGACAGGCTAAACTCACTTTTGTCATTGTCGATATTTAATTTCAAATAATTTTAGTTTATATAATAATTTTTATAGTTAGATATTTGACACAACTTAAAGGAGGCCACCTGAAGAAGCAATCCTAAAATTGCAGAAATAGGTCAGATCTCATCTATTGTGGTTGAATTTTCGAGTTCCAACTGTCAAAAGTGAAATTAAATATTTATAGAGTGTTTCCATTAAACCAGGTTAGTAAATTTAGATAGATTAATTTCTTTAGATAATTATTGAATAGAACTTTGTCTGTGGAATTGTTCATTAGCATACCTAGATGCTTGGTATCAGAGAACATACATATGACTTCATTGATAGGAATTGTAGGAGATTCGATTTATATTAGCTTAAAATACCTTTCTAATACAGTAAAAATGTTACAAAAGCTAATAATAAGGAATATATGGGTAGATATTGTGGGTGTAATTAATTCAACGCTGGTTGGGGCTTTAGCCCACAGAGTAGTTAGTTCCACACAATATTATTAATACCTAAAAATATATAAAAATTTCATTATTATTTAATTAGTACAAAACATTTTTAACAATTATAAGAAATTATTTCTAATTAAATGTCCACTTTCTAATAATTTACAAACTATTAAGTGGATTTAAATTGTTTTACCAATGACATCAAACAGTAAGGTACATAGGACTACTCTAATAATCAAGTTCCCATTAAATAATAAATTACTATTTGACAAGTCGTACAGGATTGTCACTTATAAAGAAACCAACTTTTCAGCAAGTCGTATAAATGTAAATGCAAAAGATAGTTTTCTTAGCACGAAAACACCTAAATAGGCTGTAATAGCCTAATTACTAGTTTTTACAAAAGTAAGATGTGGGTACCTAGATTAAGCATGCGTAAGTATAATACACAGGATGTGGCATAAGTATACAATTTAGAGATGTAGTTTCCTTGATATATTTTAAGGAGGGTCTAGCATATATTCTGGTACTTTACGTAAGCTGCAAATTTTATATGTTATACCTACCAACATACTAAACAAATATGCCAAATTTACCAAAAAAATATCAAAGGATTTAGAAGTTATGATTAAATTGATTTTTTATCAGCATTGGACACCCTATATCTCGGAATCTACGCCCTTACGACTTATGCTTGCTTGCTTATTTGACAAAATAACCTGATCATAGAAACTTTTGTTTATATTTTTCAATTTTTTCGATAATGTACTATCTTTATGTTAAGAAATAACAGAAATACGGCAGTCACAACCAGAATTTAGGGTGAATTGTATCCAGAAGGAAATAAAGAAAATTGCAGACAATTAACAGTTCAATTTCATTTCGGCATTGTTATTTGTTATTGTTGATATTTGTCATTTCACGGTAAATTGATTTTTATAGTCGTGTTGTATGTAACTTATTTTTTATTTTACATGATAAAATAGTTATGTACTATTTAAATAATAAGCACATTTTTATTATATGAAACTGCAATACTCATTCCCATTCTCAAACTGCTCATTTTACTTAGTTATTCGGATTAATTTTTGGTAGCATAGTTTATCAAATGCATACCTATGTGCTGTAGATGGTTGAATTCATCTATTCTTCGATCTCTTAATAGTATCAAAATGACCTTCATGGGAAAGCTTATGTTGAAGAATATAAGGATACCACACTTCATAACAGTTTCTTTAAAAATAAAATTCTTCTATTTTAAATGCGAATTTATTTATTATTCCGTTTCTGACTGATTTGTGAAGACTGACTTCTCTATATATACTGTCTTACTGCAACTTCTATGGTTGTGACGTCTACAGTGACTTTATTTTTATCTCTTCTAATAGGTAATACAAACATTATTTAATTATTGTAGATGATTTATTAATGAAAGGCCCTATTCCACATAATCTCATAATTACCTCTTCTCCAATCACTAGAAGCTGATGAAATATTAGAACACATATTAAAAACGAAGTTAGGTACCTACTTTAAGGATTGTCTAGGTCATTTGTTCTGTTTTTCGAATTTATCAGCAGGGTATTAAACACATTTTCAACATTAGGTTTGTTTTAGCAGCGTTGAAAACGGTTTGGAAACTATCAGAAATGTCCGTCCAACTATTTATTGCGTCAAATTCAATGGTAACGCGTTCTCAACTTAACTGGTCGAATATTTCTGACAGTTTCCAAACCGTTTTCAACTGCTGCAAAAACAAGCCTATTTTTAGCATCACTGATTTGGCTCATGTCTTCCATTTGGTGATAGTATCGGCTTTCAACATGCATTCCTCAAAGTAGTTGACAGTAATCCAGTTCATTATCTGTTCGTCATCATTCAGTAATTCTTATTAATAAAACGCTCAGTTATTTTGAATCGTTCTGGAACAGTTCATTATAGAAACCAAAACATCTTCAAATATAACTATCATGAAGTATCAAACTGATAATAACATAAAGACTAATATAACGTTATAAGAACATAAGGTTTATCTTGAATTTTATATACACACAACGTCAAAAGTCTGGGACCCCCTATATATAAAATGATTCGGTTAAACCTAGTGGCTTTTCTTAATGTGGCAAAAAAGTACATGTACTCAGGGAACAAAAAAGACAATTGCTCCGTATGAAAGGGGTATCGTAATGTTTTGAGGTGGAATAATGTTCAACCGCCGCACCCCATTAATTCGCATACCACAGAATATGACCAGTCAAATTTATATCGAACAAGTTATTACGCCCATTATCTACCCCCTACGTATTGAATTAGGTGAAAATTTTGTGTTTATGGATGCCAACGCTCGACCACATCGTGCAAGAAGGGTTCAAAAGACACTCGAACAGGACATAATAGATTTAGATTGGCCAGCCGACTCTTCTGACATGAATCATATTGAAAACATGTGAGATTTCGTTGCTAGAGCCATTCATAATCATATTCTTCCATCTCAGACTGCAGATGAGTTGGCCGTGGCGGCAGAAGAGGAATAGAACAATATTCCGCAAGAGATCGTTAACCGCTTGATTATCTTCAGTAAACCCTGGAAATCGTTCCAATTCCTAGTACATTCTTGTACATTTTCCGGAAATCCTCAAAAAAATCTTTGTAAATCATTATAATTAAGTGTACAATCATTTGCAATAATAATGACACTATCTTAAAACAGTTTGATACTTTGAATGATACTGCAGGAAACAAGTACTCCGCGGGCTAGTGCCCCGACCGGCATTGAATTATACCTGCAGTATCTGTGTGAAACAGTCAAGCTGCTACTTGCTACTTCAAGTAGCAGACCAGTTACATCTCACCTGCACTCGATTAATAAGTGAAACTACATATAAAGGAACAGCCAGTTCAATTGTCGGTCCTCTCACCTATCGCATACTGAGGAGGGCTAACAAGCCCGAAACCGGTCTATGTCTGGTGGCGTGGCCAACAAGGGTTCTTGGCTGTTTCGCACAGATACTGCAGGTATAATTCAATGCCGGTCGGGGCATTAGCCCGCGGAGTAGTTGTTTCCTGCAGTATCATTTACAGATTTAATGGCGCATCGCCCGGGGCGAGAGGTCTGCGGTTAAGTACCTACGATATTGTAGGTCGCGTTGTGCAAGTCGAGCCGCTTAGGCCGAGCAGGAAGTAGCAGACCAGTTACATCTCACAAATGCCCCAGTTGCTTTTGCAGTCTTTATAAGCTCCGTTTTTGAATTGATGTGTTTTCATATCAATGAGTTTTAAGTTTGTAACTCGTTGGCGTTACAGATATTTATAACGGGACGTTATTTGTCATTTAATAGATATTAAAATAGAATGATTATAATGGGCTAGTAGGACAATAAAAACCGCAGCAGTTTTTAAATATTGAGATACAGGAAAAAGTATATATAGAATAAAAAATCTATCTCAACATAAAATAATTTTTTTAGAACTTTACTAACTTCCCTAAAAATTTGTAACAACAATTTGAACAGAAGTAAATAATAGTCATATTAAAATCGTGTTAGGCTTGCTACAAACTATGTGTGAATTCGCGATTCGTGATATGCAAGGAAGTCACGAATAGTGTGTAGGGTGTAGGGTTAAAAATACATTCATAAAAACCCTACACACGATGTACGAATTCCTTTCTTTGTTCTAATTAGTTCTGTGCATACACAGTAAAAAAATCGTAACTGATGAATGACCCTGATACTTGTTTGCTCTAGTATCTGAACAGGTAGAATAAACTTTTTAATAATTATTGTCAATAAATTTATGGTTAGAAATTGTAAAACGTTCTATTCCCACATTTGATTTCTTTAAGATTATTATAGTAACTTTACAAGCCATTTGTTCCGCATTTACGTAGATATTCATTCATTTTAATTAAAATTAGACTTTTTTACAATACATGATATATTGTTCAGCATTTTATTAATTTCTAAGAGGTCATTAATGTATCGCCTCATCTATGATAAATTTATTAAAGAAAAAATGATTATGTTTTTGTTCACCAGACTGAAAAATTAACTGAACAGTCTAATGATCTTCCTCTAAAAAAATATGACTTTGTTATTGGCATATACCTCAATATGTTTGATGTAATAACCATAATTATAAAAAATGATCATAATTTCATTGATACACATATTATTTTTAATGAAAGGAAAAAAGTTTAATGAATGGAATATAAAAAAGATTTTAATTATCGGATAAAAAAATATGAATTATAATACAAATCCTTAATTTTACGAAACAAATTAGTTTACGCGAGAGAAACATTTTCCACCTTCTCATGCTTACAACAAATAGAATTCGTGCTGTAGGATTTTTTGTCTACATTATATTATTAAATATAGTAATTTTGTGTCGATTTCCAGGTTGACCTCTTTAAAAAGTTATCAAAAACTCTTGTTGGCGACGTAATACAGTTCACACTTATATCAGACATCAGGAATCCTTGAGGTGGTGACCCAAATCGTCTTCATTTTTGTAAGGGGCCGGCTTTAGGAAGCACTTGCTGTCATACGAAACGGGAAATACGGGGATAAAAGTACAAGTGGAAAATAATTTGTAATGCTTAGTTTTTCCGTAATGTATTTTTTAGTTTATTTTTTGTATTGACGGGGAAGGTTAAGACAAATTTTCAAAACTGCCAAACTGTCAAAGAGAGAAAATATATGGAGCCAACCCTGGACACGCACTTTTAAATACTTTGTTTCAGTGGCCATTTGCAATTTACCAACAGGTGATTTGTGGCGTCAAAATAATATGATTTAGTCATTTAAACAAAAGATGTCGCTAAGAATTACCATTTTCGAGATATTTTCATTTAAAAAATTCAATGCGCAGATGCACTTTATGAAAGCAGTCTTGCAATTATAAATAGAAACAATGAAAAACGTTTTCAATACTATTATATGTTAAACTTTAATTAGTATTCGAATGTACTGTTAAATTTCCTCAAAGTTTTTCGTTCGCAATTCCTCGTCACAACAATGTTCTAATATTGATGTGCAGAAATTTTTTTTCTAGCATACGTCCTTATCGGATATGTTCGTAGGTACATGCGGTATTCAACTGAATCAATAAAATTTACAAAAAATTTAAAAATGTCATTGATTACTTAAGATAAACGGGAGAATTTTATACCATGAGTTACATCGGGCGTCCCAAAATTATTAATGTTAAAAAATACGGAATTTTTGTTTGTTTTGCTAAGACCTTGAAATCGTGAATCTTTAAAAAAGATTATAAAATGTATGGAAGTAGATGGAGATTTGAAAATGTAATAGAATAGTTCACGGTCATAATGTACTGATGTTTATGTTTACAACTTAGCGTTTGATGTTAAAATACATTTTGTCATCCCACGTGTGACACAAAAATTGTGAAATATAAAAGTTCAAAAAGACGGCATAAATGGCGCCGCATACGATATATGCTAAAATTAAAGTGAAAATTTGTATTTCTCATGTCAGAAAACCCTGGGACATGAAATTTCATATAAATACATCAGTTACTTCGAAGGTTATTTTAGAAAATCAAAAATAACATTTGTATTTTCACACCCTACTACTATCAATTTTTGGTCTAGGGCAAGTTTGGCTAGATCACATTATTTTGACGTCATCTGTTACTCTACTAGTTTTAGGTTAGGCAAAATAAACTTGAATTATGGTGATTAAAGAATAACTTAAAACTTAACAAATCTGTAAATATTTTCGCAAAAGAGACTTAATAGAAAGAAAAGATAAAATTTAGCAGTAAACTTGTCATATCCACAACCAGAGTTGGTTCAACTATTGAGATGATGTTAATCAAGACCATCAAAAACCCCTATGTGTGAAATTTGAACAAAATATATACAGAATGTTTTCTTTTACACGTTCATAAAGTTTCATTTTTGTAAAAATTCGTAAATAGATATTTTATTTTAAACTTTGAGAACTAGAAGAAAACACTCTGTATAGTTTTTGTTCAAATTTCACACATAAGATTTTAAATGTAATATCGCTAAAAGTTTTTATTGAATTCGGAGGGTAAATAATCATAGCAGGCCTTGGATCGCTATCTTAAACGCCGTATTAGGATTAGAAGTAGCGGTTTTTGATGACATTTAAATATTTGTTGCGTTATTTTGAAAAAAAAAGTTTTTACGAATTTTTACTAAAATGAAACTTTAAGAACGTGTAGAAGAAAACACTGTATAGTTTTGTTCAAATTTCACACATAGAGGTTTTGAGGGGTCCTGATTAACACCATGTTATTAGATTTTAAGTAAAAAAAATAGCTAATCGCTTTTATTGAATTTCGGGAATCTAAAAAGAATCTTAGCAGGTCTTGGATCGCCATCTCAAACGCCGTGGTAGGCCCAGAGGAAGTGGTTCTCGATGTTTAAAATAAAAAAAAATGATTTGATTATCTTGAAGAATAAAGATTTTACGGATTTGTACACAAATAAACGTAGACACCCTGTATAACAATTCGAAAAAATAATTTTATAAAGCAGCGGTTAATTCAAAAGAGGGTACACTACTTTAAGATCCTCGAAGTTACACATTCCCCTATAGTAAAATAAAGAAGTGTATTTTGTTCAAAACTATTACCCTCCTAAATTAAACATACAATCTCGCAACCACGTCGGCATTATAATTCAATTGTGGTATATTAACAAATTGCATCTGTAAAGTTTCGGATTACAAATGTAATGGAATGATGACTATGAATCACGTAAGGTGAAGCGTAAAGAAAATCGCAAGTTATTGACAAAATAACAGGAGAACCTTATAAAAAATTTGCATAGCGATAAATATTATTAGTTTTTAACATTTGTTTATTTCAGTTTGAGCAAATGTACTCGGCGAGACAAACACTTCAAAACCGTATTTTCAATTATTAAATAAAAGAAAAGTTTTCCTCCTGGTTCCAAGGCTTACAAGATAATTGTTCAATTAGTCGTCGGTCTGCTTTTCAAGGTTTCAAATTCCCAATTAGGCAGTTCGTTTTTGTGATTTGTAAACAGCGGATTTATGTCTATGGAAAGATAAACTATACAATGCGTATTTAATTTAAGCTATAAAATATATCTTTAAATGCAATTGCATTGTTAAGATTATATTTGTTTTTTGAGGCTTGCAAAATATACAGAAGAATTCGTAAAGTAACTTGTTGGTGAAAATGAAACAAAATTAAATAAAAAAATTACAGTCCAATGTTTCCAAAAAAGAAGAGATAGTTTACATCTACATTATTAACCCCAATGAGTTCATGTTTTCATCAGAAAATTTTAATCAATAAAGAAGTAATGATTTTCTATGAAATATAATATTTATACATAACATTACAAAATGATTGATATGTTCATTATAAACATAACCTTCTTATTATCTAAGGTTGGTGATAAATTTAATTTTATATTTTTTAATTAAAATTTAAGATTATTATAATATACATATTTACTTTGTGAAATGCCATCAACATTATCTTAACTTTATAATAGCAATTTAATATGATTCTAATGAATCTTACTACCTAGCAGTACATGTATATAATATGTATAGTCGCGGCAAGAACTCAGTCGACTTACGTCATGGATCACATTACGCAATTGTTTTTATTGTCAACATAATTTTCGTTATTTTTTCGCCTTAAAAATATTAATTTTTTGCAGTTTAGTGCAATAAATAGTACAAACGCTTAGTGTAGTATATAGTTGTATTATTCTCAGTTGCAGTTTCTTAAATATTTTGATGGAAATTATACATTTGTTCGCATGACGCAGGTCTGAATCCTTGGCTCAACTATATATGTACAGTGCCTTCTTAAATGATTACAAGCCACGTGATCAGGACCGAGATTCTCAAATCAATTGCAGAGCAATTCATATGCGAATATCCTTTTCCTCACTACGGCAATTGAGAGAGACAGGAAATCTATTTGCATACGAGTTGTTCTTCGAGAATCACAGTCCTGGTCACGTGGTTTGTAATCATTTATGAAGGCACTGTATATTATAATTCAAATACTTCAAATATGGTTAATATACAGGGTGATTCAGAAATACTAGGAAAAGATTTGCTGTATAATCTTCATGAGGAATTATTTGACTTGTATTTTTTGTTTTCCCGAATTCTAATTTTTGGGAGCTTGGGGCTCCTTGAAATTGGGCCAAAATTTTTGTTTTTTGCAAATATACCCGGAACTTCTAAACCGACTTTAATGGAATTTGGTATGGAGTTGTAGATAGTCTATCTGAACATTATTAAGAAAACAGTTTTGTCAAGTATTATAGAGCGCGCTAGTTATGCGTAATGCTACTTCAAAGGAAAAAGTAAAGAGTACTTTTGAGTTGAATGTGATAGCAAATAATTTAGAAACAGAAATTAAAACAAAAGTTTTGAAAAATATTGAGTGGCGATAGACTAACCCCATACCAAATTCCATTAAAATCGGTTTAGGGGTTCTGACAATAATTACAAAAAACATCATTTTAGGCCGCAGGGCCCCCAAAAATGGGAAATCGGAAAATCAAAAAAATACAGGTTAAATAATTTCTTATTTAATTTTTTTCCTAGTAGTTTTGAATCACCCTGTATTATTTATTTGTTGCTATTCTGTTTTATATATTGTGTTGTTAAAATAAGATAAAAAAATATAATTTTCTTTTATTAAGGTTGGTGTTTCAAGAACAAAGAATCATCGAAAGATCCCCACAAATATTCAACCAGTAGGTTGAGGTTCTTGTTAACGTAATGCTAAACTATAATGCTGAAATTGAATTATTTCCATTCTCTTTTGGAAGAAAATGCACTAGAGAATATAAAAAACCGTGAATTGTAAACCTTATCACTTTGTATAATACATCATGAAAAATATTTACATCAACTGAAGCGTTACTAGATTTTTAAAAACATTTTGCGGGGTGTGATAATGTTTATATACATATTTCTCAATGTGTAAAATTCAGGAGAATTTATGGTGAAACATTTTCGATAAAATTGCGTTTTTTTCTTGTTCTAATTGTTTTGAGAAAACTCGTATACTTAATTGATACAAAAAATCAGCCATGAATTCATTGAAAATTGCGTTTAAAAAGGTCGCCTTAGGCATACCTATATTATTGTAAACACATTTGGATGTTTTGGAAAATACCTACAGAGGAAGTTTAAGTTTTGACTTACTTAACAACTTAAAATTATGAAATTAAAGTAGGTACTTACTTCTTCCCTTCTACTGTGGGCAACCCTTTGTTACTATTACTTTCGCACGCTTTTTCTCTTGCCTCTACATCGGCTGAAAGGGTAGGAATTTCAGTTTTACTGCTGCTTTCCGTATCAACTTCGGCTTCGTCTTTTAAATTTATTCGCACATTTTTCTCGCACTCCATATTTCCCAATATTATTACTAATACGAATTATTTAATCACAATTTACACAATTAAGCGAATATGTTTTAGTTCCTAAGCAATACGAGTTGAAAACTAAGTAAACTGCATCAACCACCATTGTCCTTTGCCGGCGATTTGGTGTTTATACGATTTGACGAAACTGTATCAAGCGGATGACTCCGTCGAACACTGAGAAGCGAATAAAGGAAGTCCTACCTCCTCATGTATTTAAAAGCTCGTCATTTAACTGACAAATTGTGTGGTGCTTTAAATGGTGGGAATTCTCTAATTTGATCCATTATATAGTGAAAAGCGTTATCATAAATATTAAAACCAGGATGACCGCAACAGACTATTTGGAGAATTGTTACCAGACAAACAAATGAATATTCTGCAAGCGTCTCCATTCTTTTTCCAGATAAATGTCCAGCTGTTTTTTTAAATCTTATTATCAACGGTCGTTACTGGTGATTGTATGGGGAATAATTAATTAATGTTACTTATCTTTTGACACGGTTCATTATTCCCTCATTTCTTTTGTCTGAAGGCAAATATTTGTGGCATTGATTTAGATAATGTTATTATTTATTTGAGACATAGTTCTTTAGACTTGAAATGAGTGCATCAAAACAACCAGTTACAAGTTTAAACTACTTTTCTTTTTGTATCTTTAGCTTGGCAACTAGAATTTTATTGAATATAGTAATAATATCTCTACTCCTCATTCTAATTACGAGGATTAGCCCAAAAGTCGGAGACTTGTACAGGAGAGTGGGTATCTGGGATTTGTAACGAAACAACTATTAAAAAAGTATATTTGTTCAAAGATTAGGATACTACATTAAACAAACGAAATCAAAAATTTTGGAAGCTTCCTTATATCTGTTTCTAATGGTTAGACATAGTGGAGAGCGGAGTCAACAGGACCGTAGTCAGTTTACGAGTGAACATAATAATATGTTCACAAAAATATGTAGCAACATAGTACTCCTACCAGATAGTAAGGTCGAGGATAAAATACCTATATAAATTAAGATAACACGTAAAACTTGCCTTAAGTAACACTGTCACAAGGTTTCTGTGGCATATTGGAAGTAATTAAAACATGTTATTGAGTACGTGTTTCTCAAATTTTGCTGTAGTGAAACGACGACGTTTATCACTTAATATTGTGTAGGGAAAAGACCGTTAAGGCTTACGGTGAGCGCTCGATCCAGGGATATAGTTTTCGCTCAGTAACTCCTCAACGACAAATGATAAAAATATGCGGTTTTTTTTAATAGACTGTAAATATTATTTTACGTCAAAATTTCAAAACACAGCGTCGACGTAAAATAATATTTGAAGTCTATTAAAAAACCGCATATTTTTATCATTATCCGTTAGGGAGTTACTGAGCGAAAACTATGGGTTTGTTCCAACACAGCAAGAATCGATTCCGAACCGTCCAAAATTAGTCAGTCAGTTTAGTTGTTAATGTACTCTCGGCGAATGCAACGTAAGACGGTGTTGGTCAAACATTTCTCACGGTACTGAACAGTTCTCGACGGTTTTTGGAACAGATGTTATATATCGTTTGATAGAGCGCTCACCGTAAGCCTTAAATGTCTATTATTGACAACGGTTGACCGTTGTTAAGGCATGAACTATATATTAATATATTTTCTGATAACTTCTGATATGTACCATCTGAAACTTTACATATTGTACAGTGTATTCTGGATTTATTTTCAAAACACTTTGCATTTTTTCTTTTATCATACTACTGACTGGGCGTTATTGCCATCATAATATAGTTTTTGTACATCATTCATTATGCCAAATTGTTCATGTAAGGATAGTCCATGTGTTTCCAATTTTTTTATTGCCCTAACTTAGAAACCATACTAACGTATGTCATTGCGAATATTTTGGCCTTTGAGTAAGTCCTATACTGTGTATGGGACGCTGCTGTCAGTAAATTGGATCATTTTGGTTACATATTATTAAAACCGTCAATAATAGAAAAATTACAACAGAAATGTCTAGGTAAGTGTAATATTGAGAGGGTAGAATTCTATAAGAGTTTTTGATTAAATATACAGAGTGTTCTATTTGGAAAAACGTTTTTGCGACAATTCGATAATAAATTTTCACCATCCTGTGTAACATTAAACAGTTTTTAAAATATAACAAATGATAAACATCCCGTTTTTAAATATCAATACTTCAGCTTGCGCACGATTTAAAAAAGACAATTTTGATCAGAGATAGATGTAAGAATGCTTGATAAAAGTTCCCCTAAGATTACGCGTAGAATCGAAATATGCAAAAAAATACAGGGCGTTCCACTTAAGATAAGCAAGGAAATGGCGACTACCGATATAACCGGAAGTGCTATAAGAATGGTACTATTTTATTTAAAGAGAGCGCCCCCGAAAATCAAAAAGTCCAAATTTTCAAAATTGAAATTGAAGTAATGTCTGAAATAAGCGCGTATACACTGTGTATTCAATATAAGATTTGTGGTCTATTACAAATAACGCATTTTAGTACAATTTTATTAATTTATTTATCTGTTCTATTTATATATGTATAAAAATATGTTATCCAGCTAAATAGTTTATAATATAGATAATAATATTGATAAAACGCAAGGTTAACCGGTTGAAACACTACAAATAGTTAATTATAAATATACAGGGTGTACGGAAAAATGAGGGAAATCTCTCAGATGCAGATAGAACATGAAAAAATATGATATGTGTCACTGAAGGACACCGCAGGAAATCGGATTTTGCTGATTAACTTTTAAAGTACTCAATATAATTTAATAAAATTCTAATGTGATGAACACTAGTAAGGACCTCTTAAAATAGTGTCCCTGAAACATACTTAGCTTTTTTAGTTTACCAGGGGCGGGCTAATCTTTACAACTTAATGCCCAAATTTTTAACACCCTGTATGACAAATACTGTAAAATAATAAATCTGGTTAGCTTCAATCTTAGACTAATAAAGGGCACTCTATTTTTTTTCTCAAAATGCGATACGAGCAATTTATTATTAAGTAGGTATACCTATACCAAATATATTAAATAATGTAGCCCAATTAATTAAAGCAGTTAATAAAATTAGCAATTTTACCGGTTTCGTAATAATAATTTTATATACATTTAACTGGAATGTGTTTATCTAAATTTATTGACAAGTTATTCTAGAATGTATTTATCCACAATGACTCTATAATTGATGTTTTATTGACTCTTTAGAGCAGTAAAAACCTACATTTTAGTCAGTAGAGAAATAAAATTGGTCTTATTTCAGAAGTTTTATTTATATTATTAAAATCCACATTTAAAAATGTCGTCAATTGATATTCAAAATTATTAGGTGCTCTTATTTGACGATTTCATGGTATCCGCAGTTATCGATTGTAAATTTGATTATTGGCGTCCCATTTTGTGTCATACGTTCAGGTATGGGTGATTCTGATTCCGAGTGTATCCCTTCGGATATTGAAGACAATGCGCAAAGCGTTGTCGATTCCCTACTTCCCGAAAAATCAAGGCAGACGTACGAGCAAAGTTATACAAAAGCTGAAGATTGGTGTAAAGGGAGCGGAATCAAGAATAGCAGCAGTGAAAAGGTTGGGTATATTTCGAATATTTTTAAAAATATGTATAGCAACCCTTGGTCGCTATGTTACGTTCTGTTATATCAATGAAGAAAAATACGGATTAGTAAATACGTTCATTTAATTGCGTTTTTAAAAAGAAAATCGGAAAGATTTCGGTCAAAAAGATTTTAACAAAAGAAAACAAAACTCAATTTTTGCTGGAAACCGACTATAGAACTCATTTTATGATAAAAGTTTCATTTATAGTAGGGCTTGCGGGCGTACTGGATTGACAAATCTGCACCTACAAAATGTTAAAGATGAGGGGCAATGCATTCCGTTTACGAAAACAAAGATATCACAAGATTTTTTTGTCACAAATGGAAACATTGAATGAATACATGGTGGAAATGGATCGAAGATATACAGGGTGTCTCATAATTAGCTGCCAACCCTAAACAGACCGATGATCATATGATCAAAACTAAGTAAAAAAGTTCATATAAACATGGGCCTGGAAATGCTTCCTAAGGGTACAGGGACCCATTGAAGAGGGAGGAATGGAAATCATTTTTTTGCAATATCTCTCAATCGCGTTGTGATAAATGAATGAAATTTGGTATACACAGCTAAATTTTTATGAGAAATATGATGGACTAACTCATTTATTTCCACAAGGTCCATTGGGATGGGTACTGGGGTGTCCTTGGTATTTTGCATGTATAACTTTCTCATCTTTGACTTTTTAACAAATTGGACAGCAAATTCCGTTTTCCCGAACTGTTTTACATTAAAGAGGTGCTCTTGTTTCAAATCGTTATCTTTAACGGTTTCTGAGAAAATCGCTCTTGAATTAATCCCACTTTGGTCAATTTCATAGTAATTTAAACAAAATTATCAAGGTATTCTTATGTCAAAGTATTGTCAACCCGATTGCCAATTTAATAGTTCTAAGCGAAAAAAATGGAAGAGTTTACGGGACAAGAGTTAGTTGATATGATATTTATTTATGGCTTTTGCGATGGTAATGCTGCAGCGGCAGAACGCGAGTACGGGAGAAGGTTTCCAAACCGAAGGCTGCCATCAAGGAGGACATTCCCTACGGTATTCCGCAACTTAGCTGCAACCGCCACTTTTCGAAAGGCACCGGGTCAAGGACGTCCCAGGATTAATAGGGAACCGGAGGTCCTTGACGCTATTGAACAAGATCCTACGACTAGCATACGGAACATTTCAAGGCAAATAAATGTTCCTCGGCCAACGGTACTACATTTCTTAAAGATATCCTTAACAGAATTGATTAGATGTGCTACTAACATTTCAGGTTGGAAGAATATTAAAGCGACAAGGTCACTATCGACGTGTACATGGCTTGATAGCCGAAGATTTTGCGCCACGTATGCAATTTTATTACTGGATTTTGTCGCTGGACAACGAGCAAGCTTTCAAAATTTTGTGGTGTGACGAAGCTACTTTTACCCGAAATGGAAAATTAAATTTTCATAATTCTCATTATTGGGAAGAAGAGAACCCACATGTTGTTAGGAGAACAAACTTCCAGCAACGATACTCTGATTGGACCTATTGAAATTCCACAAAGCCTCAATTCAAATCTTTATTTAAACTTACTTCAAGAAAATCTTCCCCAAATTCTCGATGATCTGTCTCTAAATTTACGACGTAGCATGTTTTTTCAACACGATGGAGCCCCGGCACATAGTGGTCGCAATGCTCTAAATTTCCTAAACGAAAATTTGGACGGTGGATAGGGAGGCACGGACCGGTAGCTTAGCCGCCGCGTTCTCCCGACCTAACCCCGCTAGACTTCTTTTTCTGGGGATATCTAAATCAAAAAGTTTACGCCACCGAGGTCGATACCCGTGAGGAATTGCTGCAGCGTATCAATGATGCAGCCAATGAAATTTGTCAAAACCGTTTTAGCATCTTAATAGCTTCCAGAAGTGTTACACGTAGGGCAAGACTTTGTATCAGAGAAGGTGGAGGGTTTTTTGAACAGTTTTTAAAATAGCTTGTTGTCTGTTATCAAAATTAAGTTTCCATCTTATGATCCCTTCGAAAAGTGACGGTTGCAGCTAAATTGCGGAATACAGTGAGGAAAGTCCTCCTTGATGTCAGCCTTCTGTTTGGAAACCTTCTGCCGTACTCGCGTTCTGCCGCGTAGCATTACCATCGCAAGAGCCATAAACAAATCATCATATCATAATAATTGTTCTACATCAATAATGTGTATTACTGATTACCTATTAAATTATTATTATTATTATTTTGTTTAAATTACTATGCAATTGACCGAAGTGGGATTAATTCAAGAGCGATTTTCTCAGAAACCGTTGAAGATAACAATTTGAAACAAGAGTATCTTTTTAACGTAAAACAGTTCGGAAAAACCGAATTTGCTCCCGTACTCGCGTCCTGCCGCTGCAACATTACCATCGCAAAAGCCATAAATAAATATCATATCAACTAACTCTTGTCCCGTAAACTCTTCCATTTTTTTCGCTTAGAACTATTAAATTGGCAATCGGATTGACAATACTTTGACATCAGAATACCTTGATAATTTTGTTTAGATTACTATGAAATTGACCAAAGTGGGATTAATTCAAGAGCGATTTTCTCAGAAACCGTTAAAGATAACGATTTGTACCTTTTTAACGTAAAACAGTTCAGGAAAACGGAATTTGCTGCCCAATTTGTTAAAAAGTCAAAGATGAAAAAGTTACACACGCAAAATACCAAGGGCTCCCCGTACCCACCCCAATGGACCTTGTGGAAATAAATGAATCAGTCCATCAAATTGCTCATCAAAATTTAGCTGTGTATACCAAATTTCATTCATTTATCACAACGCGATTGAGAGATATTGCAAAAAAATTATTTCCATTCCTCCCTCTTATTTCCGGACCCATGTTTATATGAACTTTTTTATTTAATTTTGATGATAGAATCGGCCTGTTCAGGGTTGGCAGCTAATTATGAGACACCCTGTATAGCGATGAGGTCAAGCAACATAGAATATATTTGATTTTTTGTGGGCTACAGAAATGGGAAATGCATCAAGCAGCCAGTTGGCTTGTTTTCGTAGATCATCAACGTCGTTGTTTGCAAATTTGGGAGTCGATTTATTAACTGTTAAGAAGGATGGTGGTTGGAGCCCTAACACAATGGCAGGAAGGTATATATAATATTAAAAGAAAATAAGAAGAAAGTGGCATCTAATATGTTGGATAACGTAATAATAACAAGTAAAAGTGGTGAGTAACTTTGCTTTTGTTTATGGTTTATTTTAAAATTTGCGTGTTATTATGAATTCGTAAGGACACTGAGTGTTACTATGAAGGTCATAATGCCATTCAAATGAGGATGCTAATAGTATCTAAAACTATTGTCATTTACTAAAACTTGCTATCTCTAAATCTAATAGGTTTTATTGGAATACAAATTAAGGATATTGCTACTTAACATTGATTGATTGTTTTATTATTATAAATTTTTAATGTCCTTGGAAATTATTACAAATCTTCAGTAATCAGTACTCACTTTGAGATAAATAAAACATCTAATTCAATTAATAAAACATCTGTTATAACAATTGTACACCACAATTCTGTATATTTTAAAATAAATTCACCATCAACGAAAACAAACAAAAACTGCAAACGTAAACGACAACTCGAATTATATGAGTCCTGACCTGAGTTGATTATCAAAGCTGTAACAAAAGTTCTAAGCATGGTTCTCTGATACTCAAAGTAGATTTATTCTTGGGTTTTATTCCGTATTATACTTTATAATACTTATTTTTATTTCGCAATAACCATTAAAATACCTGATAGTAATAAAAGATTTACTCTAATGCTACTAGATCCTGCTTTTGTATACAGTGTGGTTAATTCGGAATGGGAAATCTCATTCTCATGAAACCTGATAAAATTACATATTTCAACCGCATCACTTACACTCGTGTTTTGGTCTCAAGCCCTAATTCTTTCATACAAGTTTTTTATCATCTTATATTTCTCAGAGCTTGAATTATTCTCCACTTTTAAGAGCACAAACCCAAAACCACAAATTAATTAATTACAATCGCAATTAAATTAGTGGAAAGATATACCCTAAATTTGTCCACGCGCACATCCATTGTAGCACTGCAGATGAAACAGGTGCATCCGTCAATTTGTCATAACCAATAGAAATCAAGCATTCTGAAGCGCATGCGTATTTGCTGCAGCAGAAGCTGTATAGTCAAATATACTCTTCCAGATATGAAGAACAAAATTATATGGCAGGAATTATTCTCCACTATTTTGAAACTCGACTATAGTATCTCTGATTCCTATTTTTAGTAAATCTCTCTATACAGGGTGAGTCAGTCATAATGTCATTAATTTTAACCACGTATTCGGGAGGCCTTATAAAGGCAGAAAATCGAAAAAAATTTTTTTTACTCGACCTTTAAAAAAATAAACAAATCACCCTATAAAGATCAGTAACACGACGCTCCTGGTGCGCTACGAACTTTCTGATGACGCACCCGACGAATTTAATGCTGTATCAAACCCATCGATGCCGATGTTTACATACATAACATCATCTAACACATCAGCGTGTTATTCAAATTTACCTCCATTCAGCACTCTGCATTTCCCGCATTTCTTTCCCCCCAAATTTGTAGATCATGCCACACATTTGGAGGGGAGATGGCGAGAATACAAGCAGTAAGCAGTAGTTCGTTTATTTCGGTCTCACCTGACGTATTTGGCGTAAATTCACAACGCATCATTTTACATTTTAATTCCGAATATGTGGAAATGCTAGTGTTATACGGAGAATGTTTGCGACTGACCCTAATTTTATTAATAAAGTGCTATGAACGGATAAGTGTTTTACTTGAAATGTGGGCTGTAAACAGGTTAGTACCATACTACTTAAAAAACAATAAATTTCTAGGCTAGATGTACGTAACTACAAATTGTACATCTGGTTATGTGTGTGGTTAATTGTACTTACGAGTAATACTAAAAATTCATATTTATTTGTAAAACGTAGTGAAAACGTAATATCAAAATTATTAAACTGTAATAACCTAACATTCGAAAACATTTATTTATTATCTACATTTGTTTTTATTAACAAATCAATATTTAAGCAAAATTCATTCATGTATCTAGATTTAAAAAAATAGTTTTACTCCTTGTCGTTAAATAACAGTACAAAAACTAGGTAACTAGGTTATTGACCTAATAATACGGTAGATCAAGGTCAAGATTAACTCTTGATAACTTAGATTAGCGGCGTGCCATTTCGGTCTTGGACAGTTTTCTGTCGACAACACGATGGTTTTTTATTACTTAGTATTTAAACACGAAACACTTCTCAGCTTCTCTTAATAATTTACCCATTGGGTATAGCTTTTTATGTAATGTACGTAAACGGCTTATTACTCGGTTTATTATTAGACACGTTGGAGTTTTGTTGCAGTCATAACAGCTACATTTGCTCAGAGAAAAATCGACACGCGAGTGTACGGGTATCGTTTGATTGGGCCGTATTTTCTACCGGAAAACCTGAGTGGACCGCGTTACTTGCAATTTTTAATAGATTTATGTGATTATTATTATTTGATTTTATTGGATATTAACATTTTAAATTATTATTGGCTGAAGTTGAACTGAGCAAGAAAAAACGATATTCTAAAATAGTCAGTACAACCGTTTATTTGTGATGTCTAAAACCTAGGTAGGTAGGTACTCTATAGAAAAATATTACAACTTGACAACATTGCATCAGATCGACATCGAGTTGAACTGTGAGCTGTAAACGACCAAGGCTGTCAGCGGTCAGTGACAGTCTGAAAAGGGGGTTTAAATAATGATTTGAAAATATTTTTTTTCGCCGTAAATATGCATTTAGATTTTTTTTAATCAGGTACTCGCATTATACTCATTATTCTCTATCTCCTCTTAAAATTAATAACATTATGACTGACTCACCCTGTATATTACGGATATTATCATATTTAATTATTTGGAATATTCTCTTGAGCATAGGTTTAATGGCAGATTCTTGTAAACCTAACAATAATAATCGGTTGGGTAATACAAAGCAATAACAAACATGAACGACTGCACACAATATTTTCTGAACGTAACAATAACGTCACAAGCATAAAAAATTCAGAATCAGATATAAATAATGTGAATTTGTTATTGACTATCGTCATTTTTTTTACATTCTCAAGGTCAATATTAAGTAAGTAATATTTATTTACAATAAAATCCCCAAGTTGTATGAGATTTGAATTTTATTGTATTTATTTTTAAATTTATAATAATTACTACGAGTAACAACAGCATGGATTAGAGTGTAGCTTAACATTCCCAAGTAGAAAAAGTTTCCTATTTGAATGCCGTTCAAAGCACGCATGTTTTGGTTAGGTTTTGTTTTGCATCAACTACGATATTAATTACAGTAATTATAAAGGTATTAATTACGTTTTTTCTTGTTCAATCGACAAAAGATGAGCCGTGTTAGTCTATGGGGAACTACCACAAGTAACCGCAATACTCAATTAAATGAACATTTTTCTTAATGCTTTTTACAGAAAAGCCACGCGTGTGGAAATCCTATACAGGGTGCAACAGGTTTATATACAGGAAATTTCAGGATCGATAGTACATCGAAAGACAACTTTTTGGCCTATAACATTTTCTCTCAAAACGCTTAATTTCTTATGCAAGGGGTTGAATTTCAAGTTTTTTAAAAGTTTCTGTAGCATAACTTATTTGGTTTCATATTATATATTTTTTAATTTGGGGATGGTTAATTTTGTTGCGAAAATCACAAAACGATGCAAAAATTTGCTCAATAAGATATGGAGGTTTGAACCCGCACTTTAAAAAAGAAAATATACGCCTATGGATATTAGAAAATGCTTTTCATATTTTTAATGCTCATAACTTTCTTGATAAGGAAATGTCTCGTCAATTTTTGAAATAATTATTAGCTTTCCAGAAAAAACATGAAATCTTTATTAAAAGAAGTGTTAAGATTAAAGTCCTTCTCCTATTGGACTGCAATTTTAAATACAATTTTAGAAAACGTGCACATTTAGAAGGTGCATATTTTAGAAGATATGCACATTTTAGAAGACGTGCATATTTACAAGATGTGTACATTTTAGAAGATGTTCCAAAATGTACACATCTACTAAATGTACACTTCCTTTAAAAGCATAACACGTGCACGTCATGATATGCACAAATTCTATAATGTGCACATATTCTATAATGTGCCACATGGATTAAAACAATATGAAAAATATCCATAGGGGAACATGTGCTTTTTAAAATGTGGAGTCTAAACCCCCATGTGAATAATAAAATTTAACCCTCTGTATCTAAAAAATTAACCGTTTTAAGAGAAAAAGTTATAGGCCTAAAAATTATTCTCTTTCTATGTAAATACCATGGATTCTGAAATTTTATGAATTTAAAAATGGTGCACCCTGTATATAAACGTTATAAGTATTATGTAACATTTCTCGTCTGAGGTGAGCTATTGTTTTAAATGTCTAGAAAATAATCTTTCGTATTATACAGGATGTTTCAAAATTTAGTTTTTCTACTGGCATTTACCTGAAACCACAAAAATGTCCTCATTTATTTGTAGCTGATATTTTAATAATACCAAAACCTAATTAAGAATAATGACTTAAAACTTAACAACATTGTAATATGATTATAATGGACGGATTTTTGCTTAGTAATTGTACATATTTATTATTAGTTCAGCAACAACTTTATCTAATATATTTAAAAGTAAAAGTTTTTAAGATAAAACTGTTGACTGAATTACGCATGCGATTAAAACATTAGAAGCCTATACTAGTGCAATAAACTAAGTGAATATTTAAATATAGGTGTATAATATATAAGATGTCCAATGCTTCGGTACCGTAACATTTTTAAAATTGTTTTTTTTTTTACTATTTTTACGCTTACACTGTGCTACACATCTGTCTGAATAAATACAAGATAAAAACAAAAATAAGTTCCTTACTCAATGTGATCATAAGTATGATAACAAACCTAGAACATATCCAAATATGGTAAAGCATACTAATCCAATAATTTTTTTTATAAAAGTACAAGGTGTTTCAAAATGACATGGTAATATTGATAGAGATGCTAAAACTTGACACAGGAACATTTTTGATGTCCCTAGGTGCTAACAATTCCGTTAACATATTATTCTCTATTTTTCAAGTTAGGTTTTCCCATTCAAGTGATGTGACAGTATGTAATACTTCATAGTCTCTGAGCCTTTAATACCATCGTGCATTCCCAGGAAGAAACAGCATTCGTCGCTAAAGGTCATCTGATTCCATTATTGGTCCCACTGCATCCTATCTCTAATAATAGAAAATGCAAACAACTGTGGTAAAGTCAACCAGACGATTTTTGTAATAGTAGGCTCTTACTTATCAAGTATGAATGCGTCAAACTTCAATCATGTCCCATTTTTTATAAGAGAATTTCCGGTATACTGTTTATTCTCTGATTTGAGTAGTAGTTTGTTCTGAAACATTAGGTTTGCTTTTGCGGCAGTTGGAAACGGTTTGAAACTGTCAGAAATATTCGACCAGTTAAATTGGACGGACAAACCGTTTCCAACTGCTGCAAACAAACTGTTAAGATTTTATAGTGCTCAACGCTCAATGGAAGACTTCAGGATTTAACACAAACACACTTGATAAATAAGCAGTACTATAAGATACAAAGTTTGCCTGGTTGACTTGTTGTAAACACAGTTGTTTACATTTTTCTCTAAAACGGTACATTATTAACAATTTTATTGAGAGCACACATACAAAATAATGTTTTACATAATATCATGTAATTCAGATTGAAGAAGTTACAGAATGAAATATCAATGGAAGTGCTAAGTGCTAGCAACTAGCGCTCTTTACTTTGTGCAGAAAAAAAAAGATAATATCACCACCAAATACGTTGGTACCTGTGTCTTGTGTCAGATTTTGATCAAATATTTTGTCCTTTAAAAAAATTATACCCGAAATTTGGTTTTCTAAAATTATCTTTCCGCCGTGGCTGTAGGACATATAAGTAAACCCTACTTATTTTACAATATTTTATCAGTCTAGGGATATTGCCATGTCTTTTTGAAACATCCTGTATATGAAGGCTCTTTTAGAAGACCAAAATTATTCTAAGGTGATTTGCCCATTACCCAAGAAAGGAAGTAAAATTGTTAATAACAATATTATATCTGAAAAATCTACGTATTTGAAACTGTTTAATGTTTCTACTCACAATCAGACTATTATTCCATTTCTACACTTGATATAATTACCAGAAAAATAAAATTACCTAACAAATACATATTCAAATAACAAAAGAACAATATAGCAAGCTGTGGTTATGATTCTTTTTATGTAGGTAAATAAAATGTTCAATTCAAAACAGTACATGTTCGAAGAATTAATGAAATATTAATTAACGGAATTTCCCTATTAAATAACTCAGTACTTACCTGTTTTCGGCTCCCCTACAAGACCGAAATGCCATCGCACCACTATATGACGTTAATTGACCTAGATCCAAATCTCACTAAAATTCTGTTTATCATAATAATTCTATTTGTTATTAGAACAACATGTAAACAGAATAATTTATATAACATTGCGATTACATCAGATAGTCGCAGCACAGGTACTTATTCTTTTTGTAGAAAACACACAAAGAACGTATTTAGGCATATCACGAATACATTTTATTCAGCTTGCAATTACAAAATTATCAGTGTTTTATCTCTTAATCTATTCCTCGAATTGTACGATAGTTGCGTCCTTCGCTACACTATCTCCAGCTTTGAAAAAAATGTTATCGACCTTGGCTTCCCTAGTGGCTTTCACGATGTATTCCATCTTCATGGCTATCAAAATGAACAGCGGGTCTCCTGCTTTCACTACGTCCCCAGGTTTTACCAGCAGTTTGTCCAGAACGCCCGGCATTGGGGCTACCGCCTGTTTCGTTAGCTGCGAGGAAGATTCCCCGGATTCTTCAAAGTTTGGCTGGTGCAGGGAAAACTGAACTTTCCCATCCTAAAATTTGAATGTCACATTAGCACTGATTTGGACACATAAAATCAATGGGATCATGGGAGGAAGAGGCAAGAACTTTCAACAGAGTCGGATATAAAATATATTATGAGCATAGTGGATGAAATGAAGGTTCAAATAATATTTGTTTGAATACTTAGATATTTTATTATCAGCTATAATATCTCTAGTCATTGATAAGGTACGAGATAATTATGGCAATCGAAAGCAGGTTGTTCGTTCAACACGTGTGCAGCATGTTACGTGATTGAGAAATTTGACATGAAATTATGAGGTATTTGTCAATACCAGAGGGATATTCGGTTAGAAATTTTTTTGACAAAAAAATCAAAGTCGTGACACAACATAGCAACTATTTATTTATTAAAAGTACAGCTGGCAAAACGACAGATATAAAATTTAACGGAACATTAGATTGCCTATTTTTTCTACTATAGAAGATTTATTACCACGTATAGTATTTAGGTATGATTGGATCGGTCAGTGGTCGCGCGGTTTAAGGCGTCAGTACTTGAATCGAGGTGACTGGATCGCTGTGGGTTCGATCCCCGCAGCCGGTAGACCGTATATAAGCTATATTCGTGGAGAGATTGGCACCCTCTCTGCGGGTATGGTAGGGTGGAAGAGTATTGGCTTGGGTCAATGTGAGAGATTGATACCGGGTGACATTTGACTACCCCCCTAATTAATGAGGTTTTCCAGGTTTCCCTCATTCCTGCACTGAATGGTGGTTAGGGCCTACCAACGTAAGTCGTTCCTGGGCGCAAATGCGGCCTGCTTAATAATAATATGCCGCCCCCTCTCCCGCACAAGTCTTTGACTTCTGGGCTAATCCTCGTGATTAGAATGAGGGGTAGATATATTATTATTATTATGATTTGTGTTATTGGTTGATGTTTAATGGTTTTATAGAATTTGGATTGTTATGGCCAGTAATTTCCAGCAATTGTTGTTCTTGCACACCATTTCTTGCCAATTTGCTAACAGCAGTTGACCTATTCGAATGGTTTGTTGTTTTTTGTCCTTTACATTCAAGCCAATAGCCTCAGCAGACGATTTAGTCCATTCATTAATAGTATTTCTTCAATAGTAACCTGTATTAATTATCGGTTTGCGTTTTCCAGTGCCAATTACCATTTGTACAGCTTTTTGAACCGTCTTGGCAAGTTTTACTGAACAGCGGATTATATTCAATGGGATTTGTTGGAGAACCATCCTTATTTTTCTCGATTTGAAAAAAATCCAAGAGATGGGCAACTGCTCCATCTCTCCACTCTAATTCTACACCAGCATTATGGTATAATTTACGTATAAAACCTTCATGGGTATTTTCATCCCAGGACAATATTATTTTCGGTTTACTTCTGACCATAGTATACTATCAATCAGTACGGAATCTTAGACAATTTATGAATGAAATACGTCTGGCAGTTTTTAAATACCCCCACTCTGGAAAAAGTCGCCAAGAAAATGGCGGACCCCACAGAACATACGAACAAGTGACACGGATGCATGGATTTATATAGATATTTCTTAAGTAAAGTAAGTAGTTGGGGATTCTTATTTATTACGTATTGCTTTCAAATTTCTACTGATACACTATCTCACCCGCCTTAGTACTGGGCGCCAACACTTATTTAAACTATTCAAATTCAAATCAAATACTTACTTGGTCAAAAATAGCCAGTAAACCATCATTCTTAAAAAATTTAGCCCTACTTTTTGCTTCGTCTATTGTGCAATTTAGAATTAACGTATTGCCATTACTAGATATTTCTCCCTGGACAGTTTTCCATGATTTTCCATCAAGTGACATGTTGTATCCACCTTGCTTTAAATATTTTACATTCACTAAATATTCTACAAACAACAGTGTATAGAAGTTTATTATTTTATGTAAACTCAATACCTTCGTCTTCAAATCTCAGTTTAATAGTTCTCCTGTGCTCCTGGTTTATCCTGAAATTGGATTCAACGACAAAAGGATTGTACTGGTCATTCCTTGACGCTGCCTGAGCTGTTTCGTCGATTTTGTCCTTAAGGATGATGGCCAAGCACGCTTGTAGCAACTGGTTTTCTCGAGGTTTGATCTCGGAAAGCACAGAAGAGTTGTGGTCTTTGATGAAATTCGTATGGACGTTGCCGGCAGAAAATTCTGGATGTCGTGAGAGATTTAACAAGAAATTTATGTTCGTTTCCAAACCCGCAATCTGTAAATAGAAAGGCACATTTTTCATATGAAAGGTGTATGTATTGACTGATATTAACTACTTTTTTTATGTAAGATAGATCTTGTCAATGCGTCTCGGATACAAGTTTTATTTGCCGTAAAATTCAGATGCATGACGAAAATTTTCTTGGTGCAAAAGTTATCTTGACGTCTTTGTGTACAATATGTTTCAATGTTTCATATAGTTAAGAATGGTATCATCATTCAAAATAGAACAGAGTGGAAGAAAACCTGACACGTATCCATTTATTTTTATATAAAATCATTATGTAACTGGAAATGAAAAAAATTTAAATATGAATAGCAATGTATTATACTGTATCTTTAATTTGTGCTTACTGTTAAGATTCACAACTAAAATATCATACCATTGTCATTCTCGATTTCTTTAGCATTGTTTACTAAAGCCATTGCCCGTTTGCAGTGACTCACCGCGCGTGGCAACACACTACAGTACAAGCATCGTTTGCAGACGATGATGGTAAGTTGTCAATTGTTTGTATCAGTAATTTGACGTTTTTAGAATTTATGACAAATGTCAAATATCTCTTAAGATGTGCATTTCTGTTTACATATCAAATCGATACAACCTAAAATAATAAGTATTGTGTTTGTTTTGACTATATTAATACGTATGTAGGTACTCAGTTTTATGTGAAGTATAAAATGGTATCAGTTCCGCGTATTTTAATGTTTGAAAATATGTAATTGCAAAAAAAATACGTACATTTTTTAAAACCAAATTAGATAAGTAGGTACTTAAAAGATAAGCTATTGCAGTGTCAATATCAAATGTCGAATTTTAACATTTACGGTCTGATATGTATGTTTCGAAATACCTAGCATTGGAGTCGCCACACTACAGTACAGATTCCTAGATTGAAATTCAGCTGATTCAACAGACAAGTATACACAGTGGGTGTATATTATATACATAGAGTCGCGCCAAGAATTCAGACGACTTACGTCATACGAACAAATGAATAATTCACTATATTTTCATCAAAATATTTAAGAAACTGCAAATGAGAATAATAAAACTATATACTACAGTTATAATAGGACAATGACGTCGATACTGTCATTATTGTAAATGGTCAGTTCTGACATTTGCCTAAAAATGGCGGAACCAGTCAAAATCTTGCCCTTATACTAGCCTGTTCAAGCATCATCTGCTAAATCGCCGCGGCCGTGTTTTATCAAAGCGACGTGATTTAGCAGACGATGGAAATCCGGAATCCGGTTTCAAACTGTCATAAATATTCGACCAGTAAAGTTATGAATTTGTTTTCAGTAAACATCGTGCAAGAAGTAGTTGGACAAATGTGTTTGACAGTTTGGAACCAGCCTAGATTCCTTGCTTGAACAGATATTTGCCACTGTCTTATAAACAATTTTAAAATTAAAAAAATATATAGTTTTTAGTTAATTTTAACTCTTTGAGAAGTTAGCATTAACTTTATTGTAGTGTATATATTTTTTATACAGTTTTTTAATGCAAATATTAAACTATATATAAAAACAACTGAAAAATTTAAAATATTAGTACATTGGCGTTTCAAGTGACCTCAATAAAAAAAATCTCAAAAAATTGTAATGGTAATTTTGCTCGAAAAAATGGGTAGCAGTTGGCCATGGTGTAGAATTATTATAAAGTATTCACTTTGTAATAATTAGATCTTTTTTTAAAAAAGTAGCTAAAATCGGTTAAGAAAAAAAAATAAGGTTTCAGCGGTGGCTAGCCCTTAAACATAATACCTTACTTACATAAATTTAAAAAGGCATTACTGCCCTATAACAAAATTATCAATTTAATGAAACTAAAGAAAATACAAATTTGTTAATTAGGTTCTTAATTTTGGTATTATTGAAAATTATCTATGTATTAGATTTTCTCCAATATTTCACTGTTAAAAATTACTAAAAAGTAACATTGCTGTCAGACACACAGGAGGGCCAACGAAAACGACGCTATAACTTTCGAAAACATATTTTTTTGTTTAAAAAATGCAAAAACGACAACTTTTTTGGAACATTTTGGAAGAAATGGCAACCCCGTCTAAAGAATTGAATTCAACAGTTTGAAGTTTATGCCAAAAAATACCCTTTGTGATTAGTGTTTTTCTTAGTTATAGGTAGCGTCTGTTGCGTTCCCCATCTTACATATCTGATTAATGTGACCGATTAAAAAGTAAAAAGATTAAACATACATTATATTCGATTAAATTCGCCTGCAACTTGGAGAGGGCCTCAAGTCTGTCTTTTCCCCAAACCACCAACTTGGCAATCATCGGATCATAGTGGACAGAGACTTCATCACCCTCTCGAACTCCTAAAGTAAAATGAATAAACGATTAGGAGGTAGCTAGATGATCCTCCTCATAGTCTTATGTGGTTATATAGACATGCAGGTATTCTTGCAGCTGTAAAGTAAATCTTGCTGGCCAGGCAGGTTACGAAATTTATCAATCTAGTCGCACAAGTTAGGCAAAGAAGCGCTTATACGAGGGTTATTAATAATATTACTGAAGTAACCATTAAAACCATTGTATTAATTAAAATTGTTAACATTGTAGTAATAAATACATTAGCACGTATACCAGTGCCTTTCCTTCTTTTGTTAATACATTTACGTCACCAAAAGTTTGTATTATTAAAATATATTTTTTAAGAAAGATTTTTTTAACAATTTTGGTATGTACGACAAGTAAAATGTTAATCTGTACATTAGTTTCTGATTTCCACACATTCTAAATTTATCGAGCGCCTTGCAACGCACACAACATAACATTTTACGTATGATGCTGTGCATGAAATTGACGTGACGAATCGCCGGCAAACCGGCGATTGCATGATATTCAATTAGTAGGCAAGGGGAATTGCGTCGGTAGGAAAAAAAATTAAGCGCGAAATGAACCGACTTAGGTATTAGAGTACTCGAAACAATAATATTATAAGAAAACGTAATGTCTGTTTTTGTTATTAAGCACATATCCATAGTCTTACAAGACTACAAATAGTAACTGAATATAATAAAGTCGGTACATGAACGTAATTTTACGAAAACAGTTTTATAAGACTTAATTTCAAAAATAAATATTACCTGTCTCGATCCTAACTTCTTCTGAGGGAAGTGGAGTAGACAAATGCAAAAGTGGACCAGCACCGGGTAGAAATCCTCGAAGAGGATTTTCTGCATAGACACGTGCTTCAAAAGCATGTCCTCTAAGTGAAATATCTGCTTGAGCGACCGGCAGTCTCTCACCGGAAGCTATTTTGATTTGCCACTCCACCAAATCAGTGCCTAAAATTTATACAGGGTGTGAAATAAATGCGTTGCTTCAAGACGATAATAAAACGGCAAATAAACTATTTCCATTAATTAACCCGTCTTAAATATTATGGTGAATGGCAATCTTCAACAGTAGCTGAAGCCTACATTTGGGAGTCCATAGCTCGTAAATCAGTTGTTAGCAAAAAACAACTCCTACTGCAAGTCAGTGGCGCAACCAGGGTTCGACTCTGGGTTACCCCCGTACAAAATGTAGATTGTTGATTGCTGTGTGCTTTTATTTGGACTTAAAGAGCGAGAAGAGAGGGTTGTTTGATTCCTTACATAAGTTGAATTTAATAGTTCATAAATATTTCAACCTACATAGACGAAAGAAATGTTTCAAAACAAACAGGACAAAGGATATCCCTTACAAGCTGTTCTAATTTCACTATAAATGCTTTAGTTAAATCCAATAGTAAAGAACAATATTCTTTTTATTTAGCTTACCTGTGACCATCTCAGTAATGGGATGTTCCACTTGCAGCCTAGTGTTCATCTCCATGAAATTAAAACTATGATCGTTCTTATCAAGGATGAATTCAACCGTACCTGCTCCAACATAACCCACTGCTTTGGCAGCTCGAACTGCGGCCTCTCCCAGCTCGCGCCGTAATTCCGTAGAGAGACCTGGCTGAAAAATTGAGAAAACGTGAAACAAAAAATTATTATATCTCACATGAAAAATACCGCAGGAGCTTCTTCTATAATCTTTTGATGCCTCCTCTGGACAGAACAGTCCCGTTCGTACAGATGCACGACATTTCCGTGTGTATCCGCGAACACCTGCACCTCGACATGACGAGGTTGAACTATGAATTTTTCTAATAGTACTTCAGAGTCTCCAAAGGATTTTTGAGATTCTGTCCTGGCCGATTCGAGATTTTCTTCGAATTCTGCTTCGGAATAGGCAATCCGCATACCTATAAAATGTTCACGTTTTGTATTATTTGTACAAAAATCTCTTCCTAATAACCTCTGAAGTCCATGTGAACAAATGGAAAATATTTTATAAGTAACTATAGTTAATGATAATGGTCAGAATGTATTATATCTAGGTACTTATATAGAGTGTTCTACAAGTACTGTGACACAGTTTGCCAGATGGTAGCTGAGTTAATGTCAAACATTGTCTCTTATATTATCATAGGTATTCCAATGGAAACGCCAGACAAGCAGCCCAAGAATACCGACGAAGATACCCAAATAGCCATCACCCTGCCTACACAGTTTTCAGTGCATCATCTCGCACACTTAGAAGTAGAAGAAAGAAATCCCGTTTCAAAAAAGGTCTTTGTCCGATTGAAGTGAATGTGCAAAATGAAAAAGATATTATAGATGCTGTCATTGCATTGATAACTCTTCAATTAGTGTTCGGCGTACAGCAAGTAATCTTCATTTATCATCGAATTTTATATAACGTGTATTGAATTGAGATATGTTACATCCGTTTCATCGCCAAAATCTACAACGTTACATGATGGAGATGCTCTTCGGCGATTAAAATTTTGTCCCTGGTTACTTCAACAAGATAAGAAATGATTCAAATCTTATCCGTCGAGTGATGGAATCATTAGTTAGGATTTTGAACAATTTTTATAGTCCATATGTTTAAACTTTAAACAGAAATAATAATTATCATACCATCATTTTTTACTTATCAGGCTACTTTAATTGAAATATGAATTTATATTTTTTAAAATGTTTATAACTTCTAAACAAAAACAAGTCGGACCTACGAAGCCGTAGAAGGGCCACTTCTACAATTTTTTTTAGATTCAATATTTAAACTCTGAATTCAGACTTTTATGTCTGTATCCATAGGGCCTTCAATAGTATCTACAGTGTAGTAGGTCGCTTTCTCCTTCTAGCTTTATTGACGCCCAGCATTGAGTAATCAGTGAGAACCAAATGTAGACACTACATGCTACGCTTCGCGTACTTATATCTTCCGTCGGTAATAACAGAACATGAACAGCGCGTCGTTGGCCTCATCTATAGCATACTGATGAGAGCTAACAAGCTCGAAACTGATATATGTCTGGTGGCACCACTTACGACTAACCGTGGTTGTTTGCTATATATAGTCAGGGCATTAGTTCACAGACTAGTTATTTCCTAAAATTCCGCTTTTAAAAACATGGCAATGGTTGGAGCTTTAGTAGTAGATACTCTCTTGCTTTCTGCTTGTAACTGTATTCAGACCCAGCTTTGAGTAGCTAATGACTACTAGATGTCTACACACGTGCTACGTCTTGCGTACTCATGTTCTGTTATCTAACCAGTACATAAATAGTGGCACCGCTGACGACTAACTGCGGCTGTTTGCTATAGGCATTTCAGGTGTAATTCAAAGGCGCAACGTTATTTAGACACCCAGTACTTAAATAATACTGTTCATGACAATGGTACAATCAAATTTAATCAGGAAATTGGTGTTAGCACATCACGGCAATCTAGATCCAGAAATAAAAATAGGTCTAAGGAAATTAAGTGGTCTAAATCATTTTCCAAACAAGTACAGTCACACCTTAAATATTTACTAGAATCAAAAACAGTAAAATTATACAAATATCGTAGTTTCACTTTCCCCTGTATATTGTGTCCTCTAAATCTCAATTTGTATCTAGAAAGCTCTGAATGCTACTTGTCCCATAATTTTGTTAGCAGTGTCAGAGATGAGAGTGATCAAGTCTGAATTCAGAAATTAAAGTATGAACTCAGAGATTAAAGTCTGAATTCAGTCAAAAGTATGAATTCAGAGACTTAAGTCTAAACTTAAAAAAAATGTACATGGCCCTTCTAGGGCTAGGCTATGTTTGACAATAACCCAGCTACCATCTGCCAAAAGCAGAGCTTGTAGAACATCCTGGATAAATACTAGTACTTCAACTATTATAATGTTGATATTTGTACCTTTGCCCCCTCCTCCTCGTACTGCTTTGATCATTATCGGGAAACCAATTCGTTTGGCTTCATTTTTCAAAGTATTGTTGCTTTGATCTTGCCCATGATACCCTTCTATAACTGGTACTCCTGCAGTTGACATTATTTGTTTTGATGTACTTGGAAAAACAATTCCGAATAGATTAAAAAATACATACAAAATTAGGTACTATATCATGGGCGCCGTTTGGAGGAAGGCTTCTAGAATAGCTAAGAGTATACAGTAGATATAAGATAGATTGACAAATTTATTTTCTAAATTTATTAAAGAGAAAAATAGTCAAATATATTAATTTTGAGCATGTTTGGTATGTGTTTATATGTATTTTTTGGAAGTAACTTTTTTAGTGGCGTCATGAAAATGAGTGACTCAATTACAAGTAACGTGTTGTGATTCAATTTTTAGTGAAATCTGACGATCCTCGGAAATCCTTAGAAAATTGCAGGTGGTATATGGAGACGAGTGCATGTCGAAAACTAGCGTGTTTGAAAGGGCAAAACGGTTCAAGGAAGTACGTGAATCGTTAAAAGACGATCCACGTGAAGGAGCTCCCGTCATCTCGCTGCACTGCTGCACTAACGCGAATGTTGACCGTTTGCGTGCACTGATCACGTCTGACCGGCGCCTAAGCATTCGTGCGTTGTCTGACGAGTTAAACGTCAACAAAGAAACCGTTCGCAAGATGTTACACGAAAATTTGACTATGCGAAAGATTTGCGCAAAGATGGTGCCAAAAGTTCTCACCCGTGAACAGAAAGACATGCAAAAATCGATCTGCGAGGATTTGTTGTCCCGCATTCGGAGCGACGGTAGAGACTGGATGAGTCGGGTAGTCACTGGAGATGAGACCTGGATATTTAAGTATGACCCCGAGACCCGTAAACAAAGTCAGCAGTGGGTGGAAAACGGTGGAGAGCGGCCAACGAAAGCGAGTATGTCCAAGTCACAACTGAAGGTAACGTTGATCGTTTTTTTCGATATCCACGGCATCATTCATCGTGTATATGTTCCTGCCGGCCAGGCAGTGACTGGACAGTTCTAGTTGGTGTCCTGGAACGGCTGCGGGTCCGCGTTTTTCGTGTGCGACCCGAACTCGCCGAGAACGGCTGGATCTTACACCACGACAACGCGCCATCCCATTCCTCGTTCACTGTGCAAGAGTTTTTGGCAAAAACGGCATTCCAACGTTGCCGCACCCACCCTATAGCCACAATATTACCCCTGCGATTTTTTTTATTCCCCAAGAAGAAGTCCCACCTCAAGGAAACTCATCATGGCGGCGTACAGGAGGTCAAAGAAGTTGTAACCGTGGTGCTGCACGGGTTAACTGTGGAGGATTACCAAGGGCGCTTCCAATCGTGGGAGCAACGTTGGAATCGTTGTGTAGAGTTAGAGGGAGACTATTGTGAAGGTCGATAATAAAATTTTGGCGAAATTTAATTTGCTTGTTTTTTCATTGACAAATTCCCGGAACTTAATTGCCACACCTCGTACAAGGGTGTCTCTGACATGTATGTTGCAGTGAGTCACCATAGATTCTTAAGGATATTATGATTTACATATATTAATTTACCTATACTCAAAAATGCACCGTTATTGGGCCAATCACATCCAAGTTAAATTACCAACCAACTGTAAACGAAGAAATGTAGGTATCAGAATTTCTTAGAAACAATTTTTTCCGTTAAACTAGAAAATATAACCCTACTTATAAGAAGGAAAACGTGGTTCATGCACGATGGTGCTGCTCCTCATTTTACAATGAATGTTAGAGTCCATCTGCATCCAAGTTATCAAAATTTTGTAAGAGACAGAATTTATTTAAAAAAAGTTTTAGCCTTTACCAGAAAAAATTGTGACAATACCCAAAAAAATATGATTCTTTGTTTAAATGAGGTATCCAGTTGAAGACATTTGTGCAAGTTGATAATAGATGTTAATTAATTAAAGACTTTTATTAATATATTTTAATATACCAAATTTCAGTTTCTTCGTTTAACCCTTTGCCGCCCGCATCCCCTAATGCACCAACTGTTTTGCATAAATCTATGGTGGCTAGACTGATATATGCATTTCAGGGACGATCGTTTTTTTTTAACAATACGTAACACCCCTTTCAATTCTGGTTGACGGCGCCTATGTTACTTATAATACATCTACGGTCACATTAGATATATTTTTGTCTAAACAATTATATAATTTTATTGCTACCTTTTGATACCCATGTCTCTGATAGCCGCTGCGGGTGGTCCAATAAAAATTACATCTTCCTCATGGCAATTATCAGCAAATTCGGCATTTTCAGACAAAAATCCATAGCCAGGATGAATCGCTTGGCATTTCGAGTCTTTAGCTACTCGCAATAACTTATCCCCCCTTAAATAGCTCTCTGAAGCTGGAGCTGGTCCAATAAAATATGCTTCATCTGCCTAAAAACAAAAAGGTTGTAGAAATTGTGCAATTGTGTAACAATCATTTCTGTAAATTTTGCAGATTATGGTTTAAATTATTTAATATACAACAACACACGTAAAATTTCTCGAGGATTTTGACAGGGTAAAATCTAATGGAAAAAGAACGATTTCTGCTGCAAATTCTCGAGTAAATTGTTCTTAATATAAGATCGACTTTTTTTGACCGGATAAATTTTCAATAATAATAATAATAATAATAATAATAATAATAATAAATGCATTTATTGCCCAACAGTTACCCATTTACAGAGCAATTACACAAAATAAATTAATACTTTCAGTTAAGTGATTATATACAAAGTGTACCAAATACAACTATGACAGATACATATTAAGTTCAACAGAATTAGAAAGATAATTATAGGTATTCTTTACATTTACGTTTTAACTCAACAAAACTGCAACAGAAAAATCACAGACGGAAGCAATTACATTTATTTTGCATTAGCGCACATTACATGTATTGGTGCTTTTGACAATAAATTTGTTTGAGCTCTTTTACAGTAAAATATATTATTTTGTCTGGTTGCAAGTCTAGGAACTAATATATCAATTTGCGATAACAAAGCAGGACAGTCAATTTTACCCTGTAATAACTTACACAAAAATAAAACAGATGCTAGTTTTCTACGCCGCTCCAAGGACATAAAATTAAAACTACTCAATAAATCATTATAATCGCACCCTCTTTGGGGATATACCCCACTAGTTCTAAAACTTAAATATTTTAAAAAGTTCTTTTGGACTCTTTCAATAGCAGAAGAATACTGCAGATATATAGGATTCCATATTAAAGAGGCATATTCCAATTTAGTTCTAATTAAACTAAAATACATAGTTGACAAAGCAGACACATCTGTGAAATTTTTGCTATTACGTATAACAAAACCTTGTGTATTATATGCTGACTTTATTATATTACTTATATGTTGATTGAATGTCAATTGATGATCAAAGTTAACTCCTAAGTCTCTTATATTATTTGTTCTTTCTAAAGTAACATTATCGATTGTGTACGGATATTGCAAAACATTTGATTTACGGCAAAATGATATTATTTTACATTTAGAAATATTTAGAAAAAGGTGATTTTTGAGGCACCAATTTTCCAATAGAGTAATTTGTTCTTGCAACATAATACAGTCATATACATTAACAATAGAAGTATATATTTTCAGATCGTCGGCAAACATCAATTTGTTACAATCTATTACATTGCATAAATCGTTGACGAAAATCAAAAAAAGTAAAGGTCCTAAATTGGATCCTTGATAAGAAAAGGAACGCGTCCCTAAAGAAGGAAGTTTGAGGCAAAGAATATTAAACATATACGAACTACGTTAATATTCTTTGTATGAAGTTTGAACGAATTATGTACGGTCATTGAGATTCTTTTACTCAATGGTACGGTTTCCCATGCTTTTAAAAATATATATCACATACATTCTACTGGTAAGTGCAGAATAGATTTCCCACTTATTTATTTTTTTTAAATGACTGGTAATTTCCTAAATAAACGCTTAAATGTTATTTACGATGTTTCTATACAATGACATTTAATAATAAGTAACTTCAACGACAACGCCCACTTCTGATTTGTCACTGGATGATTATGAGACTGATTGACAGATGGCACGAGGGGGAAGTACAGCAGTTAACGAAAATGGAGAGTTTATACAGTGTGGCCCATTTAAGATGGAAACACCTCTGTAAAAATTGCATATATTATCCGATTTGGTTCGGTTTTTTTTTTAAATATAGAGTATCTGTTATGTTTCACAATGTGAAATTCCATTGTCTAAAATCAAGTCCTACTTTAGTTTTTTTCGACGTCAAAGTAGGCAAAAACTGTTTTGCGATTTTTCTCTAAACTTGACCACAGCACCCCCTTAAAATAGGTATTTTCTAAATTTCATAAAAGAATATTTATTATTAACGGTAAAATTGATTCATGGTTTTTATTATTTTATCTTGAAACACCTCTGCAACATTTGCATTTATCGAAAATTATGTTGACAATAAAAACAATTGCGTAACGTCAGCCGTGACGTAAGTCGTCTGAATTCTTGCCGCAATTGATGATTATTTTTAAGTGCGGTTTTCATAATTTTCTTTACATCTCTATATCCAAAAATAGTGTTTATCTTTTCAGCCATAAATGCTTAGTTTTAATTAAATAAGAAAATGTGTGTGTTGTTAAAAGCATTTTCAGTGATTGTAATAGAAAATGTAACAGTAATTAGACAGTTCTAAATTATTTCCTGAACGTGGAAAAAAATTATTTTGACATTTTGAGAAGCTTTGAATATATGTGTATAAGTACTTCAAAGGATATGTGACTGAGACACGCTGTACATCGGCGGATATTTTTTGAATACATTATTGTTTTATTTGTTAGAAAAATATTATTTAGTATAGTAATAACATTGATTATATAAGCAATGGTTTGGGGCAAAAATACAAAAATCGAATTTTTTTTAAATCATACTTACCATCACTACATGAAGTGCATTTCTATCAACCTCGCTGTATACTCCCACCGTACGAATGCCTAATCTTTTTGCAGTGCGCATCACACGACAAGCTATTTCACCTCGGTTGGCGACCAGCAGTTTGTTGATGTTTTTCGTTCTAGATGTAGATTTCCATCTTAGGTTGGTATAAGTAAAACTTCGATTTACGCTTGAACAAAAAATGAAATTAGCAAATAAAATAATATTTGAATACTTTGCAGATAATCATGCAGTTCATTATAGTAATTTTCTAACTTACCATTTTAATGAATGGAATACTAACGTGAAAAGAAACATCTTGTAATTTTATAAAACTTTATTTGGTACCTACACTATTTTGTTTGACGTATTTTAACTGAATGTATATTGATAAGAGTGGTGTTTTATCGTATTACAGAAATTTCGTCATGCCAAACAACGTTCTATTTATTTGTACAGTAAAATTTATTCTACTATCGCTGTACCATAGTCACATTTAAATTACAACTAAATTAGAATATAGACAAAGGTGAAAGAAATATTATTCATTAAAAAAGCCGTATTCGCGCCTCCGTCAAATTAACCATATGCAGGTAGCCATATCAACAACTTTTAAAGCTTGGTAAGTTATTATATGAACATCTTTATATTTTATAAATATCTAGATATCTTGTCTTTTCCATGACATACGAGTTTACTAACTTGTCCGTGTTATGATGACGCAATGCATAACCATGGGCGTGCTAATAGCGGGGCCTCATGTAGTGATAATTTGAATAAGTGGCCATTATGGTTCCGTAACTCATGACAAGCATGCACCAAAATGGCAGAGACCGTTACAGTTTTCTTTCTTAAGGTCCTTATACACAGTCTATTAACTATATTATAGTATACGTAGTAAATGTATTTAATAAATTAAATTACTCTATCTGTTGCCTATATCGTGACCGGCAAATTTGCCAGACAGTTGGATAATTTGGACCTAAACGCACTGGAAAAGTGTGCTTGAGCGTTGCTGGCCCTCTTTGTGTAAGACCATGCTTAAGATTGTTTAAAAGTGTGTTTAGACTACGTGATTTGTCACATGATTTTTCACGTGATAAATATAGCGATTTTTTTGTGTTTAGCATAAATAGTAATTTATACAACATAATTGTTTAAAAAAATACATGCATTTACATCACACGCTGCTGTTTGAAAAATGAAAAGATGGAATGCAACTTTTACTGTCATTTACTATTAAGCCGCAGACTTATAGCATGATTAGCATAGCAATAGCCAGTGCGGGGCTTTGGGGGGTCAGAATTTGGGGGTCATGGGGGCCTCATGGGTTGGGTTGGTTGGGTTATCTATATAACCCAGGTAATGTCCCACTACAAACCTGCAATCACTCTATTCGCCAAGATTTGGCAACATGGTCAGTGAACTAGATCTCCTAGGGAACCGTACATTAGGATTCACCTTCAACTAAGTTCTAATTTTATTTTTGTCAATTTTGTAACAAATATTATTTGTACCTGTTTATTATTTACATGTTTATGATGAGATCGTTTTTTATTTACTTTATGTTGTTTCAATTTATTAAAAATTATTATTTTTGTTTTTAATTAAAAAACTTCTATAGTAGTTTAAAATACCTAACTTTGTTCACTGACCACTGATCATGTTTGTTTCCAAGCAAGTCCTGTTTCCATAATCACGGATTTCTTAAGTTTAATTTAAGAAATCCGTGTACTAACCTCGTCGGCTAAATCCACTAACCTAGAAAAAATATAGACGCGTCGGTTCATGATATAGGTCACGTGACAGGTGCCGCGTTTTCTAGGGACCTAAGGTCCAGAAAATGGATATTTTATTTGCTTTATATTAGCGGTTGTGCAAATATGATGGCTGCATTGCAATATGAAACTTACTAACTTGCTGTCATTCACTGAAATATACGATATGGAATGCGTTAAGTCCCATTGCGCATCCATTAAATGTACCAACCCCAGGAGCAGACAAAAGGAGGCACACGAAACTCAGCAAAGACATACTTCATTGGTTATGTGTATTTGTGTGGGTGTTATTGTTGGAACATGTCATGCTTTATAAGGGACTGTAAAAGTAACCAGCATATAGCACGAAATAATTCTTCATATCCAGAATTCAATTTCATTTCAATTTATAATCAGCTAAGCCCCTACTGCTCCGCCATTGCTAGAGGCACAAAACAAAATATGACGCTGATCATAAATAATCCATTCGCGCAGCTTTTAGCGCATTTCCGTCATAATATAAAATTACATTTCAGTGCATTTAAAATGTCATTAAAGAATGTGACCTGAATGTGACATGAATGTGACCAATCACAGTAAATAAATGAGCTTCACGCTACAATACAACCAACGTAAATTGGCATAAAAACCAAGTTTTAGCAATTCTGGAACTTTTAGGACAGCCATGATTTAGCGGTCGCCGGCAATGTGACACTGCCACGGTCTATATGTTTTCTAGGTTTGTGCCTAGGGTCTTACGGTCCAGAAAATGGATATTTTATTTGCTTTCTGTTGATGGTTGTGCAGATATGATGGCTGCATTGCAATATGAAATTAACTAACTTGCTGTCATTTTAAATGTCATTAGAATTTGACCAATCACAGAAAACAAATGGCTACAATACAACCAACGTAAATAGGCATAAAAACCAAGTTTTAGCAATTCTGGACCTTAGGGCAGCAATGAATTAGCGGTCGCTGGCAATATGACCACGGTCTAGTCTATATTTTTTGTAGGTTTGTGATTTCACGGTTGCCGTCACAAAACAAAACCACAGCTTAAATAACAATCAGCTCACAGACTCCTATGACCGGGAACGTCTCGCGCAGATCTTCGCGCATGCCGCCATATTGGGATACAACCTTTCAAATAGGACCAGGGCCGTCTTGTGTTCTATTTGTGTTACTTTGTGTTTATTGTTATTTATCATGATGAGTGAAAGAAGGGAGGACATGTTTGTGCCGTGTGTGGATAACAGTAGTCGGGTGTGTGAGGATCATTTTGAACCCAGGATGTTTACGAATCATTTTCCCAATCGGTTGAATAAAATGCAGTTCCTACATTATTTCCTTCACTTGAGGGAAGTTCTAAATATTTATCAGATCATACCTATTCCCTGCCCATGCTAGTCACCCTTAACATAAACATTCTTCAGGATATGGTTTTATGCCAAACTAATGTCTTGGAAAATAATCCAGGTATTATATATAGAGTACGGCAGAAAGTTGAACACAATGAAAACATTTTTGTTTCAAATTTTAATTTAATAAGTTTCACTTTTGTTTTGTTTTCTTTTTTAGTCATTAGCAACGTAATGTTAATAAATTACCTATACGTACTTTGAAAAGTAATTGTACATTTTATGTTAATAATGGATCCACGTAGGTGTGGTATTTATATTAATCAAGCTCCCAAATTTAGGTAACATTTCCTATATCTATATTTTAGTAAAACAAAAACAAAAATATTTTGAAATTCAAGTAGGTACACAGTGCAGTTAAAACACTTTCTAAATTGGGCAACTATTTTTAATCCGGTCCTGACTTGTATCCCAAAAGACAGAGAGAACAAGCTTCAAGGACAAATTTTCACGTTTTAATACTTCAAAGGTGCCGCCGTAGAGTCTGTGAGCTGAAAACCAAAACATATTGTCGCCGCCATACTGAAGACGACGTCAGGCGACGTTCACGCGGCATTGTGCTTATAGTTGCTTATATATGCGACACAGATTACACCACCTGTGTGTTGAATAGTTACAAAATAGACTTGTAAAATGGCTACACAAAGTGCTTTATCACCGGGCAAATGGAAGAAATATTGCATTGTACCATTATGTACAAATACTACCCGTACAGCGCCTAATAAAAAATATTTCTCCGTGCCAAAAATTGAAAAGATACGAAAAGTCTGGTGTAGGGCGATGAAGCGCAAAGAAAAGAACAACGTTAAGCTATCCAGCATTTCAACATTGTTTATTTGTGAAGACCATTTTAATGTAAGTTTAATTGGAAATACATAGGTAGATTAAAGTTCATAGAAAAAAATAAATTGTAGAAGTTGTAAAGAATCAATTAAACTTGTCTAAAGCTATCAAAATGTATACAGGATGTTTAGAAAATCAATGGTAAAGCATAACATATTTTTTTAAATTTATTTTATTCAGCACTTCATTCCGATTCCATATTATAAAATGTTTTGTATTTATTTGTGACATTTATAAAATTACGCTATCTGACTTCACCACATTAAATTACCTGTTTTATTCTAAGAACATAATAAATAAAAGTAATAAAAGTAAATAAGGATGTTTTAAAATATTTAACGAGAAATATAATCAGTAGTAAATAGCAATAAAAAATTATTAAATTAATTAAAAAAAAACAAGTTAAATATATTTATTACCCTTATTTTTTATTTTTTTGTTATAGTATAGTTGGAATCGGAAAAAAGATTTGAATCTAAAAAACGTAAAAATATACAGGGTGTCCTATTTAAAAAAACGTAAATTTGGTTTCCCATTGATTTTCTAAATGCCGTGTAAGTATATACATTTATAACAAAAAACCCTGTACCGAGTCTTGTACCTTCTTATGCATACGTACTTTCCACTTTCAGTTGGAGCAAGACTTGGACAACTATTATGAATATAAATTGATGAATGCTCAGCCAAGATTGAAAAAGGGCATCATTCCACATTTATTTGACTGTCAAAAGCCTCCTACGTCTTCTACAACCATAGAAAGAACAGGTTCTTTAAAGAGGCAACGACAGCAGCTAGTGGAAGATATTATTAAGGAATATGATAGATTACAACATGTGCAAGCAGCTTCAAGTAGTGCTACCTCAGACTTACAATCAATGGATATAGAGGAAAGCCAACCACAAGAGGTTGTGAGCAAGTTTCGTGATGCGAGTGTACAAGTTAACTTGAGGCCACATTATCGTAGTAAAGGAGTGAATGCAAAAATGTCCGTTATTAATCAAGCAACATCTTCAGTGAAGATACTAACAACTAGTTCTTCAGTATCACCAATAAAAATACCACCACAGCCAAAATAAGTACATTTCTTTGTTCCTATATAGGAAGAAGAAAGTTCTTCGTTGCAAACAGATAATTCAGTTACTGCAAGTTCACAACATCACGACTAATAATTATGGTAATGTATTTCTACACTAATGAAGTTGGAATTCAAACCAATGAAGTCCATACACATAAATAAACTAGTTGTTTGCACAAAACCTGCTTCCATTATCGAAGAATTTGGACAGCACTACCTACATAGTATTTATACTACCTATGACTTGAAAATACCACAAAACAAGCAAAAACAAACACCTGTTTACATCATGAATACTGTAACACTGCACGTGTATCTAGGAAAACATAAGCAGGTTGACCGTACTGAACGTTATGTGACGTCACACCAATGATATTGCGTTTTTGACCACCTGGTTTTGTTTACGTTCCACGGCAATTTATTCATTTAACATTCATATTCATTTACGAAAAATACACCTAGATATGAGTAACATCTGTAGGTGCATTACAATAGGACATACCAGAAAAGAAAACAAAACACTTCAAAGAGAAAAAAGAAAATAAAACAGAAAATCAGTGCATTTATACAACGGCTTCAGATGACTATAAAAAAAAGCAAACATCTAACTTATAGAAAATCATTAATATTATCATTATTTTGATGTATAAAAATTTTACATTTTGTCACAAATATGGTATTGTTTGTGGTTCTAAAAGAAAGTGGAAGAATATTAATAAAATTATATTTTTTATGGTATAGTAAGTCTATTTAAAGGTTTGTTTCTGCAGCAGTGGAAAACAGTTTGAAACTATCAGAAATATTTCATCAGTGAAGTTAAGAACAGTGAATTTAAGGAAAGAAGTGTTGGACGGACATTTCCGATAGTTTCAAACCGTTTCTAACTGTTGCAAAACAAATCTAAAATTATATCTTGTCGGATAACTATGATTTATAACTTTTCTATTTTTTTATTTAAAGCAAAAAAAATACAGTTACTGAAGAAGTATACTTCTAACGTTCAAAATATCATTATTATACAACTAGCAGAATATAATTTATTTTTGAAAAAAAAAAACAATCTAGAATTTTTTACATTGAAATATTTCTTATAAAATAAAATTTATGAATTAATCTATAGCCTAGTCTAATTTTGTTTGTTACATCAATATAGTGATGTGTTCACTTCAAGTTTTTATCTTTTGTTAACGCCCAAGTATTTAATTCAGTTTCTTGAATAGTAATATTACAGTTACTACTTAAATTTAAAGTTAGTTGAGTCTAATCAAGCCAACATTTTACTATTTCCAACCCTATCACTACCTTCTTACATCCTCACAAGTACTATCCTTGATAAAAAAAATTATATAATAAAATGAATTGGTCCAAGAACAGTGCCTTGAGGGATGCCGATTCTGACTTCCAATGGCCCACTAAGCATCCTTAATCTTTAAAATCTGTTTTCGGCAATTTAAGTATTTCCTAAAAACTTAAATAATAGCACCCTAATATCATAGTGGCTTAAAACATATCTATGAGTTGCCTATGAGGCACCGTGTCAAAGGCCTTTGCAAGATCAAAAAATACAGCGAATCCCTTTTTATTTTCTACTTTTTCGTACTATTTCCATTTATAAAACCAAATTGACTGTGAATCAGATTATAAAATTAGAAAATTAATGATTGGATTTTGTCCTATCCGACTGATAGAAGAATAATAGTCAACTTGGGTAATACCATCTCTGCTGCGTCAAAGCTGTCCTGTGCTGTTTCATAGGGTAGTGTACTCACCACTACTATTTCTCCTTTTCATCAATGACCTGAATAGAATTTTAAATGTACAACTTCATGGCTTTAATTCAGTTATCGTGGTGGCCTACAACTGGTCAGGGATCAGTTCTAGATCCTCTTTTCTTTATTATATTTATTAATGATGCACTCACTGTGCAAGCAAATGTTTTGTTGTATGCTGATGGCATGAAGTTATTTGCATAGATCAATGTATTTCCATCATTTTTTACAGCAACAGTTCTCCAAAATTAATTTGTGGTGTCAAGATAATAAATTGCCGCTAAATTTATCAAAATATACAAGTTTTACAAGAAAAATCTCCCCTATTGTTCTAAATAGATGCATTCAGTTTAAAGACTTGGATTTATATTTGATTTAAGATAAACGTTTGTAACCGCATATTTAATCATATAACATCTGCTGCTTATAAAATAGGTTTCATATAAGAAATGCTCAACACTTTTCTGATATATCTATGCTGACTTTACTTTATTATGTTAAATCTAAATTGCAGTTTGCAGCAATTGTCTGGGACTCTCAATATATCCATATTACCAGCTTGGAAAATTTCCACAGAGGGGAAATTTGTTGAATATTTAAGTTTTAGAGTAGATGGTGTTTATCCATCTCTTGCATTCCAATCCGATCTATTAACCAGGTTTAACCTTAACGACTTAGCCTCTGGTAGATTGCCCAGACGTTTTGAGTAATATTTACTTTATGTTCAGACTCGCACCTATCATTGTTCTATCAGCCATTTCTAGAACAAACGTTCTTAAAAATTCACCTATTCATAGTATGTGTACTAATTATATGAAATTTTGCTCTCAGCCTGATATTTTTAATTGTTCTGAGACGATGTATTTGGAGCTGAATCTTTTATTTATATTTAATTTTTTCTTTATTTTTAATTCATTTTTTACTGCATTTCTGTTTTTTTTTTCCTTTATATATATATATGTATATTTTTTCTCTTTTTCTGCAATTCCTGCTCTATAATTGGAATTTTTCTCTCTGGGCAGTTGTAATCCTAAATAAATAAATCGGGAATAAGGGAGGAATAAGCCGGGTATATCAATTAATCTCACCTTTAAACACTTCTGCAAAATTTGAATTTATTAACGTTAATATTTTAATGTGATTATTGCTGCCATACACATGTTCCGAAATGTTTGAAAAATTACCCTGTGACACATTTTACACCAATACAAAATTGAATACTTACCTAAAGACATATCAAAATAATATCGTAGCCAAGGAAATTAAAAAAACACTCTATTACAATTAATTTAATCTAGTTAATTTACATATTATTATGCAGATACAATATCATCACACATTTTGCACCTCATTGATGTTATCAATATAAAACATTTTTTGTGCTTTCAAACGAATAATAGAAAATTACATATAAATTAATATACTTGTGTTGTTAATTAGAAGTGTTGTTTACTTTCAATAACTAATCGTAATCCAGATTTTTCAAAACGATATTGCGTTATAAACACATTGCAAAATGATCACAGCAAAAAAAAAACAAATTAAAAAGAATCTGGAAACAATCCATTTTATATACAGTGATTAAAAATATTTTTTTAATCTGGCATTTCAACATTTAAAAATAAGACTTTCCAGAGTATAACAAAAAATTTGCCCCGCCTCTCAAAAATATCAAACAAGTTCATGGAAATAATACACTTTGTACAGGCCTCTACCCCGCTATCAAAATAAACAACACCCCGACGGAAATAAAACATATATCTCTGCACTAAATTGATTAACAACGAATCACAAAACAATTCAATACTTCAGTCCACTTTCACCACGCTGTAGATCTTCCGGATGAACCAGAAGCAGGCGAAGAATCCTATTGAACCGGTCAGCAAGTTGAACAAAAACACCATGATCAACGTGTAACCGAAATACAAAAAGCCCGACGCAGCATCTTCAATTTGCAACTTGGTGAAGAAGTAGTGACAACAATATAAGAAAAGATAAACGGCCGTGAAGCCGGACGTGAGATATGAGCGCCACCACCAATGGTAATCCTCGGCGCAGAGGTGGAAGTAGCAGAGAAGGATCGTCGTTTCGGCACAAGTGATAACAAGTATAATGAAGACGAGGAATAGGAATCCGAACATGTAGTACATCTGGGAGGACCAGATAGAATTCAGGATGAAGAATAGTTGGATGAAAATGCAACCGAAGGGCAACACACCTCCCATTATGATACCGGGCAGTGGCTGGGTATACACGGTCTGTTCTGGAATCAACCTCGGTATCTGGTTGGTTCTGACAGGGTGTTCCAAGGCCTGTAAATTAAAAGCAAAGTTAACATGGACACGAGAATGTTTCAAATTAATGTAGTCCTAATAATGTGTTATAAGTAGGACTGGACCAAAGTAAAACAAGTCATAGGTGTGGGCACGGTGGGGTCACGTTTTATAATAACTTCCGTGCTATTCATACCTGCATATAGTGGTTGATTTCGTGTGAAACGTGCATCTTGTTTTTCAGAATAAATAATATATTGGGTGAATTTCAGACAATTGTAGACAACATGCTGAAAATGTACCTCAACAAAATTACAAAACTATAGTTTCTGGGTATTTCTTTATGATTCCATTTTATGTAGTGTTTCTAGAATTTCTGTCTTCATGAGAATATAAATTATGTGGAAAGGTTACAAACAGCACAAGCGCCAGGAACCTTCCTGAAAATTTAATTATTTCTTAACATGTCCCTGTTTTCCCTTACCATTAGAAAATTCCTAAACTTTATGGTTTATACTTATAGCCATTATGCTTAGTTTTGACAAATGTATCCGCTTAAGTACACAAACTACCCCTGACGGTAAAACATCACCCATATATGAGCAAATTTATAACTATTATTTGTTACTGCATGCAGTTGTTAACACCACAGAAATTTATTATTGCTTTAAATTGATTGTGAATCCCAGCCCCATGGTGCCTATGTCAATGGCAATGGAATGATCTGATTGAATCTGAATAACCTCAAACTTTTTATTCAATATACAGCGTTAAATTTTGTTAACAACACAGATATTTATTTGACGTTACAACAAAAAAATAAATAAATAAAAAAGTACCGAGATAAATAATATAAAAACACTCAGGTTATATCAATGTTTTAAATATGTTTATTGTAGTAAACAGTGTTATACTCACCCTCTTTCTAAATCCAAAGAATGCCCCGACAAATGTAAGGGGTACAGACACTAGTAGCCACAACGCTAGCAAACCTACTAAAGTACTGAAAGGCACTGCTGCTGAACTTTCGTTAGCCCACAACACTAAGTTCATTATGAAAAACAAACCAAACACAATTCTGCAATTAAAAAATATATTTATGATAAAAAAATCTATATTTCTGATAAAATGTTAATATACCCATTAAAACACTCACCCCGGAGCCAGCATAGATGTGAGTAAGACATTAGACTTCCACTTCTCACCCCCAAAACTCTTATAAATTCTTGCGGAAACGTACCCAGCAGGCGAACCCAGAAGCACGTACAGCACCATGGCGCATGTCATAAGAGCTCCCCTGTTTGCAGGGCTCAAAAATCCCAAGCATGCAAATGCTAGTGTGACGAGTGTCATACAAAACACTTGCACTCCTGAACCTAGGAGTACAGAGAGCAACATCCCTTTCCGAGGAGGCCTGAATACGTCCCCGTGTACCAGCTTCCACCCAAATTCTTCCTATTAGATATAAAAATATATTAATACTATCATTAAGTACAAAATTTGTAAACAAGTGCTCAGGGAGGTCTAAAAGAGGCCAAAAATTAGAGCAAAAAAACCTTAAAAAAAATATTACAATTTAAATAATATGCCGTAACAAAATGTTGATAATAAAAAAGATACAGGGTGTCAAAGTTGGAATTGAAACAGTGATTTTTGTAATTACACTGTGTTTGACCGTACCAACTTTTGTCTATCTTTTCTTAAAATATTTGTACTTAGTCATAGTTAACCCTGTATAATGTAAATAAATTCAGAAGTCACAGAATTACTCTTTATATACAAAATGTACCCCCATACCTGGGCATCTTCTCCATTATCAATTTGGTTGTATCTTGCTATGTCCTTGTGCAGAGTCCTAAGTAATATCATTGCAACCATACCCGACAGGAAGAGAACAATAACCAAGGAATTTAAGATGCTAAACCATTGTATGTTAGTGTGAGGCATAGATTCCAAAATATAATCCCATCTTGAAGACCATTTGACGGTATTGTCTTGGATGAAGTTTACAGAATAAGTATAAATTATATCGAAAGATTCATCTTTCTTTAAGTGATTTGTCGGGAATTTCAGAGGTTCGGTATTATGAGGAGAACATGGTTCACTAAAATTAAAAACATTTCATTGAAAATTAGTTATAATTAATATACTCGCGACAAGAATTCAGACGACTTACGTCATACGAACAAATGAATAATTCATTATATTTTCATCAAAATATTTAAGAAACTGCAACTGATAGTAATAAAACTATATACTACACTAAAAGTTTGCATTCTATATTGCACTAAAGTGCAAAAAATGATTGTTTTTAACGCGACCAAATACAAAAATTACGTTGACAATAAAAACAAATGTGTAATGTCAGCCATGACGTAAGACGTCTGATGTCTTGATGCGAGTATAACTATTTTTATCTGAAGTTAGTGACAATGTCAAAAGTGACATGAGTGTGAAAAAAGTACGCGAACTGTAAAAAAAAGCTTTCTTCACGTTCACGTATTTTCCATTTTTTCACGATAGCGTGGTCTTGTTTATCGCCATTAGCGATTAAAAAAAACTTCTTTTTTTGACAGTTGAACAATATTTTTTAGTGCAAATTGAAAGCAATTTTTTGACAATAGAGCATGGGACCCGTACTGTTACTTCGAGAAAGATAGGAGCCTGAAATTTCTAAAAGGGGTTGCACATTTACGCAAAATATTCTGGGTCTTTATTACATTTCACAAAATGATTTTTTTGTTTGTAATTATAGTATTGAAGGATCATACTTATTTAAAAAACACCTTATTTGTATATGTAATCACGTTATAACATGTTTTTTGCATCAATTTTTTCAATCATTTTGCTAAAAAAAAACAAACCACACTCCACCAGTGGCAAAATCAACAAAATGCCGATCGTTGAGGCAGAACATTTTGTTATTTGTTTTTGCAAGAATTAAAATTATTCTCTGTGTCGCAACTAGTCAATTTCTTATTTAAAAGTAAGTACCTATTATATATACATATAAGTAAAATAATAGCCTTACCGTTTGTGGTCAATGCTTCTAGGAACTACTTTTACAGAAATAATTCTTCCTCCGTTTTCCCTGAACTGACTGCCCCACTCTTCTTTAGCCCCCGAATGGTATGTGATTTTTAAATCAACATGATTGTAGATATAATACGCGTTTTGGTTACTAAAGGGTCTCAAACAAGTCTGTCTGCCATTTCTAACATAACAACCCATTTGAAATCCAGTGGTGCAATATTGCCTGTTATCATCCGTCTCATAACAGCTAGTCACTGGCATATTATCTACTATCCAATGATGTTGGTAGTTAAGACTAATTCCCTTTCTTAATATACTTAATAGTAGATTATCCCTTGGATTAGACCCATGGTAAGTTTTATTACAAGCAACTGCACAACTTACATTCTTCATAAATTCAATCTTGTATGGGGAAGGTCTAATCCTTTCCCCAAAAACAACTTGTCCCAAGTTCTCAACTGGTGATTTAGAATCATCTTCTGCCACACAAAAATCAAAATGATTGTACTCGTAAGGAATTACGGACTCCTCAGTGTTTAATCGGTTAACGTATAATTTTACATCAGACTGTAAAAACGTGGTTATTAGATACTTATATTTAGGAAAACGTATTAAATATACCTACCTTACAGACATCCGACTCATCCTCCTTTTTACAAAAATTGACAGGAGCCAATCCCGGCAAATAAAACGAATCAACATGAACCAAACACTTTGCAATTGTTAAAATTATTATTATGAATCTCATTTTAACTTTCGTAACGAAAATGTATGCAAATAAAGGTAAATCACATAAAACATTTATCTCTCCTCATCGAAACTTTTGACACACGTATCGTTTTAAACGTCAGCAAAAACAATCACTCAAATGGCAAAAATTTTTACCTTCAAGGTAGAACTAATGAATATATTCTATTCACAAAGCCTCATCAATAATGTGTTTACTTTTATATAGGTTTAAAATATTTTATTATGATTCAATGACCATCGCATTATATTTTCATGTTGATCATTTCATCACAGAACACAGAGTGTTCCACAAAATATTGAGTGTTCTGTGCATTTCATCCATTTCTTTTATCATTGGCGAAATACAAAACACAGATACAAAATACAATAGAATACATTATTTATATACAATACAAATTACAAACACGCATGCTTGCAACGTCATATACAATAAAAGTCGTTTTCAATTTTTCTAAAATATAAAAACGTATCAGTTAGAGCACAGAGAGTAAAAGAGAACAAAACATATTTATGATCAACGGTTTTTGTATCGAGTCTCCTTTTTATATACATATATATATAATATTTACGCATCAATTAGATATATTCAACTGCTTCCATATTTATTAATCGTTCATCTATCTAAAGTTTCGTGAAGGTCTCTCATCAATTTAATTCAGCCGTCGAAATTAAAAATTCATTGTCGTAAATTTATATTGTGTATGGTCTTATGGTCTTGTTTATGCCATAAAGATATTTACTGTGGTTTTTATTTTTTCTAATAGCTATAGCAAATATAGAAATTTAGATATTCCAACTTTAATAATGAAATCGTCCTGACGTAATTGGTGGTTTTAATACTGTTTGACTCCTCACTCCTCATCCTCAATATGACCAGTGTTGCCGCGTTCAGTTTCTGAAATGTACTGAGCAGAAGCAACAAAATGTACTAGATTGTACTAAAATTTACGATAAAGTGAAATATTGCCGTTTCTCATAGCGTAGACCTATTTTTGCGCTGATGATATTAAACTATTATGTTTTGCAAAGTATTTTTATTTTTATCATAAAATATACATGAAACAAAAATATAAATATAAATAAACATAAACTATTATTTTTTAAAATGTAAATGATATATGTTATATTTCATAATACCTACTTATATGCCAAAAAATCAAACAGAAAACTATTATTTTTCTAATATAGCATAAAATATATATGAAAAAAACAAATACTAGGCTTGTTTTTGCAGCAGTTGAAAACGGTTTGAAACTGTCAGAAATATTCGACCAGTTAAGTTGAGAACGCGTTACCATCAGAATTTGACGCAATAAATAGTTGGACGGACCTTTCTGAGTTTCAAACCGTTTCCAACTGCTGCTAAAACAAACCTAATATTTATATTCTACTCGGCCACTTCGAAGAATCATCGACCGATTTGTATGACCTTGCTCTTATTTAAAAATGTACTAGAATTAGGCCTATTTATGATGAAATGTACTTTTGTACTTTGCTGTCGAAAATGTACTAGAAATAGTACAAATGTACTAAAACGGTAACACTGAATATGACCCGAGTAGTCAGTACCTTTGCGAAAACGCCTTTAAATATTCAAATCTTCTTCTTCCTTCGTATTTAAAACCTAACAATGGTCAGTGGTAGTTCTAGACTGTGGCACTAGTATCGAAAGAATATTTCACTCCTATTAGCCTGTAATCGCTGTTTTGTGCCCTATGTCCTTTGTTGCTAATGCCACAGAATCTAGTGATGCTCTGCTCCTATTTTAACAGCTGAAACAGATAAAATGGCGAGCTGTTTCTTGTGAGCCACGCAAAATGTGTTTAGATGTTATTCTCTCATTAAATTATTTCAATTTATAGTTGTAATAAGTGAGTGTATTAACAATGACTTCATTACAGTATGTAGTGCACCCTTTGCCAGGAAGCGAAGAACAATTTAATGACAGGTAAAACAGTTTAGCAGTGCAATCGTTTGATCGCAGGCTTCCTCCATTTTCAAGTAAAACGTTGTATTACTTAAAAATGGAGAACCAAGAGATTGATGGACATACCACTCCCAGATTCTTGTCATATCATAAGAAAATTTCTAGAATTTTCCTGTTTCTTTTCTAGAAAATTTTACTATTATATTTTTTCAATACTGGGATAATGCCTGTGACATTTAATAGTTAAACATTAAAAAAGCATATATATCTTGCAAAATTATAGTAAAGAATTAATAACGCCTTTATAATCCACCAAGTGCGTAATCTCTTGTAACCTTTTTTTCAGGTTAAAAGAAGTAGCAGATAGAATTAATCGTCTTGGGCACAACGTACACCCTGGACTGGCAAGTTTACGTACCAGTGTTAAGCGCATATGTCTTGGTTCGACATATATAGTGTTACTTTTAGAAGATGGCCGTATTTGTCGTGTCTCCTACAATGTGTTATCAGACAGATTAGATTTGAGCAAAAATGATTCTAATAAAAAGTAAGTTTTTGGTTCATTACTTTAATATTGCAGAAAAATTTTGCACTCTAAGTTAACGAATATCGTTTTGATAATATTTGTTATTTCTTTATTTATGACTCATGATATTGTCTTTATCATTTTTTATTCATTTGTTAAATACTTGTTTATACAGGGTGTCTCTGAAATGCATGTACCAGCAAGCCACCCTCGATTCTCTAGGTGAAGATACGAAGATTTATGCTAATTTACCTTTATGCAAAAATGCACCATTAGGGCATTAAGGGGCGGCAAAATTTCAGAAAAATTTTTGAGCGGTTATAATATGAAAATGTCTTGGAACGATTAAAATGAAATTTGGTATATAAAAATATGAATATTTTTTTAACTGAAATATCCAGTTTAAGGCATTTGTGTTAGTCGGTAATTATTAATTGCATCAAAAAAAGTCTTCACCGATATATTTTCATATACCAAATTATATTTTAATCGTTCAACGCATTTCTGTTTTGTAACCAATTAATGAAATTTTTTCAAAAACTTTGGTGCTTCCTAACGCCGTAAAGGTGTATTTTTGCATATAGGTAAATTAGCATAAATTATTGTATTTCCCCTTAAGTATCTCGTGTAACTCGCTGATTGCATTTCATGGACACTCTGTATATGGCTTTAGTCAATGATTTTCCTATCTACAAGATACAGGGCAAAGTATTTTTGCATGTTCCTACCATAGAAATCATAAAATATATAGAACGCCAGAAGAAGTACCGAAAATAGTCAACCTATGGAAAAACCGCAAGTTTGGTAATATTGCAGTAAGTTAGCTTTTATAAGTTGGTTGCATTAAAATTTTATGACATGATTTGCATGGTCAATTACAAACATTCCATTTTGGTTTCAATTGTACCTTGGAATTAAAATGCAGTATTACCAACAGGGTACATTAAATTTTCCCTAAATAGCTATTTTCTAAGCTCCTCCACAGTCCGACTATTGTAAAGGCTTCGATATATTTTATGATTTCTATGGTTCTCACACATTTTTTTGTGTAATCCTAAGTAAACACCACAAAACAGTGTCATGGGCACCCAGAGCAACATTTAAATTTTTGTGCCCCCAAAAAAATAATATGGTACTTATTTAGAAATGCTGCTTTCAAAATGGCAACCAAAAAAAACCAAATTTTTTGTATTTCTATTTCCCTATATATGCCGTCCTTTCTTTGCGATCGCGCGCTTTTTTAGGGTCTGCTGCATCCCTTTCAGGTTGTATCCTGGCAGCTACCCTCGTGGCCACCCCTAGCTACGACACTGTCACAAAATTTTAAAATTTACTTTACCAACGAAAGTTGGCAAATGAACTAGGTTTGGCCTTGTTTCTTTACCGTAAATCTATTAAAAAAACCCTTATACTAGTTCATAGATGGTAGTATAATGTGACATAATAATTAAAACTTACAGTTTATGTTTGGAATGTGTTATAACCCTAAAACACAGACGTTACTTAGTGGAGGTGTCAAATTAAATTAAAATATGCAATGCAACCAAGAAGCAAATTACTGATTTGAGAGAAAGTAGGTTCATATTTGTAGTTGATCCCTCAAGCTGAGTACTGAGGATGACTTGTCTAAGGGTTCCTCAAAACTCCCTCTTCTACTTGTTTCATAAACAGCACTCCACCATCCCTTAGGTGAAATCGCGAGCATGGCGAGATGCCAAAATTGTGTTGGCAATATTTTACGTCTCCCGTCGATCTGATTGGTTGTAGTCTGACCGTATGCATATAGCCACAGATAGCGCGATGTTTAATTACTTTATTTATTTATTACTTGTGTAAATATGATTGTAAATTTAACTGCAAGTTACATTATTGTAATTTATGTCATGTTAAGCCGTATTCTTGAAATAGTGTTTTCTACAATTACAAGTAATTTTAGACACATAAGAACTGAATAATATAGAGGTTAGCAAATAACAAGAATGTTATCTCATGCCACTTGGAAATATATAACATTAGAAAGCAAATTATCCAGCAAATTTTTAGGTAAATTTCTCAAAATACGTATTTTTTTAAATTCAACTCTAGATGAAACATTGTTATAACATATACTTCCATAGTTCTGCATATAAGATTGTTCACTTTTGTTTATAAGTATTTGAAAATAATTGTTAAAATGTGGATTAGAATAGCGAAATAATGTGTGTCATACAAATTTTACTTGATATTATTTTTGCCCTACGTGGTTTATTTTTCGAGATTCCAGTACCTAAAAAACACCACAAATTTGATCATTTTACAGCGAGAAATACTGGGACCTTAAGTGGATTATCAGTATGATATTTTTCAAAATTGGATAAAGCTGTGTTTATCGAATAAGATAGACGATTATTAGTGCAATTAATAACTAATGAAAAAGATAGTTTAATACAATAAAATATAATAATATAATAAAAAATCCATTGTTTGTACTTTAAAATTTTATAAATGAACTTGTCAAAGCGACACTTGTTAACAATTGAGAAAGAGCTGGGATATAAAATAGAGATATTATGTTAAAAATGTAATATATTATAATTCCATTAATTATCAAAAAATATTTTTTCTTAAAAGATGAAAGTTTAATATTATCATCATATTAAGCTAGCAAAAAGTTGCATATAAAATACCTGTCCGAAAATTTATTACCATAAAATCTGCTACTGCTACACAAAGTTGTATATTGGTGGTATTGGCAAAGCAGGATTCCTAAGTTTTATAACTTAACGGTAACATAGTTTTTTCGAAGTCTATATCACCTCTAGAATTAAAATTCATCAAACATTTGAAGAAGATTTTGTATACCTATCTCTTATAATTTTTTTAGGCATGTGATTAGCTTGAACTTCATTCTCAGCATCATAAAGGTTTTTTTTTTTCTGTAAAAATAAAAATATAAAAACATTTAAAAACTTACAATAAGTAAAGCAATCATATCGAATTTTAACTTATAAACGACCCCCTCAAGGGATGTATCAGCTACACTTAAGTTGAGGGTGTGCTTTGTCAATTTACCTCACTTGTGGTTTAGGAAATATGTAAGGGACAAGCTCATACTCACCCTTAACGGCAAACTATGAATGCAGGCCCTAGATTATGTTCAATTCTGGATATTAGTTACATAAATAAGTGAGAATGTTAAGTTCTAAATTTACTTTAGAATATACAAAATTCAATCAAGACCCACCTTGAAGTTGAAGAATCAACTGCATGATTCTTCTTAAGTGTCTTGAGGACGTGTTTAAATCAACCAAATGTGGAACAGATGTTTTGCAAAATGCGTACTTTGAAAAATATAGCTACGTTTGCAATATAAATTGATGTACTACTTATTATTTTTTTTAATTTTATACACTGTTCTGTAAGTAAATTCTTAAGTTCAACATCAACTTTACGATAGTAATTAACTATAAAGTTGTCTTTAATACTTAATTCATGTATGTATTTCAACACAGTTGCAATATTTCATTCGATATTCAACTAATAAATGTTAGCACCATAGTAAATAAATTCTTAATATAATTTATAAATCATTAATTACTTTTATATCAATAGTAACATACTTCACTGAAACCTATTCTGTTTTGAATCCGTTTTAAGCTGAGTAGTGCCCCCTAAGCTGTATTCCGTGAACGTTGGAGAACAATGGGCTTTGCCATTTTGGCAGTATATAGTAGATAGGGAGATGGATCGCTTTTAGTGTATATGGCAGATTGTTAGTGACCTGAAAATCCTAAGCTGATATGAATTTTCAATTAATCAATTTTTATTTATATTTAAAAATTATATGCATATTGGAACATATTAGGTGATTATACTTATGGGTATAAGTGCTGTAAAGTTTATATAAAGACACATCAGATGTTGTAGTACTAACTATGTATATCTAATTAATTTTGAAAAGTCATGTTTTGTGAAAAAAAGTCAAAGGAGATTTGATCTGATAAAAATATATATATTTTTTTTATGAAAAGCAATAGCAAATAAACGTGTAAAATTTATATAGTAAGTAGTCAATTCTTATCTAAACGAAAACTTTTCCCAACCAAGATCTTGGTTGTTGCGTAGTTCTGGAGGAGGTGGAGGCGGTGGAACGGGAGGTTCCGGAAGTGGTGGAGGAGCAGGAGGTGGTGGAGGTAATAATAAGCCAACTGGAAGTGGAAGGCAGATCCGAACTCGGGCTAGAATAATGAGATCCAACACAGCCATTCGAGGAGGAAGCAATAGTGGTGAGTCATCATAAATTTAAGTATAGGTGTGGTGTATTTCAATTTAAGTGATAGCGACCAATAATGTTACTTCAGGTATTAAAAACTGGAAAAAGTCTTGTTCTACAAACAATGTTCCCGTACATTTTAATTTAAGTTAAAAAGGACCTTATCGCTTAGAACTGATAAAACGGTAGATACCACCAATTTTCAACACTTACCCTCAAAATCACAAAACATTCGCAAATAGCCTAAATATTACAACTTAACACCCTTATCGAAATAGCAACAGCACTCTAGTGAATCATTATTACAAATATTCTTTTTTTGTCTTTGAAATCCATATACAGGGTGAACCTTAAATAAGTACAAATATTTCAACCAGCAGTATAGTTATCTGTGGAAAAACACATAATTAATAGTTGTTTTACAAAAAAAATCAGAAATAAAAGTCAAATTTTAAATAAATGTGATTTTTTCAATAAAAAACTTGTTGAGGACCGCTGACCAGACGATGTTTATGAGTGACAAGTGTTGCAGATTGAATGCGTGGTTTACAGCGTTGCCAGTGTTACACTAATGTCTTTGCTTCAAGAAAGTTGTAACCTCTCTTTACCTTAGTAAAGCTGCAATACCTATAACTCTATGTCATCTTCATTTGAGGTCACATTTGTCAAAATAAATATAAATAGCACTGAAATATACGATGGAATGGAATCGTTAAGTCCCATTGCGCATCCAAATAAAGGTACCAACCCTAGGAGCAGACAAAAGGAGGCACATGAAACTCAGCAAAGACATACTTCATTGGGTATGTATGTGGGTGAGAGAGAGACAACCATCTGCACGTCGATATGAATTGTGTCCTTAATTTTCCCATTATTTTGTTTGTAAACACGTCATTGGCGTACAGTGTGGCTTCTTCTTTTATCTTGTATCTCAGTGTTATTCTTTGTGTACTTTTGTGGGTGTTATTGTTGGAACATGTCATGTTTTATAAGGGACTGTAAAATTAACCAGCATATATAGAAATAATTCTTCATATTCAGAATTCAATTCCATTTCAATTCACAATCAGCTAAGCCCCTACTGCTCTGCCATTGCTAGAGGCACAAAACAAAATATGGCGCTGATCATAAATAATCCATTAGGCGCAGCTTTTAAGCGCATTCAGTCATCATAATATAAAATTACATTTCAGTGAAATAACGCTATATTGCAACTTCAACCTAATGCAATGTAGGAATACATACTTAGAGGTTAAGATTTAAAAAAATAATAATAATTGAAGCGGAAATTTTACTTTAATGTGTTGTGTGAAAACTGTTATTCTTCATAAAATAACTTAAGGGAATAATTTGTGTCTCTTTCTAGTACTGTGGTATTAACTTATGAAATGTGGATACCTCTTTAAATACCTGTCTTTTCAGTATGTAGATAAGACTTTATGCATGTTTATGTATAATTTTTTCAATCTATGAACAAAGTAACGTCATTAATACTTTAATTGGAAGTTGGTATCAAATATCGAACTTGCGGAACGTCATTTTTTAATCGGTTATGATAATGCCAGTTAAAAAGTTAAAATTTGGGATAATATTACTGCGTAGCGTACTACCTACTTCATTATACTGGTCTTGTCACTTAAAACAAGTATTTTTTAATTCAATCTATGCAGATTTAGGTTAAAAAAAAGAGATTTATTTTAAAGACGATATGGCAACCTCGCCTTGAATGGATCATCTGATTTATTACGTTACGTCAGTGCTCTTTTCTATCTGATCAGCAACCCTCAAAATGTGGGTATTTAAACAAAAACAATATCTCCATTAACCATTAAATTTTGAATTATACTCGTTCGATATGAGCTTTGTTGTTGAAACTTATATAACTAAATCACTCGGCTAACATCTCATCGTTTAATATTACACACGTTTTGTTATAGTATTCATATTGAACTACTATCATTAATAACTTAAGTATTTACCTTGTTAATGAAAAATAAGTAGTATTTGCCTTACCTTTTCAAACTGTTTTTGAATTTATAATTATATTTTCACTATTGTGATAAATTTTAATGTGTCATATTGTTAAATTTGTGTTTATATTATTTCATTAAATGCAGTTCTTGATAATTTTTTGCTTTGTAATTTCGATGGACTATAAATTAAATTTATCACGGAACTTAATATTAGAATGTCTCAGTTTTGACATGGATTTTGATTATGTAGGTAGTCGAGGTGCTCCCGTTATTATAGGAACCAGTAGTTCAAGCAGCGGTAGACCTATGGTTACCGTTCCAGCACCCTATGTGCCAGAGGAACTGGTGTCGCAAGCTCAAGTTGTCCTTCAAGGAAAAAGTCGAAATTTAATCATACGTGAATTACAAGTATGGGAATTGTTTATTTATTTTCAGAATATGTTCTATAATTTGGTATTTACAGAGAACCAATTTAGATGTCAACTTAGCAGTCAACAATCTTCTTTCTCGGGACGATGAGGAAGGTGAGGAAGGAGATGATGCTACAGATTCTTACGTACCAGAAGATCTTATCTCTTTACTCGATGGTGGTTTTCACACTGACCATTCGGTTATTATTGATGCTGATGCTATGTTTTCGGAAGATATGTTTGGTTACTCTGGTATCAGAAAGTAAGAGTTTTTTTTGTTTATAGTTTTGATGTAGTATTTTGTCTTTGCATTTTTGTTTATTGGGCTTTTTTAACCTTCCCCATCTGAAGTATAGACTTTGATTTATTTTTGTGACGTTTTAGTTTTACATTTTTTATTTTATTTAATTGCAGATCTTTGTTCTTAAATTATTGTACCAAGTCCATACTTCTTAACGATAAAAAAAATTGTATATATTTTTCATATTCCCTTTACGATAAAATTGTGTTTAGTTGGACTGCTTTTCTTTAATTTTCATTTTTTTTTTGACTAACTTTTGTTTGAAAATGTTTGACTTTGCTCAAACAAGCTTCCTTAACAGCCGTGGCAGCAGTAGCCGTAGCCGAATGCCGGATCGAGACGCTCCCCCTAGCAACAGCGCGAGCTCTGACCGTGATCGGGAGAACTTTTCCCGTTGGAGAGAGAGGCAGTACTTTGGACCGAGGCGTTGGCTGGAAACAGCATTGAGAGATAATCCATATGAGAAGGACTCGGGTAAGATACTTCATAGCAATGTTTGTTTATTTACTAAACAGAACCAACATTTTTATAAAAAAATAACTGAACAATATCTAACACTATAAAGAAACAAAATACAATACAAATACTTTGATAATATAAATTTTTATATCAGTAATATTTATATTTAAACTATAGACAAGGGTGATTTGGATTTTAATAGGCTACCGCCATCTATTGTTTTTACTCCTAACTTTGAATGGTTGACTAACTGTATTTATTATACAGGATGTCTCATTTTTAAATAGCAGAACTTATACTATTTCATTAATGGTGTTTAGTACTTTCCACTAATACAAAAATATCAATTATACAAAAATGTCTTTTATGCATTTTACCTTATGTACGTCGACATATACAAGGGTAATATCAATATTTACAATAACAGATCACAAGAAAAAGGACAACGCATGCCCTTTGTGGATTTCCGACGATCTGGAATTCTGGCCAGAACCTGCCCCGAAGTTTGTTCAGATTGCCACTCTATACAGCGAACTAATTGCTCTCTCTGCCAATGGGCAGCTGTACCAGTGGAAATGGAATGACCACGAACCGTACAGACACCCCGAAAACCCCAACATACACCATCCAAAAACGGTTCCTCTTGGTTTGGCTGGAGAGAAAATCACTCATATCTCTGCATGTTCGATCCGATGTACCGTGGCTACGGAAACTGGGAAAGTAGCCACTTGGCTAGACGAACTACTGTCTCCTGCGGCGAATAAGCTCGAACACGCAGCTCAGGCTTACAATGAATTTCAAACCGATAAGATTACCGCTTTGTACACCTGTCCAATCTACACCGTGGCCAGATTAGAGAGCGGTAGTCTTTATTGGTGGTAAGTTGAAAATTTCCTGCCTTTGATATATATTTTTTTATTTAATTAACATTTTAGGGGAGTGCTACCGTTTGCTCAGCGTAAAAGGTTATGGGAAAAGTACAAGGCTAAGTCCAGGAAGCAGCGTCCACCGAACAACCAGGCCGAAATCGTCACCGGTTCGCAGGTTTGCATGAAAAACAGCCCCATGTACCAGCCGGGTGCTATTGGTTTTACTGTTGCGGCTGGTGTGCCGAAAGTTGGCCAAATTCAGACCGCAGCTTGGACTTTGAATGATATCGGTATATTTAAAGTTGTGAATGTTCACAGTTCTAGCAGTACCGAGAAGAGTCGTTCGGATTCAACACCTACAGCCAGTGGATTGGGTAAGTTCGTACCAAATAGTTATTTCTTAAACATGTAAGGTTATTATAACATTTTTATTAGTGATGCAAAATGATCGAGCATGTATTTTGAGAGAATATTCCCCAAGCACAAACGAGCAATAACGAGAGGGACCAAGCAACTAAACATGTACACGTAAATACTCTTGAAAAATTGCGATAAGTCGAAATTTCTCCTTATGCTCAAAATTCTCATTTTTCTTGTAAGTTCTCCGATAAATTCTCATTGTGCTCACCCAACAGGTATCGGTGCGTGGTGCGACATGCAGCCGACGTAATACACACATATATATACATGTGAAATGTATAAAATGAAGCAACTTAGGATTTTTTTATCAAAAATTATTAATACAAAAATTGTAAAATTAAAATAACAAAACTAAATTATAAACTTTTAACAGAAAAACGAAATAAGAAAACAAAATATAAAGAATAATATTGACGAATAAAAACACGAAAATTTGAGTATCGTGTTATTGTAAATTTTAATTTTCTTCTCCAATACTTATAGAACCTATGCTCGAATCAGAATCATGAACATGTAGTCATCTTCTTCATCATCCTCAGTCTCGGTATCTGTCTCATCAGTCTCATTTTTAGTTACTTTAGCTCCTTTCACATTCACTTGTCTTTTTTGTTGAATCACTTCAGTTGCATTATCAGTCTCGGTACGTTATGTTTTGTCTATTTTTGTATGAACGACGCCGGCGCGAGAGAGTTGAGTGGTATGTGGCCTAAAAAAAATTAATTCTTTTAATATCTTACAGATTTTTAGACAGCAGACCGTAATGGTGACAGTTTTTTACTTTCTGATAGATTATCAAAATTGACTTCGAATAATAATTATCATTGGTAATGATATTTTTGTATTATTTATTATGTTTTTCTGTTATATTTTTGGTCACTAGATTTTCCCTTTTGTTGTGATGAAAATTTCTCAAAGCTGATTTTCACATGAGGTGTAATCGATTAGTCTTTCTGATTTTTTAAGTAATTTGTAAAATTTTGTTAGTTCTTAATCTTTTTCTTTAAAGTTTTACAATTTTCAGCTAATTTGGGTGGTAAAACCTCATCTAATAAAGAAAATACCGACAGGCTTGACATGCCTCCGCCACCGTCTCCAGCGTCCAGTACTTGTAGTGATACTGGCAGTATCACAAACAGTCACAGTAAGTGTGAAATGTATAATGTGGCGTATGTCGTTTTAACCGATGTATTGTGAATTTGTAGAACGTCAGAAGCGTCACGTTGTGACTTGCTCGGATTCCAATAGCGAACCGAAGAAAGACGAAGAAGAGTGGCTGCTGAGAGACGTAATTTTTGTGGAAGACGTGAGGAACGTACCCACTGGCAGAGTTCTGAAGATCGACGGAGCCTACGCTGCTGTTCGATTCCCAACCACACATACTAGAGATCGAGATTCCAAAGATGCCGACGATATACTGCAAGACTGCCGGTTGATGAGAAAAGACGATTTGCAAGTCGTGAAGTCCTCTTCAATATCCCGCGTCCCAGATTGCTTCCAGAGAACTCCTAGAAGGGTCCAGATTTCAGAAACGGCCGGACAAATTCTAACCATCGCCGTTGACGGACAGGGGATACACGCGATCGTCAGAAACGGTTCCAAGTTAAGTTACGTTCTGTACAACATCAGCACTGGCCGCATCGAGCAAGAAAATCCATTTCCGAGCGACACCGCTGCTTTTATGGGCTTGTACCCGTCACACGTTAGTCTCACATGCGCTGGGGAGGTTCGTAATTTTCTCTATATAAAAAATGTTTTACTGAATCTCCATATTTTATTTCAGAGCAGCGAAACGGTACTTATCCTCCGAGATGGTAACAACGCCATTTATCCATTAGCGAAAGATTGCGCGGATGCTATCCGAGATCCTCAGTTTCTAGACCTGCCTCCGATTAAATGTCTTACGGCGGGCACTCTCGCTCTGACCGGCACAAGCCTCAACATGAAAAACCAAGTGGCCCTCGTCGTTTTCGCCCTGGAACAGCAGCTTCTGATGCCCAAGATATTGCGATGCGATATCGAAGGTGTACGACAAGTTCTAGCACAGCTAGACAGTGAAATGAGTAAGTGATTGGTATAGGACGATTCTAATGGATTAACTTATTATTTTTTTTTAAATAGAATCCGTTAGTTTGATGATACCCTCGATTTTAAACGAGAGATGTGACGGTAATAGGAATATCTTCCACACTGTCGTGAATATGTGTACTCCGACTTCCAATAAGGACGTGGACAATGGTAAGTTGTTTTGTTTGTCAGAGTAGTGTTTTCATCACTAGGTGTTATTAAATACAAGACACGGTGTCTCCACTCGTTTTCGTTTGCAGTTTTATTTCGAAATTTATATTCTCTTTCTACAGGGGGTCACTCGATTTATAGGTGTACAAGCTACACGTTAAGTAAAAGGAACACAGATCAAATATTTTTGTTAAATTGATGTATGCATACGGGACATTCATGTAATAAGTACGTTAATTCAAAGGGGGTAATAGAGAATGTGAAAATGACAACTTGTAGTCAAAAATATTTTCGCCTTAATCCATATCAAGCAAATAGAAAATGTTGAAACTGTCCCTGCTCTACGTACGTGTTTATTGATATCCAGTCCCGCTGCTACACATAGTAAGATCACAGCATAGGTAGACCAGCAGCTTCACTCCATTGTCGGCACTTTGTAGTGCCTTCAGTTCTCTACGGTGACCTCGAAATGTGAGTGCGATAGCGCATTCGACGGAATTTACAGAAGCGGCGAACAGGACCGGAATGAGTTTTTTAGTTGTGCGTAAAAGCGTAGACATTTACTCTACATGAAAGTTTACATTATATCTATTCACAATATGTAATAATTAATTATACAGTTATGGATAGGTAAATCAACATGTATTATGTACTATCATTTACCGCTACTAACATACAGTGTGAAAATTGATTTACTTTGGACTTTTAAAAAGATGAGTTTAAAATATATATTATTTATTTACTTACTTTTTGATATTAGAGATAATGAATTTTTGGGATTTTTTAATTTAAAATTTGACGTTTGGTGGAAAAATAATTTATGATTTTTTCCAGTAAATGATTTACGTACGTAAGTAAGCCAATTAAACAAATAGATCTATTAATAAAAGAATATTCCTCTATGTAAAACATTTATTATATGTAAATATTATTTTATACACATGATAAATAAAATAAAACATAAAAATTAATTGTGCCTCCAAATAATAAGTTTTCTATTTCTGTTCTTTAATTTGAAATTTCTATTAATATATTTTAATGTATAATATAATCTAATCCTAGCATATAAATGCAAAATATATTCATACGGAAAATATTGACATGGCGGATTAAATGCTACAGTTTTAAATACGTTTAATAATTGTTTAACAATATCAGGTGTTGTTGAAAAAATTTCAAAGTTCTTTTGAAACAAAATTTCCAAGATTGTGATAAATCAACAAAATTTTGAGACAGCATGTACAAACTACCAAATTTTTCCAATTCTGAGTTGTTATATGCTTTAAAATAGCAATATAAAGTGGTATCATCTAAATTTTCGTATTGTTTCGCATATAATTCACATGTTTTGCAAGAATGTTTTGATAGACATTTCTTTATTAGATATCCACAAATATATCATGTGAAGTTAATTTGTAAAATATCTGATTTTTGATAATCGGTATCCAATATAACATTTATAAGTATATTTTCATTTTCTTGCACAATTTGAATTTGAGGTAAGTCTACTATCTTTAACAAATTTAAAAAAACTTAAATTACTGTTTGATGATGTGTTTAAACATCTAACAGCTGCGCAGAGACTCATTCCTCGATTTAGGCTCATAATGTTTCTTTAACACGGCTCTGTATTACCGATGTTCGCACTCCCAGCGTTGGATGTAGACTGACGGTAGCCGGGGTCTCTGCAGCTTGAAACGGATGCGCGAGCTGCTATGCGCGACTTATTAGTTCGGCCCGAGTGTTTTTACTGGTCTCCTTATACTGTGGTAAGATTCAGTGTGTGGTGTTGCTGTTAGTCGGAATTTGTACTTTTTGTGGTTTGTTTTTTTTTTTTAATGACATTCATATTGTTGAAAAAATGATGAATCAGTGTCAAGTGTGCAGAAAATTACAGCCTGAATAATTTGATACATGGCGATTTTCCGGGTTGTTATGCCGTTACCTCGGTAACTGGTAGCTGCCAGAAACAGAGTTAAAATGCACATCCCTAGCATTAGCTGGGATACTTTTACCTGCCCTGGTTGTTCTCGGGCTAGGCTCTGTGGGGACAGACCCGCTATCGGTGTCTCTGGGCCTGTCCATAAATTGATTTCGGTTCCTACTGTTGGTATTAAGACTGAGTTCTCAGTTGCGGCGAAGCTTTTGCAGAGTCACCACTGAAGATGCCGACAGTGAAGAGCGGCGAAAAGTTTGGAAGCATGGGATGCGACCAGTTACAGCGGCGGCTACGGAACGCCTCGGAGGACCACCAGTATCCGAGAAGCGGTTTCCACCGTAGCAGTCGTAATACCAACAGTAGGAATCGAAATCAATATATGGACAGGCCCAGAGACACCGATAGCGGGTCTGTCCCCACAGAGCCTAGTCCGAGAACAACCAGGGCAGGTAAAAGTATCCCAGCTAATGCTAGGGATATGCATTTTAACTCTGTTTCTGGCAGCTACCAGTTACCGAGGTCAAGGCATAACAACCCGGAAAATCACCATGTATCAAATTACAGCACTGGCCATGAAAGCCTAAAAACCGCCTGAATAATTGTCTTTCATAAGCAAATTTAATCATTGTCTGTTAAATCGCAGCAACCGCGCTTTATTCCAATGCTCGTTTGTCACTCACCCGTGTGTGGCAGCATTCTACAGTACATATGTCATAGTTGTCAATTATTTTTATCGGTAATTTGACGTTTCTTAAAAATTATGACAAATTTCAAATATCTGTTTAACCGCGGCAGTTTTGTCCTATAACCTAGAAAACCAAACCGGCAAACTATATTGTGGGAAAATATCTGCACTCAACACAAATATCTTTATTTAATAACTATAAAACGTTTAAAAATGAAAATACGGCACTACAACGTAAACACAGGAATTAAATTATGACATGACAGCGATTGTGACTAATGAGCGACTGTTGCATGCTTGTAGAGTATGCAACCAACAAGCATTGGCGGCGTTAAATAAGGATTTAAAATAATATTGAAAAAATTTTTTTTTGGGTTTATAAATAAGTTTGGAATTTTTTTTGAAAATTGATACAACTCAAAATAATGTGTTTTTCATGGTGAAAGTGAAGTACAGTCCATTATTGTGTATGTATTTTATTAACAATGTATAATATTTGGACAGAAATGGTGTTAATGTCTCATATTGTTTTAAAATATAATCTTTATTAAAAAATTGCAATTTATGGTAAATAATTATATGATAAAATATTTAATTTTTATCTGTTTTTACTGTATTGATGGTCTGTACACTTATAATCATGTCACCCCACATAAAATTCTTCAAGATGGTACATATATTTTTTTTTCATTTGCTAAATCTCGTCTGTTGGAGTAGCATTATTAACTGTATATTATGCTATGACACAGTAAACATTCTACGGTGGGGACACTGATTGTATTTATTTATTTTATTTGTTTGTGATGGTGATTAACTGCACGGGATAGTGTTAACGAGAAAATTCGTGTCTGGATAAATGGTTAGTTTTCGAGAGGGTATTGGAAAGCACACTGTAGTTATATTGTGAGCATAGGTTGATAATTTGTAGATGTTCTCGTAGTTCAGGTATTGTTTGGTTTAAAGCATGCAAACAGCTCCCGTACCCTCTCAGCAGTTTTCCCCCAAACAGTTACAGACCAGCCAGCGAATGTTGCCCCTGCACCCGCCGCGAATTCGGGCCTGGACTGTATCAATATGATAGCGAACGCGGTGAATTCGCGTGCAGTGTCACTGCGCGATATGATGCGTAGGGCCGTTCAAAGCGTTCATACAGAACATCGCGAACTCAACAATTCTAACTCTGCAGATCAGCACAGTTTCGTGCAGGAGGAGCCCTTGCCGACCCACAGTTGGCCCCCGGAATCCTTCGATGTGGCCTCTGGGGACGAGGACAGTCTGATGAGTTTGGGCAGCAGTGCGGCCAACAAGGGAAATAGTAACAGCAACAATGCTCCCAGTAATCTTGTTATTGATCCAGCCGAACGGAGAACTAATGCTATGCAGATTTTGCATGCTCTCTTGTACGATTCTTCTGCGCTTGAACCTCATCTCATTGAATTGTTGTGTGCCAAGTGAGTATTGGAACATTAGTTTCATTTTTATCCCTTTGCGCACCCTCCAATTTACTTCAACGTAATATCTAAAATTGGTTACTAAATGAGCAATTCTCTTGTGAAAAAATTTGAGTATTTTTTTTTAATTAAAATTTATATATATTTTTTTTTTTCGTTAAATCGATGTTTTCTATTAGTTTGTATTAATTTTTCAAATAAAATTTTAATAATTTAGATAATTATCATGCATAATTTTAATTTTGTCCATAAATGTGTAAACTTCTATAAACAAATTAAAATAACTTCAGGGATGCCCAAGGCCAGACACCATTTATGTTGGCTGTATCGTCACGAAGTTATCCTGCCGCTCTTGAATTATTCGAAAGGATCATAAAATTGGGGACGCCCCAAGAACGCGAAGAAATGATCTTCCCCAAGAGTTCCAATCCCGATCATTCCCCATTGCACGTCCTGTGCTGTAACGACACCTGCAGCTTTACTTGGACGGGGGCAGAGCACATAAACCAAGATATTTTTGAGTGTCGCACTTGCGGCTTGACCGGTACTCTGTGTTGTTGTACCGAATGCGCTAGGGTGTGTCACAAAGGACACGATTGCAAGTTGAAGAGAACTTCTCCGACAGCGTACTGCGACTGCTGGGAGAAATGCAAGTGCAAAGCTTTGATTATGGGTAATCAGACCGTTAGATATGAATTACTCACCAGGTTGGTGAAAGAGACCAACCTTGTTTGTTTACCCAATTCAAGGTAAGATAAATGTCGAAATATATGTAAATTCTAACGTTTCTAATGTTTTTCTTTAGAGGGGAAAGTATCCTGCTATTTTTAGTACAGACGGTTGGCAGACAAAACCAAGAACAAAGGCAGTTTAGAAATTCACGGCCTCGCACCGCCTCTTCAAATTCAAGAAACAAAACACCGTCTTCAGATAGTAAGTATTTGGATTCGATTTTTGCGGCAATCGTTAATGTAACAGTTTCAGTTGAATCCGACATGCCCGAACATGATTTAGAACCTCCGCGGTTCAGCCGTAGGGCGTTGGACTGCTTGCTTGGCGACTGGAAGGCGGTTAAGAGCATGATAATGTCGGGTACCAAGGAAACCAACGATCACTTCATTGATCAACCTTATGTGGTCGGACAGACTGGTACCACACTGCTCGATAAATTCACCCATTGTTTCTTCGTTAAGTGCCAGATGGTGCTGGATGTCTTACTAGAAACCATAATAAAGGAAATGAAGAATCCCGATCCTAAACAAAGCGAATACGCCGTCAGCGTTGCGAGGAGATTTGTGCGATCCGTCGTACGAATTTTCGTAATATTCAGTATCGAGATGGCGCCGAATTCTACCAAAAGGCGAGGTCTGAGCAACCATAACCTACCTTTGAGCAAATGCAAGCGAGTGTTTCAGTCTCTGTCGAAGCTGTCTATCGAGGAGTTGTGCGAGACTGCCGATTCACTTATCGCTCCAGTACGGTTAGGAGTGGCAAGACCCACGGCACCGTTTTCATTAGCAACGTCACCTAACGACATACTAAACGTAAAAAAAATTACTTAATGTACTCTTAAATTGAATCTAACTGTTTTGTTTTTAGGGATCCGAAGAATTGTTCATAGTAGACCCACTAGCGCCATCTGCAGCCGGAAGTTCGAGATCTACGTCTAACCAATCCCAAGAATTTCCATTCTTAGCAGAAGCCGTTCGTAGAGCCGCCGGAAATGCCAGGGATCTTCTGAACGAAATAAATATTAATGACAGTGAAAGTAAGTAGAACTTGAAAGTTGAATATAAATGAGATACTATATCCCGGTTTGATAGGTATGGCCATAGATAATGACGATGATAACGCTTCTGAACACGAGGACGCTCCGGCAGACCGAGATATTCCGTTAGCCGTGCGCCAGGCCTCCTTAAATGAAAATGAGACACAGGAAACACCATCGGACCAACAGGAAGGTCGCCTTCAGGGTGAAGAAAGCGATCCTGAGCTGGATCTGTTAGCGGAAACTGAGTCGGACAGTGATGATAATCACAGCAATCAAGACGCTGCGTCGGCACAGAGGTCTGTTCAGACTGGCGCAACGGCTGGATCGGACACGGGTAAGTTGTTTGTCGTTGGTGGGAGAAAGGGACACAGTAATTAGGACTTGTACTTTTGCAGAGATTTTTTTAGTTTTTTGTTTATTTTTTTCGTTATATATTTACTTTTTTTATTTGTAAGTTTTTTGTTTTTTTTCCTTTTGGATAATGGAACGATAAATAAATATATAATTTTATAAACCAATGGTCACTTAAAAATCGATAACTGATTTTTAAATTTTAAAACATGATTTCCATTGATTTGGTCTTTACTTAATAAAATGGTAATAACTTAATTTTAAATACCAATAAAAAAATGGACAATTTTTTAAAATAAATAATCTTCAAAAATATTTTAATTTTCTGGTCTACTTAATGACATAAATTTTTTAATAAAACAGTAATATACTCGCGACAAGAATTCAGATGACTTACGTCATACGAACAAATGAGTAATTCATTATATTTTCATCAAAATATTTAAGAAACGGCAACTGATGGTAATAAAACTATATACTACACAAAAAGTTTGTATTATATATTGCACTAAATTGCAAAAAATGATTGTTTTTAATGCAACCAAATATCGAAAATTACGTTGACAATAAAAACAAATGTGTAACGTCTGAATTATTGACGCCAGTATATATGTTCTTTAAATTAAAAAATATAAATAAAACTTTAAATTTTAAATAAATAACTTAAAGACTAAAAAAAATCTTAGACTTACAAAAATATTACTGACAACATTTTTATATACAGAAGATAATAAAAGTAGACAAAAGTTTTTTTTTTTCAATATGCAATGTTTAATGTTTTGAAAAAATTTGATTCATTTGTTAATCAATCTGAAAAAGTAAGCCACAAAATACCTTTTTCTGAAATATTTAAAATAAAATGTCAATATAGTTGAATGTAACTTAAAAAAATTGATACCATTGAATAGCCAGGGTGTCCCAAAATGATGTGTCAATATTCCGGAGGGTGATTCTACATGAAAAATTAATACCACAGAGCCCTATAACATTTTTCTGAAAATTCAAAATTAATAGTTACACGGTGTCAAAATTTTTTTTTAAGCTTGTTATAATTTTTTTCTAGTTGACTTTTTACATCCACGTTTTTGTTTTCACAATGTGCTTTGTTAATTTTGAAATTGAGTTCGAGTAAATCGTCCATTTAACGCATGTGAATGTTTAAAGTCATTTCTTTTAAAAAACGGCTAATTTTAACGTGATATAACGAGGACCTTTTTTGAAGAATTTTTGACGTTCTATAGTTGCGTTTTATTCAAATTTATAAAAGTGTTCAAATAAAAAGTTCTAAGTCCTTCTTTGAAGGCCAAGGACAGTTTAGGTCTTTTGGCGTTGAAGGATATGCATCAGATTAAGAAAGTAGGTACAAAGGAACACTAGTGATACATGTACAAAATTGAAAAAAAATTATATACTCAACAAAAAAATTATCCATAATCCATAATTTTTTTTTTACTTCCTGTAACTGCTAATTTTGAGCTTTCACAATAATGTTATAAGGCTTTGTGGCATTAATTTTTTGTGTAGAATAATCCACCGGAATATTGACGCATCATTTCTGGACATCCTGTATATTAAAAGCATAGACCTCATGAAGTCTGTGATTAAGTCACGAGAAAACAACGAAATTGGTCAATAATAAATTTTTGTTTCCAATTTATTGGCTAATTTATTGAGTCTAATAAATTTGTAATTATTGCTAAACGTTATACAAGTGTGACATGCAAAATCTGTGTTTAGAATGACTGGGTTGGGGGGAGAAATCAAATAATTATTCACGATTTACTGTGTTAATTCTAAACGGTCATATCGTACGAAAGTAGTGTTTTTACTGTAAAAATTATAGAAAATTAATAAAGACTATAACCTAAAATTTTTACAATATAAATAAAGTAAAATAACACTTCTAAATTGTGAAATACCCCTTGTCTGAGTTCTCCCTCTTTCGTGTGATTGGTGAGTGGTTTTGCAACTATATGTAACTTATCAGGTGGTATGCTGCTGTTCCCGGAAGACGAAAGTGGTGAATCCAGTCAGCAGGAGGAGGAAGAAAGCGAAGCCGGTGAAACGGACGAACAGGACACTGAAGATTACACTCTTACAGACGAGCAGTTGGAACGTAGAAGGTATTTGCAATAATAGAATTTTAAAAACAGTTTTGATATGACAAAATATTTACTCGATTTTGAAGAATATAAATAATATAGGAATATTTTGGAGCTGCTGTATTGAATGTATTTTTTATTTTGTTTGTATTTATTCACGGTGTCTAAAAGTTTTAGCCAATTTAAGATTGTTTTCATGTTTTGGCATTTCCAAGATATTCTAACATAAAAAATATTGGGAGCCAAGAATATTTGCATAATTATGATGAATTTGATAGCAGAGAAAATACTTGCTAACAATTGAGGTATTATAGGTTTTAATCACTTCTTGGTATAGAAGTTTTCAGTTTAATTATAAATAATATTTTGAAGTAAGTGTAAGTTTAACGTTTCTTTTTTTCACAAAACTTGCAGAATGTCTGACTGAAACAGCTTCTATTTTTGAGTACCATCCGTGCATTTTAAAATAAGCATATATTAAGTCTCCAGTTTTGTTATTTTATTTATTTATTTGGCTCCCCTTGTGTTGTTTTTCTGTTTCTCATTGTTTTGATTATTGTCTATGAAAGAAGCCATTACAGCAATGTGACCGGTCATGGTCAGCGAAGCAACTTGGCACCACAAAACATGCAGTGGGCCATCCGTTCTAGAGAAGCCGGCAGGTCGCAAGGTGTTCGACTGCCGAACGGTTCCAATTTGGTATTCATAGATCCCAGTTCCCTGAGACGCTCCACAACTGGTAGCACCACGGTAGCTGCGAGTTCGGAGCCTATCACTATGGCCACAACGGCGAGCTGTTTGGCCAGAGCATTTGGTAAGTACATTTGGGTCGGTTCATCAACAGAAATTTTACTTGTAATTCTTTCCTTATTCATGAAAATGATAACACTTAACAATGTTGTATTTACATGAAAACTTATTATTTTTACATTCCATTACAGGTATTGTGGTGCGACAAATCGCCGACTTGTTATCTTTAATGCCACATGTAAATCAGATTTTAACCTCGTCTTCAACAGTAATGGAAATAACTCAAGATGACATTTATAATGTACAGGTTAGTATTATTTAGTCTTTTTTGGTTTTATTTTTAATTCGTATTTTTTTTAATCCTTGCAATATTTTTAGATCTATTTGGAATTCCGACTGAAGCCAACATGGGACTGGTTGTTAACCGTAATGGACGCAACTGAGGCTCAACTGAAATTTGGAGCTTCTTTAACAAATTCATTAGATTTGACAAGTCCTGGATATCCTCTTAATACAGGTGCAAATACGGGAGGTAAGTTTATTATAATAAAAGTCTGCAAAATAATTTAATTACGTCTATGAATTTTAGTGGGATCTGGTACCGGCACGGTCAGATCGAGCCATCGCGCTCACGCCGTATCAGCTGGTTCGGGCAGCTCTTCCGGAAATAGGATCGTAGGATTCACCACGAATGTTGAAAGCAGCAGATCTCGGTCGGAAAGAGAAAGTAAGCAAACAAAACTTAAACATTTTTTAAATATCTACTTCATATATTGACGTTGCGTAAACCCTTATGTATTTATTTGAATTTGCAGGTGGTGATTGGCACGCAGCCAGACGAGAATTTTTGTCATATTGTCTATCTTTAATGAGAGCTCATAACAGCGAACACCTAGACTCTCTTCCTATCCTAGACGTGTCTGCTTTAAGGCATGTTGCGTACGTTTTCGATGCACTTATTTATTTTATGCGATCGGGAACCTCTGAAGTCGCAGACAACGATGTGAGGCGGGAAGGATTGCCCTTACCACCATGGAACGATCAGGTAAAATATGTGCAACATTCGTTATACAATAATAAAATGAGTTCCCACAGTAAAGTAGTTCAAATGCACCAAATTGCTTTACGTTTACCCATTTCCGTAAAATGGATCCAGGAACAAAATACAGTAGTTCAAATGTACCAAGTTGTTTTTGTATTGACATAATTGAGAAAAATATAAAATTAATCGCATTAAAAAGTTGCATCGTGCCATATGACAGTTTTTTTTTTCTTTCTAGGATGAAAACGACAACGAAGAAGCTGAGGAAGACATTGCCGTTGCCATGGAGACAGAGTCTTTGGACGATCAAGATGTTTCGAATCTGGCTAACAATATATCAAATAGTTTGAATACTTCCCTTCAAGGAAATACTGGAAAAGGAAGGAAACATTCTTTCTTCCAGGTTGGTAAAACATATATTGGTTGAAACTTCCAGTACAGTGAGGAATCAACACACAAATGCAATTTTAATGTTTTCAGCGATCTGAATCGACTCTCTGTCTCGGATGTCCACCACCCGATCCTTTCGACACACCAATGTCGGAGGCACTTCCACTCGCTGATCAACCGCATCTACTGCAGCCAAACGCTCGTAGAGAGGATTTGTTCGGAATTCCCAAACAACCTGTTACATTAACCTCAACAGGTACTTTAATAATAATATTTTTGTATTATATTTTTATTGCGGTTACATTTTTATAACTTTTTTTTAATATTTCAGGTTCCAACTCGGGTAACCCACTGGAATCTCTACCGACCAAACTCAGTCTGTCCACGAGGACCACAGATTTTGCTATGACACAGCCCGCCAGGGCGAACCACCCTATTTCGAATTCGTTCAACGTGATGGGCCCGAATCCTCTGGTTTATCCTCAAAATTACCAACCTGAGGAAGAGGGTAGGCCAGTTGCCAAGGAAGCTATGCAACAGACCGACACGGCAAATTCGTTTGAATCTATGATAGGTATCCCAGGCGGCAGTAATACTGTCAAGAATGATGGTAAGAAAATGAGAAATATACAGCCATTTGAAAGTTTATTAGCAGCCGTTAGCAATAAGACTGGTAAGTGACATGTATTTATACAGTGGTTTACAAGTATTTCTTTTGTGCATACGAAAAGTCATCTCTAATGATAAGTCTGTAAATACAACCAGAATAATGAATACAAAATTACGATAATTATTCAGTTTCAGTATCATCTGGTCCACATTTAAAACATATTACTATACCTAAGAGAATGACAGAAATGTGATATTTTGTTTATGTTTATTACATAACAAAATAGAATTTTATCTTATTATGCTTCCGCTGCAGGTCCTTGTTATAGGAAACATAAAATCTTCAATAGACTTTGAAATGCCAAACAATACATCATAAGAGATAGAAGCTGCGACTAATGCTATCACTTACTAAAATGATTGTTCAAATGTTTCCAATTTATAATTCGTTCTTAAACATAAAACAAATTATTTACTTGAACCCTTAAGTCCATTTTGCATAATTATTTATTTTTTTTACATTTAATTCATTTACACAACAAGAAAAATGAGAACGAGTGGTGCGAATTGAGTTTCTTACAAGGTTTCTTCTTATAGTTTAATATAAAAATTTTGTATTGTGTGGCATATGCATAATCCTTAGTTATTTCAAAATGTATTACTGTCATCTGTTTTTATAATCTGAATATCGGCATCTCTCAACTATAAAAATAATGTTTATAGGAGACGTTTTAAATGAGAGACCGCAAGACTTATCGAGAAACCGCGAAGAGCAACTATTAGATCCCTATAACACGCAAGGACTAGGAGAGAACCCCACACTGTCTCGTCCGCAAATTATTGTGTCTCCAAGAAAATCGGAATCTACCACAGAACACACTCAGGAGCAGGTACATGTCTGACACAGCTCTTCTGAATATTTTGTTAATTAAATCGTTTGTAGGTGACGTCGGGTGGTTCCTTGTTGCTTCTAACACCAAACGATTCCTCTCAAGATGTATGCAGTCAGAGTACGACTTGCACTATGTCCGGATCTTCTACACCCTCGACGAGTTCTTCGAGAAGCCCCAGCAAGAGTGTAATAGTCAGAGCTGGATCATCGAATGTAAGTACTAAAAATATAGAGGTGGGAAGTGGAATACGTATGTAAAGGTTGAGTTTAATTTACATGTCACGACACTTCCTAGACAAACGTTGCTCTCCGATGACCGCAGTTAGATACAGCTTTCAACTGGGGACAGATACGGAGCAAACAAGTTCAATAAAAGAATTTAATTTCGATTGGTTGATGATTTAAATTTTTTAATTTTTTTGTGTTTATTTTTCTTAAGGCTTTTTAACATTTTAGTGCCAAAAGATTGGAGACCCGGATGTAATTATGTCAGTAGATATCCAACAACCAGAAACGTTGGAGAATCAAGAAATATCTGCCAATGTTACAGTCGTGACTACAACGGTAAATAACGAACTGCCAAAACCAACGGTAGGACAATCGGTTTCCCACGATTTGCTTTTGGGCAGATGGCGGTTGTCTTTAGATTTATTTGGTAGAGTTTTCATGGAAGACGTTGGATTGGAACCGGGATCCATCGTTTCCGAATTGGGTGGTTTTCCAGTGAAGGAGGCTAAATTTAGAAGGGATATGGAAAAGTTGAGAAATAACCAACAGCGAGATCTAACACTCTCAAAAGTGAGTTTTGTTTCAAATTTTTCTGAATTACTATATTAGACGGCCAAAAATCGAAAGTGACTAATCACTAGCTTGTAGGCAAAGTGTGCGAGGAGCAATTTGAAGGCGATCAGATATAAAAAATATACAAAAATGACAAAAATAGTTGCATTACATAACATCCATTATATTTAGTAAAAACGGTGATATAACCGTTTTTGCTAATTTCGAGGCGTTAATAAAAATTATAAGAATTATTTCCAAATCTAAAGTTTTTATCTTGTATTATCAATTACCCAAGGTCGAAAATAATAAAGAGTGACTATTTCACAACACAGAGATGAGTACGTGAGGGTGGCATGATTACCTAAGCATGTAACTTGAAGAGTTAAAAACACACAAATTTATCAAAAATAAGTTGACATTGACTAAACCTAGCACATTAACAATTTACTTTAAATGTGCCCCCTGTGTAATAGTCTCTTTGGGCGGTAATTGCCCACCACCACCCACTTACACCTACCTGATGCGCACTCCGCAGATATCACACTTAAGCCTTGTCCTCATGGACGCAAAATTCGCGGATTTCTTAACTTTTGACAAATTTTGCAAAATAGTAAATAGTACAAATATTATTGGCTACTTCCATTATTATGTGGTAATAAATTTGTTTTGAGATTTTGACAATCTACCATTGCAGTTTCATGATGAAAATAATAGAAAATGTTATAGTCAAAATTTGTTACAAGTTGAGATTTTCCCACCATTAAATAAATTGCGCAAATATTCGCAAATTCCGCATTCAAAAGGACAAAAGGCTTTAGAATACATACACACTATTTATTATTGGTTACTAGCACTTACTATAATGGTTACACATTAACACTTATACTGTAGTGCTTTTCATATGACCTTCATGTATCCATGTTTCATCAAAATTTAATATATTCTATCTAGATTCTGATCGTTTAATATTTATTTTAAATAGTTTGTTCATCCTATCACTATTTCGTCTTTTTCTATCAGTATACTCTTTTTAATTATTTTTTTTGTCGAAAATTCATTTAAAAAATGCCATCTTCTTTCCGCGAGTTTTCCGTTTTGCAGTTATACTTCTTTACCACTTTTTTATTTTCATTATACATATATGCTGCTCACGTTTTTGTTAATGAAATACATATTTCAGCATCACTTATACTCATATCGACCAAGCGTCCTAAACTCTTCACACATGTCATCATCCGATATTCCTCACTTGTTAAATTAGGGTGTTTATAATTTTGAGAGCCTGAATTATTCTTCATTCTTAAAAACAAAATCACTAATAAAATTAGCAAAAAGATATACCCAAAATCTTGCCCGCCTGAATTATATACCTGCCCATGATAGAACTGGAAATGGAATAGGTGGATCCGTCAATTCGTCACAGTCAATAGAAAGCTGCGGCGCATGCGTACTTACTGCAGCGGAAGCTGTGTAATTGGGTATGCTCTCAGAGATATGCGGCACATGATTTTATAGGAAAAACATACGGGCTGCATGTATGTTACTTTGTGTCGACTGCCATAAATTGTGAGCAGGTTTACGAGTCACTCTCTAGATTTTCGGCCGTCTAGTATAGCTATATTTATTTTATTGTTCTTAATTTCAGATCGAAAGAGACAGAACGCAGCTGATCTTACAAACTTTTAAGGAGTTAAACAGCCAATACAACAGCTACAATCGACGTACTACTTCGTCCTCGCCTCCCTTAGCCGTAAACAAAGTAAAAGTAACTTTTAAAGACGAGCCGGGCGAAGGTACTGGCGTGGCCCGAAGCTTCTACACCGCCATCGCGGAAGCCATCTTATCCAACGACAAGCTGCCAAACTTAGAGTCTGCCCAAGTAGATAATAAATACTCCCAATACAGCGTACTGCAGCGCCTCCGCCGCGATAGGGACGTCTTGAGACGTACCGTGCCGCCCAGGGGCTACAACAAATCTAGAGATCACCACCGAAGGACGATGAGTATCGAGGCGAGACCCTTCATTCCGTCGGACAACCTGCACACGTCCGACGCCCCTTCCATGCCAGATATTTCGTCCGCATCGAATAACCAGCCTGGTACTAGCTCTAATAACACCCAACCTCCTAATGGGGGTAACCGTAACGAACACCTCACCAGTCAACAACAGCAACTGGGCGACCGACTCTATCCACGAGTGTATAACACGCACCCGACTTTTGCCGGTCGAATCACGGGCATGCTGCTGGAGTTGTCGCCCGCCCAGTTGCTCCTTCTGCTCGCCTCTGAAGATTCCTTGAGAGCCAAAGTAGAAGAAGCAGTAGAGATGATACTGGCTCATTCACATTCCCAATCCGAGTTAACTTCAGAGGCTTTGTTAGGTAGGTGGATCGACCAAATTAGTTTTTGCTTGAAGCCAGTAGTGCGTTAGTGGTTTAACTTGATGGGCCTCCATAAGATTTCCCGAAATTCAGAAATATACAGGGTGTCTGGGAAAATGTGGAAATGTCTCGGGCGCAGAACATGAAAAAATAAGATGACAAGTTTCTATAAAATTTTTTCCTACAGGCCCTCCCTACGGAATTATGTGTCTGAAGGACGTCGTAGGAAATCGGTTTTTCTTGAATAACTTTTAAAGTACTCAAAATAATTTAATAAAAATTTAATGTGATGGACACTAATAAGGACCTCTTAAAATAGTGTCCTTGAATCGTATTTAGCTTTTTTAGTTTACCACGGGCGGGCTAAGCTTTACAACTTAAGGCCTACATTTTTAACACCCTTTACTTTAAAATAATAAATGTGGGTAACCTCAACCTTAGACTAAAAAAGAACTCTTGTTTATTGTCCATAAAATGAATTGTTTACGAGAAAAGTGACGCATGTTGAACCTTGAATAATTTTGTTAAGGTTCTCCTGGAACACCATTGCGGTTTTTTTAAATTTCGTATTTTTTGATCTTAAAAATGAAATTTTCCCGTTGTTTGAATGGCTTTCATGTCGCACTTTGTTGTTGAGAAAAAAAAATAGAAATTGTGGCCCTTTACATTAAAAATAAAACATGAATTTATCTTTTTTTCGTAAACGGTTCATTTTATCGACAATAAACAAGAGTACCTTTTTTAGTCTAAGGTTGAAGCTACCCAGATTTATTATTTTAAAGTCTATTATACAGGATGTTAAAAATGTAGGCATTAAGTTGTAAATCTTAGCCCGTCCCTGGTAAACTGAACAAGTTAAATATATTTCAAGGACACCATTTTAAGAGGTTCTTGCTAGTGTTCATCATATTAAATTTTATTGGGTACTTTAAAATTTAATCAAGAAAAATAGATTTCCAACAGTGTCTCTCAGGGACAAATATCTACGTAGGGAGGGCCTGTAGGAAAAAATTTTTTCATGTTCTATCTGCGCTCGAGAGGTTTACCATATTTTCCCGGGCACCTTGTATTTTTTTTTTTTTTTGTAAATATGGGCCCTTTTTAGTAATTACAAGTTTTAAATTATAATACATATTTTGAAACACAAAACATTCTGAAAAGTCACAACAGTTAATTTAGTTAATTTTAGGAATTTGTTCAAATTTTTCCAGAAGTAAATATGACAGCAAAAAATATGAAACACAGAGTGTTCGGAAAATATGCGCACAAACTTTGGGAGCCTAATCTACTGATAAAAATAGTAGTATTAGCTTATGTAACACTTTTTCGAATTCTCAATAATAACAAAGTTATGACCTGACAAAAAAAAAATTATTTTTATTTCTGACAACTTTTTTTGTAGTAAACCGATTTTCTTCAAATTCGGTACAGTTGTTATACGCATTAAAGTGGACCGGAAACATGAAAAAGAATTCAAAATAAAAAACCACAACACCTTTAAACCTCCAATCCATGTAAGAATTCTGGTCAAATTTTTTTTATTTATAATTATTTTCTAATTTTGATTTGTATTTATTATTGCTGAGGACTACGTGATCTCAAGAAAATTTCAATGGCATTTTTCTCGAAAACGGTTACTTTTAGTGAATTGAAACAAGAGTACCTTTTTTACAGGATATTTAATGGGATTTTATTTTGGCATATCAAAATTAGAAAATAATTATAAATAAAAAAAATTTGACCAGATTTCTTACATGGATTGGAGGTTTAAAGGTGTTGTGGTTTTTTATTTTGAATTCTTTTTCATGTTTACGGTCCACTTTAATGCGTATAACAACTGTACCGAATTTGAAGAAAATCGGTTTACTACAAAAAAAGTTGTCAGAAATAAAAATTAACTTTGTTATTATTGAGAATTCAAAAGTGTTACATAACCTTATACGACTATTTTTATGTCTAGATTAGACTCAAGTTCGTATGCATATTTTTCGGACACCCTGTATATTGCAATTGCTCATTTTTATAAGATGTTAAATAATACAGGTGTTCGATATTTTTTTGTCTTAGATATTGGATGGTGCTGAGTAATTCAATTCATAAGCATTTTTGCTAAACCCTAACACTTACAAGTTAAATTGAACTGAATTTATAAGTATGCCGTTTGGTAAATTAATGGTTGTTACATTATACCGTTGAGTGAAAAATTATAGATAGAGGCGCAACCTTAATGGCGAAATGCGTATTAGATCTACAAGTTTAACACCCTGTATCTTGCAAACAAAAGCCTCAATAGAAAATATCTATAGGGCAAGTCGAACAAGAAATAAAGGCCTTCATGTTTGACGTTCCGTTATGTTACACCGTGTTTTACAGTAGGGGTTTTTTGGGCCCGAGATTTGTCCGTCTGTCGAGAATTGTTGTTAACGACAGTCAATTTTGAGTGTTCTGTGTGATTCAATGGTTTAACAAGCAAAGAAAACCTCCGTGAACAATAAGTTGTCGATAAATTGATGAATCTTAGAACCAAAGAGCTGCTATTACCTAATACTATCTCGAGCCCAAAAGTGTATACGCATTTCGCCATAAGGTTGCGCCTCTATCTATAATTTCTCACTCAACGGTTATACATCAATTTATTTTTTTTATGTTTTGCTTCCTTGATCCTATTAAAAAAATAATTCATATTTTCAATCCTATTTTCAAAATTTGGTATGTGGGCCTATTATAGTTTTGGTTAGTTAATACATACCTATTTTAATTACTGGAATAATGTAGACTTTTTTAAAATATTCTTTTTTTGCTTTTGAAGCTAACAATAGAAAATTAAATATATTTTTTTCTTTTTAAATTGTTTTGTACAGTTTAAAACTTCATTAATTTCAGCACTGCAGGTTAAAAAGTCAGAATATTATTAAATAAACTCCTGCTTGTCAAGAATTAGTGAAAGATTCTAATTACCTAACTTATTTTCACCTGCAAATACAAAATACATAATTCAAAACACTACGCTATTTGTTCAAATTTCAAAAGTTACCATTGTAATAAACCTGTCGGTTGGCCGTTAATTAAATGACTAGGTATTATTATTTCATCCATACGTTACGAATTCATCATATCTCGTTCAAATTTAGACTCGCGAGTTCTTAAAGGTGAGATATCGAATTTATACCTAGATTCTCCACTTACCTTGTTCTACTTCCCGGGTTGAACCTGGTAGCTGCTAATCCCTTAACCTGAGACACGCACACACCTTTGTTTCACCAGAAGCAATAAAACACGAGATTCGAGGAAGGTATTAGATTTTATTTACACACGATTACGCAGAGAGCACGATGATTCTATACAAAAAATTAAAGCTTGGACCCTGGAAAACGCGACACAAGTTCAGAGGCTGAGTCCAGTTCGACGATAGAAATACAAGTTAAAAATAATCAAAAAGTATATCACAGAACATATGAAACCACGAAGCACGACGGGTTCAAAAGCCAGCGAAAATCTGCCAGTCTTCCCTCATGAACGGGCCTCTAGCGATTTTGGGAACCTCCCCTTTGTGCTTAGGGTCCATACCAGCACAGGAATTTTGGTCAAAATGTGCATTAGAGGCAAAGAGGCCGTCCACTTTCTTTAACTTCAGGGAAGATCGTAGATTAGCTGTCACTCTGGCCTATGAGCTTGTCTCGGGTTCTGGTAGACGGACTATACAATTCTAAGGCGCGCTAGAGAAACTAATATTGAACATATTTCTTAATTACTGATTTTCCGTGTCTACCAGGGCTTTAATTGACTTCTTTTTACCTTCCCCCTTCGCCGGGCTCCGCGTTTATTCGGAGGTTGGGTTCCTCGATCTGTACCTTTTGATTTACTAAATTTAAAGGAGAAAACCCAACGAAAAACTCCTTGATCGACCTTAGCGGCGAATCTATACACTTGCTATATTTATTGATGATCGTCTTCGAGGACTTTTAATTGGCTCATCAAAATTTAAAGAATTACTAGATCAGATTTGGATATTCCAATTAATTTTAATGGAAATAATTTGAATAATTATTAATTTATTTGCAAATTAACTTGATTTATGAATAAATTCCTAGTCATTCGCAAATGTAATTTAAATAAAAAACCACAGTAAATGTTCCAAATAAAATTTTACGAATTATTAATTACAATTAATATTTTTTTTATTTTTAATAATTTTTGCTCATCTCCAGACACACACTTAAGTATAAGTATCTTGTTTAGCTAAATAATAGTCGATTTCCTTAGTTTTCTTATATTATTTTTTTTTTGCTTTCCAAAATTTTTTCTACAGTTCTTTCAATTTTTCCAATTCTACCTTATTTATATAATTTTGACATCCTCTGATTTCAACATTTAAATCTCATCGTTTTGTTTGACTTACTTGAGAAAATTATCGTATTAAATATATTTCCATAAATTTTAATGTAATTATTCAGGTTATAAAATTTTAGACTGATGGCGCAGGATTTTTGGTTTTCTTATATTTTTTTTCAAAGTTAGGTAACATAAAAAGTTTTCTAGTTACACCACTTGCGACTTATTGGTTGTAAAAATTATGGCCTAAAGCAGTTCTTTTGCTCCTGGATTTCCTAAGTTGACCTGATCTATCTTTTGATTGGTTTTTAGAGTTAGATGTATTTTCGTTGACTGATCGAGGCTGTTCGAGAAAGAGTGGCGGGAGGACAAACGCTGATAATTCTGTTACAGAGGAGACATTGCAAGACGAAGAGGACATTGCACCACTCTTCTACTGCCCAGGCAAACGGGGATTCTACGCACCAAGGCAGGGGAAGGCTACTTTCGAGAGGCTCAACGCTTTTAGGAATGTAGGAAGGTATGGTCTTTTTTTTTAAAAAAAAAGTGGAAAGTTAGCGGTAATTTTGTTTCATAGGTTGCTCGGATTATGCCTTTTACAAAATGAATTGTGTCCAATATTCCTGACAAGACACGTACTAAAGTCGATCTTAGGTCGTCCAATCAAATTCCATGATTTGGCGTTCTTCGACCCCGTCGTTTACGAATCTCTTAGGCAGTTAGTTGTTGATGCTGAGACGAAGTACAGTAATAGCTTGTTCTCTGCTCTCGACCTTAACTTTACGTAAGTAAATTTATTGTTGTAAAATTAATTGTATCTAATTTATAGGTTGCATTAATTGTATTTTCTTGGCAGAATTGATCTTGGCGCTGAGGAAGGTGGAGGAACCATGGAACTTATGCCCGGAGGAAAGGATATAGAAGTGACGTCTAGCAATGTTTACGACTACGTTAGGAAATACGCTAAGTATAGAATGATTAAGGTTCAAGAAAAATCTATCGAGGTAAATAAAATCATGTAAATTAAAAATACATATGATTACGTCGTAATTTGCAATAAAACGTTTATAATTTTTTTTTTCTTTTCAGAGTATCAGAACCGGAGTGTTTGACGTACTTCCTGAGGGATCCTTGGACGGATTGACTGCTGAAGACTTGAGGCTTCTGTTGAATGGCGTAGGAGATATAAACGTGGCTGTATTGATCTCGTATACTTCGTTTAACGATGAATCTGGTGAGAGTAGTGAGAGGCTTGTGAAATTCAAGAGATGGTTGTGGTCGATCGTGGAAAAGATGACGCATCTCGAGAGGCAAGATTTGGTGAGTAAATACGTCTGCACTATCAATACAATTCTAACATAATTCAAAATTTGACAATTTTGATATGCACCCAAAATTATAATGCAAAAAAAAAGTATTACATTTCTAGGTTTTGGCGCTTGCTAAAAACTGGATAATTTAGTCATAATGTTGTTAATTGTAATAAAAGATAGAGAAAAATTAATATAATACGAATACGCAATAAAAAAAATTTCAAATCATTATTCGGCCTCGGTGTCGACCTGACAACATTGCCAAATTTAAATATTTTCCTAGTACTTATGGAAAAGTATGCAATTAACATAGTTTTAGTTTAAAAAACATTTACTATTGAAATTACAGAACTCCCACGGATCAAATAATAAACAAGGTTAAAAAACCAATACTCACTAGGTAAATTATTAAGAAGTTGAAAAGTCTTGTGTTTAAATACTGACAGTAATTCAAAAAACCTCATATTGTCAACAGAAAACAGTCCGAGAAATATAGTGGTAATCTGACAACAGTGAATCTTGACCTACTGTATTTAGGTCAATAACCTTGTTTTCAATGCCTTCTCATTGACAAACGCTGCAGAGCATCAGAACGGCCAAATAATAAATAAATAATTTACTTTTGAATTTTTATAATCACCCGGTGTAATGAATTATGAAATCGTGAATATTTAACAGTTTAGTCCCATAATAAATGCTCAACCGCAGTAATTACGAGCCAACATCGGCGAAATGGCTGTAGTAGCTAAAAAATTGGCCGTTCAAATTTCGGTTTATACGTTAATGGCGGATTCATCCGAAGCTTGTTCGAGTACGTTTTCCTATGCCTGCCGGCAAACTGCATGACGACACAGACAGTGTTATTTTTCGTTTGTGTCACATAAAATGCAATTGAAGTTTGTGAAATAAAATTCCATAAACTTTCCTGTCAGAAACAATTAATAATGAAGGACTGCAGTTGTCCTCGGCTGATCAAAACATGATAAAGTTTATAAGACAATTTAATAGACATATTTTAGGAACAATTGGATTTGTGATTTTTCTAAGAAAAAAATGCATTTTTTTATTTTGTTTTCTATGCGTGTGTTATTGGGTACCTACTAATCATAACGAGAAAGCCTGGAGAGGAATAGGAGTAAGGAATTTGGTGCAATGAGCGTATAAAATAGTAAAAATATTCTTATTCTAAATGGTTTGGCAGTATGTAAACTGTAAAAAATATGGTGTTATAAGTATATCAGTATTGTAATTTATGTATAGTAAGTGTTAAGTATATTTGAAATCGATGTTGGCGGACGAAGAAGCAGTAGACCAGTAACATCCTTAAACATGCCAATGAAAAAGCACCAGCAATACAAAGAAATATAATAGGAGCGTCTTTTGTCTTTATGTAAGAGGAAAGCTAATAAAACTATGTATCATTTGTTCTATAAGAATCTATCCTGTGTAAATTACTCTAAATCTCACTCTTGTTATCAAATATCTTTTATTAAATAATTTAGATTAATTTATACTTTCTTTTCCTCAATAATAATAATAATTATTATTTAATTTGTTATATTAATAACACACTCATGTTGATGCTTATTTTTAATAAAAATACTGTGAAATTTATCCCAATAAATAAAAAAATATATATGCAACACTAATGTAATTACGTACAGCTTGTAAAATTTGATATATTTTTTTTAATGTGGTCAGTAAAGCTATATTACCAAATCGTGGTGTAAAATAGTATTTATATTGGTGTAATATCTGGGCGTTATACAAAGATTGGTTCAAAACTTTAACTACACTTTTCTCAAAACTATAAATTTGTACTTGCGGCGGTATTGTATTGATTTGACGTTTTTTCAGGTTTACTTCTGGACCGGATCTCCTGCCCTGCCAGCTAGCGAAGACGGATTCCAGCCCATGCCGTCTGTCACTATAAGGCCGGCTGACGATGCCCACCTCCCTACAGCCAACACTTGTATTTCTCGTCTTTATATTCCTCTCTATAGTAGCCGAACGGTGTTAAGGCAGAAACTGTTACTTGCCATTAAAACAAAGAACTTTGGTTTTGTCTGATTTCTTAATGTAAGGGGCACTACTACTACATTTCTTATAGCTAGAAACTTGAGTTAAATAAAAAAATTGTTTCTTTAAAACGTTTATATATTTTGAATGTGATGATTGTATTTATAATATAAGCTAAAGTGATATAAGATTTGTATATAGTTTTGAATTAGTGGCACAATTAGCACGAAAAATTATTTTATTTTCGGAAACAGCTCAAATAAGGTTTTATTTCTTATTTCTTTAATCTTTTTGTTTCTTGTTGGTGCCAATACTTGTTAATTCTACGGGAACAATTCCCATTAACTCGTAGCCATGTAGTGTTGTGCTTAGTTTTATTTATAAACATTAGTTTACAAGCAACACTTTTAGTTGATACTATGTTACACTCTCATGTTTCAGTTGTTGATTTATAGCTCTATTTTTATTAATAGTGTGCGTAGTTTATTTTAAAAATGTGAAGTTCACGGTAACAATATTTCATATCGAAATAGCTTGTGTATCAATAAAGGTTATTATATTACTTTGTGTTTAGCTTAATATAATGACACTAATAAAGTGAATCGTTCACATCCAATTTTTTTGCTTTTTCAAAACCTCTTTCTATTATGGCCAAAACATTTCAACTAAATTGCACTAAAACAGTAGTTTTAGTGCAAATTTGCTATAGGTGAGTTTCAAAATAGAGTGACCCATTTACAGCACTTGGATGAGTACAGAAGGTGAGGGTTGCAGGGGACAAGATTCGATAGGCGTGCCACTTGAGAAGGACTAAAAAGAGTGAAATTAGCATTTAACAATACATTGCACTATTTACATACACACGTTCCATATGTCACACTTTTGTCATCATTTATTCATGTTTAGTAGTTTTGTCAGTATTTATATAAAATATAAGTATTTAAAATACATTCTTTGATTCAGATTTCAACCCAATATTTGTCGTAAATAGTTTCTTCGCCATATCACTATTTTTTCTTCTCAGCGCTCTTTGAATTTCGTTTTATAAAAATAAAACAAAAATTGTCACGCATAATTTGCAAAAGCACTCTTCTAGATATTTTTTGCCATTCTTTATTGCACGATATACACTACTCACAGACACTTGTTGATGAACTACGTATTTCAACCGCATCATTAAACACTCATATTTTGGTCTCGAACTCTAATTCCTTCATACAAGTTTTTAATCTGATATTCTTCACTTCTTAGATTAGAGCGTATACGATTTAGAGAGCACGCTGTAGAGCTTAAATTATTAATTTCTCTGTAACTACTTCCAAATCTGGAAAGAAATTATGAATATCGAAATTTTAAAGATGAGTAAATTATTTGCTTGGAAATGGAATATATAATACAAGAACTACCGAGTACGGACTACGGAGAGTAGTTCATAAATGATGTCACTGACTCTTCCTTTTTTATCGTGTTTTGTGTCCGTGTGAATCGAGTTCTATGGATGACACAAGCACGAACTTCACTCCGTTTCCTGATCGTGATTCTATTTTCTTGCGTTCGTTTGTTCAGTTCAATTTTGCTGCGGTATTATGATAGACGTATAGTTGGGTGTGTGATTGTGTATGTGTAATAAACAATAATACTCGTGTTTATATTTGGAATATTAATTGTAACTATAATATGAATGTAAGTTTCCCTTTCAGTACAGATTTTATTATCTTAGCGACCTAATATTACAGTAAAATAGAGATCAATGACCATTGGGTGGGTTGTCGGCACAGATTTGAGTGCAGCTAAGACCTACGTTGGCTCTATTTTTCCTTTCGGTGATACGGGTAATGTTCCTACTGGGTCAGGGCAGGTTGTCGCAGATAACTGAATTTTATTCTTGTGGGTTTACTTTTTTGGTTTGATTAAGGTGCAGGTTGATGTTATACCTCATTATAATTAAGAACAATTTTAAAACGCTTTGTCGAACCTACGCATTATTAAGTATTTTTATTGCGTTATACGTACCTTGTCAAGCCGGCTTTTATCTAATTGTTTTGGCGTTGCTGTAAATAGGTATGAATGAACATGTCTTATGTTCTATTGACTTTTTAAGATTTCTAGTTTATTATACATAAGCATTAAAGTGTAATTATGATTGTTTTGAAGATCTAAACAACTTGGAAACTCTAATACTATAGTAATTTTTTATACACTATGCACAATTTTATGTAAGTGGGTATACCATTTCTCAAACGATACCCACTCACCAGTGTATGCAAATTTTATGTTTAATTTTACACAATATAGGTAGATACTACTGTTACACTTGTTCATAATTTTGAATAAACATTTGGAGATAATTATTTCAACATATCTATCTATCTTATCTAAAATTCTATCTTCTAAAAAGATTTATAACATTTATAAATTGAATATGTAATAAAATCATTTAGGTATATCAAATGCGTAGAAATGTGTTGCACAAACATGCCATTCAATCTGAAAAAAATATGTTTACAGCTTATATTTACCCTCCTGTAAATTTTTGTACGCACGCCCATGTCTATATTTTATAAACATAAACAAAAAATGAAAATAATTGTAAAAATCGAGTTGACGGACGACTTTTATTGTTCTTTTTAGATCCATTCAATCGTTTTCTGTATTCTATGACTAAGCAAAAAGTTATATTAAGGAAATGAAATTTTATATTCGGCAGCTGCCGGCAGGTTTACTTTCGGGTTACTGAAATATTAATTTATTAGTTAAAAATATAAACGTGTGTTACCCTTTGTTTAGGGTGACACCATCGTGTGTAATCGTCGTGCCGTCAACGGAAGCAGTCCAGATTTAGATTTACCGATGTTCATGTACCGGAGTAAAAACACAAAGAACGGCACTCATCAAAGCATAAAGTGTAAAAGTATACATTTTAACGCACCATGCTTAAAAAACTCATTTTGTGAACCAGTTCAGTACCTACATATCCCGCTATACCTGCTTATAATAGGCTATATCTAAGTAAATGTAACACTGCATTACATATTACTGAGACTATTGCATTTATAAATATAATGTAAATTAGTGCGTCATTGTTACACATATTAAGGGCGCGCAAATTTTCAACGAATTTATAGCTGTTTGTTGAGAGTCTAAAAAGATCTGAGTAAGTTACATAGAATATCTCTTTACTATGTCATTTATACAAGTTTTCTCCAGGGCGTATATAACCATTTCCAGGCTGACAAGCCATTTAGAATAAGACAAAAAGCGTTATTTTCATATGTTATATTTTATCATCAAATCGAAATTTTGAAGGTACAATTCGCGATGTTTCATGTTCTTTAGCGCATTGTTCCCTCAAAAGTTAAAGGCAGCACCAGCATTAATTTTAGCACTACTCTAATAAGAATTTTCTGCTGAGTAGGTTCCTACCTAGTTGTTTTTGTGCATATTGAGATACGATTTGTGCACTTACAACGCCAGCCTTAATTCAGTTAGTTTTGTCTCGAGTTTTGTATAAATTATTGATAATTTTATAAAAGTTTCTGGATAGCTTTTATTTTTTTTATATGTCCGTGAAAATTGAACATCAATGGTATAATGACTGATCAATTCATATAGCAAATGACAATGAAATTATTCTATATACAATGGTATCTTTATATCTCATTTTATACTACTTTATTCCCAATTTTATTTTAGGTGTGGTTTAACTGAACGAAGGCTGTAACTAATGTCATTTTCTTCAATCATTTTTATCCTTCACTATTTTTATATTATTTGGTAACAAAAATGTTGGTTAATACCGAGGTTAATATTATTATGTGATTGGTAGTATAGAAAATTGAATAAATGATTATTTCATCTTTCAGAATGTGAGGGTCACCGTTGGATCCATATCAATTATTGATATTATTTTTAAATTACACGTGTAAAGTGGACTTAATACCTTTATTAAAGTACAGGGTGATCGCGCACAAAAGTTAGATTCGGCTGTAAACTTACTGCCCTAGAAGATATTGGAAAACTGAACGTACATCAGTGATGTTAACCTTTTAAAATTTGTTTCCCTACGACGAAGTATGAAATTTCCCTACTCTACAATAAACAATAAATTTCGCTGCCTGCTCAAGTTAGTAATTTCTTTTATCTATGGTTAGACATGTTAGAAATCTGTATAAAAGATAAAGCGCTGTTGGCAACATATTATTGTTTACTAACGAATATGAGAAATGATCCATAAAATCTTATTTTCTTTTAATTGGTAAAACAGTATTTGCAAAGCTTATTATTTTGTTAGAGTGTTTTTTTCCCTACAAAATAAGAATATTTTCCCTACCAACTAATTTATTGACAAATTTTCCCTACAAGTAGGGAATTTCCCTACGTGTTAACAACACTGACGTATGCACATTCCTTGTCTAATTTTTCACTAGAATTGACCAAAATAACAATTGAGCTTTGCATTACACACTAGATATCGTTGTGGAAAGAATTCAGGCGGTTTACGTCATACGAACAAATGAATAATTCATTAATATTTTCTTCAAAAAATTTAAGAAACTGTAACAGAATAATACAGCGACAAACTATCGAAAATTATGTTGACAATAAAAACAATTGCGTAACGTCAGCCGGACGTAAGTTGTCTGAATTTCTGCCGCATCTATACAGAGATATTGATATTACCTTTGTATTTTTTCTTATAAAATACTCGAATTCTATTAAATTATCATGTAATTTTAAGGGTTTTATAATAAAATACAGTTAAAATCAATATCTCTATAGTGCCAATGCTCGATTGTTTTTTTTTTCGACAATAAATTGCAACATTGTAAAAAATTAGACAAGGAATGCTCATTTCAGTTTTCCCGAATCTCTTATTAGCAAAGGGTAGCAAGGTTACGGCCGAATCTGACGTCTTCTAGTGATGATCACCCTGTAGGTGCAGTACTAAAATTGAATGAGAAGCTTTTGTCCATGTCCTTGCACGCCTTGTAGAAATTATGATGGTTTTATATCTCAATTTATTTGATCTAGTTGAATAAATTAAGTCATGTTATGTTCCTTCCATAAGAATCTTGTAATCTTACTACGAATTACGTAGTGTTTTCTATTATGTGATTAAAAGCAGATTTCTGTTAGGTATTGTTTTAATTTTAAAAGTGATAATGTAGTATATTGGTCGAACAAAATTTAAAAAAATAAACATTTTTGCCTTTAGCGTAAAGTCTTGTGTGAAGTATTATGCCCGCTACAGACTATGCGTGAATTTGCGATGCACGATGCGTAATTCGTGTGGAATTCGTGCATAGTGTGTAGGGTTTTTATCAATGGATTTTTAACGAACAAGACCCTACGCACTAATCGCGAATTCCTCACATATCGTGAATCGCGCATAACGAATGGTCCATTAACGCATAGCCTGTAGCGGGCTTTAAAACGCGTCCTCACTCCGTCGACAATTGTCGATCGACAATGTCGACTAAGTGTGGACACCCCAATCGACTTGATCGATAGATAGAAATTGTCGATCGGTTCCCATCGGTTGTCGGTAAAATCAAACACGGGCGACTTGTTGAATATAACGTGAACGCGATCTGGCGTTCGACATTCAACATTGCGATGCAACGTTCAATATCGGAGGTTCCGAGTCTATGCCATAGCATGCACTGTCTTCGTCTGTACATTTTGCTGTCGACTGATTTACAAAGATTTGTCTCAGTGTGGACGTGGTAAATGTTTTAACCTCGGTTGTAACTTGTCGATCAACGGTGTCGAACGACTGAGTCGATCGATAGGGTCGACGCAATGAGGACGCAGCTTAAGCACAGCTTAAGGACACACACCGATAATTACTGGTTGCCTAGTTTATATAGAAAACTAATAGAAAACAGACCTTTTTTTATTCCAATATATCTTTTAAAACACTGAAAACAAGTAATAAAATTTTACACCACATTTGACAAAGTATAGGCAAAGATAACAAAGTAAAAATAATTTGAGATATGTAATTATTTTGTGAGATATTAAATTCTAAACATGTACGTTTAAAAACAAACGATTATTTCTTCAGATTATTAAGGAATTATGATATATTTTACTTCGTTGTCTTCTAAATAGTAAGCTGGTCAGAGTTTAATTAATAGTTTTGTCATCAATTTCTTATTAAAAATGTTATATTGGAATAAAGTTATCGCAAAATATTCATTCATAATTTACAATTTGTTTGACCCTTAGTTGGCTTGGTTTGAAATAGATGTCGCACTCGTTAAATCTAATTTTATGAATGAACTCACAAATGCGCTAGGGTATTTTTCACGAACTAAGTACCTACCAGTTATTGCGGTTAATTTAGTATAACGTAATTATTAACTGATAGTCATATTTATTGATGACTAAAACAAAATCATGGTAATTTTATACCGTAAAATTATATTTTATTTCAATTAAAACGTACAAAATTATAACTAATAATGCAGACTCATATTATTTGTCACAATTTATAAATTCATTTATTCTCGATAGGTAATTTATATACAGGGTGTTACTTTAATGTTATGTCCTTATTTTAACGGGTCTTGGGCTAATTGTAATTCGAGAAGTTCAAATAAATGTATATGAAAAAAGCTTTTTTTTTGGTTTTTCGAATATGTATTAGTATACACATATATATCAATGCAGGGTAAAACAAAAAAGCAAGTCATCTCGTGAACTGCGTATTTTTTACTCTAAAATATAACGATTTAACTTTACTTACTTATATACAAAAATGCATCATTTAAAAGATACAGGGTGTTAAAGTTGAACTTTTAAAATCGTTTTTCCGTAATAACGCCAATTTATGACGTATCAGCTTGAAATATAAAAGAGATATTTTTTGTGGTTGACCAAATTATTATTTTTGTAAAGAACGCCTAAAAAATAAAGATACTGGGGGAACGGGGATACGCCTAAAAAATAAAGATACTGGGGGAACGGGGATACTTCGCCGGTTCCATTTTTTCGATTTTTAAAAGTTATGCAAGGTTAGAGATAATAGCGGAGAAAAAAATATAAATTTCAATTTCCAAAGAAACGGTTTTATGAATAATTTGTAAATAATTTAAAGATGTTTCAAATGCTCTAATTATATAGGGCGTCTCTGAATCTAGGGCTGAACCATATTTGTAGATTTACCAATTTCAATATGAATAAAAAAAAATAGAAATAGTCTAGTGAAACTCACTTATACGCTACAATTTAATAGTAATATTAATATTTTAATTCCATATTTTAGTTTACTAATTGCTCCACATGCTTAAGAAATGCATTAATGGGCTTTTCTAATTACTAAAAATTTAATATTTTTAAAAAGTGTAATTTTGGCCAAAAGTATTCAGTTGCATATAGACTTTCGTTTCAGTTGATTTTAGTATTTTTCACTGACTCAAAATAAACATCGTCTTACATATAGCCACAAACAGTCGTGTCCCTTGTGGAGTGGAAAATATAGTTGTAATTGTGTATTTTATTTTTTCATGTTTATGTATCTGGATGTTATTTATTGGAGCATAGGTATATCGATTTTATAGTATTTTTAGTACTTATATTCTTTGTCTTGGTTACTATTTATTCCATAGCTAAAAATTCTTATGGAATAGTGTTTAATAAATAAATTAATATAATAATTAAATAAATAAAAATCTAACTAAAATTTTGAATTTTTGTAGCAGAGTTTACAGTAATCTATTTGGAATAAATTTTAAAAAATGTAAGGGATGAAGATAAAAATCACAAAATATAACAACTTTTTTTTTATTAATTTGTGCATCCTTTATATATTGCGGATCTATACATCTTTTTCCTTTAGGAATATTTCTGTATACAGTGTGGAAGAAAAGTATAGAACAAATTCATTATTTCTAAAACAACGAAGTTTCATGAAATTTCCTCGGACACGTCGATTTTGCTTTTTTATTTCCGACGTTCATTTGTTTTCGCGTGATGACGTCATCGGATATTTTTTTAAATATATTTTTTCATCGTATTCTTGTAGAGCTTAACTTCTTGAATTCAAAAATGTATAATTTCAATACTTTATTCCTTCAACTTTCCGAGAAGAAAATAATAACCGATCCAATAAAATTGGCTTGAAAAAAATGTGAATATTCTCATTTGTGTCTGTGATGGGCTGGTTCAGAGTAAAATGGATATAGTGAATTCATCGGCAGTATCACAAAATAAGGACTCTTTATTTTTAAAACAATTTAACAATTAGTAACTAATTAATTAATTAATAATTAAATTCTGGTTGCCTCAATCGTATTTGACCCCCTAATTTATTATTTTGTTTTATTAGATTGCATGTTAGAATATTACATCTTTTTATAGCAAAAACAAATTAAATCAAGTCACCTCAGAAACTGTTTCTGGCAGAAACAAATTAGAATTCTTAACTTTGAAACAATTTAACGGCAACAAATTATTATTATTATTAAATTATTATTATTATCTCTGAAAGTTGAAGAAATAAAGTGTTGAAATTATAAATTTTTGAATTCAGCAAGTTAAGTTCTACAAGAATCCGATGAAAAAATATAGGGTTCTATTAAAAAAATATCTGATGAGGTCATCACACGAAAACAAATGAACGTCGGAAATGCGTTGGTATAGAAAAAAGGGTCTTTTTAAATAGCAAAATCGACGTGTCCGAGGAAATTTCATGAAACTTCGTTGTTTTAGAAATAATGAATTTATTCCATACTTTTCTTTCACACTGTATAATTTCTGGCAGCATACAATTTTCGTAAATTTTTTGTAATTTTGGTAACATTACGTTTCTCCATAATTCTTCATATTTTTTCACAGCACAACAATAACACAATAAAAATGCCTACTTAGAGATCCGCATGTTCTCACCTACTCTAGTCCGAGTCCAGATAAATAATAAAATACATATAAAATATAGAATAAAAAGCTCTAGGATGGTTAACCACGTGCCTTCTTTTTTGTGTAAATACGTCATACCCGGACAAAAACATTTTCAAAGCAGCCGACGCGGCGGTTGCTAATATGAAGGTTTTACGACCCTTTTAATCCAAATATGCGACCGGCGAGCGAGATGAAAGATCATGCATCTCGCTTGCAGCGTCTTTTTTTTTGCCTGGATTCTGGTAAAATTTGGCATGAATGAAATAATAGTACTATTTTACTATAAACGTATTTTCTGTAGCGACATCTACTCGAATACTGTAGTACTTTGTTAGAAGCCACGGGGTTTCAATTTCTAGTCTTAAATAACAATTTTAAGCTGTGGCTTTAGGTTGTAGTGTAGAATATGGCTTCACATGAAAGCAACTGGTGTTTCCCCTGTGGCAAAAAACCTGATAATGTGATTAGGGTTGTTATCGGTCGTGTTAAGTTAAATTGTCGACTACCTGAGATCCCATATTATGAGGGAGATCCAACACTGCGATTACATGGGTATATAATCACTTTTCAAACCCTTCTCAATATTTTATAGTTTACTTTATAAAATAAAATGTTTTGTCTGTATAATATTTTTGTTGTCGTATAAAATGAAAATTCCTTATGCTTGCATACAAATTTGCATTTCTCTTTTCATCCTGCGGCTGAACTGCGCTACGTCAATTTTAATACCGATCATTCGCCTTTGTCTGAGCCTTTATCCAAATAATTTTAAATATACTCGCGACAGGAATTCAGACGACTTACGTCATACGAACAAATGACTAATTCATTATATTTTCATCGAAATATTTAAGAAACTGCAACTGATAATAATAAAACAATGTACTACACTAAAAGTTTGCATTGTATATTGCACTAAATTGCAAAAAATGATTGTTTTTAACGCGACCAAATATCGAAAATTACGTTGACAATAAAAACAAATGGGTAACGTCAGCCGTGACGTAAGACGTCTGAATTCTTGACGCGAGTATAGTAGATTTGCTTGAGGGATGTAACACTTCCAAGAACTTTGTAATCAACGAAATCAGATTTCTCTCAAATTTTTTTTTTAAATTAATTCCTGAATCTTGAAAACAAGTGATTTCTCGTAATTTTAACAGATTTTATATGAATTCACATCATTAGGTATACTGATTTCAGTTGATTCCGCATGATTTCCTTGATTTTATTGATTTCACTTGATATCCTTAGATTTCATTCGAATTTGATGATTTTAAAGTATCAAGCTTTGCAACTAGCTGAAAAATTTCATTTCATTATATTGAGTGTAATTACTTAATTAATTATTTTCCTACAATGACATTTTCTAATATTTAAAGAAAAGTACTTACTAACTGTAAGCAACAAACTAACTACAAGCGGCGCCCTCAACTAGTGACATCAAAATTAGAAACAAATTTGAATTTCTCGCCCGCAAAAACCCCCGATTTTCAAATTCTATGTAAATATTTGTATTTCTTAAGAAGTTATCTAAAAATATCAAAAATAAAATTTTAACTTTGACACCCTGTATCTGGTAGGTTAAATCGATTTATTTTCACATACCTTAGGAATCTGTGGTATTTCATTTAAAAACACCCTGTAGAAAATATTTTCAAAATTTTTGATACTAGCCTGTATAATTGTATTATATTGATAACATAACCTTGAAGGTTGGGGTCAGGCAAGCTCATAGGTCTGTCTCTAATGTCTGACTTTCAATTTTTCACTTTCACCCAATAATCACAGCATGCATGCATACGTTGCTTGCAGTGTAATGTAAATAAATTCCATCGGTACGTGTCGGAATATTTATGATTGCTTTTTCAAGGTCTACGCAGTTATTTTAGCGATAGTCGACAATAAAATTGCGATCAAACGTAAATATTTATTCTCGGAATGTAAGAAGAGCAGTTGTTAAATAATATAAATGTCCTTTTGTTGAGCATGACTCGTAGGTAAACATTTTGCCTCGTCGTAGGTATCTTAGTTCAGAAATACTTCAAGAGAAGGATGTAGATATTATTTGTGAATGAGTTAAAGGTGTGTTACCAGGTGTGTTTGTTATATAAGGTGAACAGTGTAAGTTGTATTATTAAATACCATTAAATTATTCATGTTTTTATTTTGTTGGTAGCAGTTATTTTTACTGAATCGGAAGATCTGGGTATTTGGTTTGTAAAATGAAATTTTCATGATAGAACATACGTTTCTAATTATTAATACATATTCAAATTTATGAATTAAACGATGTAAATTTTCAGGTATTACTTTACTCTCGACCTTACCAAACGTTTGGGAAGATACATGTAATAAATTAACGATAATATAGGAACAATTAACTAATCGACCTTGCTTGTACGGCATGCTTATGCACTTATTTTAAAAACAAGGTATCCACTTTTTATCACAGTTTTCTAACATGTAATATTCTTGGTAATATTATTACATCTTCAATACAGTAATGGAACAAATGGCAATTTGTTTTTCCGAGGTTTATTCTGAACGAGAAGCAAATTAATGGTTCAAAATTTGGACACTTAGCACCTACTTAATGAATACTTTTAATTTTTTGAATAATTACACAAAAAAAAAGTTCTGTGCCCGAGCTCTGAGCTATGGTTTCCCATTTATTTTTGACTCCCGAAACCGATCCCGGGGTCGGTATAGCCCAGACGTTCCATATTTGCACGCTACGGTCAAAAAAATGACTAAAATTTGGCCATTACCTGGAAATAATAAGCGCAAAGCTTTATCTTCGTGCCATTGAAGGGTCCAAACATTAGTTAGTTGTTGACGTAGGAAGTATTGTAGCTCCTTTCTTTCTTTTTTTAAATTTTTTATTTTTTTTTTTAAATTTTTAAATTTTTTTTTACTTATTTATTTTTTTTAATTTTTGTTTATTTTTTTTTGTTTATTCACTGCAATGCTACATGAAGACAATCCTCTTAAATCAATTCGATCCTGAATACGGTCAAATTATATGATTTTTTCTGGCAATTTGAAATTTTTTAGGACCAATTTTCTGTCAATTCGTGGCTATCAAGTGACAATTGGCATGTGCGAGGTCCTATCCAACAACTGATTCATGTTTGGCACGGAGATAAAGCTTTGCGCTTATTTCCAGGTAATGGCCAAATTTTGGTCATTTTTTGACCGTAGCGCGCAAATATGGAACGTCTGGGCTATACCGACCCTGGGATCGGTTTTGGGAGCCAAAAATACATGGGGAACCATAGGTCGGAGCTCGGGCACAGAACTTTTTTTTTGTGTGCCTGTGTTATCTTTAATGCTTTAGTATTATATATCAATCCTCATAATGCTGTTGTGCTGAAAGTTGTACAATGTTTAGGAATATTTCATAGGCCTTATAGTAATTTGTTCTTAAAAATTTTCATTTGTATATCGAAAAATAAGCTACGTACGCACTAATTGTGGTAATTTTCAAGGTTCTTGCATGATTTATTATTATTTAATGTTTCTGCGAGGGGTAGAGCTGTTGATTGTTTTTCTGTACACCAAAATGCCTTTTTGTGTGAAAATACCTCAGAATATCAATATATTGCCTAAAATATCTCACAATCTCTTCAATATTTCCCAAAATAGCTCAAAATGCCTTCAACATCGCCCAAAATTTCTCAGAACGCTTTTAAAATTACCTAAAATAACACAAAATTTATTGAAATCGCTCGAAATACAATGAAATACCTCAAAGTACCTTGAGATATTCGGATAATTGAAGATATGAGTACCTATGTAACTGTGTAGATATATTTCAATATTATTGAAAGTGCTTAATAGAAATACCTGGAAGAATAAAATAACTACTGACTACAAACATATTTAACGGTGAATTTAGTAACCCTAACAAGCCTTATAATTTGTTTTTCATGCATTTTGTACAAATTCAATCGCGTTTTGTGAAATGAAATTTTAGCGAAAAAGTAACACCACCGGTTTTTAGCGACATTTATTTATTTTTATCTGTTATTGTAGACATTTTATGTTGGATATACTAAGTAGTATTTATAAAAAAAAGTCCTGTGTATTCAAGTTATAACTTTAATTACCAGCGCATTCGTCATTTTTGACAAAATACATCCATCAACTCACAAACCTAGACCCCTAACCCTAAATACGTTTGAGAACATGAGAAACCATGAGTTGTTCCTTATGACTGTGTTCCATACACCGTGAAAAAAATTGAATTATTTACATCAATTCAAGTACCTACTACTAGTTTTTTTAAAGATTTCTGCGGGATGTGATAATGTTTATAATGTTCGTATACAATTTTCTCAATGTGCAGTTGACATGTAAAATTCAGGAAATTTCAAATGACTTATCAGCTTGAAAACTGTTATACAACCTGGATAAAACTTGTATAATTGACACAGAGAAGATATATTCTTCCTTACTTAGATTTTGTTTAGATTGTCTCAAGAAACAGCTATGAAATTGCTTGAAAATTTGCGTATAAAAAGGGCGCCCTTAAATATTTCACTTATAAAGTCAAAATGTCGCACGAAATTCTCATGTGTACCTTCAAATCGAACTACAAATGTGATAATTTTGTTACCCAATATCCCATGATCTTAAATTGATAATCGGAAATTATTCCTTCTTCTTGAATAAGTGTACAACATTAATTTTTACTCCCTTTAAAACGAATTTTTCAGACCAATTATTTTTGTAACAACTTACGGGACATTTTTTCACAACATTGTACATCAACTGTAACTTTCTTTGCTTAAAATTCATGTTTGATACCGCGAGTTTGATACTTAATTAAACGATCAAACGAACTTACCTGTGAAGTTCGATCGTAATTATATGAGGCATCCAGTCCGAGGACATTACTTTTGTTTACCATGTAGTTCGCCTGTTCCGAACTTCCAGCCACGACATTTTAAAGACCAAGGCAACGCGTCCCCACTCTCTCCCCCGATCCGTCCGGACTGCCACGGTCCCTTGACCGACGCAGAGCTCATTTTGTTTAACGAACCAGTTTTATCGGAATATGGGGAGGTGAGGGTGGAAGTAATGTCCTCGGACTGGATGCCTCATATAATTACGATCGAACTTCACAGGTAAGTTCGTTTGATCGTTTAATTATATTTCGTCATCCAGTCCGAGGACATTACTTTTGTTTACCATGTAGATGTTTAAAGATTCTCATCCATTCCGATAAAACTCAATTAAGACTGATTTCCAATTACTGTTACCTAATAAAGGATATAGAACCAAAAATAAAGATAACTTTTGATAATCTTTATTGTAAAAATATAGAAAACTAATCCATTTTGTATTCATCTGCAATACCTACTCGAAACCATAGGTAAATCAAAATAAAATCGCGTTAATGCTTATATACCTATATATAAAAACTAAACAAAACTCTTCGGTATTCTACATGATACAGCTAAGATACAATGATGTTGTAATCCAGATTAACTAAGAATTATTGCATCAGCCAACGCATGTGCTTGCGAAAGTGGTCTGTTGTAGAATCTGGCAAATACCGTCGATTGCTGAGACCATCCTGCCGTTTGACGTATCACGTCTACTGAAACCCCTTTTCTTAGAGCCGCCGATGTAGAAGCATGTCGTGTTGAGTGGGCCTTGAAGATGCGGGTATCCACTCCCGCCGATTCGATAGTTTGCCTCACCCAACGACTTAACGACTGCTTATTCGCTGCTCGGTATGGCTTTTGGGTGGTAATAAATAAAGACTCGCAGTCCTTAGGGCGCTTCTCCCTTGTCCTGAGAAGGTACTCCTTTAGGGTTGAAGCGACACAAAGCTTGGGGTTTTCCGAGAATATGGGTATATGTAGACAAGGTTGTGTCTTATTAACCCCGGACGTCTTGATGGGTTCTGTAATAAGTATTTGGAATCCTAATCCCGAGTTGATAATGTTGGGGATTTTTATCAACGCCAACGTCTGCATTCGATGTGCAGTTGTGAGAGCTAAAAGTGTAATTAATTTTTGAGAAAGAAACCTTAACGTGTTTAGGTTGGTTTTCTCAAAGTACTCTAAGACCTGTCGAGGTTCCCACACAGAATTGTATCTAGGTTTCGGTGGTCGCATTCTAGAAATACCTTTTATAAACCTTTTCATGACTGGGTTACTTCCGAGATCCGTAAATAGAATTAGGGATAGCGCCGATCTGTGTGAATTAAATGTGCCGAAGCCATTATTACCACTATCAAAAAGCTTTTGTAAGAAAGTGATAACGTGCCTCACATCCCCTGCGTATGGTGAAATGCCAGTTTCTGTACAAAATATCCACCATTGTTTGTATGTTGACCCATATTGGTTGATAGTTCCCTCCGATAACGACTGCAAAATCGTCTCGATTGCGGTCTCAGGCACCTGCTTCATGCGGAAAGCTTCCCTGATAGTCTCGCGGCTACCAGGGTAATCTTGGTAGCTAGGGGATGCGGATTCGAGCTGTAAGGAGAATAGAGAAGACGCTTATTAGGTCCCAGGTAAATAGGTCCGTTGACAATTAACTTAGTAAATAGAGGATACCACGCTTGTGTCTCCCACATAGGTACTATTAAAATACCCTCGGCTTTTTCGTTTACTATTTTCTGTAAAACCCTTAAGACTAAGGAAAATGGAGGAAAGGCGTAGAAAAAAATGTTGCTCCATTCTACCGTGAACGCGTCTATAGCAAAAGCATACGGGTCCTGACGCCAAGAGACGTACTTGCGACATTTATGATTATCTTTTGACGCGAACAAGTCTACATCTGGCCTACCTAAGGTTTCTATGACATGGTCAAAAGCAGCTCCTGCTAGTGCCCACTCTGTTTCTGGAGGAAGAATTCGAGATTCTCGGTCGGCTTTCCAGTTCTCGGATGAGCTGATATAGGACGCAAAGAGCCATATATTTCTTACCTCACACCAGCCCCAAATTTGTTTTGACAATGCTGATAGCTTGGGATGTTGTATACTGCCCATCTTATTGACGTAAGATAATGCAGTAGTATTATCACATCTGATTAAGATGTTACAATTTGTTAAGGACGAAGCAAAGCATTTCAGGGCATAAAAGATGGCCTGCAGTTCTAAATAATTTATATGGTTACACCTTTCCTCCTTATTCCACCAACCGTGAGCTCGCTCTCGCTCACAGCAGGCCCCCCAACCGGACAAAGAAGCATCCGAAAAAATTTCAATTTGAAAACTGTCCTGCTTGATGTCATTGTAGGCGGTGTCAATAGAGCGTAGCCACCATTGAAGATCCGAGTTAAGACTCGGAGGTAACGTCATGTAACCGTCATAATTCATGTTATTCCGCCTGAGTGCAAGAAATTTTTGACGTTCGAAATTCTTTAAGTACATCCAACCGTACTTCACCGCCGGACAGGTGGACACTAAAAAACCGATAAATTGTGCGAATTGTAAAATTTTACAATGGGGCCTATTTATGAAATGGCGGCACCATTTCTTAATTTTTTCCCTTTTCTCGTTTGGTAATGAAATTCTTAAGGTGTTTGTGTCAAGCCAGAACCCTAAAAATTTGCACCTTTTAGCCGGAGCAAGCCTGCTCTTCTCCGTATTAATGGAAAATCCTAAATCTTGCAAAAGGTTTACCAATGTTCTTACGTTGTTGTGACAACCTTCGTACGAGTTATTTATCACCAAAAAGTCGTCAAGATAATTAATGCACATAATACCCTGTAAATGAAGATTTTGTATAATGGGCTTTATTAATTTAGTGAATACGTACGGCGCTGAAGCCAGGCCGAAAGGTAAGCAGGAAAATTCAAGAATACTGCCTTTAAATTCGAACCTTAAAAATTTTCTATGTTCCGGGTCAATCGGTACGTGAAAATAGGCGTCTTTCAAATCGATAGACGCAAGATAGGAGTTTTTTTGAACCAGCCTTAAGGCTGTCCTAATGTCCTCCATCTTAAAATGAGGAGTGTCAATGTAAGCATTGAGCTGTTTAAGGTTTAAAATAAATCTCTTTTGACCATTTGGTTTACTAGCCAAAAATATGCGAGAAATAAACTGACCCGGACATGCGACGCACCTCGTTACGGCGCCTTGCTCTATTAACTCCGCAACCACCGCAGACATAGCTCTATCTTCGCTCGGGGAAAAAGTTCTGCGAGCGGGAGGTCGGCTCTGTCGAGGCATATTAACAAATGGTAATTTATAGCCCCTAACCCACTCCAAAATAACTGGATTCTGGGTTATTAGTCTCCACTTGTCAACAAATAAGCTAAGTCTACCAGAAATGTTACCTACCTGAGTTAGCGTCTTCCCTTGTATGTCCCTCCTCGTTGATCCTTCATGGGGTGCCCTTTCGACTTCGTCTCCCCCCTGCGACGAGTCGGGCCTTGCCGGTTTAAAGGCTGTAGACTTCTAGAAGTCTGATGGTATGCCAGGGGTCTACGCATTTGGCTCCCCCCTCCTTTTCTAACGATACGGCTCGTTTGAGGTAACACCGAAGGGGTTACTTTTAATTCGTTAATCGTGGTCTCTAGTGCTTTTGCCACTTTTATCCTCTCTGATACGTCAGAGCCGAATAAGAATTCAGAAGGCACTGATTTTTCCATTACCTCTTTTATGCTCCTGTTAAGACACGGAACTATAAGCTTCTTCCTAGTTACCGAAATGTTATTAACTATATTCGAGAGAATTCTCCCAGCGTCGCCCAAAGGGGCCAACACCTCGTCCCTGGTTTCCATTGGTATGTTTTGGGTTTGTTCTAGTAACATAGACATGGCTTTACCCATTGCGGAAAGCGCTCCTCCGATATTCGTTTGAATTTCAAAATAAAAGTTGTCCCTTGCCAGTCTATCGTTTCCCAGAGTCGCTTTTATTTCCGGATTTAGCAGGGGAGGTTTTAGTTGTCCACAGTTCTGTGGTATCGGATGACGATCTCGGAGAGACGTCACCAACTCCTTTTGCAAACCGTGCTTAATAATATGGCTCCAGCGTCTTGCAATTGCCTCATGTAATATGCCACCTAAAGTCGGATTGTCTGTTACATCGTCCCCTAAAATATTAGAAAGGTTATCTGTTAACTGGACATCCTCCTGTAGCACGAGGGGCGGATCCTCATAGTCAGCCAACCCTGGAGAATGAAGATTCTCCTCAGTTTCATTCTGATCAGGGCTTAATGAATGCCCAACCTCGGGGGAACCTAACGAGGTTCCTGGCCTGCTTAAAGAAGCTGACGGCCTGACTAAACTTGAAGAAGTTATTCTACGGGCGTCTAAAGAGACCCCTAAAAAACTAGAATCATCTCCGCTCCTGTGCTCCCTCCGGTGGTCACGAGACGACGACCTTCGAGACGACGCGCGAGGGCTAGAGCGAGAGCGGCTTCTGCGGCCGCATTCCGGCGATCCGCGCCTAGCGTGACGCCTGACATCGGCCTCTGTGGTTTTCTCCGCCAGCATCTGCTCTAAACGTTTTATACGTTTAGATAGTTCTTTTCGTGATATGTCGCCACTAGGGCTTCGACTACGCGAGCGTTGCCTTTTTTTAGATTTTCCCATTGCTGAAAGAGGATTTACGTTAAATCTGTTAACTGTACCTACCTACGTGTCTTGCCGCACCGTCTCCGAACTAGTCGAGCGCACGCCAGAAGCACGAAAAGGCGAATGAGCTCTGCGTCGGTCAAGGGACCGTGGCAGTCCGGACGGATCGGGGGAAAGAGTGGGGACGCGTTGCCTTGGTCTTTAAAATGTCGTGGCTGGAAGTTCGGAACAGGCGAACTACATGGTAAACAAAAGTAATGTCCTCGGACTGGATGACGAAATATAATTCAATCTGCATTGACAATAATTTGATTACTTTTGATACGTTTATAAATATTCGGCAACATCTCTCATCTCTTTAGCATCTTTAAGCAAGTATATTTAGTTTCGCACAGTCCTGCAATCTATCAAGAGCCTGAAGGCATTTAGCCTGGTTTAGGAATTCTTCGAAAGCAGAGGTAACATTTAAATTATTCAGAAGGCTGCATTTCTGGATCGAAGGCAAGAATTAATGCATGATTCAATCTCCTGTTGCTAACCTTCTGAGTCTAGACGGCAAAATAGATAAATATTTTAAGTTTCTTATTGTGCATAAAAATTTTAACATTGAATTAATTATTTTTACAGAACTGACTACGATATCCACATTCTGTAAAGAGATTATTAGAAAAAAGTACAGGCAGTATCATAAATGATTGCACTTAAAGTCCCTTATCAATCTAGGAGTTATATTATTCTATTCCATATGAAGTATGTAGAAAAATGTCGAAACTGTCAATGGAGAAATTCTGTGCAACCTCAAAGATCTAGTTTTAGATATAGGCATAGCTACAGAGCTATTTCTGATGGTCAAAAAATTCACATTTACGAGTAGTTTAGAAATATCTCATTATTTAGGAAATAGTATTGTTTATTTATTGGATTGGATTCTTTGGATCCATCAGTGGTCGCGCGGTTTAAGGTGTCAGTACTTGAATCGAGGTGACTAGATTGCTGTGGGTTCGACCCTCGCAGACGGTAGACCGTATATAAGCTATATTCGTGGAGAGATTGGCACCCTCTCTGCGGGTATGGTAGGATGGAAAAATGTTGGCTTGTGTCAATGTGAGAGATTGATACCGGTTGAAATTTGACTACCCCCCTAATTAATGAGGTTTTCCAGGTTTCCCTCATTCCTGCACTGAATGGTGGTTAGGGCCTACCAACGTAAGTCGTTCCTGGGCGCAAATGCGGCCTGTTTAATAATAATATGCCGCCCCCTCTCCCGCACAAGTCTTCGACTTCTGTGCTAATCCCCGTGATTAGAATGAGGGGTAGAGATATTATTATTATTAACTAGGTACCTATATCTAGAAAATAATTTCGTATCTAAGTAGGTACATATTTTTAATAATTTTTATATTTGCAATTGCGTCGGTCAGTTGTTTACTTATATTTAAACTATATGTCGTCGTTATAACGCATGCGCGATCGCCATTGTATTTAAAAATTGGCGGGAAAATATTAATTTTCTCCGAAAATACCCAGTATTACCTTGATGGTACTCAAAAATACACAAAGTACTACTGGTACAGAAGTGTTGTGAAGTTGAAAAGAAAAATAATTTGCCGGGCTTTGACATTTCGTTTCGTTCCCTATAAAGTCTAGTCTACTTCAAAAGAAGGCTAAAAAAATAGATTGTAGTTATTTGTAGTAATAACGATTTCGTTAGTAGTTCCGAAAAATCTAAAATCAAGACGCCCTATACTTCAAGCGAATGCTAAAGAATCGTTTGTAGCCAATTTTTTATATTTTTATGCTTTATTTTGTTTTTCTCTAAATTTTTCGACACGTTTTGAATCACCCTGTGAGTACATCTGTGATACTTTTTTAGAGAAAAATTAGATTCAAGGCTATCTGTCACCAAGCAATCTACTCCGTTACGTTTGCAAAAACATTTAGCACTTAAGTGTTAATAACTGCATTACGACGGGAGTATTTATGTTTTTGCCTCAAGGTTTACAAATTATAGGTACCTAATTATAGTTCTTACGAGGCTGTTAAAGAACTTTTGGGTGGAAGACAAGCTTAATTTGAAAACCAAAAGAGTATGCTGTAATTAACAGCCATTTAATTTCTTGTAAGGATTAGATCTAAAAATGCCGAAATGCCAATCAAGTTAATAAATGGCCTTTTGGTAGTGCCTTACCTTTTGTAGCTACAAATTAACAAGAAATTAATTTTTATGAAGGCTGAATCTGGGTCTTAAATCTTAAATTGGATATCTTAAAGTAATGGGTGTAAAATCTATTCATTTATCCAGGTTATTTTTTTATTGACTTTTTTAATTACAATGGGCAGTAACTGTTTTCAATGAAGCGTAATAATATTTTTTAATAGACCCGCTAACAAATTTAAAGAAACTGCGATATACTAGCATTTTTTCTTCTAACAAATTTTAATGGAATTTCTTAAAAGAAAATTACAAATAATAATAATCAATGCTTGAATAAATGCTTAAATATCAGATTTGAGGGGGTCGATCTAAATACCCTGGTTCTGGATGATATACAACAGTAAACATTTTTGGAAAATGTGCAACCTTACATCTGAAATATCCAAAATAATAGAGTGATTCATTCACAGAACTTAGATGAGTAAGTTAAAAAGTGTATATTCTCCCGTAGAATGGCCTGCCACCACCCACTTATAGTATCTACCTGAGGCGCACTCCACAAATATCACACTTTAATACATAATCCACTACACTATTTACATACACATTATACACTACTTTGGCACTATTATCCACTATAACGTTCACATGTTAACACTTATCGTCGACTATTAGGCCTTTTGTTTCAGATGCAGTGCATTGTTTCTGACGGTTGGAAACTGATTCAGGTGTACTACGAGCAAATTTATTGCATTTTCCATACAATCACGACAGCACCAGGTTCCATATGTAGCAAAACACTGCCAGACTTATCATCGTATGACTTATCTATCCATGTTCCTATCTATCTATAAGTATATATGAAATATATTCTTCGATTCAGACTTCGATCTTCTAATATTGGCCAAAGTATAGTAAATATACAAATAATGTATTTGCCATATCACTATTTCGTATTTTTCTATCAGCATACTCTATTTGGTTTTATAAAACGAAAATAAAAGTAGGTACCCTTCTAGATATTCGAGGCAGAGTTTCATTCTGTGAGTTAGCAACCTGCATTTTTTATTGTCCGAAGCTCATTTTTAAAATATCATCATGAATTATTCGCGTATTTTGTATACCTTATACCGTGTACCTCACGCGACATTCCATTTTGCAGTTGTATATTCTTCGTTGCCAATTTTTTATTGCACGATATACACTACTCACAGACACTCTTAATGAACTACATATTTCAACAGCATCACTTTACACGCATATTTTGGTCTCAAGCCCTAATGCCTACATACAATTTTTTTTATCATCCGATATTCCTAACACTGAGTTTTGTTTTCATGGGTTGCTATAACGTTAAATGAAATTTACGCGGCTGGTGCGCTACGCTGGTGACCAAACGTCGAAAAAAACAGCAGGCGAAAAAGTTTCGAAATTATCAGGTCGCGGTGGTATGTAGATGTTTTATTGAAATTATTTTTTTTTTTGTAGTTTTGAAATAAAGTAAGAGGGGAGTAGCATACAAAATACATTTCTAAGAGGGGTAGGTAGTTCAAACTTAAGAAACTTATGTAAGATCATAAGGAGTGTTTGTGTTCCGAATTTCACTTAAATCGGATAAGTGGTTCAAAAGTTATGAGGGAAAAACGAGAAAAAAATTCCTACTTCAACGCCCTCTATCTCGGAAACGATTTTAGGAAATAAGTTTATATGAGAAATGAACATTATTTTAACCTGTTCTATCGATTCCTGAAGTTATCAAGATTAAACCTGAATCACCCTGTGCAAATATACACAGTTTATCTCTTTTGTATACTAATTTTTGTTATGTTTTTAACATTTTATTAATGTTTATTTAACTTTTATATGGTTTTATCATTTTCTTCATTGTTTATTTTAAATTGTATCTACTGTTCTTTTTTCTATAGAATTTGTTTCCATTTTCTCTTGTTTGACGTGTGTAAGTAAACACTGGTGAATACAACACGAAAATTAAATAAACGAATAACCCCACATCTTAACTACTATTTTCACATACTTTACATCCATTCACATTTAAGCCCGCTTTACATTAACAATTTCTTTGTCAATTAATTGATCAAGTGGCTTCGTCAAGTCAATTGACAAATGTAATACTAAAACTTGGACGTGAATTTATTCATCAATTTCTTCGACAATACATTGTTAGTGTAATGCCCGCTTTAGAACAAGTTTTAAGTCGTCAATAAGTTCTTCATCAATTTATTTGACGTCCAGGTTTTAGTATTACATTTGTCAATTGACTTGACGAAGCCACTTGATCAATTAATTGACAAAGAAATTGTTAATGTAAAGCGGACTTTACATATATAATTAAATTTAAAAAGATACGTATTTTCTTCAAAGATTTCTGTACCTAAAAATGTATGTTTTTTTCCCACATTATTAAATTATTTACAAAATTACAAATCACAATTACATTAGCAGAAAAATAAACAATTTTTCCACGCGCGCGCCCGTGGTAGTCTGGCAGATGGAACAGCTGAATTCCTGAAGATATCTCTACCAATAGAACCTGTCCATTCCAATCTGGCGCATGTGTATTTAATGCAGTGAATGCTTATTTGCTGCAGCAGAAACTGTATATTCGGATGCAGTGCGAGATAATAGCTCTTTTCCAACACGGCACCTGACTGGTTGGAAACCTGTCCCAAGAGAGCCAAATCGTTCACCGACTTACTGCAGCGGAGCTGTATCTAATATTAAACTGATTGATGGCTTCGGCAGGTTTCAAACTAGTCAGGTGCCGTGTTGGAAAAGAGCTAATGTGCGACACTCAAACGGTATGATAAATATAATGGGCTGCATGTATTTATCTTTGTGTTGACTGTTTTAGGCACCTACCTCATTAGGTACTTATATAATGGTAGACAATATTAATTTTTAATGTGATGCGCAATTAATGGGTGTTTGCATGTTGATTTTGACTTTAACGTTGACGAACTTCACATATTGCACTAACTTGATAAAAATGTGCAAAATAAATACAAATTCATAGCCGTCTAGACCAAGACAACACAAACGACATTTCAGAGAAATATCTTTCATTTCATAAAATTTATATCCGTTCCTTCAATGTGCCAGTGTGTATGATGATTCTCTTTTTTTAACAAGTCGTAATATTATTTTATCGAAAAGGATGAAGGAACCTCGGAAATATTCCCCAGACAACAAACAGTATGTTTAATATTTTCTGAATGAAATTATCTGTCAGTTTGATTTATCGTTTTTCATACCACCAGAGAAGCCCTTTCCAATTCTGATTCTTTATATTTGCAAGTCACTTATAGCGAAAAGATGAAAAAAATAGCAAACGTATTGCTTTTGGAGGGTCTTTTAGCAACCCTACACTTGAATTCCTTTATATAAAACGTGTTGTTAGCCTATAAAGTTGGACGCCGTCGAGGTTAAGAATACCTCGAGATTAAATTATCTCATTAATTGGGCATTGAAATGTTAAGTAGGCGCTTTCAGCTGGCTTCACGGAGCTGAACGCGTCATGTAAACTGTTAGGAAGAGAATGAAGAGCGAGAAAAACATAACGAGACAGTAAATAAATAAAACAGTAGAGAAAAAATGATGATTTGAAAAGTCTAATGACAGAGAGTGATAGAGTTTTATGATTTTGAACAGAGAAATTGTGGGAGCTTGTTGGTAAAGTAGAGCGTCGCAATTAGTGTTGGCATTGTATCTTGTTTTTTCTTGACTTGACAGCCCAAGTGGGGAAGTTGCACGATTTTTTCAAATATGTATAGAAGAAAGAATGAATTATTTTAATCGAAATGGCTTTGTCCTAAACAGTTTCGTGCCTAAAACCGGTATTTAAAATTTATGTTTGGCCATACCGCCAGAAAACAGTGGCCACTACAGAGAAGACCTGTGACGTCAGACGACATTCGCTCGTGAATACCTAATACAGTATTGTGCTTTATATCCAACGTAGTACATACGTTAAGAGTTAATTTGTCGTTTGTAATATTAAATGTTATTGTGTTAGGACTGTTAGGTAAATAGACATTGATATTGAATAAAATTGCAAAATATACTCGTAAAATGAGCAGAGGAAGTGCTTCTCACCGGGCAAATGGAAGAAGTATTGCATCATGTCATTATGTACTATCGTTTGCAATAATAATGGCACTCATTAAAATGAATTTTGCGATTTCTTTAGAACTTCTGATGTATTTGTAATGGAATCTACTTCACACTTTTAATATTAGTTATTAGTTGTTTCTCTCACCGATAGAGATTTAATGAAATTTCTACTCAGAACTTCCAGAAGTTCAAAAACTGTTTTAAGAGAGTGCCATTATTATTGCAAACGATTGTACGGATACAGCGCCTAATAAAATGTTTCACCGTGCCGAAAAATGTGCTGTAGCGAGATGAAACGCGGCGAAAGGAAAACGTTAAGTTTTTCAGCATTTTAACATTGTGAATTTTAATATAATTTTAATAATTGGAAATACACAAGCAAGTAGTTTTAAGTTCATCGAAAAATTAAAATGTAAAGAATCAATTAAACTTTTCTATTAAGCTACCAGAATGTATACAGGGCGTTTAGAAAATCAATGATAAAGCAAACTTATATTTTGTTTCTCATTTATTGTATTCATGGCTTTATTCCGATTCCCAATAACATGTTTTGTATTTGCTTCTACAACCGAGATTAGAATGTTATTTGAGGCATTTGCAAAATTTGGTTTTGACGTCACTACATTAAATTACCTGTTTTATTCTGAAAACATGTCTGAGGAAAAATGAAATCAATAGTAAATAGCAATAAAAATTAATAAATCAAGTAAATAAAATAATAAAGATAAATGTTAAAAATAATTATTCATTACTTTTATTTATTTTTCAATTTAAAAACAAGTAGTTTAATGTGAAGTGAGATGGTATAATTTTATAAATACCTCAAGTAAAATCCTTTTTCTGGACGTAACGAACAGCACTGTCTCCGTAATTTTCACGAGTGGATCTGTATTGCAAACAAAGAAATAAATTACGTTTATCAATATCGTATGTTCACGACATCAACACTAGTTATTATGGTAATGTTAAAAACTAAACTCTACATTTTCTTATATTTTAACACCCTGTATTTTCTAACGCCATTTTCACCGTTGCTATATTATGTACAACCTACATGTCGAGACAAGCAAAACTTTTTTGAAATAATTACTTTTTTTACGTTCATTCGTGTCCACCCTGTGTATGTATATCAAGTACGCCTTGAAAATATTCTCGACACTTTTATCCGTTCCGTTTATATCGGATGTCAAACTGAAAATCGCTTTGACCGTCGTACGTGTGTTGAAATTACTTGATATTTATACCTTGGGTGTATGTATGACAACAACTCTACATCCTAATCCGGCAATATATCGTCTTTCTTCCTAGTGTCATTTTTCATCTCCACTTCAACACCGAGATACCAACAACGCATTACTTCTATATTTCGCTGCCGAAATTTTACCCAGTGACGTCATAAATAAATCCAACCACAATTTTTACAAATTGTTAATCTAATAAAAATTATTTTTGTGTATTCTGTTTGTTAATATTTGTGTCGTTGATTGCAGATAACGTTACGATTGAGGTTACGATACTACGAGTATATTTCTGTTTCTATTCAATGACGCAAAATTGATATCACAGTTGTTACATATATTATTAAAACTAGCACATGCATTATATATAGGCTCTTTAAGAAAAATATTAGTTCTAGGTCTATCACAATAAAAAGTTTCATTATATCTTAAACCAGTACGCGGAACAAAACATTTTATCTTACTGAGGAGACTATCACAATCTATATTATGGTGTAACAAATTATATAAAAATTAAATAACTGACCATATTCGTCGTACATGAAGAGAAGTTATATCAAATCTGTGCAAAAATATTTGACTATTAATTCCCCTGGCGGGATAGATGTCATCTTCCTTAAAAAGGGTATTTCAAAAAACGCCTCTGAAACCTTGGAAACCAAATAATTGAACAGTACTGAAACTTACTTCTAACTAGTGTATAATATAACATTTTAAAAGTATTGACATTTTTAAAATCTTTACAGAGTCTTAATATAAAACTTAGAACCTTATTGGCATTACTAACAATGTTGTTAACATGCTCAACAAATGTTAAAGATTGGAATCAAAGAAGATGCCTAAATCATTTACACAATCACTTCTGGAAATTTTAATATCCCTACCTAAGTGTATAGTCATAAATAAATATATATTTTCTACGTTCATGCAAAAAACAATACTTTATTGAACTATATTTAGTGGAAAAAGTGGTTCTTTATTGCACTAGTGCAACTGTCATCATCTGTCATTCTACTGCAGCGTTTTGTCATCATGACAAACATAAACCTTCAAATCGACGTCACATTTTTCTAGACTTAGTGTCATCTAAATAACATTTTTTGGTTTTTGCATGAACGTAGAAAAAATATTGTATGCAACTCGTACAAAAACTGCTTATAAACGCTTACTTTTTGCACTTGTTGCATAAATAACTATTTTTTCCTACTAAATGATACTACAAAACATTTGTAGGTAGGTAGGTTTGAGTTTGTAAATATACAAAATCTTCCACATTCTCAATACTTGTATACATTTTTAAATAATCTGCAAAAATAAGAGTAAGATATAGTATCAGGCAAATCGTTAATAAACAAAAGGAACAACAAGGGTCTTAAATTCGAACCCTGCGGAACGTCAGATACAAATCTAAATTTCGAATGAACAAAATCCCTCACACTTTACAAACTGCTGTCTCTCAGTTAAATATGATTTTAGAAAAAAAAAATATATTTCACAGGCTAACACTGTCAAGCAAGTATAAGTAAAAGTAAGGTACGTGTTGGATATTTAGATATATCTTTAGATATTTGGATATACGAGTAAGCGTAAATTTGTAAGGGTAACCTAGTTCTTGCCAATTTCAAATTGAGCATTGTTTGCTGCTTGACAGTACTCTAAACCAGGGGTCGGCAACCTGCGGCCCTTTGCAACTTTTTGCGCGGCCCGCCAAAGCACCAATATTATTTATTTTTAATAATATTTATACTTGTATATGATAAAAAAGCTAAGTTACATTTGAATGTGTGGCCCGCATAAAAAATTTTATTTTGAAAATGGCCCGCCAATCCCGCCATCCGAAAAAGGTTGCCGACCCCTGCTCTAAACTGTGAACAAATTCATTTTGACATGAGATGCTTCTTACATCGACTGTTTTGTTACAAACACAGTATACTATTAGTATACTGTAGTTACAAAACATCATTTAATTTGTTCTCTCTATATCCCCATGCATTAATGATTGAATATTAGTTATACAGTTGCTACAAGACAGTAAAACGTTTGGTATTAAATGGACATAATATGTACTATTTCATCTATTTTAGTAGTGGATAGGACATATGTTATGAAACATAAACCTCCCGCATTTGTTTATGATATAAACTCGGATATAAATCAAGCAACGGCACGCGTTGCAAGATTGTGACATCCGGCGTCCGACAAAGCTGTGACAAAAGCTGCCGCCAGCTTTTGACAATCTGTGAGGTTGACTTGAACCATGAAGCATTGAGCAAAAAATAATATCTCTGTAATAGTTATTTGAAGACATGTGTGAAGAATGTTTTTTCAAATATTCTGATTTAATTCGGTAGCTGAATATTTTTACAGCCTTAATTTTGTTGTTGGGTTCTCTTCAATATTCTTCATTATACTGTTTTAGTTAGTTTTACAAAATATAATAAAAAGAAAACTAGTGAAACAACTATGGTGTAGTTACTAAACAGTATATCTCAATTGTTTTCCAAAAGGACAATACATATTGATACCGAAGCTGCTCACCTACCTTTTTAGTTTGTTATGTTCCTGTTTGACTTCAAATTTATAATTCTGTAATATCTTTATTTTGATATTTTTTAGAAGATTCCGGATTGTATTCGAATTGGTTCCATATGCATTCTTGGGGACGGTGGAGAACACGGTACTATTTCTATTGTAAATAAAACATGAGTGCCACAGGATTTCTACGCCACTGGAGATAATGGGAGTATTTAAACATACTGAATAATTAGACGAAAGATATCCCATTACAACCCTGAATTATTGTTTTATCACAAAGGATTTTCAAGTAAATAAAAAATATAATACAAATTGCAAAATCTTTGACACCCTGTATCTCAAACAAAATTTCAAATTTTCTACTTTTCGATATATGTCTGTAACTTGGTTGTTTCTAAAGTTAGAAAAAAATAATTAATTTTTTGAGTAGAGTCCAGTGGCATGCATATTTGTTTTGTAATTGTTGAGTTATAACCTAAAGTTGTGTTTTTTAATACAAACCATAGATGGCCATGCCTTTGAAATCAGTCCGGATTCCTTGCTTTAACAGACCTAATACCTCTAGATTTCAAAATCCAAAATAACTACAAAACTTCCATAATACAGTGAAATAACCTTTCATGATATTTAAAACCAGTTTTAGGATAATTACTTTAATTATTATAAATTTAACCACAAACTGATGTTAGTTAATTATTGTAGATTCTTCCAAATCAATTGAAAATCCGCCTTATTGGGTTTTATTTAATTATTTGTTGAACTTTCTCTTATATAATTTTGAGAATTATAACCGCATTGAAATATAATATTAGCCACCCTTTTCATATTTCCAAAAACATTTCTTAGTATATAATACATTTCTGCTCCTTGAGACACGAGCGACATTCAGAAGTGAATCGATTTCCTCGAAATATTTCATGTTCCCTGCATGGTAGAATGTTTATCAGTCTAATGGAATCGAGAGGCCGCACTGGAACCCCGAGCAGAATAAAAAAGAAATAAAGCGAAATACGACTTTGTTTAATTCTTCCTTCAAAGTTCTCCGTCTTCACGTCGATAAGGGCAAGTCAATAAACAAGGAAACAACCATAAAACGGGAGATAAACTCCTGTCGCAGCCGGGTAATAAATATACGAGAATTTTCATTTTGTCCCGTGTCGTCTTGCATAAAATATAGGCGTCTTGTTAGGTTGTCATTGTTATGCTCCTGTTGCGTAAACTCCTTGGAGAAGCAGAACCTGGCTAATGAATTATTTAACGGACAATGCGTGGAACGTCCCACTGTATCCAGAGAATAGGGGAGACGAGGGCAAAAAAACGTCTGGCAGGGCGAGACGATATGGCTGGTTGTAGGACTAAATTGCCCTGTATTTTTGAGCAATCTCGCTCTGTTGACGCTCACTTGAATGTTTTATGAAAAATAAATCGCTGTTTTCGAATTATAAGGTTTTATATTACAATGTTGACTCTATATCAAGGGGGTCGGTCAGTGGTCGCGCGGTTTAAGGCGTCAGGACTTGAATCGAGGTGACTAGATTGGAGTTGGTTCGTGCCCAGCTGCCGGTAGACCGTATATAAGCTATATTCGTGGAGAGGATTGGCAGCCTCTCTGCGGGTATGGTAGGGTGGAATAATGTTAGCTTGGGTCAATGTGAGAGATTGATACCGGTTGATATTTGACTACCCCCCTAATTAATGAGGTTTTCCAGGTTTCCCTCATTCCTGCACTGAATAGTGGTTAGGGCCTACCAACGTAAGTCGTTCCTGGGCGCAATTGCGGCCTGCTTAATAATAATATGCCGCCCCCTCTTTCGCACAAGTCTCCAACTTGTGGGCTAATCACTGTGATTAAAATGAGGGGTAGAGATATTATTATATGTACCTAAGTTATTAACATTCCGTGTTTGTTTGGGTCGATTGGAACTTATAGGTTTGTTTTAGCAGCAGTTGAAAACTGTTTGAAAACTATCAGAAATGTCCGTCCAACTATTTATTGTGTCAAATTTAATGGTAACGCGTTCTCAACTTAACTGGTCGAATATTTCTGACAGTATATATATAAAGCTGTTTACAGGCCTTTTAGGCCCAGAGCTGCGACATTACTCAATAATATTAAGTGTCGTTTATATGGTTAGGAGCATAAATACTTATGTACTATTGATTTGCATCATTTAAGAATCCTCCACTTCTTACGATATCCAGTACTCATGAGAATATATCTAGTCAACTGTTTTTAAAGATCCATTGGTTGTAGTGGGCCCGTTAAAAGAAAATTGTTCGACATTCTCCGCAGAGCTAGATTGAAAAATTTTCTTAGCAATTTTGGTCTTACTTTCTACAGAATTTTCGATGTATTCTTCAGCAACCGCATCCAATTTCCAACCCCCATGCCTTTTTAGCGTAGTAATATCCCCCTCGCTCTCGACAAGTATTGTTGCGCATTTCAATTTGGAAGCTTCCTTCAAATACATATGCCATATCCTTTGCCGCACTACCGATTTTATGGATACCCATAACAGCTTTATAGCATTTTTCATTGTATATTTAAAAAAATATATAAAAAATACGTTCCTTAAAATCGGGAGGACCGGACGCACGCAATATAACGTACTTTCTATATTTACTTAAATAGTCATCCCCCAGAACGATGAAAGTTCTATTCTTATTAGTTTTAGTGTTAGGAATTTTAATTAGCAGCAAAGATGTCTTCAATATCATCAATTGTCATCTTCACCAGTTTGTCGCAATTACCTGGAAAAATAAGAGTTGCTTAGTACAAGGTGATCGAATTAACTGGAGAAATGAGTTGTTTTGGGAAGCGGAGAAAAATAAATTATTTTAGAAACTACTACTAATGGGAACATAAAAAGTTGCATAGGAAAAATATTCAACATTAAAGATCCCTTAATGTTGACACAAACAAAATGTAATTTTATTACATTTATCACCAAATATTTTTCATCTGAAGCATCAGACAAAAATGTATGGAACTGTTCCCTTAACAAGACTGGATTTCTTTGGCTTATATATCTTGTTTTTCCAAAAATGTACACAAATTGCATTTTTCGATGTTCACATTATGCTTCAAACTTTACACAGAATTTACCATTGAATAATAAGTCCACAAACTAAAACTCTTCAGTTTTTGTGCCATTTCAGAAATGTATGTCAATAAAACGTTCTCAGAGTATTGCTTTACATTTTTTCCAACACACCCGAGAACACACCATTTTTTGAACTTGACAAATACAGCTTCACATACTGCATCAAATTTTGTCAGCAGCAAATTTTATACAGCCATTCTAGTCGTCTATATACAGTGCAATGAGTTAAAGATTCAATCTATCTTTATTTAAAATTCGTTTTTTTCTTAGTTATTGTAATCATATTACCTAGAATTTATAACGTTTGAAGAAAAAATAGTATATGATGTTCGGAGATTGATATACTTTATGTGCTTCGCATGGATTGTCTTTCTACTTTCCACGCTTAGTATACAGGGTGTTAAAAAAAGAGTGTAAAATATATCAGAAGGTAATAGTATGAACCAAAATAAGCAGAAAAGTCTTAATGAACATGGGTCCGCAAAGTAAGAGTTGCGGAGATATGGACCACTATTCGTTTTTCAAACATTTTATTTTATTAGGAATAAACCAACAAAGGAAGCTTTTAACAAACAAAAAACAAAGTTACAGAAGGTGTTCAAAGTGCCCTCCGTCCATTTCCAAGCAGGCACGACATCTTCGTCTCAACGATATTCTAACTCTGTCGAAAACACCCCCCTTGGTTTGGATTTCTTGACACTTTTGATTAATCCGTAGCTGCAGCTCTTCCAGGCTATTCACAGAAATACCATACACTAATGTCTTCAAATACCCCCAAACAAAGAAGCGGGCCGGACCTGTTTTATGGCCTCCAAGATCGCCTGATCTGAACCCTCTAGATTCGATTTGGGGATATTTGAAGATATTAGTGTATGGTACTCCTGTAAATAGCCTGGAAGAGCTGCAGCTACGGATTAATCCAAAGTGTCAAGAAATCCAAACCAAGGAGGGTGATTTCGAAAGAGTTCAAATATCTTTGAGACGAAGATGTCGTGCCTACTTGGAAATGGACGGAGGGCACTTTGAACATCTTTTGTAACTTTGTTTTTTGTTTGTTAAAAGCTTCCTTTGTCGGTTTATTCCTAATAAAATAAAATGTTCGCCAACCTCCATGTCATTTTGGAAGTGTCATATCTGCTCCAGAATCTGCCAAAATTGTTGCCGAGCTGCGTCGGAAGCTTCTTTTTTGGCATACATACAATTGTATTGATTCCAACTGGCAGGGTACAGCATTTATTACTTCGATGTGTCAAGAAAAATCGCTCATCTGTCGTATTGAAAACATTGATACTATCTATTGATCCCTAAGTAATCGTAAACATTCTTAGAACGTGAGTTTTTCTGTTCGGAATTTTGACACTAATAAATGACAATTATTTTCACATACTTGAGTGGAATAAATTGGATTGGATAAATGACTGGAAAATGATCCAAAACATTCTGCTGCTCAGCTGACGCTGTGTATCCTTTATTACCTATTTGTTATTGATCGCATCTCTAAGAGAATATTCCCATTGTTGCAGGATTTCGTTAAGTGATAGGAGATTTGTGAGTAGCGGTCGGCCATGGATTCCAGCAGCAGCAACCGAGGCTCCACGGGGCAGCTGTCCAGCGCGGGCAGCACGGGCGCCGCCCAGGGCATGCACCACTCGCTCTCGACGCCCGCGGGCGTAGACGGCGGAGCCAGGACGCCGCCCGCCACCCCCAAGAAGGGCGGCAAGATGCTGGCCATCCGGGTTCAGATGCTCGACGACACCGTCACCATCTTCCAAGTGCAGGTGAGTGAAAACATGAAACAAAACTAAATTCGGTTGGATTGGCACCGACTAATATACTCGTACATAATACGAGGTGTGCCAATTAAGTTCCGCGAATTCAGTTATAACTCGGAAACTGGCAACATTGCATCGTTCGTCAACATTTTTCTAGAGAAGAGGGGACCTTAGTTTCAGTCCAAGGTTGAAGTCGATAGCACGTTTGGTTTGAGTTTTGTGTGTATTTTTTGGAAGTAACTTTTTTAGTGGCGTAACGTGTTGTGATTCAATTTTTAGTGAAATCTGGCGAAAAACCTTCGGAAATCCTTCAAAAATTGCAGGTAGTGTATGGAGAGGAGAGCATGTCGAAAACACGCGTGTTTGAATGGGAAAAACAGTTCAAATAGGGCCTGAATCGGTAGAAGACGATCCACGTGAAGGAGCTCCCGTCACCTCTCGTACTGACGCGAATGCTGACCGTTTGCGTGCACTGATTACGTCTGGCCGGCGCCTAAGAATTCGTGCGTTGTCTGACGAGTTAAACGTCAACAAAAAAACCGTTTGTAAGATGTTACACGAAAATTTGAATATGCGAAAGAATTGCGCAAGGATGGTGCCAAAAGTTCTCACCCGTAAACAGAAAGACATGCGAAAATCGATCTGTGAGGATTTGTTGTCCCGCATTCGGAGCGACAGTAGAGACTGGATGAGTCGGGTAGTCACTGGATATTTTTGAGTATGACCCCGAGACCCTTTAACAAAGACAGCAGTAGGTGAAAAAGGGTGGATAGTGGCCAACGAAAGCGAGGATGTCCAATGTTGATCGTTTTTTCCGATATCCACGGCATCATTCATAGTGAATATGTTCCTGCCGGCCAGCCAGTGACTGGACAGTTCTATGTTGGCGTCCTGGAACGGCTGCGGGTCCGTTTTGCGGTGCGTTTTGCGTGTGAGACCCGAACTCGCCAAGAACGGCTGGATCTTGCACCACGATAACGCGGCAGCCCATTCCTCGTTCATTATGCAAGAGTTTTTGGCAAAAAAGGCATTCCAACGTTGCCGCCTCGATATTGCCCTCTGCTATTTTTTCCCCAAGATGACGTCACACCTCAAGGGAACTCATCATGGCGGCGTACAGGAGGTCAAAGAAGCTGTAACCGTGGTGCTGAACGGGTTAACTGCGTAGGATTACCAAGGGTGCTTCCGATCGTGGGAGCAGCGTTGGAATCGTGTAGAGTTACAGGGAGACTATTGTGAAGGTCGATAATAAAATTCTGGGGAAATTTAATTTGCTTGTTTTGCAAAAGCATTGACAAATTCCCGAAACTTAAGTGCCACATCTCGTATATATTTTTCAAAAACATAAAAAGAAACAAGACTAATATACTTTTCTTAGAGCAGTTGTTTGCAAATGCTATACAGATTCGGAAATTGCGGATCTTTACAGAGAAAGTAGAAATTGCCGCTTCATTCCAGAAAAGGTACGAACTTTTAGAGGGGAGGCGACGTGCATTGGTCTAGCATTCCCCACTACTACGGTAATCGGTTCCGTATCGCCATTGCAAATCTAACTGTCAGATCAACTGATGCCAGTGTTGTCAGATCTCATCCATTCCGATAAAATCTCATGCTTTTTAATAGACACAAAAAGAAATAATAAAATTATTAAAATTCCTCTTTGAAATCTACCAAAACAAAGACCTAACGAGAAATAAAGGAAAAATCGAGGGCAAAATTGAATAGATAGAGGTAGGTATCTACAATATTTGGGTACTTGAAATATCCTTTATTGTAGACTGCTCTCTTAATAATTAGCAATGAATACATAAACGGGTATGACAGTCTACGGATATGAGGTGTATGTGCTGTATTCACGCTGTATTGCAGTGATTCTTAACTCTATTCCGTAAGGGTACCTACATTTTCTGGAAACAACAGATTTTACGACCCTTGAGTCACCCTGCGTCACGTCAACTGCGCCTCAACGTTCGCCCGGCCTAACAATAAAATAAATTAGAAAGGTTACGTGGTTAATAACTTTTAAGTAAGTACCTGTAACTACCTACTTACAATGTAATATTATGATAAAATAGCAGAACATAATGATTTTTAATGAAATAAAAATGACATTACAAAAGTAATTGAAAATTACTTGCTTCTTTGAAATTATTCTCATGCACTGAATTTTTCCCACCTGGCAACACTGCTTGATGCAAACACGCTGTGGTCGAAGTATGCGTGTAGCATGACACAAATACACGCAAGCGGCAAAATACAATTCACCATCAAGATCCTCACTTTCCAAATCTGTATGTATATACAATGTACAGGGAGAACCTTAGATAAGTACAAATATTTTAACCAGCAGTGCAGTTCATTGTGTAGCACATAATCGTTTTTTTTTTACAAAATAATCAGGAATAAAAAAGTCCGACTCCGACACTAATATTTTTAAGAGTCACGATGGATGTCTATTCCACAGCGTTGCCAGTGTTACACATGTCTTGGAATAGGGATGTTCCGATACACATCGATATTCAGAATATCGATACAATTCTTTACGATATTCGATATTTTGTATCGATACAAAATGTTGTGATATTTTTGATACATCGAAAAAATTATGAATATCGAACGTTTCGATACAGGAAATACCGAATTAAAATTTATGCCTGTTAAATTTTGTATCTTTCTTATGTTTTAGCCACGTACGTCAAATGTCAAATCCCAATGGAAAACGCCTAAATTTACTCTTATAATAACAGTGACTTCATTATCCTACTATTGGCAGTACCTCTTGGTTATTTTTGCCGTTTTCTTTTACTCATAGATCATGATCTAATATCCGACTAGTGATTGGTCAAATTCATAGACCTTTATAAGGTCTATGGTCAAATTTAATAAACTGTTATTTTCATCTGTGGTTTTCGTATTCATTGGCTGTAATTTTGAAATAAGATTTCTTAATCGTTAACAATCGTTAACCAACATGCCCAAAAATTCAGATATTTGGAAATTTTTGTGAAAAATAAGAATATTGGCAGATGCAAAATATGCTTATCTGAAGTAAAAACTTCAGGAAATACCACAAACTTAAGACTTCATTTAAATAGACATCACCCAGAGTATTCTGCGGAACCCTCTGAAGATAAGACCAAGGTAAAGTTGTCAAAATAAGCCGAATTATTAGTTCTCCTGCTCCTACTTATACGAATATCATCCATTTTGTTTTTGTTATTTATTTTGTTAACCGTTTCTGTTATTTGATGAATAATAATTATATAGATATATAAATTGGATGGTTTAATTTATATTAATTAGTATACATGTCTAAAATAACGTGAAGTAAGTATAATATTAATTTTTCAAATTGCTTCTTTTGAATATTTCAATATGGCGCATTGTACTACGTCGATATATCGGGTATCGATACTTTCGAGGTCGATATTTAGAAGTATCAATATTAGATCGTTTGATACGTATCAATACAATGTATCGATACATTTTGAATCTAGGAACATCCCTACTTGGAATAGGCGTCAACAAAGTTAAATAGAATTATTAGACATGTCAAAGAATGATTGAAATATGTTTATTTATGAAAATATTAATGGCCACCTCCTCCTCTTTGCCATTCCCATACCTCACCAATAAATTGAAAATATAAACCAGATTTTCTACTTACAATTATAATTATGCATTTCTTCATTTTCAGAATAACTTTTTCGAATTATATACTTTTTGGCCATGTGAACCTGGCAACCCGACTATTAAATTCAATTTTTTCTTTGTGATTCTTATAGATTATCGTTTCTAGTTGTATGTAATAATTTCAGGAAAAAAAGTTATATGACCTTAAAAGAACTCATCCCCCGACTTACGGCACTAAAATCTGACAGTTGTTTCTTACAGATAATCGTTTGTATGAGCAAGAGAAGGAATATTGCTACTTTTAATATTTTCAATATATGTATTATGTATTATGTGTAAAATATATAAATCTATTTCTATTTTAAATATATCTGAGAATAACTTTTTCCATAACTTTGATTTGCTTACTGATACAGAGGTGACAATTTTGAAAAAAAGAGACAGGGCTTTGACTAGATTTAAAATATACTTCCAGCAGAGGTTAAAAAATTGTTTGTAGTAACTTTTATTTCATTTGTAGTTATACGAAATCTAAAATAGTCACTATACTTCATGCGGAGAGTGCGAGACTAAAAAATCGTTTGTAGTAACCTTAATTTTGTTAGTTAAATTATTGTTTATATAATTTCAGCAACATTTTTAAAAAGTTTTTATAGTACCCTCTATCTCAGAAACTAAACATTTTCCGACCCATATTTATATGGACTTATTTTTAAAAAGTTCTAGCACCTATTACAGTTTGGTCTGTGCAATTCGGGACACCTTGTATTTTTTATAATGAATATAAGAATGTATTACGGAAAATATGATTCTTTTTATTGGTTCATAGTATTCATATCAATTTTCATTTGAAATTCCCTTTAACCAATTTATCCATTTTTTGCTAGCTGTCCTCGCAACATTTTTTGGGATTTCACTTAACTAATTCAATTTCAGCGAATCGGCGGTGTTAATACCGTTAACACTTGCTTTTAAATATATAAATAAAATTTATTCTGAAGCGAAATAGTCACGTGGCAGATTATTGATGTGCCATAATTCTTTGTATATAAAATTCCAAGATTTATTGACACTTCAAAAGAAATTTTGTTATAACGCATTCAGTTATATCAAAATGCGCCAGTTGGAATATGTAAAATAAATAAAATGTAATTTTAAATTTATATCAGAATTAAACAAACCCAAGATAGATTTTGATTGATCAAACGTTTTAAGATATTTTGAACTTTTAACAAAATAAATATTATAGTGTACGAATGTTTATTATTAATCGTGGCACTAAGTACGCTATTTACTTTTGTTTATATGAAATAAAATTTTTACCATATCAACACAGTTTTAAAGTGTTTGGAAAGAGTGTAGATTTCGAAAACGTCAACGCTGGAATGCGGTGTAATAAAGCTAATGTTATAGTTATATAACAAAATGGAAAATTGTTATTTTAGTGCCATTTTGTTAATGGCATGATTCTTAAAGATTAAGTGGTAGAATAAATAATTGAATTATCCAAAAAAATAAATAGTAACCTACTTGTGTTATTAAATATGTACAAACAAATATTGATAACAGTTTGTTATAATAGTATAGTGTATGTAAAATTTCAGAGAATGCAAATTCATTTACCAAAACATCTTGATGTTACAATCGTTTGCAATAATAATGACACTCTCTTAAAAAAAAAATGTGAAGTAGATTTCATTACAAATACATCGGAAGTTCTAAAGAAATCGCAAAATTAATTTTTGAGTGTCATTATTATTGCAAACTATAGTACATGCAGTTGGAGAGCTGAATAATAAGTACAATAATTATTTTTATAATAGCATTATATTTGTCATACCTAATTACTTTAATATACAGAGTGAATCAATCATAATGTCATTAACTTTAAGAGGAAGTAGGGAAAAAAAGTGTAATACGAACCCACGATTAATAAAAATGTTTGCAGGGTCGCGCCAAGCTATTCGGCCGCCCGTGTGCAAACCATAATTTGCCGCCCCTTTTTAATATTTTAAGTAAAATTTAACATTTAAAAAATCGTCACTCCTTACCCCCTTTAGCTAAAAATTGATACATAGGTAAGGTAATAAAATAAAAGTAATAAAAACACTCTTTTTTCCGCCATCTTTGCAACGCGATATCTCCCTAATGGTTGACTTGTGACCCAACGTTTATATAAGAAACTACCTTTTATTTTCAACAATGAATCACCTCCTGAAATTTTTCGCCTTTGCTTTGAAACACCCTGTATAATATACTTGCATGACATTTTAAACATGTGTCATAAATGATCATCACTTCGAGCAGCGGTGGCGTTAGAGAAGAGAGACGGTTAGTCAAGCGTCTGGTCTAGCTGTTTTGCCGCCCCTTGACTTGGCCGCCTGTGTGTTTTGCACACATTCGCCACATAGTCGGCGCGGCCCTGAATGTTTGCATATCTACGTTGAAAAAAAAAACAAACTTTCATTATTTAAACCCCGTTTCAGGCTGTCATTGATCGATTCATACAGTTACAAAACCAACTCGTTGACCGCCTGGGTGCAACGTTGCCAAATTTAAATTGTTTTCAAGATTTGCAATTGCATTGAAATTGTTTTTATCGAAGAAGTGGTTTTCTAACTGTGCGTGTGTGTTATGTTATGTTTTGTATATTTGGGCGTTTGTTTGTGTTTTAACGTTTTTATTTGATAAAATGCGGTGTCTCGTTTTGATAATAAATTTTGAAATGCAAATTGAAATAGGTAAATACCTCTGATCTATTAATTTTCTTTTAATACTTCTTTAAGTTGACTTCGGGAAGAGTGAAACTTGTACTTACGAAAATATTTTGCATGGCTAAGTTAATACTTTTGTTAAAACCAGTTAGAAGAAAATTCAGCACGCTTTTTAATTTTCTTGGATTTTATTGTCAATTGTTGTCAACACGGAGCGCCATATTACCGGGGGTTATGGATCAAGTAAAACACTTTTTATTTTAGATTTTCTGCCTTGCTTAGATCTTCTGAATACGTGGTTAAAATTAATGACATTACAACTAAAAATCATTCTATATTATCGAATTAAGTTGAGATTTATTTGGGCCAACTATATACAGTGCTTTCGAAAAGTAACGAATAAATTCAATATTTTTTAAATTGAGAAGTTTTCGAAAAAATCCCCTGGCATGTCGATTTTGTTTTTTAAAAAGGTACTTTTTGACATACGACCCACATTTGTGACGTCATCGTTGTTCGAGATATGACGTCATCGACAATTTTTTTAAATAGCAACCCCCAATTTTGATTATGCCATTTGAAAGAGCGTGTCATTCTACATACATACATCATGAAAAATTATGTTGTTACATAATAAAAATTTCAAGAAAATAATATTTAAAGATTTTAAAATTTAATTTTCACAATACTGAAAATGATAGTTATGTAAAAATCGACTAAATTAAATGTTCAAATTGTGCACCGCTGGCTGGCTGACAGTAGCCAAGACGATCAATAAATTCTTTTTGAACATTATCAATAACTTCAGGAGGTATACGATGTATCTCGTGCCGAATTCTTGCTTTTAATTCTTCTAAATTAACCGGTCTAGTAACGTATACTTTGCTTTTTAAGTATCCCCACAAGAAATAATCTAGGGGTGTCAAATCAGGCGATCTGGCTGGCCACTCAATCGGCCCCCTTCTCCCTATCCAACGATTCGGGAACAGCTCATCTAAATAAGCACGGACAAGTGTTGCATAAAGGGGAGGTGCACAGTATTGTGAAAATTAAATTTTAAAATCTTCAAACATTATTTACTTGAAATTTTTGTTATGTAACACCATAATTGTTCATAATGTATGTATGTAGAATGACACGCTCTTTCAAATGACATGGTCATATCTCGAACAACTATGACGTCACGAATATGGGTCGTATGTCAAAACGTGTCTTTTTTAAAAACAAAATCGACGTGCCAGGGGATTTTTTCGAAAACTTCTCACTTTAAAAAATAATGAATTGATTCGTTATTCTTCGAAAGCACTGTATAAAACATTAAGACCATTAAAAATAACGAGCTAAATAGAACAGATTAAGAGAGCTGAAGTCATCAGTAATTAGACGTATTGGATTACGATTTTAAGACGATTAGTGTAGGAGGTTAAATGCTTGTTAGCGCTAAAGCAAACAGTCTTCGGAAAGTATTGTCTCTTGAAAATAGTAGACGAGACGAAATTGCTATTAGTTGGTTTGTGTGGGGGCGTTGAAGTTGTTGACATTGAGAGTTTCTTGAAAATGCCGATATTAATGAAAACATGAAGCTAAGTGTAGTCTAATAAAATCATCATCATCATTATATTAAACGTGGAGCATGGTTTCAGTTTTATATCAGAGCAAAAAAAAAAAACAAATATAAGCGGCGAAAATTGTTCTTCAATATAGAAGGAAAGTTTTTTTTAGCTAAAAAGATCTTGTTCCTAGTTTAGTTAGCAGGCTTCGTGGGAGTTGCCAATTGTTTGAACTGATTGCCATGTCGTCGGTTTGAGTATATAAGAAGATCGAAAACAATCTAATCAAGAAAGTTGAAGAACTACATGGAGATTTGATTCCAAAGTCTTCCAAAGATCTTCAAAACTGCCCTGGTCAAAGAGAGTAGGCTCACCCATGTGCTCAGAACGTGCCATATAAAAGACCTAGTGAAAGAAACACCACTACGTCAAGATGTGACACCAAGTACGAACCCAAGAAGTTTTGCTGAATGAACCAACCCAGTTACGCATTTCCTCTTTGGATGAAAAAGGAGACCTTGGAGTCAGCAATTCTGAAATCAAGTGTTGGTTCAGATGCGGTAACTTTACTTTTGCCATATGGTTTTATGAATATAACAGAACAAAGATTTTTCTATCACATTAATAGAAGCATCAATTTTGCTATGAAATTTCACGTTTTCCTGCTGTTTAGAAATGTTTGTGAAAAAGGAACACATAGTACATTGAACTACATTATTTACAGAGCCTATTTACGATTACATTGGCAGGTATTTGAATGTTGAGTTTCATCACTATGCAGAAACAAGGTATTGTCAACTTTCTGGTTAGTATAAGGCTGAAGGAATATGTATGCCTAAGGAATAACAGTGAAAGTCAGCAATTATTGGAAAATCAGATATAGGGTATTCCACAGACCTTGATAAAACCAATATTCTAGAGATAAATATGGAAATAATGTTAACCGAGTGGGAGGCTACTACATGCAGTTTGAAAATAATTCAGCCATAAAGAAATTAAGGGTAGAAACATCATAGACCAGTAACGTAAGAGGAGGAGTTGAACATCGGCATTTTCAGAGTAACTAAAGAAGAGAACGATGTGTCTTTTGAAAAACTATAAACAGGACCTGGAAAGATCCTGTTTATAGTTTTTAGGAACTGAATAGGATTCAGAAATACTACCAGATGAAAAGCAAAACAGAAGACTGTTTTAATAATAAAATTAAACAAAGTTCAGTGAGTTTCAATATATGAAATGTTATTTTTTAAAATACTTTTGTATGTACTACAAATTGCACATATAATTTGCAATAGGTATTTATTTTTTCCTCTTTCCTAATATTAAACTTCGTATCTATCTAAAACAGCTAGTGGCTATAGGTCTTTTAAGCAATGTATAGCAGCGTTGAGTTGCATTTAATATTAGTTTCCCACGCTAATTTTTTAAATGAATCCCACATCTATATAAGCCGTAAATTGTGATTAACATCTTATTTACAGCCATTAATTTAAAGTCAATATTTATTACCCACATTCAATTAGATGGTATAGTTTAAACGTATTTTGACCCTGGCCTGCTCTTAAATATGTTAATTTGTTATATAGTTATTACGGAAATAGAATCTAAATTCGGCATGTTAAGAAATTGTTTATTAAGGTAAGGTGTAATGTGGTAAATTTTGTTTAGTTGAAATGGACATACCTCAGGGCTCAGTTTTAGGCCCCGTGTTTGGGGCGATTTATGTTCACTAAAATTGTTCTATTGGCCAACACTGCATTTCGGCATTTGTCATCATTAACTGTAATAAAAAATTGCTCTTAAATATAAAAATGTCACCATAGTGATTAGATGCAGGTAATTTTTTCTGTTTTAATGAAACAAAATGGACAGTACATTTTGTCGGTTGTATAACTCTATTGCTATAAATTGATGCTCTAGGTACTGTATTTATTATAGCAGTTAAAAGTTTTTAATTAATAGAAATTATAGTTACATACAAATAATAATATAGCGGGTTTTAGGTTTTTACGTCGGGTGCTATTATTGATATATAGTGATTCTCCGGATTATACCGTGACCTCTGTAACTAGTCGCTGCCAGTAACAGAATTAAAGTGCACATCCCTAGTTTTGGCTGGGATTATATAAGTATTATAAATGTTATACCTACATCCAATTCTGTGTAAAAATAGCTTCATCTGTAACTAACACGGCAGCTGTAAATCAGGGCTTTTGATTGTGACATTCCTTGTAATTGTTAAGCGATTTGCCTGGACAATCTCTAAAATGTGTTTCTCAGTTGCTGCAATACGTCGTAGACGCCTTGCACCTTCATCTCTTCCACGATTCGGTTGCAAATTTCCCGTGTCCCGCTCGCGTTGCATTACCACCGTAAAAGTAGCTGCATTTGGCACATGTCTACCGGGAAATCGTTCTGCGTACAGACGAGAAGTTCATAATACGTCTATTCCTAAATTTGTTAGGATGAGTACTTATGTTGTATGATTATTATCTTAATAAAGGTACGAATAGTTCATATCATTTTATTTATAATCTTATAGAAGGATTGAGTCGGCAGTGAACACTAGATCTAGACACTTCATCTAGCACTAAGGACCAATTTGAAGTGTTGTCTTGCACAATTGGAGTAAAATTTTACATAGGTACATTTCTCTCTGTTTGTGTTTCGGTCTTCTAGCAACACAGTAATTGAAACTTGACTAGCTGACTATTAATTTCAATAGAAATTGCACTTCTCTACACCGGTGTCACGCAAGTTCAATGGACATTCCAACGATTATACTTTATTCACGCTTGTTAATGCAAATAGTGTGGACCATAAAGTGAAATCAAATCCGAGATTAAAACCGCCGCCAAAGAGGTGGATGAATGGCCATCGTCCATCTGGTCGAGATTTATTCCAGCGTGTTCAATGGACCGCTTAGAGTTTTATTTGCTGCAATCGACACAAAAATAAATATTCTCTTTAATCAAGGATGCATTTACTGCACGGTGGTCCGAAATATTAATTCTTTATTTAACTAAGCCATTCAGGGCATGAGGTTCGATGAATTCTTGAGATAAAGCGGGTATCCCCTTGTGGCAATGCTTCGTAACGTAATAACGAACATGTTACGGCCTGTTGCAAAGGTGACACGGTTCGCTGTGAAAGTTTGTGTGGTTTAGGTCGTATCATTCATTCCGTAACGTAACAAAATACGGTTATGACACGACATAGAAACATTTTGAGATTTTGAATGTTTTCTTTACTCGACTCCATGGCACAAACACAGAAAAACACTCTCCCCATTCATCGCAGAAAGCAGACTAACGAAACAAAAAATAAAACAAAATTACAAACGCTTTGATGCGACGACTAAAAACCGACAATTGACGGTTCGCCGTATTCGTTACACGTGTCAGATTGGTTACACGCGTTCGGTGTTACGTTACGAAGCATTTGACATAAATGGATACCCGCATTTACGGTTACACTAGATGAGACACTTCAACTAAAAACACAATATTGCACTATACCGAGCATTATACTGGGTGATTTTGAAAGTGGGGTATTAATTTTAACTGAACTGAATATTGAAATAAATCATTATCTTTTAATAACTGAGATAACTGAGTTTAAAGTTATTGCAAGTTGAAGCCGACTGTGTGTAACCCTAACCTACCATAATGAGTCAAGAAACTATTTCACAATACGTCATCGATAAGCGACATGTGACAAGTTGCGCACATAGTCATTGGTTGTCACGTTTTGTTTATTACCTTAACCTTAAATAACAACGTAACACGGACGTATACAAATCGTGGCATTTTTATTATTTTAGGTTATTTTTTTTAGTGTGTTCCACGTAATTTGCTGATACAGTAATATATCAATAGCCCAAATGTATTAGTAATAATGACCTGTGGATATGTTATTAGTGTAACGTATAGTTATTTTCTCACATATATATCATTAATGTTATAAACTAAAATAAATGTAATACAATTAAACTGTAACATATTTGGGCACTTTCGTTTCGCCGAATTACCGTTGATCGTTTGTTTTATTGCCTGTCTACCACTCTATTTACAGCCATAAATTTTTGAAGTATGAATTTATTTTGATGGGAGCAATCATCGTTTAAAATTTGTCACTGTTCCAGTACCACTATAAAACATCTACTCATTAAAATTTTATTGATGTAGTAAATAATATTTACGCAATAGTGAAAATATTTACGGAAGTAAACGGATGCTTGAAATTCATCATTTCATAGCATTACCGTAGGAATTTCTAAGATCCGTAAGACACTTTCTTAGAATTCTCTTCTCATTTTGTTTCGTTATTTGATCCACTAGGTGGTTTGAGTGAAAACGCAAATACTCTTTGCTAACTTAATCTCGAGATTCTCTGGGGAATTGATTAAAAAAGTAAAAATTGATTAATGACAATGACACAGTTCTCTCGTGCCTCACGATTCCAGAAAACGGTGTTTGCTATAGAATGCCTAAGCTATTTAAAATAATTTTCGATGAAATTTAGAAGCTGAAATTATGTAGGGAAACTAACTGTTTTTGTATATAATTTGATGAGCATCCATAGTACGTTATTCCTTGAAGAGAAAAGAAAGTACGAGTACTAAAATTTCACGCCTTTTCTTAAGATATTCCTAACAGTGCAATGTTTAATTAATTAATAAATCAGTTATCAGTTAAACTTCAGTAAATAGAAATATTCTTAAATTATTAATTTATACTGAACATAGAAACAATATCAAACAAAAAAATATTGACGTAACAGTTTTTATGAAGTAGCAGGATGTATTGTCTATTATTCAAATTGAAAAATTATTATTATTCGTTTCTAAACTGTGCTTTACATCCTTGTACGTAGGCATGAAGCAGCTTCTGCAATTTAAAACTATGTGATATTAAAAACGAGTTACTTGGATACGACATGATGGTTTAGTTTTGTCAACTTTTAATAATCCCATTTCAAATGAAGTTGAGTAAATTATACATGTAGTAGTGTCAGTTATACAACAGACAGTTTAACACTCTGGCATTACAAACTTGTTTCATATTAAGGGTAGAGGTTTCAGAATACGACAGAAAATGAACGAGGAATATTTTTAGTCAAGATTTAAGTACAGAAAATAATTATATATTTGCATGAAATTATAGAAACAAGGAATGCTGTATTTGATACCGCAAAATAATTATCTAGGGAAATGTGGACGGATATAAATCTTTAGCTTATATCAGGGTGTTTTTGGAATAAGTGTGTTTGTTCAGAGGTAATAAAGGACGTGATAATAAATAATTTTTATTAAGCAACTTGGTCTAAAGAGATATGTTCCAGTAAATAAATCAAAAGTTATCAAACGAAACCCGGCCCTGTGTTGTCCCATATAATCAACTGTTTACAATTCAACTAGATCGACAGGCGTTGACACGTGTCTCGCTGGCTGTCGTCCACTGTAGATTGACGAAAATACCTTATTCAGGTCAAGAATTAGCAAATAAGATATCGTACTGAAAGCTAGAATTTGACTTAAATATTACTAATTTGTATGCGATTCGTTATCCTCAAAGACATCAATATAGAATCTGAGAACATTACAAAAACTACGGGACACGTATAGATTGAATCCATCATCTACTGAAGATCTTATTATTGACACCAAGGATCTTCAACAACGTTTAGAAACCTGCTTAAGAGAGTCTGGTAAAAAATAATTTTGAGCAATTTTTGTAGACTTACCTAATATCGATCTATGGTAAATACTATATTTTTATTTAATTTCAGTCCTAGCGGACACCGAGACCTCCTAAAAAGTATGAAAGTAAGATTTTGACCGGTGGTCACAGATGGCTTAATGAAAATTGTTGATTTTCATCTTCTCTACTATTCCTTTGAAAAAAATACACTCTCTATTTTATGTCTTGGAGATAAAATTTCAATAAAAAAATTATATAAAAAATGATTGTTACATAATTTAAGAAAAGTTGATAATTATCAATTTTTCTATTATATAAGACTTGACATTTATATAGATTATTTTTTATATGTATGCATACCCGAAGGATTATATCACATTTAAGATAAGTCATATATTTTCTCTGTCTTTCGATTTATAAGTAATGAAATGCCAGAAGTGTCTCCCATTATTTATTAGAGATTTTTACTTTGTCGATCATATAAACACAAATGAAGATTCACGAATACATTCAATACAAATGGTATGTTCTTGTTTGGATTTATGAATAATTGAGTGCTTGTCTTCATTACTGTATTTATTGCCTCTATAATATTAGAAGATCCTCGGTAATACCTCAAATTTCGTTGCTCTGTACTTTTATAGGTGAAATATAAATAACAGGAAAAAAATATTTTCATTATCACTCATAAAATGGAAATATGGGATTGCTTCAAGAAATGTTTAGTGGAATACTTTGTAATAATATATTTTTTTAAAAGAGAAAAATGATTTTCCCATATTAATAAGTTTCTCGAATGTAAAGGATACGATAAATGAATTGTACCTAATTTACTTGTTTTTCAATTTTGTGTATATATTTAACTGTGTTCAAAGTATTTTTTATTCTATTTTTAACAGCTTTCGGATTTTATATAATTTTCCATTTCTAGTGACTAATATTTAAAGTCATATATAATTTACAAGTAAATTGTGTATGATTTTATATTGTGGTACATAAAAAAATAAATATGCACAAATAGAAGTTCCCGCGGTTTTAGTTCATTTGTCCTACTATTCAAGTGAATTGTCACATTTGTTGCCAACCGTTTGTAGGGATATTGAGTTTACTCTTTTTTATATTTTATACAAAAGTTTTTTTTTGGCAACAGTGATGAGTGTATCGAACTATAATTTTTTTTTCGTTCATTTTGGGTGTCTACCCACAAAAATGCATTAGTTGAAATTATCGGGGAAATGCATTACGCTTAATGGTGTCGGTAGGTTAAGTACAAAATCGAATTGACTTTGTAATTATTATCCATTCGCTCCAGTCGAAACTGGTGTCAGAAAAGGGGCCTACTTTGTCTTGAGAGCGCTTTGAAATGCATAAAATTGCTTTGTGAAACCTTCGGGCGGTGCTAAAGGATCCAGGGCAAACATTAATTGCCTTCTAATCAGGGGCGTGTCACTGAGGAGGGTGCGTTCATTCTGATTTGAATCGCATGCAAATTTCGAAACTACTTTTAAAGAGACCTACACAAAAATCCGAGGTAAAATGGAAAACTTTTAATAGGCAAATAATTGATATTAAATAATATACTCTACTACTTCTCACTCAAGAAACAACAAATTCATTTTCACGGTTTTTTTAAACAATAATTACAAACTGTAAGAATACTAGAACATACACAGATAGCCGATATCCACTCTCAATTAAAACTGTCTAAACTGAACATTTTAGGGGTGACTCACCCTCAATAAACACCTTGTAGTGTGTCAATTTAGTTGAACTCGTAGTCAAAGAAGACTAATAATAAACCTAAGTTGTGTAAAGTAAATATTTGGTCCCATTCTGAAGGCCTGTAACTCCGCTTGTGTGCACCTTTGTAAGATATTATTATGTATGTTTGGTTAAATTGCAATATTTTGGGACGCCTACATGCGCCTGGTCTGTGTCGGTTCTTATGCGGAACACCCTGTATATTACAGTCAACTATAGGGCGACGATGACCGAATGCGCATATGCACTGCAATTAGTTCAGACGAAGAACGCACTGTGATTGAGGCTTGTTGCTACCGGTGTGAAGACAGCAGCCAAAGATAGCCGCTAGGCGCTACGGAAACACCCGAATGATCATAGACGTTCGTCGAGATAGAGCACGGTTAATATTTAGCATATATTTAAAATATCCTCAATATAACATTTATTTTTGTAATTTTCTCGATATGAACTTAATATGATAACGAATATTAATTGTGAGAAAAACTAAATGAGAAAAAAATAAGACCTAAGAAATTTGCGTAACTTGGTTACAGTAGGAACTCAAGCAATACGTAACAGATACACTTGTATTTCGTGCAACGTGGGGACACCGCAAAAAACACTTATAAAAATCTTTGAATTCAAGTGGCATCCACTCGAAAGTCGTCAGAGGGGTGGAAATTGGGATAAACTGAATATTCGATATTTCTAAAATGGAAACACGCCATTTTAACAGGCTGAAACTCTGTAAATAAATATTTTATAAAATTATCAATTTTCTGATACCAGTGGCATCCACTCGCAAGCCGTCGGAGGGGTGGAAATTGGGGTAAATTAAGAATTCTATATTTCTAAAATGGAAACCCGTCATTTTAACAGGCTGACACTCGGTAGGTAAATATTTTATAAAATTATCAATTTTCTGATACCACTGGCATCCACTCGCAAGCCGTCATAGGAGTGGAAATTGGGGTAAATTAAAAAGTCGATATTTCTAAAATGGAAACCGTCATTTTAATAGGCTGAAACTCGGTAGGTAAAAATATTTTATAAAATTATCAATTTTTTGATACCAGTGGCATCAACTCGCAAGCCGTCATAGGAGTGGAAATTGGAGTAAATTAAAAACTCGACATTACCCCAGTTACGTTCAAATCGAGAAAATTATAAAAATAAATATCTTATTTAGGATATTTTAAGTATATGCTAAATGTTAACCGTGTTCTATTTCGACGAACGTCTATGATCAGCGTCTGGTTGCTATCGTTGGCTGCTGTCTTCACACCGCTCTTGTTGCTGTGCATCTCTCAATCAAAGGGTTAATATAAATTTGGAAAAACTGTAGTATTTTATAAATTCATCATTCAGTTCTCATTACGTCGACGTTCCTGGACCTATAAATGAAGCAAGCAGTAATAGCAAGGATAATAAAATTTCATAACCTATTTATGCATGCACTGGAAACATCAATTTGGTCAATAAATTTACACGTGAGAATTTTTGTTTTTTTTTTAATATGACTCCTTTGCGAGTGTTTTAACAACGGGTTGAACACTACATTTTTTAAAGCTAAATAAAATTAATGACTTCTCCTAATATAAAGCAAGGAAATTCGTGGAAAGGTGAACGAACAAACACAAATAAACAATGCTTTTGGATTTTACGGCTTAAATGGACTCGCACACAATTAATGCTTTAGTCGTACTTAATAGATTTGAACCCGTTTTCCCCGAAACCTTTTTATAAAGGTTTAGAGCATTGAATCACTACAGATCTGTTTCCAGATTAAAATGTTTTTGATATATTTTTATAAATCTTAAAAATAAAATAATATTATCCCAGTAGCGTAACACGTGCTAGAGTAACTGTGTATTCTTTATTTTTGTAATTATACTGAGTACTTCTAAGTCTGTCACAACCTTTAGAGGTTGTTCATTGGATCAGTTGAAACAGAAAAGCCTTAAGGCCAATTCATACACACTGTAAGTCCAAGACAGATCAAAATATATAGATATAAGATTACCGTTACTATACCATACCGAAAATGTAAATGGTATAATATAATATGTATACTGAATATTTGACCAGACCATCATCAGACTGTTGCCGGACCGTGATCTATAGTATTAATCGACCTTTAATCTACCACTGGGGTCACGTCTAGGTGTTCTTTGTTTATAATTAGTTCTCATTGAGCTGAACTGGACCTAGACTCAATAAACTTTGATTTTAAAAATAATTTTATATGCTGGATGCTCTAAATAAAATCTTATATTTGCGAGACTTGTCTTGCAAGCCTTTTTTAAAACCTTGTCCTGCAATTTGAGCTGTCAAGTCTTGTCTTGTCTTGATCTTGTCTTAGTCTTGGTCTTGTCTTGACGTGCCTTGTCTTGCGAAACCAAGACGAGATCAAAAAATAGTAAAACAAGATGGCAACAGTACTCCAAATTTATATCTCTTTATCTTGACCTTCACGAGTGTACGAAAAAAAATACGCTGAGCGAAACGGAAGTCTCGGTCTATGCAGAAGTGATAAACTAATACCGGTATTCAATGTGGTACGCATATTACACGCGATCAATGTTCTAAATGTTTGATACAGTGCCTTCATAAATGATTACAAGCCACCAGAGTGTCCAGATTGGGCGGTAAATAGCCATTTGGGCTATCTTGGCATACGTTTTGGCGACCAAATTTTTGTTGTGGCGATCCATGCGATTTTGGGCGATTTTTCAAGAATCTAATTTAATATTTAATGTCGATAAATAAGTTTATGGTGTTTCTGGTGCCGAATAACGGAGGGTATCATATTACTTTCTCGTTGAGGAGAGTTGGTACTATAAAACGTGAACGTACTACAATCCCCTGGGCCCAGACCTCTGAGCACTGAAATGTACGATGTGAAATGCTCTTAGTTCCGTTGCGCATCCAAATAAAGGTACCACACCTAAGAGCAGACAAAAGGTGGCACATGAAACTCAGCAAAGAAACACTTCATTGGTTATATATGTGCGAGAGAGACAATCACCAGCAAATAGCCCAAATAATTCTTCATATCTAGAATTTTGAATTATACCAAAATATTTTGTGAATCGTTTTAAGAAGTAATTTTAGGCTGGTTCAAAGAGCACTGTTCCATCATACAATACGAATGACCTCAATGAGGCTTATTGTATGTATTTCAATTTCGCTAAGGGCAGACGTAAAGAAACAGGCACTAACAAAAACACTTAATTAATATATGTTTAAATTTAAAAATATCCTGAACTATTTTTTACTAAAAAACAAAAATTAAATATCCGTTTAAAAATTGTTTGCAGATTATTTGGTATCACCCTGTTTCCTCCAGAGAAAATATAGTTTTATTTCTTGCAATGGGGAATACCACTAAATGTAGCTTTTGCATTTTTATACAGTTCTCTAAAAAAATAATGGACACGTATATTAGGATTTTATTTAATATGCAGTTTTATGAGAGATATTAATTATTTAAGTACGCGGTGTAGAACTACCTACATCTATCGGCCATTTGCTACTCCATGCCGGACTGAAAATGTTATAGACACGAAGCGTTCTACATGCAGTAGACACCATTGAAAGCTGTCGACCTTTATCGTGTTCGGCGAGAAACGATATTTTTTCAAACACGGAATTCCAGGAAACAACTACTCTGCGGACTAATACCCTGACCATCATTGATTTACACCTGGTGGGCTTCTGACGAATGACTAGCTGTTGCTATAGGTTTTCCAGGTTTAAATCAATGCTGGTCGGGGTATTAGCCCGCAGAATAGTTGTTTCCTGGAATTCCGTATTTGTTAATTATTTAAAACAATATGACATCACATGTACATTTTTACCATCTGACAACATTGCATGACAATAACACCTTATATAATGCTAAACAGTGTAAATCCAGCTAAATCCGTGCCATAGATTGTGGTTATGAGCCCATGCATTCTCTATTGCCAATGGTCCATGACCATTCCAAGCTAACAATTCAATACAACAGACACTATATTTGTCTCTGTTTATTCAGTCGTTCATTGGTCTCTCTTCTCTTTCCAGATAGAGTTTCAAATAGGTACAATGCTCGTCAGCTTAAAGTCACCAGTTCCATGATCCATTCTTTTCTAGTGCCATTTATTATACACGGTGCTAGAAAGGGACAAAACATGGAAGTGGTGACTTTAAGCTGACGACCATTGTACATTTATTTCCCGTGTTCTTTGCACATGTATTTTGGATTGCATTCACTTTGTTGAGTACCAAAGAATACTTTTAACTTTTTTTTGTTTGGTTGGCGATTTGGGCGATTTTTATGTTCTAATTTGGCTACAACCAAGAAATTTTATCTGGACACCCTGCAAGCCACGTGATCAGGGTCGAGATTCTCAAGTCAATCGCAGAGCAATTCATATGCGAATATCCTTTTCCGCACTACGGCAATTGAGAGATACAAGAAATCTATTTGCATACGAGTTCTTCGACAATCACAGTCATGGTCACGTGGCTTGTAATAATTTATAAAGGCACTGTATAAACTAACGTAAGTGTAATCGTCTTATTTTAACATTGTTATGAGAACAATTATTGCTTCAACTTATACAGGGTGTCCGGAAAGTAATGGGAACCAGCTTAAACATAGCTTCCTGTGATCAAATAGAACCGATTTAGATAAACTTACCTTAGTCCAAAAGTGCTTCGTTTAGAAGTTACAGAGCTTCAAAGAAAAAAATTGTTTTCTTGTTATGAGCATAATTAAGAAACGAAACGTCTAATCATGTTCAAATTTGGTACAGTTATGTTTTAGATAAGTACAGGCATTGTGAAGTAGTAAGTAGTGTCGCATATCGTAGAGGGCGCTCTTGGCATTCAATTACTCCTGCAGTATCTGTGTGAACAGCAAAGAACCCTTGTCGGACACACTACCAGACATAGACCGGTTTCGGGCTTATTGGCTCTCGTCAGTATACCATAAGTGAGATGACCGACAATTGAACTGGCTGTTCCTTCACATATAAAATAATAAATCAGTGCCGATGGGAGCATTAGTCCGCGGAGTAATTGTTTCCTGCAGTATCATTTACAGATTTAATGGCTCGCCCAGGGCGAGAGGTCTGTGTTAGGTACCTCCTGCAATGTAGGTCGCTTCCTGTATGTCGAGCCGCTTAGGCCGAGCAGGAAGTAAGGAGACCACTTATATCTCAACATTACGAGGTACTTAACTGTAAAAGTCCTTATCAAAATTCAGTCCATAGTATACATACATTTAAAATTTTTGGCTTTTCAGATAAATAAACAAGTAATGAATGCATTTTCCATTAACTAACTAACAAGCAAACACTTTTAGATTCTCCTTACAAGTGCGATGGAGTATACAGGCAAGTGCACGTAGATATTCATATAATTACAGTTATTCTATATTGTTCTTATAACCGAGTTTTACATTGAATTGTCTCATGTTTAATAAAAAATTATATAATACGCTAAAGTACGCAAATGACAATGAAAGGTGTGTAGATTGTGAAAAACTACCAAATCTTGTTATGAGTGTAGCAACCCTAGAGATGATTGCTACATAGCATTGCATTCGGTCATATTTTTGGAGTTAATGTCAACTTATTCTAGAATTCGTTGGTTAATATAATTAATTTTCATATTTGATAGGTGATTGAATTTTTTTAGATTTTAAAACTGTTTCCTAAACGTTTCGAGTCTTGTTTTGACCAATAATCGATGTATTTATTGATATATGTAAAAAGTGCTACAATCTTAGACAACAAATTGTTAAATTTGATGTACATTCAAATACATTTTGTTTAAATAATATCTTCCATTATTTTTTATGCAATTACTCTGAAATTTGTTTCTCTTATATCGTAGAAGTAAAAGCCTAGAGAAAGGTCGACGAAATTCTCCTTGGAAAATATCACAGGAATTCATGGCGAGTTTTTCATTAAAATGTAATGCAAACTATTTGCGTGTAATGCTGTCCGTTGTCTTGTTCATTAAAGCGTTCCCTTTTCCCGGCCTCCATTACACGAAATTTCTGTTGCAATTATGTTCGTTTTAAGCATCATTATTATTATTATTATACGAATTTCATTCCAGACGAGTTCTTGTTTTTGAAATTAACTTAATTGCAAACATCGGCTGCAGATGCTACTCTGTTTTTGCAGTATATTTCGCAGCAATGAGCAGAAAACATATGAGCTACATTTACTAATTAGCGATGTGGAATTGACTTGAGTGTTTCGTCAGAAGTAGCTGTTTTGCCAAGTAATAACATCGTTCAGAGATAGAAAAGTCGACTCACTCTCCATTTCGCGCCTAAAGTTTTCCTCCTGCCGAGGCGCTTCCCCTTTGTCTAGCAATTCGACATCGATTGCTGGCTTAACCAAAATTTCTTAAACTAGAATTTAAAAAAATTAAATTTGACAATATAAACTTCTGATTACCAAAATATATCAATAGAACAGAAGGATATGCACTGTTATATATATAGGTGGATATTTTTGGCATATATTTTATTTCTTTATTCATGTGATATTGTCCAACGAGGCCGTCAGGCCGAGCAGGACAACACGTTGAGTGGAATAAGCACTTTTTGTACGAGTTGCATACAATGTTTGTTCTACATTCATGCAAAAACCAAAAGAATGTTTTATTTAGATGACACTAAGTGTAGGAAAATATGACGTCGATTTAAACGTTTATGTTTGTCATGATGACAAAACGCTGTAGTAGAATGACAGATGAATGCAATAAACATTTTATTGCACTAGTGCAATAAAGAACCACTTTTTCCACTAAATATAGTTCAATAAAGTTTTGTGTTTTGCATGAACGTAGAAAATAGTTATGCAACAAGTACAAAAAGTAAGTGTTTATTGCACGCGACGTGAAATTGTCCAACGAGGCCGTCAGGCCGAGTAGGACAACCCGTCGAGTGCAATAAGCACTTTTTGTACGAGTTGCATACAATATTTTTTCTACGTTCATGCAAAAAACAATACTTTATTGAACTATATTTAGTGGAAAAAGTGGTTCTTTATTGCACTAGTGCAATAAAATGTCAGTAACTGTCTAGGAAAATGTGACATCGATTTGAACGTTTATGTTTGTCATGATGACAAAACGCTATTGTAGAATGACATATGAATGCAATAAACATTTTATTGCACTAGTGCAATAAAGAACCACTTTTTCCACTAAATATAGTTCAATAAAGTTTTGTTTTTGCATGATCGTAGAAAGATATCATTTTGAAATCCAATTATTCATGAAGTGTGTTGTTATTAAGATAATGAGAGTTCAATCGTTTATTGACAAGTAACTTCAAACTTCGTGACATGGAAAGAGATCAAGAAAATAAATTTCTCCCGGCATAGGTTGAAGAAAAGTCTAAAATATGGAAATCGTTAACGCTTTGTTCAAATTACTCCATGTTCAAGACGATGATAACATAAGGAATCAGGACATAAGCAGTTATTATAAGCTTATTGTATTCTGAAGCGAAGAGGTGAAAAAGGTTAGAGGTCCAGAGAGGACATATTTTACAGTATACTAGCGTCAAGAATTCAGACGTCTTACGTCACGGCTGACGTTACACATTTGTTTTTATTGTATTTATATGTAAATAATTCATTACATGACTAAATCGGATCCTTTCCTAAATTACATATGTATTTGAATTTTCGAGTGCCTACCTTTAATAGCCGCCTTAATATATCTCTAGATATCTTAAAACTTTCTGTTTCGTGTCAAAAATATGATATAGGGCATCCAAAAAATAGATTTTTTCTATAAAACTGGTGCAAGCAGAATCAAAATCGGGTAATTATTACAGGCGTTATTTTGAAACCAGTTTCAAGATACCTAAAGAGGCCTTTTACAGTTTATTTCTGATATCACACCCCTACTAATGTTTTGGTTAAATCACCATTATTCCAAATGCAAAGCAATTATAATATTGGCGTGTACACTTTGTGATATAAAGCAGCATTTTATGTAACCTCTTATTGTTCTATTATTTTTTTAATTATGGATATATGTATTTTTCTGTTTTTCCTATATTTGATTATATATTGTCTGTTTTTAATTATTCCCATTTTATTACTTGTAACTATAAATTCTGACTGTAACTTATTCTGTAATTGGGTTTTACCCGTTAGATATTTTATTGCATAATAAATAAATAAAGAATATCGAACGAAAAATCGATATATATTATTGACCTAGGAGAAAATCGACAAATTTCTTGAAGAAGCACAGGATGAAATATATCTCATGCAGAAGCTTGCTGTAATTTGGGAACCTCACTACATAGTTTTAAAAGGAAATTTTATAAATTTAATAACGAAGAAATGCGTTGATTTGTACTTTTAATAATGTTTGTAGAAAAATAGTGTATTATTTATGTGCTAAAAGTGATTTTATTTTGTTCGAAGGGATGGGACACTCCGCATTTAATCAATTTTTGTTATCTACGTGTTTCTACACTTTAATATAAAGAGCTGAGCAAAACTAACGGCTTCCCGACAATCGTTCTTGTGATTATTTGTTACGTATGGACTTGTCATGCACAATGCCTTTACGTAAGAATACATTTAGATCTATTACAAGTTGGGTGGAAGCGGAAGTATGCACGATTGAAATTCTTAAAGACAAGCATAAATTTCAAGAGAAATGTGAGTACTGTCAGTGTAACATAGGATTTCTGTAATGGCCGTGTAACTAAAACCACAAGTATTTCTTTGTCTGTCATTGATATTGCAAGGTTTGTAATATTTTGTGGGTGCAGAAGCCAAGGTTTGGCCTTAATGTTTGGAAAGAAGATGTCAAAATACGAATTGATGTCATTTAGAATGTGACACAGTTTGGTCGATGACTCTTGTGTTCAAAGTATAAACAAAAAAAAAAAGAAATGAAAACGGAATAATAAAGATTAATTAAATAAGCCCTTGCGCCAAACGGACCAGTCAAGGGTTATTTTTGAAACTGTTTGTCTAACCAAAAAATCTCACACTGAAAAAAGCAGATAAGTAAAAAATAACAAAAATCACATCAATATCGCGCACTTCCGTAATTTTGACGTTTCGAAAATCTCTGTTTTCGTTTTCAAAATAGTTGTAAAAATATTAAACGTATGTCAAATTTGAGATTTGGGTATAGGCAAACTTAGTTTCCAAAATAACCCTTGACTGTCCGTTTGGCGCAAGGGCTTATTTAATTAGTCTTTATTTTTTTCGGAGTATGGCAAAAACCCAATAAAACTAAAGAAAAATCTAATGTCATTGCCAATTTTAATTACCAGTTTGCTTTAAATTATTATTACCTGGAACGTTGAATAGCAACGAACTTTGTGGACTTTTTCTGCCTAGGCAGTAAAAATCCACCTTTTAAGCCTGTCAAGTGTCATTTAAAAAACAATTTTTATTGTCATTTGGAGAAGAAAGTATTGATCATATTTGCGTATTTAGTCCATTAATAAATGCAAAATGAATCCTATTTTTGAATGGATAACGCGGCACTGCGTGAAATATATGGATATGAAAAAATCTCTGAAAACATTAATAGTCTTATTTCTTATGCCATTTATTTCATATTCCTTTAAATTGACAGGATCATTATTCACATTTAATGAATATCCTATCATATATGTAAACACGTAATGTGATCCCATTGATAACAATTGGATTGATATATTAACCACAGCAAATGGTGTTATTGGATTTGGTAGAATGTCAGTCGGACAAACATATTTTTTCAATTAACGTGTCTAATCATTCTAATTAATATAAGACAAAAGCATCAGTTAGTAAGTTTTGTTGTTTTCAGTATACAGGGTGCTTCACAATTCAATGGACATGGACCAGGAGCGTGTAGAGGACACCAAAACAAGTTGATTTTTCATATTAATTTTTTTCTCATACCTAGGGTTGCGGAGATATTGTTCTCAGAAAATGTCTTCAAAAATTGAAAAAACTCGGTATTTCAGCAATGCCTTAATACAGAACAACCAAATTTTGTAAATATTTTATTGACGTCTCTAGCTATGCATGCAGTAAATAAAATTGATTGACTGATAACATTTTTTGGAACAACTTTTATCATAGTAGACGATTAAATCTGTCGGTATTCAGATTTTGAAGATTTTTTGCAAACAATAAATAAACGTCGCTTTATTATTAAATTAAACAGTAGTATTTCTATGAAACTAGTTAAGTAATAGTAGTATAATAGTAAAAATAACACTAAAGATGCTGTTCAATACGGCTCACATTTTCTCTTACACTCCTTCGTCGAAAGTTAAAGTCTACCTTACTCAATAATTGAAAGTCATTTTTGATAGTGGTGCATTTATTATTGATGCGGTTCCATAAATCTTCCTCAATTTCAACAGAAGTCGAATATACAAATTCTTATGTCCCCCAAAGGAACAAGTTTAAAATTCTTGAACATCCATACTGAAATGTGGAGGCGCACCATTGTGCATAAACCACATTTCACGGCATAATTTAAAGGTAAATCTTCCAATAGTTCAGGAAGAGTATTTTGTAAGAAATCCAAATAAGTGAGGCCGTTTAATATATACAGGGTGGTCCAGAATGATGGTCAAATATTTTACCAGTGTATTGCACAAGCGATTTTAGGTGGGACCTTCATATGAAATTTTTCAATTTGGGTCCTTCCTGTTAAGATATTCGAGTCTCAAAATGGCGGAAAAAAATTGTTTTTTTATTTTCCCTTAAAAAACGGTTACACTTAGAAATTTCAATTTTGGTTTTATTTCTTTCATAACTTTTTCCTGCAACAACCGATTTCAACAAAACTTTTTTTTAAATACCTCACCTAATTTTACTACTTTTTGCCCTCTTGTAATTTTTTCATGCAACCAACAGTTTGCGCGGAAAAAAATAAAAATAGTTTTTCTTACTCTAAAGATCTTTTCGTCACCGGTTACTGATAACCGCACTAGACGGTTGCTATGTTGATGTTTCACTGTTGGTTGTGTTATTCTCCCCCACTCCATTCTGTTCTTCGCCTTTTCTAATCCGTTACATTTTTCTCCCTTGGATCTATTGCCACTGCCTCTCTCCATCGCTTTCTCGGTCTCCCTCTTTTTTTCTTGTAGTTAGGTCTACTCCTACAATTTCCTTAAGGCTTACAGTGAGCGCTCGATCCAAAGGGATATAGTTTTCGCTCAGTAACTCCTCAACGAAAAATGATAAAAATATGCGGTTTTTTTAATAGACTACAAATACTATTTTACGTCGGCACTGTGTTTTGAAATTTCAAAATATGCAAAATTCATTTTAAAAAAATTTATTTTACACTTTTTCAAAATTTCAAAACACAGCGCCGACGTAAAATTTAAGTCTATTAAAAAAAAACGGATACTTTTATCATTATCCGTTAAGAAGCAAGAATCGATTCCGAACCGTCCAGAATTAGTCAGTCAGTTTAGTTGTTAATGTACTCTCGGCGAATGCGACGTAAGACGGTGTTGGTCAAACATTTCTCACGGTACTGAACAGTTCTCGACGGTTGTTGGAACATATGTTATATATCGTTTGATAGAGCGCTCACCGTAAGCCTTAACTGTTCCTTTGATCTTCCATATGTTCTAGATGCCCTAGCCACTGCACTCTTCTGGCTTTTACAACATCGTCTATTTTTGGTGCCTGGTACATTGCATATATTTCCTCATTATTTCTCCTTACATAGCCTTCCTCTGTCTTCTTTCCCCCTAGAATTATTCTTAAGGTCTTCCTTTCCCACCTTAATAGGTTTTCTCTTGACAATGTCCTCACATTTATTTTAAACTCTCTTTGGTAATGATGTGGATTTGCATGTGGATTTTGATCCGAATTTTCATTACTGTTGATTTATAGTCTTTCCGTGTAAAGTCAGCTTGAAAAGAATGATCTAGCATGAAATTACAAAAAATCATCCTTGATTCGAGATGTCGCGGTAATAATTCTTGAACTCTTTGAAAATGGTATAGATGTAGCAGATTACGTCGTATAATGATTTCTTGCTCATTAAATGAAAATTTTCCAACCATCACAACTAACAAGATTCACTAGGAATCGTTAAATTTAATTTGTTAAACGGAAAATACATTTACCTATGTGACGTCATATTTGACAACAATAGCATCCTAGCAACAGAACAATTGAAGAGCAGTAGTAGTATACCCACCCGCAATTATAAAACCATATTGTACTGAATGAATGGCATTTCTACTTTCCAGATACAACACATACAACGTACTGTAAATAAATTACCACTTATTACAAAGTAAATGAATTTCTCAAATGACAATTGATAATGAATATTATTTATTTAACCCTTTTGGATCCCATAATGCAATAAACCTAAGATAATAACGTGTGCAATAAAACAACATACTTGGCTGACTTACTCATACTCGTGAGTGGTCAGATCCAGTTAAGTTTCCAGCAACAACCAGTTACGTGTATTTCAATCTTGTGTAAACGTACTTGGCGCAAAAAATTACATTATTTAAGTCTTTTTCAGCTATTTCATGTTGCTTATACAAGACATTTAATTATATCCAGCCTTGAGAAGTTTACTAACACCAACCCTTTTGAAATTAATTACAGTGCAGAAACTCACGGCCATGTACAAAGTTGATTAGTTGTTTCTTTTTTTTCTTTTCCGCAGTAATTAAAATCATGATATTTATACGGTTCGCTAAAAAAGTTAGTATTGAAAAAATAGAACAATAACATTCCTCTTTGCAATCCACATGAATGAACACTTAAGAATTGGTGCTTTTTATATCGAAATTTTTAACGATACATTAATTTATAATCTAGTTTCACTTTCATCCGTTGTAAAATTGTTGACCTTACCACCATAAATTTAATACCATCGGATTTATTAGTTGTGTGTTAATTAGTTCTAAACGAGAGTGAATCACACCAAGCAAGACGTTTAAGTATTTTACTTTTATGGCGAAAAAAGTGCAATGTGAATTAAACATGAGCGCAGATCGCAGTATGATGTCATTCCTGATTTCGTTTATGATCCGACTGATACTGTTATAGAATACAAGTTATTTACATAACAAATATGTACTTATTATTATTTATTTTATTCTAATTAAGGACGTGAGCCAGTAGCGTATGAATTTAAAGCTTTGTTGTTTATATTTTACTGCGTCTATGTTACATTAGATAGCCAACATCTGAGAAATTTGGGATATGTAAAAGTTATGATGATAAAAAATAGTTATTTATGATATACATGCTTAAAGTGATATTTTATTTTGTGAGAAGAGAAGTTTGGACCATCCATTCGAACAAAATAAAATCACTTTTAGCACATGAATCATATACTATTTTTATATACACATACACTATTAAATTGTCTATAAAGTTTATAGTTCCTAAGTTCGATAATTTTTTTGACGAGTAAGTTCAAATCTTGTGGCGTGATCCTCTCGTGGCGAAAATCGAAGATGCTAATAAAGCCACTTTCGACTTATTATTGCGCCTGGTATATGCTCAAATTAAATTCCGAATAAAAATTTCCGACATAGCATAGGAATCAATGTAGTACAATTTAAAGAAAAAGATCATCAAAATCAAATGAGCGGTTCGCGTGGAAGCCAAATTTAAAATTGGGGCTAGTTTTTGGTGGCCGGTTTTTTTTTGCCGGTGAGTGTATACATATACAGGAAAATATGGATAATGACATGTAAAACTTAACTTGTTAGTCGAATCTACGTATGTTGTACTATTGTTGTTGATCGGTCAGTGGTCGCGCGGTTTAAGGCGTCAGTACTTGAATCGAGGTGACTGGATCGCTGTGGGTTCGACCCCTGCAGACGGTAGACCGTATATAAGCTATATTCGTGGAGAGATTGGCACCCTCTCTGCGGGTATGGTAGGGTGGAAGAATGTTGACTTGGTTCAATGTGAGAGATTGATAGCGGTTGGCATTTAACTACCCCCCTAATTAATGAGGTTTTCCAGGTTTCCCTCATTCCTGCACTGAATGGTGGTTAGGGCCTACCAACGTAAGTCGTTCCTGGGCGCAAATGCGGCCTGCTTAATAATAATATGCTGCCCCCTCTCCCGCACAAGTCTTCGACTTCTGGGCTAATCCTCGTGATTAGAATGAGGGGTAGAGATACTATTATTGTAGTACGCTTCATTTACAATAATCATTTCAGAAAATTCAATTGGAAGGGGAGGGGAAGGGGAAAATTCTATGTTTTTTCTGTTCACAGAACTTTCATTTATACAGAATATTACGTTATTTAGACAGCAAGGGGAAATTTTAAAATTCTATGATCAGCCATAGAAGTGAATAAGTTCTTAGCCGTTTTCATTAAATTTAAAAATAATGTTTTTAATAAGCGAAAGGAATGATCTATACAGAATACTTGAACCATTTTCGTATCTTTATTTGTCAAAAATATTAAACTACATTTCAAAGAGCCGAAGCAGCACTAAAAACTTGTCCACACTGGCAATACAGTGGAACTGTTGGCTGTTATTGTTCCAAACATTTCCAACATGCCTGGTGCCATGTGTTCCCTAATTTTGTTTGAAGTTTATCGCGTGAGGAACAAAAATTTGTTCGTAGGAACAAAAACAATGGGAAACAACAGGAAATGGTAATAACAGTCAAGATTTTTAATAAACATGAAATTTCAAGTAAAGGTTCCTCTGTCGCCTCTGTGTGGCCAAGGCTTAATATTATAAACTTGTATGTTTTCGAACACCATAAAAGCTTCAGAGAGGCGGATGGTGGATGTACAGGAACTTGAGTAAAACTGACACGAACGTACTTAGCAGTAAACCCTCTCAAATGAATCTTCGCGCTATACGGCTTCTACCCGTTGCGATTTTCTGCTTTTCACCGCGAGGAAGACTGCTTTCGGTGTCAGTTACCTCGTAATTTCCACATAAAATTTCCCAGCGCAACTGGAATAGTGCAGATAAATACGTGTAACGGAATAGTTTCTGTTGCGAAGCAATGGAGTACAATAACCCTGTCTGTTCGTAGATATATGGAATTTATCTACCTAGTACAAAAAAAAATGAAACACAGTAGGTTAGTTGGTAAATATACAGTAGCATACTACAGGGTGTTAAAAAAAGAGTGTAAAATATTTCAGGAGGTAATAGTATGAACCAAAATAAGCAGAAAAGTCTTAATAAATATGGGTCCGCAAAGTAACGGTTGCGGAGATATGGACCTGTTTTGTGGCCTCCAACATCGCCTGATCTAACCCCTCTAGATTTCTTTATTTGGGGATATTTGAAGACATTAGTGTATGGTACTCCTGTAAAGAGCCTAGAAAAGCTGCAGCTACGGATTAATCAAAAGTGTCAAGAAATCCAAACCAAGGAGGGTGTTTTCGAATGAGTTCGAATATCGTTGAGACCAAGATGTCGTGCTTGCTTGGAAATGGACGGAGGACACGTTGAACATCTTCTGTAACTTTGTTTTTTGTTTGTTAAAAGCTTCCTTTGTCGGTTTATTCCTAATAAAATAAAATGTATGAAAAACGAATAGTGGTCCATATCTCCGCAACCGGACTCATATTTATTAAGACTTTTTTGCTTATTTTGGTTCATACTATTACTTCCTGAAATATTTTACACTCTTTTTTTAACATCCTGTATTATTGATATTGAGGTATGTAAATATTGGTAGTCTACATTGTTTCGTAGCTATAATTTATTTTAAAAAATGTGTTTCTACAGGATTACTACCGAATTTAATCTAAATCTAATCATTCTAAAATCAATGTTCTATATATCCTCGATTGATCATTAAATAATTTCTGTTTATACCGGTTATCCATTTAGTGTGTAATAGGTGGATTACAGCCTCCTGAACTGATTTTGACTAAAACTAAGTACAGGGTTGTCAAATAAGCATTCAGAAAAGAGTTTCTTACATATTCAAATTCCTTGTGCAATTTGTAGTAAATGTGGTAGGCAATTTATTATTCTAGCTTCAGCCGTTTTCGAGTTATTCGCTACTTTTAAAAATTTTTGACAGATGCATCGTATCACAAAAATTAGTGTACCCTAAATTATTTAATAGCGGGAAAATTCTCAACTTTTAGAAATTTTTGCGAAATGCAATATTCTCCATCATTTTGCGAAATTCGCAAAAGTTTTCGCGAATTTCGCGTCCATTAAGACTAGGCTTTAGGCACATGAAAATATTATACAGGGTGTGCTTAAAATTTGCTCGAATTTTGACATTTTAAGATTTGAAAAATTCAAATGGGAACCCCAATTTTTTATGTCTTTAATCGATTCTTCATTAAAAACAGTAAGAAAATCCATCTTATAAAATTTCATAATTTTTAAAACTTGCAAATTACGCGAAATATTGTGGTCATTGGCTACTCAATGCAGGGCTTAGAGCGATCCACTATAATAGTGTAGGTATTACAAAGGCCTCGGACCTGTACCCAGTCATAGGCGATTACGATATTTGCAAAAGCGAAATTTCAGTAAACAAATGCTTCTGATCAACATAGAATTACACCTGAAAAACCTATAGTAAACAGCCACAATTCCCGAAATCTTCCACTCACGTTGAATTTTCCATTCCAACCTTGTTGTTGCATGACTGAAAATAAAAAAAAATAACTATATTCTCCGTTTTTAGTATAGCTATTCCTCGTCTCAAGATATCCAAAGGATTTTGTAGATTCGCTGTAATTCCAGCATTGAAATGTATAATTATTGTAATTAAAACCTATTTAAAGGTTCTGTTAGAGCGTAAGTGTTTGCAAGACAAATAAGATCTGACAGAAATATCGCTACTGTTCATACATGGTAAATGTGAATAAACAGAATATCTGTTTGCTCTGCATGCTGAGTTGTACTTTAGCATTTAAATTGTACCTGTGGTTCAACAAACAGTTTTTAATTCTACATATAGATTGCTTTTTATATTACATGTATGTAATGGTATTTTACAAATATCTAGAACTTGGTGATTATATAAAAGTTTTTTATTACTACTTACTAATTTCGTTTCTTTCAAAAACGCATCTAACCAAATATGTGCATATGGTGCTGATAATATTACAATATTCGAAGGCAGTTGTACGTATCTATTCACATCCCAATAAACATTGCAACTGTAGCAGAGTATCGGAAAAATATTCCACAGCTTGGCAATTTTTTTCTACACATTTCTAAATCGTGTTTTTCCCTTCTTTATACCCAGATGCGTAAACCATTTAAATTCACATGTAATTTCAATTTGCACATAAGATATACCCATTTATTTGAATTTATGGAATATCTCTCCATTTAAGTGTGATAAAATATGCTCATAAAAGTTCAACGCTTGGGTGTTATGGTAATAACATCATGTGGCAATTTTCAGAGATGTTTAGTGAATACATTCAAATATAGCCTAAAAAATCGTTAAAAATATTTCAGTTAAAAAATATATCTGTCTCGGGTACTTGATGTAAATGTAAAATAAAATATTTTCTTTAATCTACAAATAACACCACCGTAACATATTTGCCTCGATACTCTGCTTCGGCTGCATATTTTGTTATCTTCTCGTTCTAGATAATCGACAAATTGGAAAATAAAAACATTACTGTTGCCGACAACAATTTCAAGGTAAGGCAAGGTGTTATTTTTGCTTCACTCAAGTGAACAATGGCTTATAGAAACAATAAAAACTATTCATAGCAGAAGTAGGTACATTCTTACCAAATACGCAATAATGATAAATTATTTCTCCATTGAATATACCTAATTTGAAGTATCGAATATAGGTAAGTATAAAATAATGAAATGAAATTTTGCTGCTATTGGTAGAGTAGAGATGAAAATAGTTGCATAAAATTATTTCTAAACATGCATAGGAACTCTATATTTTTTTCATCTAGGACAGAGATCTTTTCCATTTTGATGTACAACATAACATCTTTCTTAGGAAAAAAATACCTGTAGCAATACTGGAACAGTTTAATGAACAAAATACATTGGAATAAGCACTATTACAAATCACTATTTTTATATCACACACCTAATCACGAGCCTAATCTCTTAGATCTTATATAAAATACTTATTCAATCTATTAGTTTAATTGAACAAGGCTCTTTCCTAGACAGCATTGTTATTTTTTCCTTAGACGCAACTTGCCTTATTTGGAAAAACTTATGAGAAATAAAAGGAATGATATAACCTGCGTCATAATGATTATCTACTAATTTGATTACTGATTTATTTCCATTTTTTTTTGTGGTTCTCTAAGGAAATTATATGATGTGGTCCGCACTTTTTAGAGATAACACTATTATGCCGTCGACTAGAATTTCAATATCGCTTTTTTGCATCAATTTAAGTTCGAAAAAGAACAATTTGTATTCACATTTAATTTTGACAGGTTTGTCTTCGGAACTGCATTTATTAAGTATGGTAGGACGTCCATATTTCAACATTTTTTTGTAATAAATAAAGGTAACAGGTTTATTTTTTATATTCTCTTTGATAATTACCAGTTTAAAGTTATTATTTTATTGCCATTAATAAGTTCTTCAAAAAATTGACGTTGTATCTCAAAATTGCCTAAATCATACTAAAAAGTTAATATTGTTATTTCATTAACTATTTTATTATTATTTGCAAGCTTACACTTTATATGTTATAACAATACTATTCTGTAGAAATGCTTATTAAAAATTGTAAAGCAGATTCGAGGAGAGTTCACTAAGTTTTATTAGAAATTTATTTGAAACTCATTCTTATAATTGTATTCCTTTTTATTTCTTTTTTATTTGTAGACTACTTTATTTGCATCTTATATTTTCTTCAAAAATTGCATTTTAGTTCTGCCAGAGAAAGTTCTAGAGACCCAGCCATTGGTTATGTTCAAATTAAAAGAGTAAAGATAAAACTTAGCAAATAACAGTATGTCATTTCATGCCACCTGCGTGTTTTCAAGAATATGAAAACGAAGAAATAGCAACAATAACGCTTTAGCTACCGAAATCTAAAAAATACATAAATGTTTTAAAATTTAACTAAAGACGTAAATATTCTTATATAAACTTAGTATTAGATATAAAATTGTTTACTTCTACTCAAAACGTCAAATGTCTTGGACTCCCTCTCATTCTTCTTAAAGAAATTTTTTTGTCAGAAAAAACATTTATAAAAGTATTGTTTTCTGAATATTTTTTTTGTTTTTTTTTTTGAAAATAATATGTTTGATAAACTGAGTACTTAGAAAATTAAAAACCAGCAAATGTGTGACATTTTTGACAAAAATTGTTAAATCAAATGGAAGTAACAAAGCAAGTTCTCTACTTGACTAATAGTCGGTGTGACCTCCACAACGTTCCAATAGCATATTGACACGTCTGTGCATTCAGATAATCAAGCGGTTAACGATCTCTTGCGGAATATTGTTCAATTCCTCTTCTGCCGCCATGACGTCTGCAGTCTGAGGTGGAGGAATATGATTATGAATGGCTGTAGCAACAAAATCCCATGTTTTCAATAGGATTCATGTCAGGAGAGTTGGCTGGCCAATCTAATCTATTGATATGTCCTGCTTCGAGTGTGTCTTGAACCCTTCTTGCGCGATGTGATCGAGCGTTGTCGTCCTTAAACACAAAATTTTCACCTAATTCACTACGTAGGGGGTAGATAATGAGCGTAATAACTAGTTCGATGTAAATTTGACTGTTTATATACTGTGGTATGCGATTTAATGGAGTGCGGCGGTTGAACATTATTCCACCTCAAAATATTACGGTACCCCCTTCATACGGAGCAACTTCACGGGGAAAATGAAGTCGCTGTTGATGACCTGGTCAGTAACTATCCCAATTCTGGTTTCGTCTGTAAATAAGACCCACTGGTGTAAAAGCCAACTCCTATGCTCTCGCGCCCACTAAAGACGTTCAGCACAATGCCTTGGAAGTAGAGTGAGGACCCGTATTGGTCTTCTAGCACATAAATTTGCGTTGTGGAGTCGTTTTCGAACAGTAGATGTCAATATAACACAGCGAAACGTACCTTGAAAGTGGGCTCTGAGAGCTGAAGTTGAAGATGTGCGGTGTCTACGGGCATATTGCACCATTTACCGATCCTCCCTTTCATTAGATACTCGAGGACGTCCACTACGTGGTCTGTTTTCCACTGTATCAAATTCTTCATATATGCGTACTATTCGTACAACAGATGATCTAGGAATGCCCAACATGTTCGATATCTGATGAGTAGAATATCCTGCATCATGTAAATTGTAAAGCAGTCATTCTTGCTCTGGTAAACGCAGAAATTTCACGTCCTGGCAATTATAGTTTACAGAAATTTAAAGGAACACTTTGCTGAATACACTGCCAAACTGACCAGATTTATAAAAACATTGGTAATAAAGAAAAGGTTTATGGTCTGCAATTTCTTATTATCTTTTCTGTTCCCTAAGTACATGTACTTTTCTACCACATTAAGAAAAACTACTACGTTGAATCGAATCATTTTTTATACAGGGGTTCCAAGACTTTTGACGTTCTGTGTATTTATAGATATGTGACAATAATTGTTAAAATATGGCTTTAGGATAAGCAACAAAGACGTGTCTTGTAACCGCCTTTTAAAAGTTATTATTTTATTTAAGGAAAGTTTAAATAGTGACACAATTAATCAAGACATGAAAAATTTTATTTTTCTGTTTACTTTGTTCTACATGTTTTACTCTTCTAAAGGCAACAAAAATTTGATTATTTCGTCGTGAGTATATTCTATATAATAAAGTATTAATTTTATGTTTCCGCAAAACAAGTACCTTTCACGATCAGGTGAAATGTGGCTGTTTCGAAGATTTTCCACATGCGACAGATACCTACTTTACAGCAGCCTCATCAAAATAGATTTCACAACGGAAACCAGATGTTATTTTCAAATTCTTCCTCACTTCAAAGCCAAGATACCTATCAATTTGTCGTATATCGAGTTCGTCTAATGATTTTAAGTCGTTGAATTATATATGCCTCCCAGTTGTATACTTATCTCGATTTTTCCTGATCTTAATAATGATGTTATCTCGTTAGTGATGAATATATGTAAACCGTTGAGGTGTGCATTAAAACATCTACAATTTTCGTCACGCAGGCAGCAATTTGGACAATTTAAATTCTTCAAAAGTACGAGATTACATACATTTACATTTAATAACGTAACATTTATGGATTGCTTTGTTCCTCTGTTATAATTTCGCTTGTACGATATCTTACAAGAATGCATTACTTTGATCTCGCCGAACGATAGTCATTGAAAGACTGTAATGTCAGAAAATTTCTGAGGAATATCTATTTTTACTCAGATTATTCCGAGGATTATTCAGACTGGGTGTTCCTCAGTTCCTCAGTGAGTAAAAAAATAATGGATCTGCAAAATATTAGAATTTTATTCGAACGTTTAGTACCTTAAAATTAATTACAAATCTCCAGCCCCAAAAATATACATAATAATTTTTTATAAAACAATTTGATTCGACAAATTTTGATAGTAGTAAAATGTTCAATGTTTGCGTTAAATTTCGTGCATCAGGCCATTTTTGGGGATTTTTTTAATTCAACTTTTTTCTAAAGATAAAGAAGAAAGCAATTTTTACAATATAAACGATTTGATCCTCTGTATCTTGTCATCTTATATTTCATATGTTACACACACAAAATGTAACTCATTTAAAAGATTAAAACTTCGACGTTATAATCAAGTGCGCAATTCAGACTAAATAAAAAAATAGAAACATGCACCGGTGAATATTGCGGCTATTCCGGTCGACCACATGCATACTTTAAATCTACAGACAACAGGACAATACTTAGCTGGTTGACTACTGTAGACAAATGAACAGTAGTTTCTTTCACCTGTATGTCAAGAGATCTACAACGAGTTACTTACATGGCGGCGATTCGCGGTCCAGTCGCCTGCCACTGGCCACGGAAAAGACAAATTCGGAAATGTCTACCTAGCTATTATTTAGCGTCAAGTCACTTTCGTGGGTCTTTCATATATACTTCATTTGTTTTTTGACAACTGGAAAATACAATATTGTCACGGAATTTGCCCCACTCGCACCCAATTCGACGACTGTGGTATCGCGAAATGCTAGACTGCCCCGATCGCCGCTACGCGATTTTTGTAAGTAAACAAACAAAAATGCCGTGTATCGAGGCGGGACTGGAAAAATGGTAAATCGACGAGAAGCGTTCGAGTCGTTCGAGAAAATGGATCTAGAGATACTAGAAAATACCTGGAATATTCGTTTGGTCTATAAAAGAAGAATAAACGGCCGAGTTAGTCAGTCTTGTATTACAGTCTTGAATTGGAGTGTTTAGAGCGATTAGACGTCTGTTCTCACAAGAGTCACGAATTGGTTTCAAACTGTTACAAATATTCGACCAATTAAGTTGTGGATGTATTTTCAGTGCATGTAGTTTAAGAAGTAGTTGGTCGAATATTTCTGACAGTTGCAAACTAGTTTCTGACTGCTGTGTGAACAAACCTATAGATAGCGATTAAAAGTGAAATAGTGTTTAGCTGTAATTAGTATTCAGTAGTGTACAAACTACAGAGTAGTTAATAAAGATAAGTGATTAATTAACGGATTGTTTTTCTGACAGTAAGAAAAATTTGGATTGGGAAATCAGTGACAATATTTTGATAGACAATGTCTACCCGTACGCTTTGCCACGGGTAAGTATTACAAATTCATTATTTTCCAATCAATTCTTGCAATCTTGAGTAAAGTTTTCCTAATCCTGTAAAGTAATAAACGGTATCTCATGCGATTTTAAACGATTCACGTCCTGTACATATCACAGAAGGCTTAATTAAACCTTATTTAAACTGATGATTAAAGCGGCCCCATCTCCACAATATTAATTGTTTAATTTAACCGACATTAACCTAAATTTGTAGTTTACATTCATTTTCATAGAGCCATTAAAATATCTACTAAAATTACGCTTCATACTGACTTGATTTATCGCGCTTTTAAATTGTTTATACAGCGATAAGGAATTTGATTTATGAACATAACTAATTTTAATAATAAAATTGTATCGGTATATTTTTAACAATATGACGGTTATTGATACAAAAATCTGTTTTGCAGAAATAAATATATAATCAAGCAATTTAACCCGGTTTCCCGGTTACTCATATTGCAATTCTGTATACAGTATGTTCACGCGGTCGGTTATAGTGAATAAAGGAAAAAACTTTTTAGGTTTAGGGAATAAAGCACACTTGATAAAAAGATTGATTATAGATATATTTAATTGCTACTATGGAGAAAGTTAATATTTTATGTACGGAACGTATAGAAAAGTAAAAAAGAAATGAGAATGTCATAAGGGTAAACTACTTTTATATTTTACTTTTTCATAAAACATTATTTGAATACTCCTCTACAAACGTCTACACAAGGAAGGCGAGAGACTGTATAGTTTCCCTAATATGTACTTACGTTATTTATAGCTGATGTTATTGTCCAAAAGTCTGCTGAACACTATCTGCTTGACTTGGCCCCGCAAGTAAAAGTCCATGTTATTGAATTTGGACGTCGTTGGAGGTCATGGATATGAACTATGCCTAATCCAAACGATTGGGAAATGTATCCTATAACCAGATCCTAATATGCTGCTGTTCCAATTGTATGTTCCATGCATCTTCAAAGAAAGATGGTCCTATTATTCTGTAAAAGGAAACCGCATACAAAACAGTTACTTTTTTAAATATTGTCAGATATATTGTGTTCTAAAATGAAATTCTTGGTAGTCTAATATCGCAAATGTTGTACAGCAACAATGCCATTAGTCAAATAAGTGAATTCGTCTGAAAACACAATCTGTTGATGGAAGTTTCATTTCATACCTTCGATCCACAGACAAAAATTGAGACGTTTAGCTTTGTCGCCTGCTTTTAAAATGTGGTTGAAACCTGGTTTGTAAAGCAAAATGTTCTGTATGTGGGACTTTTTCACTTCTAAATATTCTAAGCGTCTCAGTGATATCGGAATGTTTAGTTTACAAAAAATGATAATTAAAATATTTATGCTTTATTATTAGCAAACAAATATCGTTCAAGTCTATAGTCTTCTTAGAAATTATATGCAAATGTATTTACGTCTCCGACTTTATCATCTGGTTCCCATATTGATAAAATCGGATAACGTTGAATGAACCTATGTTTCATTCAACGGTGATAGTAAATACGACTAGTATATTAAAAGCAAAGTAAACATAAACAAACATAGATCTTTCTTCCGCTTCGAGCTCTAGGGCTCTTACAACGAATTTTAAAACCTAATAAAAGTTAGACAAACAAATAAATGATATTTTGAGAAGTGGCATTCCGTTCATTAGGCTTGCTGCAGACTAAGCGTGAATTCGTGATTCGTGATCCGCGATGTATAACTTGTAAGGAATTTGTGCAGTGTGTAGGGACTTTACATACTATTCGCAAATTCTTCACATACCGCGAATACACGTAGAGCCTGCAGAAGCCTAATGAAGAACCGAGTAAAGAACGATGCCCTGGATAGGGAATTATTTTTCTGGATTATCTGTATAAATTTATACGAAATCTAGATTCTTCCATCTTGTATCAGTACATCAAATGATTATTTAATACTCCGTAATTTTCTTATCTTTTTGTTGGTGAAGATTATACATTAAGTATTGAGTTGAGAATAAAAGATAAAAGTCATGCAATCATATAATCTCTTAGATTTATCAAATTGTAATAATCAAGTAACTTTAAAGTGTATATCCTGATTTCGCAGGTACCCACTTATTTCTATTTTATTTATTACTCAACCGTAACAGTGGTGTAGATTTTGTTTCTACCCACGACCTGAGAATGAGAAACAACCCATCCGTATACACAGCTCTTCCTGCTGCCGATTATGCATAACGTATTGAAAATAAACCTTGAAATTGTTTTATAGATTTCTCCGATGTCTTGTGGGATTTCTAGCAGACGTCTGTTCTCACAAATTTATTTTTGCCACCTTACGAAAACCGATAGAAATGGTATTTGATCCATTATTGAATGCTTTAACTCCATAAATATAAGTCGTGAGTCGTATATGAAGGATAAAAAAATAAGTAGTAAATAACCAGATCATTTAGCATCTCCAGAAACTCCGTTTTATTAATAATTATCCAATTATACAACATTTGATTTCAAATATATTTTTAATATTTGGAAATTCTATTTCTGATTTTTTTGTTTCAGGCTAAAGCAGTTGGAAGGGTACTATTTGAGCAGGTTTGCAAGCAGCTGCATCTGCTAGAAGCAGATTATTTCGGACTGGAATACTCAGATGTTAATGGAACTAAGGTAGGTACACTTTCAAAAAGAAACAACCATTTTCATACTAAAAAATGCCTATTCAATCTCTCTTCAAATTTTGAAAATATCGTAAGGTGAAGCAGAAAAAGTGTTCTAATTTTTCACATATTGTCAACTGGATTTTTTCCTTAATTCAGAATTGACTTTAAGAATATCTATAAAGTAAATAATACCTAAGTCATATACAGCGTGTTTCTCAAATAGGTGCATTTCGTCAAAGAAGTAGTAAGGACGTGGAAACAATATATGTATATTTTTTAATATAATAGTACTGGTTATGTTAGGTATCAAAAAATATCATCCAAATTATTATTCGGTCGTTGAAGATAATTTTTTCAGTCATCTCCATCACACCACTTGTAGGTAGGGGCTTTATTATACTTTATACTGTAGTAGTAGCAATATTAATGTGACGTCACCAATTTATATAACAACCTGCACCACGAAATTCCGCGGTAAATCCAATTTGAGCAATAAATTAATGAAAACTTGCTTAATTTTCATTCTTCTATTAAGTTCCTTTAAGAAACACCCCGTATAATTTTTGTAAAACGTGTTCACAACTGTTGAGAAACAGAACAAACCTGTAAAATCTGTATACAAAAGAATGACTGACAATGTCGCCTTTGGAGCGCCACCATATAAGGTATGGTGACTTTTATCCGTTGCCGAGCGTTTTCGCATATTTATTATTCCGTGTCTGTAAGTAAATGTTATGCGTCGGCGGTTTGAAGGACATATGTTTAGAGAATTAATACTGACCTTTTACAATTAATAAACTATTATTGTATAACGGCTAAACCTTAATCAGTATTTGTTCACATAAATAGGTGTTTTAGGAAAACAGAAATTTTATAGCAAAATTTATGATAAATTATATTTAAATTGTTTTGGATTTAGAATGGCGGTCACATATGACATTTAGAGAAAGACAATACATAGGTAAATTACTCGCAACTCGTGAAAAAAAGAACACTTTTTTCAATATTTTATTATGAATATATTTAACGTGATTATTAAATGAGAGAGTATTATCAAGTAACAGACCAAGATATTTAATTTCAGTTACAACATCAATCTTTTCATTATCAATGATTAAATTGATATTATTAACATCAATATTAATAGATTTATATTTAGTTGTAAATATAATAGCCTTTGTTTTATTAACATTGAGTTTCAATTTATTAACTTTAAAATATTGATTGACGTTGTTCAATGTTGTATTCATTAAATCTATGCATTCATTCAGAATCGGACCACTACAAGCCAATAACGTATCATCTGCAAATAAATTTATGAATTCACAATTAACAAATAATGACATATCATTTATATAGATAAGAAATAAGAGAGGTCTCAAACACTCCCCTGTGGCACACCAAAGTTATTGACAATATTATCTGATATATATTCGCCAATTTGAACTCTTTGCATTCTGTCAGTTAAGTAATCTCATCCACTGTAATACTCTACCACCAACATCATATCGTTTTAACTTTTCTATTAAGATAACACGATCAAGAGTTTCAAAAGCTCTTTTTAAATCTATACTATACTTCAAACGGAGAGTAAAAAATCGTTTGTAGTAACTTTCATTTTATTTGTAGTTTATAGTAACCTTTATTTTGTTTGTAGCTCCTCAAAATCTATAGTAGAGTCACTATATTTTAACGGTAGACTAAATAATGGTTTGTAGTTGTTTGTAGTAACCTCCACTTCGTTTATAGTTCCTCAAAATCTAAAGTAGAGCCACTATACTTCAAACGGTCTTCCTAAGACAGATTCAATTTTTGATCTAGATGAATTACACGACATTCAGTATTTGCAATTTTTTTTTATTTCAGTATTGGTTAGACCTCCAAAAACCGATATCCCGCCAACTGGGACTTTCTCTAGTCGACCCTCTACTCTACTTCTGTGTCAAATTCTACACTCCCGATCCTGGACAACTCGAAGAAGAATATACTCGCTACCTATTCTGTCTTCAAGTTAAAAGAGATTTGTCGCAGGGTCTCATGCAGTGCAACGAGAACACTGCCGCTCTAATGGCCAGCTACATCGTACAAGCTGAATGCGGGGACTACGTAGCTGAAGACTACCCCGATCACACGTATCTTTCTAGTTATAAGTTTGTACCTCAGCAGGACCAAGAGATGGAGAGGAAGATAATGGAGAATCACAAGAAACATGCGTGAGTAGATTTTATTTAATTTTTGCCATGGATATCATGGATATCGTGGTTTCTTAAAGACATCCTGTCATTAAAAATCTGATAATAAAATTCATGGTTTGGTTTACAACAACAATGTACAATAATTTACCAGGTGTATAAACTCGGAAATGATGGAAATACCTTGCACTACTTTGATTTTTGACGTTATGTAGCAAGATAAGGAGTTTGTAGTTTTACTCAGCCCTGCCTGCTAGCTGTTGGTTTTAGGTAGACTACTTGGTGGTTATCCTTTGTAGAAATTTGTAGCATGCGACGAGTAACAGAGGTTTTGCCTGGTGCAACGTTGATGTGGAGTCGTTGGCTACTTGCGTGTTTGTGTGTTAGAATAATCGTGTAGGCCAAATGGGGAGAGGAGCTTATTTTTGTTGCAAAGTCGATGTGCATTTGTTGGATGCTAGAGGTTTGCTGTTCTTTACATCAGCGTGGCCTGACGATGGACTGTACTGTAGGACGTGACAGAGGCACTGGGACTGTTTGTTTAGGGCACAAGATCGTGGAACATGACGTTTCACTGTTCTTTACATCAGCGTGGCCTGACGACGGACTGTACTATAGAGCGTGACAGGGACAGTAGGATGGTTTGTTTAGGGTCATGCAACATGATGTTTTCAAGCGGGAATGCATGACTGTATGATTTACTGGTTATATATGATTGAGGACATAACAAAAAAGTGATTGCTTTTTAAAATGTAACACCCTGTATCTTAGCGGGCACGTATGATAGAAAAAAATTGCTTTAGTGTTTTAATACTGTTCTGTTCGTATCTGTATAACCTGGTAATTTTATGCCTACAACGCTGTATGATGTTATAATGTTTCTTAGCAGGTTAATGTTTGTTAATTGATAAGAAATATATATTTGTCTGTTTTGAATTCATTTTTACGCTGTTATTTGTACTTCTATTTTTATCTGTTTAATCATTGCATAATTATTGTACATTGTCTGGAATTTATTGCGTCAAGTGCAAATATAAATAGTATTTTATTTACACAGACATTGAAATGTCTGATTGAATTATTTCTATTAAAAATTTGTTAAAAATAAACCACATGAATTAAATAATTTCAAATAAATTACATTTTTAGTAGTCACAATTTTGACATTGTTCTTTGGAAACCAGTTGATTATTCATTAACACTTTTTAAAGGTTTAAAGCCGTAATAATGTAAGAATTTTTTTTTTTTAGTGGACAATCTCCTGCAGAAGCTGATTTAAACTTATTGGAAACGGCTAGGAGATGTGAATTGTATGGTATAAAAATGCACCCAGCTAAGGATCATGAAAATGTACCATTAAACCTAGCCGTTGCACATATGGGCATTATAGTATTCCAGAATTATACCAAAATAAACACTTTTTCCTGGGCGAAAATTAGAAAAATATCATTTAAGAGGAAGCGGTTCCTTATCAAATTACATCCTGAGGGTTACGTAAGTGAATATTATAAATAGAAACTAAATTAATGTTTTTGGATACGCTTCTTACATATATTTATTTTTCCGTTGGTGGTACCTACTTTGTTTTAATAGTTTGTCATTATTATACTCGCCAAGAATTCAGACACGACTTACGTCACGGCTGACGTTACGCATTTGTTTTTATTGTCAACGTAATTTTCGATATTTGGTGGCCTTAAAAACAATAATTTTTTGCAATTTCGTGTAATATATAATGCAAAGATTTAGTGTAGTATATAGTTTTATTACCATCAGTTGCAGTTTCTTAAATATTTGGAAGAAAATATAATGAATGATTCATTTGTTCGTATGACGTAAGTCGCCTGAATTCTTGTCAGTATATTTATTTACTTTTTTATCGATCTTATTCAATCAGGTTTTTATTACTTTAGTTACCAAGTAAATTTACATATTTAATATTAATTATATAATTTTAATAATAATTATTATTACCGAATGGTAGTTGTAAAAGCACTTAATAGCTGCATTTTGGTGTACCATTTATTATGTCTCTTATATTCCATCTTGTAGGGTTATTATAAGGACACAGTGGAATTTTTCTTTGAGGGCAGGAACGAGTGCAAGAACTTTTGGAAAAAGTGTGTCGAAAATCACGGTTTCTTCCGTTGCGCTTCCGTAAAGAATGTCTCTAGACACAAAACAAGGGTTCTCTCAAGAGGCAGCTCATTTAGGTAAAATAAAAAAAAAACTAGTCTTTCCAACTTATAGTGTCTTCGTTTACAGATATAGTGGAAAAACGCAGAAACAAATAGTTGAATTTGTGAGAGATAATTACGTAAAACGCCAGACATTCCAAAGGTAAGTACACAGTCTTGTTGCATGTCGTATCATCCTACTTAAGTCTATATTATATACATACACCTGTAATACATAAAACAATCTGCTTACAGTATTAATAAAAGTAGAACTTTGTGATAAATATTAATTAGTTGCTTTGCTTTTTTTGCGAAATCCGAATTTTACTTTCCCTGTAAATTTCCTTGTATCGTAAAGAGATAAGTAGCTATTTTGTGACGTGTGGAGCATGGTTGTTTGTAGCATTCAAAAAAACAAAAAAAGGAAAATGCTGTTATCCGACAGATTTTATTAGATTATCGAGGGAAGGAGGAAGGGACTAGTTTTTTTATTATCGTCGTTTCTATATGTAGAATAAGAACATCTTGCTATTTTTTATTTTTTTCATTTATTTTTAATTTTTTTCTTTTTAATTTTAAATAATTTAAAGTAATTTTTACCCTTTCAAAGAATCATACAAAATATTGTTTACAAATACATATTCACTAAAGAACTTACAAAAACTACTATATTATATTATTACACTAGATTACGTAAAAACAAAGTTTAATTATTTGTGATCTGTTACTGTTAAATAACAGAAACAACATTTATTTTAGATGAGTGGCTGGAATACATAAAATTATTTAGTACAATTATTTTTTTTTGTTTAACTGTATGTGTAAATTTCCTATTTGGTCTGATTAAGGTATTGGGATTAATTTTATATAGCTGTAGAAAATCATAATATAATGTTTCAAACATATTTACGGGTCGATTTGGACCAAGCAAATGACAGATCGAAAGTAAATTGAATGAAAAGACCAAGAGATTTTTCTTGTCCATTTTATATTTTTTTCTTAAAACTTATCTTAAAGAATAGGGAATTATTGGCACTCACCGTTTAACATAAATAATATCACTTTCTATAAGTTTTCCATCTAGATTGAACGACTAAACAAGATAAAGTAATCAAATTTGAAGTTGAGAATCATAATTATATTGCAAATCTCATGTTCTGAAAAGTGTTCCTCATAATTGGTCATAGGCGTGCCAAACTGGGAGTGTCAGTGGGTAAATATTGCTCTAACTTTCTTATATCTCGAGATTTTCGTCGTCAGATCAAAAAATGTATAATTTTGGTCTATTTTACATAAAAAAGTACTCCTATTTCAATCCAATAAACTGCTCTGTTCTCAAGTAATCTTAATATAAAAATTTTGTGACATCACAAAAGTTTAAGATGGAAACTATAAATAGAGAAAATATCCCTAGTAGGCTCTGAAAATATACTGTAGTCTTATTTAATACATATTAAAGGTGTTATTCAAGCATTTTAACATATTAAAATACTTTTGAAATGCATATCAGTAATGCAATTGTTTGTAAATTTTTTAATGTAATAGCCTATTAAAACTCCAAAAATTTTTAAAAACATATGTAAGATGTCAAATAAACTGACAAATAACTTTTCAAAGCCTACTGAGACAATTTTACTGCTTGCATATCATATCTAATATTTTTGCACAAACCTAGAAAAAATATAGACAGCGTCGGTTCATTATATAGCTCACGTGACAGGTTCTGCGTTGCCTAGGGTCTTACGGTCCAGAGAATGGATATTTTATTTGCTTTATGTTGGCGGTTCTGTAAATATGATGGCTGCATTGCAATATGTAATTAACTAACTTGCTGTCATTAAAGAATGTGAACAGTAAACAAATGAGCTTCACGCTACAATACAACCAACGTAAATTGGCATAAAAATCAAGTTTTAGCGATTCTGGACCGTTTAGGGCAGCCATGAATTAACGGTCGCTGACAATATGACACTGGCATGGTCTATATCTTTTCTAGGGTTGTGTATGTTTGTGGTATTTCTCAAAATTTTAAATTTTTTGATCTGACTGCAAAAACCTGGAGATTAAAAGGTGAGAACAATATTTAGCCAATAATCCCCCCAGTTTGGCACGGCTATGACTAATTATAGTTTTGTTTTTAGAACATTTGATTTGCAATCTAATTGCAATTCTCAATTTTACATTTAATTACTTTATATTGATCCGTTTTGAAAATATTTGGAGAAAATCAAATTTTGGGATCCTCCTTTAAAGAGTAATAGCTCCGTTAGAGGGTGTTTATTTTTGATCGTAAAATCCACAGTTAATTTTTGGCAGGCTAATTTTGGGACAAAAAAAAACTACACTATTTCTATATTTGCCTGTTGCCTGCCACTTAAATGTTAATTTCATAATGTTTTTCGCCAAATGGGTTTATTCAAATGGTTGTTAGGGTGTGAAATGGCATTCAATTTTCCTGAATAGGAAAATGCAAGGCTTCCGTCTGAGCTAATGGCGGGATAACTCTGATAATAATAGCAAATTTGACAGAATATTTTGATTTGTTCATTATATCCTCTTGTTGTTACGAGCAAGTTCAACTTTATATTAAAAATGTGTTTTTTGAAATTACATAGATGAATATTGTTCTAAAATGCACTACCCTAATGAAATACACTTCTGTTGTATTCATAAAACTAACCCCAAATACAATTTATACACATTTATTCAGGTTAGGATAGATTAGGTATCATCTAAAATATATAAATATTCATATCTTAATCAAGCATATCATTTTAAGTAAAATTTTAAGCTGTGATCTCATGAGGACACATACAGTAAATGACTTCTGTTTAAGAGAACTTACCTTTGAATGTGAACAAAAATCTTATTAAGGTAAATCTAGTTTACTTTAAAAAATCCATGGCATCTACAAACAATTGGTATTAAGTAACGACAGACCTGATTATATAATTTAATTTTGGTGTGAAAAGCTGTATTCTTATTCTATATACCTAATCAGCAGTGTATATAAGAACCATGCATGAAATCTGTTTATTTTTAAACAATTATTTCTATAGAAACGACGATATGCTAGCTATCCGCTGTGCTCCATATAAATTTCACAAAAAGGCTTAACTTAGTTATTATTAGAGATACTAACTGTTGAGTGTGTAGAATATTATCTCATTCCTCGTTCTCTTGCCGCAGGTCACATTCTTTCCGTCATTCTAGTGCTCATTCTAGTGCCTCCAACATGCACTCCAACACTGTCGGGAACAGCATTTCCGCCCATCCTCTGTTGCCTCTAGCAGACAGCAATTTGAGCGGTAGGTAATCCCTGTTTTCATTTATGTAGCTAGTGTTTTTGTATGTGATACTGTCTGCTAAAATTGCACCTACTTTTGTTTTAACTTCTTTAATATGAAGTGAACATAGTAATTTACCAGTTAGCTTCATGTCATTATGTCTTGTAGGTTCATGAACCCAGTTTAAATTAATTTCCTTAAGAATAATTCCAATAAATGCTTTATATGTATTAGAAAATCAATCCTGATTCTTATAAGGGTTTAATATTGTATGTTTGATACGAATTTATCAGTAATCCAGTAAGGCTCAATTATAATATACTGGAAGATCTTTATACCTTATATCAGTCTGTTTGCAATATGAGCTCGGTTTTGATTTATAAAAATATTTACTTTGTAAAAATTATTTTACATTTTTTATTTTCATAATTATAAAACCATTATTAATTACTGAAGGCTCTATAATAAATGGCAGGACTTGTTCATGCGGTAATAAGCATGTAATAAGTGAGCTTTACTGTAAATGGACACAAATATTGCAGTATTTTTTTCTAATAGTAAATTTTATATTTATACAGGGTGATTGGGGGGGGGAACCCCCAATATTCGAAAGGGTTGTTCAAGGGGCGAAAATGAACAAAAAAGCCTAATAAACATATGATCAAATATCAACACTTCCTAAGATAGCAATGAAAACATTTTTACCCGAGTTAATTATCGTAATGCATCAGTAACATGTTTATTCTGTAGGTATTATAAATTATAACGTTGATTAAAGATCTAATAAACCAAAACTAATGAATTAAATTTTCAAATATACCACAGTCCACTTCGATGCATGTTTTGTTTGCGGACTGCACGGGTAGCTCGTTGAAGTGCGCGATGATTTTTCTTGTGAGTACTGCACAATTGACAATCCGGTCGAATAGCGCCTCTCGTGATCACTTTTGTTGCACATACTAATTATTTAAACCATCCCCAAAAGCAGTAATCAAGGGGATTCAAATCTGGTGACCTTGATGGTCAATTTTGAAAACCACCTCGGCCAATGCAGCATTGTGGAAAGCAATTTTTAAGATGATTGATCACAACACGACTAAAATGGGCAGAGGACTATCATGCTGAAAGTATGTTTTGCCTAATATCCAATGGAACATCGTCCAATAACACGACCATCAAGCACAACAATGTTCATTGTGACAGTTATTTACAGTGACTTCATCATGAGTGAGTTGAACCTCATCAGTGAACAAAATGTATTTGTAAAGATTAGGCTTTGCATTTATCCAAATGCAAAAATGCCACCGCAAATCATTATCACTGTCCTGGAGCTTCTGAACGTGCTGAATATGGAAAGGTTTTAAACCATTTTTGTGAATGACTCCTCATGCTGTAGGTTGATTAATTTGGAGACGTGTTGCAATGCGCCTTGAACTTACACCCGTGTTATTGTTCTACCATATTGAAAATTTCTTCTCCCAAGGACCAGCTTGCCTCTCACATGTAATTTTCCCACTGGGAAACATTTCAGTTTCACGTGCATTGTTCAAGACTGTCAAGATTACATTTCTATCTGTCACTCCTCTGTTTGGGAAACGACGTCGATATTCAGCAACTGATTGACTGATTGATTACCATTGTAATACCCATATATAACAATAATATCAGCATATTCTTGATGCCTAAATGTGGCAGGCATTACAAAACTATGTGTGTACAATACCGACTAAACAAACGCACATTTAAAAATAAATGCAACAGTTATAAAATAAAAGTTAAAATCACAGACGTCAAAATAAATGTGACAATTAGTAATCACTAATGTGAGTTGGTTTAGACTACATGGCCTACTCAAAATAAAATATCAAATAATAACAGGTTTCACAAAAATTTTTTTATTGCTATCTCAGTAACCGTTGATATTCGACCAAAAGTTTATTAGACTTTTTCGTTCACTTTTACTCCCTAAACACCCTTTTCGAATATTGAAAGTTCCTCCCCAATCACCCTGTATATTCATATTTATACAGTAACATTTTTTTTACTCTATTAAACTGTACTAAAAATAACGTAGCTCCAGTATTTTAATTTTATGGGTTTGAAGTAGTATTCGTTGTTATGACTTGTAGTGGTATATTGAGAGTAAGACAGTTTTTCAATTCAATGTTGAGTTGAGAAAGATAGGCGTTGTTCGGTGCCGGTGCTATAAATTTTGTACGTTCTAGTGGAAGTGTCCAAACTCTCGGCGTCGTTGGGTTCGATGGGCGTAGCTGTGGGGGGGCAGGCTTCTCCGACGATGAAGTTAGCCTCTCGCCACCTCGGCACAGCTATATCTTGGAGCTCGGCCCCCGACACGCGGCCTACCACGCTGCTTGCTCAGACGACGAACTCGCCGTCACCTCCTCTGACGACGCAATCGGCATCACCCGTGACTTCTGCGACTACGAGTCCACTTCATATGCCGTACGAGGAACCGAAGTCGAATCGCATTATCACCAGCTCGCCACTCGCCGTCCGCGCAGCTGTTCACAGGGCAGATACAGGTACCACAGTCACCACCCGCACACACATTACTACCCGGACGCCCTCTAGTCACAAATCGGAGGGTAGTCTGGACCATCCCCCTTTTACTAACAATTTCCCCTCACAGACTCAGTCGCAAAATGATTTAGGTTATCAGGAATCTGAAACTGCCCCCGAGTATACTTACAAGTCTATTACGATGCTTCCAAAACGCCACAAGTGGCAGCGTAGTGCTAGTTGTAGGGATCTGTATGATTTCAGTTTTGAGGAAACGGGTCAAGCTAAACGTAGAGCCCAACCCCCTAAAACCATAGAGAAAGCAGTTATTAGCTTCGAGGAACGTAAATTAGAGTCTCCCGTTACTCGTTACGACGAACACCCTATATATAGCGCTAGTTCTCGCGATAGTAGCTTAGAAATGCAACAGGACATAATGATGCCTGATGAGAAAGTGTATTCTAGTAGTTATCCGGGCACCACAACTTATTCTCAAGAGTCGGTTGAGGATCCTGGGAATTATGATTTGCGTGATTCTCAGGATGATCTGTCTCACGATAGTTACGAACTAATAGAGAAATCTGATGACGATTACAGTACGTCAGGTGAATATCGTAAACTTAAGCCCTTCAATACCAGAAGTTGTAGCTTGGATTCTGGGAACTATTTGCCTTCGGACAGTGAATCAGATCACGACAAACGTCTAAAGTGCAAAAGTAGTTCAGATGTTCATCAAGATATATTTCTTATGGAAGATCCGAGAGATCTACCAAGAGAGATTATACCTAGGAAATCTGATGGAAACTATTACAAACAATTTAAACAAGGCTCTAGAACCTCTAGTTTGGAGTCTAAGAGTGACTACTACGAATCCAAGGCATCTAAATCGAGTAGAGAAAGTTTAAAGAAATCTCGCGACCGAAGTTTTGGATCTCGAACCTCAAGTCAAGAATCAAAGTCTGACTATGAAAATAAAAGAGCCTCTAAGAAAAATAGAAGCTCCGAACACTTAAATGGAAGAAATGGTTATTTCGATTCTCGTGCATCTAGTTTAGATTCGAAAAGTGAATATTACGATGCTCCTTCGAGGATTATTGAAGAACCAAAGTATCCTACCCATAAACATGATTACGATAGGAAAATTAATTTTGAAAGAAACTATGGAATTCAGAAATTTCAGAGTCAAGATCATGCTGAGATGAATCACAACCTTAAGGAATATTCAAACTTTGGAAATATTAAAGAAACTTCCCATGTGCATTCCATTAGCTTACAAAATGTAGAAACCGAACAAAACATCAAAATTAATCGTATTCTAGCAAATCTAGAACAAAACACTGTTCCAAGAACCCAAAAAACCTCTCATCATTACAGATCTCATACGGTAGATCACGATAGATATCAGAAGTCTCACGCTTGGTCCGAAGGAATTATTTCAAACGAAAAAGAAAGCTGGTCTTCCAAAAAACAACAGAGTACCCAAAGGTCTACAGAATCCGAAAGCAATATTTTTAGTTTTGAGGAAGATAAAATTCAATCTCTTCAGGAATGTATAGATTCTGATGTATGTCCAGATCATGGTTTTAGTGTAGTGCCAAATATTGATAATAAGATGAAAAAGACTGAAAGTAAAAGGAAAAATTACAGAGACATTTTCATGGAGATTGAACCAAGGATAGTTCACGACTTACCCATGCACCAACCCATAGAACGAACTAAATCTGATCCTAACTCTCTCGCACGTCAGCGTCTCAATTCCAGCTCTAGAAGGTTACTTTTAATGCACCAGAAATCCATAGATTTAACACCAGCTGATTCCAGTGACGAAGATTATTTGTACAAACAGATTCCGAGTGCTCCTCCAATTACAAAATATAAGGGAACACATTTTGAAATGCCCACTGCGGAATTTGGACATTTTGATATTTTGAAGAGAGACGTAGAAGGACTCAAAACGAAGTTTGAAGTACCTAAAAGTCAGTTTGAAGTATTAGGTGCTAAAACTCAATCGGACTTTATTAATTTGCCACCTAAAGACGAAGATATTTCATACGTATTACACAAAAGACATATCATGAATGGAATCGCACAGAAGGAAGAAATTAAACAATACGAAAGGTGTGATATTCAGAGGAAGAACGGAACTGAGAATCCAGATATAAATAAAATAACTGATGAAATGAAGAAATCAAAAGCTAAACCCAAAACAGAACCTGAAACGTCTTTCTTATTTACGCAAAATATTGACTTATCAAAGGTAAACCCGGTAACCTTAGAGGTAGATAAGAGTGTAATGCCCATACAGCATTTATCTAGTCCTAAAAGAGATATAACGCACATTGATCCAGTATTGCTAGAAACTTTAAATTCTAAATTAAGCCAAATAGAAAGTGATTCTCCTACAAGTTCTAAAACTGAAAGCATAAAGCCGCAACACAAGATATTCATAATACAGACTGATAGACAAATTAAAAGGGAGGTGAAAACTACCGAAGACAAAGCAGTTCAAAATGTTGAAGAGAAACCAAAGGAAACAGAAGTAAAACCTAAAACCAAAATCAAGACTGACATTAAACCAAAACGTATAATAAAACCTAGAATGCAACCCGGCAAGAAAGGAGGAAAAACAAACAAAACGAAAGTTAGAATAACTTCTTTCAGTTCAGATGACGAATCATTGGATTCTGACGATGTTTTCGGAAGTGCGGAAGCAACTCCTACCAGAGTAGAATTTTCACCACCACAAATGCGGAAAGAAATGGAGTCAATATTGAAATTTGAATCCGAAAGAAAGTATCTCCAGTATACCATGTCTTCTACTGAAGTAGAAGGATCTCCTCCAACATCTAGAAAGAAAGCGGATAAACACGAGAACGGATTGGAGGCCACCGTTCAAACTGAATTACGTCGAATATCAGAAAGATCATTCTCTATTCCAAGCTCAGAAGATGAATTCAATATAAAAACAACTGACCTGCAACCAGTTTTTGCAGAACCACCTATGGAGATGTTGAATACTGTCGAAGAAATAGATGCGGATAAATCTATCGACGAAACTCTGAAAGAAGAATGTTCAACAGATAAAGAATTAACAACTATCGACAATGAAAGAGAGAAAGAGAAGCAGCTGTTACAAGCCGAGATTGAAAATGATCTGAAAGATTTGAAGGTGCCACCAAAAACTAAAATAACCGAAATTCCTTCGCCATCTTTGAGAAGACAAGGACAAAGCCCACTTTTGTTTGCTCACGCAAGACTAAATTTGTCTGAAGGTTCCGCATTTACTTTATTACAGAAACAGCAAGCCATGGAATCGCCAATACCTGGAAGAAGAGCCAAGAGCTTAGATACTCCTGTCATAGCTGTGTGTCGATTACCTCCTTTAAATGCTTTTTCCAGTAAAGATGATACGGTTGAAGAGGAAGAACAACACTTAACTGACAAAGATAGCGGTTTGGAAAATAATTTAGTGAGTGACAAATCTACTGAAGAAAGATCTGACACAGATGATAATAGAACATTTAAGCAAGAAAAATATGTGCAAAAGGGTCCTATCGAGAAAAAGGTACCTTCAATAGAGAAAGAAGATACTTCCCCTAAAGATATAACAGAGAAAAAAGAAAAAGAACGAGATCAAATAGTACCTGATGTTAGTACCAAACCCAAACGGCTTACTAGGACCACAGTACAAACTAAACAAAGTACACAGAGAACTGGTAAATCTAAGCCTCCACCAAAAGTCCAAAGTGCTAAAGATAAGCCAGCATCAAAAGCTACTCCTAAACCCCCAAGAGCAAGTAAAAGCACAACCCCTGCTTCTAAATCAACACCTGCAACAGCTAAATCTCCAGCGACTCCCAAAACAGCACATGCTAAATTAATTACTCAAAAAGCTTCTTCCACAGAGCTTCCCGCACAAAAATCTCTACCAAGCCAGTCTTCATTAACTCTTCCTGAAATAAAGAGAACAAAAAGTCAAGAACTGGAATCGACTAAGAAATCTGCTCCGAAAGAAAAGGCTAGGTCTCTAGAAAAATTGGAATTAAAAAGAATGAGTAGTAAGGAACGTACAAGGTCTCAGGAAGAAAGTGATCCGGATGTAATAGCGAAGAGGAAAGAAAAACAACAAATGCTGTATGAGATAGCCATACAACAAACAAAAACTTTAAAAAGTCCTGTAAAAGATGTTCTTCCAGTCTTTCCTCAAGTGGAGGAAATGGTAAGAGAACGGCATGGAAAACTGGAAATTAGTATAAATACCATCGAGCCCAGTGTCTCTTTGGAAGAAGCTATAATCATTACAAAGTCTCCTAAGAAATTGGACAAGAAAATGGGTGAAAAACTTACCAAGAGTTTAGATCTTAATTTAATGGAAGGGGTAGAACCAAGTAAAATTGTACAGCGTTTAGGAAAAAGCTTAGATCTTGAGAATCGAGATAAAAGTGAACCAATGCCAAATGAATTTGACTTTAAGCCCGAAACAATTCAAAATATGCAAGATAAGGATACTGCTGAGGAAACCTCTCCAGAAACAGATGCCATTCAAGAAACTGTCACAGCTGTTGTACACGAAACTCCTATGGACACTGAAATGGATCATAAAATTATTCTAGAAGGTACCAGTCTAGACGTATGGCTATCTGTAGATGAAGCTCGTACCGTTGATCCGAAATTGGAAAATATACAAATCATTCAAAAGTCCACCGATTTTTTTGAGCAGCGCACCTCATCTAAACCCCCAGATCTCAGTAAAATTGATGCTAAGAGTTCATCAGACTCTCAAAGCATGGAGAAAATAAGTCTTGGAAATTCTTTAGACATCAAATACATTGATGAATCTACTGGCGATTCTTCCTACAAATCTGAAAAAGATGCTAAACTTATAAATGAAATGCAGAAAGCCTCTACTACTGTTAGTAAATATTTAAGAAAAAAATTAGAGAAAAGAAGACAAGAAGAACAAAAAGGACAAAATTTAGTACGTATAACCAGTGAGGACGAATCGTTAACAGAAGTAAGTGAATTGAAAGGTGAAAATATAGAATTAGGCAAAAATTTCTTATTGGTGTCCAGTGATCACAAGGACGCTTTACAAAAATTGAGTATTGAAAGAAGTAAATCTGAAGACACAGGTTCTTGGGTCACTGTTGAATGTGATGAATATGTAGGAACAGAAGAGTCTTTAGATTATGATAATGTCACCTTAGAATCTCCAGAAAAGGCCGTCGAATTAGAAAAGGAGTTGAAAATTTCTGAAGATACAAACCTTTTAACCACAGAACTTAAACAAAGCAAATTAGATCTTCTGAAACGAAGTTCTGATCAGTCCCGATCAAGTGACACAACAGGTTCTTGGACAAGCGGTGAAAAGGATATATCACCCGGCAAAGAAGTGAAAGAAACAGACGAGTCCAGTGTCAGTTGTGCTATGGGTAGAGCAATAGGTTTAAGCCAAACAATCGAAATGTTTACCACTCGTGATCTATTAGATAAGGGCTCTCCGGAGTCTGAAGCTCCAAAAAGCCCAAGGAGCCCACGGATATGTGTCCTGGGTCGAGCATTCACTATAGATGAAGGTTCGACATCTGTAAAAATAGATGATTCTAGCTCAGACGAAGCAAATGATATTCCAAAAGATTTAACGCCAATTCAAGAAACACAGAAGGAATCTATAGATGAAGATGAAAGTGGTTCCACCTATAAAAGATCGCCATATCCGTTTGAAGAAAAGTGGTCTAACGATTCAGAACTGAGTCAGAGACTGCATAAGAAGTTGTCCAAAAAACTGTCTTCTGCTGAAAAAAATAGCCTTTCTTCTATCGATGACTCCATAAGCGATTGGAGAAAAAATGGGCACACATTGGATAAACCAAATTTATATTCTGTTGAAAGATTGTCAACAGAATCAAGAAATTCTCTCGATACAGAATCCAGTTCGGGCAGTTTAGGGGCAGCTTGCAAGTTACAAAAATCAGGAGATATCCCCAAAGATTTAAGTTCTACATGGAAACCTTTTCCATTGGACAGCTCGGGATCAGAAAGCTTTGATGACAATTTGTTACCTCCTGATCAGGATCTAGAAAAACAAGAATACTTTCTGTGTCGTGACAATTCTGGTGATTTTACTGCCATGTCTGATATATATTACAAACCCGACAATGACATCACTCCGACTAGAGATGACACTGAATTGCCAGAAGACTTGGCAAACTTCCCAACCAACTTTGGTTATCCATGTCTGACATCTATTAGTGGAATTGGTATTAGCAGTTGTGAAATACTAGGAAATTATTCTGGCGGCGGCTTCTTATCACGTACTCTTTCTAGAATATCCGAAAGGAGTACAAATTCAGAGAAATCCAGTTTGGATGACGATTCTACTAAAGCAAGTACTCAAAGCGACAGTTTGAATGATGAATCTATGGCATCGAGCAATCCTCAAGTAAGTCTAAGCTCAGAATCTCCTAGTCATGCTCATGTTTCGGAAAACGACAAGAAAACACCAACAAATAATATGGCTGAAGGAGAAATAGATGATAAGCTGAGCGATTTAAGCAAACCCACTAGTGATAAACAAAGTCCTGAGCAAGCACCAATTATGAGTAGTCTTTTGCAAAGACAAATATCTGACGACAGACGTACCTCTGCAGAAATGGCAGAGTTATCTATGGATGACATAGAAATAATTACATCTGAACGAGGTTTAAAACTTAAAAGACAAGGATCAGATGATACTATAATAGATGAAGAATGTTTTGAACCAGAAATGAAAGATGAGAGGGAGAGAATACGATCCAGCAGTCAGGAGAGTGAAGACTGGCCTTTGCCGGAAATACCTCAGCAAGGTAAAAAGTTATTAGCCATGCACGATATTCCTAGCAGTGACACTTCTCAACAAACTACACAAGTTTTCCAACCACCAAATCATAATATTCCAAAAACATTTGGATTAAGAGGGTCGATGAAGAGTCAAGATTCGGAACAATGGCCTAGTCCACCTTCTAGTGTTGTCGAACCTCCAGTCATTGGCAGTGTAGAAACCTACTACGTGACCCCTCCTGAAGAAGCATGTAAAGTAATTGTAGATTCAAATACCAATACTGTCAGTACTTATGATAATGAATCTAACTCTGACAATGAAAATAAAACCTTAGAGTTTGATGTTGACGATAAGACTCATACTTATGAAAATGTTGCTCGTGAACATATTAGTGAGAGCATTTCAGAAAGCTTGAGTGTTGGACCGAGTGGAATTAAAATAATTTTAGAAGAAAAGTCCCAAGATTCCAATTCTGATGAAGACTTAAATATATCTAATTTGAATGACGATGTTTTTACCGATGTTATTGAAACTTCTAGAAATGAGTTGAGGCCTCCTACGGCAATGCGTAGAAGTACGGCATCAGATGACTCTTCACATTCTCACAAAAGTGAAAGAAAAAGTTCTCCGAGAGGATCTCATAGTTCTTATTCTGAAGAGGACTGTACTAGCTCAATGGGCACCAATCTTGAGGATGGTACCGTTCGATTTGCACTGAAACCTACAAAATGTACACATAGTTCTCATTCTGAGGACACTTCTATTGCCCTAAGCCTTTCAGAATGGTCAAACAGCACCAATACTGTTAAATTTCAAAATCTGTCAAGTAATAGTGGCACAACTAAAAGTAGCTCAGGGCTAAAAAGTGATGAAAACTCTTTGACAGACATTGCTCAATCCATCTCGGAATGGTCGAGTAGCAACACAAGTGCTACTCTTAAAGCTCAACAAAGCTCAAGTCTTCAGTTTCAGAAATTATCATCTACAACATCTGGTGACAGCACTTTAACTGAATTAATACCCACAATATCAGAGTGGTCTAGTTCGGAAACAAAACCGTTGACCCAACAGTTCTTTCCCGGGACATTACCGGAACGTGCTCCTCCAGCTAGGTTAGGATCTAGTGTAGACATGGAAGAATTTGCATTATCACCCGATCAAAAGGGCGTGCCTAGTCCTAAGAACATACCGTCGGAAGATTTGGCCTTGTTGTCCACAAGTTTACCTAGTCGCAACGAGACCAAATTTTTTACAAAATCAACAGAACGACCAATTGTAATACCTGCTCAAGTGCAATCCGATACGGATAAATCAAGTAGCTCCATAGAACAGCGGACTGTACATACTCAAAGATACGACACTGACAAACAAAAATATCTACAAAAACATCACTCCTCCAAAAGCACCGAAAGACCAGTGAAAGTGCCGCTAAAGCTATCTAAATGTTCTCCTTACTATTCTAGCAGTTTAAGTTCAGAATCGACTCCTTTAGCAAGTACAAGTCCAGTTCCTATTAACAAAACTGCCACTGTACCTCTCACTAGGACCCACAGGAAACCAGTATCAAAATCGTTATGTCAGGCCAAGAGTCCACCTAGTGAAAACGATTCCACCAGTTCTGTTGAATCTCCAAAAAGCAAGTCGGAAAGGGATCGCCGCGGTTATCGTAGAAAACGTCAGATTCAGAATCAACGTCGGGCAAGATTAGAAAAAGAACAGTACAGCATTGACGAGTATTACTTTGTGGAACATGAGGCAGGACTCACCGAATATAATGAATACATAAGAACTAGAAATATGGAAGAGATGGCCTCTAATTTCCAATACGAAAACGTTTTGGCTGAAGACAGCCCTATAATGCATTACGCGGAAACTTTAGAAGAAGGGTATTATCCAGATGGAGACTCTCAGTCGGGGTCAGATATATTCCGTATGGAGAAAGACGAAGATGAACACTTTGAAATAGCAGAAGGTTTTGACGTAACCTCCATTCCGCCACCTTTGTTGGAAGACGATTTCGAGAGTGACCCCACGCCACAGATTTGATTTTAATGTTAATGTGATATAGGAATTTCTCTTAGGGTATTTATACGTTATGATTTTTGTTCTTATTGGTTGCAGTGTGTTTTTTCTTTTGATTTTTTTCTATCAAGTTTTGATAATTCTTGGAATATTTAACGTGTGTTGATTACTTATCACAACTAAACAATTTAAACTAGGAAAAATTCTAACTATAAACTAAAAATAAATATAAATATAATGAAAAATATACAGTGTGACAATAATTTGTAAGTGGTATAAAGATAACTATTATTATCACAGCGATTTTCAGTTTTCTGAAAAATTTTAAAATTAGCATTTCGGTTCCCAAATGCTGCTCAAATTTGTTCTAAAAATTTTATAAGTTATCTTTAAAATACTTACAGAATTTATTGCATTCTGTATAAAGCGTACACTTAAAAAATTGCTATTAACTTCATTTATACTGCTTATTTATGGATAGAATGATTATCACTGAAAATTTTTAACGCAAAAAGTTGCAGGATTTGTTAACGAGAAATAATGAGCGGCGGATTAGTAATTTTTAGGATTAAAGCAAGATCAGTCTGTCTTGTTTCTGACAAAAATGGTCTGAATTAATACGTATATCTATTAAACGATATAATATACTACCAATAAAAAATAAACATTGCATGTATATGTAAATCCGCCGCTACAGTCATAAAGACCAGTGAAATACTTTTGCCTCCTACGATTTAAAAAAAAAATCATATAAATTCCATTGTGCATTTGCTTTATACAAACTTTCAAGTATTTCTAATATCCTTACAGTTCTTGGTGTCTTGTAGTAATGACTTCATTATAAAAATTCCTAGTTTAAATATGTATTTTTATTTCGAATTAATATTCTACTAACTGTTTACGTTATAATTATGATTTTACTCCTATATGACAAAAACACTAAATTGAATAACACCACTTTATTATTTATTTTCAAAATATTACATAATATACATACATTAACACTAGACGTGCACTTATTTTACAATGTAATATTGCACGATAGACTTTATGCAATATTAATTACCTACCCAATCCTTAATAAAGCGTAGGAATACTATCTTTTATATGAATTTTAAATGGAGTTCCGAAGACTTAATTTAACTTTAGTATTAAATGTGCCAAAGTTAGAACTAAATTTTGCGATTGGTCTGTGTCACAAAATCTATAAAACATGTTTGTAACATTTTACACAACACTAACATTTCTGTCTTCACTCTGTTAATATGTAATGATGCGGTTATTGGATGGAACCGGTTTAAAATGTTCTGTAAGTTTTACCTTGTTATCTTGTTTTTGATGTATCCAATAATCGTATAGTTTAAAACTGCAATCGTACTTAATATGAAGCAAGACCGAAGACTGATGAAATAATTATTGTATATAAATTGTTTTGAAAACTAAAAACAAACATTAAAATATATATTATTGTTCAATTATCCTCCCAACTTCTCAAGCATATAGTACAATACAGAATTGTTTCAAGTACAAATAGATTACAATATAATTTTAATTGACCATAAATTGTTTCAAATTATTTATTTTACATTCATATTTTATTTTTATTGCAATTAGTTTTGGTAATTTTAAAATTACAGTGCAAAATATCGATAACATTTTTGTCTAATTACATTTTAATTACTTTATCTAGTTTTGGATTATTTCTTAGTACTATATTTTTCAAAAAGATAAGAATAAAATTAAAACCAAATACAAAGAACATTTCAGAAAAAAATTAAATCGACAATATTTAAACAAAAATATTGAAAATAGTATTTACAACTACTGTTACTGAAAAAGGTTTTTATTTTTCTCTTATGGCACATACAGCGCAGCTTTCTAAATTTTGTGGTCAATTAAAAATTTCGGTCTAATATATGTTTTAAAATTATGCCTCTAAGGAATTTGTTGACAAGTTAACGTATAATAAATATTTACTATTTTTTATCGTTTTTGTTACCGGTTGAAAATTGCAAATTATTTGGAGGAAATTCTTTAACGAATGTAGGCCTAATCATCTACAAAGAAATTGTAATTGAATAATAATAATCTAAGTTAAAAACTATAACAGATGTGTTGTAGTCAATAATATACAGTTTCCCATTTTTACGTTTTTGTGATATTAATAAAATTGTTAAAAATATAATTAATCATCTAGTGTTTAGATTTAGTGAAATTATACGAATAATACCAAATCGAATTCGGCGTTGAATTTATTTGGAATTATTCAAATGTTTTTAATATTACGTTGATATATGCTGTAAGCATGTAAAAAATTATTTCTCAAATATCTTTAGATATCCATATTTGTGCTGTGTACAATCATTTGTTATCCAAAATTTTATTCACACTATAGTATCATTCCATATACCTCTGTAATATCAATTTCATTGGAAATAAATTAAACAATTTGCTTAACGTTTCATTTCTCTTAACATTACAAATGCACATTGAGGAAAAAGGTGAGCCACTTTAAAAAAGCATGTAGTTTTATTTTGGTATAATGTTAGAGTGACGTATCTAGAATAATAGATTTTAACTATGTTGTATTTCTATGTGTTTATTTCCATTCATTTTGTTAGTGTTGTTTTTATTTACTTGTAACGTTATACGTACGTAAGCATTGTGTCTCATATATCTATTCATATTTGCAGATGACATTAAAAAAGAGATGCTGGAGAGAACTAATGAAAACGATACGAAAATCGCAGACAATAATAATTTCTACACGTCTACTCCTCATAAACAGATTAACGGCAATATATCCGACGTATCCTTAAACGCAACAAACGGCAATTATAGTTTAAATAAAATGGACGACAGTCCGCTACGAAATTATACAAAAGAGCAACTTATGAATAGCATAAATGCGAACACGACCACCAACACTAATGGAACTAATACCACCACGATTATAGCTGAGATTGAAGGAGAAATTAAAAAGAAACCTAGACATCTAGTCGATAAGACTTATTATATCGCAAAAGAAATACTTATGACGGAGCTTACCTACAAGAAGGATTTAGATGTTATAAATGTTGTAAGTATATATTTTGAATTAATAGTATTCGCTAAAAATTGAAGAATATGGCTGGTTAGTATTGGTCATTTTTTAAATTGAAAAACTGTGTTTACTGAACTGGTATTTACTTAAGCAGTGAAATGATAAAAATACGTTGGTTTTAAGTGCAATATATGTATAATTTGTTAGGGAAATAATCTATGAACACATTTTAAATTCAAACTGATTTAAAACAGTTTCAAACTATAAAGTGTCAAGACAAAAGAAGGAATCTCTTGGACACCACCCACTTTTTATTTCACTGTCATTGTTTTTACATCAACCTAGATAAAATATAGACCGTGTCAGTGGCATATTAGTGAAAATCACGAAGTGGCTGACATCTATTGATAGATTTTGGAACTGCTGTAGAGGTGAACAACAACTTGCTTGCACAATAGAAGAGTAAAGTTTTGTGTTTTTTAATATTTTTCTATAATTTTTTGTGTATAAATGATACCAGAACAGTTTGAAAATAGTATAATTTTATCTTGAATGACAAAAAGTGCAGAATCTGCGTAAGTCAATTTGTAATAAATCTGGAAGTTTTCTTATTTTTTAATAATTGTACAAACTTTATAGAGATTGTACTATATTTAGTTATATAAAGTGTACAAAAATGCAAAACACGCAAGAATATTTGGACAAAATCACGTAAAGTCGGAAAACCGATAACAAAACACATGAAAGTATGTAGCAAACATTTTTTTATAGAGAATTTTATACCAGGTAATTGTAACAAGGTTATGTTGTAAATTAATTTAGGATGTTTTTAAATCCGTATTACACTGCCAATTTTCTCTAGCAGACGTCTGTAAGCAGAGGTTTTTGACAACGTGGGGCTTCTCACGTTCTATCCCAGATAAAATTATGTGCCTCGCTTCACATTCGTTTAGAGGTTGCACACCATCCCCCAAGTAGTCCAAAATATCTTATAGACATCTCAAACCTATCCATATTTGAATCTGAAAGGTTGAGGTTATGAACATACTTGGAATTCACGATATATATTCACTCTAGGAATTTGTCTTGCATTTAAGTTTGATAACTCTTAAAATACACTCACCTAAAAAGTACAAAGAATTACATCTTAAAATACAATATCTGGCATTTCAATGAATCTTTAGAGGCACTTGTAAACAAATTGTTGATCACCTCTACATCTGATCTTGATTTTTATAACGCCATCTAGTGATTTGTGATGTTCGCAAATTGCCAGAGATCGCTAATTCATGACTAATTTAGAGATTCCACAATAGCTAAAATTTCATTTTATGCCAATTTACATTGGTTGTCCTGTAGCATGATGCTCATTTGTTTACTATTACATTTTTCTAGATTATAGCTTACAAATTTAGGAAGTTTGTCTTACCATTTTACTGTTATTGTATTCATTGGCAACATTGATATTTGATGGTCATTTAATATGACATTTAAGATCAGTAACTTTGGCCACTTGTACTTTTTTGTAACTGACCGCCATAGCTTATGACAGGATTGTAAGAAAGTTATTGTGCTGTAACTTGAACAATAATTACAATCAATTTTCCCATATATTTAATTTTTAGTGGTTTAGAGATGAAGTAGGCAAGGAAGAACCAGACGAATGTCAGATCTTGCTTTCGCTAATAGCTCCTCTAGCACAAGCACACGGGCTGTTGGTGAGAGATTTAGAACAAAGACTGCAAGGATGGGACGGCAGAGGAGGACCTAAGGCAATAGCAGGAAGAATAGCTGATGTTTTATTGGTACATCTTCCCCCACTATTACCGGTAAATACATTGAATTAAAAATGACTGATTGTTTCATTATAATTCTTATACTTTTAGATATATGAGGAATATTTAGATGGTCATATGCTAGTACTGGAAAGATTAGACATAGCTTTTAAACAGAATAGTAGGTTTGAACAGTTATACCGCGATTTCGAAACGCAGAAGGTCTGCTATCTACCTCTAACGACTTTTGTTCTAAAACCACTGCATAGACTTCTGCAGTACCAGTCCCTTCTACAAAGACTTCTTAAACATTACGGGCCCAATCATCCTGACAGAACGGATTGTTTAACTGCTAGTGACACTCTGAAAGATCTAATGGTTCCAGTAGCTGAAACATTGGAACAATCGGAAAATTTAGCGACGTTGTGTGAATTGCAGAGGGACATTGTAGGGTTTGATAACCTTATTCAACCAGGCAGGAAATTTATTAGACACGGATGCTTGCTGAAACATTCCAGAAAGGGATACCAACAGAGAATGTTCTTTTTGGTAAGGTTTTTATACACACACAAGAATGCCTTAATATTGTAATAATTTTAGTTTTCTGATATACTACTGTACACGTCGCGATCACAAGCGACACTTCAGTTTAAAGTTCACGGTCACATGCCTCTGAGAGGTGTGCTAATAGAAGAACCGGATGGTGATTTAATGTTTAATGGTCTTGTAATTTACGGGGGCAATAGGGCGTTAACCGTAGCAGCCAGTTCTGCGGAGGAAAAGGAAAAATGGAAGATTGACTTGCAGAATGCCATTCAGATGGCCAGAGATAAGTCCGATACAAAAATTACATATTTGAGCCTAAAAAGTTGCAGTGAGTATTTTGGTAAAAAATTTATCGTTTTTGAATTGTTTTTTATATTTTTATTCTTTTTTATAATTTTCTTTTTGTTAAAATTTTTAGGCTCATCCGATGAACACGTGGATCAATGTGCGAATAATGAAGTCAGTACACAAACGAAACCGCAAGCCCAAAGAAGTAACACAACGGTTCACGTTTGCTGGCATAGGAGTACTAGTATAAGTATGAAGGATGAACTTTTAGCAGTAGAAGTACGTTATAAATGTTACATCACGAATACAGCTCCAATAACAATGTAAATTTTTTTTCAGAATCAATTATCAGGGTATTTATTGAGAAAATTTAAAAGTAGTAACGGTTGGCAGAAACTTTGGGTGGTGTTTACTTCTTTCTGCCTTTTCTTCTACAAAGGGTGTTTAGATGATTTTCCTTTGGCCTCCTTGCCTTTACTAGGGTATTCCGTAGGACCTCCGTCGCCAGAGGATGAGATCGGAAAGGACTATGTTTTTAAATTGCAATATAAGAATCACGTGTATTTTTTCCGAGCAGAGTCGGAATATACTTATAACAGGTAAGTTATTGTATTACAAATTTAACATCGCCACTGGGCGACACTTAGTTCTGTCAACGTGTTTATAAGTGTCGCCTGTTGTTGTTTTTTTATGTCAACGCAGTTAACACAGAGCTGAACAGCAATGGGAACATTAACTTGGTGAAACAAGAATTGACGGAATATGTCATAACTTCATGTATTACGTATATTTTTTTTATCAAAAACAGCCATAAGAAAATCAAAAGTCGACTATGAAAATTTGGGAATCTAGTATTTGTGGAATTTAGTTTCCACTTTAGTTTTCCAAGCCTATAGCGACAATATAAGAGTATCAAATAACATTTACTTTAAAAATAAAAAAGTTATGAAAGGAAAAATAAAATAATAAATAACTTACAATTTTGAGATTTTTACTCAAAAAATCTCCTGCAGTGAAGAAATATTTAACAATTTACAACATGCTGTGGTTGTGCTTGGACATTATATGCTTGTAGACGATACATTTCCATTTTTGCAGTATAGTTTCCATGACAATTAAACTTCTTAACATTATTCGAAAAATTAATTTATGAGATATCGAATTTCATGTTTATTATTGTTGTACTTATCAAACATTTAATACTCAATTGTTGCAATAGATGTTTTTTGTTTCAGGTGGATGGAGGTGATAGCTAGTGCGACTCAGTCTAAAGTTAAAAGAAAACTAAATTTAATCACTGATGAAAATACTATTGAAACTTCACCGGAAAAATAATATACTAATGCTCAATTTTATAACGTTTAAAAGAGAAGTTAAAAAAAACAAAGATAGTTGATAGTAGATAGACGGAATTGGCAACTTAATTTAAAAAAGATAATACTGATAACCGTTGCACAATATATTTTTTTAATTGTAAATAAAATTATTTTATGGTTAATTAATAAGCACAAGGTAATTCATAAGGGAAGTATTATGTCAAATAATTCTATGGTTGAAATAACGAAAATGATTTTGTTATTATTACTGACTTTTAGATAATGCATCACATAGTATAATATATTTAATTGTATGAAATGAATCATATCTTCCATTTTGCTTAAAAAGTATTATAAATTGCATTTATTAGTTGTAATTAATACTTGATATATTTTTTTATAGTAGGGTTTTATTTTGTTTGTAGCTTTTGATCTGTAAGGTTTTTTTTTCTATTAATTTCAGTTTTTTTTTTCATCAAAAGTAAAACTTGTTTTTACTAATATTATTTGTCACAAAAAAAGTTATGATAAAAGTAAGTAATTTTACACTCAGTACTCAGGATATATTTTTTAAAATGTTAATTATTTTTTTCTTTTGATGTAACGAGTCTTTAACAATTCCAAGTTTTCGTATCGTATTCATATTTAACTTGAAAATTTGGTTTTCCTAAAGTTACTAGTTAGGAAACTAGGGCCAAATTAGTAGTTAAACACTGCAGGATACTCTTTCTCGAGGAGAAGAAACAAGAATACAAGAATTGAAGAAAATTGACAAATATTAGGCAAAAAGTTACGGTTAATCACACAGAATTTTGTATTCGGAGGATTTTCCGTATATATTTTTGTAAACTTCATATTGTAACCTTTATGTTGACTTTCTTGTTAACTACTGGATTGCACAACAAATACATATACCTCAAATAATTCTCAACTGTCAAATCTGTACTTTGACGTTTCTGTGACTCGCTTTCGGCACCTCAATATAAACTAAACTATGGAAGCGAAACCGGTGCCCTTATATATATTTTTAGAGTTGTCAAAGTTTCCGCGGTCTCAAAAACGTGTTGAGAACCAAATCGAATTTTGGCTTGGATTGTTCTAGAAAACATTAAAATAAAGGTATTACAAAAATGATAAATTCTAATGCAAACAGGAACATAATTAACAAACTAAAATGGTAGGTGAGCTTTACTTGCATTTTTAATTCAGCTGAATTTTGAGAATATTGTTTTACAAATCAGGATTTTTAACAGTTTTTAAACGATACATAGACATTAAATGTGTACATCCGTGTGTAGATTTTCTGCAGAATTAGTAAAACTGTATGGCAGAGTAAAACTTTTATATACTTATAAACAGAAATTTCAAAACAGTAAAAAATTCATTTTAAAATAGTGATTTCAAAATTATATTTTTTTATAAAACAAAACAGGAAAGATATAGATTAATTAGGTAAGCCTATGGAAAAGCCATAAATTACACTATTTGTTTTCAAAACGAAATGGGAAGTTGATGTCTCCAACATCAAAAGCACCACCACATAGACATACTTAATAATTCGAAATTGGTTGTGGTTTGATTCCCGGACTTGCCAACTTTTTTTTAATTTTGATATTTATTGAATTTATGACCAATTTTATATTTACCAAACAAATTACGAAACTTATTACTAGAGACCGTATTTCGTTCGCACATGACGTCATAATCAGGGGCGCACTTAGGAGGCTAACGTTAGCGTTTTTGGAAGTCAAGTAAATACAACATTTATTGTCAAATACAGTTAATATCAACGTCTTGCCTTGTACTGGTGATATGTATATTGTCCAATATGGAAATAAAACTGAATAACCAGCAACTGTTGTAAATGTTCAGTTAAGTTGTGACGTTGTATCACTTAAAATCCATTTCAGTTTCAAAACGACGCTTCTACATCCACAGAGGTCACTGGGGCATATTTAAAATATGTATAAATTTTCACTGATGGCGCATATAGGGTGGGTTCAGCAATCTCTACTCCTTTACCTTCAAAAGATCTACTATACGACATACAGTTAAAAATCCCGGATTGTTCTGCAAGAACCGAAACAGACAAACCAACAAGAAACTCGACAAGAAACTAACATTTGCTAATAACGGTTATCATCCCTACAAAAATCCGATCACGCACGTTTCACTACGAGATTGATACTGGCATCTGAAAGCGGATGCCCTACACGTTGAAGAATGACTGCTGTAGGTACGACCTTGACACATGCCGGTAAATAGGGTGAGGTTCCTCAACACTGGCTATTTGAAGATGATATTTGTTTTTAATTAGGAATATTTAAATATTACGATTTTCAACTAACGGATCTGAGATGTGAACAACATACTATCTTTACTTATTACACTTGTTTTGTAAAATAGACCAGGCTCAAATTAAAAGTTTACTTTTTCATTTATTTATTAAAATCTACAGGTGAATAGTTTTATTTACTGTATTATCAGACGCCTTTTTGATACTTTATATGCATAGTGTTTAAAAAAATTGGACTATAGTATTTATATTTACCAACCAACTATGACTAATTTTAAGACCAGAAAATTTGTCCTTGAAGCTTGTCTCTCTCATAAAGGTCAGGACTGGATTAAAAATAGTTGTCCCAATTTAGAAAGTGTTTTAACTGCACTGTGTACCTACTTCAATTTGAAAATAGTTTTTTTTTTGTTTTACTAAAACATAGATACTTATAGAAAATGTAACCTAATTTTAGGAGCTTGATTAATATAAATACCACACCTACGTGGATCCATTATTAACATAAAATGTAGAATTACTTTTCAAAGTACGTATAGGTAATTTATTAACATTACGCTAATGACTAAAAGAAAACAAAACAAAAGTGAAATTTATTAAGCCACTTTTGTTTTCAAAGTTCCATTATACAGAAACAAAAAGTACAGAAAATTATGTATTGGTACCTACCTAAATAACAAGAATAAATTGTACATTACTGAATGTCCAAGATAGAGTTGACCAGCATTAATCTAGAACTGTGGCATATCTAAAAGTTGTAGGTACAGATATAAAGTACAAAATGCTGAATACATTTTATGTACATGGTGTTACAAGACTGATAAAAGTTTTTTTAAATGGAACACCTCAATAACATACAAAATATAAATTTGTTTTACTTGAAATTGTTTAAAAATAAAGTAACAACAAGAAAATCAACAAACCACAAAATACAGCACAAATGCACCAATGATGCAAACAGTATGGCTATGAGTGCATATTTTACAACCACACGTCCCTGCCACTATTTCAATGTTCTATCCTCAAATGGCGCCAAGGATCTGTGTGAGTTGTTCCCGCCATACGAGTCTGTGAGCTGATTGTTATTTAAACTGTGCTCTGAGCATAGGCCATTTGGTTGCTCTTTTCTTACTATATATCAAATGCTTAGGAATTGTTGAAGACCCAGTGCAGCATGTTTAAATGTGATGTGATACATATCTTCTTCCTTCTACTATTTAATCAGATATATAGTACCGTACTAATAACTTCCCTGTGTTTTATTTAATATGTTGCCGATTTTAAAAAAGTATTAACAAAAATGGAATTTTTAAGTCTGTGAGATTCATTCCTTCACATTATGTGCCTTACTTCCAAGTAGTATATTTGTAAATAGTGTATATTTTTAATAAATGTACTTTTCATATATGTTTAGGCAGCTAAGCCAATATTTTCTTAATGTAATTATAAATTGTCTAATACTTTTATCATTAAACTATTTATTATTTGAGGAACAATTAAAATATAAGTTAAAAAGTATCATTTGGTTTTGTTTTGTTACAGTTCTAAAAATCCATCACTAATCAATTTCTGTACTGTTGTTATTTAATTAATATAAGTTAAAAAGTATCATTTGGTTTTGTTTTGTTACAGTTCTAAAAATCCATCACTAATCAATTTCTGTACTGTTGTTATTTAATTAATTATAATAAAAAAATATGTGTAATTGGAGTTTTTATTAGTTTTATTGAATAGGGTCTAAATTTCCTATGAAGAAAGGGTGTGTTAGTAACAATATAAAACTTCAACATTTTACTGGAGGCTAATCTAGCAACTATATAATAATAATATCTCTACCCCTCATTCTAAACACGAGGATTAGCCCAGAAGTCGAAGACTTGTGCGGGAGAGGGGGCGGCATATTATTAAGCAGGCCACATTTGCGCCCAGGAACGACACGTTGGTAGGCCCTAACCACCATTCAGTGCAGGAATGATGGAAACCTGGAAAACCTCATTAATTAGGGGGGTAGTCAAATGTCAGTCGGTATCAATCTCCTACATTGACCCAAGCCAACATTCTTCCACCCTATCATATCTGCAGAGAGGGTGCCAATCTCTCCACGAATATAGATTATATACGGTCTACCGGCTGCAGGGGTCGAACCACACAGCGATCTAGTCACCTCGATTCGAGTACTGACGCCTTTAAAGAAGCTCAAAATTTTTCTTACAAGCTATGATGGTAAAATCTGCACCTATATCATTATATTATATAAACAGCAATGTCAAAAGTAAGGATGTACTTTTGCCCATACATTTTGACGTTACAGAAAAACTTAGGTTTTTTTTGCTAGTAGAGTCGACAAAATATTGAAAAAAGTTTCTTAGAATAAAAAATTGGGTAAGGATGTTTTATCACCCTTAAAAATCTAAAATCAGAAAAAATCAAAGCAGACTACTGAAACTTAACTCAGATTTTCATTTTGCGATACTTTTTTACATTACATTTTATCATATACAGAAAATAAAGCATACTATAGTAGACTTCCAAAATTGTAAGGAGTGACTAATGTCACAAACCTGCTCAAAATCTATAGCAGTCAACACAGAAATATACATGCAGCCTGTATATGTTTCCTACAAAATCCTGTGGCGCATATCTCTGAGAGCACACCCGATTACACAGCTTCTGCTACGTATGTGCTGCAGTTAGTTTGCATGCGCTCTGCTTTTCGTTAATTTAATTATGAATGTAATTAATTTTATTAGTGATTTGATCGAAGTGAAGAATATCGGATGGTGACATGTATGAAGAGTTTAGCGCGCGAGGTCAAAATATGAGCGTAAGTGATGTTGAAATATGTGTTTCATTAACAAAATTGTACATGAATAGCATGTGTACAAATAAAAAAAGTGGTAAAGAAGTACAACTGTGAAACGGAAAGTGATGGAAACTCGCAGAAGGAAGATTGTATTTTTAAAATTTTTCCAAAAAAAAAAAAAATTCTATTGCTATATCTTACAAGATGAAACTTGGTCCGTGTAAATGAAATTGAAAAGAGTATACTGATAGAAAGGATGAAATAGTGATATGGCAAAGAAACTATTTAAAATAAATATTAAAAAATAAGAATCTGGATCGAAGAATATATTAAATTTTGATGAAACATGAACGTATAAAGGTCCTACAGAAAACGGTACAATATGATATAAGTGTTAATTTGTGACAGTGCTAGTAACCAATAGTAAATAGTGTGTATGTATTCTAAAACCTTTTGTCCTTTTGAATGCTGAATTCACAAATATTTGCGCGATTTATTTAATGGTGGAAAAATCTCTATTTGTAACAAATTTTATCAACTATTTTCTATCATTTTCATCATGAAACTGCCACGGTAGATTATCAGAAGATCAAAACAAATTTATTAACACCACACAATAATGAAAGGGGCAATAATATTTGTAGTTTGACAGTTTCGCAAATTGCAATTGTCAAAAGTTGAGATTTTTCCGCTATAAATAATTAAAACAGAATTTGCAAAATTTTTGCAATAATCCGTGAATTTCGGTCCAGAAGGACCAGGCTTAAGTGTGATATCCGCGGAGTGGGCATCAGGTAGGTGTAAGTGGGTGGTGGTGGGCAATCACCGTCCAAAAGAACGGCATTCTAATTTGTAGAGAGGATGACACAGGTGGACATTTAAAGTAAATTGTTAATGTGCTAGCTTCAGCCGACGTCAACTTCTTTTTAATAATTTTGTGTGCTTTAACTCTTCTCAAGTGGCACGCTTAGGTAATCATACCACCTGTATCTTCCGTACTCATCTCTGTGTTGTGAATTAGTCACTCTCTATTATTTTCAACTTTGGACAATTGATAATACAAGATAAAAACTTTAAATTTTAAAATATTCTTATTTGAATATTCTTATATGAAAGTTGTAATTAGGCATACATATCAATAAAAAGTGTTTAGCCTTTGCGTTGTTTGTAATTTTTAATCCTTTTTGCATCAATTGTACGATTTTTATAATGAGGGTAAATCATACATTAGATTAATTTGAATATTATAATAAAGTATTTTCAATGAATACATATACTTTTCAGCACCAACTAAATTTTAAAAAAAACAAAGCGCCTTATTATTAATTACAAACTTGACCAAAACAGCTCTACAACTTTTTGTATATGCTGAAATTTGATCTGATTAATTTGTGTATTTTGTCAGACAGCAAAGACTTGTAACCTATTTAATACTTCTATAATATAAATTCTGTAGGTTTATTAAATTACTATTTGTTGTTTCTTTTTTGCATGGTGTCTTCCCAGTTCACATATGTCTAGAGTTGGAATGTTGTGTAAACAGCGATATCATGCCTTGAGTTTTTTTTACATGTGTCTCGTAGTAATAACAAAATGTTGTCGTGTATTTCATAATTTTGTACGTTGACACCTAGACAAAATGTGTGGTATTTTGTTAAAAGAGTGAATATTAGATAAAGATTCCGACAAAGATTTCATAAGGAAAGCCAATACAAAAATATCAAGCTGGTTCAGCTCGTAAAGGGCTGTTCCATTATGTTGAACACATTGTGGTTCTTGCCATCTAACCGACATGGTCAACAAGTAAAGGATGTTGAGCAACTATACTTTTATAAACAGTGGTCATGACGTCGTCGGTTTAGGATTATTGACATTTTGGGACACATCACTCTTTTCTTTAGGAGAAACATGATGGGGCAACCAGTCTGGAAATTCTTCAACCAATAAAGTCAACTACAATAAAATTTCATTAAACTTACTGAGTTTGAGATGAAGTTTAGATACTACTACTCATGCAATGTATTATTAGTTAAATATGAAGTAAAAAAGTTGAATTACTGCCTCTGTTAAAAACAACTACTCTGTGGGCTAATGCCCTGACCAGCATTCAATTGTTACACCTGAAAGACCTCTAGTAACAGCTAAAGTCATTCGTCGGCGACCCACCAGACATATACCGATTTCGATATTATTAGTTCTCATTAGTATACCATAGGCAAGGTGACCGAAGAACAACTTTAACTGTTTTAAGTCTGTCTAATCCAAAAGTAGGGACCACGAGTTACGCGCAGTACCAGAGCTACCTCTGGCAGCCATTTGTTACTTCATGTCGGACTGAAAAGTCACAGATAAGACGCGTTCTACATTGCCGCAGAAACCATTGTAAGCTAGCAATCTGTATCGAAAAACGGCGATAACGTTATGTTGTAAACACAGCTTCCAGAAAACAACTGATGAGAGCTTATAAGATCGAAACCGGTATATGTCTGGTGGGTCGCCGACAAATGAAGTTTTTCAATGCTGGTCGAGGCATGGCCATTATCTGCTGATCGAGGCATTAGTCCGCATAGTAGTTATTTCCTGGAATTCCGTGTTTGCACCCTGTATCTTTTTCCACAGCGACATTTTAGTAAGTCATATATACTCGCGTCAAGAATTCAGACGTCTTACGTCATGGTTGACATTAGGCGATTGTTTTTATTGTCAACGTAATTTTCGATATTTGGTCGCGTTAAACACAATTATTTGCAATTTAGTGCAATATATAATGCAAACATTTAGTGTAGTATATAGTTTTATTACTCTCAGTTGCAGTTTCTTAAATATTTTGATAAAAATATAATGAATTATTCATTTGTTCGTATGACGTAAGTCGTCTGAATTCTTGACGCGAGTATAGCTATATTTTGTCCCAAAAATGTCGCCTCTGCTCAATGATCCAATATTAATGGTCCACCCTGTACATTCAACAACAGTAAGTAAGAACATTTCTAATAAAGGTAAGGGTCGAAGGGCACAAATACGATAGTAAGGACTGTTCTTCCGAAATAAGGAACTTTACTATATACTTCTACTTGTAATCTGTACCATTGTAATACCACGTGTTTTGTTAAAAAATATGGTTTTTACTTGCAACAGCAGAAACCTCTCCAATCTTAATTACAAAATTTCTACCCCCTATTTTCAAGGTTGCTGAACACAAATCTAAAATTTTATTTTGGTCTAATTTTCGAAAAAAAAAATCAAAATTGTAACGTCTATGTATACAATACATTAGGTTGAAGCAGCAATACAACGGCTCTGTTATTGTTATCTTATAACGTCACTCTATTGTCAAAATCAATTGGCGTTATATTGCGATTTTAACCTAATCTACATAGAGGTTAAAATTTTGAAATTTTTTTTTTCGAAAACTAGAAAACCATAAAATCCTAATTTTAGATTCGTGTTCAGCACTCTCGAAAATAGGGGGGTAAGAATTTTTTATTTAAAACTGGACAAGTTTCCGCGGTTGTAAATAATTAGCAAAAATATTTTTTATTTAATTCAGTGCAAAACAGGAGCTCCGGTTTTTCTACTTTTTTATATAGCAACCCTAATTGCAATAGACATCTAAACACCATTGCTAAATTTCCTTTGGATGTAACGGATGTAACTACCCATGTCGGAAGTAAATATATATATATTACGGCTAAAGTACCAACTTGTGAACTAACTGACTAGTATACAAAGTAACTGAACCTTTGTTTATTTTGATTCTTTGGTTAGTTTATATACTATAAAATTTGGTCTAGCTGGAACGAAAACTATCATTCTGGTAACACAAAATAGCCAACAAACTAACAAATGTTTCTGCTTTTTGTCCATTTTGAACTCGTAAGTTATGAGCAGCAGCTATGACACTTTTGCGTAAATCGTCAATATAGTGTCCATTTTGATACGATACACTTCATTTTTTAAATATCCATGGAAAGAAGTCCAAATGATTTAAAGTCAGGAGATCGTGGCAGACATAGTACTGATCTTCCTCGTCCAATCCCCTGGTATTAATGCTTGGGATACACTGTACATGGGACTGATATTATTGAGCTTCGTGTATGATACTCTACACTGCTGCAATACGCCGTGGATGCCCTGGACTTCCATCTCTTCTGCGATTCGGTTTCAAATTTGCCTGCGTTGCACTAAACTTGCACTCACTGGACACAGCCGTAAAAGTAACTGCATTTGGCACATGTTTACCGGGACATCGTTCTGCTAAAGCATTTTCACATCGCACAGTTGGGCAGAGAACACACAAAGCTGGCAAAAATTCGAAAAACGAGAATGACTATATTGACATTCTGTTTACATTAAAATACATCTGAATATTCGTCTGAATGAAGCCTAAGTATTCATGGGTTTCGAACCGCGTTATCAATGTTTCACAGAGGGCAAAGAGGGAACTCTGTTAGTAAACAAAAACACGCCACAAATAAATGCTGAAGAAACGAGAGTTAAAAATAGTTTTAAAAATATATTCAGAGATGGATTCCAGTAAGTAAACTAAAATCTTATAATACTTATGTCTTTATTGTATAAAAATAGTTAAATGAGTGAAGGGATTGAAGTCAAGATCGAAGTATCGGTGGGTTGCCTATCATCCCAGTAGTAGTAGTAGTAGTAGTAGATGTAAAGGTTGAAAATACTACTACTTCGTTGTACATTCTCAATGGTCTACTTATGGTATTCATAATGCGGATACCATACAGGTGAACAGTACTCCAGCTTTGACCGTATGTAAGAGTAATACAAAGTTTCCAAGGCAACTTCGTTTGAAAATTTTTGACAGTTTCTGATAAAGCCGAGAATTTTTAAAACTGAATTTGTGGCATGCTTAATATGGTTAGAAATAGTAAGTTTTGAATCAAACGCAACTCCTAAATCTTTTATTGTATCGCAGCGTTGAAGTAGTTCACCATTCAAAGTGTAATTATAAACAATTAAGTTGCATTTACAAGTATAACATCAAATAATTATTCTTTCACCAGTTTTACAATTCATATATGCAATTGCGTTTGTAATAAGAAACAGTCACCAATACTTTTAATTCTTTTAAAAAGCTTTAAGTCGTCTGCAAATAATAATTTATCACAGGTGATTACATTACTGATGTTATTTATAAATAATAAAAAAGTAAGGGTCCCAGATTTAAACCTTGAGGTACGCCGGAGGTTGCTATAAATATTGTTGATTCATGCCCACAATATGTAACAAACTATTTTCTGTTGTACAGATATGTTTAGAAAAAGTTGCAAAGATGAGAACTAAAGCCGAACGTATTTAATTTATTTAAGAGAAGTTCATGGTCAATACGGTAAAAAGCTTTCGTAAAGTCGGTGTACACCTTGCCCTTGAATATCAAGCTCGCTAGAAATATACTGATTTAGGCAATACAAATTGGAAGGTGTTTATTAATTTCTGATTGATTGCCTCTTTTAAAAACTGCACATACACTGGACAATTTCCACACTGGAAAAGTACCCGTTCTTAAAACTAAGTTAAAAATAACTGCTAGAGGCTGAGCTAATATGTGTGCAAAATCCTTTCAAAATAAGACGGAATTTTATCATAACCAGAGGTCATCTTATTTTTCAATCTGGAGATCGTTGAAATTATTTCAGTTTCTAATACATTGTAAATATTCAAACTTGATGTAAGTATAGCTAAATGAAAATTGAATGTAGCATGATTATTATCTGTATACACACTACTGAAAAATTCATCAAACTTATTTACTATAGAATTAGGGTTGTCATAAGTATTATTGTTGTACACAAGTGAACCAGAAGACCAAAAACTCTAGGGATCTTCTACTACTAAGTTTTGTATTTTATTAACATCATTTTTATAGGCAGTTTGTGTTTTTACAATGGCTCTGACGTTTAAATTGCTGTAAAAAGAAATCTCGTTTACTATTTTTATACTGTCTACGATATTTATCTTTTAGTTTGATGTTATTAATAATTTCAGGGGTGTACCATTTAGGAAATGTGTTTTTAATTCTATATTATAAATGGAAACATAATTATCTAAAACTGGATATCAAGTGTTATAAAGCTCAGAACAAGCATCATTAACAATATTTAAATTACAAATAAAGCTCCAGTGCATATGTAAAATAGCATTATATATGGATTGCTGGGGAAGTTATTTATTATTAAGTGGCTGAAGATCAGTATAAGACATAAACTTAGATACAATTTGGTTTTCAATTATATTATTAAAATTAGTAACAATAAAATCACCTTAATCTAAAACATTATCATTACTACCAGTACTCTGAGTACTCAGCTAATATTCAAGGTGCTCAAAAAAAACTTCCAAATTGAATTAAATTCGTATTTAGTGGAATGTAAATTACAATCACAAATAATTGGTTACAATTAAAATAACACTTACAGGCGATAATATTTATGTTAGGAGATATATTCACAAATTCTTCCAAATTTAACTTATAATTCTTATAAATATTTGTAAAAATTTCACTATTGAAAGCAAGAAGAACCCCCACCACGAGAATGTCCAGTAACGTCAGGTATTCTGTCGTATCTATGCACATTATATGAATTCGGAAAATACTCCCGAGTTAGAGATATCAGATGTCTATTATGTTTCTGTTAAACCAATGATATATCGTGATAATATCTTCAGAATCTGAATGTGAATCACACATTTTTCTTAATAAACGGTAACGATCCACGTCACAGAATAGATCAGCGTCTATTAATTGTCAAGCCAAATGACAAGAAAATTTAAACTGACACTGACCTACTACATAATAATTGTTATTTAAAATTATACTTGTAAATATTGTCTTTAAAAGAGACCGCGATTATTTTGTTGAACGGAGATAAGTGTGTGTCAAACTGTTCAGTAAACATTGATCATTGTTGGCTACAGTTTTATCAAGAAGAAGTAAGTAACAATAAAATAAAAATCATTTAACTATGGAAGCAGATAGACGAATTTTAAACTGTCAAACTTGACATACGTTTAATACTTTTATTACTATTTTGAGATCGAAAACAGAGAGTTTTTCGAAAAGTCACAATTACGGAAGTGGACGATAGTGATGTGATTTTTGTTATTTTTTAATTATCTGCTTTTTTCAGTGTGAGATTTTTTGGTTAACCAAACTTAGTTTCAAAAATAACCCTTGACTGATCCGTTTGGCGCAAGGGCTTATTTAATTCATCTTTATTGTTTCAGAAGTGTGGCAAAAACCCACTAAAACTAAATAAATACTTGTAAATGATTAAAATTAAAAACTTGTATTTACAATTTTTCGTCAAAATTAGATAAAATCTTACATGTAATACGTTATCAAACATGATTTTATGCAACTCGTGCGATATTTCATAACTGATTACATAAATAGCTATTACGATATTGAATCCATTCTTCATAACGCGTCTATTCCCAATTTTTTTTTTAGATAAGTTCTGCATCACCCTGTATAAACTATATCCGTATGTGGACTTAATTTTACAGAAAATTAACTGTTTACATTTTGACATCATTATATCGAGATAGAAGCATCTTTATTTTTTATTAACAAAGACTTTAGGTATCTAATTAATGTTACATTAGACGCGGTTTGCAAACTTTAATTAATCTAACCATGGAGCGACCGCGTGCCCGCGCATGCAGCTCAGATAAAATCGCAACATGTGGTGCGAGTTCAACTTCCGAAGCTTCAGTTTCAGTTTTCAGACGCGATCCGCCCGGCGAAGTTTCCTCTGTCACTGAAAGTTCGGCAGCTTTGCGCTCTGCGATACCAAACTCTTTCGAACTTCGTAAATGTAAGTGGAGAGCGTGATTTCTTGGTGCAATGGGACTTTTTCGGTAGTTTCTTTCTTCAACACTTACAAGTTTAACAGGTGAGAACGTTGCCGAGTCGAAGTTTTGTTGTGTTTAATTTATAGGTGCAATCCAACCGCGTTTGGGAATTATCCCGTATAATTTACTGTTAAACTTTTTTATGTTGTATATAAATAATAAGAAATTATCTAATCATTGTTGGGTCAGTAGCAGAAGATCATTTTAGAGTTGACAACTAATAAACATGTTGATACAATAATTTACATATTCATGCTACTGTTTGGATCACCTACAGCGTTTTTGATTTAATTATTTGTTTTTGAAATCGAAACTACACTTCATTAAAGAAATGAAATACCTATACCTAAGCAAAATAGGAAATTATCCATTTCACAATATAAATTGCAAAACAAGCGAATTTAAAAAGAAATAATTAGATTTTTCTAAAATATTTCTCGAAAAATGAAATTGCAGGTGTAACCCTATACATTTAACCCTATACAAGGTGTTGCATAAGTGTAGATATACACATAATTTTTTTAAGTGGAGTCTCCTTTAAAAAGTTAGGTAAAATCTGTTTTTTTTTAAATTTTTCTCAAAAACAGTTCAATATAAACAAACGAATTTTGGCACGAATGTTATGCTTATAAAATGATCTTTTACTGACGTATTTCCCAACGTCCTGGTTTGCTATAAAGGGGTGAAATAAACCCCGCCTTCCATGTTTAGTTTCCAAACTTTCTAACACCTTTAAATTTCTTAATAGACTTGATCAGTTTATTTTTACCCCCCTATAGCAAATCAGGAAAATGAAAAATACGCCAGTAAAATATCATCTCATAAGTATTACGTTCTTGCCAAAATTCGTTTCAAATGCCAGATTTCACCCTTCTTCGATTAAAGGGCTGTAAATTTTAGGGGTGGCCCCAATTTAAAAAAAATATGTGAAAGACCTTCCGTTAAAATTTGCCTAGAGCTGCCTCTTAATTTTTTATATACACTTATGCCTGTATATTAACCCTACACATTTACTATATCTGCTATGAGCAACAAATTATATATTTTCTTCTATATCAAATTATGTAGAATATTTGATTTCGTCTTAATAACACTTGTCTATATTTATAATCTTGTCGTAGCCTTGATGTTTTTATAACCATGACGATTGTAGTATAATTAATAAACAAGTATTTAATAAGCATTAAGGATATATTAGGTTTGGGGTGAACGAACAAATTGTTGCGCAATGTGAATTAGTATCATTTTGGAGGACAGTACTACTACTAAATCTGTATTAATATTTCACAAAAACAGTGATATTTATTTGATTGGCATATGAAAGAAAATAAAGCATTAATAATTAATGATTTTTTTTTTAATAAGTAATTATTACCATTGGTTTAGATATGACAAAAGTAACGTAGTATAAAGCAGTGGCGAAGCGGGGTATTTTTTGAAATTTGAGAATAAAAAATTTAAATTGGGCAAAAAATTCAATTATTTTTTGTAAAAATATCTATAGCATGTCCAATTCACAATATTAAGTTACTTAAAAATATTAAATAATAAAAATGTTTATTATGCACTTTCTACAAAACAGAAAATATATAAAAAGTTAAATAGAATATATCAAATAACACGAAAAAATAGAAATAATATTGCTCGAAATAAAATATTTTAAAAATATATAAAACTATAACATATAGATATAGATTTAAAATTGTTTAAAACAGGAATTCGTGTCGATGAGTTTTGGGTCGTAGTAAAATGTTCTATTTTTGCGTTAAATTTAAGTCAGGCCGATTTTGAGAATTTTTTAAATTCAACGTTTTTTTCTAAAGATAGATAAGAAAAACAATTGTCTTAAATATAAACGATTGGGTATTCTGTATCTGTCATCTTGGCACAATCCCTTTTTGAAAATCTAAAGAAATTGAACGATACATACCCAAATATTTTTGTATATATTTTTTTTGATAATTTCATACCAAAAACGGAAACAATTTTAACGTTTCCATACATACCTGGTGAGTCATTTTATACTAGCATCACTCTAGGAATCGATAGAGAACCTTATTTTAAGTATGTTATATATACATATGTCGGAAAACGCTTCGTTTTTGAGATACAGGGTGTCAAAGTTTCATACTTTTAGTTTTTTTCATACAGCTCCTATAGTTTTTGAGATAGTTTATTCAAATTTTTATAATATATTACCTATGATAGTATAACTGTTGCTGACATCAACAAGAGTACTTTTTTCTTTAAAAAAGTTTCCATTTTTGCTTTGAAACGATCAAAAAAAGTATAAACAAAAACGTTTTGGTATTTCTGAAGCACTACCCTCCACCCCTCTTGATTTACCCGCCTGGACAAACTGAGTTCATTTCTTTTTAGATTTTCAAGAAGAGCATGCAAAGTTGAGGGATTGTGCCAAATAGCATTAAATACCTAATCTACGCGTTTGGAGAATATTAATTAAAAACTGTATGTACCTATCACACCCTGTATGTTGAATATGAAGTATTTTAGGATATTTATACATATTTATATGGACTGGGCCTTTTTTGGGATTTAGAAAACCCACTTTATAGGGAAACCGTAAAAGACACCCCCCTGCAGTTATTATTTTAAATCTAATTAGTACTTACATAAAGCACCTTGTTACAGCTATCAAATTCGACTAAAATACTTTTGAGTAGATAATTATTTAAAAAAAACATGTTTTATTAAAACTTTTCTTTTTAATACGGAGAAACTCAACATATTTATATGTACGTACATATTTTCATAAAATATGACAAGAAATCACTAATCGAAATTAGTTATCATTTATTTATTATAAATACGTGGAAACTATTTCAAGATTATGGCAGAATTTTTAAGGAATGTTTAATTAAAACCTAATTAATTTAAAATTTATACAGATTTCCGCTAAGAGGGTATGATAGTATCAATAAGAAACTGAAAAAGAGATAATTACGTTCTAAATCTGCGTCTTCTCCTGTTAATATTGAGATGGTGGAATTAAATTTGACGGTCCGTCAGTTCTTGCTTCTCGTCACTTTCAAGGGAGACATTTTTATATTGTTCAGTAGCATATCCGAAATGCCTTTCTGAAGATAATCTCTTAATGTGAACTGTCGGCTGCTTTAAAAGAGGGTGATTGAACTTTGCTCTCAGTGCGTTGTATATATAATTTTTGAAACGGATATTTCTGATGTCGTGAAGGATTTATTGTAGCAATTCACTTAAAGAAAAAGGCGAGAAAAAATTTAAAGTAGTGAACGTGACTGTAACATTATTTTTAGAAGATATATAGGCTGGTTCCTATAATGATCTACGAAGACATAGTTCGTTTTACTTCACAATCCTAAGATATTAGAACCAGTGGCCGTCACCTTACCATTGGTTTTATAAGCTTCGCTATCACCTTTACAGGTTAGCGCAATACAGGGTCATTCAGGACTTATCTAAAAAAAATTGAAAATAGAAGCGTCATGAAAAATGAAAATATCGTAAAAAAAATTGTTAAATCCTTGTAATTTCCGAGAAAATAATTATTGAAGTTCTAGAAGTTTCAACCTTTACCTCGCTGGGCTACTGTAGTCGCTAGCCAGACCATTTCATATATCCGATTACTTATAGTATTAACTTTATTGTGATGCAAGTATTTCCATTAGTTTTTCAAATAGGTATCAAAAATGACTTGGGTATCGTTTTAATTTATGGTGAAGTGCTTTAGCAGAACGATTTCCAGATAAACATGTGCCAAATGCAGATACTTTTACAACGGCGTGCAGTGAGTGCAAACACAGGTGTGACGCGGAAAATTTGCAACCGAATAGATAGAGGTCCAGAGCGTCCACGGCGTCGTGCAGGCATATTATACACGAGGCTCAATTATATCCGTACCATGTACAGCGTATCCAAGCATTAATACCTGGGGATTGGACGATTACTATTGCAAGTTCTCCTTGTCTGCCATTATGCAAGCAACAGGCTGCTTTACAATAAAAATGTAATTGTAAAAGTAGAAGCTTAAGAACAGTATATAATAATTATTTATACTTTTATTTAAGGTTTTAAAATGTTTAATCAGTAGTTACTGTTTTTGTAATAATAATTGTATAGACTGAAAATATACTACATATGAGAAAATAAGTATACGTCACATTTCTCATTTTAAAAACGCTTAATCTTGAGTGAAAATTAAATAATATTCCTCAAATAAAAGAAAATTAAATTAATACAAATCAGTAATCATAATCGTTCAAATTTTGATTTGTTTTATGAATGACGAAAAATTTAAGGCCCATACAATTTTTGTTTAGTATAACTATAATAATAGACATTAATTACCAACAATGAATAAAACCTGTCGAGTTTTGTGTTTCGCTGACATAACAGATATAAAAAGTATTTGTTATTAATCAAGAAAAAAGTGTTATTATTAAATACGTACATGATGCCTGTTTTAAATTATTAATTATCCATGAAAATGGGTAACCATTAGTCACTAAAATTTATAAATAGGTACACGCTGGCGCAGAAAATAGGCAGCCTTTGCACATGTAAAATTTAGTCTTTCCTACCTCTATCTCGTCCAATCTCTTTGATGTTGACGACGTACGGCAGAAAATTATACAGGGTGGTTCAAAAAGACATGGAAATTTACTAAGAGCACCTTTTTTGTGTAAAAAAAATTAAATATTATAATAATTCTTAGAATGGAAATAATCCAACTTAAAAAAGCTAAAGAAAAAATGTCAGCGAAAACGCTAGCAACTAGCGCCCTCTGCTTGATACATCAAAATTAATAACGCCATTCTGCACCACCAAAAATGTACCTGTGTCAAATTTTACTCAAATCTGTTGGTCACTAAAAAAATTAGATCCAATATTTGATTTTTTTAAATTATCTTACACACACTGTATCTCAAAAATTAATGGCTCTATGATATACGTTTAGTAAGCAAACCCTCTTATTTTCAATGTTCTATCAGCTCTAGTAATATTGCCATCCTGTATAATGATGTAAAATTTATGAAAAATACAGTTTTTATTTTTGCACAACCTATTAGAATTGCTATAGTAGTAAGTATTTTTTATTTATCAGTACATTTTCGTTTGTCTATCTTCAGGTGTTTCAAAAATATTTCAACAAATTATTTGCAGGGATTTAATTTGCACTGTTTTTTACCGATTTGCGGCAAAAGTTATTAACATTGACTAAGGAAATGAAGAATATTAAAAAAATGAGTTTTAAATAAAAAAAGTCAAGACAACAGTTCAGCAAATCAAATTTTCTATCAAATGAAGGCAGTACCAAAACCATAGGCGTACGTGGAAAAATATGTGTAGAGGAGAAATTATAGGGTGCTAAATAATATTTTTGTTTCAAAATGTTTTCCAAAAAGGCAGTAGAAAGTAAAAAATGATTGTACTAATTTTAAAATTTTTATTTTTACAATTAAAGTCATTAATTAAAATTTTATTTTTTTCATAATTTTTGATACTTATCCTGTATCTAGGGAACTAAGCCTTTCCAGACCCATGTTTACATGAACTTGTTTTCTTATTATAAAAAGTTCTATCACCTGATAAAGTTTGGTCCCTGCAATTCGGAACACCCTGTATACGCTTATCGTGGTCATAGAGGTACATAGGTACAATATATTTTTTTAAATCCCAAAACAACTAAAACTGGCCCTGCCGCAGTAAGTAAAAATCTTGATGGTTCAATGTTAGTTTAAATTTCCATATATTTTTTAATATTGTGACGTTAATATCAGTCGAAATAATGTGCTACACTTAAATCGCTTAACTAAGTATATTAAACTTAATAGAAAGGTCACAACATCAATAAATGATAAATTTGCTGCTACCAGCTGAAGATGTCAGACAACTAATTGTTAATATTACTTAATTTGGAACTGTTAATGTACCAGCAAATGAAGCACATGTCAGTAATCAGAAACCAAACATATGTTACATTTCGAAATTTTGTTACGTCTCCTATACATCTACCAATTCCTTAAACAGTCTGTCATGATAAAAGTTTAAAAACTTATTTTATCTAACATGTAACTAAAACCTATATTTTGGCGAAGGTGCCAGTTTAAATACGTCTGTTTTTTTTTTCTAATACTCATAAACTATGATCATAACAAAGCATGGAATGCTAAATGTGCCTATTTGTGGTTTATAATATTTCATATACTATCAAAATTCAATTTGAACTGCCCTATTTCGAATATGAAAAAGAAAGGATTTGTTATTCACTCTTCGACGATATATCAATATTCTTTTACGTATGAAGTACAGCTATTTCTGTCTTTTCAAATTCAGACGAAGCCTAGAAGTATTCTTCGAAAAATGAAGCACATGAAATGTGTCCATTCTCAGCTAAAATGGAAAGTACATATTAATTGTAGGTATTATTAAGAAATTATGAAGCCTTTTATATGTATACAAGTAAACTTATAATAAATTATTATACTACTGATGAAATTATTTATAAATATTTAGTCGAAAGTCATCTTATTCTATACTACGTATAATACTGCAGTTAATAATTTATAAGTAATACAGAAACTCATTTTATTTTAAACTTACAGTAAGTTTGAAAGCAACATATTTTTGACTTATTTTACTAAATTAACTGTAACATTCGTTTGGTTATAAGCGGCAAATGAAATTTTTAATCCATGCATGCATCCCCTTAACATCTTCAACTGGAGAATGGCACCACCGCTATTTGCAGAAGCTTTAGAACACATTGCATTGCATTGCATTTTTTGGGGGAATTGACATCGAATTGTGGCCCAATGGCTGGCGAGTGATTTTACCGAATCTTAAGTGTAAAAAGAAATTTAAAACGTCTAAACGAAGTGCAACATATGTTTTAATTAACGTTACCCATTCTTCATTACTCACTACAAATACTTCTGACTGGTAGCTTTATGTTGGAATTATTTTCCACGGTGATGATGTTAATCATCAGGCAATTTCATTTTATACAGTTCATCATTTCGACATGCACCTGATTCACTAATTATGAGTGCAACCATTGTAGGTAGTATATCATCGAGTGCATTCTTCAATAACGCCGCGATATTATCACTGGAAAAAGTGCTCGATCATTTGGATACATATCCTAGATTTTGTTGTTTCAAAAATACCAATAAATTCGACAATTTGGAGATATCCACTTCTTCTTATATATTTAAAGTAGCACGCAACATTGAGTAAATGGAGCAAAAGGTTGATGGCTTTTTAATTTTGGAAATTTCGTTAAAATATGCCAGCACCTTCAGAAATAGCTCTCTGAACACTTTTGCGAGCATCAACTCTTGAAAACATCAAACTTTACTGTACCTTGCACAACTCTTCTTAGGTAACAAATCTTTTTCCAAACTTTCAGTGGCTTCTCTCAGTTGAGGAGGAGTACAAATAAATTCTTCTGAATCGCTCATTGTCTTCGAAAACACTTTACAGTATCAACTTGACGTTTTTAATTTAGTTACAGAGATCTTAATTTGTTAATTTCCACGTAATTATTTTTGTTACAAAAACCGTCACTTGCATTTAAAAGGTTCTAAATAAAATAATATATAAACCTCGGTGAAAAGTTCCAACCTTTTCTCTCGACAAGAATAAAATACTTTCCACCTTGGTATGTAATATAACTATTGAAAGTTCAAATCCGAAAAGGTATTTTAGCAACGAAATATACAAAGAATGTTAAGTTTTTTATACCAGGCTATTATATACTTTTTAAATTACAATTTCGAATAAAACCTCTGTTGATTATTATATTGTACAAGGTACCAAACCAATGAAGTGTATCACTTAATCAGCGTTGATAATTTTTTAGAATACGAAATACTTGTATCTTACTTTTTTATCTGACACCCAACAGGATGCTGCAAAATGAAATGACATAGCTCAGCTGAAATTTCATTACATCCTTCACACATCTGTTAGAGCTGCCCATACATGTTCCTATAAAAAAAGTTCAGTATTAGGCTAACTTTAGATGAGTTTACTTGAGCCCCAGCATCAATGAATAGGGCCAAATCCGATTTCAGATCCAGAGATCCTTTGATCAGCTTACTTACACTCTTATAATGAGTTTTTTAAACCTATTTTTTATTTACGACTGTATAATGTTTCTCATTCCCCATTTTCACCTGAAGATTTTATGTTTAGTTAAAGTTTAATAAACTTTCTAATGCGTAGGGACTACTAATGAATATATTTTCGTCTCCGTCTAGTAATCTTATTTGCAGTGATACTGATGTGATATTTGACAAGGGTTTGCAGTCACTTATCCTGCATTATTGTGGAGACTTACGCGACGTGTAATAGTTATTTATGCAACAAGTATAAAAAGTAGGTGTTTATTGCATGCGACGTGAAATTGTCCAACGAGGCCATCAGGCCGAGTAGGACAACATAAACACTTTTTGTACGAGTTGCATACAATATTTTTTCTTCGTTCATGCAAAAACCAAAAAATGTTTTATTTAGATGACACTAAGTCTAGAAAAATGTGACGTCTATTTGAAGGTTTATGTTTGTCATGATGACAAAACGCTGTAGTAGACTGACAGATGAACGCAATAAACATTTTATTGCACTAGTGCAATAAAGAACCACTGTTTCCACTAAATATAGTTCAATAAAGTAGAAAAAAATGTTAAAGTGTGTTATGAAAATATTGCTAACTATTAATGAGTCATCAATTGTGCTTAAATTATGTCCTTGAATGAATTACAAATGTAGTAAATCATATAAGTTCTTTGTTGAGGTAAATGTAAAAGTATAGTAGTAGTAGTAATTGGGTAAGTAAATTTTAATATAGTTATAGAACTGTTTACTACATTTTGTAAAAAATGTCATATTGCAAAATTTAAAATGCGAGTATAGAGCAAAATAATATTTATTAGAGACACCATTACAGTATTATTTACTACAAATTATATTAAAGTAGTGTGTATAATAGGTGGTCGCGTGCAAAAATAAAAAATGTGCTTTTTTATAGAACCGCCAGGTTCAGCAAGTGGCCACAAAGTGTCACTACATATTACATCACGTGTACTGAGGTTCCCTTCTGCCTCACTTATGGCACAGTTTGCTTATAGCATACTGAGAAGAGTTAACAAACTCAAAAGCGGTACCTATATGTTTGATGTGCCAATGCCAATTGCTGATTGGTGATTAGGACATTGCCTGAAATTTTGAGTAGTAAAAATCACTGGCAATGCGCAATTTTTTTTGTAATTCACTTGTAATTATTACATACATTTTTGTAAAATGTTGTAGTGGGGATTTGTGTCAATAAACGCACAAAACATTTAGTAAATGGTACAACAATGTATGTTTAGCAACATTTCAGTTGTAGTAAAACAGTGTTTGGATCTATAATCACAACAAATTGTAGCAGTTATATCTACAACTGTATTGGCAAAAATTACGAAGTGCTGACATCTGTTGATAGATTTCGGAATTGCTGTAGTAGTGAACAATTACTTGTATAATAGCAGTGTGAAGTTTTATCTATTTTTCTATAATTTTTTCTGTATAAATAATAGCAGAACAGTTTGAAAATAGTATGATTTTATTTTGAATGAAGAAAAGTGCAGAATCTCCATAATACAATTTGTATATATACACTATACAGGGTTAACTACGACTAAGTACAAATATTTTAAGAGGGGATAGATACAATTAAGAATTAACGGAATCGCCATTCGAAACAATTCCAAACTTATTTACAAAGCTAAAATTTTTTTCGAAATTATATTACATGGTTTGATCACGTCTACATCCGACATCTTGAATTTTACAGCACCATATAGTGGGTCATGATAAATAAGCGATTACTATTTTTTTTTCAGTGTATCTGATGGTATTAGGAAATGTACATCACGAAAATGATTTTCTTGTTTAAGGGCACTGTATTCTCCAAATAGTGTGTTTTACACAAATTATTTTAAACACTTAAAAACTGAATAATGTAAGGGTTAGCAAATAATAGGAATGTTATATCATCTCACTTGAGTATTTTTAAAGATACAGGAGTAAAACGAATAAACATTAGTTGCAATATCAAGAAACATTATTTTCGTGCTTACTTTTCTTCTACATGCTTTATTTTCCGAGATTTCAGTACTTAAAGACACCAAAAATTTGATCATTTTGCGGAAAGAAATTCGGCGAATTTAAGGAACCATTATTGTTATAAAAGATCCTCTAGGTTCAGGACTTTGATAACGATAATAGTGTTCGAATTCAAGTAAATACAATACATTCATAATAAACGAATCAATCCTGAGTCATATTTTTTAGACTACTCAAGAAACGCAACGTGCCTAAATATAGTTTATTACAGCGTATTTTTAAACAGCACAGTACGCCTACCTGTTATCCGTTATTTTAGAAGTTCGGTGGGTTCAATTACAGGCCCAAACCGTAGCTTTATGCTTCAAAGGCTTAATGATCAAATTATCTCGTCGATAAACAACATATTGCATACCCTGATATCGAATGAATTACTTGAAATTAGAGGTTATTAATTTTTGGATATATCTTACAATGTACTGAAGAATCAAGAGTTTTAAATCTATTCGAAAATAAGCATTCCGTTTTACGATTTCATTTTATTCTTTATCCCGTGACTACACGTGACAACATGGAAGCAAATTTTACCATAATCTGCCTCATCATCACAATGCCACGTTAGAAAAACAATAATTGATTTTCTCCACGACTACTATATTATGAAGTTTCAATAGGTCTGTTCTCCGTAGATTAAAGGCCTTTTAATACACTAGTGGATTAGAATTCATAATATCATACTTCGATTTTACAGCATTTTATTTAGAATTATTGTTATTAACATTAAAATGTATCTTAAGAACGATCTTGTCATTTTGACCAGGAATTGTGTTGATGCCTACATGTTGTGTAACATTTTCCAGCCACATATCGCAAGAAAAGTCGGCATTTCTAGGTCACAGATTGGTGTACTTCTTGAAAAATTTGTTTTCGTATCCGGAATGAGATAACTGCCTTTGCCTTGGACATGGGTGGTATCCAAAAAGGTTAAGAGCATCATTGCAGCGACAAGCAGCTGCGACTCCCATGATCGTTGCAACCTGTATAGAATTCAAAATAAAACGCTCAATGTATAAATTGACATATTAAAATTGTGTATTTTCTGCTATTCCTCATCCGGTGCTTTATTCTTCGATTTGGTTTCTTTCTTCCAGTATATTTGCCTTCTTTGGTTTATAATTTCTTGAGTCTACTTGCAAATATGAATTAAGTTTACCATACGTCAAAATATCAATACTTGCACTTTCAACATTGGTTTTAGCAAGGAATATTTTATCCACATCGAAGAGGCAGCAAACTGGCAAAAAAGGTAGGATAGTAGCACCTCTTCTGCAATTGCTCCTTCTCCTATGCCCCTTATTTCCCCAGTGATCGACTTTCTTCTCCTACACACATTTGCTCTTCGCTGGTAACAGACGTAATGTTGCTTCTTGGACTTCTTGCTGGATTTCAGCCGAAATAAAGAAGTTCTCTGCATTCTCACTCATTTTTTGTGTCAATTTTGCAAATTTTTTCACTCTTGTTGACAAATAAACAAACGCATGTTATAGAAACAAGTCTTTTTGGTATTCAGCTGACAATCGATATTCATGATTAAAATAAATTTGTCAAATATGACGTTTTTTGTACAAAATTCAACTCAATAATTATAGTATTAATTTTAACAACTTACCAAAAAATATAAAATTTTAGTCACTAATTATAAATTCTGTTCAACTATTACGTTACCACTAGGTCAAATTTATTTATTTTTTTATATTGTACAATGACCCTTTCCGTTTTATATGTAGATATCATGTGACGGAGTTCGGTCAACAAAGTAGCATGAAATAAAATTCCTACAAAGTTGTATCAATTTCCCTGGAGGCATGAAATAAATTTAATTTATACCTTACATCTTACGTGACGGTTGCGTAGAAGTTTATACAAAATAGTAAGCTTGTTGTGTTATGCAATTTTTACAGGACAATCACCTTACGATGTTACTAAACTGTAAACATTAACACAGGGTTACTTGTGTCTTTTGATAAGAACAAAAAGTTGGAAGGATAATTATTTCTATAATAAATAATTTGCATACGTATTCCAGGCAATATTTTTTGTTCACGACTATATTAGGTATACCTAAAAAGCTCTGGGTACTATAAATTGTCTAACCATTTTGTTCACACCCGGTATATAATCTACGACTACCACAGTCTAAGCATTGAGCATCCTTTTCCCTTACTCAGTGGTCTAAGCCAACTTATATATTGTATGTCTATCTTAAATATATTATTTGGCAAAATAAATTCAAACTTGAATTAAAAAAAATGCCTGGATCCTTCTAGTTGGTTGTTGTTATTATATTTTAATCATTAATATTATTGTTTAGAATGCCTGTATGTGAAATGCCTGTGTTGTATTATATACACTTTTTGATTCTTGGAATATATACAAAACAAACATAAAATTCTAAGATAAAATAACTCCAAACTTTAAAAGTATGTTTTATTAACAATTGTTTATGTCAAAATTTAGAAATAGCAGTGGAATTTAGGGATACCTGAAAGCTCCATTTTCTTCTAGCACTGCCTATTTTACTAGTAATGACTTTTAAACCGTTTTAAACCGCTTTGATTTAAGTTGCTTCAACAGTCGGATACGTTTCACCGGCACTGCTTTTAGCAAATCCTTAGGAGACTAAATTTGCAGAAGGGACTAATGAAACAGCGAGTGGTTTGTTGTCCTCAAATGTAGGATGATTTGCTTAGGGAAAATCCTTCGTAACTTCGCTATGTTAACGTGGATTTGCGAAGGATATTTCCATTCGTCAAGGGAATTTTGGTTAGCCTATTCACTGTTCTCAACACGGATTTGCACATAAAGAAAATTGTTTCAAGATATGGGAAATATACCTACCACACAATTCCTTCAGCAATGAAACTTGGAAAATATAATATCTATTATTTTATTATACTTTTTCTATAAATATCCAACGGACTATTTCACTAATTTAAATATACAATACTGTATTTATTTAATTGCAAAAATAGGTAGTTTCCATTAGATTGTTGCTAAGCTTGACAAAAAAGTTTTAATTCTTCAAACTATGGTATTAGCAGTTATTCAAATAAAAATCTGAAGCTATTTATTTGTGGCATAATTTTAGTTTTTCTTTAGTTTTATTGGGTTTTTGCCATACTTCTGAAAAAATAATGAAGATTAATTAAATAAGCCCTTGCGCCAAACGGAACAGTCAAGGGTCATATATAGTACAGGGTGTCCCAAACTTGATAGCCTACTGTGACTATACAAAAAATTTAAATAAAATTTGGAACACGTGTTGGTAAATGGAATTAGGTAAGCTCCATTTTCAATCGAAAGTATTATCTTTGAGATTTGACAGAAACGACTAATGACGCCATCAATTATATTTTTTCCAGAAACATACTCAATTTTTTTTCTGTTGAAAAGTTCTCTTTTTTCTAATAAACTTTTATTACAGAAAATTGTCTGTATTACTTCTCGTTTAAAAGTTATAAGTAATATACTCGCGTCAAGAATTCAGACGTCTTACGTCACGGCTGACGTTACACATTTGTTTTTATTGTCAACGTAATTTTCGATATTTGGTCGCGTTAAAAACAATCATTTTTTGCAATTTAGTGCAATATACGGATGGAATTGACAGAAGGACAAACTCTTTGTTTTTGACTTTATCGAAAAATGTCACTCTTTATAAAAAGTTCTGCTTCTCGAAAAAATGAGATTTCCATAGAAGCGTCTTAGATTAGATATACAGGGTGCTCATAAATTAAGAAAACAAGAAAATACTCAAGAGAAAAGTACCATTATTTATTATTGTATACAACATTTTAATAAAATAAATCTGCTTATAACTTCAGATAGAGTCCCAATACAAATTTTAAAATCAAAATTTAAATTTTAACATTTACTCTACCTCTATCTCCCACCTCAACACATTTTTCCGCTAACTTAATAAATATTTCGGATAGTTAGCGGCTCATTCAGTTCATGTATTTCTTGGCATATGTGCTCTTTTAATACTTCCTTATCATGTGGCAAACCATTTGAATAAATGTCCTGCTCATTTTACAGCCTTGCTCAGACAATGGTGAAAGGTGGATCGGAAGATTTGACCCATTATCCTGCTATACCACCTGACCTTACGCCCCTTGACTTTTTTTCTAAAACAAAAGGTTTATTCAAATGATCTGTCACATGATCGCATAAGAGAATAAATAACAAACTATTCGTAGTGTGTAGAGTATTGTCAAAATTGAAATTTTGATTTTAAAATTTGTATTAGGACTCTATTTGGGTGTAATTCAACGCAGGTTGGGGCTTTTGTCCACTGAGTAGTTAGTTTCACACAATATTGTTAATACCTGAAAATATATGAAAAAACTCTATTTGGGGTTATAAACAGATTTGTTTTATAAAAATGTTGTGTAAAATAATAAATAATGGTATTTCTCCCTTGAGTATTTTCATGTTTTTTTAATTTATGAGCACCCTGTATATCTGATCTAAGACGTTTCTATGATAGTCTCATTTTTCGAAAAGCAGAACTTTTTATAAAGAGTGACATTTTTCGATAAAGTCAAAAACAAAAGACTTTCTCCTCTTGTCAACTCCATCCGTGGACACACTGTATAATGCAAACTTTTAGTGTAGTATATAGTTTTATTACTATCAGTTGCAGTTTCTTAAATATTTTGATGAAAATACAGTATGCGCCAAAAGTATGGAATAAATTCAATAAAAACGAAACAATTATTTTTTGGGAAAAATCCTCGAACAGGTCGATTTTTAATTTAAAAAATACATATTTTAGCGTAAAATGCGATTTTCAAATGTCATTTGTTTTCAAGTAATGACGTCATCGATTTTTTTTAAATGGCAACACCATATTTTTTTTCTTTGATTCTGAAAGATCGTTTAATTCTCTATCAGACAGTACTAAAATTTTGCCCTCTTACATAGGAAAGTTTTGGAGTAAATGACGATTGAATGTTAGAAAACGTAAATTTTATCCATAAAAAAGTAACAATTCTGAGGTATGTAAAATAAAATACAATTGATTAAATTTTATCCTTAAATTAAATGTTCGAATTAAACTCGATAATTCATTAATGCAGTTAAAAAAAAGGTGAGATGTGTTTATTAACATTTCGCCGTTTACCTGATTACAAGCGTTTGTGAGTTTTTGTTTCATATGATCAATAACTCGCGAAGGTGTTTTATGAACCTTATTTTGGGGTCAAGTTTCGTTTAAGGGAAATCAGCTATGAAAAAAACAAATAAAAAATAGCATTCAGCGGCCTCTCTGAACACAGAAACATTAAAATTTTCCAGCGGAAATGTGTTATTTCCATTATAAAGGACATTTTGTGGACTTTAGAAAAAGAGAAAGCAGTTACATAAAAAATATTTTTTGCTCTGGATTATAGACATTTTTCTGAACACAGAAATGCCAAAATTTTCCCGCGGACATCCGTTATTTTCATTACCTATACGGAAAAATTGTAGAAAAGCGAAAAAATGTGACCAATTTTTATTTTTGAATGCTAAACGTATTTCTGAACACAAAAATCCAAATTTGGTAAACGAAAATATAACAGAGGAAGTGTAGTTGAAGGTCCCTGGGTATTCGGAATGATTGCCGATAACTCAGAAGACTTAAGAATGGTAATTTTTCCCGAAAATAAAAGGGATGCAGGCGCGTTAATTCTCCTTTTGGAACAACATGTAGATAAAGGGTCTATTATCTATTCGGATATGTGGAAAGCGTATGAGAGATTCACTGAATATGGCATTAGACTGTTTACCATAATGTTAAATTCGTTGCTGAAGACGGTACTCATACCCAACGGATCGAGTCGTCGTAGTCGGCTGCAAAAATTTTTAAAAATATATTCCACCGGATGAATTTGCAGACCATCTCTGTGAGTACTTGTGGAGTCGCCATTGTAAGAAAAACAGTCTAGATCCGATGAATGAACTCATTAATTGTATAAAATCAGAATATGGAGATTTTTCAAATAAATAATTTCAACATAAAAATCATTATCCGCCACAATATTGCCACAAAAGATAACTTTTAAAAACATACAGAATTCTTACAATGTCACATGATTTTTATTTAACATATCACTCCGGGTTACTAAATTAGGAACGGAATTGAAGACATGAAAATAAAATGCTTGGACTGCAAGTGAACGGAGCTTTAATAAAAGGATTTTATTCTGCTCTGCTTCTAACGTTTTCAATTACAAACAGAGCAACTTTATGTCTCGTCTCCACGGATCGTAAATGTAGACTTAACACTTAAATACAATTTACTAAGCTGAACCCAAAACTCAGACGACCCGCTAAATGTCAACGATGAGGACAAAAGGGCCCAGTTTATATGTATTACATCGAGGTTAGAAAGTTTTAACATTCCACTGAAATTCCATTAGTTTAGATATTGCCACCAGCGTCTGCGAATGGACCGGATTAAATAAGTTTACATATATCTAGATATCAGTTACATTAAAATGCCTTACTCGATACTAATTATTAACACATGTATTTATAAAATAATGTATGTCTCAATGATAAAAAATATATAATATGGAATACATGAAGTCATAATAAACAAATAAAAATTATAACGATAAAATTAAACAGTTATCTTTATCAGGTAATGAAATTATAAATGATTCTATTGAAGGTAATATTTTAATAGTTTCTTTCCAAAATTAATTTCAACATAAAAATCATTATCCGCCACAATATTGCCACAAAAGATAACTTTTAAAAACATACAGAATTCTTACAATGTCACATGATTTTTATTTAACATATCACTCCGGGTTACTAAATTAGGAACGGAATTGAAGACATGAAAATAAAATGCTTGGACTGCAAGTGAACGGAGCTTTAATAAAAGGATTTTATTCTGCTCTGCTTCTAACGTTTTCAATTACAAACAGAGCAACTTTATGTCTCGTCTCCACGGATCGTAAATGTAGACTTAACACTTAAATACAATTTACTAAGCTGAACCCAAAACTCAGACGACCCGCTAAATGTCAACGATGAGGACAAAAGGGCCCAGTTTATATGTATTACATCGAGGTTAGAAAGTTTTAACATTCCACTGAAATTCCATTAGTTTAGATATTGCCACCAGCGTCTGCGAATGGACCGGATTAAATAAGTTTACATATATCTAGATATCAGTTACATTAAAATGCCTTACTCGATACTAATTATTAACACATGTATTTATAAAATGATGTATTTCTCAATGATAAAAAAATATATAATATGGAATACATGAAGTCATAATAAACGAATAAAAATTATACCGATAAAATTAAACAGTTATCTTTATCAGGTAATGAAATTATAAATGATTCTATTGAAGGTAATATTTTAATAGTTTCTTTCCAAAATTACTTATAAAGCAGATTTCTTTTTCAAAAGTATATTAAACTCCTATTTAACGACGTCCATGACTCGCCAGACACGAATTTAAATTTCGCTACTTAGGTTATGCAACCATCAACACAACAATGTTAATTGTTCCCTTAACACATGCTGTGATTGGTGGATTTTATATCCTCACATCAGTTCAGCAGAGTGATATCGCCTACCTATACTTATTTAGTAAGTGAATGCACATGTGGAAGTAAGAAATAGCCGTCTCTTTTGACAGCTGGACAAATTGTATATTGTCATATTAGGATTAAAGGTGTCACTTTTTTGGCGAGCAAATTTTGTATTTGCGAGGGCGAGGCGAAGAGTAGCGTAGCCGAGAGATGCAAAAATGCGAGACAAAAAAGATACTTTTAATCCGAATAAAACATGCTATTTTTTCGCCAATAGAAATCCCCCATTTAATTATGAAATTATTCAAACCAAATTTGAATAATAAATCAAAGTATATAAGTAGGATATATAGATTAGTTGCCATATTATTAATTGAGTTCGTTTGTGGTTCAATTTCCTGAAAAGTCTGTAAAAATGGAATCTAATGAAGATTTAGGTGTACCTGAGGAGAGAGAGGAGTGTGCAAAAGAGGTTTCTTTGAATCATCTCCCGAAAAAATCTCAAGAAATTTATGAATGTGTCTACCAACGTTTTATGGATTGGTGCAAGGAAAAAACATTAAATTATTCATTGATGATGTATTTCTCAAACTTAGCAAATAAAATGAAGCTGTCGACGCTTTTGTCACAATATTAAATGTTGCGGTCAACGTTGGATATATAGAAGGGAATTGATATAAACAAATATTCAAAGGTACGTGCTTTTCTCAAGAGACAAATTGAGGGATATAGTTTTTGAATAGTTTACCTGATAATTTATATTTGATGATGAAGGTAAACGCTTTAAGAATAAAAGAACAATATTTTTAAAAAGGTTGGTATGCCGTTTTGATGAGTTAGCCATTTTAACAGTTGAAGATGTGAAATCCGCCTTAATTATAAAAATTCCCAATACCAAAACCACGAGACCATGCTGTTTTATTTCTTTTCCTTTGCTGAGAGACAATTATTTAAGTTTTTACTGAAAATATGTTGCTTTACGTCTACTCGGATTGGTAGAATGTCGATTATTTCTCAGATATGTTAGTGGAAAGTGTCATCGAATGGTGGTCGGTCTTCATAAAATCAATGCCATCTAGCAAGAGGTCGCAAAATTTCTGAAGCTGGACATCTGGAAAGAGTACAGTGGACACGCATTACGACGAACGTCTGCCTCCCTTTTAGTTGATGGCAGTGGTGACCTCGCACATGTCTTAAAATACACGGAGGGTGGAGATCGAACATTATGGTGGAAGGCTGCATTGAAGACTCACTTTTGGATAAAGAAAATACTGCGAAAAGAATACGGAAAGTTGATAGTGGTTGGTAATGATACACCAAGCACCGTTGTCGTTTCTGATTTCACAACATCTGAATATAATTGTTAATAAAAACGTGTTGGACTGCTTTGAGAATTGCTCCAAGAATGAGGGTAGTAGCAGTTTCAGTAGTTTCATTAATTTTAATACTTGTTCAAACTCTGTATTTAATATCAATGTGAATAAATAAAATGTATTGTAAATATTGTTGAATAAACTTTTATAAATTAAAATTTGTCAACTCCAAAGATTAAAAGTGGACACTTTTGTTGTTAAGACGCCATTTGTTTTTCTTAGTAAGGAAAATGTCAACTTTGAAAACTCCCGACAGTCAAAAAATGTCATAATTCTGTGACGGATGGAGAAAATAGTATATTGTTGTATTAGTATTAAAAATGTCACTTTTCTGACGAGCAAATTTTGTATTTGTGAAGCGAAGCGTAGCGTACATGCATAACACTTTAAATCTAAGGATTAAAAGTGTCAATTTTAGCTTCTAGGATTAAAAGTGAATACTTCTAATGCTAAGAAACCTCAGTAAGGAAAATGTCAATCTTAGACATTCCTAACAGTCAAAAAATGTCATAGTTTTGTGACAGTTGGGAAAAAAATGTATTTATTATATTTCGTGAGAAATATAATTATAATATTATGATCTAATATCCCAGAGGCCCCTTAATAAAATAAAATATTGGACCAATTTGGTCGCGAATGTGTTTTCGATGCATGTAACTCAAGAAGTAGTTGGCCAAACATTTATGACAGTTGCAAACTAGTTCCTAACTCATGTGAGAACAGACCTTTAATAGTTCAAATTGAACATATTAATTAAACAAAATATAATAACTTTACCTTTAATACTTCTTATAAATATATTAGGTCAGATAAAACTTGAAGAGCTAATATGCATTTTTTAAATTTTTATTTTATTACAGTACTAGGACTATAATGTATAATGAACAACTGTATTGTAATGTATGCTAAAATACAGCATCGCAATAATTGTATCTAAAGTATGTTTACGTGCCTTAAGTAATTTCTGGTTAATTAAAAATCAATATGATTTCAATAATGCATAGCGTGACAAATTATACCAGATATAGGTAATATATTACTTTTGTGAACATCTTCACAATACATTAATTATAAAGTAGTAATATTTACGTTCTCTATCATTTTCATAATATAATTACTAACAACTTTTCTTCCTTTTTCCAACCGTGCATCGTTGCGTTACCCAATATTGAAAAGTGCCTCACCCCCGTGCCCAAACAATCCATTCACATGGAAGGTGTTCCGCTGTCACGCGATTACTGCCATTTCCAGCAGGATTATATAAAACTAGGAAACTTGTTTCAACTCCTTTTAATAACGTTGAACATTTTTAGTAATTGCAATTGTAACATCTAAATTTATTAATATTTAAACTTCCAAAATCATGAATAAATGAAAGATAGTTTAGGTGCTATTTATGAAACCAGTTACTCAATCGTTAATATGTAATTATCTATGAAAGATAAACATACCTACATGATATACACGGTGTTTTTAAATGAAGTAGCAAACATGAGTAACATTTTGCTGTATTTTCAGTAAAAAAGACACTTAATCTGAAACCAAAACAGTTATTACTTGGTGCACTGAGCATTTCAAATAGGATTATTTTCAAAATGGTTGCTCCTACCGACTTTAGCAAAGTATACCTTTTTTAAATAAAACTGGTAGGAGAATCGATTGTTTTGATAGTCAGATGGATACACTAAGCTGCAAAAAAGTTATGCCATTTAAAAGAACCATGATGTGCCATAAGTGGCGCCCACTACTAGTGACGTCAAAATTAGAAACTAATTTGAATTTTTCGCCCGCAAAAACCATTGAATTACAAATATTTTGTAAATATTTGGATTTCTTAAGAAGTTATTTACAAATATCGATAATAAAATTTTAACTTTGACACCCTGTACTTTTTTTATTATGCGACTTGGGATATAGGTGTGTTAGGTTAAATCAATTTATTTCCACCTAAGGAATCTGTAGTCTCATTTTTGCTACTTCATTTAAAGACACCCTGTATAGGATATCTGAAAATTCAGTTGAATCACCTAGTAAACCGATAAATAAACTTCAGATCTAGAAATGTTCCATTAATTAGGAAATATCTAATTTATTTTGTGTTTACGTAAGTATTGTAATGATACAAAATATATAATTCATATTTATTTTGTTATTTATTTCAGTCTTTTTTATAATTAATAGCATACGATAAATAATAAAGATATTTTGGAGCTGTTTCATACGTGCCACTTTATGGACAAATAAATGAAACAAGTTAACCTTCAATTTATTTTAAGAAGTGCGAATTTCACTTTTTTATTTAAATTATCAATGGCGGGAAAGTCCAAACTTTTAGCAATTATCATATTATGTTTTAGATTAAAATTATTTAATACTGAAGTTACAACGTTTCAACGGATCAAGTAATAAACCATTTATATTTAGTAACATAAATAGTGATATAAAAAACCAGTTCTCCCTAGGTAAATTACTAAGAGAGGCTGAAAAGTTTTTCGTATTTAAATACTGACAGTAATATAAAAAACTTTCGTCAACAACAACAACAATCCGAGACATATACGATAATAAACCGACAACAGTGAATCTTGACCTACCGTATTTAGGTCAATATATAACCTTATTTTCAATGCCTACTCAATAAGGAACGCTACAGAGATTTGGGAATATTAACGTACATACGTAGATTGCATACTATAAGATTGTCATATTAGAAAAAATATATATCACTTCACTAGCGAACTTTAATGAACATGATGTTATTATGTATTTGGTCCTGAATGGCAACGCTGTTTTGCTTCAATAGAGCTACGATACTCGAACGCGTCATCAGAAAATTTGTAGCGTGTTATCGATTGTTATGGATTGATCTTCTGATCTTTTGAAAGGTTGAGTAAAAATTTTGTATCTTCAATTTTCTATCTTTATTAAACCTTCCGAATATGCGGTTAAAATTACATTAGGACTAAATCACCCTGTATATTGTCTACTAATGAAAATTATCGAATTAATGCTATTGGAAGCAAGTAGTTTCCACCTGTTTATTTACTGACTATCTGTAATTTTCTCCAAAAAATAATAGCAAGCTTCTGCCTAAGGAATTTCCGACCTTTAGTTCAAAACCTGGAACTGCAGTTAGTTTGGCACTGAGGTTTTCAACTTTTCAATATCCTCGAAAGTTGAAGTGGTTAAAGATATGATAGTCATTGATCGAAGTCTGTAGGGTTGATGATCACAAATCTTCAATTAGAGTGGATTGCATCCTATACAGTGTAGGCCATAGAAAATTGTACACCCTGTTTTCTTCTCTTTTATGTTAAAATTAAAAAGGTGCTCAAACTTGTCAATTTATATTTCCAGAGGGACATATTTTATGGATTTACTAATTTCTCACTCCTAAGCCGGTGTCACTTTCACCCTCTCTCTCAATCTTAAATTGAAAGTATTATGTGATACATCATTAAAAGTCATTTAATTATCAATATCTAAGTTTGAAGGATCAGTTCTAGCCAAATTAAAGGTGAAAAGTTCAGGTCATCAAATTCAGTTGCCATTAATAATTGTACTTATCTCAATTGTATGTGAAATTACTATTTGAAATGAGTTCATGGGCACATAATTATTCTTTTATTATTATTGTAAAATTTACGAATATCCGTAGAAAGTCTGTCAGAATTATATCACCTTTGTTTATTGGTATCGTATTAACGAGATCTTTTTAAACAGGGTGTCCAGGAAAATGTGGGACATCTCTCGGATGCAGACAGAACAAGAAAAACCGTCCTTCAGGGACACATATCTTCGTAAGGAGGGCCTGTAGGAAAAAAATATAGGAACTTGTCATCTTATATTTTTACGTTCTGCATCTGAAAAATTTCCCACATTTCCTGGACACCCTGTCTAACTGCCTAATTCTCAATTCAAAATATACCTTCGCATGTTCTCTATAATCATAAATCGGACATAAAATTATATTCTGCCATTCATTTTAAATGTCCTAAGCAAAGAAAGTTTTGTAAAAAAAGTCTGACAACTTCCAAGGTAAATATTGGCAGAACCTGTAAAGTGATGGATGATCCTAAAACAGTTTTTTCAAGTTCTACATCTGCATGCATATGTTTGACCTTTTTATCAGGTTGTAACATCGACCCTTCGATATTTTAAGCTAATACTAGCGCCACCAACGAAGATGAACGAACTGTATAATGGAATGTTTACATAATCCTTTAAGATCAGAGGGGACTTGACATCACTTGATTTTTAGGGGTTTTAAATCTATTCTCATCGATTTTCTTTGTTCGCTACGTATTACTTATCTTTATGGTAGATCCTAACTCTCCAATTGGACATCAGGCGATTTCTAGGAAACATGTCGCTTAAATACTATTTCCCTTAATATAGAAAGACTTATTCATTCCAGAATACCATCATTTCATGTAGATTTTAAGCCAATTTAGAAAACTTGTTCGAAAATATCGACATAATTGTATGAAAATGCTAGAAATAAATGAACAAAAAATTGTCATTTTGTTTATTCATATCTTATTCCGCTTAAAGTGAAAATAGTTATTAATTAGTTCATCGTTATTTGAATGTGTGAATACATGATGTGCCGTAAAATATGTTATAAACTTTGGGTGGTAATAGTTAGTACATAAAAAATATGACTAAAAACTCTACTAAACCTTTAATCGCACCATTTTGCAGTAATATAGCTTAAAAGATGCTACTATTTCTATGAATAAATAATGTGGGTATGAGGAGAGCGAAAAGGTGTTCCTTTAACACCCTGTATAGTATTTTGTGATAAAAAAATCTTGTGTTTTTATCAAAATTGTTTAATATTGTCACGGAATTAGCCCCGCGGTATCGAGAAACGCGAAATTGCCCCGATCGCCCCTACGCGATTCTGGTAAACAAACAAATAATGCCGTGTATCGAGGTGCAACTGGAAAAATTGAGAATCGACGAGAAGCGTTCGAGACTCGTTCGGGAAATGAATCTAGAGATGCTAGAAAATACCTGGAATATTCGTTTGCTCTATAAAAGAAGAAAAAACGGCCGAGTCAGTCAGTGTTGAATAATTACAGTCTTGTATTACAGTCTTGAATTGAAGTGTTTAGTTGGAAATTTCCTGGAGTGTAAAAGTGAAATAGTGTTTAGTTGAGCTGTAATTAGTATTCAGTTGTGTACGGAGTAGTTAATAAAGATAAGTGATTAATAACGGATTGTTTTTCTGGTAATAGAAAAAGTCGATTGAGGAAATCCGTGACAATATTCTAGTAAATTTATAAAATGAGGAGGGACAAGTGCTCCAGTATTGTATTATCTATACCCGAGTTTCAAGATAGTTGTATCTTGTAGTTGTATCAGTAATTAGATGAGTAAGGAAGGTGAGATTCACAGAAAACAAGATTCCATAGGCCTACCACTTAAGAAGACTTCAAAAAGCGCAAAAGTAAACTATTATAGTGCTATAGGTGAACTCAGCGGCAACTTACTATTGGTAATTTTGTGTTCTTTGAATCCTTCTCCTATGGAATCTTTTCCCCTGTAACTCTCCCTTATTCATCTAACTATAAATTAGTTCCTTTCTACTACTTTTAAACTCGGTTATAGATAATACTGGAGCACTCATCCCTTAAAAACCACGAGAAAAAAATCCGAATTCAATACCCTTTCTTTTCTAAAGATGTTGTTATATTTGCTGTATCTTTACAGATTTTTTTTATCAGAAAATACTATACAGGGTGTGGAAAATACCCTTTAATTTCCTTCCATCCACATTATTAATTGGCCCCTAATGCTGAATTTAATTTTGTTTTCTTTTTACAATAGTTACGTCATAAAAATTACTTCTGTAGCTGCACCTTTTAAGGTCTATAACTGCAAAACGTTGTGTTTTTATGTTTATTTATGTAGTATCATCACCCAAAGTTAGTACATTCTATACTGGACATCTGGTATATATTGATTTACGTCTAATTGCTACCTTTACAGCGGTATTTACAGTTATTTGTGTCAAATTATCATGAATAATTACACGATTCTCAGCGCGTACAAACTGTTAATGTGTATTATGAAAATGCTCAAACTGTTGATGGCGAAATATATCAGACACTGATAATTGAATCGTCCAGGCTGAAGGCAACATTTTAGAGATTGTTGGTTTCAACTCATCACTTAAGAGAAGAATTTGTAGGTTTTGTAATTTCACGTGATAGCGCTGTTAGCTAACCACCAAGTTGCTTTAGATTTTTCTTATGGAAAGTATTGAGTAAAGAAATAGTATTAAATGCTGAAAGCTAGGGTGTATGCCAAAGAACCTAAAATAACTGCTGATTTAATGAACGCAATATTGGATGAATTGTTGATGAAATTCCATCAGCTTTATATGAGAGAACTAAACATCTAGACGTTATTAGTTAAAGCAGGACCGGCCATTTGCCTAACATCGTTTTTAATACGACAGTAGTGACTCATAGACTTAATAGGTGACGTGGAAGGATACATTCTTTGTGGAGAACTTGATATTTTATATTATAAAAGTAGGTATCTAGCAAACCCATTTACTTTTTAAATAAAATGTATATTCTTCGACCTTTTCAAGCTGCAAACTTAATGATGACGTAATATGGTTTGACACTTATAAGCTTATTCCCTTCCCATTTTATTTTTTTCCAAAACTGTAATTTTGGTTTATGTCCTTGAGTTACGCAAACGGTTTTAATTTTGTTTAGCCGAGAGAAACTTGGTATTGTAATGGTATTTCCAACAAAAGACAAACGGGATTATAAAATAAGAATAACTTGAGAAGATGTGACAATAACAGCACTCATAATAACCTATTCTAATCATATAAACAGGAAAAGCCTTGAGCTAAATGACATCCGTTAATTTTGGTCAAATATACGCGTCCCCGTTGTTAAAGCAACCAACATGAATAAGGCTGCGGATTTTGATAACGATTCCGCGATAGTTCTTGCTTATGCTTTGCATGAAATAGGTAGTCGCGTTCAGTGATGAAAGATTTTTTTTTAGAAAGCATTCAGCACCCTACGTTTTATAATAATAATGTTTTTATAAGTGATACTGCAGGAAACAACTACTCCGCTGACTAATGCCCCGACCGGCATTGAATTACTCCTGCAGTATCTGTGTGAACAGCCAAGAACCCTTGTCGGACACACCACCAGACATAGACCGGTTTCGGGCTTGTTAGCCCTCATCAGTATGCCATAGGTGAGATGACCGACAATTGAACTGGCTGTTCCTTCATGTGTATGTTGACATATAAATTGAGTGCAGGTGAGATATAAGTGGTCTACTTACTTCCTGCTCGGCCTAAGCGGCTCGACTTACAGGAAGCGACCTACATTGCTACTCCGCGGACTAATGCCCGACCGGCATTGAATTACTTTCATTTACATCATTTACAAGACACATATTGTTTAAAAGTCACCAAATAGTAAGTTATGCAGATGACGTGGCCATTATTGCTAGAGATAGTAGGGAATTAGAAAAATTAACGAGAAAACTTGTGCAAGAAGCACGTAAAGTGGGATTGCAGTTAAATCAAGATAAAACTAAGCTTTTGAGAATAGGAGAACAAAAAAAGATACCAATTTCAAATTGAGAGCACAGCAGGGAGAGATGGAGTTTGACGAAGTTCAAGAATATATTTATTTGGGGACGCTAATAACAGCTAACTGTGATGAGGAGCAAAATATTAATAGGAGAATAATAAATAATATTTAATGAAATCAAAAATTGCCCAGAGGAGTAAAATTTAGAATGTATAAAACAATATTGAGACGGACAGCGCTGTATGTCCTTGAGTTACGCAAACGGTTTTAATTTTGTTTAGCCGAGAGAAACTTGGTATTGTAATGGTATTTCCAACAAAAGACAAACGGGATTATAAAATAAGAATAACTTGAGAAGATGTGACAATAACAGCACTACTGGTCTCATAATAACCTATTCTAATCATATAAACAGGCAAAGCCTTGACCTAAATGACATCCGTTAATTTTGGTCACCTATACGCGTCCCCGTTGTTAAAGCAACCAACATGAATAAGGCTGCGGATTTTAATAACGATTCCGCGATAGTTCTTGCTTATGCTTTGCATGAAATAGGTAGTCGCGTTCAGTGATGAAAGATTTTTTTTTAGAAAGCATTCAGCACCCTACGTTTTATAATAATAATGTTTTTATAAGTGATACTGCAGGAAACAACTACTCCGCGGACTAATGCCCCGACCGGCATTGAATTACTCCTGCAGTATCTGTGTGAACAGCCAAGAACCCTTATCGGACACACCACCAGACATAGACCGGTTTCGGGCTTGTTAGCCCTCATCAGTATGCCATAGGTGAGATGACCGACAATTGAACTGGCTGTTCCTTCATATGTATGTTCACATATAAATTGAGTGCAAGTGAGATATAAGTGGTCTGCTTACTTCCTGCTCGGCCTAAGCGGCTCGACTTACAGGAAGCGACCTACATTGCAGCAGGTACTTAACGCAGACCTCTCGCTCTGGGCGACGAGCCATTAAATCTGTAAAATGATACTGCAGGAAACAACTACTCCGCGGACTAATGCCCCGACCGGCATTGAATTACTTTCATTTACATCATTTACAAGACACATATTGTTTAAAAGTCACCAAATAGTAAGTTATGCAGATGACGTGGCCATTATTGCTAGAGATAGTAGGGAATTAGAAAAATTAACGAGAAAACTTGTGCAAGAAGCACGTAAAGTGGGATTGCAGTTAAATCAAGATAAAACTAAGCTTTTGAGAATAGGAGAACAAAAAAAGATACCAATTTCAAATTGAGAGCACAGCAGGGAGAGATGGAGTTTGACGAAGTTCAAGAATATATTTATTTGGGGACGCTAATAACAGCTAACTGTGATGAGGAGCAAAATATTAATAGGAGAATAATAAATAATATTTAATGAAATCAAAAAAATTGCCCAGAAGTGTAAAATTTAGAATGTATAAAACAATTTTGAGACCGACAGCGCTGTATGGCAGTGAAACCTGAGTCCTCAATAAGAAGTCAAGAGAAAATCGTTTAAGGTGGGAAAGGAAGGATCATAAGAAGAATTCTAGGGGGCAAAAAGACGGAGAAAGGCTATGTAAGGAGAAATAATGAGGAAATATATGCAATGTACCAGGCACCAACAATAGACGAAATTGTCAAAGCCAGAGAAGTGCAGTGGCTAGGGCATCTATAACGTATGTAAGATGAAAGGGCAGTTAAAAAAATTGTTGGGAGTAAACCAAACTACAAGAAAAAAGAGGGAGACCGAGGAAGCGATGGAGAGAGGTAGTGGCAATAGATCTAAAGGAGAAAAATGTAACGGATTGGAAAAGAAAGACGAAGAACAGAATGGACTGGAGGAGAATAATGCAGCTCTGGGCCTAAAAGGTCTGTAAACAGCTTCGGTTAGTTTGTTTGCAGACTCTGGTGCTAATTTTACTACAATTATAGACACAGTGGATGGAAGTGCAATATAATAGCGGAGGGGTATATAGAAGATACAAAACAATAAGAGCATGGCGTGCCAAATTTTGTCCAAAACTTCGGCGGATAAAATTGCTGTCTATCATGGTACACTGATACATGACATCGATTATACTTATAAATAAAAATAATGCGATAAATATCATTTACACAATTTGCCTTACTTCAATTAATTTAAAATATAACACTCTTATTGAAAACCCTTTTATACTGTTTCACGAGCCTTTTAAACTGCAAGTTATTGGTTCGTTCGGGAGCGTACAATAACAGTTGGTTTTGTTGTTGTGAAGAAACGCTTTATTTTCTATTCAAAACAATTCTAAGTAATGCGACGAATGTCGAATCTAGTCGACTCTAGTGTCTAGTCACCAGCTGAAGCTTTTATATTACCTGCGATTTGAGTAAGAATATTTTTTATGTTAGATAGTTTTCTTAGTAATATTCTGTGAGTATATAACGCTACAAAATGAAATACAAATGATAATAAAATATATATACAGGGTGCTTGGATAACATGCATATCGTGCTTTTCAAATATTTTCACGCAAACAGAATCAAGATAATTCAACAGATTACGAAAGCATCACGTGAAATGTGTAAGTGCTGTTAGTTTTGTTATTATTAATAATTATTTTTGTTTGCTCAAATGTACGTTTTATTTATTAATATGCCGGTAAAACGTGATATGGAAACGTTGCACGACAGATAATCCTTATCGTAGCGTTCCTAGCGCATTTTATACATAATGCTTGCAACAAACATCTGTTATTGTATAACGACTCAACATGGATGGAAATTGTTCAATATCTGTTTAGGTATACAGGGTGTCCCATAATTAGTGTGCAATACTTTAGCAGTAGATTCTGCGATCCAAAATAAGTTTTTTTTTTCTATAAATAGGGGTCGAAAATGCTTTCTAAGGAGGCCATGTTTTTCAAAATATTTCCAAAACGAGTTAACTTATGATTATGAATTTTCGTATGTAGGACAGCCGCTAAATGTTCTAACAAACTACATAAAAACATAACAATTTTGGTCAGAGACGTCTCAGGCAGGGGGGTTCACGGGTAAAATGCACCTCCAATTTTTTATTGCTTGTCAATATTTTCAAATTAAAACATCAATCAATGATAGATATGACTTTTTTTATAAAAAGAGTACTCTTGATTTACTTCGAGATAATGCTTAATTTTCAAGAAAAATCGAATTTAAAGTTTTGTTGCAAAATCTAAGAAATGGAAAAAGAGGCAGGCCATGAAAACAAACGTTTGTTTACCTGAAATAATTTAACAGTTTACTAAACTCAAATTTTTGCTTTACGGTGTTGTATTGAATATGAAGTAAAATCTGAAGAAAAAATGCAAAATCTTAATCGTGAGCCAGGCTGCAATCGTGTCGAATGCGTAAAATAATTTGACAATTTATTAATTGTCAAATTAACTCAAGTAAACAAGCTTTTGTTTTAATGACCTGCTTACCTATTCATGTAATCTTTTTCCATTCCTTAAATTATGCAATAAAACTTTAAAATCGATTTTTCTTGAAAATGAAGCTTTTCATCGAAGTAAATAAAGAGTACATATTTTTATAGAAAAGTCAAATCTATTATAATTTGATGTTTAAATACTGACATGCAAAAAATTGAGGGCGCAGTTTACCTGTTACCTGAAACATCCCCGATCAAAATTATTAAAATTTTTATGTAGTTTGTTAGAACATTTAACGAGTGCCAAAATTCATAATTATGCGTTAACTGTATTTTGGAAATATATTGAAAAACATGGTCTCTTGAGGCCCCTTCAGGAAAGCACAGCCCCCTTGGAAAGCATTTTTCAACCTCTTTTTATAGAAAAAAAAATCAATTGCTAAAGTATTACATACCAATTATGGTATTAATTTAGTGTCTATTAATATTAAGATATTTATTTATTCCAAGTGAAAATTGTTTCAAAATACACGTAAAAATTGTTTAGCATTGTAATTGTACCTACAAAAAATTATTTCTATTAAAATTTTATCTGTGGAGTTATTTCTTTAACTTACCTTGATATTTGAAATGAAAGGGAACTTTAATTAATAAGAATTTAGAAACAATTTTAGAAGTACTTTGAGTGACTGCCTTGAAAATATTCTACAAAGTTGGGTAAAGAATTCTCACTGTATTTAAAATTTTTAAATACTGTTCGACTTTTACCACCGATTTGCTTTGAATTTCATTCAACTTTAAAAATATAAGGAAACACATGGACCGTGAAGTTCATAAAATTAGGGGCAACGAGAAAACGAAGAAAAAAAATTAGATCTTTGAATTGTAATAAAAAATTCCAGCCATTAAAATTTCCGGACGAGTTCGCAAGATACTTTTTTGTTTCTGCTTACATCGCAGAACTGGAAGTTCGACTTTATAATGGATACAAATTGCTTTAACTATCGACTTTATAAGTTTATAAGTTTTAGTCCTTTTTACTTAATACATAATTATATTAACAATTCCAATTTCATTTTCCTATATACAAACTCCTTTGAGAGTCATAATATCTTCAGAGAGCATCATTTACTGCTTTTCTGTATAGTAATTAATTATTCTATATTCTTTAAAAGCTCTATTTTCCGTTCGTATTTGGAATCAATTCTTATTTTTGTATGCTGATGTGTAAACTGTATATAAGAGTGTACTATTAAATAATTAGTAATTAATACATTGCATTCTGTAAAAATGCAAACATCTGAATTCAAAAGCTTTGCTGAAGAGGAAGCTCTGTCTAGCGAAAATTTTGTCACTTTTGCATGTAAGGTCAGCTTATCCTATATTTAGTTGTGTGTAAGTATGTACAATATGTACTTATGTAATATCATCATAAGATAGGTAGCAATGATTAAAATATGTAGAAGTTTAAATTCGAATAAAACGACAAAATATGCCACTATCTTTAGATGAAAATTGCTGTATGATAAGTTGGAACCAATATTTATTTATTTATTAGTTAATAAAGAAAATATATTTTTTAAAAATTGAACAACGTATATAGTGAGAACATACTGTTTTATGGAAAAATTATTTTTTTCTATATACATATTCTATCCTTTTCGAAAGTTATGAACGAAAAAATGATATACCTATATGATTTGTTCAACACAAAAAATTACATTTTGTATCAATTTGAAGTTGAATTTATAAAAACTATACAACACAAAATGTTTTTTGTGGCACAATAACACGAAATTTGCTGTCTTTGATTGATGATTTGGTGAAAAGGATAGTGGTTTTTTAGGCTTTCACGGCCAGTGCTGTAATTTGATACATGGTGATTTTCCGGGTTGTTATGCCGTGACCTCGGTAACTGGTAGCTGCCAGAAACAGAGTTAAAATGCACATCCCTAGCATTAGCTGGGATACTTTTACCTGCCCTGGTTGTTCTCGGGCTAGGCTCTGTGGGGACAGACCCGCTATCGGTGTCTCTGGGCCTGTCCATATATTGATTTCGGTTCCTACTGTTGGTATTACGACTGCTACGGTCGGAACCGCTTCTCGGATACTGGTGGTCCTCCGAGGCGTTCCGTAGCCGCCGCTGTAACTGGTCGCATCCCATGCTTCCAAACGTTTCGCCGCTCTTCACTGTCGGCATCTTCAGTGGTGACTCTGCAAAAGCTTCGCCGCGACTCAGTCGCCGATATCGGGTCTGTCCCCACAGAGCCTAGCCCGAGATCAACCAGGGCAGGTAAAAGAATCCTGGCTAATGCTAGGGATGTGCATTTTAACTCTGTTTCTGGCAGCTACTAGTTACCGAGGTCACGGCATAACAACCCGGAAAATCACCATGTATCAAATTGGTGAAAAGGATTTTCTATAAATTTATCATTAAAATTGAAATTAATTTTTAATTACTAAAATGAAGCTGTACTTTCCGCGTTTATAAAAAATATTGCATTTAAAAAAATGTAATGGAGGAATATTTTAATTTACCTTAAAGAAACAGATAGTTGTTTAAACTTCCTGTATGTACCTTTACATACTTTACCATATACCTATATGGTTTGGTTTTCAGTTTAGCATAATTCTAGACAAAAATTCATTTTGTATTTTAAGTGAAACGAACAAAAATAACAGTGGTATCAAACCTGACCTAGGATGTATTCTTTTAAACATTTAAAATAAGAGTAGTAGAAGAGAAGTAATTAAAATGCATATATTTATTTTTAGTAAAAAAATATAATGTTACAAATTCTCTGTAATTACAAATCGAGACACGAATTTTTTGACGTCATCAAGGCTTTTTACGACGTAAATGCTACTAAACAAATACAAAAAAAACAACTGGCTATCTATTCCGAGTATTTGAACTGCCACTTAAATGCATAATATTTTTCCAATACTTTTTGTTGTGACGTTTGAATCAACAATTCATTTCTTTGTAAACAGCAAAGTGTGAGTCGTGTGTTTAATTTTAATCTTGCGGTGTAAATTTTTAAGAAAAGTGATGTATGAGGTTGTAAACATTTAAATCCATCAAGTGGTTTGTAATAGTACAGATTTTCTATTTGGATACTTGGAGTTCAGTCTTTTATGCAGAAAAATTGTAAGTACCGCATTATTTATTTATATTATTTATACATTCATGGGCAGGCCCAGTTAAGTAACAATATAAAAAATTGTAGTAATAAAAACAATAAAACAATACATAAAACAAGTAAAATACAATGAAATATACAGTCACTCAAAGTTAACGTACAATAATATACAGCAAATACAAAACCATAATACAGTAAATATACAGTATAATAAATAAAATCAAGCAAAAATTACACAAACAAATGACAAATAGAGAAATTTGGGAAAATTAATATAGAAATATAAGTAAATATTAAATGCAATTTTAACCACAACACAGTGAAAGTAAAATCTAAAATAAACCTTGTAAGTACTTACTCAAAAACATTGTCTAGTGTTGTGTATTTTAGTCAATCATTCATAATGCAAAAATATGTAAGTGTGTTCCTTGGGTTATTTTAGGGGGGTTCTTTCTATAAAATTATTCGATTTGAGCCCTCTCTTACGAGATAAGTGCTTATAAAAAATTGGAAAAATTTTGGTTTTCATTTTTTTTTCTCAAAAACAGTTTAACTTATAAATCTGCAAATCGCTGACTACATTAAGTTATATTGTTGAGTACGATTTTTACTTTTACGAAATGTCTGAAAGGATGGCAACCACCTGTTGTTTTTTAATTAAAACTTTATATTCTAAACGTTTCTCGATATGAAAAAATTACAGTAAATAGAACAATCAATTTACAAAATTGTCCCCCTCTTAGTATTTTTATGCACACGCGTTTTATTTAAAAAAAATCCACATACGTACATATCCTTGACTGTGGAATATGCAAGCAAAATAATTCATATGAAATGTAAGGAACGTTTTCAATATGAGCACCTCAAGTTTCTATATATTTTCTAAAATTGTCTAAACACCTTATAAATCTAATGATTACATACATCATTAAATATGGGTATATCTCGAAAATAGTAAAAGATATTAAAAAAACATAATATAACTTATTTGTAGCAAATTGTTAGGGGAATGAAGCTGCAAATGCAAAATGTCAAATTTAGCAACACCGTCAAAATTGTATAAATTCTAAATCTGAATTTAGACCGTACCTGTATAATGATGTATATTTAATTCAAATTTAAATAGTGAAAATTGTAATACTATCACCCAAATTTCGATACCGTTGCCAAAGTAACGGTTTAGAAATTATTATTGAAATTCAATATTTAACTTTGGAAGCCCTGTATTTCCGTAAACAAGCCAAATAGAACAGGAATATATATGACATACTGACATTATTTTGACTCTCCTTGTATATCTAATATTTAACTACTAGTTTCTGGACACCCAATATAGGTAAGTGGAAAATGTAGGAAATTCACTTAAATTTTATGACCTCCTAGAAAATTAATTATGACGTAATTATTTTTTTCAAAACCTCATACTATTGACTTACAATTCAAACACGTTTTCAGGAATAAACTTGATTAGTCTGAAATACTTGAAAGATGTAGTAACATACAATCCACAAGATTTGAGAAATTTTATGAAAAGCGCAAGATTTCCAATTGAAGCGGAAATCATTTACAACTTGTTCATTTTGAAATCACTCCTTCCTTCATCCAGACAAATTCCTCCTATTCACGTTGCACACTTTAAGCTTCTCGATATTTTCAAACTTCTAAGTCCCGCCTGACTTACAGGTTCAACAATAACTCCACCTCGAGAGCTGCAAGCGTGGCATGCTCTGATTCAACTCGAAACCGATGGCTCTGTAATGTGCGAGGGTTCGATGGACGCCAATGATGGAGGCGGCGTGCCACCCCCCGCAGGAAGCGCTGCATCAAGTGTGCAGTCGCATGAGGATGATGCTCCTTCGAGAAATGGGTAAGCTATATGTGGGTCGGTGTTTCAGTTTTAATGTTGTTATGCGGTTTGCTCATTGTCCCTTAAAGTTTCGAGACCGTTTCTGCAGTTTATCACAGGGTTAATTTGTATAGTAACCGATTTACGACCGGATTATTTTATTTATCTGAGGCGAATTTATGCATTGCTCTTATGGTATAAAGTGGCGGTTCGTGATTTTCTAAAATGATGAGGCAAGCAAGCTGAAATATCTACGTACTGCTCCAAACACAAATATAATGTTTTATATTCTCTACAATTTTAATGACCACGAAATATTCGAAACAAGTTCTAACCATTAAAAAAAATACATATAACTAAACAAATACAATTGAAAACAAAAATATATTTCCATACTATACAGGGCGATTCAGAACTTATCTAAAAAAATTTGTAGGTATTAACTTTTTTGTGATGCGAGTCTTTACATTAGTTTTTCATGTGTGAAAAGTAGCTTACGTGTAAATAACTCGGAATTGATAAATGTCGTCTTAATTTATGGGGATGTGAAAATGCTTTGGCAGACTTTCCGGTAAACATGTGCCAAATGCAGTTACTTTTGCCGCGGTATGCAGTTACTGCAAGTGTGCAACGCGAGGAAAATTTGAAACCTTCTTGGAAGAGATGGAGGTCCAGGACGTCCACGGCGTATTGTAGTAGTGTGGAATATCATACACAAAGCTCAATTATAGTACAGCGTGTCCAAGCATTAATACCAAGGGATATAAAATACACTTGGACTGGTCCGCTGTAAAACCTGATAAGGCGGCAAAACATGCATTTGGCGACCAGACAAAAAATAGAAAGAAATTCCTAAGGAGAGAAATAAATTGCATTTTATAACACCTATTTTATGCAGCAAATTCAACTGGCTTTTGCCGTTATTGATGTTAATTATTAATATAATTAATTTGCGGTTTTAATATATAAAACAGTTTGACATACTTGATGTGACAACAAAATTTTGGGCTCGTCTTTCCCAGTTTCTACAAACTAAAACAAATGTTTCTGCTTCTTGTCCGCTTTGAACTAGTTTTTGGCAGCAACTATGATTCGTGTGGGTAATTCATCAATAGTAGGTATCCACTAGGGTGCGATACACATCATTTTTTAAATATCCCCACAAAAAGAAGTCCAAATGAATTAAAGTCAGCAGATCATCGCGGCCATGGTACCGGTCCTCCTCGTTCAAGCCCTTGGTAGTAATGCTTGAACACGCTGCACCTAGTACGGATGCAATATGTCGTGGACAACCTGGATCTACATTTTTTCCACAATTCGGTTTCAAATTTCCCTCGCTTTACCCAAAACTATCGAATATGATGTTAACAATTGCGTGACGTAAGTTGTCTGAATTGTTGCCGCAACTATAATATATACAAGTATAATATTAAACCTTTGTACCTTTGTAGTACCTAATTAGTACTTTTCAAAAAAATCCAACGTTTTAATAATTAAAAAATATTAAATGCCGATAATTTTTATTATTAAGTAAAAAATTCCATTGGAGTTCTAGTGGGTACTATTATTTTGAACAGATCTGGCAAATTTTTGTATGCTCACACCACAAATTACTTTGAAGAGGTAACTAAAGAGCATTATAAATCAAGCAACAAACTCTCAACTGAAACTTACAAAGAAGGAACCAATGTTCTGAAAATAAATAGCTGACAGAAACATTAACGACTAAGGGAAAGGGTTGACGAACTAATTTTATACACATTCATCCATTACGTGAAGCTTTTCTCAGAACTGCTGAAATTCAAAATGTGCTTGCCGTATGATAAGATCCCCACGTCGAGATAATATTTCGCCATTAATTAAATTAGACATGTTAATGTGGGTAGCGATACATCAGGAGGGCTTAATTGTCACACATAAACACAGTTTTTATTAATTTTTGTTAGTTGCTTGTCCCGTTCTGCATTAATGATCAAAATCGTTCTACCTAGGTAAGTATCAGTCTGAAACAAATGAAATATGATATTCAATTGTTTCAGAACCTGACATCCGCCCGTTTCATTTTACCTCATAAATGACGGTTTGAAATATAAAAAAAGTGTCTATAGATATGTGGCAAATTTGTTTTATTGTCTGGAACTTTATATTTGACGTCCAATTGGCTAAAATAAATCAAAAAAGAGAAAACTATAACTTAACTATACAGAGTGTAATCTCTCTCCTTATCGCTCGGGACTTTACGGTGTGATCCAATTTCGTTTGAATGGGGAAGTTGCGTGGATTTTATATTGGTTTCAAATCTATTGCAGGGTAATCTTTCAAATTTATTGAAATGTCAGAACATATGTCTGGTGAAAGTAATAACATACCTACCTAATAATTGAAATATTAACATTAATAAATTAACAGAGAGAGATTATTGGTGTGGAATCACACGCTGCACAGTGGCGCAAAACGCCACTGTGCCACCCAAATTATTGTACACCCCTTAAGGCGGGTATCCATTTGTTGCAAAATCACGTATCGTATCAGCGTATCGTTTCATTTTGGTACGATACGCTATAACGAGTCAGTTTTTTTTTCAGCCCAGATTCACTGCGTATCTGTGTATCATTTGCGCGAACGGGAGGGATACGGTTTGGGTTGTGCGGACGTTAGTTATTTCCTCATCTCTGCGATGAATGGACCTGAGCAAGCGGCAGCCGCGTATATTTTTATTCACTATTCTCTGCAGCAAGAGAAAAAAAGACGCAAACCACCGCGTTGGTGGATATCAAAGTATTTTGTTTTAAAAAACGAAATATGCAACGACCAGTTGTGTCAACAAACAAAAAACGTCCGTCCACACTGTGCCTGTCTCGTATCGTATCATTTCTTTGATGTGTCGGCGAAAAACCGACAATTGAGCGATCAAGTCCGTTGCGTTTCTTTTTACCTATTTTGATACGTTACTATGCAACGATTGCCTGTCTCCACTGATACGATACGTTGATACTATACGTGATTTTGCAACAAATGGATACCCGCCTTTAGGGTTGGGCCGCTTGAGGCAATTTTTTTTTAAATGTTCGTCATAAAATTCCCTATCGATCCCTCTTTCTCAATTTTCGCTTTGGGTCTTCATTTTCGCGGAATTTGACTCCAAAAATGGGTTTGCATGGAAAAAACTAAATTTTTCGCACAAAAATGACCCTATGGAACACGAGATTGAGATTTTGCCGGACTTTTTTATGGGGGAATGCTCGTCTTGGAAAGCCCTACAAGACTGTCCACTTAGATTTCGGGGAGAAATTTTCACTATCATACATTTCCATCTGAACAGTTCCAGGAGAAATCAATCTTTTCTCATTAACAAAGAACTATTGTATCCAAAATGACTTTTGTCAAAAAATTGAATTCTCAAAAAAATGTTCAAAATCATTTATAGAACCTCTCTGACCTCTTTCAGAATTACAGGAAAATTCGGAAAATCTGTATGTGGCCATTTTGATGAATGTCCAAAAATGTGTCCAAAAATTCTGGAAAAATTTTTGCGGATTCCTCGAATGTGTACAAATAATTTTTGTGAGATTGGATTTTTTTCCAATACTTTTCCAATTTTCAGTAAAACGAGGGGCAACGGAAAATTTCTCCCCGAAATCTAAGTGGACAGTTTTTTATGGGGGAATCGTCTTGGAAAGCCCCATAAAAAAGTCCGGCAAAATCTCAATCTCGTGTTCCGTAGGGTCATTTTTTTGCGAAATATCTAGTTTTTTCCATGCAAACCCATTTTTGGAGTCAAATTCCGCGAAAATGAAGACCCAAAGCGAAAATTTAAAAAGAGGGATCGATAGGGATTTTTATGACAAACATTTAAAAAAAAATCACCTCAAACTGCCCAACTCTAAGGGGTGTACAGTAATTTGAGTGGCACAGTGGCATTTTGCGCCACTGTTGCGCGGTTAATGTTTCCGTAGATACATGTGCAGGTTACGGTGTTGGTGATGTAAACAGGCGTTTGTTTCTTGTGCTTCTGCGTTTTTGTAGCATTTTTGGTTCATAGATAGTGAAAATAGTGTGTAGGTAATGCAATCATTATTAATGGTAATGTGGTGAACTTACAATATTGTTAAACCTAACTTATTTCTTTGTTTACAAAATAGATCCACTGGTGAAAATTACGGCGAGAATGTTGTTGGCTACGTCCAGATAGAGGGTTTTACTTGAGATATTTATTAAACTATGCCATCTCATTTCACATTAAACTACTTGTTATAATTTGAAAAATAATAAATTAAAGTAATAAATAATGACATTTATTAAATTTTTTAAATTAATTATATTTTATTGCAATTTACTACTGATTTCATTTCTCAAAATTTTTTAAAAAATCCCTATTTAATACTTATGTTTATCATGTTTTCAAAATAAAACAAGTAATTTAATGTAGTGAAATCATATAGCCTATGTAGGAGCAAATACAGAACATGTTATTTGGAATCAGAATGAAGCGCTGAATATAATAAACGAAAAAAATGAAAGTTTGCTTTACCATTAAATTTGTAAACGCCTTGTATATATTCTCGTAGCATAACAGACAAATTTAATTGATTGTTTACAAATTTTAATTTTTTGGATGAACTTAAACTTACTTAACTTTCTAGTTATGTATTTCCAATTAAACTTACGTTAAAATTGTCTTCACAAACAAACAATCCTCCAATGCTTTCTTTCGTCGCCTTTCATTCCCATACATCACATATTTTTCGGCACAGTGAAATATTTTTTATTAGGCGATGTATGCTGTATTAATAGATGATGACATAATGCAAAACTTCTTCCATTTGCCCGGTGATATGCTTTTTTGTGCCCGTTTTGCCAGACTATTTTGCGACTTTATTCAATACCAATGTCTATTTAATACAACCACCTAATAATATCACAAATGACAAATTAACTCTTCTAAACGTATGACGTCGTCTGACGTCACAGGTCTTCGCTGTGGCGGCGACCGTTTTGTAGGTGGATGGCCAAACTAAATTTTTAAATACCGTTTTTAGTTTTAATGAATGTTATTGATTGTTATCATAAAGTCAAGGTGCATTGAAAGAATGAAGTTCGAGTATCTCGAAAACGGAGCGGTTTATCGAAATGAAACAAGTATACCTTTTTTTCATTAAAAATAACTGGGGATTCATCTGTGTTATAAAGAAATGCAATTATCTACAAAAAAGTTTAATCTGATTATTTCGGAAAAACACACTGTAAACAGCACCCTGTATATTGAAAGTGAGCTTATGATATGCTATGCCTCTCAAAAAAACCTCCCTGTATTGATTTTCAAGGAAAAGTCTCTAAGACTTTTTGAAATATTGAGAAAACTCAATTTGAAATTTTTATCGCTTTTACACCCCGTATCTTTTTTAATAGTGACATTCGGACTAAGACTATATGCCTCACACTGTATATTTTAATATCTAGGATCTACAGTTATTCTATGGCGCATTCATTACGAACCACCTTATATTTATAAATCGTCGTTGAAGCAAATTTAATAAACTGCGTCATCGAGGTAATGGTTTTACATATGAATTGATGTAGGTATTTAATTAAGCCTTCTGTTTATTATAAATCCTAACTGGAAATTACAAGCAAAATGGTAATTTTAATGCAAATATTCGGAAACCATTCAACGTGTTTGTGTTGTTATTGTAATCATATAATATCTGTAATTGCGCTAATAAAATTTCGGTAATTTAATTTAATTCGTAACTACGTTAGAATCTAAAATTTCATTACGTCTGCCATAAATTGAACACGCAACAGAATACATCAAAATTAATAAACACTTTCAAGAAAAGAATTAACAAATCTTTAGAATTATGTACAAAAATTCAATTCATTGAGGGTTCTCACCATAATTCTTGAATAAAAACAATTATTTTGTTAATTAATAAAACCGTACCAGTTGTAATACCAACAATAGGAAACGAAATCAATAAATGAACGGGCCCAGAGACACCGATATCGGGTCTGTCCCTACAGAGCCTAGCCCGAGAACAACCAGGGCAGGTCAAAGAAACCGGGCTAATGCTAGGGATGTGCATTTTAACTCTGTTTCTGGCAACTACCAGTTACCGAGGTCACGGCACAACAACCCGGAAAATCACCATGTATCAAATTACAGCACTGGCCGTGAAACCCTAAAAACCACTATGACTCACAAATCGCTCATCTGGCACAGCGTGTATTCGCACTGTTGTTATGTTGTGATAAAATTCCTTTATACAGGGTGTCCAGGAAAATGTGGAAATTCTCTCGGATGCAGATAGAACATGAAAAAAATAAGGAAACAAGTTTCTATTTGTTTTTTTTTTCTACAGATCCTCCCTATGGAGATATGTGTCCCTGAATGACGCCACTGGAAATCGGTTTTTCTTGAATAACTTTTAAAATGTTTAATATAATTTAATAAAAATTTAATGTGACGGACACTAGTAAGGACGTCTTAAAATAGTCCTTGAAACATATTTAGCTTTCTTAGTTTACCAGGGGCGGCTTAAGCTTTACAACTTAATGCCTTAATTTTAAACACCCTGTATGATAAAGGCTTTAAAATAATAAATCTCGATAGCTTCATCCTTAGACTAAAAAAAGTTACTCTTGTTTATTGTTGATAAAATGAACCGTTTACGAGAAAAAGAATAATAAACAAATTCATGTTTTATTTTTAATAAAAAGGGTCATGATTTCTATTTTGTTTTCTCGACAACAAAGTGCGTTGAATAATTATTAAAGGTTTGTTTTTTATTAATATCTCATACGCTCATATATCATTGGTTTTAAGGTTTCGAAATAACTTAAACTTTGCTAGTTTTTTTTACCTTAAAGTCTAAATACAGTATGCGCCAAAAGTATGGAATAAATTCAATAAAAACGAAACAATTATTTTTTGGGAAAAATCCTCGAACAGGTCGATTTTTAATTTAAAAAATACATATTTTAGCGTAAAATGCGATTTTCAAATGTCATTTGTTTTCGAGTAATGACGTCATCGATTTTTTTTTAAATAGCAACACCATATTTTTTTCCTTGATTCTGAAAGATCGTTTAATTCTCTATCAGACAGTACTAAAATTTTGCCCTCTTACATAGGAAAGTTTTCGAGTAAATGACGATTGAATGTTAAAAAACGTAAATCAATTAAAATAAAGCAAAAACGTTATCAAGTGTAGTTTTTCGAATTCCATAGTTCTTTTATGGATCACGTAGGTGAAAATCTTTGCAAAGTGTCATTGTCACACCGACTTTCTAATAAGTATTGTAAGCGACATAGAAATTATTATTCAATTTAAAGTATTATGGCACATTTAACTGTTACTCAAAGAATTGAAATTTTAATTCTTATCGGATGCGGGAATATGCCAAAATCTCACACTGAAAAAAGCTTTTTTCAGTGTGAGATTTTTTGGTTAGGCAAACTTAGTTTCGAAAATAACCCTTGACTGTTCCGTTTGGCGCAAGGGCTTATTTAATTAATCTTTATTATTTTTTCAGAAGTGTGGCAAAAACCCAACAAAACTAAAGAAAAACTAAAATTATGCCACAAATAAATAGCTTCAGACAATACTGTATATTTATCGGAATTACATTTTGAAAGAATTAAAGCATGGTTCTGGTTTAAATATTGTTCCAGATTTTAAAAAACAGACGTACATTTCGACGCAAATGACTTTTTAATAAAATTTGTTATTATTTTAACCTCATATTTATAATTTAATCCGATCCAGCATTAAAACATATTTATGTACAACAGATCCCGAAATCCACACAACGTTTAATGCAAATTTCATCGATTTTGCGTTAGTACAAATTGGTTTGCCCTCTTTAATCTTACTTTTTTTAAATTTCAGCGTCAGCCCACATTTTTAACGAAACAAAAATTGAATATTCCAAACACGGGCACAACGTTGTTATTGATTTACCACCGTTGCAGAACATTATTTAATCGCGTGTAGGTATCTGTAAAAAAATACCTTATTCTGAAAAGATTTTAAATTCCAGTATCGTTCTTCCAATGCAATTTTGATGGCGTGTTAAAAAGGGTGCTGTTTCTTTTGCCACCATACGCTGAATCTATCAAAAAAATCCAAATCTGCAAAGTGGTTGATACAGCTTTCTTTAAATGTGTGCAGTTCAACATGAATTGACATGAATAAAAGACGGTTTTGCCAAAACATTTTAGTAATACGAGGTATCTTCTCGAATCGTTTGTAGTTCTTACATAGATTTTTGTCTTATCTCGTCGATTGTCATTTGAGTACTTAGGTACGTCAAGAGGGACACATTTTACAATAACTTGCAGCGCATTTTTTAATCGCGACTGTATCTGCAACTGGTTCAATTTTAGTCGCAGAAATGATACGCGTGGGACAGCCTTAATACTTACTGTATTCGACAACTGTTGGAAAGAAAGCTAGTTACCGCTTAATTTAAGTTGTGGCTTAGTTTCACTATTCCTCAAAGATGAAGAAGATGAAGAAGTATAATTGGGCCTTATTTTTATGACCATACATTGAGTACAGCGTGAGTTACCTAAATTTTCTACAAGAAGAACTTACTGCACTTCTGGAGAAGGTGTCATTGCAACTAAGGACAAACCTATGGTTTCAACACGACTGAGGTCGGTTTGTGCAGCGATATTTAGATAGCACTTTCCCAGAAAAATGGATTAATTGACCTACTCAGTAGCCCGGAAAATCACCAAATCTAACACCCCTCGATTTTTTATAGGGGGTATTAAAAAATAATGTTATATAAAACGCCTTCGCGAGATTTAATAATTTGAAAAAAAAATCACAAACGCTTGTAATGAGTTAAACGGCGAAATGATAATAAATGCGGCCCGCAAAGAAGTCAGGCGAAGATTGGATATGTGTCTTGAAATGATAGGACGTCATATAGAAAATAGATTGTAATATGTAGGTGGTATGAGGAATATATCTGGAAAACCTGGACATCCGGCAGAGCTTCTCGTTGGGCACATACTCCACGGTTTTCCAGACGGAGGTTTTTGCTATTTTATGGTAGCAGGTAAGGAAGAAGTAAAGAATTGTGTGGAGGAGAAAATCTTCATCTGCTGTGATAGTCAGGCTGCACTCAGGGCCCTTAGCTCTCCAAGGTCTAGTCTTGTTCAGGAATGTGGAGATGCCCTGGAGTCCCTGGCCAGACAAGGGGAGGTGGAGTTGGTTCCTGGTCATAAAGGAATTTCCGGTAATGAGACGGCAGACTTATTAACTCGTCTCAGATCTGGGGCACCTTGCCAGGGACCCGAACACATTCTTGGAATTACGCAAGGTGGTACGAATAGTGCCCTTAATAAATGGGCCTATCAACTAGGAGGGAATTGGAGAAGGAATGGGGGATGTAGACAGGCTCTCGGTTTCTTCAATGAACCTAGTAAATCTAGGACGATGTTTAACTTCAAATGGTGGGGATGGTCCTGACAGGCCACTGCAGACTCAGAAGGCATTTGAACTTGATAGACATGGAGGAGAGTCCTTTATGTCCGGAGTGTAGAGAGGAGGAGACCCAATCCATTTTCAGGATATTGTATTGGCCCTTGGAATACTAAGATATAGGATCTTAGGCGCCGAGGAGCTGTAAAGGGAAGAGATAAGGGGCCTACCAAGGAACAGGAATTTGGGTATGTAATTCTCAGATTCCAAAGATAATACTGATTAAACTTGAAAATGGAGCTTTGAACCTCATCCAGCAATAATTACCACCACGTGTCCCATCTAATTTTAGGATTGCTTCGAAGGACATTCTTACCCCAATCAAGATTGCTTGTTTCCCTGAAGATTTTTTTATGCGAAGAAGTTCAATAGTCTATCGAGATGCCTAGGTACTCCAGACCTTAATGATCCGTACTCGAAAATGGTTTGAGAAGTTTTCGATAAATGGATCGCTCAATTTTTATATCTATTTAAATAAATTCACAATTAGAATTTTATGTTTGAAAATAAATGAACGGTTAGAATATGTGGAAAACTGGGTCGAATAAAAATATGATGTAATGAAGTGAAATCATAATATATACTTTGATTGTTAATATTGGAATTCATTTTCCTGCTGTACTTGTTGGAATCAAAAACGCTATAGTAGATTTTACGTATTGAAAAATATACTGGATGTTCTATTTATTAGGTACTCTTGCAAGTACAGTTTTGTAAAAATAATCAAAAATAGCAGTTCGAAAATAATTTAAAAATACACTTCTGCACTGGAAACTGATCAACTGTAAAACCTGACCTTGTCCAAGGCAAAGCAATCAGTCGGCGACCGGCACGGCAACAAAGTGTATTTAATAAAAAATGGACGGACAAAAACTTTAATTTAGGCACGTCTTATCCTGTTTCTACGAACTAACACGGTTTTTGTCCGTTTTGAACTTGTAAGTTTTTGGCATCAGCTATGATACCTTTGCGTAAATCATTACTAGTGTTCTCTTCAGTACGATGCACTTCATTCTTTAAATATCCCCAGAAAAAGAAGTCCAAAGGATTTAAGTCAGAAGATTGTGGCGTCCATGGTACCGCTCCTCCTCGTCCAATCCATCGTAGCCCTTGAACTTCATTAAGGTACTACCGAATATTTTGTCAAAAATGAGAGGGAGCACCATCGTGTAAAAATCACATAAGGGCACATCTTCCAGAAGTCCAGGCAAAATATTTCGAAGGAACTCGATATACTGAACCCCATCCATTCGATTTGGTAATAATAATGGTCCAATCAAGTGATTATCTCTGCTCACATTTAAGGAAGAGCGTTGTTGGAAATGATTTCGTTGAATCGCATGCGGATTTTTAAAATCTCAAACATGAGTATTATGAATGTTATACATCCCATTCCGTGTAAAAATGGCTTCATTTCAGCTGTAAATCTGGAATTTTGAACATTTTGTTGCAGCAACCAATCACAAAATGTAAGTCTAAGAGATAATTCGTTGGTATTAATGCTTGGACTTACTTGTATATCGTATGATCACACTGTTGATTGGAACATTCCTTGTGCTTGTTGAACGATTTGCCTGGTACTTATTCGATGATTCTCTTCAACAATCTCTAAAATGTGTTGCTACTGTTACGCTACGCCATGGATCTCTATTTCTTCCACGATTCGGTTGCAAATTACTCATGTCACGCCCGCGTTACATTACCGAGGTAAAAGTAGCTGCATTTGGTATATGCCTACAGAGAAATCGTTTTCCGTGCAGACGAAAAGCTGCTAAAGCATTTTATCTTACATTACTATAAATTAAAACAATCAACTCCGAGTTACTATTTTTGACACTTGAAAAACTAATGTCAACACTATCGCAAAAACGTTAATACTACTAAAATCGGTTTTCAGTATTTGACATCCTAGGGTTACGTAGAGAAAGAGTGCTAGAGGTTACAGTAGTCCAGCGGTGTAAAGGTTGAAAACACTACAACTACAATAATTTTTTTCTCGGAAACTTTTTACAATTTTGTTTACGATATTGACCTCATTTTTCATAACGCAACTATGTCCCAATTTTTTTGGATAAGTTGTAAATCACTCTGTATAGGTATTTCTTTAAGACAATAACGAAATAAAGCTTTTAAAAATCATTTACTACTTTGCTATTCTAACCTCGCATTTTAACAATTATTTTCACACAATTATAATCAAATCAGCAAGTCCTACATAATAGATTAGGTTTGCACCCTTTCATATGCTGAACTAGGGACACATTCTTACCTTTAGGACCTGTGTTTACATTATTCGCTTTGTCAAATGTGGAGGGAGAGCTGCATTAATGTTGTACATTGATGATGTACATGCATTTTTACATATTTGATATCTGTGTGTCCCGATATTTCAATATAAATGTTACAATTTTCGTCATTTCTAATAAAAGCGGAAGTACGCGGAAGGACACAAGGACTGAAGTAAGGACTTTCCTTCCAAGGCAACCCTAGAATAGAATTACTACAAACTCACAACAATCAAAATCAGAAAAGAAGTATTAAACGGGCACATTTTAGATGTTTGTTGACTTCTTGTTTGACCTATTTTATTGTCTCAGCTGAAATGCTAGTTATAAATTCAACATTAATATGTCAAGAAGTCGGGATTTCTTCTGTTTCCACTTACTCCAAACCGATCCGAATCGCATAATCGACATCCCCTAGAGGGCGTCGTTCTAATTATTACGGTCTAGTCGGCGTATTTTTCTCTGGAAAGCTCGTTGACGTCTGAGATGTGGCGGTCTGCTTTCGAATACAAACAAGAAAACACCCGTCACAGATCGCTAACTACGGCTCTTATTCAACGGGTGCCTTCCGGATTGAAATTTCCCGTTGTCGTGCAAAAGTTCGGCGCCTGGAAGTGGAAGGTTGTACACAGTTACATCCGAGTTCAAAGAAACAATGGGGCTTTGTTTCGAAAGAAAATAAATGAGCTGAATGCTCATTCATCGGCGTTTTATTAACTAGCGCAGGAAAATCATCTGCGAACTTTCTGGGATGTAGTTTTATTTATAGTCATTGATTTTTTATTATTCTAGGTAGGGGAGTAGATCGCCGCACTAAATTTCTCGCCGCTCAAAATGATAATGGAAAATTTAGAGGTATCACGTAATCTGATCATCTCATTGTCACGCGGTAATAATTATATATATAATTAAAATGGTAAATCGCTTAACTAGACTGAATTAACCTGTATCAAAGCCGGCTAGCTTTAATATATATATTTAAGCGCCACGTGATTTAATTTGATGCAGTTAGATTTCAAAATAAAGGGGTTCACTTTCAAGAAAAATCGCGAAAAGGTGAAGGAACAGAAAAGGTCTTAATTTAAGTTTGTCTACGGAGAGCTTTATCCAAAAATAGTGTAAAACGCAATATGTAAAGGCAAAGGCTAACCCAAAAAATAAACTGGTAAATAAATATATCTGCGTATATTTATATGTATAAACATATACAGGGTGTCCGGAAAAAACGTGTACCACGGAAGACCACAGACTCCTGGGTTCAGAATAAGCCGATTTAGCCGAATTTACTTATGTCCAAAATTACTTCGTTTAGTCGCTAGAGAGCGCCAAAGTTCGCAAAAAATTTTTGTTTATTCCGAATATCTCGAAAACGACTTGATAGATTTTAACCATTTTTGGGCTACGCTGTTATTAGTCTAACGGACACTTTTTGACATTATTTAAAATCTTTTGCAGTCATTTGAAATATAAGAACAATCATGTATCATGTAAATATAAGCTTGGATTCGTCTAAACAATTCCTCTTCATTACACAGGTCCACAAAAAAAGTGGTGTGTGTTGAGGGTCCCATTATATTTTTTCCATGTATTTTTTCCCGCTGAACACGAATCTGAAGTCAAAATGGGGGGTCGCACAGCAAATTTTAGAGAAAATCCAAAAACGATAAAAATCACATCAAAAGTTTGCACAGGTCCACAAAAAAAAAGTCATATGTGTGTTGGGAGTTGGACTACATTTTTCTTTTGTATTTTTCCTGCTGAACACGAACCTGAAGTTAAAATTGGGGGTTACACGGCAAATATTTGAGAAAACCTACAAAAATCGATAAAAATCAAATAATATATTTTTCATAGAATAACGTTGTTAACCACAATTCCCAACTTTCCCCGTTTGAGTTTGCTGTTTATTACTACAACAAAGAAAAATGAAAAGTTGGGAGGTGTAAAAATAAAAGTTTATATACATATAAATAAAATAGTTCCTTTTTGTTCCGTAAGTATATATCGAAGTTTGATAAACAAGAAGCATCAGAAGCTGTTCAAACTTTTAGTTGACGCGATAAAGACGTAAAATAAGAAGGGGAAAGCGGGGTTCATAAAATAAAATGTATCTTTCACTGCCCAGGTAACTTAGAAACCATTTTCCGATCCCTACAAGTCTACTTTATTGCCTAATAACCTAAGACGACCAACCTTCAAACAAATTGTTAATATAAAGTTAAAATAAAACTATTAGATACGTAACCTTATAGGTATTTAAATAACTATGTATTTACAACAGAAATATTGTATAACTTGTAACGAATAGTATTTATATAATTCTGATAAGACAGAATCAAGCAACAAACTCAGGTAAGCAAAGACAATTTTAAAAATGTCCTAAGCGGAAATTTGGGGATATACAATGTGAACTTTCGCTCAAATTTCATTTAATCATAATTTTTGTAATATTTATGCTAATTTAAAACATACTCTTGTAGTCAGAATTCCAAATTTCCAGAACAAAATTATTTTTTTTTAGTTTTGTGTCAACCCAGGTACAAATACTACACTATGTGTTATTTTTCTACTAACTTCATATATCACATTGAAAGTGTCATAAACATATTGATAGGAATTGTAGGAACATTGATTTATATTAGCTGAAATACCTTTACAATACAATAAAAAATGTAATAAATAAACCTTTGAGTTTTTATTATACTTTATTAACATTTGAATAAAACATCGAATTTTGGTAACACCTTTCCTTAATATCTTTATATATCACAAATTTTGATTAATGATCTTTTTTAACGGCGCTGTATTCTTGAAATAGTGTTTCCTACAAATACAAATAATTTTAGACATTTAATAATAATATAGAGCTTGGAATATAACAGGAATGTTATCTCATGCCACCTGCAAATTGAAACATAACGTGAAACATAACAACAGAGAGCGGTCCAATCAACAAATTTTTAGATACAGAAATTTTTCCAAATACTTATTTTTTTAAAATTTAACTGTAGATGTAAATAATGTTATAACATAAACATAATACAGTTCTGCATATAAGAGTGTTCACTTTTGTTTATAAGTATTTGAAAATAATTGTTAAAATATGGGGTTAGAATAGCAACGCCGACTACCAAATATGGCGTTTTCAGTTGTTGATATGACGATCATAAACTTGTTTACTTACACTGACCATCTGTACACCCTGTATCTTGAAAACAAAGGCCCTAAGAAAGTATATAGGGCAAAATGTTTTTAAAGTCGGACAAGAAATAAAGGCCTTCATGTTTGACATTCCGTTATGTTACACCGTGTTTTACAGTTGGGGTTTTTCGGGGCCCAAGACTTGTCCGTCTCTCGAGAACTGTTAACGACAGTCAATTTTGAGTGTTCTGTGTGATTCAATGGTTTAACAAGCAAAGAAAACCTCCGTGAACAATAAGTTGTCGATAAATTGACGAATCTTAGAACCAAAGAGCTGAAGAGCTATTACCTAATACTATCTCGGGCCCAAAAGGGTATACGCATTTGGCCACAAGGTTGCGCTTCTATCTATAATTTCTCACTCAACGGTACTACACACATAACAGAACAACAAAAAAGAAGCTTTGTCTACAAGCTAACTGCCGAAGTATGTATATTCTAGAATACCTAATAGTTTTAACCTGTAATGAAGATGGATATCGGTCAACATACCAAGCTCATCAGTGGATTATGCGTCAAATCCATCCTCACGCTATTTCATCACTAAATTCAGTAACATAATCTTACAAATTGACAAGTTACAGGGTACAGCAACTAAAATATCCGGTAAACAGATGATTTTTTATGTTGCATATGTAGAGATTGGCGTGTGTCGGTATAACCAACATTTTAATGAAACCTCTCTGGCATGTTTGTACACACTAATCGATTGTATTGTGTTATCACGTACAATCATAGATACGTTGACGGGGCATAGGCATGAATGACATTGAACATATGGAACATCATGGAATATTAAATTACTAAAAGGGTTTTTATTTAAAGTCGGTACGTACACACTGACAAAAATGTTTCCAAATTAGTTTTGTACGTATTAATTAGGTATATGAATTTTTTTCCACAATTAATTAGTTAATTCCGTTCGTATTGCAACATGTATGTTAAAATTAAATATCAAAAATTTTGTGTGCAGTGCGCGATTTCAAAATTATATAACATGCCTTAAAATGCAAGCTTAATAATAATTATTATTAATTTCTGAGACATGTATTATTTTCTTGGATTGTCAACAGACGCATGGAAAAAATTAGAAGCATTCTATTAAAACTACTTGAAAACTAAAAAATACTTGACATTTTTGATATCTGTCACAAAATTGAAATAATTTTCTCATGGCACTCTTTGAAAACTGTATGCTGCCTGGAGTTGTATTTTGAAATCGATGTTACTCAAGAACCTGCAAATATAACGAATGCACTTTTCTGAAAAGGTTACAAACGATTTTATTTTAATAAAGTTTAATTAGCATTAATATATGCTTAGATTCTTAAATGGCTCTCTAGGTCGAAAGATTCTAAAGTTGAATGCGCCCCCGCAAAAGGGGTAGTTCTGGCGAGTCTGTATTTCACACTAAAATGTGTCCCCCTCGAAAACAAAATGGACGTGTTGCGGCAATTTTAATATTTTACGTAGTTCAAAATAAGCTGAGTGCAAAGTTTTCAGTGGTACACCCTGTATACAATTATTACAATGTATTGTACTTTCAGTTATTCATAAATTCACTTTTCACGATTAAAGAAACACTGATTTCATACACATTTAAACACACGCCTATTGAAATCGCCTATAAAACAATAAAAACAAACGAATTACCGAAGGTATTAATCATTTTCATTTCCATGTTTTACCACAAAATCTTATGAATTTTACGCGTCACCTATACATTGTGAAAATTGTATACGACATTATAAACATTGTCACACCCTTCAGAAATCTTTTAAGAAAACTACTAACACTTGAACTGATGTAAATTATAAGTATTTTTCAGGGCGTATGGCACACAGTGATAAGGTACAATTTACGGTCTTTCCTGTTCTCTAAAGCGTTTCCCCCCCAAAAGTTAAAGGAAATGATTCGATTTCAGCATTATATTTTAGCACGACGCTAATAATAACCGCCACCTACCGGGTAGATTTTTCTGTACATCTTTAGATGCGACTCTTTGTCCTTGAAATACCAGCCTTAAGTGATGAGATAACTATGTATATAATTTTTGACCTTTGTAGAAACAGGACTGCAGCTAACCTAAGTATTATGTCAGCGAGCTTAATGTTTGGTAACGGGCGGATTTTCTACTACGAACAAACATATTTACTTCAACCCTGCCGAGTATAAAGATATCACACTAACAAATGGACATAATTAATATCAGCTGTATATTGTGCAAAGCATCCAACATATCCATTAAGCAAAATTACATTATGAAGTGGATGTGAAAAAAATAAAACAAATATGTATGAAAAAGTTTTAATAAATATTTATTCAATATAATTAATATAATATTTTTATGTTGGTTCAATTAAAATAAATGAAAACTTTACCCTTTACACAGGATATTTATTGATAACTCAGAAGCAATGTGATTAAATGACAAGTTTATTTTTAGATTGCTTTGAACGAGGCAACTATTTATAAAGTATTTCTTTATACTTCTATTACTTCTTTCCTCTTTGTGACACACGTTTCAGCAAACGAAGAGTTCAATTTCATATTGCATTAGCATATGAACGCTACATAAGATGTTTGACTTTTTTATTAAAATAAAAGTTTGAATCTACAACTCAGTTTGCGTTTATCGATGAAAGTGTTTGTTATTTTTTAAATTAGTTCGCAATAATTCAATTTTTCATTCATGAATTATACAAAATACCTACTTGTTATTTCTTACATTAATTTTGTTATTTATATAGAAAAAAACGCTTGTTCTATTTTGGATCTGATCGAGGTATAGTTTGATATGAATATTTTATCTCTATTGTCAGTATCTTCGTCACCTTAAATTTCCATAAAAAAATCAAAGGTTAAGTTGGCCATGATTTAGGTCAGCAGCAAATTTTCAAATTATCTGTTCGCGGATATCAAATTCTTGGGACTGAAAATTTGGGCTGATATTTGCTCTAATAATTGAGAATTTTAAATACTAAAATAACATTTAATTGAAAACTAGATTTCAAACCAAAAATTTCCATGTGCTTGTTTAAACAGATATTTAATTATTTGCGACTTATACACTTGAATAGTCTCGTATCAATTGCACTACAATATTTATAACGCAAAGGATTTTATAGACAAGCCGACCATTACTGGATGGAGATACTGTAGGCACATGCGTTGAAATGTGTCTGTAAAACTACATAATATTGGTTATTTTATTAAATTTACAGAGCTTTACACTATTTGCTGCTAAAATTGCAAAATGAAATAGCTATTACAATATATTCTATAAATGGCAGGATCATTACACGCTTTAGAAATGATTTCCATTAATATTGTAAATGTATTTAATATATATAAAATTACCATAATGTAACAATAATTAATTTATTTGAAATTTTACAAACATTTTTAAAAGGGTATGCAACCATGTGGTAAATTTATTATTGTAGAATAAAAAATTTATAACTTCAAAATGACTCGTTTTTTCCAGTAAAATAAAAAATATTTTTATTTCAAATATAATAACTAATCAAATGGACTGAGCAAATACCCAAAATACTCAGTGGCGTTGGATTCCTAGAGTTCTGTGCCCCCCACTTCAAAGGGGCGCCAAACCGAAGGTTGTCAAAAAATAATTTTTAAAAATCCAGAAAAAAAAATCAAAAAATAATAATAATACGCAGGGTGAATAAAAATAAGTAAATGCCTTTACTTGTCAAATACTTAGTTACATTTAGTTTGTTAAGGATTAACAAGTATTAACTTTCGGATTGACGGGTAAAAGCGTTCACTTGTTTTTATTTTTAATTGTTAAATGTTCCAGAGGTCAGGATATCTCAGAAATATTTTTACCTATATTTCTATTTTTTGGTTTTTAGTTTTTCACTTGACTAGAACTACCTCTGCTCTACGACTGCAACATTAAATGATAAAAAGACCTTTAAAACGAGGTATCACTTGATGCCATTTTCATTTAAAATTTTTAAGGTCAGCTCACACCCTTGCTCAGGGGTTGATACAGTGGGGTTAAACATAAAATATGATAATATAATATTTTCTTGGAAACCTAAACTATGTGCGGAAAGTTTTGTAAGAATCGGTTGAGTAGAAGTAGTTCAAAAAGCTATTGCAAGATTAAAAACAAACAATAAATAGATATACTGGTCGAGCGATATTAAGTAAAATCGTTTATTAACAATTAAACCCTTATTTTAAATTTTTGTTAATATTTAACATTTTTTTTATTACAAAATAAAAAAATATATATATTTTTTTAGAACTGGATTTCGTACATTAATAAAGGGCGCCCAAATAATGTCCCGCACGCGGGCACCGCTCGCCTGCCCCAGTGTCTGTGCGACTGTTCTTCTGCTCCTATATTAGGCAAGCAATAATTGCTTTAAATGTTAAATTTTATTGTATTTCATTATACAGTGAATCAGAACTTATCTAAAATATATAAAAATATAATAAAATTGATTTGTTGCAACAACGTAATATAATATAGTTACTTCATTTCAAATATTGTTTTTTTCGCGGTTTTTGTTTGGAAAAGGTTTTTTGTGTTTCTACGTAGATAAGAACAGACTTCGAATATAGACGGCAAAAGGTGTTAGCGTGCCGTGTTGTGTGCCTATCGACTTCCTGAAGGGCCCTTCCTTCGTTACTTCATACAAGACAATGTGGTAAGCCTCTTCCAATTCATTGATATTGTATTTTTTTAATATTTACTTTAATTCATACAGTCCATTACTTTTGTATGACTATAGCATCACAAGGGGACTCTTAGATATACTATTTTGTAAAAATAAAATCAAGAAGAGCAGTTCAAAGATGATTTAAAAATACACTTTTCCGCATGGCACTGCAAACTGGTCCATTATAAAATCTGATAAGGCGTATAATCGGCGACCGGACAAAAAATTGAAAGAAATTCCCAAGGAAAGAAATAAACATTTTACATCTATTTTTATACCTAAAGCAAATTCAACTGCTCTTGCGCTATTGTTATTAATTATTAACAGAATTAATTTGTGGTTTTAATTAATAAAATAGTTTGACATACCTGATGTTACAACAACATTTTGGGCCTATTTACCCAGTTTCTACAAACTAACACAAATGTTTCTGCTTCTTGTCCGTTTTGAACTCGTAAGTTATTGGCAGCCATAGATGCGCTGAACCTCCACGATTTGGTTGCACTTTTCTCGTGTCACGCCAGCGTTTGCACTACACTTGCACTCACTGCACACCGTTGTAAAAGTAGCTGCATTTGGAACATGGTTACTGGGAAATCGTTCTGCTAAAGCATTTTTACTTCACCATAAATTAAAACGATTATCCATCAACTGCGATTTGCTATAGACGTAAGCCATTTTTGATATTTGAAAAACTAATGTAAATACTTGCATCACAAAAAGTTAATACGATAAGTAACCGGATATTAAAAATCGCCTGGCTAGAAACTACAATAACTCAGTGATGTAAGGGTTGAAACTACTATAACATAGTTTCGCGGAAACTATAAGGGTTTTACAAAAAAATGTTTGACGATATTGACATTTTTCATGACATCTATTCCCAAATTTTTTAGGTAAGTTCTAAATCACCCTGTATAACTTTAGCCGTAGATCGCCTAGTTTCAGTATCGAGTTTACTCTTTTTGAAAATTAACAAGATTTTGTTTTTTGGATATGAACATGAATAGGTATCGAACTTATAAGGGAACTAATTCAAATAACTCCTGTCTAAACTCTAAGCAAACAGAAACACAAATAAGTTTCCTCGAGCACACTCTCGATGCATCGATCTTGGCCCGATATAGCCGCAGGGGGTATATTAGTGCATTATCAATATTGACAGTACCAACATGTAAAAGACCCACAAGGCTATAGCAGATGAGTGTGCGGCAAGGGCCTTAATAATCCTGTTTTGTGTTTGACAACTCGTATTAATGTTACCAGTCAGTCTACGCAATGTATTTCCTTCCTATAGAGTTTCCAAAAGGTAAATCCGAATTTGTCGTTAAATCCTGTCTGGAAGTGAAGTCTAAAGTTTTGTCTTGAAATTTTGAAGAGTATTGTATTAAAATAATTGATGCATTTCCACATATCTCGAGGCGATTGAAAGTTCTGATAACAAATATATGTAACAATGTTGTGTATGATTCAACATACAAGATCAATAAAATGTCTTTCATAGAATACATAAGCTTAACTGTAGGAAAAACTGAGTCTCTCTCTTAAAATGACTTTATAATTGGGGGTGGAATGCAAAGACTCCTAAGTGGTGTTCAAAAGACAGCCTTCACCAGCTTCCTTCAGCAGCTTTAGAGGTCTTGTTGAACCTTATCAATTATCTGGAAGCAAGGTGGAGTGTACCAAAATCTATATGAACAGACCTCCTGGCTGTAATGTACTGTTTTCAGAAGATTTTTAAGATAGTAGTACTAGAAAAGGAAAGATATTGCCAGAATGGAAAAAGACAGAGGGAAGGACCACCCTATTAAAACCAATCTAAACTGGTTTACGAACGGCTCATGGACAGACACAGAAGTCAGTTTGTAGGATAGAGTTAATAGAGAGGAAGATTAAAAACCAAATAACTGATATTAACTCTGACAGGTAAGCAATCAGTTCGTACGAGAATAAATCCCGTTGCATGCATGACGAAAATCAAGGCAACTAGAAGACTGATGAGGTAGATAAAAGTTCATCTAGTTCTTTAGTGGCTTTCCTGAGGTAGATGCGTTATGAAAGTAGTTATGCAAAAAAAGGTGAAAAATGAGATCAAAAATGATAGCAAGAAACCTCCACGCAGAGGCAAACCAAGTGCATAAAAGAGCTAGCGGAGAAGTTAACGGCAGATCTACTGCTAAGTCGTAGGTAACTTGGAGCAACAGGAGGACTCCATCTCAAACTTAAGGAACATGTGAGTAACATTTACAATCTACAAGGAACCCTACCGTGTACATTTGTATGTGAGAAAAATCTGCTACTTCAACTCTTTAACTTGTTGTACACGATAGAGGTACAATAATAGTTATTGTAGCAGTTTATCTATTTTATGAACTGTTTTAGATGCACTAGATTAACTGACATGTCTCTTTGTGCCTATAGAATCTGCTCTGCTACCTGCTTGATAATTTATTATTCTGGTTCTCGTTCATGATAAGGAATAACCGCAACAAATGATCTAATGTGTCGTAATCGTCTATCTGGATACCACTTTCCATAAATACGTCGTACACCAGTAATATTAACACAAGCAGACGATAATTAACAATCACTTTCGAAGTAATTGGTAACAACAATTCATTACCTCAACTACCACTGATACACAATTTGTTCAGAAAGTGCAATTAGAGCAATAATATGAACAAAATGAACTACAACTGAATATGCTTCATACTGATATTAACAACAGATCGAACTACATTACCACAATGTTAAATTCGAATTACCCATTACTACACTATAAAAAAAAGTTGCTGTGTAAATTAGATTTTCCAGTATGTAATTCAAGATGTAAAATTTCTGTGTTAATAGTTTTACACACTCTGGCTTTTTTAATACATTTTACACAAAGTATGTTAAAATTACTAGCATTATAATAAAATATACTAAATTTGTGTAATGTTTACCAATAATGGGTTAAAAGTACACCATTTCATGTTAACTTAACACACCTCTGTGTTCTATATCCTAACTTCTGATTGGCTACCAATTCTAGAATATCATACGCCATTGTGGTCTGTTGTGTTGTTGTTTTCAGATAATTCTCGTTCGCGATATATTTTGTTTTTCCTGTAATTTTAGAGAGATATTCAGATAACTACTAGTTAATTTTCGTAAATTCCTATTATATGGTACCTAAATACATCTTTGTTTAGTTGTTGTTTTGGTGTTTATGATTTACTAGAATGTTATTTGTTTTTAAGTTCTTTATTAGAAGATGTACTATTTTGTTAAATATAATAGAAAGAAAACTAGGTTGTTGTTCATTTGAACTGAATTATTTATTTTTAATAAAATCTTAAAAGTAAAATGTCTTAATTTAATAATATTGTAACACTATAATTTTGTACATAAATACTATATTGTAATCTCTATGTTGGGTTAGCGTGGAAACACGTCACGTAGACAAAAAAATTTTATTGTCACTTGATTACACAAGAAATATTCTTCAAACCAATTTCACAACTGTCAACGCTTCACTTTGACGTTTCTGTCCCTCGCGTTTGGTTGCTCAACATAAACTGACTCCAACTGCAAAACCGATCCGCTTATATAGGTTTTTAGGGTTCTAGAACTTTTCCGCGGTCTCGAGAATCAAATAGAATGGGGCCGAGAATGTTCCAGAAAACGTCAAAATAAAGGCATCACAAAAACTATAAATTCTAACATAAACGGGAATATAATTAACAAACTAAAAAGGTAGGTGAGCTTCTGTAACAATATATTATATAATTAACGTGTTAATGTGTAAAGTCTACATCTTTAGTGATGTTAATAACACAGAAATATGTAAGTTACACATAGATAATATTTGTTATATTAACACAGTTGATTGTGTTAAACCTTTAAGACACTGTTTGAGATAGAGAAATGTGTAAAAATATACACAATCCCGTGTGGACCTCGATTAACACAGGACTGTGTTTTTTGTGTTAAAATGTGTAATTATTTTTTTTCCGTGAATTAAAAACATCATATACGACGTAATAAATTATTATTGTGTTTAGTGAGAAACAGTTACTGCAATTTCTTTTAATTAGTAACCTCTGATTTTGAATTTCCATATAAACAGTTATTTTTCTCGAAAAAAACACGTTTAGGACTCTGATTGTGAAAACATGTTAAATATATTACACTTACATTGCAAACATCCTGGTATCTTTTCAAAATAATAAAATCAGAAATAGCAAATGTTTTCGACTTTATTTTTTCCAGTTAATCGGTATTTTATGTACAAAATATTACCTTCAAACAAAAAGTATTTAAAGAAAAAAATATTCGTCACGAAGATGAAGTAAACAAGTATATAGATTACAAACAAAAATAACTCGTTATGATAATGATGATTTATAAAATGCTTTCGTTCTTTATTAAATTTTAGAAATAAATTTTGTTCATTTTGAACCATTTAAATGATATTTTTACTAACCTCGATGTTATGATGAATTCGACGATATTTATTTCAGTGGGACAGCATTCAGCGGCTAAATGGCATGACCGATGGAATTACTCCGGTATTTTAGCAAACCTGGTAGTAAATTAGAATCGAATACGACATTAATGAATTTAATATTCAGTTTGCTTCGGTCCGGCCGTCAAAACCCTTTTTAATTACATGAAAGATTTTTTTACCTCGGAACTGACTATACTTTCATTTAGATTCTGTTAAAACCGAAACACCCAACCCATTTAATTAAAAACGTGCATTTACAAGCGTCGAGAACGATTTCGTATTACAACTTGGGAAACTTGGATAAAAAATAATTAATTACCCCAGTTTCTCGCTAAAATCATTGTATGTGTTTTATAACTGCCGAATTAAACTATTATACGATGTTTCTATTTGAAGGATAGTACAGGAGAAAAAGCAAATTTGTCCCAAATTGTTTGATACCTGAGCAATTTAAAATTTTAAACGAAAGAGGAAAACCATTTATTGTGAACACGGAAAAAAGATTATTTAAAATCAAAAAAACATTTATACTATACATATATACATTGAATTAAAAATCCTTCTTCGTCAAGATTAACTGATTTAAGAATAATAATTTTACCTAGTTCAATATTGCAATATGCTTATACAAGGTGTTAACCATAAGTTTGGCTAAACTTCACCTATGGGATGGTCATCAAATATGGGTCCGCAAAGTAACGGTTGCGGAGACATGGACCACTTATTCGTTTTTCAAACATTTTATTTTATTAGGAATAAACCGACGAAGAAAGTTTTTAACAAACAAAAAACAAAGTTACAGAAGATGTTCAAAGTACCCTCCGTCCATTTCCAAGCAGGCACGACATCTTCGTCTCAACGATATTCGAACCCTTTCGAAAACACCCGCTTTGGTTTGGATTTCTTGACACTTTTGATTAATCCGTAGCTGCATCTCTTCCAGGCTATTTACAGGAGTACCATACACTAATGTCTTGCAAATATCCCCAAACAAAGAAATCTAGAGGGTTCAGATCAGGCCGGACCTGTTTTATGGCCTCCAAGGTTGCCAAAGAGCAATCGGATTTCAATATTCGAAATCGTCTGTCTAGAAACTACAGTAGCCCAGCGATGTAATGGTTAAAAGTACTACAACTTCAATAATTGTTTACTCGCGAACTATAAGGATTTTACAAAAAAAAAATTACGATATTGACGCCACTTTTCCTAGCGCATCTATCCCCAAATCTTTTTAGATAAGCTCTGAATCACCCTGTATAGAAGAATCTTTGCAAAATAAATGTGATACAAACCAAAAAACTGTAAATTTCACTTTATTTTATTTCTGTCCAAATTTTTACAGCAGAGTAATTAGTTTCTATTCCCGGTCGTGAAAAAGAATGAATTATGCTCTTTCACAAACAATAATTACATTTTCTTATTATTATAAAATTAACAATTTATTCAACTCGATGTCATAACGCCCGCCACTGAAGGTGTATTGTCTGAATTTTATGTTGTAAACACAAGTTGAATCTAAATTACTTTTGTCGTGTAATAAATAGCAACTTTCAAAAACGTAAATTTTAATTAGTTTTCATTTAAACAGTTTTATTCATTTTTATGTCTGTTGCTGACCGGCTGGTGTAAAATATTTTGATTTAAAGACTTTCCTTTAAATAAACAAATATCATTTCAATTTGTAATTAAATACCATGTCATAGCAGTGAATAGGTGGAGGTGTAGGAGTTTTTGTCAATTTAGCGCTGCTGCTCGTTAGAATTTTACCAGTTAATTCGTGGTTTCCAAATACATTTTTTAAATTAATTTAGCTAATTCCTGGTAAATATTTGAACACTTCCGTACTGCCGATAGCAATTATATCATTCGGAAGCAGATTTAATTTTGCCCAAACAGATGGGTTTTCAATTACCAGTATGAAATGGAAAAAATATTAGAAAGAAGAAAAAAGACTAATTTGTAACCACCTGTACACTGAACTAACTGTATCTTGTAAACTGATTCTCTCGTGAAATAAAATTGCAAAAATATGCTTTTACTGTTCAGTTAGTCGATAGAGAGATATCCAAACTGGTTATTTGGTTGCCACCCGTTTCTACATTTGTCTTTGAATATTCTAACGATATCTAACAGTGGTATGCATAGTCCGTCTCCGGTCGCCGGGGAGCGGTCTCCTTCCCGAAATTATATGAAATTCACATAATTTTGGACTGACTATGAATACAGTGTACTGTAACAGTGTTATCCTATATATCCTTCCCGAAATTATGCAAATTTCATAACGAAATTCATATAATTTCAGTAAGGAGAGTGCTCTCCGGCGACCGGAGACGTACTATGCATACCATTCTAATGTCCACCAGAAAGACGCATTTTACGTTATACATAAAATACTTCTTTCTACAAAGTATTATTCAAAATAATAGTTATTTATTATACAAGGGAAACAAGTTTCAGATTTTAGCTAGAGGTTGAAAACACCGAGAGTTAAGATTTTTATACCCCTATATACAGGGTGTCCGGAAAAGACGTGTACAACGGAAGACCACAGACTCCTGGGTTCAAAATAAGCCGATTTAGCCCAATTTACTTATTTCCAAAATTGCTTCGTTTCGCCGCTAGGGAGCGCCAAAGTTCGCAAAAATTTTTTGTTTATTCCGAATATCTCGAAAACGACTTGATCGATTTTAATCATTTTGGGCTACATATTCCGAACAAGTAGATATGCTTTTGATTTATGGAGTTTGTCAAGATAACAGCCGCAAAAGTGTTAGGGTCTACATGGACAGATTCCCTCATCGACGAGTGTCAAATCATCAAACTTTGCCAACATCGAAAGGCGACTTTGCGAATATGGTTCCTTCCACCAAATGAATACGGTTCAAGGGCGTCAACGTACCACGAAAACTATAAAGGTGGAGGAACAAATCCTAGATAAGATAGAAGAGAACCCAAAATTAGTGCAAGACGCATTGGACAAGAAATAGGGATACCAAAACCATAGTTTATGATGTTTTGATGGAGCAGTTACTACATCCTTACCACATTCAATCGGTTCATGAACCCATTGACCCTGAAAAACGTAGCATTTTGTAATTTTATACAAGATCAAAGAGCCCATGATATCAATTTCAGCAAATACATTTTATTTTCAGATGAAGCATATTTTGCTAGGTCAGAATCATTTAAACACGTTTATACTGATGAAAATCCACACTGTAGTAAAATAAGACATTTTCAATATGAATTCAGAGTAAATGTGTGGACGAGAATTATAGACAACTTTATTATTGGTCCGGTTGTGTTTCCACATCGATTAAATGGGGTCAACTACTTTACAGCAAGTATTACCTAATTTATTGGACGATTTACCGTTACTACTTCGTCGTAACATGTGGTTTATGCACGATGGTGCACTTCATTTTACAATACCCGTTAGTCAGTATTTACATAATCTGTATCCTAACAGACGGATTGGAAGAGAAAACGATGCTCCTATAAAATGGCCACTTCGAGCACCAGACTTACCCCCTTGCGATTATTTTTTGTAAAGTATATGCCTACGCAGTTAATTATATAGAGGAATTTTTTAAGCGAATCCAAGACGCAGGTAACATTTTACGAGGTAATCCAGTAATCATGGAGAGCACTACAACTTCGTAAAACCATAACACGGATTACTTATTGCGTACGAGAAAACGGTGGTAACTGAGCATTTATTGTAAAGAGATCATAATGTTTTTTTTATTTGCTGTATTAATCTTATTATCTCGTATTTATTAAACAAAATATAAATGAGTTTAGAAATTTTCGTTATTTGTTGTAGAACGAATGCTGATATTGTTAACATAAGAAAAATATTTTTTTCTGCCTAAACTACTCATCTATTCAAAATTCTGAAAGTAATTGTACAGGGGGTTACAAAATTATGTGCTTATATTTGCATGATACATGATTTTTCCTATATTTCTGATGACTGCAAAAGATTTTAAATAATGTCAAAAAGTGTCGGTTAGACTTATAACTGCGTAGCCCAAAAATGGTTAACATCGATCAAGTCGTTTTCGAGATATTCGGAATAAACAAAAATTTTTTGCGAAATTTGGCGCTCCCTAGCGGCGAAACGAAGCAATTTTGGAAATAAGTAAATTAGGCTAAATCGGCTTATTTTGAGCCCAGGAGTCTGTGGTCTTCCGTTGTACACGTCTTTTTCCGGACACCCTGTAAATAGGTACATCATTTTTTTCTGTGACAGGAAAAACGACGATTTAATATTGAAAAAATATGTTACAACAATATATTAGTCATAAAAAAAATTAAAATTTTAAAATGGTAGGCTGTTGTACTTATATAGCGACATTGGACCTGCGTTGGCTAAGAAAACCTTTAAGTAAATATCTCAATTTAATTCTGTGATTGGATTTAAATTGCGAACTTACGAAGTTATTTTGAATATTCAAAGTTCAAAAATGGACATTTCTTAATTCAGAGTACAGCTAAGTCTAACAGAGTTGTAAGAAAAATGTACGAAACCGCATATGAAAGATTTATGGAATGGAAGGGGAAACCACATGCAGTTCTTTCTCGGAGATGGTGTTATTTTTCGGAATTGGCGCAACAACAAAAGCGATCAAGAGTGTGGTCGAATTATTAAATGTTTAAAAGTACGTTACAATTCAATAATAATGTAGATATTCCAAAATATTGCAAACTATTTACATTATTGGAGCAAAATGGGAAAGATGATTTTGTAAATAGCGCTCCTGATGAAGTTTATTTAATGACCAAGATTGTTGTTGTGCCAGCTTTCAATATTTTCTACACTGTTTATGTTTTACTTAAAAATGATAAGTCATGCATTTCGAAGATCGTCTGCTACACTTTTAATTGAATCTGGAGGAGACTTAATAACACTAAAGAAACATGATAGTTGTAAGTCATCAACATCGCTGAAGGGTATCTTGATGAATCGATTGCGCATATGACAGAACTATCTAATAAAGTGTTTAGAATGTGTGACAGTGCATTAATAGCTGAAATAAGATCCAATTAAAAACGAAAACGACCATAATAATTTATTAAATATAAAGTTAATCATGAATAGGTACTATTTAAGATTGATATTGTTGGGTGTTAAGTAAACTAGAGATAATGGCAATTTTCTGGGAATTTGTAGAATATACTGTGGTTTTTAAATTAAAAAGCCATGTATCCTTCATTTTTGTAACTCCTATCGAAATGTGTCAAAATTATAGAAAATGTTATAGTTGACAAAATTTGTTACAAGTTGAGATTTTATCACCATTAAATAAATCGCGCAAATATTTGCGAATTCCGCATTCAAAAGGACAAAAGGCTTTAGAGTACATACACACTATTCACTATTGATTACTAGCACTGTCACTATAACGGTCACACATTAACACTTATTATTTTACTGTTTAAGAAAGGTATTTTAAGCTAATATGTATCAAATCTCCTACAATTCCTATCAATGAAGTCATATGCATGCTCTCTGATACCAAACATCTAGGTATGCTAATGAACACCCACAGACAAAACTCTATTCAATAATTATCTAAAGAATTTATTGTATTTACTAACCTGATATACTCTATATATGGAGTGGGAACTCGAAATTCAACCACAATAGATGAGATCTGATCTATTTCTACATTTTTAGGATTGCTTCATCAGGTGGCCTCCTTTAACTTGAGTCAAATATCTAACTATAAAAATTATTATACCAGGTTGGGGCTTTTGTCCACTGAGTAGTTAGTTTCACATAATATTGTTAATACCTGAACATATATGAAAAAACACTTATTATATCATATATATATCGTACCGCTTTCCGTATGACCTTCGTGCGTCCATGTTTCGTAAAAATTTAACATATTCTTCGATCCAAATTCTGATCTTCTAATATTTATTCGCCATATCACTATTTTGTCTTTTTCTATCAGTATACTCTTTTCGATTTCATTATACGGAAATTCAGCTACTATAATGCATATGTTTTTAAAATAAAATTGGTAGTTTACATATGGGCGATTCCATGTCAACTGTCGCAAGGTTGGTGCATCATGATTTTTTTCCCAAACCAAAACTATTTCATTCTGTTGTAGGTTCGAATACAAGTATTATCCCAAATTTTCAGCCAGAAATACTACTCCTAAAGTTTTTTACGGCCAATTTACGTTTTTTTCGCGTTTTTCGTTTTAGGTAACAAATTTTCTCTAAAGCGCTACCAGAAACGCGTCAGAGGCTGGAAAAATTCTAGAAGACCTATAATCAATGTAAAATTGTCCAAGGAATCCATTCCCGCTCTCAGAAATGCGCCAAAAATTTTCCATTTGCCAGAAATCGCAAAAAAAATTTTTTTTTTAATTTACTGTATCTCACGTGTGGAAATTTTTGAATTTTTCTGCAGGCGCGCAAAATGTTCGTTTTTGAGTGTACTTTTAAGTACTTTTAATTTTCCCGTGTGTATTTGGGTTTTAAGGGTTGAAACAGTTGAAATATGGCAGAAAATAGACAAATCAGCCTGAAACGGTGCATTAAGCAAGAGAACCAAGTGGCAAAAGTTGAAAATATTTTTGTGGGTCTGAAGCTTAACCTTCGACGATGAAGTCAGATCATTTTCATTGAATACCAGACCATCGAGAGGTCTAATATTGCCACAGTCACTCAAAAATTGCAGCACGAAAGGTGTACGTGCATAAAGGCATACCAATCAAGCTTCAGGTATTTGCTAAATTCACGCGGTCTTGCACTTTACATGTGAAATGAAAAGTCAAATACAACAACCAGATTATTTCACTAAGCGAACTCTTAAAATTTTGTAGGGAAAATATAAAGTCTGTCTTTCGTCAGGAAGTACCCAGTCAAGAAGTCGCCTTGCTGCGAGAAACGCATATGAGAACGAGTAAAACTATTCCTGGAACAAGAGGTTACCACCAATTCTTTTTGCATAATGATCAGATAATCAAATGCAAACATACCAGTTTGGATGACAAGTATGATCTAGCTTCTGACTTGACCGGGAAAGTTATGAGATCTTGGCGATGTGGTCAATACGCAGCGTTTACCTTTGATCACATGTGGCATCTTGGGCTAATAATGATTTCGGATGAAGTAAATTTGGAAGCAGAGTTTTCAGTACTTTCCTCCAATAAAGTGGCCAAACTTATTCATTCCTGGATCCACCAGTATGCTTGACCAAATACTCTGCGAAGTTAAGCCCAACGAGATAAAGAAGGCTCCGAACACATTCAAGTTGAACAGTGCTCAGCACGAAAAAATTGTGAAATACTTTGAGAAATGTATGGCGGGGGTAGTCTAAATACGAAAATAATTCATAATAGCAATAAAGAAAATTCCTCGACAACTTAATGCCTATATTATTTTATAGATCTGCAACTTTGTAATAAATTATATTTAGTTATATTACTTTTTCTATTACCTATGTAGAATTTTTTTAAAAATGATTTATTAAGTACTTACTTACTTAATAAAAGGAAATATTCGGTGTTGTCCTATAATATCCTAATCACTTGATTTTTCGTCATCCAGCGGCATTTGCCTCTAATAACCGAGTCCAATATTGAACCTCTAGATGGTCAAGTATTCAATGAAAACGACCGTGCTGAATTCAAAAAGTGCAAGACCGTGTGAATAGAGCAAATACCTGTAAGCTTGGTATGCCTTTATGCGCGTACACCTTTCGTGCTGCAATTTTTGAGTGACTGTGGCAATATTAGACCTCTAGATGGTCTGGTATTCAATGAAAATTATCTGACTTCATCGTGGAGGGTTAAGCTTCAGACCCACAAAAATATTTTCAACTTTTGCCACTTGGTTCTCTTGCTTAATGAACCGTTTCAGGCTGATTTGTCTATTTTCTGCCATTTTTCAACTGTTTCAACCCTTAAAACCCAAATACACTCGGGAAAGTTAAAAGTACTTAAAAGTACACTCAAAAACGAACATTTTGCGAGCCTGCAGAAAAATTCAAAAATTTCCACAAGCGAAATGCAGTAAACTTAAAAAAAAAATTTTTTTGCGATTTCTGGCAAATGGAACATTTTTGGCGCATTTCTGAGAGCGGGAATGGATTCCTTGGACAATTTTACATCGATTATAGGTCTTCCAGAATTTTTCCAGCCTCCGACGCGTTTCTGGTAACGCTTTAGAGAAAATTTGTCATCTAAAACAAAAAACGCAAAAAAAAACGTAAATTGGCCGTAAAAAACTCTAGGAGTAGTATTTCTGGCTGAAAATTTGGGATAATACTTGTATTCGAACCTACAATAGAATGAAATAGTTTTGGTTTGAGAAAAAAATCATGATGCACCAACCTTGCGACAGTTGACATGGAATCGCCCGTATAGCAATGTATTTTTTAATTTTAAATAGAAAAATCAAAAGCCATTGATATGTCCCAATAGTGTTTTATTTTCATGCCACTGTACTTCGAAAGCCAAACATGTTTGGATAATTATTAACAAAACTACAGTAACAAAAACTGTCGTTCCGTATATCAAAGTAAAACTCTTGTCATAGTCTTCTTACGAAAATATTAGAGGCTAATAAAAATAATAATTTGATTCTTTCATGGATGGTTTTTGACAGTTCTACTCAATATGTATTGGGGTTGTTTACTGCTTTTAATAAAGACATTTTGTATCCATCATAACATCACTAACGTTCCTAAATGTTTTTTTACGAGAACAAAAAACAGGTGAGTTGAGAGATCTTTGGCGTAGTTGCAAAAAAATTCTAAGTGGTGCTTCTCTGTACAACCAGTGTTGAGTTTATGTTTAATTCAGGATTTTACGTTTAGTCACCTAGACTATTAAATTAGGTGTCTCAAAAGGAAATAATTCGCAATTTACTCTCACTACCCTGGAAAATTTTATATGAGAAGCGGTACATTATTATGATTAGTACTTTATTAAGTTTGCGTTGGTTTTAAAGAACCTCGCAAGAAGTCAATTTAACTCGGCCCGTGCCCTTAGTTGGCCCATTTCGAGCAATTTATGTTTGTTTACGCCTGACGAGTTTCTAGAGAGACTTAACGGAATATAAATTGGGCAGGCACGTATAAATTCTGGCTCAAAGTAAGAAGAAATTCCAGGCCGACATTAAAATGACGTTAAGGTACATTTTATTCTGCCTTGATGTATTTGCATGAATTAATTTGCGAAATATCCTGCCCTTACCCCGGGCAATCTTTGCTGTGTTAAGAAAATGTTATCCAGAAATCTTTCAGGTACTTCTACGATATTTATAACACATCCATATAAATTTTATTTGTAATGAATCTGTAACGCTATGGTTATAGGTACATACAAACGTAACGGACTGTATGAATTAAAGTAAATAATACAAAAATACAATGTAAACGAATTGGAAAAGGCTTACCATACTATTCCCTTGTAACGAAGGAAGGGCCCTTCAGGATGTAGATCGGCACACAGCATAGTATGCTAACACATTTTGCCGTCTATATTCGAAGTCTTTAAGAAGAAGAATTTTAATCTACTTTGAAACACAAAAAAACCTTTTCCAAAAAAAACCGCGAAAAACAATATTTGAAATGAAATTATATTATTATACAGGGTGCGGCAGAGAGGACGGACGTTTTTGAGATGGGTAGTACTCTCCCCCTCCGTCTACGAGAGAGGTGGGGAGGGTGCCGTTTGACTCGTGAGTTCCTAGCATTGTTTTACCAGTTGTCGTCATGGAGCCTTGGACGGTGGAGCACCGCGTTTTCGCCTATGATTGTTTCGTCCGAAATAATGAGTCAGTTACCGTCGTACAGCATGAGTTTCGTCGCCACTTCAACATTCATCGGAATAGAGCTGTTCCCTCTCGAAACACCATCCTTCGTTGGGTTGAATCACTTCGCAGGCGTGGTGAACTGATCAACAGAAGACCAAGAGGAGCTCCGCGAACAGTTCGAACTCCTGAAAATGTTGAACGCGTTCGACAAGCCTTTCTTTGCAGTCCGACTCGATCTGACCGGAAACATGCTGCTGCACTTCGCCTCAGTGATCGTTCGGTGAGGCGAATTTTGCGTATGGATCTCCGCTTTCACCCCTACAAATTGGCCATTGTACAACAGTTACAGCCCGGAGATTATGCACAACGAATGAACTTCGCACGTGAGATGGAAGCACTGATCGATCAAAATGAGAACCTCATTTTGTTCATGAGTGACGAAGCCCACTTTCACCTAAACAGCATGGTTAACCAGCAGAATTGCCGTTATTGGTCTAATGAAAATCCGCAACAGTTACACGAAAGACCGCTGCACAGCCCAAAAGTAATGGTTTGGTGCGCTGTATAGCAAACTTGCATCATTGGCCCTTACTTCTTCGAAAACAGTAATGGTCGTGCTGTTACCGTGAACTCAGAGCGCTACGTCGAAATGATCACCAACTTCTTTTTCCCTGAATAACGACGGCGACGTGTTCCAATCCGACGTGGGTGGTTCCAGCAGGATGGGGCGACCGCCCACACAGCCAGAGCATCAATGAACGTTATTCACCCTCTCTTCCTGGTCGCCTTATTTCCAGGTTTGGCGATGTTCATTGGCCTCCTCGGTCCCCAGATTTATCCATATGCGATTTTTCTTATGGGGACACATCAAGGCTAGAATATACGAGAACAAGCCCCGAACTCTGGACGAATTGAAGGACGCAATTCGCGTGGAAGTCGCCCAAGTTGAGAAAGCGATGTTGGAGAGAGTCTACGCGAAATTCCAAGAACGCCTCCAGCACTGCATCAACGATTTTGGCCACCACATGCCTGATGTGATTTTCCACACTTGACTGTCTCAAATGCTATTTTGCGAACCTGATTCCATCAATAAATTTGTTTTTGAGTAAAAATTAACTATTTTATGATTTTTAAAACCGCCCGTCCTCTCTGCCGCACCCGGTATTTGTTTATATTTTATTAGAAAATATGAATATGTCAATAATTTGACAAGGAGGATCAACGCTTTACGTGCTGGTACTTGTTGCACACGTAACTTCACATATCTTTCAATCAAAAGAAACTCATAATTATATTAATTTCACGGTCCTTAATTTGAATTCTAAGACATATTTTATTTCAAATAATTTAAAAAGAAATTTTGGAGATGTGACCAGGAAATTTCTGTTAAAATAATGTTTACAGTACAAATCGTTTGCAGGAAATATACAGGGTGTCATAAAGAATGGGTGAACAATAAGCTGGAGATACTAGACACTAAAATATTGCGTTTGAGCTCATCATGCCGTATACGAATGTTGCTGATGTAAGAACTACAGGGTGTTCAAATTGATAAAGTTTTGATAGCATGACTGAAAATTGAGTGTTGGGTTTTTTAGGGTGAGAATTACAAATTCGAGGCTTATTTTGACGTTGGTCCTAGAGGGCGCTAGTTTCAACGTATCATGGGTAAATCGAAAGTACCTACGATATTGTAGGTCGCTTTCTGCAAGTCGAGCCGCTTAGGCCGAGCAGAAAGTAGCAGACCAGTTACATCTCACCTGCACTCGATTTATAAGTGAAACTACATATGAAGGAACAGCCAGTTCAATTGTCGGTCATCTCACCTATGGCATACTGATGAGGGCTATGAGGACAAGCCCGAAACCGGTCTGTGTCTGGTGGAGTGGCCGACAAGGGTTCTTGGCTGTTTCACAGATACTGCAGGTATAATTCAATGCCGGTCGGGGCATTAGCCCGCGGAGTAGTTGTTTCCTGCAGTATCATTTATAGATTTAATGGCGCATCGCCCGGGGCGAGAGGTCTGCGGTTAAGTACCTACGATATTGTAGGTCGCTTTCTGCAAGTCGAGCCGCTTAGGCCGAGCAGAAAGTAGCAGACCAGTTACATCTCATAATATTTTGGTGTTTAGTATCTCCAACTTAGTGTTCACCCATTCTTTATGATACCCTGTATATTTCCTGCAAGCGATTTGTACTGTAAACATTATTTTAACAGATATTTCCTGGTCACATCTTCAAAATCCCTTTTTAAATTATTTGAAATAAAATATGTCTTAGAATTCAAATTAAGGACCGTGATAATTAAATTTTAAAATCTTCAAACATTATTTTCTTGAAATTTTTATTATGTAACACCATAATTTTTCATGATGTATGTATGTATGACACAGTGTTGACCCATTCTTTGAGACTCACCCTGTATATCAAAATTAGTAGTAGGCGATAGACAATGTATCCTTACGTGTAGCAGAAGGCTTGTAGTTGTTGAAACCAACTATATGTACAGGGTGTCCCAATATTCCGTGAGCTACCACAGCTTCCTGCGATCAAAATAAGCAGATTGAACTAAACTTATCTCTATCCCAAGAGGTTGGAAAGGGTAGAGATAACAAAGACTGAATTTTACTTGTGCAGTACAACGTTTAAGTTATTTTTCCAGAGCCTGCCATGATTATTTATTGATGGCAATTTTTCTAAATTTCATATCAGCGATTTTTTATTGCAAATCTAACAACGTAGCTTTAATAGCGCCCTTAAAATCCATATAGCGAAAATGTAATCAAATTTTACGAATATCTAGTAAAAATATTAGATAATATACTTTGTAAATAAACTTATAATTATAACAAAATCTTAAAATTTACACCATATAGGTATATATATACCATTACAGTTATGATTATTTAATTTAACAAACTTGTACTCGAACATAACATGGGTGTTGTTACAAAATTTTTCAAGGAGAAAAATATTAAACCGGAAACAAAAAAATATTTATTTTAATAAGGATATACAGGGTTAACTATGACTAAGTCCAAAAATTTTAACCACGTGCTCGGGGAGGCCTGAAGGACAATAAAAAAATTCCAGAATTTTCGTTCGATATTTAAAAAATATGGTATAACGTAGGTACCTCCTATGGAAAGGGACGCCTCTGATAAGCATCGACTAAGACGGCTTAGATCCATAGATAAAGCTTACATCTGTCAACAATGCCAATTAATATGCGGTCGTCTTTTTGCAGAATTTCTAAATGCAGAAACGACAAAAATTGACATTTTTTAGTAGTTAATTCTGTATAAGGTTCATATAATTCTTAAGCATCATATCTTGAAAAACATAACAACAAAATATTATAAGTACTATAACATAATAGTTATTTATGCACCAAGTGCAAAAAGTAAGTGTTTAGTTTAGTTGCATACAATATTTTTTCTACGTTCATGCAAAAACCAAAAAATGTTATTTAGATGACACTGAGTCTAGAAAAATGTGACGTCGATTTGAACGTTTATGTTTGTCATGATGACAAAACGCTGTAGTAGAATGACAGATAAATGCAATAAACATTTTATTGCACTAGTGCAATAAAGAACCACTTTTTCCACTAAATATAGTTCAATAATGTATTGTTTTTTGCATGAACGTAGAAAAAAAAATAAAAATAAAATATTCGGCAGAGTATGATGTCAAAAGTTCTGTTTCTGCTCCAAATAGTGTCAATTTGAATAGTAACGCATGAGCGCAACATACTACATTAAGAACGCTTCGAAGTTATGAAGCTTATGCTTACAACCTGGAGGCTTGTATTTAGCATTTTTTGAGTAGTGTGAAGTTTACTTAATTTTATTATTTTTTTTTTCTGATGACAGGATTTTTTGCAACGACCAACGACGCACTTGGTACCTACTTATGGTATTTTTCGGAAATTAATTATTTAATTCCTGAAAAATATAATAATTAGGTAGTACAGATTTTGTTAACATTTAAGCGAATTAGAATTAGGAAATTGATTAAAAATTAGGATTTATAGTACCTATTACAATATAATCCTTTGGCATGTTTATTTATATATGTGGAAAATAGTAGCCATAACAAGACATTAATGCTTAATCAAAGCAGCATTATGATTTATTTGCCATCAATATTTACTACTGTGGTAATATTAATATTAACTACTTAAACAGTTAATATTGCCTTTTCATGAAAAATATTTATGCGTACATATATGTAAACCTGACAAAATAATTCAGTATTTTTATTATAAAGAAAATATATTGTGATTTCTAAAAACAAGTCACTATTTTTATATTTTGGAACATTTATATACATGTTTTCCTTCAGTTTATTACTTTGGCAATTAATTACATTACTTGGTACAGAGACATAGAAATTCATAAAGATTATAAATATACCTACGGCAAGATAAAATATTTACCACATCCTTTGTAAGAATCATCACGCGAAAATGTTAAAGTCAGCTGTAATTTCCTTTGTTTTTAACTTATTAAAAATATTTTATAGATATTTTATTACTACCTTAATTTATATCATTGGTAGTTGATGTCTGCATGGCTGTATTAACAGCTGAAGTTGAAAAGAGGGGAAACTTTTTACTTTTAATGTCATGGAAAGAAGGCTCTGCTCGTTAAAATGTACAAAAGTACAGGTTTAAGCTAATCAATGTAATGTGTAGGATCTCTCTTACTTACAAATTATTAGAAATACAGTAGATTTTATTATTTGAATTCAATAATAAATACACTATGCGAGTTACAGTTGTATTTCTAAATAGTCCTTGTCAGGAGCAGAAATAACTTCTGCGTAGGAAGATTATTTTAGTAGAATTTGTTCATCCATCCTCTAAATGTGAATTATCCATCCTTCTCTGTAAAAGTGTATTGCTCACCCATCATCTAAAAATGTATTGCAATGTAGGTATTTCGTACGCATTAGAAAATATGTTAAATATTTCCGATGAAAATATTTTTAGCCCGAATTTTAATTACAGTAAATTTATAACTAACGTAACTACAACTAATACCAATATCTGTTGTAAGCAATTACTATTTTTACTATCATAAAGATAAATATGTTGTTTGAAATGAATGTTCTATGGTGAGACACATGTAATTTTAATGCAAACATCTAAACAAGGTACCTACCGTGTCAGTTTCTTTGATATTTATGAATTGCATAATATTTAAATTGGCACAAGCTGCAAGTACACACGTAACAAAATATAATTTTATATTTACTGTTTTACGAATATCCCACAAAAAGTCCTTATTAATGAACCGTATATGTTTGCCTACTACACGTTAACAACACAACTAAAACGTATTAGGTTAGAGGTTAGGTTGATGTGCCTCTGCGCATGTGCAACAGAAATCACACAAAAACTTCTGTAAAATTTCATAAATAGTTCCAGTGTAGTACATTGTATTACTACACTATTTCTGAAATTTCCTAATTTTATTGCGTAAAAACACATACACTTGATTATTCCCTAATATATAATAGAAATTAAAATTTTCCAGTAAATATTACGTAAAAAGAGCATAACGATACATGGAAATTTCCACCCATTTTTACCAGTGTACGTTAATATAATGTGAAGCAATCATAACTGTTCCACCTATAACGATCGGAATATCGTTATAGTTGCAAATAGGAACACTTGCAACGGAAAATGGCTGATATTCTACAATTAAGGAAAACTTTGTAATGGTACCTACTACCACTTCACATTTACGTATTCCTGTAGCCAGGAATTTCCACAGAATTAAGCGAAGTACATTATGGCAAACGTAATCGCCAAAATGGTGCACAATGGAGAACATTCCCGTGGCAATGCTAAGAAGTGCTTTGATGTTCTAAAGGTAGTTTTATTATGATATCATTCGGAGAGAGGGAAATACACTACTTGAGATCGTAATATAGACTAGATTTTAGATAATGCAAACCTTAAATAGCTAAAAACATTTCTACTGTTCGGACGCTTCTATTTATGTCACAGAAATTGAGAATGCTTCTATAAAAAGAAGGGCCAAATTTCCACAACGTTTTATTAAATATTTATATTGAATTTAAAGTTTCGGCTACTAATTTCGAGATCTGTATTGTACATTCCATCTTCAGGTCAATTTCAAGGTTACAAACAATATTATATACCATTAAAAAAAATTATGCAAACAAATGTTGGAAAAACTGCAAAAAAAATATTTAAACACAAAGGTAAAAATCTTCTTTATAGCAAAGTTCATTTGTTTAATCAATTACTTTTAAATATTAATTGAAACAAGAACATCAATGACTAAATCTCAAACTATTTGTAAAAACTCTAATTAATGATTTTTGTTGAAAATTGTTACAAAATGACAAACATAACTAAAGCTTAACTATATTAAAACTAACGAATCCAAGTGATATGCGAAACTTAGCAAATTTCCCATTAATACAATCAACCATCCGAAACCCAAATTCTTTTATTATTTTTTTAAATTATAAAACAAATAATGTCTAACATGTGGAGACATTTTGTTATATTCTAGATATATATGAGAAGCTACGTTTCATGCTGACAGAAGAGTGTTCAGAAATACATATATAAAAAATATTTCTTTCTAGTGTAAGTGTTAATAGAGTGCAGAAATATAAATTTATAGAATAAATATTGAGGTGTACGCATAACCAAAACTTTATGTACGAGGCAAAAACTGTGAATAGTTCGCATTTTATCAAGATTCAACCTTGTTTTAGTTTCTAAAATGTGTCTTTGAGCAAAAAGTTTTTTAAGAATATGTTTTAGACAGATATTTGAGTCGATCCATATGCTCAAGTTTTTACAGCAATCAACTACAGGCAACGCCTTGCCACTTAAACATATACTCGTATTAATTCTATTGCAAATTATATCTCTTTTTGCCTTGAACCCAAAAAGCATAATGCAGGTTTATTGCCATTAAGTTTTAAATTGTATATTGGAACTACTTATGAACGTATGCAAATCAGAGATAAAGAGATAAATCCAAAATAACTAAATTTCTTACAAAGTAAGTCAGGATAAGTCATATTCCACGGTATCAAACAGCTTACTATGATCTAAAAGGAGGAGATATATTTAAAAGAGCGATATTATGATTATCTACAATTTTTTTGTTTAATACGTTGTGCTAGTTTATGGAAGCAAGCTTATATAACTCTAATTTAAAAAAATGGCAGTAAAAATATACATACATACTAATTAATTACAGGGCCATTAGGGACCTTAAATGTTATGGTTTGTAATTTCTTGTCGTTTTTTTACCTTAAAATATAATGAGAATTTCTTGAGCAATTTACTAAGTGAAAACTTTTAAATTCAAAAACATTTTAAAATGATAACCTTGCTACAAAGATTATCTTTTAAAAAACAAAAATGCTTTCACTGAAAATCGTGATTACTAATCATTCCCCATCGGCATGTGAATGTTCACATGGCCGTGTAGGCTTCAATCAATTTTTTATTCGTATTGTATTCTGAAACAACCTTAAATTTTAATTAAGCACGTAACAACAAAACAAATAGCTCATTGTATACAGATCACTTAAAATCCTTTGACAAATGAAACGTCATAAAGTATTACCATGATGTACTACTCTATGCAAAATAATTCAGCTGGACTTACGAACCACATTAATTAAAAATAATATTAATCGTTTCATTGTTTGAATTTGTGGATTTGCATGTGTGCGTATTTAAAGATCAGTCTCTTCATTTGTGTGTAACTTAATAAAAACAGTTTTAGTCTTCTGTGTAGATGAATTTGGCTAGGCAGTATTTTTCCGTTGTTACAGTTTTAACAATGGAACAATACTGAATAACTCATTTACAATAGACAAGAAAATGTAAATTCTACATGAACTTTGCTCATACTCCTAATATTTTCTGAAATAACAATCAAAATACTATACTAGTTGACCTTTATTGTATTGTATTTATTTTTACTTCGTATTGAATACTAGTAGCTGTATATGCTTACAATATTACCTTCTATTAAGTTTGCTTATGTCATCTCTGTAAAGCGTTATTTGATTAGATAAATAAGTGTAACATAGTCGCAGTGAAGATGGGAGAATTATTAAATTATACTGAGAGATAGAGGAATATATAGTTCATGTAGCTTTTTCATATACAGGCGGATTCACAGCGATGGATCGTTGGAAGTTTTTTTTCATGGTAGACTATTAAAATTAAACTGTTATTTTAATAAGACCTTCAGAAGCCTTTAGTAGACCATTAACATACATTGAATTATGATTATTAAATTACAAAACGTTAATCTAAATTAAATTTTAGTTTTCTCCATCATACCTCCTTCCCGGCGAACACATTTTTTTTGGTTTAACAGTTTAGTTATTTAGTATTCATAATCTATAACATTTTTTGTATGAATGCATGATTTTTCTCATTTACATAATAAATTGCAAAAACTTTGCCCTCGAGATGAAATTTTAAGAATAAATTTTTGTGCACGTTTTATATTTTCAAATTAAAAAAAATATATATAATAACCCTCATAAACTATTTTATAGCACAACTCAACACAATGAAATATTTCGTACTACTTTAATTTGAACTGCACCACAATATATATACAGTGCTTTCGAAAAGTAACGAATATTATATTATTATTTTTGAATTTTAAAATCTTCAAACATTATTTTCTTGACATTTTTGTTATGTAACACCATAATTTTTCATGATATATGTATGTAGAACGACACGGTCTTTCAAATGCCATGGTAAAAATTGGGGGCTTCTATTTAAAAAAATTGTTGATGACGTCATATCTCGAACAACGATGACGTCACAAATATGAGTCGTATGTCAAAAAGTGCCTTTTTTAAAAACAAAATCGACGTGCCAGGGAATTTTTTCGAAAACTTCTCAATTTCAAAAATAATGAATTTATTCGTTACTTTTCGAAAGCACTGTATAACGCACATGATTGTATAGACAAGACGACCATTAATGGATCGGGACATAGAAGTTTACACGATTTGCTGCTAAAATTACAAAATGAAATAGAACTATTACAATATATGTGAATAACAGGACATTATACGCTTCATAATATTGTAAATTTCCTTAATATTTGTAAAATTACATGGTGTAACTATAAAATTACCATAACTATAGTGTAAATATTACGTAAATATAAATAATTTATTTGAAATTTTACAGACATTTTTTAAAGTGTAGGTGCTTTATAGTTAAAAACAAAATCAAATTCACATAATAGTAGTAAAATATTAAACTGATATATGCACATGTAAAGAAGAAAACCAACAAGTTGTAATTTAATATTTCCTAACTGAAACCACTTTAGTTAAAAGTTGGTCTAGAGTTAAATACTTTAAAACTCAGTTTTAAATAATTGCCTGTATACACGAGCTTACTTTTGTAGAAAATTTTATTTGGTTAGTGTCTGCGGTGCGGTTGAATATGAAGCATAAAAAGCAGTGTCTCCGGAGAGTTGAAAACTTAGGAAACTTTTGTTGCCTCGGGCTAAATCAAGCATGTATTTATTTCAACTGGAAATGTTTCGTAAATATAATTTTGTTTTTCCTAGAAAACTTAGCAAAATGTTTATTTGCAACCACCACAGCTGAGTGATATTCTTTTATTCGCCATATTGTTATAAAGAGTAAACGTGTAGACAAAATATTTTATTTCGAATAATACACAGAGTGGTATACTTTTTTGTATAGTATCCATAGTTTTGCGATTGGTTATTTGCAAAATCTTAAGTGATTTAGAAATTAAAACTCTTGAACTGCCTTTTTTGTCTTTAAATGGCTCCACAGAAAAAAATATGGCGAACATAAATCTGGTAAAGCTGTGGGCCATTCAGTAGGCTCTATCCTCTAATCTATACTTGAAATGTCATATAAACATTATCTCACAAGCATCGCATAAGGTGTATCGTACTTTTGGAAAATAATTGCACTGACTGCACACCGCGGTAAAAGTAGCTGCAGTTCGCACATGCTTACCTAAAAATCGTTGTGCTAAAAGATTTTCACTTCAGAAAAAATTAAAATTATATTCATTAACTTCAAGTTACCATTCAGAAAAACGTACTGTATATTTACGCTATAATTCAGTTTCCAGTGTCACAATTTTTCTCTGAGCACGCTTTGCCGAGGAAACAGAGGTCACGAACTTGACATTACATTAAAATCGAATCCATCCAATCCATCAAAACTCCAAAGTTACTCCCAAGCAGACTCTTTTTCTGCCCTGACGCATAGATCATAATTGCTAATCTCATCTAAACTTACCGTACAGCTGTGTCAGAGTGAAATTCAGTGTCCAGTGGGACACAACAGCAACCTTGACAAGCGGAAAACACACAGTAATTCGGATATGCGTCGACAACTTAGTCCCGAAGGAGCGTCGCTTATCACGGTTATGTCATTAAAATAAATTCAATGTCTGTTCCTCTTTGGAGAGGATTTTTATAACATTAATGTCGGTATTTTTATGATTTCTACTCTCTACACTAACATTTTTTTATTCTATTTTTAGAACAGATAAGAACATTAGTTATAGATATTAGATATAAACAAGGATTCTAGGCATTAAGTTGTTAGCTTAAATATACAGGGCGTCCCGAAATTAATGGGATACAGAGCAAAAGTACAAGGTGTTTTCAAAAAATGTAGCACAAATGGTACTAGTGAATCTACAGCTAAAAAGAACATATCTGCATAAAAATGACCTTAGCATAATGTTTACCTCTTCAAAGTTTCCAAAAAAATATAGCTTTGAAATCCAAAAAAGGTAGAACAGACAAATTTTTTACCAATGCAATTGCAACTTCACGACAATTCAAAATTCATATACATGACAATAGGCCGTATTTATAAAATAGAGAAGTTGCGTTTACCTGCAGAAATCGAAGCGCTTCCTTCATATTCTATACATAAGAACAATTCGTATCCTGTTTTATAAATACGGCCTATTATAGATCAAGAAATATAGAAACAGTTACTTTTCATAGTTCTAAATTGATTTGTTTATACAGTGTGGAAGAAAGGTATGGAATAAATTCATTATTTCTAAAACTACGAAGTTTCATGAAATTTCCTCGGACAGGTCGATTTTGCTTTTTAAAAATACTCTTTTTTCTATACCAACGCATTTCCGACGTTCATTTGTTTTCACGTGATGACGTCTTCGGATATTTTTTTAAATAGAACCCCTATATTTTCATCGGATTCTTGTAGAGCTTGCTGAATTCAAAAATGTATAATTTCAATACTTTATTCCTTCAACTTTAGCAATAGTGCAGCTATTGAAAACTGTTATCGTTCCAGGTAAAGTGCCTTTTCTACTGAAAATATAGCAAAATTTTACTTGAAAAAGTTGTTCAAAACGGTGAATTATGGAGACGTGCATAAAAGATCTGCCTGCTTTGATAAAATCTTTGTGCTTTGTTGAAAAATGGTTTCAAAATCAAACCTCGCCGATCTTCTTAAAATTTTGCACGTCCTCATAATTTACCGCTCCGAACAACTTTTTCAAGTAACATTTTGCTGTATTTTCAGTAGAAAAGGCACTTTACCTGAAACGATAACAGTTTTCAATAGTTGCACTATTGCTAAAGTTGAAGGAATAAAGTGTTGAAATTATACATTTTTGAATTCAGCAAGTTAAGCTCTACAAGAATCCGATGAAAAAATATAGGGGTTCTATTTAAAAAAATATCCGATGACGCATCACGCGAAAACAAATGAACGTCGGAAATGCGTTGGTATAGAAAAAAGAGTATTTTTAAAAAGCAAAATCGACCTGTCCGAGGAAATTTCATGAAACTTCGTAGTTCTAGAAATAATGAATTTATTCCATACCTTTCTTCCACACTGTATAGTCACAAATCTATTAGATTCATTATTTATCCTTAAATACGTTACGACATAAGTAGATTGTTACCTGTGAACTTAAAATATAATTCTTTTTTGATAGTCTGCTAAACTTTAACGAATTATTCATCGCCTTATTACCTACTAAGCAAATATTTGCAAGTGTCGCCATAAAAGTGGAGATACCTATCATAAATTAATTCTTTTATTACTCTAAAAATAGTAAGCTTTTTCTACTAAACCGATCACATCGCTTCTTTCCACTGTTTTCAAATTTCTTAAAAAAAATAATTTCTTTTGAAGCTAGCAGGGTAATCCATTTTACTTTTTTTGTATTAGTTGAGTTCTGAAAACCTTCTAATGGCAAAAAGCTTTCGACGAAAATAAAGTTTCTTACAGGTTTTTCGTTTCATAGAATAAATATTTATATAACATACATCAGCAAATTTTTTCAGCAATTAAATTCATAGTTTTCAGAAATGTATGCAGATGATACTAGTTCATAAAACGTGTGTACATATACAGGGTGTCTCGCACAAGGGGTATGTGATATAAAATATTATTAAATCAAACTTCGCTATACACAAAATTGTACCTAGGCAGATGCTTTCACTAGAAGTATCAAATTTACATATACAGTTTAGATACATTAAAGATTATAAATTAACATGAGACAAAGATCATTGATGTACCTCAAGGAAACCCACCCTTCATCAGATCAGTATTATTCGGAGGTGATATTCTAGCACTGTAAATTAGAATTACCAAAAATGAAATTCAATAGTAGGTTGTAAACTTATTTGAAAATTACCACAGATTAGACTTTTAAGAAACTAGTAAAATCTTAAGCATGTTTACAAAAATATAATCAATGCGAAAATAAAAATCTCTTCAAAATGTAATTTAAATATGTAAACAGAAATTATTAGAGTATAAGTTAGATTATTTTTCAAAGTAAAATAAATTCAAAGTTTACTACTGACTTTGTCGTGATTTTAATTTACGAATCAAAAAATTCTGCTATTTTTTGAGAACGGTAACATTTATTAAAGGTTAGGTTAGGTTATACGTATCTACATCAAGGTTATTGTACAATTTAAATCCTTGGATTTGAAGATATGGCGAATGCGCTAGTCACACTGATTCTTTATTAATTTTTGTATTTATTTTATTACATACAAACCTAGATGTAGTTGTACAAATGTAATGTAACGTGATTTAGATACTTATATGTATATACCTAATTACTAATTTAAACTGAATTTAATTGGAAACCAGGTTAATTACTTTCTTTTTTAAATAAAGTGCAATGAAATATATCAACATTGTCTAATCTGCTGTAACTTCTACACATGAACGTAATATGTAAGTAATATATGTATACCTATCCTAATAGAGATTCCAAATAGTGCTAATAGTGCTACAATATTCCAATTCACATCTTACAAAAGCAAAATATAAAGTAGGTACCTACTTACAGCTTGAATAGATGGAAATTCCCTACAGTTTTTAATTAAGAAAACCAACATATTGGTAGCCTCGGACACAATGTTATTGATTACATAAAATGTTAATTTAGGATTAAATTACATCATTAATGTTATAATTATACTGTAAAATTGTATTCTTTTATCGATATCGCATTTTTAGATAATATCAAAGAAACTACCGTAATGGCTAATTTTGGCTAATTTTGCTTATTCTGTTTCGGTTCTATCCTTTACGGCAACAGTGCGGCTGAAATTTCGATTGGTGTTTACTTATAAGTCAATGGAGTCCCAAGTAAAATATTTGTTTAGAGTTAATGATGCCCCATGCTCATTAAACCTACAGTTAGGATCAGTGGCATGATTGCCTAATGTTTACCTGTCATCCCATTGTAATGAATTTGGTTATGTGTCCCGACTGTACATTCAATAATTAGAGCAAATCGATTTTTAATTTAGGAATTTTGTACATATTATATTCGAATTAAAATAATTATGTATTTGAATTTTATTAGTTATTTAGAAAAAGATCTATAAAAATATTACATAGCATCGTTTTCTGTGCTTATATACAGAGTGTTTAGATCTGATCCGAAACATCCCCATCAAATTTTAATGCATCATGCCATTTAGATCATTATTTTTATGAATAATTCCAGATAGCACACATTTAATGGACGAGAATATTTAAACAGTGGCTCAATATTTGTAAGAACATGTATTAATAGTTTCGTTTAGGCAACCAAAATTTCAAAACTATATGAAACCAATATTAGACCATTATGTTAATAAAAATAACTGTTTTTATTGGTGGGAAAAATATTGGTATAACATTGGATTTATCTTTGTGAAAAATATATTTTTATGGGATTGAACCAATGCTGCTTCTTAATTAAACTACAATATCCACCATTATAAATGTTATTGGTATAACATTATTTAAATTCATGGTCCCAATTTTATCTAAACACAAAAAGCTATTGTAGGCCCTTCAAAGGTTTATTTTATCGGCCTTATCTTGATAAATCAAATAGGTTTATTCGATTAAACCAGTCACGTGGCACCACCACACTCGGTGGTCATTTACTGAATTACCATGCGCAATTTTCTTCTGTGTGGTGTTATAATGCTATAGTGCTGTTTCGAACCCGTGGTAAAAAACAAACACATGTAAGTACGTTTGATTTCATATCAAGATTTAATATTGCTTGCTATCTACCTTTTAACACTCGTGATTGTAAAGTATCATTTTATTTCCTTTAATAACGAATTGTTATTATTGTTAGAAGTATCTAAGTGAACCTACCCGACCGAGAATATGTGTAACTGTTTCAAATAAATATACAGGGTTAACTATGACTAACTACAAATATTTTAAGGGGATAGAGAAAATTAAGAATGAATGGAATTGAAATCGACAAAAAAAATTTTCGATATTATCGAGGATATTATATTAAATCCTTATTTAACGCCGCCTATGTGACCTGCCCGCCGTACGTTTGCAGAATCAGAGTAGGCAACCAAAAAGCAACTCTAAAATTTGTTGTCATGTCATAATTCAATTCCAGTGTTTACGTTGTAGTTTTGTGTTATTCAGTTTTTAGTGCCTTATATTAATTTTAAACGTTTTATAGTTATTAAATGTGTGGGGTACAGATATTTTCCCACAATATAATGTGCCAGTTTGTTTTTCTAGGTTGTAAGACAAGACTGCCGGGGTACATTAAAAGTTTTCTATTATCTATTAGTATCTATCCATTCCTTTCGATTTTTCTATAACAAATAGGCATTTTATGTAACTGTACCTACGGGAAGTGTGTTTTATCGGTAGTGAGTGGTTATAATGAGTTAAAATGTAGTTTTGCCAGTTTGTCACGAAATAATGAAAAACGAATGCAAAATACTGGAGCTAACTGGATTAACTGTTACCTATCTATCAGGTATTATTACTGTTAAAAATATTAATTTTTCTCGTTTTTACATTGATAAACACTGCAAAAAGACGACCGCATGGTAGTTGACATTGTTGATAGAAGTAAGTTTTATCTAAGTTTTGCCGCATTTTTAAATATCGAGCTAAAATTCTGAAATAATTTTTTTTATTGTCTTTTAGGCCTCCCTGAGCAGGTGGTTAAAATTTTTGTACTTAGTTATAGTTAACCCTGTATAAAAGAATCAACTGTAGTTATTACTTTTACACTTGCCCCTTATGTAACAAATTTGTTTCAGTTATAAAATACATACAAACTTGGTCTAATAGTAATGTGAATTTTGAAATCTTTATTAATTTAATAACGTTATCACTAGAGTTAGTGCCAGCGCGGATTCTAACAAGATCGAATACGCAGGTCGTTGACCTTCACATTTTGTCACATTTCGAACTTCACTTTTAGTTTCTTAGGGAACGCTGTAATAGTCGGTGTCGCGTAGATACGTGTCATTTTTACGTCTACTGTAAGTTGTATTCAAGTCTAACAGAGTCAAACGCGCGGGTTGTTGGCTTTCACAGCTGACTCGCATTTCGAACTGGGCTTTTAATTTTTTAAGGAACGCTGTAATAGTCGGTGTCACGTAGATATATATTTTTTGCGTCTGCTGTAAGTTGTATACGCCCCAGTGTGCTTTAGTTCATATCTGTATATGATGTCCATGCTTTCGGACAACGCAATACTTTCAGTTTAGAAGAGTTTATTTGTCATTTCTGATATTATTTGGTGTTATAATGTTAAATAGACATTGGTATTGATAAAAGTTGCGTAAAATGAGCACAGAAAGTGCCACCACACCATTTTAATGTAAGTTAAATTGGAAATATAGGTAGGTTTAAGTTTATCGGAAAAATTAAAATGTAAAGTTTTAAAGAATTAAGATACCAGAATGTATACAGGGCGTTTAGAAAATCGATGGTAAAACAAATTTACATTTTTTCTCATTTATTGTATTCAGCACTGCATTCTGATTTCAAATAGCATGTTATATATTTCCTCCTACTATTTACGTGCTGTAAAATGTAGGAGGTATTTATAAAATTTTGCTGTCTTACCTCTCTACATAAAACTACCTGCTTTATTCTGAAAGCGCAATAAACAAAAGTAATAAATAAGAATTTTTTTTAAATGTTTAAAGAAAAATGAAATCAGTAGTAAATAACAATAAAAATTTACTAAATTAATTTTAAAAAACTAATAAATATTAAGTCATTATTCATTACTTTTACTTATTATTTTTCAAATTAAAACAAGTAGCTTAATCTAAAATCAGATGGCATAATTTTATAAATACCTCAAGTAGAACCGTCTCTATCTGGCACTTACCCAACAGCATTGTCGCCGTAATTGTCACGAGCGGACCTATATTATAAACAAAGGAAAAAGTTACGTTTAACAATACCTACACACTATTTTCACAATGTATCTGTGACTCAAAAGCACCACAAAAACGTAAAAATTCAAGAAACAAACGCCTGTTTACATCGCCAACACCGTAACCTACACCTGTATCTACGGAAACAAACCACGCCAAACGTCGTGTAACATCACATATATCACGTTTTCGGCCAGGTGGTTTTGTTTACATTCTGTGGCAATTTATTTATGTGAATATTATAATTATTATATTATTTCAATATGTTTGAAAAATTCCCTGTAATACATTTAAAACCAATATACAATTCAGTATAACTTTATTTTCTTTCAAATCCGCGGTGAGGCAAAGAAATGGAACAACCGACGCCATTAGGCACTAATCAACCACCGCGGTCGAGCAATTAATATCAATTATCTCCCAAGTAATTTGCATGACATGATTGTTCCGCCGCCAGATATGTCATGTAATGTATTACCCGGCGTCGTCCAACGTCGTCGAGGCGAAGTAGAGATGGGAACGTCCCAGACGTAAATACACACACAGTCAACGTTCGACAAATATTGATCTTCTGTTTGGCTAATAAGGCGTAATGAATCCCCTTTCCTAAACGGAACAAACCTGCATAGAGGCTTTCGAGAGATTTGCACCTTCCACTGGAACGATTGCCACTCTTGACCTGGTCCCGTGTTCCGCGGCGGCGTATATATTTAGAGGAATTGGGGCGACCAGGTGCACCGACGGTGTAGTTATGCGGAACGCGATTAGACTTGGCTAGGTTGAGGTCCTGTTTTATTTGCTGGGCTGCATTACTCGTATACAGATTCGGAAATTGCGGATCTTTACAGAGAAAGTAGAAACTGCCGCTTCATTCCAGGGAAGGTACGAACTTTAAGAGGGGAGGCGACGTGCATTGGTCTAGCATTCCCCACTACTACGGTAATCGGTTCCGTATCGCCATTGCAAATCTAACTGTCCGGTCAACTGATGCCAGTGTTGTCAGATCTCATCCATTCCGAGGAAATCTCATGCTTTCATATTTTGATTACAAAATCTCATGCTTTTTAATAGACACAAAAAGAAATAATAAAATTATTAAAATTACTCTTTGAAATCTACCAAACCAAAGACCTAACGAGAAATAAAGGAAAAATCGAGGTCAAAATTCAATAGATGGAGGTAGGTATCTACAATATTTGGGTACTTAAAATATCCTTTATTGTAGACTGCTCTCTTAATAATTAGCAATGAATACATAAACGGGTATGACAGTCTACGGATATGAGATGTGTGTGCTGTATTCACGCTGTATTGCAGTGATTCTTAACTCTATTCCGTAAGGGTACCTACATTTTCTGGAAACAACAGATTTTACGACCCGTGAGTCACCTTGCGTCACGTCAACTGCGCCTCAACGTTCGCCCGGCCTAACAATAAAATAAATTAGAAAGGTTACGTGGTTAATAACTTTTAAGTAAGTACCTGTAACTACCTACTTACAATGTAATATTATGATAAAATAGCAGAACATAATGATTTTTAATGAAATAAAAATGGCATTACAAAAGTAATTGAAAATTACTTGCTTCTTTGAAATTATTCTCATGCACTGAATTTTTCCCACCTGGCAACACTGCTTGATGCAAACACACTGTGGTCGAAGTATGCGTGTAGCATGACACAAATACACGCAAGCGGCAAAATACAATTCACCATCAAGATCCTCACTTTCCAAATCTGTATAAAATTTTGTTTTGAGCCGCTTGGTAAAAACATTCGTATACACGTGGCTTAACAAACGTTTGATTTCGAATTCAGCGCGTCTAAGCTATTTGGAATAGTATTTCAAAACATGTAAATTCGGGTGACCAGATCGACTTTATACAGGGTGGGCCAATAGTGTGTGAACGGAAGATTGTGGTTATACTGACATAAAATCTGCGGTTGGTGGGGGGTGGGGGACAGTTAGAGCTACAACTAAAAATATGTTTACTTGAATTCCTAGACATATACAGGGAGATTCATATTAAAGTTACATTTTTTTAAATGGAACCCCCTGTATATTATTTGGATTCCTCGGCAATTCTAGTGTGACTTCATGTACCATATTTGGTACCTTAAACGTACCGTTTGGACGTTATTCGATATTTTGTCAAAAAGTTGATGTCTAGTTACAATTGAATATCAGACGTGGGTGGCATCATAGGAGACTGTGATTGGGGGAAATTATTGACCATCCTCTATACTACCAAGAGCTAGAAAGTCAATTATGAACTCTGTTTATTATGGCTGATATCGTCGCTCTAATTTTGAAAACTTCAATCATGGAAAACTTGATTTTTTTAAATGAACCCACATATTTCTTTCCCGTCACCAGATAACACATGTCATTACCTTTCACCTGATATAAAGTTATCTGTATTTATCTCTAATACTTTCCTTCTAATCCACAATAACTTTTTACTATGATGGATTTATGCAAACCAATTAATGTAAACTAAATTGAAAAATAAATAAATATGATGGCTGCATTTATTCATACGAATTAATAATTAGTGATTTTTTATTAAAAATTACTGTTTATTTAGTTTAATTCAATTGGTCTTCATAATTTCACATTTAGTTTTTTCAAACACTCGGGAGTAAAGTTGGTCATGGAAAACAAACAGTAAAGTTTTGTCACCTTAACTTCACTTTGACAGTAATTATTTCTTCTCTATGATATTTTTTGGTTCTAAGTTACTAACAATGGCAATTTTATTCAAAATGAAATGATCGATATAGTTTTTACCCTTGCAGAATGCTTCAGAAATCCGTTATTGGCAAGTCGAGAATACAAAGCAACTGTTTGAGAAAACTAAATGTGAAATTATGGAGACCAATTATTGAATTAAAGTAAATAAACAAAGTCATTTTTAATACAAAATCACGTATAGGTACCCTGTATAGGTACAGTGTGGGTGCAGAGTTATATCTGTCCCCAAAAAATACTATTCAAATTATAATCCCTTGTCTATTGCGCGTTCCTATTGACATACAGAGTTTTTATATAAGTGTCTGGTAGTATGTGGCATATACTAGTATACTAGTTTGTCATAAAAATTCTTAAAGTACCCTTAACAGAGATACAGAGCCCCTAACGGGTACCCAGCGATTTACCTTTTCAGCTCTAACTTTTGAACCGAAGTGTATATATTAATTAAATTTTAATATTTTATGTAGACCATAAAGGCTCATAAAACCATACTGCAGTGAGGGAAACTCAGGAACGGACTTGCCACTACACTCGTTGTGCCAAGATTTTGGCAGTTGTCATTTTATAGAAGTAAAAACTGAATCTATAAGTACATAGTTATAGAATATTTCTATTATTTGTAGTAAATTTTTATTGTAAATAATTATGGAATACATCTTTGTCCATGGAATTGTTTATTAGCATATCTAGATATACTACAGATAACTTGGAATAACCAAATTTAGTACATGATTTAGATTTATTATTGATCTCATTTGACTATGATTTTTTTTTCGAAATATTTGGCTCTACTTTGAGGGGCTGTAACTCTGCCTGTGTGCAATTTTGTATATAGGAATTTTTGATTAAATTGCAATACAGGGTGAGTCAGTCATAATGTCATTAATTTTAACCACGTATTCGGGACGCCTAATAAAGGCAGAAAATCGAAAAAAAAATTTTTTACTCGACCTTTAAAAAAATAAACAAATCACCCTATAAAAATCAGTAACACGACGCTCCTGGTACGCTACGATGGCGCACCCGACGAAATTCTAATGTATTACACAGACTTGCCGTATTAACCATGGATGCCACATTTACATACATAATATCATCTAACACATCAGCGTGTTATTCAAATTTACCTCCATTTAGCACTGCATTTCCCGCATTTCTTCCCCCTCAAATTTGTAGATCATGCCACACATGGGAGGGGGGATTTAGAGAATACAAGCAGTAGTTTGTTTATTTCGGTCTAACCTCACGTATTTGGCGTAAATTCACAACGCATAATTTTACAAATTCCGATTATGTGGAAATGGTAGTGTTATACGGAGAATGTTTACGAAATGCGACTGAATTTTATTAATAAAGTGCTATGGACAGATAAATGCAGTTATACTTATGTGGGCTGTAAACAGGTTAGTATCATACTACTTAAAAACAATACATTTCTAGGCTAGATGTACGTAACTACAAATTGTACATTTGGTTATGTGTGCGGTTAATTGTACTTACGAGTAATACTAAAAATTCATATTTATTTGTAAAACGTAGTGAAAACGTAATATCAAAATTATTAAACTGTAATAGCCTAGCATTCGAAAACATTTATTTATTATCTATATTTGTTTTTATTAACAAATAAATCAATATTTAAGGAAAATTCATTCATTTATCTAGATTCAAAAAATAGTTTTCCTCATTGTCGTTAATAACAGTACAAAAACTAGGTAACTAGGTTACTGACCTAATAAGGTCAAGGTCAAGATTAACTCTCGATTAGCGGCGTGCCATTTCGGTCTTGGACAGTTTTCTGTCGACAACACGATGGTTTTTATTAAGTACTTAGTATTTAAACACGAAACACTTTTCAGCTTCTCAATAATTTACCCATTGGGTATAGGTTTTTTATGTAATGTACGTAAATGGTTTATTACTCAGTTTATTATTAGACACGTTGGAGTTTTGTTGCAGTCATAACGGCTACATTTGCTCAGAGAAAAATCGACCCGCGAGTGGACCGCGTTACTTGCAATTTTTAATAGAATTATTTGATTATTATTATTTAATTTTATTGGGTATTAACATTTTAAATTATTATTGGCTGAAGTTGAACTGAGCAAGAAAAATGATATTCTAAAATAGTCAGTACAACCGTTTATTTGTGATGTCTAAAACCTAGGTGGGTAGGTACTATATAGAAAAATATTACAACTTGACAACATTGCATCAGGTCGATATCGAGTTGAACTGTCAGCTGTAACCGACCAAGGCTGTGACCGGTCAGTGACAGTCTGAAAAGGGGCTTTAGATAATGATTTGAAAATATTTTTTTTCGGCGTAAATATGCATTTAGATTTTTTTTTAATCACGTATTCGCATTATACTCATTATTCCCTATCTCCTCTTAAAATTAATGACATTATGACTGACTCACCCTGTATATTGGGACCTCCTACATGCACCTGTTCTGTATCGGTTCTTATGTGGAACACCTTGTGTAATCTAAAGAAATAAAATGAAATAGGTTAAGATGGGAAAACTTGGGCCAAATTGTAAATTAAACCACTTGCCTTGCCTTTCATAAGTTCTGAAGAATCATATTAAACTTATAGAACAACTAAATCAAATACAAACTATGTTTTTGAAAGGAAAGAACGCTATCTCTAAACTGGATGAACTTATCCAATTAAAGATCAACAACATCCGAATTTGCATTGTTCCAAATAAACGGAAAAAGACAGCTGCGCCAAACGTCGAGATCCGATGCAGCGCCAACTTTATTCAATTCCTCGAGCTGGAAATTGTTCGACTGTTCAGAGATCGCGAACTGTTTGCACGTCTTCCCCAGTTCATTGATGACTTTGGAACGCACGAAGTGAATGGGAATTTTGTCGAAATAGCGGTAACTTTGTAATTTGTCTCCCTAAATTACGATTACCTTATCTGATTGCCAACGTTGAACTGAATTTAACTTTGAACTTATTATTAACTCCGAATTTAAGATAAACCCGGCTTATTCAATTAAAATTTGTGATGCTAAGACAACACTCAGCTATTTATACAGAAAGCAGTGACAACCATCGCAGTGTAGACTATATTTAATTACACAGGGTGTTTCATTTAAAATTCTCTATAAATCTGGAAAAAAAGTTGTACAGTGCACACGAATGTTTTCAGTTTAAGGTAAAAATGAAATTATTTTTAATAATAGCCGAGAATAGCACTCGGATAATAATATTTATTAAGTTGTTTTTTTATGTAAGTACAGGGTGTAAGAACAAAGCAGGTTGTCCCATTAACTGCATATTCTTGGCGACAAACTATAACGATTTAACCCTAATTCCTCCTTTAAAAGATACAGGATGTTGAAGTCGAACTTTTAAAATTGTTTTTACGCAATAACATTTTTATTGTAAACAACGTCTAAAAAGTAAACGTAGAAACTGGGAGAGGATATACTTTGCCACCCCTCCCCCCCTCCATATGCTAATGGACAATTTCTCCCAATATCATATCGTTATATTTTATTTGGTTTATTTTATTACTCTCGATACTTTCTCGTAAAATTCTTTTTTTTTAAGTTATGCAACGTTAAACATAGCCGCAGAATATTATAGCAGTTATATATTCAGTTGTACGAAATAACATTTTTAAATTTCAAATTCTAAAGAAACACCCAAGGAACAATTTATAGATGTTTTAAATTTTCCAATTACTGATTTTATAGTGGTTCTGAATATAGGGCTAGCCAGCTTTACTATTTTTACGCAAATAAATGGTATGCTTACTTCCTGCTCGGCGTAAGCGGCTCGACTTACAGGAAGCGACCTACATTGCAGCAGGTACTTAACGCAGATGTCTCGTCCTAAGCGACGAGCCATTAAGTCTGTAAATGATACTGCAGGAAACAACTACTCCGTGGACTAATGCCCCGACCAGTATTGAATTACTCCTGTAGTATCTGTGTGAACAGCCAAGAACCCTTGTCGGATACACCACCAGACAAAGACCGGTTTCGGGCTTGTTAGCCCTCATCAGTATGCCATAGGTGAGATGACAATTGAACTGGCTGTTCCTTCATATGTATATGTTCACATATAAACTGAGTGCAGGTGAGAAATTGATGTTACAAAAGTTATTAAAATTTTAATCGTTATTCACATATATTGTTTAATAAAGTTAGGTACTATAGAAAAATATTATTTATTCTTAAAAACAGAATATTTTTTATTTGACAATATTTCGTATTTCGTTAACGTTTTTGGGAGATAAGCTGACCCATAATTTCAATTACAGCTTCAGATACCGATCGATATCGAAGTTTGCTTGTAATTAAACAATGTTTTTGATTAATTATTAGGTCGGCATTCCTTCTATGTGTCGAATTTAACTAAGTATGATAGGCATCCGCTGAAATTTCTAGATTCTTCAACAATCCCCATGATGAAGTGTATCTTAAATGCCACTTAAAAGATCGATGCACTTTTTCTCAGATAAATTAATTTACCAGATCCCATTACCCATCTTTAAAGTTCTCCAACTGAGCCGATAAGATTCTGGTATAAACTAGACTAGTTCATTAAAATTGCAAATGGTAAGAGACAAATAAGTTCGTCCTAATCTAATTGATAACTTAATCCTTTTCCAAGTTTGAAAACAAAGTTTAATCCATAGGCGTAACTTAGGAAAGTTAATATTAATTAATGGAACACTTTGTGATGATTTTTAAGCTTTCTTCAATGTACAGGGTGGGCAAATTTCGAGGCTTTAATAGAGTATCTCGATAACTATAAGAGATAAAAAAAATTATCCTCCCCACTCTCGATCTCTTTTTTAAGAGAAAATTAATGGTCAATACCAAAATGACCTATCGTCTTTTGTTTTCGAGTAATAAACAGAATTTAAAATTTTCCATTTTGTCTGTATCTTGCTTGTTTGTAAAAGTAGATAAAAATAATTCATTCGTTATTGAGACACTTTTTGAGTAGAGTCCAGTGACGTATCTAATTTTTTTGTAACTTATTAATTATTGAGTTATAACCTAAAGTTGTATTTTCTTAAATCCAAACCATAGGTGGCCATGGGTCAGTTGAAATTTTTATTTTTTTCGCTTTCCATGAATATACAACTTTTGCAAATTTTTTAGAAAATTTAGCCTAATAAAAAAGTTGCAAATACTTTTTTATGCAGATTGAAATTAAAGTTGAAAATAAATAGGATAAAAGTTTTATAATCAAAATACTAAATAGAATTACGCATCAATATAATCCTCTGTGTTGATGAAACTACCATATAAATCGTCTTCAGAAATGAAAAACAAATATTACATTTTATTAAATTCAGATTGGAGCTCAGTAGATACTTGCAAAAAGACAACATTTTTAGCTTAATTTCAAGAAGACCTCCAAAAAATTGTAATATGGGAAAACAAAAATAAGGATTAAATAACTCTTCAACTAAATTATGCACCCATTTCTTTTGTCTAGAATTGCTAAATGTATAGCTAAGTATCACAATAAATAATCATTAATAAAATTACAATATTGTGTATGAAAAGAATGGTATAATACCATGATGAATCAAACTTTAAATTATTAGATACTATTGTATACAGAGTGTCCGGAATATGAGTGCCTTTAATTTGCTGAATGATAAATTGTACCAAACAAAACATATTTCACTTTCACCGATGGTAACATAATTATGACCGAAAACAGGTCTTGAATATGTGAAAAACGTCACTCACATACCATGTAAAGGATTGTCAGGTATTTGTACATAATAATTACAAATACATCTAAACTGTGAATGGTTTTCTTCGAGCTCTTTTCACAACACAAAATAAAATGTGACACAGTTACGACTATTGAAATATGACGTATGTTGAGATATAGGTGCGATATAAGTGGTCTGCTTACTTCCTGCTCGGCCTAAGCGGCTCGACTTACAGGAAGCAACCTACATTTCAGCAGGTACTTAACGCAGACCTCTCGCCCTCAGCGACGAGTCATTACATTTTATTGCATTACATTACATTTACATGTATGTTGCTTGATACAAGCGTTTACCGTACAAACGTCTCTTAAGGAAGCATTACACTAACAATTTATTGTCTAAGAAATTGATGAATTAATTCATCCATTTCTTCAAGGTCGCACTTTGGTTTTACATATGTCAAATTTCTTAACAATTTTGCTGTCAGATGTCACCCATACCAACCTAAAAGTAATTTTAACTTTTAACAATATATCATTCCCATTTGCATACAAAACAAAAACTGTTAAAAATGAAAATTAACTTTAATAATCATATTTTAAGGCAAAAAAGTGAAAAATAGTTAAAAAAAACTTCACGAAAAATTAGAACAAGTTTTAAGTCGTCAATAACTTCACAAAGTTCTTCATCATTTTATTTGACGTCCAAGTTTTAGTATTACATTTGCCAATTGACTTGACGAAGCCACTTGATCAATTAATTGACAAAGAAATTGTTAATGTAAAGCGGGCTTTAGGCAGAGAGCTTTGCTCAGATTTTCCATGAATCAACGTGTCATGCAGATAATGATGGTTTCTATAAATTGCTCCATTTATGTTTATCTACAAATATCAAGCAAGGACTAGAGAAAAAGGAGACGCAGCCACAATGCTGCTGTGGTAATAATACTAACTTTTAAGTTAACAACAGGAAGTGATGTCGACCGGTACAGTTTTAAGGATTTTCTGGCAAACTTCAATTGTTTACTTTATTAATACTGATACAGAAATATATTAAGATTAAAAAATATATGCGCTGCTGTGAGCAATAAATAGTTTCACCTAAACCACTCATAACCCTTCAAAAAACATAGTTACCGAATATTTATTCCCTAAACTTTGATAAAACGTAGAAAATAAGAGATCAACTGCATTTAATTTAGTACGTCGTATGGTTGTAGAGAGTCAGTTATTTACTCGAATGTGACAAGCGAGCCAAGAAACTTGTGGTAGTAGATATAGTAAACATATTTGTACCAAGAAAGTTCTGCATTCAAAAGGTTAACGTCTTTTTGTGAAAACAAGCATAGACGATTGCCAAATCTGAAAAGTACGAAAAATATTTTTACAAACAACTTTTTTCTTAGCTTATTGAAAATATATTTAAGATAATTCAAATCTATTTTCCTACAATTCCTATTCATAAAGCTAATTATTAATTAATTAAATAACTCAATAGATAGGATTGTATCCAATAATTATCTACAAAAAATCAAGTACCGCAATTCTTCTTCAAAATTAGTGTGAAAAAATTTTATGCATTTTAAAGACATCTCACTTTGGTACCGGTGTGAAGACAGCAGCCAGGCGCTACGGAAACACCCGAATGATCATTGACGTTCGTCGAGAGACGCTTAACATGTAGCATATATTTAAAACAACCTAAATAAAACATTTTCTTAATTTGACCGTAATATGATAACGAATATTAATTGTGACGAAAACGAAAAGAGAAAAAATTAAGACATAAGAAATTTGCGTGTAAAACTTGAAGATACATTTGTAGTTCGTGCAGGATGAGGGCTTGACAAAAAACACTTTTACAAAAATTTTTGACCCAGTGGCATACACTTGCAAAGCCGTCAGCGGGTTAAATTAAAAATTCCATATATTCAAAACCCCGTCATTTTAACAAGCTAAAATTCGATAGATAAATATTTTCTAAAACTATCAATTTTTTTATACCGGTGGCATCCACTGCAAACCGTCAGAGGGGTGAAAATTGGATTAAGTATACTGAATATTCAATATTTCTAAAATGGAAACCCGTCATTTTAACAAGCTAAAATTCGATAGATAAATATTTTCTAAAATTTACAATTCTCAGATATCAGTGGCACCCACTTGCAAGCAATCGGAGGGGTGGAAATTGGGGTAAATTGAATATTAGATATCTCTAAAATGGACATTCGTTAATTTAACAGGCTGAAACTCGGTAGGTAATTACTTTATAAAATTATCAATTTTTTGATAAGGCATCCACTCGCAAGCCATCAAAGGGGTGGAAATTGGGTAAATTTAATATTAGATAGTTCTAAAATACAAACCCTTATTCGAATGTTTAATATTTTTCACCCCTCAGACGGCTTACGGATCGATGCTACTATTATCAAAAAATTGAATCTATCAAATATTTACCTACCTAGTTTAAGTCTCCTAAAATGACGGGTTTCCCTTTTAGAAATATCGAATTTCTAATTTACTCCAATTTCCCTTCTGTCGGCTTGCGAGTGGATGCCACTAGTATTAGAAAATTGATAATTTTATAAGAGGTTCAGCTTATTAAAATGATAGGTTTCCATTTTAAAAATATTTAATATTCAGTTTACCTTAATTTCCACCCCTCCGACGGCTTGCGAGTGGATGCCACTGAGTTCAAAGATTTTTGAAAAAGTGTTTTTGTCAAGCCCTCATGCTCCACGAAGTACAAGTGTATCTGTTATGTATTGTTTCATTGTTGAAGTTCCAGTTGTAATCGAGTTTAACACGCAGATTTTTTTTGCCTCAATTTTTTCTCATTTCGTTTTCTTCACAATTAATATTCGTTATCATATTACGTTCAAATTGAGCAAATTACAAAAGTAAATATTTTATTTAGAATATTTTAAATATATGCTAAATGTTAACCGTCTCTCGACGAACGTCTATGATCATTCGAACGTTTCCGTATCGCCTGGCTGCTGTCTTCACACCGGTAATTTTAATTAATCACAAGCCTTCGGAGGTTTCTTTCGTGCGATAAGTGACATGGCCAGTTTGCATTGTCACTCCATTACAGTAGACCAGATTCCAGCGGCGTGCAATTAAATATTTTTAAATAGTTTTAAGAGTGCGTGTATTATTTATTCGCATTACCATATTTATACATGTATGTTGAACATTTTCCATATCCCATAAGAAATATGCATTTCGAATAACTAGTATTTTGAAACATAGGTACTTCTAAAGAGAACAAGAAGATGCATAAATAGAAAAAAATATTGTAGTCTTGATTTAACATCTTCCTTCGTTTGTAGCATAGAGTAAAAAGCCAAAGTTTCAATAAACTGTACCGTGTATTTGTTCATTAAATAATGAGCGCAGACTGCCTTTCCAAGGCTGCCCTCGTACACCTCATTCAAATTACTTTGAGCGAACTTGTAATATGACATACAAAGGACCAGATAATTAACGGTACATAAACATACTTGGTGGAGCGATCCCTCAGTTTTTCCGACGGTGCTAAATTAGAGAGTTCTGCCAGCCCGTTAAAGTTACAAGTTAATTTTATATGAACAGTAAATACTAAATAAGCAACGTGACTGGAATCATAGGATACTATGCTGGAATATAATCTGAAAATTTCGTAGGAACAAGTTAGTAGTTTGTATGTATAACAGAGGATATGTATGTACAGGGAGTTTCTTAAGTAGAGGTCAAAAATCCTGTGTGTTTTTTGTTATATAAATGTGGGACAGCCATTGTTCACCTACAGCGTGTCCAAAATTTAAAAAAAAAAACAGTTTTTAATTTCTAAAGCGGTTGAGATAATTTAACCAAATTCGATGTACATATTTAATATGACAGTAGGTAAGAAACAAAAAATTACCAGCTTTAGGCAAGGCGCGCACTGAAGTGGTCAGCAAGTGGCGTGGCAGCGACGTGGTGACCAAGTGGCAGGTGGATTCATTAGGTTTGTTTTAGCAGCAGCACTATCAGAAATGTCCGTCCAACTATTTATTGCGTCAAATTCAATGGTAACGCGTTCTCAACTTAACTGGTCGAATATTTCTGACAGTTTCCAAACCGTTTTGAACTGCTGCAATAACAAGCCTATTGTAAACATATGAAGACGCGAGTATCAGAATGGAGTAGTGGTGGCGTGGTATTTTCCAGGTGGTGTGATGCCAGTCTGGTGCCACTAATCTCGAACAAGTTTAATTTTCGAGTGGCAAGCGGCCGGTGACGACGTGGTGTGCATTGCAACTGCATATTTCTTGTGAATTTTAAAACTAAAAACATGCGAGACGGCCACGAATTTACCATAAATTCCTGAAGTTTGTATCCTTTTTTGAAGCATAGGTCGTAGTTTTGTCAGTAACCTGCAAAATGTCACTTTCTTTATTTGATAGAAAAGTTTAAATTTTTGGTCATCCAAGTTCAAATCCTTTTTATAAACGTTAAAAATGTAAAAAATTTTATTTTTTTTCCTGAGAAGATGAACCCAATAGTGTTTTTTATTATTCTCCTGATTTTTAGCAATTTTTAGGTACAGTAGATATCGAGATGCGGTTTTCTCCATTGTGTTCAGGAAGGTCCCAAGAAAAAAGTCTATATCGTCTGGTTTACCCATTTTTTTTGAAAAATGCCTTCTGGGCCGGAAAATGCATTACACCGTTATAGGAACGACTGGAAACTCGGAAAAATCGCTCGGAAATCGTTACTCGGAGGTTTTCGGGGCTGCCGAACTCGATTCTGGCATTAGAATTACCCGGGGATGCACGGGGGTGGCTCTGTGGGGTACGCGGGGGGTGAATTGGGAGGAAATGGCAGCGTGCATAAAAATCGCTCCAAACTTGTTACTAGGGGGTTTTCGGGGATACCGAATTCAATTCTGGCATTGGAATTACCCGGGGGCGCCCGAAGGTCATTCTGGGGGGGAAATTGCATAGTCCATGGGAAGCGCTCCAAACTCGTTACTCGGGGGTTTTCGGGGATGCCGAATTCAATTCTAGCATTAGATTTTCCCGGGGGGCGCTCGGGGGTGGCTCTGTGGGGTTGTCTGGGGGTGATTGGGGGGAAATGAATATTTATTATTTGAATAAAGTATTATTTTCATAATTTGTGATTTTTCACTTTCTCCTTTACGATTTCCCACAGAGCCACCCCCGAGCGCCCCCGGGGAAGTCTAATGCTAGAATTGAATTCGGCATCCCCGAAAACCCCCGAATAACGAGTTTGGAGCGCTTCCCATGGACTATGCAATTTCCCCCCCAGAGTGACCCCCGGATACCCCTGCAGAGCCGCCCCCGAGCGCCCCCGGATAATTCCAATGCCAGAATTGAATTTGGCATCCCCGAAAACCCCCGAGTAACGAGTTTGGAGCGATTTTCATGCACGCTGCCATTTCTCCCCCCGCGCACCCCCACAGAGCCACCCCCGTGCATCTCCAAGTAATTCTAATGCCAGAATCGAGTTCGGCAGCCCCGAAAACCCCCGAGTAACAATCTCCGAGCGATTTTTCCGAATTTCCAGTCGTTCCTATAATGGTGTAATGCATTTTTCGGCCCATAAGGCATTTTTCAAAAAATGGCTAAACCAGACGATATAGACTTTTTTCCTGAGACCTTCCTGAACACAATGCAGAAAACCGCATCTCGATATCTGCTGTGCCTAAAAATTTCCGCTATTTTTCTTAACTTAACTGGACTAATATGTTTACATAGGTTTTAATGGTTCCACCTGCCACTTGGTCACCACGCCACTGCCACGTCACTTCCACACCACTTCAGTGCGCGCCTTGCCTTAGAAATTTACCAGTGGCGGAGGTCGATCATTATTTGCCAAAAAACTAAAATCGTTCTGTATAATATTACAAATAAAATAAGTTATCACATGGGCCATTGTATTATCTGCACTTTTTGTTTCTTTACACTTTTTTGTATTCTAAACCGATTAACAACAAAACTGATTTATTTGATCAAGTGCATTTTTACGCAGTTACTTAAATTACTGAAACATACAGTATGCGCCAAAAGTATGGAATAAATTCAATAAAAACGAAACAATTATTTTTTGGGAAAAATCCTCGAACAGGTCGATTTTTAATTTAAAAAATACATATTTTAGCGTAAAATGCGATTTTCAAATGTCATTTGTTTTCGAGTAATGACGTCATCGATTTTTTTTTAAATGGCAACACCATATTTTTTTACTTGATTCTGAAAGATCGTTTAATTCTCTATAAGACAGTACTAAAATTTTGCCCTCTTACATAGGAAAGTTTTCGAGTAAATGACGATTGAATGTTAGAAAACGTAAATTTTATCCATAAAAAAGTAACAATTCTGAGGTATGTAAAATAAAATACAATTGATTAAATTTTATACTTAAATTAAATGTTCGAATTGCCATCCACCAACTTCTTGACAATGCGCAAGTCTGTGAAGAAATTCTTCTTGCACATTATGAATGATTTCTGGGGTAACTCTGCGTATTTCGTCCCGAATGCGATTTTGAAGTTCTTCTAAATTACGTGGTTTATTAATGTACACAATGTTTTGGTGGATGGCAATTCGAATATTTAATTTAAGTATAAAATTTAATCAATTGTATTTTATTTTACATACCTCAGAATTGTTTCAATCAATCAATCGTCATTTACTCGAAAACTTTCCTATGTAAGTGGGCAAAATTTTAGTACTGTCTGATAGAGAATTAAACGATCTTTCAGAATCAAGGAAAAAAATATGGTGTTGCCATTTAAAAAAAATCGATGACGTCATTACTCGAAAACAAATGACATTTGAAAATCGCATTTTACGCTAAAATATGTATTTTTTAAATTAAAAATCGACCTGTTCGAGAATTTTTTCCAAAAAATAATTGTTTCGTTTTTATTGAATTTATTCCATACTTTTGGCGCATACTGTATCTTAGGGAGGTCTTACAAAACAATAATAATAAAAAACTGTCATCTTATTTAATATTGTGTATTGTAAAATTATCCAACTCCAAATCCAAGAATATTCAGAAATGTTTTTCGATGTCTTTTAGAAAGGTCAAATTTCTGGAAGACCTTCGAGTGTTAGAACGCCTGAGTTAGAAGAAACTAATCTACACGAAATTGAAGAAAACCCAAGTACCACTACTAGGAGATCGTTGCAAATCTTAATGTGGACCATAAATTAGTTTGGTCCGTTCTAAAGCTCAACAGTTATACCCGTACCACATACAAGGGGTTCAAGCATTACCGCCGAAAGAATATCCTGCTCGCCTACAATGTTGTCCCTGAATTTTGTAAAAAACTGAACAAAATGTTATATTACCCCTGTCATATTGCTTACTGACAAAGCTAATTTTTAAAGACAGCAGTCTACCCCCTCCCAAACTTTGTTGGGCTGGCCACGTGTGCAGGAGTAAGCCAGCCGCATAGCAAGCCAGGTAATGTTATTTGATTGATAAAAAGTCAAATTGTCGCCTCTAAAAATGAGTTTCGAAGAAACAATAAATTTAATTCATCATTATGTTCTTAAGAATCTCGCTTGGGTCTCATATCCATCCATTTTCTAACCCCTTTATTGTTTAGAACTTCCGTTATTTCGTTTGAAATTAATAATGCTGCCCGTTTATAGAATAAACGTAGAACTCGACGTTTTTTCCCCATGGTAGCAAATTAAACTAGTCCTAGTACTAAACTAACTAGCTTTAATATAAACGTTAAATTGCCTTGGTTTACTGTCTTGGCTCACTGTTCTAGCTCGGCCACTGGCTCCGTGTTCAATCGGCATAAACGCTAAGACAAATAATGTGATTTATGTCACAACTAGGCACAACTGATTGCTAATGAATTTTTAAATAAAAGATTTGGTAATAACGTGATTGGGCGAGGCACTCAAGAACCACGTCACCAAGATCACCCGATATGAACCTTATTGATTTTTTGTCTGGGTACATCTCAAGACATTAGTTTTTGTTTTGGGACATCTCAAGACATTAGTTTACAAGGTTTACATTAAATCTGAGGAGCACTGACGTGAACAGATTAGAGTGGTTGTAATAAGAGTCACTTTGGTTAAATTATGTCAAGCGATTTAAAAATTAAAAACTGATTTTTGCTCATTTTTGACACGCTGTAGTTGGACAATGGCTGCTTTAAGACCCCACATTTATATAACAAAAAAACTCTTATTTTTTTACCACAGTATATGCTCCTGGATGTTTTGACCTCTACTTAAGAAACATCCTGTATAGAATTAGAGTGTACCTATAATCAAATTGTATGTGGTTATATTATTAAGGCAGTTTAACAAGTTTCAATTTCTCAAGCGTTTGTCTTAAATTTCCGATTTTGATCATAAATTCAGTTCCTTGTTCTTAGTGGACAGTTATAAAGCAATCATGTAAGTGAAGTTCGGTTAAGAAATAACGAGTTTTAAGAGACGAATTGTCTAAAGAGATCCAATCAAAGAAATGGCTTTTAAATTAATTGTTTCCACAGCAAATTGTGAGAACTTCAACCTTGTTTTATAACAGCACTTATCTGGTTCATAGTAAGTGGTAAAGTTATAATAGATTTTTAAAAGGCAACACTATCCAGTTTTTTAATTTTGCATTATGAGTTCTCGACAAATTGAATATGAAATGTTCAAATCATCAATTCATGTAGGTAACACTAAATTTATTTTATTAAATACTAAAAATGTGCACCACCATCCTCCACGCAGTAGTAGATATATTGCTCAAAACATTCTCTAATTTTATGAGGCATTTGTGGGGTAATATAATTACAGTCGTGTACGATGCGTTGCTACAAGTATTGTAAATATAAAACTTCGTATGCAACTTTATCAGTGATTTGTAACTGGTACAAAAAATGTGTCTGTTTGTATAATTATTTTTATTTATTCAAAAAAATAACAAATATACAAATAAAATAGTGAGAAGTTTGGGGGTGTTGGTTTTCACTAACCAATGTAGCAATATTAACATAATATTTGTTGTTGACAAACGAATCAACTGAGTAAGTGATTTATCAGATAGGGAACACCTATAACCTATATCTCGACTTTACAAATTTCATGTTGGAAAATTTGGGAAATTGGAAAAGAAGAGAAACTTAAAAAAGTCCAATCCTATTTTGGTTATTCCCTGGTAAAAACGATCTGACTGCAAATCACAATTCCAGTTCAAGGTTTGCTTTGCTTACGTTATCAACAGAAATAGTAAGTAGCTGAGTAAAAACTGAAATTTCTGAAAAGTTGCTAAATCGGTTTTCGAGTTCTTCTGCAACTGTGTCAATGTATTTTATATGAGTTAAATATTAAACTTTCTCAAAATCTTTAATTTCTTGAAAGTGCTCTTTACAGCTTGGAAATAATTAAAAATCATGTTTTTTAGTGAATACTTGAAAAGCTTAATTTTATTTTTAAATCCTCTTATGCAACCATACAAATTGGCAATATTCTGCTACTCTCCTTGTAGCTTCAAATTGAATTCGTTAAGATCAGAAGTCAGGTCTGTTAAAAATGCAAAGTCTGATAGAAATTTTGTATCCACAGTTTGATTTTCCAGTTTGGTAGTGCCGGACTTCATTTAATTTTTAAGGAAAATGGGAATTTCCTTGAGTGAAGTAACAAGTTTCCATATGTAGCATCTACTACGAAACTTTCTGTAAGTCAAAGTGCGATTGCCCTCTTATAATATTAGTTATTTTAACAACTACTTTCATGACATTCATTTGACGTTAAGGACTTTCCACATACAGCGTCTTGGTGAACAACGCAGTGTATTAGGGGGACGGTTGATATTGTTTTAAGAGTCCAGCAAATTCAATTTCAGTTTCAATCATAGCTCTGGCTCCATCACCGACAATACAGGAACATTTATCGAATCCCCCATAGTCTGAGTCCCCTTATTTACAGCTTCAAAAATCTCCGTACCCTTAGCTGTACCATGGAGAGGAATAAGATCAAGCATTTTCTTTTGCTAAACTGAAGTGTTCTTGAGTAGTTTGAACAAAAATTACAAGTCATGTCGGACAGGTCACTGCTTTCGTCTGGACAGAGTGAAATATATGTACATTTTTCAGTTATGTCGTGTAATTTTTTGGATACATATTGATTAATGTGGTCTACACATCTTGCAATTGATTGATGTGACACTATTTCGAATTTTTCGGCAATTTTTGTTTCATTGAATTATTTTACCAGAAAACAGAAACTGTTTCAATTTTTTCTTGAATAATAACTATGTAATTTTCAGGTAGGATCTATATTTACTTTTCCAATTTCTTTGTATTATTAACCCGTAATGTTCTTTAATCTGCCTTATAATGCTTTTTCGTACAAATTCGTACAAATGTATGTATGCATTATTTTAAAAAAACTATAGCTATAACTATAGACTGTATTGTGCTAAAAATGATTCAATAATGTTTTATACAGTTATAATTAATCTGACTGGCAAATTGGCAGTTAATTTGAGGGAAAATTTTCAATCTGTATCACAAACATTGAGCCTATTCAGGCGCCCTAAAAAAGAGCATTCAGGTATACCTACACAACGATATGGAATGAAATTTAATTAACACTGCAATGAGGTCTGGCAAAAGACAGTCTTCTCCATGTTCCTGAAAATTACACAGGTAAAGTAAAGACCGAAAATTGAAATTTTAATCAACAAGGCCTAAACAGTCGAAGTTTAGTTTGCGCGTCGCACATAGGTAAAATTTAGCAAGTGAAATTCAATTAAAAGGGAAACCTCGACGGGATCCACGCCGAACTGTAATTATTTTACGTAGTAATTAAAGCTAAACATTGTAATTCCATAACCCAGCGTGTTGTTGGAGTAGTAGTATATTGAATTCGTTATCAGTGGTAGTCATTTCACAAAAATGTGCTTGTTAATAAAATGTAGAGCATCTACGAACTCGAAGAGAATTTTTCGTTCGTTTTTTTACTCATTATTTTTGTAATGCATGCACAAAAAGTACTAGTTGTGACAACGTTTACAGAATAAATATATGAGTTGTATCGGTACCCAGGCACCTACACGGTGGTCGACGCTAGAACTATAACGTGTTGTGTTAGGTGGTGTTGGTTGTGTGCGATTGATATCGTGTGAGACAAAAAACTTTGAATATCTGTTAGTATTTATTTTATTTTATTTTTCTTCTAAAAATGCCCGTGATATATTGTACTGTGAATAATTATGGCTTAAGACGTGATTTTTCTTTTTTCCATTGTCCAAAGATAAAGCAAGGTATGTATTTTATATAGGGTGTTAAAAAAAGATTGTAAAATATTTAAGAAGGTAATAGTATGAACCAAAATAAGCAGAAAAGTCTCAATAAATATGGGTCCGCAAAGTAACGGTTGCGGAGATATGGAATGTTTTATGTTTTTTAGCCCCTTTTTTTATCTTGCAAAAACGTTGTGCATTTTCTTACAGTTGGTTGATGTTTAGTGAAATAAACAGTACGTATTTGACAGTTGTTCCCAGTGCAGAAGTTTTCTATCGCTATGGCTGGTGACTCTAACGCAGAATTAACAGACATGCATTTCATGTATGGTCGTGCTAATGGGAACGCCACCGAAGCGCGACGTCTTTATGTTGACGCTTATCCAAGTCGCCAGATTTCTTCACAACGCATGTTTGGATTTTATTTTATGTCCTCCAAGATCGCCTGATCTGAACCCTCTAGATTTCTTTGTTTGGGGATATTTGAAGACATTAGTGTATGGTACTCCTGTAAATAGCTTGGAAGAGCTGCAGCTACGGATTAATCAAAAGTGTCAAGAAATCCAAACCAAGGAGGGTGTTTTCGAAAGAGTTCGAATATCGTTAAGACATGCCTGCTTGGAAATGGATGGAGGGCACTTTGAATATCTTCTGTAACTCTGTAAATTCAGGGATATAAATTTTATAATATGGCGAAGGCGCCAGTGATAACATCGAAAAAAATCGCACAAATTGCTGTATGATTGTAGCCAAAACATGTCCCGAAGATATTTTGTTTATAGTCGAAGGTAACAATTGAAAATTTTCATAGTTCATTTACTACAACTTTTGTTTTTAAGTTTGCTATGAATTTCACAGCCATGCTCCCAAGAAATTGAATCATTTGAATTACTCACAAATATGACAAAATTCGACAATAAATTTTCATCACTCTGTGTAAAATTAAACAGTTTTTAACACAGCTGTAACAAATGATAGTTATCCCCCTAACTCTTTTTAAAATATCAATCAATACTTCAGCTTGCAAAATGTAAAAAATAGGCAATTTTGAAGATGCTGATTATTTGACTTCAGGAAAGCATATGATTCGATGAAAAGGAATAAACTAAGTAAAATTTTGAAACAATTTGGGATACCACCAAACTGATTAGGCTATTGAAAATACTAAATTCAAAGTACGAATAAAAGCTAAATGTTCGGAAGGCTTTACTATTGGCACAGGACTGAAACAAGGAGACCCACTCTCAACGCTTCTTTTTAATTTAGTATTAGAAAGGGTCATAAGAGATACTCAGTTGAACAGAGAAGGGCACATATTGTTTAAAAGTCACCAAATAGTACGTTATGCAGATGACGTGGCCATTATTGCTAGAGATAGTAGAGAATTAGAAGAGGTAACGAGAAAACTTGTGGAGGAAGCACGTAAAGTGGGATTGCAGATAAATCAAGAGAAAAGTAAGCTTTTGAGAATAGGAGAACAAAAAAAGGATACCAATTTTAAATTGAGAACAGAGCACAGAGAGATGGAGTTTGAAGAAGTTCAAGAATATGTGTATTTGGGGACGCTAATAACAGCTAACTGTGATGAGGAACAAGCTCGCACCCAAATCGACGAGTGTGATAGCGCAAAACCCAAGATTGCCCTGATCGCCCCTACGCGGTGGTGGTAAACAAACAAAATAATGCCGTGTATCGAAGCGCGACTGTAATATTGAGAATCGTTCGAAAAATGGATCAAGAAAATACCTGGAATATTCGTTATAAAAGAAAAATAAACGGCCGAGTCATTCAGTCTTGAATTAGTTTTCATTTGGATGGTTCAGTGAGATCAACTGGAGATTCAGAGCGATTTAGATAGTGATTAATTAAATAGTGTTTAGTTGAGTTATAATTAGTATTCGGTAGTGTACAGAGTGTTAATAAATATCAGTAAAAATGAACTGTTTGTTTTTCTGGTAGCAGAAAAAGTAGGATTAGGAAACCCGTGACAATATATTATACTTGCGTATATTGGCTGTAATTCAATGGGGTGAATTTTCACCCCGTGAATTATAGCCATCGTAACATGCTCGTTGAACGTATAGATATAGTTTCCTTTGACATTTTTCATATATTTGACGTGTATTTAAAATTTTTTAAATAAATTTGGACACTAAAAATATGACTACTTACTTATTATTTTTTTAATGTGTTCATTATTGCTTTAAAAGTAGCATTTGAATGAACCGAAACAGCATATCAATATATCCAATACAGTTATACGTTTTATGTACAATCGTTTGCAATAATAATGACACTCTCTTTAAACGATTTTTGAACTTCTGGAAGTTCTGAATAAAAATTTTATTAAATCTCTATTGGTGAGTGAAACAATTGATAACCAATGTTAAAAATTTAAAGTAGACTTCATTATGAATACGTGCAAAAGAAATCGTCAAATTCATGTTAATGAGTGTCATTATTATTGCAAACGATTGTACATGCTTTTGTAATAATATTTAAGTACACTCTCTTAAAACAGTTTTTGGACTTCTGAAAGTTCTGAATAAAAATTTTATTAAATCTCTATTGGTGAGTGAAACAATTGATAACCAATGTCAAAAATTTAAATTTGATTTAATTACGAATAAGTACGTCAGCACTTCAAAAAAAATCGCAAAATTCATTTTATTTAGTGCCATTATTATTGCAAATGATTGTACGTATGTAGGTATGTTTATTGAGTAAAAACATCATGTTTTACATCGATCAGTAGGTACTATGAACATGATAACCAAAAAATAATGTTAATTGACATTATTTCTTTCCAAAGAAAAATGATAATTAGCAACAACAACCGATTTCCTAGATATACTGACGGCCATTTTAGAGAAGCTTTTATATTTTAATGAGATAAGGTCGGATGGAGTAAATCGATCGATTTATATTGTTCACTGGAGTGTTATCACACACACACACACACACATACAAAATAACAAAGAATATTGGAACTTTACTAAATTTAACATGTGTATTATAACGCGATAACATTATCAACTATCAATACCATATGTTTCAAATTGGTGTACAACAATTACACACGTTCGACTCGTCTCCCCTCGCCCTGAGAGCTATTTATTCAGGAGGGTGCTGATAATCCCGGAGCAGAGCTTTGCGCGTATTTCAGGCTGAAGTATCAGTGTCGCGTCGATGTATGCCCTTTCGCTTCTGCTTTTTTACAGCACCACTTAAATTCATGAGGCATAAGCGTTCTCAGTAAAGTGCGATATTTACGTGCGAGGGCAGTAGCGTCACCAAGAAATTTATAATTAATTTTACTGTATTAGACTGAGTAGTTCTAAAATATACAAATACAATACAAGCATGGTTTACTGACTCACGATATCCAAAAACATAAAATTCAATAAAACAATAGACATACCCGTTTAGAATGTGAGATGCAACAGATTAGCAGCATAGTGCATCTATTTGACAATCATACACTTCTACACAATTTAAAATATACTTACATAAAAAAGGAAAAAATTAAAAAACAACAACATACACACAGTAAAATAAAAGATAAATCAACACATGTAACATGTAGATTAAATGACAAATATTAGTATAAAAATTCAAAGGTATCAAAGGCATTCATGCGTTAAGTGACAACATTTTAACACTTTAAGGTTAGATTCAAAATCATTATGTATTTGTTGACATGGAACAGACAGTGTAATTAAAAGAATTACCTATATGCAGATATATAAATATATATTTTTTATTACGTTTGGCGGCATATCATATAGCTTACACCCGAGATATGTGCAGCTTTTTGCTTTTTTGACCAGCTTTTCTTACAAACGGTATCACATAATAATCATTTCTACTGATATATCTATATATAGGTTTTATTAAACTTTCCTTAAATTTGTGTTGCTGTGCATTACATTGTACAAAAACAGTTACCTGAAATATTTCTTTCTTTATTAGGAAAAAAAACGCTTTTGAGGAAATTCACTGAGCAGCTTTGTTTTTCAGATATTTTTATTTTGTTTTAAATCGGGGTTATCCTATTAGATTTTAAAAATTGCACTCAATCTTTTCTATTAATAAACTAAAAACAATGATTTGTAAACAATTTCATTTAAAATATCTACTTTCGTCAGTGCAATAGTTTCTGAGGAATGCTTTATTGTTGGCATTAGTGGGTTATTTTTACCCTAAGCTATTTGCCTTGAACTACAATGTAGGTAATAGATTTTCTCTATTATACCCATGAGCTACATACACTTTTTCTTATACACGCCTAAAGGAAAAACCTATTGGATTATGATCCGGTGATGCAGCTGGTCAAACAACTGGACCACCTCGACAATCCATCTTTCCCCGTATTTAACCAACTTATATTTTCCACATGTTCTTACCCCACAACAACTGATTTAATATGACTGGCAACCCTACTACTTACTTAACCCTATAATTTTTGTAATTCCATAAGAAACCGCAGATTAAAAAAAAGTCAAAATATCTGGAAAATAAAGAATCTCAGTGAATTTCCTCAAGAGAACTTTTTACCAGAAAAAAGAATACAATTTTAATATTTGCACTGAAGAAATACTTTTCACAATTGGCGTAAAATTTTAGGGGTTTTCAGAGTGAACACAACCCTATACCTACGCCACTGGCTTTAATAAAAAACATTTATTTGTTTTGCAGATAATAAAGAAAATAAAATATTTTTTATTCCTGTATCAGAAAAACGAAATATTATAGGAAAGTCCTCTAATCCCAAAGATCGAAAAAACAGGAACGCTCTGTATAATTAGTTAGTTGGATATGTATAGCCAAACCTATACGACAGTTATTGGATGTCAAAATAATCAACCTAATTTACCTAGATACCACACTGCAACCCTTAACGTGTTACATCCCCTTAAAATTGAAATAAAAATACAAATTTCTTATAAACATCTGAAAATTTTGGGGCAAGACTCATGCCATTTATCATATTTTGAAAGTCATTATCAATAAAATCCATGAACGGTATGAGGGTTATGCAAGGGTGGTCGCCCATTGTTTTACCCTATATTTTTGATACTCGTATTTTAGTGACTTATACAGTATCAATAACAGATAGTTTTTTTATTTATGACTTAAGGTGCATCCTGTATATATTGTTTTAAATATTGACACCCTGTATTTCCAAAGAAGGCTCCAAACAGAAAAAGCTTATATGAAAACCTAGTATTATTTTGTGAAATCTTGAGACTTTTTAATTTTGTGGACATACAAATTTCCTTAAAAATTTTGCCATAAACCTTATCAGCTATTATAGTTGCGACTAACTTATTAATAAAAATATTGTATTTATTTACAGAGAGAAAACATACAACACAAAGGAGCTATGGACCAACGCAGTGAGAAAAGTATCCAACGGGAGGAAGAGGAAACCGCATTTTTCTTCGATCGCTATTTCTGTAATAGAATCGAACAAACAGATAAAGAAGGATGTTTCATTTTCACCGCCGCCATCACCTCGACATTCTAATATAAGACATGTAAGACATTTCGATAGTATAGTGGTATCAATAAGGTATATATCACGCGTTCTCTTTTAATATGCTCCACTCTGCTCAAAATTTATTAGTTAAGCGTTGAACGTAACTATAAATATAAAAATTTAAATGTATTGGCCTCGATGCAAAGAATATAGTAAGGCACACGCATACAGCGGTTTTGTCTGCGGATATGAACCATAACTAACGGTGAGTTTCTAAGTTCGATCCGTCCCGTATGTGCTAGATCAGAACATAAATTATAATGTAGTTTTAACTGCGATTGTACTAAATCTGTCAAGATTCTATGTGTGTACCTTGTGCCAAGGCTTGTGCCTACAAGTGTAATGGCAAATCATAGCGATTTAACTGCAAAGTTAATAGTAATTTACGTTAAAAATCCGGTATACTCTACAGGGTGTCTCGCTTAAAAGTGGAACAAGCCTGTACCATGCCTACCGTTCGACCGATTTTAATAAACTTTTTTTCGTTGGATACACCTTCAAAAAGTCTATCTTCGACATACCTGGTGTTCTCTAAAATTCGAAACCGTGGCCGACTACGATACAATTTATGTGGCCTAAAATCGGAAAACCATATTAGGGATTTTTTTATTCGAAAAATTCCCACGAATTCTTGATCAGGACCCCATAAAACCCTACCAACCAAATTTTCGTAGCCACATTATACAGAGTGCTCAGGATAGCTTGGGTGTCTCGCTTAAAAGTGGAACAAGTCTGTACCATGCGGAGGTCTGCTTACTTCCTGCTCGGCCTAAGCGGCTCGACTTACAGGAAGCGACCTACATTGCAGAAGGTACTTAACGCAGACCTTTCGCCCTGGGCGACGAGCCATTAAATCTGTAAATGATTCTGCAGGAAACAACTACTCCGCGGACTAATGCCCCGACCGGCATTGACTTACTCCTGCAGTATCTGTGTAAATAGCCAAGAACCCTTGTCGGACACACCACTAGACATAGATCGGTTTCGGGCTTGTTAGCCCTCATCACCACAAAAACAATTTCTTCCAGTCACAGCCTTCTAGTTTTATTTTTAAAAATTAAAAAAAATACTTACATCCAAAAAATGTGTCAGAAAATTGGTCGCATCATACGTAAAATGATCCGCTGATTCCAAAAATGTCAAAAAATACAGGGTGTCCCATTTAAAAATATAAATTTGCGGTCACTTCCGGTCAAACCGGAAATGTCATGAAAACCGACATGACCTCAAACAATTCATGGCACCATCTAGTATAAACCCACCTAATTTCAAATTTTTATCAGCAGTCATAAAAAAGTTACAGCGTGTTCCCACTTTCCGTTGTCACCCGGTACAACAATGCAAAAATTATATTATTTGACAGTGACAAGCAAAAGATTGCCAACTATTTTTTTTTAATTTTATTACTTATAACTTTTTATTTATTTTAAAATAAATTATAAATAAGTATGAAGTAGATAGATAGATAGATAGATAGATAGATATTTATTCGTGTTATATACAAAATAGTATTACACACGTCAAAGTAAGCAAATTTACAAAAAAGGCATATTATAAATAAAGTTAAAAAAAATATAAATTAAAAAACATAAAACTAACACACATATTATGAGATATAAAAATAACACAAATATAATACCACATATCAAAAGGGATAATGCAAAAATTCACCGACTGTGTAGAAACAATGATCCAGTAATAATTTTTTAATGTGGTATTTAAACCTCTTTATACTCTCGGCCCTCTTATACATATCGGGTAATTTATTGTACAATTTTATTCCCATGTACCTAGGATTTCTCTCATAAAGGGTCAAGTTGTGACAGGGTATAACTAAGTCACTATGTCTGCGGGTATTGTAATCATGATTATGATTGTTTTTTATAAATGTATTATAATTTAAATATACAAGTACCAGTACTTCCAAAATGTAAACACAGGCTAGGGGTAAAATCTGTAATTCCTTAAAATAAGGCCTGCAAGAGGATTGCGTGTTAATTAGTAGATCAATCGACTTACCTGTAAGGAAGTTTGATCATAATTATATGAGCAATTTCGTCGAAGAATTATAAATTTAACTACTTGTAGTTTGCACTTTTCAAACTCACCCGGTACGTACTTTAAAGACAAAAAAACCCTTATCTCTGTTACCACACATTCCCAACACGCTCTTACTATCATTGTATTTTCCTATCTAGATCGCCTAGGGTGGGAATTTTGGGCGGGAATTTATAATTCTTCGACGAAATTGCTCATATAATTATGATCAAACTTCCTTACAGGTAAGTCGATTGATCTACTAATTATATTTCGCAATTTCGTCTCGAATTATAAATTTAACTACTTGTAGATGTTGAAAGAATTATAGGCGATCTAGTGTGCAGACAGAAACTTTATATCCTGCATCTTACATATTGACCAGTTATCGTTCTTTTGATAATTAAAACATTTTTATACTCCTTTATATATGTATATACACAAATATACATACCTATATATTATATATCAAAAATATATTTATATTTAGCGTCTACCTGCATTTTTAGTTATATATTAATGCATAAAATATATATTGATTCCGTGTGACAGTAAATGCATCCACAATAATGGAATGAGGGGATTTCATTTCTATGATATCTTTTTTATTTATTATTATTTATTTTATTTTCATTTTATTATTATTATTATTATTTTTTTTTGTGCATTGCAAACACGTCTATTTCAGGCTGTTTGAACATGTTACATAATATTTCCAAAAACCCGTTTGAACGTTCGGTTTCTATTCTTAAACACCGAAATACTGTTATGTATTTTATTATTTTATATTTATTTGTTTTTCCGGGTACACTAAAGGAAATATGTTTTAGCCTTTAATAGACATTGTTTAATCCCAGCAAAATATCTGCATTAAATAGACTCAACTGGGACCCATTATTTTATTACAGTAGTTTTTGCAACTTTTGACACTAGCAAAAATGATTGCATTTGACAGTCTTTCATCCTAGGTAACTTTAGTCAGTAACTGTATAGCTACTATTATGAATTCTAGTTCATTTATCCTTTGTCTCCAAATTTTCATTTTACTGTAAAGAAGTTACCATCATTGATTATATAAGTTATATATAACTCAATGGCATGGTATATGGAAGATACCTACAGTTTGAACAAACTCGACTACCACTCGCCCTTCAATTTTAATTTTTTAATAGCAAACAAAAATTCGTTAACGTTGATGGCTAATGAACACTGTCACATGCCCTATTCACACTCTCATGTATCATGTATATATTATTGCTTTTTATATAACTTACTTCGCATAATGTATACATATCACAAAATAAATATTGTTGGTTATATTACCTATATTGGTAATAATATATTTTTTAAGGTCTTGTCCATCCGTTCTTCCTGTTGTAATGTTGAGCATAAAATGGCTATGCATTCGCGCATTTGTAAAGATTAGCCACGAGATAGATATTACCTATATTGGTAATAATATATTTATTAAGGTCTTGTCCAGTCCGTTCTTCCTGTTGTAATGTTGAGCATAAAATGGCTATGCATTCGCGCATTTGTAAAGATTAGCCACGAGATAGATATTACCTATATTGGTAATAATATATTTATTAAGGTCTTGTCCAGTCCGTTCTTCCTGTTGTAATGTTAAGCATAAAATGGCTATGCATTCGTGCATATGTAAAGATTACCCACGACGCGCTAACCAAATATAGCTTTGTTACACATTTCACAGCTTGAAGCCTTTCAGCTACAGGTAAATTATTATTATTATTTATATATATGCATATACATATATATATCTATATCCTACTACGCACCTACTTTAACCGTTAATAAGTAGTCATTTACCTACTCATTAAGTTATCTAGTTACCTTTAGTAAAAGTAGTGATAGAAAATACGTCTATTCAACCTGAGAGTCTATTGTTTTAGCAAAACTCCGACTGAATGTAATAAAATCGGGCAAATAAATAAATTATTCTTGGTACATGCATTGCAGTACTAACAGAATATTCCAACGATGATAAAGATTATAAGAAATAGCAATTGTGTTATCGATTTGCAATAACTAACATTTTTTGAAAATGATTTTTGAGCATTGAAAACTGTTAATAATTCTTAGGACAATATGTAAAGCCCATGTTGTCTTCACCTCCTGCTCTCCCCCTACAAGGGAGGCATCTAAGTATATTTCTAGAGTTTAATATAGGATTTTATCTTTTTTTTTTTTTCTCTCCATAAAAAGTTATTCGTTATATTTGAGATACCTACCTCGAAATATCCTCTATTATATATTTAAGAGCAAAATATTTTTCTCTTTCGAAGGTCTTTGTATACCTTCCATCCAGAACATTACTGCAGAACGAGCTGCAACTAACGTTCCTCCAAAACCTAACCACTCTCTAATTTTACAGCAGGTGTGATTTCAAATTTTTTATTTTATTTATTCATTTTATTTTTATATATTCTTTGAAATGTCCTCTCTTTCTGTCAAGGGAGTGTAAAGTTATTTGTATTATAAATAAAGCTTAGACCTTACAGTCCGGTTAGGTACAAGCAAAGCTTGACTATTTTTATTAATATTTTTATCGTTATAAAATAAACATTCTGTTTGATATTTTCCATTTATTAAAATATCATTTAAATATTATGTGCAAGTAATTGTACCTAAGACCTTAAAGGTTATAATAAAGGTATTAAGCATGTCCGTAAACACATAAGGTGCCGTACAGAGGCGAAAAGTAGTGTTGGATGGGAGACAAAAATTGTTGCAAAAATTTGAAAAACCTTGTCTTGTCTTGCAGAAGAAAACAAAAGTTTCTATAAAGCCTTGTGCTTGCTTGATTTTTCAACATTATGTCTTTTATATTGTCTTGCGAAAGGTCTCGCAAATTTGCATGATTCTTGTGAGACTTTTGCATAGAAATCAGAAACATGAAACTTTATTACCAATCTAATAACAGTGGTAGTTACTTTCGGTCGGACATGGTGCCGCTCGGAACTTACTTAGCTCAGATATTGGTCGATTGGTAAACGTTATAAAATATAGAAACGGCTAGTTTTACATAATAAATAATAATAATAAGCAATGGACGAGATAGGCGTGCCAAATCGGAGCTCTTTCAGTCAACTGGCACTATAATTAGTTGTATTCAGCAGAGCTACACCTAAGCACCTTGAATTTTAATTTTATATGCTTAATTCTTTTAAATAAAGAATATGCCTACATTAGAAATGCAATGTGTGTTTATTTAGTCACTTATTTATTTATTTATTTCAACTAACGTTCATTTAAATTTCACCCCAGACCTTCTAGCAATATTTCTTGCCAAGTCTAGTCTTGTCTTGCGGGACCAAGACAAAATCAAGACCAAGATGTCACTGCTAGCCAAACAGTTACATTAATGTTTCTGTTTTATAGATGTTATATAACACTATGCGTTCTTGAGATCATTGCTTTAGGATTTATTTTTAATATTGTATTTATTTTATTTTTAAGACCTCTGTATAAGTAAAATTCAATATAGAATGATAAACCTCTAATCTGGGGTGGGGATTTAACGATTATAAACCTAAAAGTCCCACACTCTTTTTGATAGCAAATATGAAGAAATAAATTCACCTCCTGTCTCCAAAAGTTGGTTAATAACTTCTATCTAGCAGTTTCACTATTGTTTACCTGCTTCAGATTTACTTGGGTCCTCACTTTATTATTACCATTACATCAGCACTTAATCCAGGTGTGTCCCTACACCTCAGATTTTGCTTTGGAACTCCTCCATGTGGAAGTCGTCCTATGAGGTTGAATCTAATCGATATGTGTATAGAAAATATGAATATGTATTCATCTATAAACAACAGTAACAACAGTATATTAGACGTTGTATCTAAATGTATGTATAACTCTATACATTTCATTATAAAGATATTGAAGGTTAATTAAAATTATGTGTGTTGTGTGTAATATTAGCTTTTATTATTAGCTATATGAGTCATATCTACTTTTCTTGATTCACCCTATATTATATGTTTATTAATAGTTTTAAAAACTTTTATGAGAATACTCCTATTTTATATTTTTATCGGTACAGTAATTATTAAAAACTGTTGGAGCAAAAAACTTGCGAACTTGACAAAAACTGTCAGTTCTAGATATTGTCTGAAGCTATTTATTTGTGGCATAATTTTAGTTTTTTCAGAAGTGTGGCAAAAACCCAATAAAACTAAAGAAAAACTGTCAGTTCTATTTACTTATTGCATTATTGATTCCTTCTATTTAACATTTGGGGATATTATAACTCATATATAATTTTACATTTACTCAGTAGATTAACCCTTTAATTATTTACTTACTTGCATGTCCGGATACATATGTACAGGGAGTTAGAAAGTATATGCAAGTCATGTGACTGCGAATTAAAGTTCACACATATGTGGAACGTACTTTCGTGTTATATGAGAGTTCATGTGAACCTCGAACACCAGAAGGATATATATATATTCCTTCTATAAACTGCCCCGATGAGTATGTAGAGGAAGTTAGGAAGTATATGCAAGTCATGTGACTGCAAATTAAAGTTCTGTGGAACGTTCTTTCGTGTTATGTGAGAATTCATGTGAACCTCAAACACCAGAAAATAATACATCCTTCCATTGACTGATTTCTGAAAAAAAAGAAAAACGGAAAATCTACATACTTGAAGAACTTGAGCATTTTTCTAAATTTCATCTTCAGATTTTCACTTTTATGCCCATTCATTTACAACAGTGTGTCATATAATAACGGTGGCAGAAGCGTTATATTGCAACTTCAACCATGTTTTCCTGCGAGATTTCCTATTTCGCACTATTTCCGACACCAATAAACACTTTTTCACTCTGTCTCTCTTATTTCACGTCGTAGCCGGGCCGGTACGAAAAATACAATGATAGTAAGAGCGTGTTGGGAATGTGTGGTAACAGAGATAAGGGCTTTTTTGTCTTTAAAGTACGTACCGGGTGAGTTTGAAAAGTGCAAACTACAAGTAGTTAAATTTATAATTCGAGACGAAATTGCGAAATATAATTCCCATGATATTTCTCACAGCTTTCTTTTGTAACTTAAATACTCTATCAGAAAAATGAGAAGAACCCCAGAATACGATGCCATAAGAAATCCGAGAGTAAAATTGGCCATAGTAATAGGATAACTGAACGTCTCTGCTTGTTATGACACTTAACCTATATAACACATAACACACTGGGGATAACTTTTTGCACAATTGAGAGATGTGATTCTCCCAGTTAAGAGCATTATCTAAATATAAACCTAAAAATTTAGTGGTCTGCACTTGTTCCAGAGATTTTTCATGAACTCTAAGTAGATAACATTCACTGTAATTTTTTAACATAGGTGTAAAGTAAATAAATACAGATTTCTCACTATTTAGTAGCAATTTTGCGTTTTCAAACCAAGAAACAAAACAATCAATTTTACTTTGAGTATCTGATATTAAAGTGTAGCTATAGATAACAGATTACGAAATCAGATACTGTAATTTCGATTTACTGGCCACAAAAAACAAGACAAATAGTCATTTAGTAGAAAAATTTACATAGTTTAGTCATTGCGTGTGTAGATAGTAGTAGTTATAATAACGAGTAGATAGAAAAGCATGAATTTAAATAAAAGCTGAAAATATAACTATACAGGTTGTCTCAGTATTCCTGTACATTGAACTACTGTAGATTGTTGGGAACAAACAAGACGATTTAACTAATTTCATCCTAACTTGCTTTGTTTAACCACCAGAAGTATTAAAGTTCGTTTTCTTTGCGCATATAAAGAAATAATAATTTTGTTCCACATATTCAACTGATTCGGAGCTTTTTAATTACTTTTTATTTTTAAATATATAAATTGCGAAAGTTTAACATAAATTTACAACACATACAATTACAAGTTTAATCTTCTATTCTGCCCCTCATATCTTATAGCTAATTTAAAAAGTGAAATTTAACAGTTTCTATTTTCTTCCTTTTATGTGTTTGTTGATAAATCTAGAGAATCAGCTTCTTCTGAAGAAAATAACTATTGTTCTTGATATTAATCGTACTTTTACAATTTTCTAAATTTAATATCTGAAACGAATGAGGCGCCATTAATTACCTATCACTTTTTTTGAGTACTAAAATAACAGGATAAAATAAACCTGGAACTGAAATATGTACCTAATAATATTCGGGCAAGACATTATAGTCTTTAATTAATAAAAAAGCTAAATTGAAGACAAAATATGTTTCGAAGCATTTCGTTACATTTCATGATATGAAAAGGTGATCTTTGAAACTGTAAAAACCAGCATAATTTACATTTTCAAAAGTTTAAGAGACCTTTCTAATGAAACGAATAGTTTGTCTACAAATACATATAAAAATACAACTGCACTAATACATGCAAAACTATGTTACGAAATTACAAACTAAGGTACAATTAAGATTAAGTCAAAGCGCTTGTAATGTAATTTGTTCGTAATTTGTGTTTTGAATCAGTATTAATAAAGTAAACAATTGAAGTTTCAGAGAAACTTGTTAAAACTGTAATGTGCTGTCATTGAGTAATAATACTATTATTTACTTACTTTACTGTAACGTTTGACAACGTTGCAATGTCAGGCTGTTGCTGATAACATAAAAGTAATATTAGTCATAATGGTGCGTTTCATTTTTCTCTAGTTTTAGCCATAACCAGCTGCATGATATGTTAATTTACAGCGAATCTAGGCAAAACTATCTGGTTACGAAATGGCTGTACCATAAACGTTTCTTGCAAGGAACATAAGTCATTTTCAACACAATAATAGTTACACTATTATTCTGCATTGTAAGAAGAGTTCTAAAAAATATTCACAGTAAGTACCTAAGGGACTGAATTATTGTTAAAATAAAATCAATTTATTATATCTCACCTTTGCCTTCATTAAACTTCTCATGAATTCAGTTGCTAAGACAGCTTCCTAGATGCGTTCAAAAATATTGTTAGGGATTAGGGCTTTAGTTGGCTTTGAAAAATTTGCGGTTTAGTTCAGTCGTCTTGTTCTGAACCAAGAACCTACGGTAGTTCCGTGTTCACTGAATATTAGGACACCCTGTATTTTCTTTTCAGGACAACATCGACAGGAGTCTGAGTAACCACCTGTCAATGCCGATGAGCGATTCCGAGTCTTTAAAAAATGGCAAATTCGATGATCTCGTGGATTGTTTCACTCACAGCCTCAACATGGACAAGAGCGTGGTTGGGGTGGATGAAGATACCTACTCGGCCGTGCATAAAGGTACATATAGGTTATGTTATTTATATTTAATCTACTATGGTTTTTCTGGATGTTATTTAGTGGCCAAGGTAATTGGTCGCTGCTAGTCACAGAATTAATGTGTGCTTTACTAGCAGATGGAAATATTTGACCTGCCCTTGTTGTTCTAGGGCTAAGCTTTTGCGGATAATGAAGAGAATCGTAGTAGCAATATACTGAAAAAATGATTTATGTAATTTACCATAACTATATAAAAATACAAAATATTGGTAATTTTTATTAAATTTCCAGAACTTTACACGATATGCTGTTAAAATTACAAAGTGAAATTACAAACTTTTACAATATATTATGTGAATAACTATTACACGCTTTGGGTATAATTTCAATTAATATTGTAACAAATTTTCTTAATATTTGTAAAACTACTTGAGATAATTATAAAATAACATCGTAAATATTATGTAAATAATATTATATTTAAATTCGTTGAAATTTTTCATACATTTTTGAGAGTGTAAACACCAAAATTAACATATGATCCAGGGGTACTGATAGTAGGTCTGCTCACTCAAAGCCTAGCCCGAGACCAACAAGGGCGAGTCAAATCAGTTAAGGCTAGAAAAATGCACATTAATTGTGTGACTGTCAGTGATCAGGTACCTAGGCTTCTGGGCGTAACAATCCGAATAACTGTAGTAGATTAGATAGCAAGTTCTAAAGGTCTTAATTTATAGATACAGATTTATATAAGAACACATTTTAGCTGACTTCGCGACGGTTTTCAAAAGAGGGTTGATGTACAAGGGCATATACTGGCCCTGTCTCACCAACAGCTTCCATTGCAAGCACCTGGAGCTAGCTTATCTGAGGTATTCGCACAGGCAACGACAGAAGGCGCTGATCATTGTAAATATCGTCGATCTTCTTCTGAAGGTAATTGAAACATTTATAAGCTTATAACGAATAATATTAAAGATGGTTCATGATATTATTTTAGAGTCAGAGGATCGCAAAGGAGTAGTTTCTGGCTAAAATGGGCACATATAAATGGATGAAAATGCGCTTTCTAATAATGAATATTTTCACGTTATTTCACAATCTGTATTGTCTGTTCTTTAATATATCTAACGATTGTATTTAGTTTTTCATATTGGGGAAATAGTTATTTGGCAGTTAAGTGTGTCGTAAATAGATTTTTCTGTCATCAGAATGATGATCATAAAACGTTGACGATATGCAATGTGTCTCTAGATTAAATTAACTATACATGTGATAAAATTATATTTTATAATGTTTCGTCAAAAAATCACGTATAAAAATTTCGATGAGTGAAATAATTGCTCACTCAATATTCTTAACGGGTGTAAAAAGTTTGTACAATTAAATACCATTAAACAAAATTTTCTACTGGGAGAATGGCGCACTATACAAAGTTTTGAAATATAAAACTAGTTTTATATTTCAAAATATAATCCGCTATGACGGTCTGTGCCTCTCGCTTTGTATCCACCCCTGGTAACACCTTGCTGTGCTATACTCGCGTCAAGAATTCAGACGTCTTACGTCACAGCTGACGTTACACATTTGTTTTTATTGTAGTAGTTTTCGATATTTGGTCGCGTTAAAAACAATCATTTCTTGCAATTTAGTGCAATATACAGGGTTAACTATGACTAAGTACAAAAATTTTAACCACATGCTCAGGTAGCCCTAAAAGACAATAAAAAAGTTATTCCAGAATTTTAGCTCGATATTTAAAAAATCGGGCAAAACCCTTTTTTCCTACGGAAAGTCGGCGCCTATGATTAGTATCGACTGAGATGGCTTATGGCTTAGATCCATAGTTGACATTACATCTGTCAACAACTACCATGCGGTAGTGTTTCTAAATGCAGAAACGACAAAAATTAACATTCTTATTAGTAATAATACCTGATAGGTAGGTAACAGTTAATCCAGTTAGCTCCAGTATTTTGCATTCGTTTTTCATTATTTGGTTACAAACTGGTAAAACTACATTTTCACTCACTACCGATAAACACACTTTTCGTAGGTACAATGCATAGGCATACATAGGTATTATAACAAAATCGAAGAAAGGGATGAGTAGGTAGGTTCTAATAGATAGAAAACGTTTAACACCCGCTACAGTCTTGTCCCATAACCTAGAAAAACAAACCGGCGAACTATATTGTGGGACAATATCTGTACCCGACACATATTCCTTTATTTATTAATTATAAAAAGTTTAAAATTAAAATAAGGCACTAAAAACTGAAGAAGAACACAAAACTACAACGTAAACACAGGAATTAAATTATAACATGACAACGAACCGACTCGACTGAACCGACTGCCGACTGGCCGACTGTGGCCGACTGTTGCATGACGTTTGCTTGCTGGTTGCATACGCTGATTCTCGCATTGTTAACCCTGTATAATGCAAACTTTTAGCGTAGTGTATAGTTTTATTACTATCAGTTGGGAGTTTCTTAAATATTTTGACAAAAATATAATGAATTATTCATTTGTTCGTATAACGTAAGTCGTCTGAATTCTTGTCGCGAGTATATGTACGGTTCTGTTTGTTAGTCCTTCTAGAAACCTATCTCACAAACCTGTTTCGCGTAATCCACGTGGTAGGTTTTATTATACTTACTGGTTGCTGTGGTACGCTGTTTGTTATCAGCTATTTAATAAACAGTTCTATCTGAATTTGGTAAATATCCATGGCACATTACGGAAAAGTGCTCGCCGAATTTAACGAAAATTGGGGTAAATTGAATATAAGATATTTCTAAAATGGAAACCCGTCATTTTAACTGGCTGAAACTCGGTAGGTAATTACTTTATAAAATTATCAATTTTTTTTATACCAGTGGCATCCACTCGCAAGCTGTCCGAGGGGTGGAAAATGGGGTAAATTAAAAATTAGATATTTCTGAAATGCAAACCCGCCATTTGAACAGGCTGAAAATCGGTAGGAAAATATTTTATAAAATCTTCAATTTTCTGATATGGGTGGCATCCACTCGCAAGCCGTCCGAGGGGTGGAAATTGGGGTAAATTGAATATTAGATATTTCTAAAATGAAAACACGTCATTTTAACAGGATGAAATTCGGTAGATAAATATTAGATAAAATTATCAATTTTCTGATATCAGTGGCATTCACTCGCAAACCGTCGGAGGAGTGGAAATTGGGGTAAATGGAATATTAGATATTTCTAAAATGGAAACCCGTCATTTTAACAGGCTGAAACTTGGTAGGTAATTACTTTATAAAATTATAAATTTTTTGATATCAGTGGCATCCACTCGCAAGCCGTCAGACGGGTGGAAATTGGGGTAAATTGAATATTAGATATTTCTAAATTGGAAACCCGTTATTTTAACAGGCTGAAATTCGGTAGATAACTAGTAGATAAAATTATCAATTTTCTGATATCAGTGGTATTCACTCGCAAGCCGTCGAAGGGATGGAAATTGGGGTAAATGGAATATTAAATATTTCTAAAATAGAAACTCGTCATTTTAACAGGCTGAAACTTGGTAGGTAATTACTTTATAAAATTATAAATTTTTTGATAGCAGTGGCATCCACTCGCAAGCCGTCAGACGGGTGGAAATTGGGGTAAATTGAATTTTAGATATTTCTAAAATGGAAACCCGTCATTTTAACAGGCTGAAATTCGGTAGATAAATAGTAGATAAAATTATCAATTTTCTGATATCAGTGGTATTCACTCGCAAGCCGTCAAAGGGATGGAAATTGGGGTAAATGGAATATTAAATGTTTCTAAAATAGAAACTCGTCAATTTAACAGGCTGAAACTTGGTAGGTAATTACTTTATAAAATTATCAATTTTTTGATACCAGTGGCATCCACTCGCAAGTCGTCAGACGGGTGGAAATTGGGGTAAATTGAATATAAGATATTTCTAAATTTTAAACCCGTCATTTTAACAGGATGAAACTCGATAGGAAAATATTTTATAAAATTTTCAATTTTCTGATATCAGTGGCATCCACTCGCAAGCCGTCCGAGGGGTGGAAATTGGGGTAAATTGAATATAATATATTTCTAAAATGGAAACCCGTCATTTTAACAGGCTGAAAATCGGTAGAAAAATATTAGATAAAATTATCAATTTTCTGATATCAGTGGCATCCACTCGCAAGCCGTCCGAGAGGTGGAAATTGGGGTAAATGGAATATTAAATATTTCTAAAATGGAAACCCGTCATTTTAACAGGCTGAAACTTGGTAGGTAATTGCTTTATAAAATTATCAACTTTTTGATATCTATGGCATCTACTCGCAAGCCGTCAGACGGATAGAAATTGGGGTAAATTGAATATTAAATGTTTCTAAAATAGAAACTCGTCATTTTCACAGGCTGAAACTTGGTAGGTAATTACTTTATAAAATTATCAATTTTTTGATACCAGTGGCATCCACTCGCAAGCCATCAGACGGGTGGAAATTGGGGTAAATTGAATATTAGATATTTCTAAAATGGAAACCCGTCATTTTAACAGGCTGAAATTCGGTAGGAAAATAGTAGATAAAATTATCAATTTTCTGATATCAGTGGTATTCACTCGCAAGCCGTCGAAGGGATGGAAATTGGGGTAAATGGAATATTAAATATTTCTAAAATAGAAACTCGTAATTTTAACAGGCTGAAACTTGGCAGGTAATTACTTTATAAAATTATAAATTTTTTGATAGCAGTGGCATCCACTCGCAAGCCGTCAGACGGGTGGAAATTGGGGTAAATTGAATATTAGATATTTCTAAATTGGAAACCCGTAATTTTAACAGGCTGAAATTCGGTAGATAAATAGTAGATAAAATTATCAATTTTCTGATATCAGTGGTATTCACTCGCAAGCCGTCGAAGGGATGGAAATTGGGGTAAATGGAATATTAAATGTTTCTAAAATGGAAACTCGTCATTTTAACAGGCTGAAACTTGGTAGGTAATTACTTTATAAAATTATCAATTTTTGGATACCAGTGGCATCCACTTGCAAGCTGTCAGACGGGTGGAAATTGGGGTAAATTGAATATTAGATATCTCTAAATTGGAAACCGGTCATTTTAACAGGCTAACACTCGGTAGGTAGTTACTTTATAAAATTATCAATTTTTTTATACAAGTGGCATTCACTCGCTAGCCGTCGGAGGGGTGGAAATTGGGGTAAATGGAATATTAGATATTTTGAAAATCAATCAAATTCTTCGCTGTTACAAAAAAATTTGTATGAAACTCATAGCAAAATCGATGGGTTTTAAACACTCGATGCCTTGTCCAAGTCGGCTCTCGTCTGGACAATTTTGCGTCCCATGTTTAAAACACACTATTTCCTCAACTTGTTACGTAAACAGCTATTATCACATTTTCTTTTTGTTTCAGGTAGCTCTTATAATCGTATGGGCGCTCCACCCTACTCAAGTAAACAATATAGACCTACGCGCGAATGCGGACACTATAATTTGGTCGGTATGCTGCATGTCCATTAACATAGCCGTGTGTGTCCTGGGCTGGTGGCGATGTTTCGCCAACAACTACCTACATTGGGCCGCCGTCTGTACGTGGCTGCTGCTAACTACACAGAGTAAGTTTAAATTTAATTACATACATAATTAACTACCTGATACTTGCGTTTTCGGTGCTATTACAAAGTGCGGTATGTAAATTGTAGATAAGATGGGGACGAGAGGGGGTAGCTAATTATTATTCTGAGCGGAAGGTTAACGATTATTTGAAACTGTAGGTCCGGTTTTACAGAACTTAGTTAACTACAATTTGAGGATAATTAAAAGTTGAAGTAAAACTTTCTCCATTTTGCCTACCCAGCACCTTTTACCAATCAGATGCAAAACTGGATTAACCACAGATTGATTGGCGTGCGTCTTTATATCATTTCTGAACTAGTTTACTCTGTCCATATGTATTTTGATCCACTCAACACGAATCTGAATTTAATTTTCACCAATTAGATCATAGTATTTTCCGACCCAAGAAAAATACTTTTGTTTTATGTACTTTCACCCACTAAACACGAATCTAAAGTCAGTTTTTACCAATCAGTCATGGATTTTTCCTTCTTTAAAAAAATTATCTTCGCTTTATCCACTATGACCCAATATGTATGATGCCGACTTCAAGAACCGCCTTTGTACTTTCTCTGATGTAGCAATACCAATAATAGCAGTAGTATGCAATAGCAGTACCATAAATCGAGCTCTAAACTAAATATGCATATTCTAATTTAGAATGTATAAAGGTTATATCAAGCAATCGAAGAGTAGAAGCATTAATAAACCCGTTTGAGTTCCTCATAATAAAATCATGACATTTAAATACTGAAGAAGCGATGGTTTCTACAGTGCAAATAGATTTCTTGTCTCTCTCAATTGCCGTAGTGAGGAAAAGGATATTCGCATATGAATTGCTCTGCGATTGATTTGAGCATCTCGACTCTGATCACGTGGCTTGTAATCATTTATGAAGGCACTGTATGTTTAATAAGCAATAGTTTAGGATCGAAAATAACTCCAAGATCATTAGCTAGGCCTGCAAAGAAGAGGGTCGCCTAATTTACTTGTATATACAAAAGTGAAGAATTTGTTTTCGTAGTAAAATATCATAACATTACATTTCGAAGCATTAAAGGTTAAATTGTTGCAAGAGCACCAGCTGTCTATAGCTTCTAATGCGTTTTGTAATTCTTAGCAGTCATTATTTATTTCACGTAGCAATTTAGAAGGTCCAAGCGTCGAACCCTGAGTGACGCCAGACATTTGTTGGAATTTTGCAGTACAGTAACCGCGATATTATACGAAGTGATATCTATTTTGCAGGTAAGATTGCAATAACGAGTTAGGCAGACCATGATTCCTATTCTAAAAAATTTGCCTATTAATTGGTAAATTGGGTAGGTACCACAAAACGAGACATTGACCCTGTCGTATTTTGTTTCTCCTGACAACACCAAAAGCTGAATAGGTATAACTTTTCTACGTAAAATTAATTTCTCCATCATAATTTTCCGTCAAGTGTATCAAAATAACCAACAAAAAAGATACTATAAAAATGAGTTAAAAAAAACTGCTAAGAGCGCCCTCTACGATATGCCGCACTACTGACTCCTTCGCAATGTTTGTACTTATCTAAAACATAACTATATATAAATTTCAACATGATTGGAAGTTTCGTTTCTTAATTATGCCCATAACAAGAAAACAATTTTTTTCTTTGCATCTAGCTTCTAAACGAGGCACATTTGGACTGAGCTAAGTTTATCTAAATTCGTTTATCAGATCACAGGAAGCTTATTTATCCCATTACTTAACGTATTACGTAACATTTTTTATAATATTTCTATTCTTCATTCTAATAGAGAGAGGGGTCATGTTATTATGATTCAGTAATTAGGGGGATGGTCAAATGCCAACTGGGATCAATATCTCGTGACTGCAGTAACTTCAATTCTGACTCGACCATCAATCAAACAAATCGCAAACTACTTATTTGTACATTTTATTCTTGTAGTTACCAAAAAAATGTTTAACAACTCCTTCAAAGATAAACCAAACTTTTCTTTGTCAGTCACAATTGCGGTAAAGATCTTGCTTTTGCAAAAAAAATCGGATTCATCAAACACCCCTTTTTCAATTGTGAATCAGTGACTTGTGGGAATTGTTCTCCCAGTATTCGAAGTATGTTTCGTCCTTATCTAGAGCTTTCACAAATTGCTTCATGAGACCAAGTTTAGCATGTAATTGTACATGCCATACCTATAGTAGTTGATGGCAGTGATGTTATTACACGATGGTCGTTCTGTCCATTTAGTAGTTAATACGATTTATATTGTCTCATACCTAAGCAGGAATAGAGAAGAGAAAGACAATAATTCAATTTCGCCGTAAAATGTCAAGGCTTTATTAATTTTCAATTCATCATTAAAACAAAAATACTGAACACGTTGAAGGCATGTTTCACAGTTCCTTATTTGACAACTTATTGATTCGACATTTATAAATTATATAAAATAAAATAGCGAGCTAAAATATGTCTGTCTTCCCTAAAAATTGTATCGTAAGAGAATAATACTTGATGAATAATAAAAACAAAAGCGCTTCTCTATATATTTTCACTGAAAAAAAATGTTCCAATAATTTTTCCTTTTCATGTTCTTAAAATAGGACCTATTCCTGCATAAATTTCAATATTTCAATTCTTGAATTTTTACCGGACAAAAGGTACACGACAGTATATGAATACATGAATGTGTATTGATATTTTCAACCAACAAAGAGTAATATAAATTGTATTTGCTTATTCCTTTAACCGTAGCATTGTAATTGTTCGGCATACATTTTCTACCAATATCCCGAATTGAAAATAAAACAAGCAAAAAGTTTTTTGATGAATTATTTTCAATACTTAACTATAAAATGATAAAAATAAATTATCTATACCTAAAGAATGCCAAACTTGTCGAATTTAATCTAGTTTTATATTAATCTCTGGTTAATTAGTTCGTCCAAAGCCATAAATTTATTCGCACACACATCTAGTTTTATGGTGTCAGTATTGTAATTTGCATCACTACACAGAAATAATTGAGGTAAATAATAAAATAAAAGGATATTATGTTACACAAAGATTTCCAATCGATAGATTAAATGTGAGTCACATGAGAGTATCGGCAAAATTGTAACATTTAGATAACATATAATTAGTAAATAAAACATGATACTGGCAAAATTCCACTCGTACACATCTATCTGAGCAATGCAGAAATACATTTAAAACCAACAAAATATTTATATAGTTAATTGGTAGAGATTAAAGGTTGAACATTGCGTGCAAAAAACAAACTTAAATTAATGTGAAGGGTGTACTGAGACAAATTGACCGTACTTCAGTACAATGTCTTACTCATGCATCTAGAGGCAGGTTTTATGTTTAAAAATAAGAAAAAAATTTATATAAACATGGGTCCTGAATTGCCTTTTTGAGATATAGGTTGTTTAAAATTTTCTGTCTTAAATATTATAGTCTTCATTTCTAGAAAACGGTTCGATATATTGAGATGAGATTTGGTGCACAACAGGGTATACGGAAGGGTTACTTTTACAAGTATAAATTTCTCTTGTAACATACTAGCATCAGTGGTGTTGGTGTCATTCAATACTCTGTTTAAGCAAAAAAAAAATGTTTGAAACAAAAGTTGTAGAGAATTTTCTACAATATTGATAATAAATACAAATAGCGTAAAACCTATAGGAAACGAGATATTTGCAAAAAATGTGCAAAAAATCGATTTTTTTACCTTTGACCCCCGATTTTTAAAGTTGCGGCCATTGAATCATATGTGAATTTTGAGAACAGTTTTAGGATGTCAAAATACAAGTTTATACGAGCTTACAGCTGGGTATCTCAACTTTCCGAAATACTTGCCTAAATCTACCTTAAAATGACTGGCCTAAATTTAACTGAAGTTTCTTAAAGATAGCAGAACTATAATATGCTAAGCTGACTTGATCTAAATTGGTTTATTTTCATTCAAGAAAGCTATTATTGAAGTATGACACATTTGATCCATGACAACCTCTAGGACATATAAATAAATCATAAACTGAAATAATACGTTGAACTATTTTTTAAAAAGTTATTAAAAATATGCCTGCCTCGTTTTAAAGGTTACTAAAATCAATATTGAAAATCCTTTTCATTTTAAAAGAATTATCCAGCGTTGTTCCTAGTGTACTTATTTTCTTCATGAAAAATAAATATTTCCCAAGCGAATGGAATGCGTACGGGCATTAATGGCTTATATAAGATTATGAGAAGCAGTTCGCCTGCTCATCTCAACTTCTTAAAGGTTCAATATAAATATTTTAGAAACAAAGGAATTGGATAAACATTTTAAGTAACAGCGTAATACAATAATCTTGAAAATGCAGACGTTCGGACTGAATATTTTCATCATTTAATTCGCTGAATACTGATATCTTTTACTATAAAACAGCAGTCATTGACATAAAAATCTGACCTTCGTGAATTTATGTACAGAATATCTGAAAAACTGAAATAGTAAATGAAGTAGTATGATGATTAGGACTGGATTCCTGCTAGGTAAGACATAGATAAAAGGCAAATAACAGCTTTATCCGCTGTTGACAGCTGCATACGCCTACAAATAATTATAAACTTGATAAAAAGCCACCTATTCTTGAAATGATTGAGCACGTTTTCTTGGTATCACAAAAACCATTATATTGCTCGTTATTAATTTGTCATCAGATGACAAGCATTATGTAAACATGTTTCTGTTATATGTAGCAGCTCTGTTCGTCATGAACATTATTTTTGAGCTTATTCAATTTATGAAGAGCTCTCAATATTTATTTAATTTATAGTGATTTTCCAGTTTTCTATGCTGTGGTCGCTGGTCGCTGCCAGTAACAGAATTAAGGTGCATATGCGTATTCTTAGGTCACCTAAGTCACGATCACTCAAAACCATGCAGCTCCAATACTGCTGTTGATTATAATTGATCAACTAAATAGTGTTTGTCTCTAGCGCAGCATTATTTAAAATTGTGGAAGATTGAAATGCAGCTTTACTGACAATAACAGATGAGGAATTCCTGTTGCAGAGTATATATATGGTATATCTTAGAGACAGATGTGAAAGTACTTTATATTAATAACAAATGATCAACTGACTTTAAGACAGCTTATTTTCAAACTATAGGCAGTGTCTGAGTTAGGCGTATTTGAATATATTTTTATTTGGCATTGTCTAAGGCCTTTGTTGAGTACTTTAGAATTTAATAATTGCAAAACTGAAAAGCAGACAATTTTTATCCGTTGCATGGAAATTTTATCCATCGCATAACGGATGATGGATATCCGAACTTGATGCCTAATTAATCGTCATTTGAAATAATTTCTGTCCAACCTTGCTTGATTCACTTCAAACCGAACAAGTTTGTAAGCTGATGTGATTTAATTTTTAACAGTAATATGTCCCGAAGAGTACAGGTATTTGTTTTATATCAATCGTGCGTCATGGCCGCAATGTTTGTAAGTTGATATGATTGAATTTTTAACAGTAATCTGTCCGGAAGAGCAAGATATTTGTTTTATATCGATCGTGCGTCATCGCCCCACCATGTCCAGACCAATGGTCCTAATACTGATTTTATTTATAAATGCATGTCTGAATATAGACTGATTTTTATGTATTTCTAGGTTTTGTCGGAAAAGGGGTAGGTTTTGGTGTAAAAGAAGACCTAGTATGGTACGTATTATTCACCATATTCGTCCCATACGCCATGCTCCCACTCCCTTTACGATGGTGTATGATAGCGGGATGTCTGTCCTCCGTAGGCCATATCATTGTCATAGCTATTGAAATTTATAACGGTGAATACGAGGTAAGTAAAATTTAAGTTGTGGTAGAAGTGTAACAGTAATATAACAACCTATAAAAATCGAAAAAGCACTATTCTTGCCAAAATTTTAGGATTTCTTATGCACATCTACCTTTATAGCCATCAAGTAAAATAATATCTATAGTTAAATATCAACTTAAATATTGGTTACATTTTCTTGGAAAATGTTCGTACGTTACTGGATTTTTTTGTAGTTCTGAAAGACAAATTTAATTTTGAAGAAATGTGATCTTTAATTTATTTTTACAATTGCTACCGTTAAAAATTATTAACTTTTAAATTATACAAAATTGAAGGACTGTTAGATACAGGGATCTGTGAAAGATTGGGAAATCTCGGAGCTGAAGATATTGGTGACCAAAAAAAGTCGATTGAGCCAAATATGCCTTATCCGAATGTTGCTGGTTTCAAAAATACAGGGCGTTCAATGCTAGAATTGTATTTTGAAATATCTCGATAACTTTGAAATCTGTATCCATCTGACTATAGAAACAATCGATTCTCCTACCCGTTGCATCTGAGAAAGGTATACCCTGTTGAAGTCGTTAGGAGTAACAGTTTTCAAAATAATCCTATCGTTTCAGGTAAAGTGCCTTTTCTACTGAAAATACAGCAAGATGTTACTTGAAAAAGTTGTTCAGAACGGTAAATTATGGAAACGTGAAAAATTTCAAAAAAATCGGCCTGCTTTGTTAAAATCTTTGTGCTTTGTTGAAAAGTGGTTTCAAAATCAAACCTCGCCGATATTCTTGAAATTTTGCACGTCCTAATAATTTACCGTTCTGAAAAACTTTTTTCAAGTAACATTTTGCTGTATTTTCAGTAGAAAAGGCACTTTACCTGAAACGATAACAGTTTTCAATCGGTGCACTGAATATTTCAAATAGGATTATTTTGAAAACTGTTACTCCTAACGACTTCAACAAGGTATACCCTTCTCAGATACAACAGGTAGGAGAATCGATTGTTTCTATAGTCAGATGGATACACCAAGCTGCAAAAAAGTTCTGCCATTTAAAAGAAATGTGATGAGCCATAAGTGGCGCTCTCTACTAGTGACGTCAAAATTAGTTAAAAATTCTTATTTCCTGTGCCAAAAAACATAATTGTGCCAATTTTTTTTGTAATACTCCGACAGATTTCAAAATAAAATTCTAGCGTTGAACGCCCTGTATTTCTGAAACCAGCAACATTCGGATAAGGCATATTTGGCTCAATCGACTTTTTTTGGTCACCAGTATATCCAGCTCCGAGATTTCCCAACCTTTCACAGACACCTTGTATATTTTTAAACATTTCAAGAGAAAAGTAAGTACATACATCAATCTTTAGAAAAGTCACACTATTTTGATAACATTTAAATAAATTATTATAAACAAACATGTTATCATATTTAAGAATTGCTACTTGTCCCAAAAAACAATCAAACCTATGAAAAATATGAAAAAATCATTTTCTAAATGTCACGCTATTTCAATAAAAAAAATGAGAAAAAATATGTTTAGTAACATGCCATAATTATTAATGAAATCGCCTCTTATCGAATGTGCCTATTTTAATTGTTCTAGTGTATCGACAGTGAAAACTGCAAAATAAGGAGAATAGCTGGAAACATCCTCCTGTACATTTGCGTCAATTTCGCAGGCATGTACACGAAATATCTAACCGATCGAAGCCAAAGAATAGCCTTTCTGGAGACGCATAGGTCTATGGAAACCAGATACAAGACGCAGAGTGAAAATGATAAGCAAGAAAAATTACTTCTATCAGGTAAACTCAAATACACCATGCAAAAAAGATTTCATACATAAATCTTAATACTGTTAGAGAAGATGAGATGAGTTCATCTAAACCTTAACCGCCCAAAAATCATCGTAGCGGTGGAAGGATCAAGTAGTTGTTGAAAAATAATTGAATGTTCGTTATTTAATAATTGCTGGACATTTTGAACATTTGTTAAAATAAAAATATTAATTCCATTTTTCAAATTTAATTAAATCATTTATTCATAATGATGTGCATTTAATAACTAAATCCTAACATACGGATTCATCAACAAGGCGTAACGTTAGTCAGACTAGCGGAGGTTACGCGAAAAATTTACGCATCTGTTGCACTAATTTAAATAAAAAGCATACTCCTATTCACTACTATGTATAATACTTACTTTATGATATGTTAACTAATCCGTAGTACTGAAAAGTACGGTTTTTGAATATAAATACTAAATATACAATGGGAAACGCAAGGAACTAGAGGCCGAAGTTACGCAATTTTTAGACAGGTACAATACTGGGTTTAACTTTTGGCGCAAATATGGACGTAAATAAACAGCCTACCTAGCAACGCATGCTTCGCTACCTAGCAACGCATGTTTCGTGAATGAGCGCAAAGCTGGTTAGGCCAACTAACGCGCTTTACACGGGCGTAAACTCGTTAGTCGGACTAGCGCTACGCCCGTTTCATGAATCCGGCTGTACTAGTTTAACGCCTACAATTAAATTTTGCTTTTTGGCGCATTTTCTTTTATGTAGGCTACTCCTATTTAGTATGTCATGAATTAGCAGGTTTTGAAATCGTTTGGAGACGAATACGTATCTCGAAAATGGCTCGTTCTATCGGTTTCAAATGAGTATACCTTTTCTTCGTAGAAATAATCGGTCTATCGAATGCGTTACTCTAAATTCTACTAGGACGTTCCATAAAAAAGTTTTAATTGAAAATAACACCAGAGTCACGCGTAACTAGTCTGGCAGCTGTCTCGCCACCAAAAACCCCCAGTACCAAAGTTTCACATTACTGATAAACCGACTTTCGTCCAAAGAACGTGCCGAAAAAGGTTCTGATCAACAGTTTCTACATGTACTACAATTTGAGCTATAAAATTAAGTCCGTATTCAATGTGACGCTCAGCAAATACTCCAAATTGTAAATTTTGTAGTCAGTCCTGATAGTGATAGCCATTGGTCAGAGCATTGGTCTTTAAAATTCGTTGAACGGCTGATTTATCCAAATTTAATTCCCGGCTAGCCTGCCGGATTTTGTTCGACTGTAACAGTCTAGCTGTGTTAACATTGTTTCTTACTCTTCGGTCAATTATTTGATTCTTCCGAACAGAAAATGCACCTTCACTTCATCGCAAGGTTGCCTCTAATCGTGTAAAGGTTCTATATGATCAGGAATGAGGAGGTGCTCTGGATACCTTTCCCGATATAACTTTACACAAAAAAATTTTGTAACTAGTCGTAAATTAGCAACATAACGTTTCCTGAATGAGAAAACATTTTGTAAGCAGAAAAGTTTGACGTACAACAACATCCTGTAAGTACAATAAAATTTTAATTTGTCGAATAACGTAACACGAAAACATTTTTGTACAGAATATTATCAAACAAATCATAAAATCTTTCTCTCCGAGCTGTAATCCATGGACACTCTATATATGTAGTAATTAATATCACTTACCCTACTAATGAAATCGAAAATATATAAATATATCTATTAAAAATTAATTAAGAAAAAATAAATACAAAACCGTTACAACCTCTTGTTTATGTAGGTAATTTGTATAAACTTCTCTTTATTTACTTATCATAAAGCGAATAATTTGTTTTCTGTTTGGAAATATAAATTTCAATTACAATAAAGTTTATTCGCAGAGCATAGCACAGAACACCGCTGAAGTTTTAATTACCTTAATAAAACATGTAAATAGAATTATGACAGTGCCAGAATTACCTTTGGATTAAACGCCAAGTATTTCTTTTATAAACACGAAATATATTAGTTTTCAATTTATTCCAGAAACTTCTTTTCTTTGTTTTTATGTAAATACTTTTAAATCATTTTCTTCTCTTTCAATTCTCCTCAATTCGCGAAACAGAACAATATACGAGAGACGGTAATTTTAAAAAGAAAGTGGAAAGGTATAGCATGTCTGAAAACCATCATAAATATATAAACAGATCCTGCATTCTGAATAAATGAAAAAGTAGATGTATTTGTTTTTTCAAATTTGTGTAGATAAATCTATTTTTAGCATATTTTCATATGTATTTTAGGTATAGTACCTATATCCAGTAATTTCGGGATTAAAGCCGGTAACGGACGGTGAGCTATAATATATATCTGATATATTACAAACATATCTCACTGATGCTATAATATATATTTATATGTATGTGGTTTACTTGTCTGTAGGAATATATCTCCCTACAAAAAAATAGATATACAGGGTGTCCAGAAACTCTCCTGACAAACGAAGACCGGAGATTCCTCAGATAATTTTAAGACAATTTAACCCAATTCACCTAGTCCAAAAATGCTTCCTAAGGGAACTAGAGCTCTTTGAAGATGGCGCCTTGTAAATAGTTTTGTTTAAATACCTCCAGAACGCTTCTACTTAGAAAAACAAAAACTGGTATGCTTGTTTAGCCTTCAGAGATGAATCGATTCCATAAATTGCGAATTTCTAGTACCGGTCATAGGCGTCCGTTTTGGGTAGGTCAACGCAGTTATTCTAACGCATAACTTTTTTGTCTTTAACTTTTAAGCATTTGTGACACTAGATTATTAAATTTTCAGGTATTCTAGTACTAAAAGGTACTTTTACTTTAAGTCATTAGGATACACCGTTTTCTAGAAAAATGGATTTGAAAATTTTTCGTTAATAATCTAATGTCACAAATGCTTAAAAGTTAAATACAAAGTTATGCGTTAAAATAACCGTTGACCTACCTAAAACGGACGCCTATGACCGGTACTAGAAATTCGCAATTGATGGAATCGATTCATCTCTGAAGACTAAACAAGCATACCAGTTTTTGTTTTTCTAAGTAGAAGCGTTCTGGAGGTTTTTAAACAAAACTATGTACAAGGCTCCATTTTCAAAGAGCTCTAGTTCCCTTAGGAAGCACTTTCGGACTAGGTGAATTGGGTTAAATTGTCTTAAAATTATCTGAGGAATTTCCGGTTTTCGTTTGTCAGGAGAGTTTCTGGACACCCTGTATATTATATTATCGCTCACCGTCCGTTACTAGCTTAAATTTATAATAATATATGTGGTTCATCTAAAAATTAGGATGATCATAAGATAATTCGCCATATTTTCTTATTTTGTTAAAAAATGTATTAAAAACTAACTTGCACATGCCAAAGTTTGTCCATTGTAATTATTAATAAATTAATTTTTATCTCGAAAACGGTGCACCAGGAGGAAAAAGTTCAAGAGGCAGAATTAACTTGGCTTTAAAAGAACGATACCAATTTGTTAAAAAGTCAGTGGTGTACAATTTTTTTGCTAAAAATGAGTATTTAACGACACGAACGCCACTGATGCTAGTATATTACAATAGAAATTTATACACGTAAAAGTAGCCCTTTACTATACACTGTTGTGTACCAAATCTCATCTCAATATCTCGATCGGTTTTCGAGAAATGAAGAATATATTATTTAAGGCAGAAAATTTTAAACAATCTGTATCTCGAATTGCATTATGCAATATTCATAAACAATGTTCACGAACAAAATCAATCTTACAATATTCATTCTTCATAAAAATTAAACATTTACTTACCTACCACAACTTTTCTTGAGGAATCAGTACTACATACATTAGAAATAGGTAATGATGCACAATATAATTGAAGAACATATCTGGACATTAAATAAAGTTGAGATAGTTGTACTATATTTCTAAACATTGATTTCACTATAAAGTCAACATATAGTCACGTGTTGAACGTATTTGCACTTAAAACTAACGCGAAGTTAACAAGCAAACAGCGTTAAAGTTTTAGGCAACTGTCAAACTGTCAAAAATCATTTTATTTCCAGGCCTACTACTTAATCATCTATCAACAGGTATCGGTCACGCCACCATAGGCGTAGACATTTCAAATTTTCTGCGGCACTCAACGTTTAGATATCGATAAATAATTATCATATACGAAAGGAAACGTTATATTCGCAGAAATATATGAAACTGGGGCATTTATACACAGTGTATTTTCTATGTATATTGAAAGCTAATAGCAAATAAACGTTTTAGATGCTATGCAGTTAACACATTAATTGGATGCAAACAAGATGTAATTATAAATTTATGTCTTAAGTATAAACAATCATATACAGTGTGTTCCATTTTTCAGGTTAACACCTCTAGAAAAGTAAAACGGTTGTTTGATTTTTCAAAGTTTGGTAGGTACCCCGTAGACACATACAACAGATATTTTTAGATCAAATTTAGAATGTGTGTATTTTGATGAGTGCTGAATAGCCTGGTAATATTATCTTTTTGATAAAAAAATGCTTAATACCACTTCCTGAAAAACGACCCTTTTAAAAAATTGTAGTAGGCCAGGCTTTTGTTACATAAATAAAATGGTTAAACTCGCGACAAGAATTCAGACGACTTACGTCATACGAACAAATGAACAATTCATTATATTTTCATCAAAATATTTAAGAAACTGCAACTGATAGTAATAAAACTATATACTACACTAAAAGTTTGCATCATATATTGCACTAAATTGCAATAAAACATTGTTTTGAACGCGACCAAATATCGAAAATTACGTTGATAATAAAAACAAATGTGTAACGTCAGCCGTGGTAAGACGTCTGAATTCTTGATTCGAGTATAGTAGAATATAGTCTCCCTTCAGGGTGTTAATTGTAAAACAATTGGCTTACGAAAAATCCACAGCCTTCTCACATTTCTATAGGTGTTAACCTGAAAAACAGGACACACTGTATATTGGGAATCTGCAAATGATGAGAAAATCCTTTAAAAGATATTCCTCTATTGGATAATCATAAGATAATTCACCATATTTACCTACTTATTTTGTAAAAAAATTATTAAAAACTAACTTGCACATGCCAAAATTGGTACATTGTAATTATTAATAAATTAATTTTTATCTCGATAACGGTGCATCAGGAGGAAAAAGTTCAAGAGGCAGAATTAACTTGGCTTAAAAAGAACGATACCAATTTGTCCAAAAATCAGTGGCGTACAATTTTTTTCTGATATATCTACTTTAAAAAAAAATATTAGAAACATTAATAAAGGAATAAAAATAATAAAATGGCATAAAAATAATAATTACTTCATGTAATACTAATAAATGTGTTGTGAATATAAATAAGTAGTATATAACTACAAGGTGATTCAGAAATTATCTAAAAAAATCTGAGTGTATAGGGGACTTACAAATACAAAAAATCAAAAAGGGCAGTTCGAAAATGATTTAAAAATACTTTTCTGCAGGGCACTGTAAAGCCTGATAAGGCGGCAATCCGCGACCGGACAAAAAATGGAAAGAAATTCCCAAGGAAAAAAAAATAACATTTTATAACACCGATTTTATACAGCAAATTTAACTGCTTTTGCCGCTATTGTTATTAATTATTATTAATATATTTAATTTGTGGTTTTAATTAATAAAATTGTTTGACATACCTGATGTTACAACAACATTTTAGGCCCGTTTTACCCACAAATGTTTCTGCTTCTTGTCTGTTTTGAACTCGTAAGTTATTGGCGGCAACTCTGATACGTTTCCGTAAATCATCAATAGTATGTATCCACTTCGGTGCGATACATTTTTTAAATATCCCCACAAAAAGAAGTCCTAATTATTTAAAGTCAGGAGATCGTGACGGCCATGGTACCGATCCTCCTTGTCTAATCCCTTGGTGTGAATGCTTGGACAATGGACATGCTGTATATGGTACGGATATAATTGAGCCTCGTATATGGCTGCTGCAATAGGCCGTGGAAGTCCTGGGTCTCCATCTTTTCCACGATTCGGTTTCAAATTTACCTCTCGTTGCACTGCACTTGCACTCACTGTACACCGCGATATTGAAAAACTAATGTAAATACTGGCGTTATAAAAACTTTAGTGTCTACAAAAAGTAATCGGATTTCAATATTCGGAATCGCCTGTCTCGAGACTACAGTGGCCCAGCGATGTGAAGGTTGAGTATAAAATACTACAAGTTCAATAATGTTTTAAGCCGGGGGCACATTGCTCTGATGCCACGCCATCCCACGTGACGTGGTGTGGTATGTACTTTGTGTGCACACTGTTACCACGCCATGCGATGCCACGTTACGTTATATTCGACAATTCCATCAATTTAAGGAATATTTCATATCAGAAGTAGGTCAGTGAGTCGAGGATGGATTAAGTAAATGGATTAGATTTAGCTAGAGTTGTTAAAATGTATGTTCTTTCATTAACGATGTACTGTGAGAAACATATTCTGTGTAATTTGTTCCTAAGGTTCTCCTCTCATAATGTGTTCCTCATAACGCTTACGTTTTTACTATAGTCAATTGTGGGGTTGTTAGATTAGAAATAACAAGTCCACGGTTTGTAAGACGTTAAATATATTAATAAAGATATAACAACTGGGAAAGAATGTTCCACCAATACAGAAGTCTGGACGGATGTTACGCGGAAGACGAGCGACTAGTAACTACTGTGGTTCTCCCTGGACCTGTCGAGGAAGGTCTCGGGGGCTGGTTAATATCTGACCATCTCTTTATTTGATTATAATTGGGCTCAGCTCAGAGGGTACTTTAATGGTTTTATTGGCATTGATTTGTTTATTGCTTTAATGCAAATGTCATTAAATTGTAATTGTAGGGATCACAGATGTAGGTCGGTGACCGCTACATCAATATTCACATTTTGTCAATATTTTATGTTATTTTATGCATGTGACATCATTATTACGTACACACTACTACCACTCGACACCACGTTACACCACCTGACGTGATGAAAATCTAACACGAGGGGATTTGCAACACGTCAGATGGCATGGCGTGGCATGGTGTAGCGTCAGAGCAGTGTGCACGCAATATACAGGGTGTTCCATATGGGTCGTAGAGGGCATGAAAATAAGCAATTTTGCCTTATAAACCCCTGTCCGGGAATATGCCGTTTGGTCGCTACAGCAAAACAAAAGAAAAATTTGAAAAAGTATCAGTCAGCTCAAAGTATCCACCACGTTGCTCACAGCTGGGCACGGCTTCATGGATTGGCGAAGTCTATGGAATATTCCCGGTATATCTAATGAGCTAATGAGTCAGGGGGCACCTGCGCTGTATCGGCTAAATAGTATATTTCCGGACATGGGTTTATAAGGCAAAATTGCTTATTTTCATGCTCTCTACAACCCCTATCATTTTGTCGCAATAATTATGGAACACTTTGTATAAAAATACGTAAGAATACAGGTGTCAGATCCTTCTGACGTTGTATCAGATGGCGTGAAGTGGCGTGACATCAGAGTGTCCTCGGCTTTCCTTGGAAATTATAAAGATTTTATAAACAAATTTTTTACTATATCGACTCCATTTTTCATGACGCATCTATTCCCAAATTCTTTTAGATAACTTCTGAATCACCCTGTCTGAATTTTAGATATTTTTGTTGACATATAGGCGTATAAAGATATAACTGATTTTTTTTTATTACAGTATTACCTGACTTCGTAGCGAAAGAAATGATAAGAGACATCGAGAGGGAAGAAAGAGGCGGTGCGTTCCAGCCCCATCAGTTCCACAAGATTTACATCCACAGATATGAAAACGTCAGTATTTTATTTGCTGACATTAAAGGATTTACAGGTATAATTACTTATTAAGCAAATCTAAAGACGCAGCGTAATTTATTTTTCTTTTTTTTAGTTTTAGCTACTAAGTGCACCGCTCAAGAGTTGGTTAAAATCTTAAACGAGCTTTTTGCCAGATTTGATAAGTTAGCAGCTGTAAGTAAGATCGATTTCATGATATTTAAATTTATGTAAAAGAAAGAGCACGTTTTCCTCCTAAAGCATGTTTATGTTTTAATGTTAATGTGTAGGTTGAAGTATAGCTAATAATTTAGAAAATTTTGTAATTTGTTATTCAGATCCATTCCTCACATACCTAAAATTCAACACGCTACCTATAATATATTATTAGAACGTAGGTAGCATTTTATTTTCAAATGCATACAACAATGCTTTGAACATGGTTTGAAACCTGTGAATTTCTGATTCGATGGATTTATATACAACTTCATTAATTATTAAGTCTGTTCCAACAGCCGTCGTGTACTGGTTCAGAACTGTCAGAAATGTTTGACCAACACAGTCTTATGACGCATTCACCGAGAGTACATTAACAACTTAACTGACTGACTAGTTTTGGACGGTTCGGAACCGATTCTTGCTGTTGTTGGAACAAACCCATTAATTATTTAGCAAACATTTATTTTTTGTTAGATCTAGAAATCTAATAAATCTTATGGCAAATTTTTGTTTTTATTTTATCTTTCTTAGGAGAATAGGATTGTGGAAAAATGTATAATGGAAAACGTCCTTTGTATCTTTTTTAGGAAAACTACTGTCTAAGAATAAAGTTACTGGGAGATTGTTACTACTGTGTATCAGGTCTACCAACTCCTCGATCTGACCACGCTCACTGCTGCGTAGAAATGGGGCTTCACATGATTAAAGCTATAAAAGACACCCGGTACAAAACACAGGTGAGTTAAATAACAATAATAAGCACCAGTACATCAAAAATTGCGCGAGAATTGAATGCACTTTAAAAATGTGGTATATACCATCTAAACAGAAACATAGTTTTTATTTTTTTGAAAAGAATATAATAATTATAGTAAACATGTGAACGGCAAATTATGTTTAAAAAATAATATTCGAACACATTAATTAAGATTAAACGGTGACCGAAATACTAGTTCAATATATATCAACACATTACTGAACATGCGGGTAAAAAAAAGCGCCCATGAATAGCCTACACTGACGCCAGTGTATCCAAATGTCAAATGCGTCTCACAAGAACAGAGCAACTTTGAAAAAATGCGCATTCGTAAAATAAAACAAAAAATAATTCATATTGGAAATTATATTACAGTAGCTTTCTTTCAGCAGAGGAAATGTATATTATTTTATTATATGATATTCAATAGAACAACGAAACCAAGTAGAAAACAAACTAAATATATCACTTTTGCATTATTTTATTTTATTTGTAACCACGGAGTAAAGGATAAAATCAAGCATTTCCTAATTAGGACATTTCAGGATAAAATTTGACAACTCTGTTAATAAATTGACGAGGTCATTCAACCTCCAAGCATTTTTGGCAGTATTGAGGAAGACAATATCTATATGAACATTAGCTCTAAAGTGAGGCTTACATTATACGAGTACTCGGATCCGAGCTGTGTACTTTGACGGAAACTCAAAAATGTAAATCGGATCGGTCAGTGGTCGCGCGGTTTAAGGCGTCAGTACTTGAATCGAGGTGACTGGATCGCTGTGGGTTCGACCCCCGCAGCCGGTAGACCGTATATAAGCTATATTCGTGGAGAGATTGGCACCCTCTCTGCGGGTATGGTAGGGTGGAAGAATGTTGGCTTGGGTCAATGTGAGAGATTGATCCCGGTTGACATTTGACTACCCCCTAATTAATGAGGTTTTCCAGGTTTCCCTCATTCCTGCACTGAATGGTGGTTAGGGCCTACCAACGTAAGTCGTTCCTGGGCGCAAATGCGGCCTGCTTAATAATAATATGCCGCCCCCTCTCCCGCACAAGTCTTAGACTTCTGGGCTAATCCTCGTGATTAGAATGAGGGGTAGAGATATTATTATTATATATATTTTACATGCAATGTGCAATGTAAATGACGCTTCAGATCGCCGTATTTCCGCCGTAAAATGATCAGATCTGTGGTGTTTGTGGGTACACAAATCTCGAAAAATACGTAATAACAAAAATAACATTCTTGATGTCACTCTGTATAAAATATTTGCTGGATTAAGTTATTTGATACGTGTGAGTGTGTTTTAATTTTAGAACTACCTATCTATCTTTTTAGTATATAATCGTGAGAAGTCATTGCTCTTTCCAGCAGAAAAATCAAAAGGTCGACCGGCGAGCATATCTCACTGGCTAATTGTTATTATCTGAAAGCTGAATTAAATCATTCAAGTCGTGCTGCGATTACCCTGATGGGGTCATTAACTGGAGACTAAAATTAAGTTAGTAAATACCACTTTGGGGCGCTTTTCCTGCAGCAATTGACCGGAAGCTTGTTGGAAACGTCCGCAAAATCAACAAAACGAAATTCTAAAATAAAATTTTCTCTTGAGAAAGCCGCAACGTAACTATTTATAACCTTTTCGGTTGATTAAATAAGTTAATTTTTAATGGAGAAGTGCAAATTTCATTTTATATTCATGTTTCCAGTTACACGAAATGATTTAAAATCGATGAATAACTTCGGATTCAATGAAATGTGCTAAAATGGATTCCCTGTTTATTGTGACATAGAAATAAAATTGACTTTATCAAACGTCGGTTCATGTTTACTGGGGAGAATCCTGAAATAATGGCATCAGTTGGAAGGGCAATGACATTGCTGAGAAATATCAAGTTTGAAAATAAGCGTTTAAAATTTAGTAAGCTTACTCACACTTAATTGCAAATTACCAATATTTTATTTATGAAATGATGCAAATTGCTAATAAAGTGTTAAAGTTTAGCCTTTAGATTTTAATAAATGAAATATCTAAATCAGCATCAAGTCTCTTTTAAATATACATTGTTTTCTGAGGTTGTCACAATTTTAGGTGTTTCTTTGGTTCATTTTAGACAAAAAAAATCATAATCAACTAAAGGTAACCAGGACAAGACTAAAAAAATCATTTGAAAATTTAAAAAATGGAGATTTGAATTTAACTAAAAATACTTCTTTTAAATAAACGAATTTCAAAAAGTTACAAGCCTTCAAAAATACTGTTCTAATTATACTTCTCTTCAGAATTTTTATTTTCTTTGAAGATATTTCATAAAATTTGAGTATAACCTTATTTTTGTCTATTTATAAGTGGTTTCATTTATATATTGTTGACATATATTTGATTTGTGATATTTTAAGGAACGAAACTTATTTAAACCTTAGTTTATTGTAAAAAAAATATTTATTCAGTTTAAAATAACTCCAAATTATTGGTTCTTTATAAATGATATCAGTATTAAGTCTATTTTTCTTTAGAGGGATTTATTTTGGCAAAATCTAAGCAGTTTTACAGTTCAAACAACAATAGTTATTTATGCAACAAGTGCAAAAAGTAAGCGTTTATTGCACGCGACGTGACACGTCGAGTGCAATAAGCACTTTTTGTACGAGTTGCATACAATATTTTTTCTACGTTCATGCAAAAACCAAAAAATTAGAGCAATAAAGAACCACTTTTTCCACTAAATATAGTTCAATAAAGTATTGTTTTTGCATGAACGTAGAAAAAAATATGTGTAAGGGTAGAAACAATGGAAGCAGGTTTTCATATTCATCTTTTGTGATCAGGATCACTTCCGCACTTTTATGCACTATTGGACACAATCTTACAGAATAATTAAAGACATTTTTGTCTGTAACTGAAGAAGTACGAATAATTTCCTCACACAATTCGAGGTACACCTTCTCTACAGCACTCATTTTTAAGATTTGCCGTCTATTATAAAAATTACATACTCGTAGTTAAAAATAATCAAATGTTTCCCTTAAATATTGAATGTTATCTTTTATTTACTTTTCTCAAATTAATTTTAAACTAATAACATAGATGTACTACGTGAATTAAAACCATTTGTTCGAATTATTCCTATTTATCTACTAAAGTAAAAGTAGATGTAACTTTGTTTTAAAGGTATCTAACAATAAAATTTCCATCCAGTTGAAACAAGAACCAAAATGGCGACAGCTGCAAATATCAACTTTTATCTACCCTAAAATTTGAGACAGGGACAAAAAGACACTATAAATCTTGAATAAACTATTGACAATACCAACGTTGTACATTTTAAAACAACACTCTTTCAGATCTTAAGAGAATTAATAATAATAATAATAATATATCTACACCTCATTCTAATCACGAGGATTAGCCCAGAAGTCGGAGATTTATGCGGGAGATGGGGCGGCATATTATTATTAAGCAGGCCGCATTTGCGTCCAGGAAAGACTTAAGTTGGTAGGCTCTAACTAAGATTCAGTGCACGAATGAGGGAAACCTGGAAAACCTCATTAATTAGGGGGTGGTCAAACGTCGACCGGTATCAATCTCTCACGTTGATCCAAGTCAACATTCTTTCACCCTACCATACCCGCAGAGAGAGTGCCAATCCTCTCCACGAATTCAGCTGATATAAGGTCTACCGGTCACGGGATTCGATCCCACAGTGGTCTGGCCACATCGATATAAGTACTAACGCCTTAAACTGCTCGACCACTGACCGTGGCGGTGAAGTGTTTATGAAAATGATTTTTCATAAATAAATTAAGTGGTCAGGTACAAGTAATGTGACAAAAAAATACCAAAATATTCTATTACTTTTAATATATTCTTTGATATATAATCTACAAATTCATATTTTCACAAATTTCATATAATTCTTCTGCTAGTTCCCTCATTCTTTGTCCATATGGCCCATCATATTGCAACTCTTCGATAAAAATGTCCCTGTTTTTATAAAACATATTATCAGTCTGTTCTTTGTCTTTAAGAATAATTTTCAATTTTTCTTCTGGAAACATTACAAATTGTAAGACCATTATAGTATGGCATAAAGCTTGAGACTTCATATAATTACAACTATCGAGGAAATGTTGATAAGTATATATCTTCTCTGAGTCAACCTCATGTTTTTCTAAAATATTCGATAATTCCGAATAATATTCTTGCAGTAACTTAGATACGAATTTTGCCCTGATTTGTTTCGTCGTAGTCATGTAAAACAAAAAATATAGGTCGTGACCAGGAGGACAGTACCTAGTTAACTGATAATCCACCAAAAGGCAATCGATTGATGTGTTGTTTGTATCAGTTCGAAATAATATGTTACTGGCCCAGCAATCTCCTTGGCAAAGAACATTTCTAAATTTGTCAGATTTCTTAACTTTTTCGAAGCATAAATTGAACTGTATTTCACACCTCTTCTTAAATTCTTCCATTGACATCTTCTTTGGAATATCAGAAAAAACGTTTAACATATCTAAAAATGTACGAATTGAACAATCATAAAATGTTTTAATACGTGTTTGTTGCGTGTTTAGAATATTCTTCTCTTCGACATATTCCGGATATTTTCCATCTAGCCTTACAATTGTTTTGGCTTTTTCTGATGATAACTCCTCATAGAGCAAAGAAGACGCGTGGATTTTTGCCAGTTGCTTTATTGTCATCCATAACATTTCGTATGTATAAGACGCACTCACTGAAAATGTTCTATAATTTTCCATGACGATGTCTTGAAGTATTAACACTTCATTGGTGCGTGAAAAGTAGCACTTTGGTAGAAAGTTGGTGATATCTTCCAGTCCAAAATTATTTAGTTGAGGTATGAACTTTAAATAATAGAATTCCTCTTTTCCAAATGATTCTCCTGCTAAATCTATAGCCAGTTTGCTGTAGGTTGGCAAATATTTCGCAATTTCGTCTCGAATTATAAATTTAACTACTTGTAGTTTGCACTTTTCAAACTCACCCGGTACGTACTTTAAAGACAAAAACCCTTATCTCTGTTACCACACATTCCCAACACGCTCTTACTAGCATTGTATTTTTCACCGGCCCGGCTACAACGTGAAATAAGAGAGACAGAGTGAAAAAGTGTTTAATGGTGTCGGAAATAGTGCGAAATAGGAAATCTCGCAGGAAAACATGGTTGAAGTTGCAATATAACGCTTCTGCCACCGTTATTATATGACACACTGTTGTAAAAATGAATGGGCATAAAAGTGAAATCTGAAGATGAAATTTAGAAAAATGCTCAAGTTCTTCAAGTATGTAGATTTTCCCTTTTCTTTTTTTTTCAGAAATCAGTCAATGGAAGGATGTATTATTTTCTGGTGTTTGAGGTTCACATGAATTCTCACATAACACGAAAGAACGTTCCACAGAACTTTAATTTGCAGTCACATGACTTGCATATACTTCCTAACTCACTCTACATACTCATCGGGGCAGTTTATAGAAGGATATATATATATTCCTCTATGGTGTTCGAGGTTCACATGAACTCTCACATAACACGAAAGTACGTTCCACATATGTGTGAACTTTAATTCGCAGTCACATGACTTGCATATACTTTCTAACTCCCTGTACATATGTATCCGGACATGCAAGTAAGTAAATAATTAAAGGGTTAATCTACTGAGTAAATGTAAAATTATATATGAGTTATAATATCCCCAAATGTTAAATAGAAGGAATCAATAATGCAATAAGTAAATAGAACTGACAGTTTTTGTCAAGTTCGCAAGTTTTTCCAACAGTTTTTAATAATTACTGTACCGATAAAAATATAAAATAGGAGTATTCTCATAAAAGTTTTTAAAACTATTAATAGACATATAATATAGGGTGAATCAAGAAAAGTAGATATGACTCATATAGCTAATAATAAAAGCTAATATTACACACAACACACATAATTTTAATTAACCTTCAATATCTGTATAATGAAATGTATAGAGTTATACATACATTTAGATACAACGTCTAATGGACTGTTGTTACTGTTGTTTATAGATGAATACATATTGATATTTTCTATACACATATCGATTAGATTCAACCTCATAGGACGACTTCCACATGGAGGAGTTCCAAAGCAAAATCTGAGGTGTAGGGACACACCTGGATTAAATGCTGATGTAATGGTAATAATAAAGGACCCAAGTAAATCTGAAGCAGGTAAACAATAGGGAAACTGCTAGATAGAAGTTATTAACCAACTTTTGGAGACAGGAGGTGAATTTATTTCTTCATATTTGCTATCAAAAAGAGTGTGGGACTTTTAGGTTTATAATCGTTAAATCCCCACCCCAGATTAGAGAGTTATCACTCTATATTGAATTTTACTTATACAGAGGTCTTAAAAATAAAATAAATACAATATTAAAAATAAATCCTAAAGCAATGATCTCAAGAACGCATAGTGTTATATAACATCTATAAAACAGAAACATTAATGTAACTGTTTGGCTAGCAGTGACATCTTGGTCTTGATTTTCCTTGATTTTGTCTTGGTCCCGCTAGACAAGACTAGACTTGGCAAGGAATATTGCTAGAAGGTCTGGGGTGAAATTTAAATAAACGTCAGTTGAAATAAATAAATAAATAAGTGACTAAGTAAACACACATTGCATTTCTAATGTAGGCATATTCTTTATTTAAAAGAATTAAGCATATAAAATTAAAATTCAAGGTGCTTAGGTGTAGCTCTGCTGAATACAACTAATTATAGTGCCAGTTGACTGAAAGAGCTCCGATTTAGCACGCCTATCTCGTCCATTGCTTATTATTATTAATTATTATGTAAAACTAGCCGTTTCTATATTTTATAACGTTTACCAATCGACCAATATCTGAGCTAAGTAAGTTCCGAGCGGCACCATGTCCGACCGAAAGTAACTACCACTGTTATCAGATTGGTAATAAAGTTTCATGTTTCTGATTTCTATGCAAAAGTCTCACAAGAATCATGCAAATTTGCGAGACCTTTCGCAGACAATATAAAATACATAATGTTGTAAAATCAAGCAAGCACAAGGCTTTATAGAAACTTTTGTTTTCTTCTGCAAGACAAGACAAGGTTTTTCAAATTTTTGCAACAATTTTTGTCTCCCATCCAACACTACTTTTCGCCTCTGTACGGCACCTTATGTGTTTACGGACATGCTTAATACCTTTGTTATAACCTTTAAGGTCTTAGGTACAATTACTTGCACATAATATTTAAATGATATTTTAATAAATGGAAAATATCAAACAAAATGTTTATTTTATAACGATAAAAATATTAATAAAAATAGTCAAGCTTTGCTCGTACCTAACCGGAAGTGTAAGGTCTAAGCTTTATTTATAATACAAATAACTTTACACTCCCTTTAACAGACAGAAAGAGAGGACATTTCAAAGAATATATAAAAAATAAAATGAATAAATAAAATAAAAAATTTGAAATCACACCTGCTGTAAAATTAGAGAGTGGTTAGGTTTTGGAGGAACGTTAGTTGCAGCTCCTTCTGCAGTAATGTTCTTGATGGAAGGTATAAAAGGACCTTCGAAAGAGAAAAATATTTTGCTCTTAAATATATAATAGAGGATATTTCGATAAATATATACGTAGGTATCTCAAATATAACGAATAACTTTTATGGAGAGAAAAAAAAAGAAGATAAAATCCTATATTCAACTCTAGAAATCTATTTAGATGCCTCCCTTATAGGGGGAGAGCAGGAGGTGAAGACAACATGGGCTTTACATATTGTCATAAGAATTATTAACAGTTTTCAATGCTCAAAAATCATTTTCAAAAAATGTTAGTTATTGCAAATCGATAACACAATTGCTATTTCTTGTAATAACCTGATGGGGACTGTGTAGACAGATAAAGCTTAATAATAACGTAGGGAAAGAGATATGGGAATGGTATGAAATAAGAAAAATAGGGATATATGCATTCTACATCAATATACTGAGAGACATCGAACAATAAAAAAGTTTGCTAAGATAATCTTTGTCATCGTTGGAATATTCTGTTAGTACTGCAATGCATGTACCAAGAATAATTTATTTATTTGCCCGATTTTATTACATTCAGTCGGAGTTTTGCTAAAACAATAGACTTCTCAGGTTGAATAGACGTATTTTCTATCACTACTTTTACTAAAGGTAACTAGATAACTTAATGAGTAGGTAAATGACTACTTATTAACGGTTAAAGTAGGTGCGTAGTAGGATATAGATATATATGTATATGCATATATATAAATAATAATAATAATTTACCTGTAGCTGAAAGGCTTCAAGCTGTGAAATGTGTAACAAAGCTATATTTGGTTAGCGCGTCGTGGGTAATCTTTACATATGCACAAATGCATAGCCATTTTATACTTAACATTACAACAGGAAGAACGGACTGGACAAGACCTTAATAAATATATTATTACCAATATAGGTAATATCTATCTCGTGGCTAATCTTTACAAATGCACGAATGCATAGCCATTTTATGCTCAACATTACAACAGGAAGGACGGATAGACAAGACCTTAAAAAATATAATATTACCAATATAGGTAATATAACCAACAATATCTATTTATTTTGTGATATGTATACATTATGCGAAGTAAGTTATATAAAAAGCAATAATATATATATATGATACATGAGAGAGTGTGAATAAGGCATGTGACAGTGTTCATTAGCCATCAACGTTAACGAATTTTTTTTTCCATTAAAAAAGCTAAAATTGAAGGGCGAGTGGTAGTCGAGTTTGTTCAAACTGTAGGTATCTTCCATATACCATGCCATTGAGTTATATATAACTTATATAATCAATGATTGTAACTTCTTTACAGTAAAATGAAAATTAGGAGATAAAGGATAAATGAACTAGAAATCATAATAGTAGCTATACAGTTACTGACTAAAGTTACCTAGGATGAAAGACTGTCACTGCAATATACATTTTTGCTAGTGTCAAAAGTTGCAAAAACTACTGTAATAAAATAATGGGTCCCAGTTGAGTCTATTTAATGCAGATATTTTGCTGGGATTAACCAATGTCTATTAAAGGCTAAAACATATTTCCTTTAGTGTACCCGGAAAAAACAAATAAATATAAAATAATAAAATACATAACAGTATTTCGGTGTTTAAGAATAGAAACCGAACGTTTAAACGGGTTTTTTGGAAATATTATGTAACATGTTCAAACAGCCTGAAATAGACGTGTTTGCAATGCACAAAAAAAAAAATAATAATAAATAAATAAAATAAAATAAAAATAAAATAAATAATAATAATAAATAAAAAAGATATCGTAGAAATCAAATGCCCTCATTCTATTATTGTGGATGCATTTACTGTCACACGGAATCAATATATATTTTATGCATTAATATATAACTAAAAATGCAGGTAGTCGCTAAATATAAATATATTTTTGATATATAATATATAGGTATGTATATTTGTGTATATACATATATAAAGCAGTATAAAAATGTTTTAATTATCAAAAGAACGATAACTGGTCAATATGCAAGATGTAAGATGCAGGATATACAGTTTCTGTCTGCACACTAGATCGCCTATAATTCTTTCAACATCTACAAGTAGTTAAATTTATAATTCGAGACGAAATTGCGAAATATAATTAGTAGATCAATCGACTTACCTGTAAGGAAGTTTGATCATAATTATATGAGCAATTTCGTCGAAGAATTATAAATTCCATAAAATTCCCACCTAGGCGATCTAGATAGGAAAATACAATGATAGTAAGAGCGTGTTGGGAATGTGTGGTAACAGAGATAAGGGTTTTTGTCTTTAAAGTACGTACCGGGTGAGTTTGAAAGTTCAAACTACAAGTAGTTAAATTTATAATTCTTCGACGAAATTGCTCATATAATTATGATCAAACTTCCTTACAGGTAAGTCGATTGATCTACTAAATATTTAGCAAAAAAGTGGAGTAATTTAAACACCCCATCAACCTCAATTTCAATTTTCAACTTAAAATAATCTCCTAAAAACCCTTCCCGTTCTTGTAATGGAATTAATCTATAACTAACAAAAATGTAATCGCTGGATCCTATTTTGTTTCTTATGATTTTGTAACAGTCTTCTCTGGATAAATTTGGATACGAAACACACTCATTCACTTCCAAAATCGCTGTTCGGATTATGCCATCCTTTTCTTCAGATTCCCTGCTTATGTTTCCGTTTGTTATTCCCTTACACAATTGTTTCAAAATGTCTAATTTAACACAAGGAAGAAATTTATTTATCTGCCTTTGAAACACGGTTGTTGATAAACACTTTCTTATATCCAACGACAACCTTTCTAAATTCTTCTCCAAACTTTCGTAATAATGGTCCAGTAAGTCGTGGAAAAAATGTTGTCGCATGTTTCGATCAGTAAAAGAGAAAATCGTAAGTAACAAATCGTAAGCCAAGGGAAAATGATGTGTCTTTTCCAAGTTTAATATTTTACAGTCTCGTACTGGTGTTTCTGAGTTTTTTATAAATATTTTGCTCTGAAGAATATTGCCATTAACAAACATACAATCTTCATCAGATGTCGATAACGTTTCAGATAAATCTTCAATTTTTTTAATTCCTTCTATAAGGCGATTTCGATTAAAGCTTCCACCACCTACACGATCTACTATTGCTTGCAAGCTGTCTGAGAATGATACTTCGTTATTCTCGGTTTCAAAGAAGTGACTGGCTTTGTAATTCTTCTTTTGTAGATTATCGTCTTTTATACATTTTGCATGGTTTTCAGCAAGCTTTTCTATAATCGTCTTTATATACTGAAGGTCTATTACGCCAAATTTAACAGCGTCATAACCTTTTATCTGAATGCTTTTAAGATTATATTTATTCTCAGAGGCACACTTTGAACAATGATTGTCAATTTCACTAGAAACATCTTCGGGTAAATCCAATACAAATGTGTATGTGTTGTCTTTGGTAACCAAAATCACTTCCGCAGTTTTATCAACACCTGAAGAAAATTTTACAGAGTAATTTAAAACAGGATTCGTATTGTCTGATACTGAGAAGGTAGTGAATATTTTCTGACATAATTCTAAGCACACTTTTTCTTTTGCGTTCATTTTCAAATTCTTAATAGATCATCTAAAAAGTACATGTAAACTGATAGCTATAAGAACTGAATTGTTTCTCTTATAAATATTGAATGTTATCTTGTATTTGTTTTCGAGATATGTGTTTTAAATTAATAACAAAAGAGGCGTCCTCAAATATTTATTACTTGAATTAAATCTTGTTGATTTTGGACAACGACAAGTAACTATTATATTAAAGTCAACTGGTAGCATTATATTTTAGTTTAAAAATATCTATCTTAATCTAATTTATCCAAACTGTATTTGAATTAGAATTAAATAAAAAAAACGTATTTAATATTGAATCATATGTATGCTACACAATATTTTCACAAATTTGATACAATTCTTCTGCAAGTTCCTTCATTCTCTGGGCATATTCTCCTTCATACTGCAGTTCTTCTATAAAAATGTCCCGGTTAACGTAAAATAACCTTCGAACCTGTTCTTTGTCGTTAAAAATGTTTTTCAACTTTTCTTCCGGAAAAAACACAAACTGTAAAATCATAATCGCATGGCAGAGACCTTGTGATCTCATATATTCACACGAATCCAGAAACTGTTGATAAGTATATATCGTCTGTAAGTCACACTTATATCTTTGTAAAATGTTTGACAGTTCCGAATAATATTCTTGCAGCAATTTAGATTCGAATTTTGACCTGATTTCTTTAGTCGTGCACATATAAAATAAAAAAAATAAATCGTGAGCAGGAGGACAGTATCTGGTTAATTGATAATCCACCAAGCAACAATCGACTGGGAAGTTTTCTTTGTCAGTTTTAAATAATATGTTGCTTGCCCAGCAATCTCCTTGGCAAAGAACATTTCTAAATGTATCAGATTTCTTTACTTTTTCGAAACACATGTCGAAAGCTAATCTGCCTCTCTTCTGAAATTCCTCCATTGAAAATTTCTTTGGAATATCAGGAAATTTACTTAACATATTTATAAAAGTTACAATTGCACAATCAAAAGTCTTTTTAACGAGGGTTTCCTTTGTCTTACAAACAGTCTTTTCTTCGACATGCTCTGGATATTTCACATCAAGCCTTACAGTTCTGTTAGTTTTTTTTGACATCAACTCTTCATAGAGTAAAGATGAAGCGTGGACTTTAGCCAATTGTTTAATTGTGATCAACAACATGTCGTAGGTATAAGAGACACTTATAGGAACAGTTTTATAGTCCATCACAGTCATGTCTTCAAATATCATCACTTCATTTGTGCGTGAAAAATAACACTTTGGTAGAAAAGTCGTAATATCTTCTAATCCTAAATCAATCAGTTCTGGTATGAACTCCAAATAGTAGAATTCCTCTTTTTTAAATGAATCTATTGCCAAATCTATTGCCATATCGCTATAAGTCGGTAAATATTTAGCGAACAAGTTTAACAACTTAACCTCACAATTATGTTCTACCTCAATTTTTAATTTAAAATAATCACCTAGATATCCTTCTCGCTCTTGTAATGGTATTAATTTGTAACTCAAAAGTGTATAGTCAGTGGATCCTATTTTATTTTTTAATATTTTGTAGCAGTCCTCTCTGGATAAGTTTGAATACAAAATACACTCATTCACCTCCAGGATGGCTGTACGAATTGTTTCATACTGCTTCACATTTTCCTTATTAGTTATTCCAGTGGCAGATTTAGTATCGTTTGGGAATGCCTGGCAGTATTCTTTTAAAATTTCTAACTTAACATATGGAAGAAATTTGTGGATCTGGCTCTGAAATTTTGCTAACGGTAAACATTTTCTTATATCCAGAGACAAGTTCAGTAGGTTTTTTTCCAAGCTTTTATAGTAATGGTCGAGCAACTGATGATAATAATGTTGTCGCATATTTTGATCAGTAAAAGAAAAAACCGTCAATAACAAATCATAAAGGAAAGGAAATTTTTGGCCTGTGTTGATAGTCAGCATTTTACATTCCCGCAGGGATTCCTTGGAACTTTTTACAAATATTTGTTTTCGATAAACAAACGCAGGATTTTCATATGAATTCAATAATGTTTCATAAGAATCTTCAATAAGTTTAATCCCATCTATGAGAACATTGCGATCAATATTTTTTTCATCTATTTCGTCTAGAATCATTTGCAAAGTATCTATGAATGATTTGTGTCTGTTCTGTAATACAGAATAACCATTGTTGTAACTATTCTTCTTTTCTGAAAGATTTTCTTCTATGCATCTTGCGTGATCTTCAGCAAGCTTTTCTAAAATTGCCCACAAATATTCAATGTTCATCTTACCGAATCCGAGATCATCAAATCCTTTTATTTGCACACTTTTAACGTTATATTTAATTTCAGCAGTACATTTTAAACAATTGTGAACATTACAATTAATTTTTGTAGTTTCTTCTTTATCAGACAGGACAAATGTATACTCGTCTTCTTCGGTGGTCAAAACTACTTCAACAGCTTGTTCAGTACCATGGGATAAATTTACAGAATAATTTGAAACTGTTTTCTTTGTAGCAGATAAAGTATTTAAAATTGCTTCACATAATTCAACGCACTCTTTTTCTACAGCGTTCATATTTTTGGCATTTACAGTTTATTGTCTGAAAACTATATCCGACTGATATCTGAGAATAGTCAATTTTTTGTCCTTAAATATTGAATGTTATCTTCTATTTGTTTTAGAGAAGTGTATTTTTAAATTGTTAACAAAGCAAACGTCTTCAATTATTTATGAGGAGTTTATTGGATGGGTGTGAATGTAAAAAACTTGCCAACTAATAGAATAAATTTATCTTAATTTATGTAGTTTACATAATTTAATAGAAATCTGTCTACACTTTGTAATAAAGCTTAATTTTAGTTGTAGCTTAGCCATATTTTATTTTTTAATATAGGTATTGATTCAAAAACCTTTAATTTAATAAAACACATCATTAGTTGATTTTTATGTCAAGTTAAATTATGTTAAAATTATTTCGGAAATGTTGAATTTTTATGAGGTGGAATTAAAATGTAAATACAAATTTAGAAATAAAATGTTTCAAACTTTCATGCATTAAATACAGTGTGTTATCCTTTTCGCTTACATACTCCTGCATTTATTTATTTATTTATAACATAATAACAAAAATAAACTAAAATGGCTCAATTCACCTCCATTAATTCACTATCTAACACTGTATACTTATCAAGCTACTAATATTTTCATAGTTTTCTACTTTTTATGGAAAATTTATTTGCTTTTCGAGGTTTTTTATTACACCCATTTTTGAAATAAATTATCTCCCTAAAACTTTAAATTATTAATAATATAAACTGCAGAAAAGTATACTTGGGATATATTAGGTTTGTTTTAGCAGCACTTGAAAACTGTTTGGAAACTATCAGAAATGTCCGTCCAGCTATTTATTGCGTCAAATTCAATGGTAATGCGTTCTCAACTTAACTGGTCGAATATTTCTGACAGTTTCCAAACCGTCTTCAACTGCTACAAAAACAAGCCTATTTTCTCTGTTACCTATTCTAAGAAGTCAAAATACAGAAGTTAGATATCAAATTTTTATTAAGTAGTATCAATAAATTAAAATTGCATTAAGTTACATCTATTTTCCGAACAATATACGTAATAAATAAATTCAACACTCAAAGATATTCGCAATAATCCCTCAAATCCTGAATGGACTCCGTCAAACGTCTGGTATAAGTCTCATCTTTGTCTTTATGCGCTAACACCAGATGACTCCTGTCTTCAAACAAAGCTTTTTCGTTAAGTTCTCTGTCTGAGAAGTAGGCCTCTACCTCGTCGTTGCTAATCAAAATTAAAGGAAAATAAATCGCTGTTTGGACAATAGCAAACAGCTTCTGTTCTTCACAACTTTCCATGAAGTTAGAGAAGGGAATTATATTATTTACATTGAAACCAGCCATCTTCAAATGTCTCTCGAGGTAACTGTAATACATACCAATAACTTGGTACATGTTCTCTTTCCTAAAATCCCTACTGGTGTTCAAATATAGGAAAGAGAGCACGTCGTGAGCAGGCGGTACGTATCTCCCACATTGAAAATCTACAAACTTGCATCCACTTAGAGATTGACTCTTAAGGTCATTTTTGAGCAAAAAATTGGTTGCCCACAAATCACCATGGCACAATACGTTCCTGAACCTCTTGGACGGTTTCACTAATTTGTAGATTTCATAGCATAACTTTCTAGCGACCTTAGAGAAACTGTTGCCTGACACAAGCTTATCTGGAAAGTCGAAAATATCGATTTCTTTCACCACACACTTGATCGAAGCTTCGACACCTTTGGCGTTAGCAAAATCTTCGCGATCGTTGAAAAAAGACTCTTCTAGCTGTTGCTCGAAGTTATCGATCAACCGATAGTGTTCGCCTAATTCAGCAGAACGTTTTTCTTCGTAAATTATGCTGCTCGCGTGCAATTTGGCTAGAGACTGGAGCACAACCAACACACGATCGTAATCTAAGGTTTTGTGTTTATCTAAAGTGTTGTACCCTTCGCTAATTAAATCATCTAGAATTAAATACTTGTTATATTGAGCTATATAGCAGGTGGGTGTGATGCTTGATATTAGACTGATGCCGCTTTCCTTGAATATGTGGAACAACTCATACACGAATATCTCTTTTCTGAAAGCGCCTATACCCTCAGCAAAACTGGCTGGGGCTGCAAATTTCGGGAAATATTTCAGGAAGAAGGAAATATTTCTATCTTCTCCATCTGCATCCAGTAGAGAAACATGTAGAAGACTATGATCCCCTAGAAGTCCTATCCGTTGGATCAGAGGTTCTAGAGTGTACTTCAAAACCACAAAATTTGAAGTAGATAGTTTCTTTTCCAGCGTTTTGGTGATGTCGTCTTTACTGATTTCTTCAAATTCTTCAGTGTCATTTACTGGGAGGTTGTTGTCTGTCATATTGCGTAAATCTACAACAAAATTAGTTGGCATATATTAGATATTTTATGTATTTAGAACAATTAGATATAGACATTTGCAATGGAAAACAAAGTACTAAAGTAAATAAAAGTTTTCTGGTTCTTTATATTTTATAGTGTCTTAACAATATCTAGAGAATTAATGCATAGAAAATAAATTAATGATTTTTGGTGTAATAAATTTTACAGCTACTATACAACAGGGTGATTCTCAACCTCAACTTATCCGAAAAAATTTGGGAATAGATGTGTCATCACAAATGAAGTCAATATCGTAAAAGAAATGTTTGTAATATTCTTATAGTTTCCGAGAAAAAAACTATTTTGTAGTATGTTCGACCTTTACATCGCTGGGCTACTGTAGTCTCTAGCGTCATCGGAATGCAGGCGAATCCGAATACTGAAATTTGATTATAGTATTAATGTTTTTACATTGTTTACATTACTTTTTCAAGTTTCAAAAAAGGCTTACGTGTATAGCAAGTCGGAGTCGTTGGGTATCGTTTTAATTTATGGTAAAGTAGTAGTGCAACGCGGGCGTGATACGGGAAATTTACAACCGAATTGTGGAAGAGATGGAAGTCCAGAGCGTCCACGGCGTATTGCAGCAGCCGAGGAACACATTTAGAGGTTGTTGAAGATAATCTCGAATAAGTATTAGGCAAATGAACAAATATACAAGGAATATCCCAATCAATAGTGTGGCGTATCATACACGAAGCTCAATTATATCCCTATCATGTACAGCGTGTCCAAGCATTAATACGAAGGGATTGTCCCTTACGAATTAGATTTTGAGATGAAGCTATTTTTACACGGAATGGGATATGCATATAACCTGCATAATACTCATGCTAGGAATTTTGAGAATCTGCAAGGTATCTAACCAACAACCAACACTTTTTCTTAAATGTTTGGGTAGTGATTGCCGATGATAGTTTGGTTGGACCATTCATATTATCAAATCGAATGGATAGAGTTCAGTATCTCGAGTTCCATCGAAATGATCTGCTAGAACTTCTGGAACATGTGCCCTTAGCGGTCCGGCTCCAAACGTAGTTCTTGCACGATGGTGCTCCCTTTCATTTTCGATAGAATATTCGGGAGTACCTTAATGAAGTGCAAGGGGCGCTATGGATTGGATGAAGAGGGCCGATACCATGGCCGCCACGATCACCTGACTTAAATCTTTTGGACTTTTTTTGTGGGGATTTTTAGAAAATGAAATGTAGCGCACGCGAACGTATCATAGCAGCTACCAATAACTTACTAGTTTAAAATGGACAAAAACCAGAAATATTTGTGTTAGTTCGTAGAAATGGGGTAAGACGGGCCCAAATATGTTTACAGGTCGATGAATAGAATTTTGAACAGTTTTGTTGTAACATTAGCTATGCCAAATTATTTTATTAATTCAAATCACAAATTAATTTTATTAATTAATAGTAACAATAGCGGCAAAAGCAGTTGAATTTACTGAACAGGTGTTATAAAATTTTATTTATTTTTTGCATTGAGAAATTCTTTAAATTTTTTGTCTGTTTATTTTTATTACACTTCGCCGAGTGATTGCTTTATCTTGCGCAAGGTCAGGTTTTACAATGGACCAATTTCCGGCGCCGAACTGTCGATTCTTTTTACAAAATTGTATTTTTAATCACCCTGTATGCAGTATTTAGTTATAAAAAAATATTATAGCATCTGCCGCAACTAAATAAGAACTTAAAATTCATACGTAGGTACATATTTATTTAGACATATGAATAGAAACGAAAAAAACCATTGAGCAAATATAAAACAGTACTTATTTCTTATCTAATTTTGCATATTTAAATAATGTTACGATGAACAATAACTTTTGAGGTATCTTGTGACAGGAGATATAGGATATATTTATAATTATATTAATATAAAGTCCTGTTCGAACATAAATACAAACCATCTCTTTGTCGTCTGTTTTTAAATCTTATTCAAACTCAAAATATAATACCGCTTTGAATTCTGAATTAGAACAATCGGAATAATCTGCAAGGAATAATTTTAGCTACTTTATACATAATTTAATTAAAAATAACAATGTCTTTTGTTTATCCAATCATGCACATTTACTGTTAAGTGCTACTTAGCTTATCTGAGTATTTCTTACCTTTTTTATCGAAATGCTCAACAAACTATTGTTATGGCGAATATTATCACAAGAGCATAACACTTAATTAATGACTGTCGTGAATAATTAACTAGCTATAGCAAATGTTGTATCAGGCAACCCAAGGTTATCAGTGTTATCGTGAACTAATATTTAATTTTTATGTACAAGCTATAAACAAACGAAGGTATAAATTTGTTAAATATATATAAATAATGATATACATATGCTTAACGTAATTATGCAATTTTTACAGAAAAAGTTGCGTCATGAAAATAACTAACAATATCAATTATTTAAGTGATTCGTAGTTCTTTAGCACATTTCTCCCTTCAAAAGTTAAAAGAAATAGTTCAATTTCAGTATTATATTTTAGCGCTACGATAATCTTCTGAAATCATAATTACTGACTTGAACAAAGTAAAAAATAATAATAATATCTCTACCCCTCATTCTAATCACGAGGATTAGTCCAGATGTCGGAGCCTTGTGTGGGAGAGCGGGAGGCATATTATTATTAAACATGCCGCATTTGCGCATAATATAATAATAAACATAAACATTATTAATCATAAATTAGTTTTAAATCATTATTAATAACTTCTGTAGTAATATTTAAATTAGAAGTTTTATGATTGTCAACGTACATATTTAGTTTCGACGTTTTTCTGCAACATTTACAGTTACCAAATCATTGAATTTATTCCATAAATAGTTTTCATACTGTAATATAAATACGAGGATAGATACGAGTTTTTTAGTATCCCTCGTATAAATATAATAAATTTTAATAATGACTAAGAAATTTTGCAGGTAGATGACCTAGACATGAGAATAGGGATTCACTCTGGGTCCGTACTATGCGGAGTGATAGGATTGAGAAAATGGCAATTCGATATTTGGTCATCAGACGTCAGATTGGCTAATCATATGGAATCGGGAGGAAAACCAGGGTAAACAAGACATTCTCATAATATATATAAAATCGAAAACTCCCGTTATACTGTTAGGTTGGGGGTGGTTTCTTTCATCTATTTTTTTTTATTTTCCGTTACATCCTTTGTTTCCTTCCATGTTTTGTTTATTAAGGTTTTCCCCATTAAACTATCCTACGTCTCCCTTGGTCCCCGCTCTCCTTTTTTGTCACTACTCTTGATTCTCAAATTCTCCTCATCAGCTCATTCTGTTTAAATATAAACTATAGTATTGATTTGATCTAGTTGTCTTTTTGACCCTTTTTAAATAATACTTCATTTCCGCTACATTTTTGATTTCTGATTAATATTCATGATTCACACCCATGTTTCAGTATCGACTTTCTCTATACGCCTTCATCTTTGTTGGTTTTGTCACTGCCCTTTTATTTATAAAATTATTGTTCATTGTATGATATGTCTTGAAAGTGTTCCCTATTCTTTCCTAAATTTCCAAATCTTGCTTTCCTCATTCATCAGTTATTGCACCTAGATGCTTGAACTGATATACTCTGAATTCTGGTATCCTACATAGAGGTCTCTATCCTTCTGGTTACATTCTTTTAATATGTTATCTATAAACACATTGAACAGTGTCATGGCTCCTCCTTGTCTTAAACCCTCCGTCCTTCTGAACATATTGGACCTCATATATTTACTAATTCCGTAATTCTTATTATTACTAAACAAACTGCGAATGATCTTATCAGCTTCAGTTCAAGACCTCTCTTTTCTAAACTCTTCCATATTTTTCCTCACGGTACTCTGTCAAATGCTTTTTCTATATCCATAAATGCAAGTATGTTTTCCTTTCTTGTTTTATTACTTTGTTTACTATCTGCTTAATAATAAATATACAATCGTTTGTACTTCTACTCTTCCGAAAACTATTTTGGGACTCGTCCAGTGTAGCTCAATCGTGTGTTTATTAGGTTGGTTAGCGGTTCAGGTGCATTGATCTCTTAATGGGAGAAAACACAAGGGACCCAATGGGGCCCAAGTGCTGCGGTTTTTTAAGGCTACCCTCTCGCAATTCCAGAATCCAGAACTCAATCGTTTCCATCAAATAGTTTCCAACCCTGTACTAAGCATCGTAAAATGCCTTTTTAATTATTACAATCTTCGTAATGAAAATCTTGAAATATCTAGTTAACAGTGTCTTTTCTAATCCTCCCATATTTTAAGTTCTAATCATTTTATTCTTTAATTAATTTGCTTTCAGGCAGGTTCACATCTCAGAAGCTACTTACCAATGTCTAAACGGCGCTTACGATGTAGAACCAGGTAATGGCCAAGACAGGGACTCATATTTAAGAGAACATGACGTCACAACATACTTGATAAAGCAAATAGAACCAATGCGACCTCGAAGGCGTTTGACTTCCCGGCCTAGGTAAGTTGATGTTTATTAAAAATTTATATACATCGTTAAATTTCTATTTGGTTTCCTACGACAGCATATTTTCTAATAAACTATGGCCTGAAGAAGACATCAAGAGTGGATTCAGCTCACCAAAATCCCCTTCCACACCTGCTTCACCCCCTCCACCACCTTCAAGAGAAAGAAGCGATAGTGGGATACAGCACAGTGCAGTCGAAGAAGAGAACACAACTGACTGGACTCCAGAAATACCTTTTGAAAATGTAAGAGAATTACATTAATTCGTAGTACATCTTTCAGATTTAAATTTTAGTTGCACCGTGCTTTATCTGGAGAGCTAGATGAAGAAATGGACTCGATTTCGTACAAGCAAAAGTACGAACCAACCGATCCAAGGATGAGAAAGAGAGGATCAACTTTGGCTTCTACAACGGAGCAGATAGATGATATAATAGATCACAGCATGGAAATAGAAAGCAATAAAAGAATGAGAAGTGCCAATGTGAATCCATGGACTCTTAGATTTATCGATAAAGATATGGAATACCAGGTAAATTGTTTAATGCTCAGTTTATGTTCTAGTTATTGAGAAAACTATTTTTAGTTCAGTCAACTGAGAGAAGACATGTTCAAGTCCAACATGATGTGCTGCTTCATCATTTGGCTGTTCATCGTGATCTGCCAAGTGACAATAACCAATCTAGAGGAGTTTGTAATAGCTGCGTTGGTGATAGCAACGATAGTATTAACTTCTACGTCGGTCCTCGTAATGGCTGAGGAATTCCAACAGTTTCCTGAATCGTTGCAACGAATTTCCTCCACTCTGGTGCACAACAGAAACAGAAGGACAGCTTTCATTTGCGGAGTAATAGTAATAATGTCCCTAGCAAGCTCCATTAGTTTAGTTAACATCAATTCTAACAACACAATAATTGAAACTAATGCTACCTTGCCCGTATCTTTTGCATATCTGGTCCAAGATGCGGAATCTCTACCAACAAACCAATCCATTGTATTGAATTTATCGTTAAATGCTACTATCAATAACAACTACACCATTAACATAAACAACAGCTCAATCTGTTCAGAGGATTGCGTCAAGACCATCCTCGAAAAGATAGGTTTAAACGAAATTATAGAAGATGCTGAAAATATCACGAAACTGACAAGTGCCACATCGCAAGCAATAAAAAGTCTCAGTCAAAAGTTGTCTAATATTAGTCATATCGTGGAAGCCAATACAATTGTAGTTAGAAAGAGAGATGCCAAATTGTTTCGAAAGAAAAGAAGTACGGCAACAACCACCACAGATGTACCACTAATAACTGAAAATATAGCCGCAAATGTTTCTGATATTGGTACGAGTATAATTCGTGGTTGTAGACATCCGGAATACATCGTCTTCACTTGGGTGCTATGTCTGATAGCACTCGCCACTGCTCTGAAGTTATATTATTTGATCAAACTGTTTCTAGCTGTTGTCATGGTGACAGTATACACAGTTTTAATTCTCCTGCCTTATAATGAAACCTTCAACAATCTTCATAGTAAAGTAGATAAGTAAGTTGCATTGTTTTTGATAATGTAATAAGAAATAATAATTGTTACAATATCTTCCCTATTCCTTAGATGGATATAAAAATATATTCTCTTTCAGTCAAGTGATTCCACTGTCCGCCCAAATGCTAATATTACTGACTGTATTTTTCCTCATGGTGGCATACCATGCCAGACTGGTTGAGGTAACTTCTCGGTTAGATTTCTTGTGGAAACAGCAAGCAGAAAGAGAGCTCAATGATATGGAAGAAACAAGGCATAATAACACCCAACTCTTGAAAAACATACTACCCGATCACGTGGCGCAGCACTTTCTTTCTAATGAAAGAAACGGAGAGGTGAATTCGTCTACAACTTCTTAAAATGAATTTATAGCTTTTTTCTATTTCAGGAGCTGTATTCTCAATACAGGGAAGAAGTCGGTGTTTTATTCGGAAGCATTCCAAATTTTACTGATTTTTATTCGGAAGATATAAACAAAGGTGTTGAGTGTATTCGTCTTTTAAATGAGATAATAGGTCAGTACATTTCTTCTTTACTTATTGCGGACCATTTCAAACTGCAGTCAATAGTTTTAATGAATTTTAATCTTTTAGCTGATTTTGATGAACTCCTCGATGAAGAACGGTTCAGTTCAATAGAGAAAATAAAAACTGTCAGTGCTACAGCGACGTATATGGCGGCATCTGGTCTGAATCCTACACATAAAGTAAGAAAATATTTACAATTGCACTAATTTCGTGATATTTATAATATACAACTTTGCTGCATAATATGAGCATAATATTTTTTACTTTATTTTAAAGATACCAAAAATATTTTTGTATAGATATAATTCTTATTAGCTAAGTCAAGTAACATATAACTATCGAGGTGTATCAAAGATATCCATAGACAAGGCATCTAAAATAAACATACACAATTTAGTTAAACTACTAACGAAAAACACATTCCTGGCATTGATATTATTAATAAACAATCGGCCTCGATAGATAAGATTTCACCTATTTGACTATATATTTTTAGAAAATTATTAATTTCAGTATTGTCCAAAAGTTCTTTCTTTAATGATTGATTTAAATTCTCTATATAATAGTTTATTACAAAAATATGTAGGTAAGTGGCATTAGTTTACAAAGTGGTTAATATAATGATGTGCCTTATAGGTCAATTTTAATAGCTTGTTGTTTTAGGATTGCCGGAATTCTGACGGACCAGAACATCTCTGCGCGTTGGTGGACTTTGCAATAACGATGCGCCTGAAATTGGAAGAGATAAATAAGGACTCTTTCAACAATTTCGGTCTGAGAGTCGGCATATCTTGCGGTCCGCTAGTGTGCGGGGTAATAGGGGCTAGAAAGCCAGTCTTCGACATTTGGGGAGACACGGTCAACCTCGCTTCCCGTATGGATTCGACTGGATCTATTGGGACCATACAGGTGCCAAAGGAAACTGCACAGGCAAGCAAAAATTTCAAAAATCTATATTTTTCATAACTAGAGTTTAGATAAGCGCACAAATATTGAATCAACCTCTACTATGAGTTCAGTTATAATTCAGACTATTTTTAGTGAAGTTAGTCTTTGTTTCACCTGCTGAGGAGGTTTGTTTTAAGATTTTCCTGTGACTTCTAAAATGTTATGAATGAGGTTTCACAGAAGGTTTTTGCTAACCATGTGGTTTATGTCATTAAATTGACCTATTACAGATATTAGTTTTTCAATTTCTTCTTTAACAATGGGTGTAGGCACGAAGAAAATGCAAGCGATAAAAAAGTTTCTAAATAGAACTGGATAACGATTTTCTTTAACGGTCACGGTCAGTGGCGCATCACAAATAAAGTTGGGGGTAGAAAAGGGGCCGCGACCTTGAAAAAATGATAACGCCTTGAAAACATGATGACTTTCACAATGATTTGGCATACCTAGCCAAATAAACCCCAAAATTTGAACATAATATCTCAAAAACTGTAGCGCTAGAAAGAAAAAAATATAAAATTCTTCACTTTTGAACACCCTGAAGATCCATATCGAAGCTTTTGCGGACTTATATTGATATAAACTTTTCTTCTTGAAATAGATTCTCTATGGCCTGTTAAAGTCCTACTACAAAAAGTGGGCCACCCTGTATAGTCTGGACCATTTTAGTAATGCTAATATCTTAACTATTATAAGAGATGGAAAAATGATTAAATGCGGAAAGTTTTAGACAGTTCTGTTGCTAACTTAATGACGCTTGCAGACTGATTCTTTTTGAGTTATTTAAAAAAAAGTAAATGTGGCATTTTCGAAAATCATTTGTAATATTTTATTTAGAGAAATTTTTAAAATATGGAAACATTTTTTTTCGACAATGTATGAACATATTCCGAATTTCAGTATAAAGATATGTGTATAATAAATATAATGTTGCAGATCCTAGGTGTCAGAGGATACGAGCTCAAGAAACGAGGAATAATAGACGTTAAAGGAAAAGGTCTTATGGAGACTTATTTCGTTATAGGCAGGCAAGTGAAGAGGCCGCCTAGTTTCCAACGGCAGCCAAGCCATTATAGTAGTTTGGCAGCTGTGGTATACGCCTTGGCTCAAACTAGACGGAAACATACCGGAAATACACGTAAGTTCAAAAATAAATTCACATTTCAATTTATTTTATTAATTGGACCAAAAAGATTAATATTTCAACAGATTTATAAAAAAAATATTCAAAACATATTAATCTCACCTCTTTAAAGACATATTTTTCTAAATAATATTTCAGCTGGAAGCACGGTGCTAGGAAGAGCAAGAACTCAGCAAAACGGTAGCAAAAAGATCATGAACTACAGCTCAATGAGGATCACTCACAAAACTGGGGGATATCCTGTCAGAAGGAACACCACTAGAGCCAATCAAAGAAATATGCACGCAAGGCAAGTATAAGGGTCTACTTTTTAAGGTAAAATATTTTCACAATTTTTCAAATTGTAGACGTAAATAATGAGGTTATTTAGCATTTGATACATAGCTATCATTTGATACATAGTGATGTTCCTCGGTAACTGGTCGCTGCCAGAAACAGAATTAAAGTGCACATCCCTAGCATTAGCCAGGATTCTTTAACCTGACCTGGTTGTTCTCGGGCTAGGATCTGTGGGCACAGGCCCGCTATCGGTATCTCTGGGCCCGCCCATGTATTGGTTTCGACTCCCATTGTTGGTATTACAACTGCTACGATCGAAACTGTTCCTTGGATAATGGTGGTCTTCCGAGACGTCTCGTAGGCGTCTCTGCGACCAGTTACAGAGGCGGCTACGGTTTCATTTTAGAACTTACTGTTGCATTTTTACACCTCTCATTTCAGCACTTACAAATTGATAATTTGTGTTCAAATAGTCTTGTAGTAGTAGTAGTACCGAGAAACTATGGTAGCAATGATGTCACGCTTTGTGATCGCTTAATTCCAATTTGATCTCGTAGATTTGGCAACCATACATCATAAATGTTTCATAAAAATGAGGCAAATAGTGTAAATTTAAGGTTTGACCTAACAACCCTATTTTTGTAAATCTGAAAAATTAGATTTAGAATACGGAGTACCTCAATGTTTAGTATTTAAACATTTATTACTTTCGTAAATGACAACTAACATTGTTAGAGATTCATCATTCACCACAAGATGTAGACACGTGCATCTCGCATACTCGTGTCCTTAAGTCGGCTATGACAAAACGCAAACAGCCAGGCCTCACCTATGGCACACTAATGAGAGGTAACAAAACCGGTATATGTCTGGTGACATCGCTGACGACTAACGATGAATTTCTTTACCATTTATTGTGACTACAAAACTCAAAACTTGGAACAGAAAGTTACTATTGTTTTTTCAGGTCTCAACCAAACATGAGGCAGCTCTCAGGATCTGGCTACTACCTAGAAAACATGAAATCCATGAAGTCCATCGACAGAGATCCCACATCCAACACAATAAATCGCATGGCGATATCCCAGTCAGCGCCCCACACCCCCGTCTCCGCGCCAAGCCATAACGAAGCGTCCATCTTCAAATCCGTACCCCGATTGCTATCCGAGCCTATCGTGAACCGTTCCAAGACCTCTTCCCCAAACACTAAGGCCAGTAAATTGGAACGGATGGCTTCCTTAGCCACGGACAAGAAGACCGACGGCTACAAGTCCAACGACCCAGGAGACAGCTTCAAAATAAAAAATCCGGGCGGGGTGGTGCCCGTGCATTCTCCCAAACTGTTGTGTAAAAGAGAATCGAAGTTTTCGCTGAAATCGCCGCTGATCAAGCGCGAGACGAAGGTCCAACTGGAGAATTCCATAAACAGGGATAAATTGAATAAAGTGCATTCGTTGGATGGGACGCATGTATAAATTTATTTTGCCCACCTATTCATTAGCCTAATATTTAATATATCCTTGTTTTAATACAAACCAGTATTTTTTCAGAGATGATTCAGTAGAACGAGAAGTTGTCCCCGTAAAGTGAGAGAAAAATAGACCTCAAAAATTCAGAAAAGTCCTTTTACCGAAAGTTGCTTAGACCTTTTTCTTTCACAAATAATTTAAGGACATTTACTTTATTAAAGTGTTAAAACTTTGGCTGTAGGACAAATATCTCATAAACGTCCTCTAAACTGAATCAATGATAATTTCAACGATTCTGTCCACAATAAATATAAATCAATTAACACAATTTTAAATAGAAATAATCGTTTACGACTGACACATAAATAAGCTTATAATACAAAGATTGATTTTAAGGTTGAATTAATTTAGCCTGTCAATTTTAATACAATCTTTTATACAATAACAACATAATTGAATAAAGAAACAGCAAACGTAAAATCAATAATATAAAGTAGTTTTTAATGAACAAATACAATTTGTTTTATATTTTTGTAAAGCTATTAGTTCTCTAACTAAATAAGATGTGTAACAAGTGTACATGAATGTATTTCTTCTAGTCATTTGTAAAGACATTCAGAATCGTCTAATTTTAAACTCTGCTTAAAAATGTAAGAATATTTGATTTTTAAAATTTTGTCCGTTGCCCCATATATATTTGTAAATTATTTTGTTTTTTAGGATAGATGGTGTATATCAATTATTATTTATGTAAATTTTCCATGTATGTAAATTTTCATTAAAAATGCATTCCAAAGCAAATTTGCCTTTTATTAAATTCTTATATAACGATCTGCAGGTTGATCAAACAAAGACAAATGTAACATACCTGAAGAAATTTAAAAAAATTAAATGTGTCATCAATTTAAACTACTAAATTTTGAGATATTTGAAGACATGACAGAATGAATTATTAGTATGTTAAACAAAATTGAAAAAACTGTAACTGGAATGTTTTGTTATAATTAAAAAGTGTCTTGCGTCTACCCAATCCTCGAAAATGTAGAGAATAACTCATATACAGGGTGTCTGTGAATGGTTGGGAAATCTCGGAGCTGGAGATACTGGTGACCAAAAAAAGTCGATTGAGCAAAATACGCCTTATCCGAATGTTACCGGTTTCAAAAATATAGGGCGTTCAATGCTAGAATTTTATTTTGAAATATCTCGATAACTTTAAAACCTGTCAGAGTATTAAAATAAATTGGCACAATTATGTTTTTTGGCACGGCAAATAAGAATTTTTAACTAATTTTGACGTCACTAGTAGAGGGCGCCACTTATGGCACAGTATGTTTCTTTTAAATAGCAGAACTTTTTTGCTGTTTAGTGTATCCATCTGTCTATTGAAACAATCGATTCTCCTACCTGTTTAAGACACCAGTATCTCTAGCTCCGAGATTTCCCAACCTTTCACAAACACCTGTATAATATAAAAGCAGTATTACTATAAAGCGTATAAAATTATTTTTTAAGAGCTTATCTATTATTTATCTCAGTATTAATACTGTGCCTGCACAGTGATTCGACTGTGGATGCGATAAAGTCTCAATCAAACTGAAGTTTGATGTATTATATTTCTATTTTTTATATTTCGGACGAGAGCTGCTAAAGATTTTGTCTTTCTTTAAATTTAAACGATATCCATCAACTCTGAGTTGCTATAGACGTCATGTTTGACACTTGGAAAACTAATGCAAGCACTATCGCAAAAATGTTAAACGGATTTCAGTATTGCACATATTCAAGAACTGTTAAAATGTAAAGATAAAAATTGTTTAATTGAATATGTTTTGTTTGGTACAATTCATTATATAGTAAAATAAAGGCACTCGTATCCCGGACACCCTGTATAAAACAGGAGGTAAAATCAATTCTATTTGGGTAAAAATACTGGTTTGAATGTTATCGTATAAGGCAACAGCTATCAATATTCCAGATCTCGTATTTGATATATGTTTTTGATCTCAATGCAAACTAAAATGAAACCTAAATAAATTAAATTCATAGAATAATAAAACAAACAAGTACTTTTTATTTCTGTAATCAAAGCTAACTTTACAAAATGTTAAATGAGCACCTTATATATTAAATTTTTCTAAAACTCTTAAACCAGTTCTGTATAAACAGCAAAAGTAATTATTGCACATTTCACATATGGCGCGCATTAAGCAAATAAAAGATATGCCCATAGTTTTGTGCAGAATGCTTGTTTATAAGAGAAAATATGAGTATTAAAATATAGTAATAAATAAAAAAGACTAAAAATATGAACAAATTTTTCTTTAAACTTTCTAGCCCGTTTAGAGGGAGCCTAATAATAACAGATAACATTTTAGAACCATTTTATTATACGTTTATGAATAATGTTCGGGGTTACCTTTATATTTGGCTATAGAATTTATATCGGTTATCATTACTTTAAGAAAACATTGGTAGGTACCAAAGTTGTAGATATTTTTCCGACTTTTCAATGACGTTTTGTTGTGCCGTGACCTCGGTAACTGGTAGCTGCCAGAAACAGAGTTAAAATGCACATCCCTAGCATTAGCCGGAATTCTTTTACCTGCCCTGGTTGTTCTTGGGCTAGGCTCTGTGGGGACAGACCCGCTATCGGTGTCTCTGGGCCCGTCCATATATTGATTTCGGCTCCTATTGTTGGTATTACGACTGTTACGGTAGGGACCGTTCCTCGGATAATGGTGGTCCTCCGAGGCGTTCCGTAGCCGCCGCTGTAACTGGTCGCATCCCATGCTTCCAAACGTTTCGCCGCTCTTCACTGTCGGCATCTTCAGTGGTGACTCTGCAAAAGCTTCGCCGCGACTGAGTCAGCTCAGACTCAGACTCGCAGGTAAAAGAATCCCGGCTAATGCTAGGGATGTGCATTTTAACTCTGTTTCTGGCAGCTACCAGTTACCGAGGTTACGGCACAACAACCCGGAAAATCACCATGTATCAAATTACAACACTGGCCGTGAAAGCCTAAAAACCACTATATTCAAAATATTATGACAAAGTAAATAAAATTGTTATCAACTGATTCATTTATTTTGCATCCATCGATTCAGTTGTTTAACAACCTGTTTGTACAGTGCTGCCAACTTAAACTCAAGATGGCAAGTTCGCGAGAAAATTTATATTTTGGAACACAGCAATACATCATTACTGTAAATTATATTTCCTATTACAAAAATACAGCAATTATAGCAAAAACAACGTTGATTAGAACTGTATTCTAATACAGTACTCAAGATATGGTTTTAAATATTCCATTTGAATAACATAAATTTGATTAATATTTTTTTAATGCGATATTGAAGCATTTTTTAAAATTCGTATTTCAAACACTTAACAAATATTTACAATTTTTCTACCTACCATTTTTTTTCTTCTTCAAGAAATAATAACCGAGATAATCGTAAAGTACAGGGTGATCTTTTAGTTGATTATATAATTTTAACCGTATAATCTACTCGTTAAAATAGACAGGTTTATGTTCTTTTGAATGTTGACATTTTTGGCCCATAAACTTGTAATAACTTGTTTGCGATTTTTTCTAATTTTGTACACATATCACTAGTGTTCCTTTGTATCCACGGTATACAGGAAAACAAAGTGTCATAAAAAACGGCGGACACCTTGTATAAAAATGTTACTAGTTTTAATGTGTAAAATACACCGTTAAAATTACATAAGTAACTTAAAATCCACCCTGTATAAGAGAAGCCCCTGTTCAATAAAGAAATTTTGTGATATTAAAACAAATCGTCGTCTGGCAACCACACTGTTCTATGTCCATTTTATTAAATATTATAGGAGAGCATATTTAAAACCAACCAAACCAACATATATTTTTGTACAGGATAATTTTTTCTATGTTCAGTGATTATTTTAGTATTGAAACAATAAATAATACATGTTTTTCAGAAGACATTTTGAATAAAAAAAATAAATTACATAAAACTATCTTGGACATAGAATAAATTCAATTGAAAAGTTTTGCAATCGGTGTATTTCTATGTCCAAAATATTATTTCAAGATAGAGTAATTAATGAAACAGGTACTAGAATGTTTGTTTATTTTGAATAAATAATTAATTTCTTGCAAAAACCACCTTCTGATTATTTTTGTTGACTCTTGGGAACAATTTTAAAGTCTTCTTTGTTTTCTTTTTATTTCAACTCTTTATCTTAGCTTTAACATCAAACATAATTCTTGACTATTTCGAACTAATCCTCTGATGATTACCAAAAGTAACTTGGTCTTACTATTAAATAGTACCAACTGTCAACAGAAACATATTCTTGACAATGATAATTGATATTCTGATCCTGAGTCCTCAAAGAACACAGAAATGGATTCTTTCTGATTCACGAATTATGTATTAAGTATTAAAAACATCCTGTTCACAACGAAAAATATTGATTCACACTGATATTGTATATTACATGAAGCAATGTATTCTATGTCCCCACATACGACTGAAATACTGTGTGATCTGATTGGTTGTTTGAACTAGCAACGCTATGGTTCAAACTTTAGCAAGGTTTGCATGGACATAAAATAAAATCATTTTGATTATAGAAAACTGCTAATTGTATGTGTATTTGGAATATATTGACACAACGCTTGGGGTATAGAGCAACTTCATATAAAAATATCGATTTCAGAATAACATGGACATAGAATAGTTTGATTAACAGGCGACGAATTCCAAAAATTGTAGTTAACAAAATTGCATCTATTGGCGTTAAAGAGAACACTCCGTAATAACAACAACCACCACTAGAAATAAATTTACTGCATCACACACACAGTCTCAATTCTGCAGGTGGCTCAAAGGCACCCAATCCTGCCTGGGCGTGCTAGAGGCAGAGTCGGGCCTGTCTTCACTCGTGGCCGTCACCGTAGTACCGTTCTCGTACTCTGCCTTCTCCATGTTGTTCACTTCGCTTTGATACACCACGGGAGTAGTCCTTTCCGCGCTGATCTGAGGGTACGAGGACACCTCGGGGTTCACCACCGAAAGATATTCCGGGTTCTGGTACGACACGTCCGTGTAGTAGCTGGGGTACGTGAGGTTGGTGATGCTCGCGATGGGGGAGTGCTGGTACACCTGGTGGCTGGGAGACTGGTTAGGTGTTGGCTGCGCGGAGAGCTGATGCGGAGGTGGCGGGCTGGACGTCAGCGACCAACAGTTGATGGAGGAGCTCATGATGGTGGTGGGCGTCTGGGCTTGCATCGTCGTCATTGTGGGCCAGCTGGTGTACGTGGGGCCGGAGGTGTTGTATATGGACTGCTGTTGGATGTGGTCTGGGGGGTTATAAACTGAAATATATTTATCCGTGATTAAACATAAATAGGATGATTCATTAGCCTCTTTCAAACCTTTGACAATGAAAAGTAGTTTTAATTCCATAAAGAAATGTTCATATAAACGTAGGTAGGTCATTTTTTTTTTGTTCATAGAAGACAAAAAGTAGAACTGTCATTTTAAATAGATAATCATTTTTATTTGTTTTTCTTGACAATAAATTCATTTTCTAATAAAACTTAATCCAATTCAAGAGACGGTATTAAAAATTTCCATGATGAACAGATTTGGTTTCAAGCGACCAGAACACGTAATTTCCAGCAGAGATTTAATCTAAATATTTGAGGCGACTTATTTAACTCATTAGAGATCACGGCTTTACCAAATAAATGGATTGGAAACGGAAGTGCTATATCATGGCCACCTAGGTGACTTGACCTGAATTCTTGTGATGTTTATTTATTTCGAGCAACTTGTTTATGCTGTGATAATAAATAATCCTTAAGATGCTGAAACTAATCTTAGAAATAATCTGAATGTATTATCTGTTCAAGAGCGTTCTTTAGTTCATCGTTGCCAGTTATGTATTTATAGGAATGGAATGGAATTTTGCGTTTCCTTTGTCACAATAAATGCTTCTGACTTTGTGGTGTGTAGGGCTTAGCACTTGTCCACATCTATTGGTTACCGACTACTCCGACTCCATGAATCTGAGCGATCACAATACCAAGAGACCTGCCATACTGCAGGTTTTCGTATATACTATTGAAAACCACCGACTTCTAACGCTCTGGGCGATAACGATATTTACAAATGCGGAATGTCAGGACACCTACTCTGCGAGCTATTGACCTGATCAGCATTAATTTACACCTGAAAAACAGCCAAAGTCATTCGTCAGCAGTGCCTAATTCAATACTGGTCTGGTCATTGGCCCACAGAGTTGTTGTTTCCTGATGTTCCACTTCTGCTTTTCATTTTTTTACATTATAATTATGTACAAAATAAGCTAGGATCTAAGTTTATATGAACATTTTTTCATGATTTTAAATTTATATTGTATACATGCGGCCTGCTTAATAATATGCCGCCCCCTCTCCCACACAAGTCTCCGACTTCTGGGCTAATCCATGTGATTCGAATGAGGGGTAGAGATATTATTATTATAAAGTTTGTAATGTGGCTCATGAATCACTCTGTTTAAGGTACCACAAAAGTTTAGACTTCAACCATCAACCTAATATTTTTATTAGTCTTACGAAATGACGGGTAGCAAAATAATAACTCAATTATACAACAAAGCAAGTTATGATAACATAATAACATAATTTGCAATATACAAGGTGTGCGTTTATTGCAGAGAAATGTTTAAAAGCAGTTTCTAAGACTATTTGTAATGAAAATCGGCGACTCCATAATATGTAGGTAAATTATTAATGGTCGCTTTAAATCTTTATACAAGCAGTGTTGCCAGAATTTATAATAGATCTTACCAAAACAGAGCAAAATTGTATGATGACTGTGGCATTTAGACTTAATTGATTAGAGAAAGGTGTGTGCTGCCATTATATGAAACCTTCTAAGTATTAGAAAGTACCACAACTTTACCTAACAAAGTACTTATTTCTCTTCCTTAACTTTCAAATATGTAGGATGTCCCTTTCATGAAATATTATAAGTTTGTTGTACACTTTTTGAGAAGCCCTTGTACAATTTTAATAGTTGGAGAGCGTACTTAAAACAAACGAAAATTGAATTCTTAACAAGAACTATTTAAAGGAGGCATATCCTAGTACTTATATGGATTTTTAATATGCTTATTAACTTCAATTATCACATCTCTATTAATTAAGAATTAATAAGTTGATCATGTAGGACCTATTGATCCGAATCCTTTCGCTGTTGGTATGTTTGTACAGTATCATCAACACAACAAAACGTGAATTACTTATGCAAAATATTCGATGGAAAAAAATGGGTAAATAATAAAACAGATTTAATGGAATACATCAACACGAAAGGAATACATTATAACTTTTTCAAATAATTTCGTTAAGGTCACCTTCAGTCGGCCTTTTACTACATTAATTTTTGTTGATTTAACATATTTATGTAGCCGTTAGCCGGCTAATGGTTGAAATCCTATTTGTGTTTCAAATATTTTGCTATGAAATTAAAAATAATCTTACTGAAACCGCATTTCTGTGATGTAATAGATATTTAGAATTGTTAGATTAAGCTTACACAAAATTTCACGAAAGAAACTTTGTAAGTGAGAATATAACTCAGCAAAACAGTTTCTTCGTCCTCTAAAATATATACAATGAATGTGTTTATGTGTTTTGTTAGTTTCTTACAACTTACCGTGAGGTGGTGGGGAAACTGAGGCCGATTTTTGCCTCTGTATTGTATACGGTGCCGATTTCTGTCGTTTCAACGTTGGACTCGATCTAAACTGACACTGTGACATCTGAGCAGCTGATGCGTACATTGGTTGATGAGGAAGGAACCATGACCCATCTAAACATATGAAACATTAATAGATAACGATTTACTTGATGGTCCAGGTAAAAGCATGGATAAAATAATATCCATTCTATAACATTATTAATTAAAATTAAGAACTATGGTGATCTACCTAATAAATATGATACAACATATGGAATACCTCAGGGAAACACACTGGGGCCTTTTATATTAGTACTATCTGTCATAGATCTTCCTTGTAACTAACTATACCAAAACAATTACAATCAAATGACCTAAAGGCATTAGATCCACTTAAATTAATTCTCGGTATTATGTTACTATGTACATTCCATGGTACATACTGAGTGTCTTATATGTGTGGAATAATATTTATAATTTTCTATAACACCCTGTATAAAAACATTCACTTTTTTGCACCCTTCATAGCCTTGCGTTTGTTTTATAACCATTAACTTTGTAGCTATGGCAACCAATTTTGCTTTTCTAATGGCACCATCCTGTTTCTTGTCCTTATTTGGAAGTAACTCTTTTTTTGCTTATGAATATGTAAAATCTCTATAAAATTCCATTATAAAAACCTAGCGTTTTAGTAAAAATGCAAACATTCGAATTCAGGTCCCAATTTTGCGTTCTTAACTTTGAGAAAATATGGAGTAAGAAAAATAATAGTTCTTCCTATAGTATTTTTCTTTATGACACTCCATTTTCTTGATACAGGGCGTTCAACTTTAAAACAAATACTTTATTTTCTTTATTTTACTAAATAAGTATTTTTTGTTCAAATTTGGTATGTACTAATAGTAATAAAATGTGAATAGTTTGACGTAAATAAATTTTTTGAACTAAATACAGCGGCGCAGTTATACAGTTTTGTTATACGCCAATGACGAACATTATTTTTTTCAGTACAAATATTAAAATTTTATTCTATTTTCTGAAAAAATGTGCTCTGGAAAAAATTCTAAAAGAAACTTTGTTTTTCAAATATTTTGACTTTTTCTGATCAGGGTTATCTTATAGGATTACAAAGATCTTACAAAAATTATAGGATGTCAGACAGATATGTCATGACAAATCAGTTTGTGCTGTGCGGTATGCTGTAATTACTAGTTGGTTACATACGATCTAGGGGAAAAGGTGGATTGGTCGAGATGAAGTAGTTCTTTCCACACATTAGTATGAAAAAATTCGGATTCAATATATATTCAATATAAATTATTAAATGTTTAAATAATGTTCACCGAACCAGTCGAGGAATTAGTCACTCCTGTTACGTATATTTTCTATTTAATGTACTAGATACACATTTGTGCTTTGACATATCCGAACCCATTAGCGATTTCAAGGCTTTGTTAACACGAACGACAAACAAACAGTGTTAATGAAAAAGAAAAATTGTTAATTAAAAAAGCGTGGCTGATACTAATTAGTTGATTACTGTTACTGTATAAATTTTAAATTGCAATTCATCACACGCCTGAATTTGTAGTATACCACTTTGGCGTCGAAAGTTTTTTAGATGACAAATTTTTAACACCTTAACTGTGTCATATTTACAGTTAATTTATGCATCGGTTCACTATGAGATTTGCGCGAAATTGGAGAATTTTATTGTTCCTCACTGGACATTAACTTCACACTTTAATAAAATCAATTTACTGATTTACGGTTTACTATGAGAAAGATTTGGGAATAATGTGTGTGGGATTATTACTGAAAAATGTAACAGATGTATTACAAGATGTTAACAGCTCCGAAGCAAGTGACAAATCCTACAATTTTCAATAATTAATGCAATTAGAAGAAGAAAGAAAAATAAATATTTGCATACACCGACATTCCACCGACTTTGAAATAAATTCTCATGAGTATTATTGGAAACGACGCCTATAGGGATATGAACGATTTTTGATAACCTCATAATGTAGCATTTTCTTTAAAATAAAAATATTCTGTTATACACGTAAAATCTGCTCTATATTGTTTCGTAACTCTTCATTTTCGAGAAAATTTCGATTTTTAAGTATGCAATGTTAAAGATAGTCGCAGCAAAATAATTTCTAAATTTCAAATTACGAAGGAACAATTTGTATTGTTTTAACTTGCTCTAAAGTGTTCTAACTTATTTTATACAGAGGGTCTCTGAATATAGGGCTAGCCAGATATGCCACTTTTTACACAAATAAATGTTTTTTATCGATGTAAATTTGTTTATTAATAAAAAAACAGGGATATAATATGATTTGGTTAATAACCAAAAGTTTCTATAAAATTTCAAAGTGATACTAAAAAAACCTGAGGAAATTATAGCGAAAAAACAATTTTTTCTACGTTCATGCAAAAAACAAAACTTTATTGAACTATATTTAGTGGAAAAAGTGGTTCTTTATTGCACTAGTGCAATGAAATGTTTATTGCATTCATCTGTCATTCTACTACAGCGTTTTGTCATCATGACAAACATAAACGCTCAAATCGACGTCACATTTTCCTAGACTTAGTGTCATCTAAATAACATTATTTGGTTTTTGCATGAACGTAGAAAAAATATTGTATGCAACTCGTACAAAAAGTGCTTATTGCACTCGACGTGTTGTCCTACTCGGCCTGACGGCCTCGTTGGACAATTCCACGTCCCGTGCAATAAACACTTACTTTTTGTACTTGTTACATAAATAACTATTAAAACTTCAGTTTGTATATTTTAAGGGAGGCATTTTTGTTTGTACCGCCAAAAATATACATTTAACGGGAAGACCCGCTTTTCTGTTACACCCTTAAGGTACGCTTAGGATAGGATACAACACGGTCCATTTCCTTTGTAAGTTGAAAATTAAAAATATATTTCAGTAAAAAACGTGATTGGCATAAATCGTTGTCAAGAATTTTGCAACAATATGTGTTGCAGAATAATGAAGCTTTTATATTTTATAGGTACCATGTGCGACTGACACATATTTTGTCGCATATTATGCAACACATTAAGAATCTGCAGCAGTGTTTGTTAAACGTGTCCTGCTAACTTAAATATTACTAATTAACACTATTATTGCGGTCGCCATTTATGTAAATATCATTCAACTATCCCAAGATATTTTCCATGTAATCTTGGAGAATATCGACGTATTGAAAAATACATTTATTTAAAGACATCACACATTTTCTCTGAGTTTTGGTTAAACTATATTCCCAATTTTTTTATTTGTTGGCAAATATGTTAAGCTGTTATAAAGTTGTATTATATTTAATTTTATTTTAAGTTTTTTAAGTAAAAGACTATCGAAGTTTCCGTTTTTGTTATTTCTGTGCTATACAAATTGTCTTCAAGAACAAAGATTATTTATTTGATGAGAAAATCAATTGTCTTATGTCTCAAATCTGCTAAATGCGAACTAATGTTTTAATATTATTTTTTACAACACCGATTTTAATGGTTTTTTTGTAAGAAATAGATTTTAACAAAAATATGAGAAAATATACGTCTTTGTTTTTCAAGACAAGTCTTCTTGTTTGATCTTGTATTGTCTTACGAATCTCGTAAATTTCATGTCTCGCAATTTGGCATGATTCTTGCGAAATTCTTGCAGAAATGAAAAATATGGTACTTTATTATGAATTTGGTGACAGTAGTGGTTACTTTCGGTCGGCTACAATCCTGCTCAGAGCTCACACGTAGCTATCGATAGTATCGAGATTGATAGCGGTTGACATTTGACTACCCCCCTAATTAATGAGGTTTCCAGGTTTCCCTTATTCCTGCACTGAATGGTGGTTAGGGCCTACCAACGTAAGTCGTTCCTAGGCGCAAATGCGGCCTGCTTAATAATAATATGCCGCCCTTTCTCCCGTACAAGTCTTTGACTTCTGGGTTAATCCTCGTGATTAGAATGAGGGGTAGAGAATACAAAATTGTAGCTCTTTCAATGAAGTGGCAATGAATTTATAAGTAGTTCTAGTTCAGTAGAACTGGACCTAAACTCAATAAACTTTGATTTTAAATAGTTATTATTATATTAAGTGCACAAAATCAATGTTTTTTGTTTTTTTTAATTTTTTCAAATGATGTTTTGTCTCGACCTATGGCTTCGATCAAAAATTCACATTCTTACGCCCCATAAAACACTGATTTCGTGCACGAAATATAAACAATATTTTTGTCCAACTGTCCAAAGTACTAAAGCATGCTTTTTTATTTGAAGTAACTGTCAATATCAAAAGTGACATCTTTTTTGAAGAATTATGCAAGAAGTACAAATTATCTAGTCTTTGGACGTTCTATTATATGCTGCGGTCTACAATCTGTACGCGGCAAAATGTTGACATCAGTAAATCCAACAATTTAATCGCTTTTCTGAAAAAGCAATCAGTGGGATACAAACCAAATGAGTCAAGAATATTAGGGAAAGAAAATGTTTCAAAACTTGTACAAGATGCCGATGACACAAAATTTTTGCTAACGAAGGTAAAAACAAGAAAATGTTTGCTATTTGAAATTCATAAATGCATAATTTAAGGTTGTCTTAATTACTGACCTTGGGGGTGCATGTAGAGTGGACAATTAACTGATTTGCTGTTAGAAAACGTAAAAATGAAGGAAACATTTTTCATATCTTTGAAGAAGAAGAAGATTTTTCCCAATTTATCACAGTCTTAACAATATACAGAGCACTGACGATCATCTACTTCACTTAGTCAACACAGGAGCAGACCTTCTACCAGCATGGTGGTTGGAAGTCCAACACCGTGTGTGAAGGTTATATTGATACGTCTTGTGAAAACAAGAAAAAAAACGCCACAAGCAACAAGTTCTTCACAAACTACGCATTGCACATTACGATTCGCAAATTCACGCATAGTTTGTAGCAAGCCTTAAATGATAAATTAATTTTTTGTTATTTACGCTAAACTAGGTAAAGTAACATAAAAAATATATATAAATAATGACTTTACAAGCTTTTTCGTGCAATTTAAATGTAACTAGGTACATCGAAAACATAATGTTGGAGTAAGAGAGTTATTGACATTTATAAGTTATATTAATTCTCCTGATAAATTATTAATTACCTACTTGAACTTAGTTTGGCTTTGAAGTAATATCACTTTTTTATAAAGGAAATTACACAATTTCTGGATCAACACAAATAAATAATAGTTTCAAAAACTACGCCTACTTACATTGTGAGTACGGAGCTTGCTGTTGGGTGTAAGTAGGCGGAAAATCTCTCTGATTGTACAAATTATCCGGTCTTTCTTTGGCGTCCAAAAAGGCCTTGGCGAACGGATTGTACTTGATCTTCAACGAAGTCACCTCCTCGTTCTGGTACGCCGTCACCGCGATGAATTGCGTTTCCGGAAACGGAAACGTCATGACGCGCCTCGGCTCCGTCCCCACCCTCACTAAATGCACCCTAGGCTCGTACTTGTGCAGGGAATTCAACATTATCTGACCGTTCCCGTTCGACTTGTTCGTTAATTTAACTTTGGCGAAGGATATGGACTCCTTCATCCAGTGGGCCCCGAAATTCGGAGACTCGGGGTGGATGTAAATGGGGTTGGAGGGTGGAACTTCGGCCTTTCCACCTGGTACCCATTCCCCGTTCACGTATTTCCATCTGTGGGGATCTATCTGAACGAACTCTAGGAGGACTGTGTACATCGCTTTGGGGTCTAGTCCAGCAGCGGTTACTTTCACTACAGGAAACATTCTCCTGAAACATACGACATTATCAGTTAAAAATGATGCTGTAGCATCTAATATAGGATAGCCAGTTCAATAAAATTTTCTTTTGGTAAAACATTTCCAATTAAGATCTATTAGATGTAAACTATGACATCAATAAATTGTTCCACAGATTTAAAAGCAGACCCGACGAGAGGGGGAACTGGGGGGCAAATTTTATGGGCCACGCCCACAGTGCTTGGTCCAGTGTTGTTTTTATTCTGTACAAACGAACTAGATTGTCTTACTGCCTATGCAAATTTTACTGTGTATGCAGATGACCAATCCTTATTAATTTCAGATGGCACAGATGGCCAATTAGAACGTAAGTGTAATCAGGTTTTGCAGTTGCTAAATAATTGGTATATATCTAACGATCTTTGTTTTAATGCACAAAAATCAAAGATCGTGAGATTTCATAAAAGGCAGAAATATTGTGAACCCTTAAGCATAGCCTTAATTGAAGACACATTATTGTTTAACACAGATGTAAAATTTTAGGGTATTACTATCGACGAATGTCTTAGCTGGAAAGAACATTGTGTACAAGTGGCATCGAAATTAAATTCTTTATGTTTTCTGATCAGAAATCTGCGTACTCTTTTGCCACAAGAGGATCTCATCATGGTTTACCATGCACAGGTGTCATCAAGATAAAGATACGGCATATGCTATAAAGTTAGTCAAAATTCAGTCGTGACATCTCTGCGCGTACAATATTGTACTCATAGACGCATAGAAAACATAGGTGTGCAATATACTGCATTGAAACTAATTATCCTATTAAAATTATTAATTTATAGGTACCATTGAAGTAAGTTTTATCATTTTCAATGCGTAAATAATTACCCATCTTAGCTATTAAATACATAATCATAATATTATTTCCGTTTCATTATTAAAAATATATTGTCAATGCACAAACCGCATATTTTCCTGCAAACAGAATACCTAATAGTGAAACAATTTTATCAATTAGCGGATCATAAGTTAATAATCATTCACTCTTTCGTGCTCCAATGTTGGTTTATCATTAGCAAGTAAATATTAATATGTATAAAATCCATTGGCATGTTAATCAACGTATAGGTTTATTTATGTATGAAATTATGTCATTTTAATTTATTTTATCGATTATCGTAATCTAAAAATTGGAACCGGGTCTAAAAATAATTTACTGATATATTTTTGCTGACAAAAATTACGGGTTTGGTCTAATTTCGGATAACATTTTTGACAAACAAAAACTGGAGTGATATTTAAGTAGCTTACTTTACAGTTTTACAGTCACCAACTTGTATGACTTTGTTTTTATCTAGAAATATGAAGCTTTTAAGAATAAGCTTATGTTTTGAGGATAGCATAGCAATAAATGAAGTTTTAACATATAGCCTACTATGTTATTTGAAATTATCATACTTGTTTACAGTAGGCCGAGATGGATGGATATGTCTTAGGAAAATAATATTTATATTAATAGATAAGTTCTACAACTGACACAAATTTTAAGTTGAACACATAGTATATATCTCAAATTTTTTTACTCACCTTCCGCTTTTGGTGACAATCATTTCATTAGTGAAGCACTGAAACCTCACCCAAAGATCCCTTTCATCCAAAGTCACTGAAAGATCTCGTTCAGTCGGATCTCCTTTGTCCTTTCCTGATGTTATTTCTGATTCCACTGCTGACAAAATGTGCTGTTGGGCCATTTGTTCTAGAACACGAAGAATGTTTATGTCTATTTGTTCAAAACTATTGCTTAGATTTTCAGTGGAAAAATATTCCAATAAGGAAGTAATGGCTATATTTATTTTATTTATCCGCGTCATTTTACAAAACCTGAATTGTATTTCAGAAGGGTACATTTTATTTCAAATTCAGAAATTAAAATATACATACACCCAAGTAATAAATTTCTTAATAACAAAAACAAAAAGAAAATAACAGGGTTCATCTAGAAAAGTAAAGAAAAAAATCATATTTGTGTTAATCAGAAAATAGAAATATAAAGCAAAGTGCATTCCATAGAGCAACTTTGTTCAGCAAATAAAATAGTTTTATAAGCATGTTTGAAAGACGGAAGCCATTTTTTCCATTTAATAAAATAGATATTTCGTGTTTGAAAGACGGAAGGGATTTATTTTGCGGTTCACCGGTAACAAATTAAATGTTTTTGGGTAAGTAAAAATCTTGAACAATTCTGTTCGATGACAGGGAAACGTAAGTCTACCTTTGTAAAGTAAATCCAAATTATATACATCTGCCCCATGTGTTATTTTTCTATAGATATTATTTAAAATTTTCTTAGAAAGGCAAGCAGAATGCAATAAACGTCGTTGAGACATCTTTAGCCCTCCTATATCGTTTATGAGAAATATGTTGTGTCCGTTTAATACCAAAAATTAGTCAAAGACAACAGTTTTGTAAAACTAGAATTCTTCAACCACCCTCAACATATATAAAAGGCCAATAAATCGGTATTGGTATTTGCGCCAAACTAGACGTGTACAAGGTATACAGAAGAGGACCTAAAATAGAACCTTACGGTACACCCAAATATATATTCAGGGGTGTAGTTTTGATGTCATTAATTTTTGTAATTTGATATCTATTGCTTAAATAATTTTGAAAAAATTAGAACTCTTTCAGACATTTCAATATATTTTAATATAAGTAGATAATAATATTTTATGATTTATGGTATCGAAGGCCTTGAAAAAATCAAGAAGAACAGAACTAGTACCGTGATTTCTTTTCTATCCATTCCCTTTAAAACTTTGACATAGTCATGTTCTCTAACGCATTTTTCCCTTAAAAGTTAAAGGAAATGATTCAATTTCAGCATTATATTTTAGCACTACACTAATAAGAACCGCCACCTACTGGGTTTATACATCTTTACGACGATGTGACACCAACTTGGAAAAGTTTACCTGTTATGATACATACTATCAAAAATAACTAGCACTAATTAATAACCATATTTACATATTAAATAATCAAAATGTCCATTATACTGGGGTTTCATAATTGAATGTCAATATTGAAAGAGGTTAATCTACGCATGATTTTAAGACAAAAGTTTCATATAAACATAGGTCCGTTTCCGCTTTATCTTTGATTTACAGGGTGATAAAGATTTATGTGTTCTGGAGTCATCATGCAACTATCTCGTATTCAAACGCGTTTGAACATGTAATAATAAATCTTGCAAATTGCTTCTAAAAAAAAATATTTCTTCCCCTTCTTCTTCCGGCAGTACCATTCATCATAGAAGCTAATTTTTCAGCCCACAAAATGATGGAAAATTTAAATTAATTTAATTTAATACTACTCAAGCCAATAGACGAATTCTAAACACAAAATTTCGTAGTGGCTCTTCATCATCTGCTGCATTAAGTGACATATTTATAATATATTTTGAAAACAAATATATTAATAATTTAAATAGAAAACTTTTAGTTTGATCGAAATACGTACATGATGTTTTTGCAATTTGACCTTATAGTTTTGATGAATTGAATAAATGTTTAAATTATATAAATGACAAAGAACAATCTGACATACATTTGATACTAAAGTAGGTACAAATAACTCCGTCTGATATTAAATTTGCCAAGGTAAAATGGAACAAATGCTCTGAAGTTAAATTGATCGTATCTGAAACACATATGAAAAAAGTTTCGTTTATTAAAGAAGAAATTAAGATATTGTAAGCTACTCTTACTAACTAATCTGTTTGAAATTCATGAAGCATATTAGACCAGAGTTCTCGTTATAGTAATTACACTTTCATAAAAGCATATTTGTCTTCGATGATTTTGACCACCTGGTGGATATTCCCAATTCGACGAAATATGTTGAGCCTTCCGCCAGTGTCAACTCAAGTGCCTCTTATTGATTTAATTCCGTAATAAAATATCTCCATTCCCATGGGAATCGTATACACATGGCGTTCTGAATAAGCGCAAATACGAACATGGACCTTTTAAACATTTTCAATCTTTAATACCCGCAAATCGTAAAACGATTTCAAGAAAACATGATGGAAGTTCGATCCTACGCTATAAAACTTAATTTATTCCGATCAACAAATCATTAATTTGTAATAAAGGTAGGTATGTAGAAACCAACAAGGCAAATATTAGCTGAAATATAAAACTTTACTTGCAGTGAGAGGATACTTGTTGATTTTCGACATTAAAATTAATGTTTTCTGTGTTTTCCCAAGTTGAGTCTTTGGAAATTAATAAAACTGACGTTAAAGAGATACGTGTATTAAGAGACTGACGGAGCTGCTGACAAGGCGAAGGTTGGATAAATTATTTTAAATTACATGTATAGATATGTAATTGGTATATCAAGTGCATACCCATTTAATTAGGAAAAAGCTATATACTATACATAATTGATTATCTATTGATATTTTCAACTTTCCAAATTTAAAAACACAGGAGTATGTCAATTTTGTGGAATGTATTTTCTTTCAAATCATTTTAAAAATATATTTTCTTCACAGCTCCGTATGTATTCTATCTCTGTTTTATTTATTTATTTGTTTCTTTTATCAGTGTACGCATGTATATATTACTGTACTATTTAACTATTATTCCATTTTATGGTTTATTAGTGATCTTGTCTTTTACCTTTTGCTATGTATATGCTATTTTAAATTGTTTTGCATGTAGTTTTTTTTGTCAATGTTACTCTGACTTGCTACAAACAATATTTATTTGTAATGTGGTCAAATAAACATCTATCTATCTATAAACGGGGCTGAGGAAATTTTAAATCGCTTCGTACAGATTTGGAAATAGTAGTAGTAGTTATTATCTTACATTGAATTTACTCATTGAAAGAGATATACAGAATTAATGATAAGCAGACGTAAAGCTAGAAGAAGACTTTTTGAAGATTTTTTATGATTATTAGTGACAGCTGGCAGAATTTTATAAAAAAAATGTAATTAATTTATTAGTGATTTCGTGTTCTGAAGAATGAAGAATAATTCAACCTCTAGAACGTATTCTCAAAACCGTAAACGCCTTAATTTAACAATTAATTTAATGACATGTATGAAGGGTTCAGGGCGCGAGGTCAAAATATGAGTGTAAGTGATGTTGAAATATGTAATTCATTAACAAGAATATACGTGAGTAGCATAATATGTGTAGTGCAAAAAAGAATGCGAATTATGCGTGACGTATGAATTATGGTATGTGAATTCAGGGGCGTATCCATGGGGGCAATGGGGGTAATTACCCCCCCCCCCAAGAAGCTTACTGAAATGAAATCCATTACTTTATAATTTTCGAATAAAACAGAGGTGAAGTATTTGTAATTTGAATTACTTGATAATCGCATGCAAACAATATTAAATTGTGTAATAAGTAATATTTCTATAAGTAATATTTAGCGTTTACTAATGTGACTTTCAAATCTAAATTCTGTAATTTTGCTCGATGTTGCTGCATATATGAATGCTGAAAATACCTCTGATCTAGAAAAATACAATATTTTTAAATATGCTTTCGTCCCCAGCAAAAACTTTCTCTTTCCCTATTCTGTTCATAAAAAATCCTTGCTCTTCTACATATACATAGACATATTAAGTTAGACATTTCAATTATTGATATGCTAGTAAAAAAATAGAAGAATTAATTTAATTTCCATTATCTTTTATTTTATAATACTGCTGCAATGTATAAATTTTTAATTTATATTTCAATATTGATATTGATATTAACTTCTTTTATTTGACAAAAGTCTTTATTTATGTTTAGTTCTTTAGTCTGTTGATGTTATAAGTCTTTACAACTTTACCCCTCCAAGATAAAATCATAGATACGCCCATGTGTGAATTTCCGTTTAAATGAAATCAAAAAGAGTATACTGATGAAAAAGAGGAAATAGTGATATAACGAAGAAACTATTTAAAATAAATATTAAATGGTTGAGATCTGGATCGAAGAATATATTGAATTTTGACGAAACATGGATACATGAAGGTCGTAGGGGAGGCGATACGATATGATATTGTCACAGAATTTGCCCCGCTCGCACCCAAATCGACGACTGTGGTATCGCAAACCGCTATATTGCCCCGATCGACCCTACGCGATACTGGCAAACAAACAAAATAATGCCGTGTATCGAGGCGCGACTGGAATATTGAGAATCGACCAGAATCGTTTGAGAAATTGATCTAGAGCTGCTAGAAAATACCTAATATTTGTTGCTTGGAATATTTGTTAGGTCTATAAAAGAAGAATAAATGACCGAGTCAGTGAGTCTTGATTTACAGTTTTGATTTGGATGATGCGGTGAGATCAATTAGAGATTCAGAGCGATTTAGATAGTGATTAATTAAATAGTGTTTAGTTGATTTGTAATTCAATAGTGTACGGAGTGTTAAATAAATATCAGTAAAAATTAACTATTTGTTTTTCTGGTAAAAGAAAAGTCGGGTTAGGAAACCCGTGACAATATAATAAGTGTTAATGTGTGACCGTTATAGTGACAGTGCTAGTAACCAATAGTGAATAGTGTGTATATTTATATGTATATCTAGTGCAATGTATTCCAAAGCCTTTTGTCCTTATGGATGCGAAATGCGAATATTTGTGCGATTTATTTAATGGTGAGAAAATCTTTACTTGTAGCGAATTTTGTCAACTATAACATTTTCATCGTGAAACTCATGATAGATTGTCAGAAGCTCAAGAGATTTTCCCGCCATAAATAATTAAAACAGAAGTTGCAAAATTCGTGCAAAAATCCGTGAATTTCGCGTCCATGAGAAGAAGGTTTAAGTGTAATATCCGCGAAATGCGCATCAGGTAGGCATAAGTAGGTGGTGGTGGGCCATCGTCGTCCAAAATTGTCATTCTAATTTGTGGAAAGTAAGGCACAGGGGGAACCTTTAAACTGTTAATGTGCTAGGTTCACTCGACGTTAATATATTTTTTATACTTTTGTGTGCTTTGAACTCTTCTCAAGTGGCACGCTTAGGTAATCATACCTTCCGTACTCATCTCTGTGAATTAATCACACACGTTATTTGTGGCCTAGAATGGATGTAGTATGAAGGAAATGAGTTGGCAGGTCCGTAATTTTATATTATAGATACCATCACAAGGTTCCGGCTTCACAGTCTTTCTAATGGCGCTGTTTGAAACACAAGATTTATGCCAATAGGTACACTTCAAATAATTGCAAATTAAACAGTATTGGAAGAGTTATTGATGACATTTCGTCGGGTTTATGTGAAAGTGTTACGGTGGTATTCATAGTCTGTCTCCGGTCGCCGCACAGTGGCGCGAAGGGCCACTGTGCCACTCAAATTACTGTACACCCCTTAGGGTTGGGCCGTTTGAGATGATTTTTTTTAAATGTTTGTCATAAAATTCCCTATCGATCCCTCTTTCTCAATTTTCGCTTTGGGTCTTTATATTCGCGGAATTTGACTCCAAAAATGGGTTTGCATGGAAAAAACTAGATTTTTCGCACAAAAATGACCCTACGGAACACGAGATTGAGATTTTGCCGGACTTTTTTATGGGGGAATGCTCGTCTTGGAAAGCCCTACAAGACTGTCCACTTAGATTTCAGGAAGAAATTTTCCGTTGCCCTTAAAATGGCCCCAATCATCCAAGTATTGGAAAAAAATCTTATCTCACAAAAATTATTTGTACACATTCGAGGAATCTGCAAAACTTTTTCCAGAATTTTTGGACATTCACAAAAATGGTCAAATTTTCCGAATTTTCCCGTAATTCTGAAAAAGATTAGAAAGGTTCCATAAATCATTTTGAACACTTTTTGGAAATTCAATTTTTTGACAAAAGTGGCCATTTTGGATACAATAGCTCTTTGTTAATGAGAAGTGATTGATTTTTCCTGGAACTGTTCGGGTGGAAATGTATGATAGTAAAAGTCTTCAGCATCTACTGGATGCTTTAAACTTTCGAGACCATAAGATTTTATGTGGATCTTTGAATTGAATTCCCAAAAACGTGTTCAAAATCATTTATGGAAACTTTCTGACCTTTTTCAGAATTACGGGAAAATTCGGAAAATCTGGCCATTTTTGTGAATGTCCAAAAATGTGTCCAAAAATTCTGGAAAAACTTTTGTGAATTTTTTTCCGATACTTTACCAGTTTTTAGTAGAACGATTTCGGTTATGTGAAAATTTTTGGATGATGGCCATTTTAAGGACAACGGAAAATTTCTCCCCGAAATCTAAGTGGACAGTCCTGTAGGGCTTTCCAAGACGACCATTCCCCCATAAAAAAGCCCGGCAAAATCTCAATCTCGTGTTCCGTAGGGTCATTTTTGTGCGAAAAATCTAGTTTTTTCCATGCAAACCCATTTTTGGAGTCAAATTGCGCGAAAATGAAGACCCAAAGCGAAAATTGAGAAAGAGGGATTGATACGGAATTTTATGACAAACATTAAAAAAAATCAACTCACACGGCCCAACCCTAAGGGGTGTACTCCACTGTGCGCCGGAGGGCGATCTCCGTCCCGAAATTATGCGAATTTTATAATGAAATTCAAATAATTTCGGACGGACAATGAATACAGTGTACTGTAACAGTGGTATCTTATATCTTCTTCTCGAAATTATGTGAATTTCATTATGAAATTCGCATAATTTCGGTACGGAGACCGTCTCTGGCGACCGGAAACGGACTATGAATATCGCTGCCGCGACGGCCATTTACCCGACATCCCTTTTCACACATAATGGCATCGATTGTATTACTTACAAATTATAACAGAAATTCAACAATATCATTCACATACTTTGTTTTATTGCAGTCATGAGGTTCTCAAGTGATTCACGACGTCATATTATTTGCAAAATAATAAATTTATTTCTTATTTAAAGAATCAATACAAGTATAAGTCACCATCGCCGTCATGACAAAAATCCAGATTCTGTCTAATCAATGACGAGAATTACGTATTGTTTATTTTAACAAGTAATCATAATCTGAATGTTAATTATTACAGAGACAGGTATCTGTAGTACCAAATACCGTGACGTATGTCGACGTGATTCAAATAGCACATTCAAAATTATCACTGCATTAAATGTAATGAAATTAGTTGATACCTGGTGGTAATAAATTTGTGAAATTATGTTATTAAGTTATGCAATCAAGTAATGCTGAGATGAAAAGTATTTTTCTGTTATATTAGATTCTGATGGTGCTGTACCTTATAAAAACACAAAGGAATTGAAAACATTGTTAAGAATGACTTGAATTGCAGTTTAAGGATCAAAACCGACGGACAAGGACCAGAACCAGGTAAGAGACTTGTGGAAGTTAACATATATATAAAAAAAAAATTAAATTTTTTATATACGTAGGAACCAAAATAAGCACAATTATTTCAAACCCAAAATTTTGATCTCAGTATTTTTCGATTTTATATTGTTTATAATACAAAAACCGTGTTAAAAATTGAATCTAATAATAGAGCTTATTCTATTTCTTTACAAAAAGAAGCAATACATAGTTTCTTAATGTATTTCTTAACTACCCTGTAAGTTTACATGGCATTTTTTAATAAGGGATACATTAGTATCAAGTAGAAACTAAAATGATCAATAATAATAGTGTCACTTTTACTTTTATCTAGGTTGCCAAACATTTGATTTACAGTAGTCAGAGGATTGTGTAAGTGTTGTTAACTATAAAATCTAATTTGGCAAAATGCTATTTAGATAAACTTATTTTGAGGAAATACAAGTGCTTCATATTTGAAAAGGTATAGAGATAGGCAGCAGGCAGGTTTCTATAATACCAAATATATGTAAACGTGATTCAGACATTCAAAATTATCATTGAATTAAATATGACCAAAATAAAGTTGATAACGGGAATGAATTTGTAAAACTAAGTAGTCATCCAAACAAATATTGAAACTATTTTTCTCCTGTATTAGATTCTTATGGTATAAAAACGTAATGGAATTGAAAAAATATATAAAGAGTTATGTGAATTGCAGTTTAAGAAGAAGAATCAAAACCGACGGACCAAAATCAGAGAGTAGTGGTTGTTTTTTTGGTATTTATTATAAATAAACACAATTAGGTAGGTATTCAAAATTCATGTCTCCTTATTTTTCATCCTTACATTATTGGTGTCTAACCTGAAGTTTATAATATAAAAACCATGTTAAAAATCGAACCTAAGCTTATTCTATTTTTTAACAAAAATTTAGTAATAGTTTCTTGACGTATTCTTTAACTATCTTAAAAGTTTGCATCGCATTTTAATACATTACAGTAGACACTAAAATGATCAATAATAGTGTCACTTTTACTTTTATTTTCTTTTTAATTTATACAGAAGACACAAGGCAGCGTAAATATTATCAACCATAAAAACTAATTTGGCAAATGCTATTAAGGTATCTAAACTTATTTTGAGGAAATATACGTGTTTCATATTTAAGTTATTGCTTCTTTGCTTTCTATTTTTTACTATTTTGCTTTGAAATTATACTTTCACTATGTATATACTTAGTTACATCTTTTTCAGTATATTTTGAAAAACTGGTCAGTTCTGCAAATTTTTTCAGACTGGATATACCGGAAGCGTATAACTACCCTACTACCCTTTGCATGCTTAGATGTCAAACTCGCCTTACCTTATTATGTTCTCCACATTAATTAGAAGCCACAAACAAAACACAGAACTTATTTAAATAAGTTTTTCACAAATTTACAAGAAATTAAGTTCATTAATTGATATATTTGAATATTTAAAATGCCAATCATACACCATATGCTTATTTGATAAACACACAGGATAGTATTTTGTAAATTAAACGTTTATTATATATTATTTCACACTAAACTGATAAATACTTCTTACATTTTACTGATCTTCACATATTATCATACAATAACTAAAACTTTGAGACTACAACGTTAAAGATTCTGTAACCACTCCTACCTGTCTTCTATTGGCCGGCCAGGACAGGTAGAGCTTCAGGTGGTACCTGTTGTTGTGCCTCCATTGACGTTTGATTCAATAATACCAATATTTATTATGGAAGCAGGTACTCCTGTGGTGTCACTTATTAGTATACTGCACAAATTGCGAACGCATGCTTTATGTCTTTTATTTTCTTCTTCGTTTTCCATCAACTTTATGATAAGTGCTACCTAACAATAAAAAGTTATAAGTCGCATATTTCAAGCCTACTGTTAGATATACCGAAGAATTTAAGTAGAAAAACACAAGAGATTAGTAATTTGGAAGATTTCAAATAAGTTACCATTCCAAGGTCTAAATAATTTGTAAATGTTATTGAACAACATCGCAAGGTTTCTATTTCTCAAGAATGCTAATCAAATCTATTATTTCCTAAGTTTGAAAAACTGATTTATTTATATGACAATTTTAATTTGTTTGAGTAAACTTGATAAAGTCAGTTAAAACAGTGTACAGTTAAAAATCTGAAAAGAATAGTTAATAATACCCAATAGATTTTAAAGGCAAATTTTATTAAATTTACACATTTATTATTCACTTTATCAAACGTAAAATAAGGTGCCATTTTATAATAAACGCAGAAATTTCGATTCATTTATTTGATGTATTGTATCAGTTTTAATTATTATGATAGCCATATACTTTTAGTGAATATCCAGAAATGCATTTAATGTACAGGGTGTCCTAAAATTCGCGTCTCCGGTTCATAACAAATGAAAATCGACAGCAAAAATCTGTTCCGAAGACATGGATCATTTCTCACTTGAAAAATGTTTGTTTTTTCAAAACTTAAAAGCTTAATAAAATGACGTCATCATTTTCTTTTTACAAACATACCATATTTTATGATGACACAAATCATATTTTTTACAAACATTTTTTATATAGAATTTTTTTCCTATCTCTTCTCCTTAGCCAGGATTTAAACAACATTGACGTGAACAATCGATGGAACTGCTGTCACTGCTGTCAGTTGTGAAATTGTGTTTACATATTAGTTTATGTCAAACATTATTTCTTGTGAGATAAAGTAACTGGTATACCTATATGGTTGCTAAAGGCATTGGTTGTTTTCCTACAAATCTAATGCTCAAAATTTAAAAAATTTTCACAAACAATGAACAAATGACATGATTTTAATTTAGACATTAAAAGCAACATTATATTTTCACATTTCGCGTGGTAGAGGTTGGTACATTTCGTGTGTTTGTGTTGCCATTATAGTTTATAATTATTAATTAAATTTGCTAAATTAAAAATGCAATTCAAGTTTGGTCTAAAGTGAAGTAGTACAAAACCGCCGTGGAACAATTTATAAAAGACATTTGCTTCTGTGTTTTCCATGTGCGTCTGTTATTCGGTACCTAACCTATACTGATCATGAATAATAGATTTCATTCTGATTCATATCCATAATCAAATTAGATTCGTATTATTTGGGAATATCAACGTATAAGCTCAATTTGATTCTGCTTTCAAGAACATAACGAATAGATAACAAAAAATAGGTATGTTTTTAATGTTTTATCCAAACTCATTTACCTACTGTATAAAATTTTGCGGGGCTCTGTAACTTGCATTACGAGGGTCTTGATAAATCAATTTTATGTTAGAACTTGACCATACCGTAAAAATGCACCAATTTTTAAAGATACATATACGTACATTTTATATTGTAAAGAAGAAGTTTGTCGTTAGAAAATCCACTTCAGTAACGAACTGCTGGACTTCTATCTATTTTTTGTATACTTTATTTTGGAAATGTGTTCTGCATTTCCGACTTGACTTGTCCTATACATTATATTATGTCTGAAAGGATAAATAAATATATTTCTATTTCTATTTGAAAGGTAGAATAATTTTTTTTCCGATTTCCTGTTTTTATTAAGTCTTCCGAATACGTGGTTAAAATTGTAGACACAGATAACCACTGTTTAGCTAGTAAGCAACGTTGAAATTTCTCTTTGTAATCAAAGTTATGTAAGGAGAGTGGATGGACAATATCGACTATTGTTTACTTTTAAAATATTTGTAGGTACAGAAAAATCAAATTCGCTAAACTTCAATCAAGTTACTGTTGTTATCCGCTCTTGATATCTTCAAATGAACTTCGGTTTATAACTGAAGCAGCTTTAAATATACTACAATAATGACAACAAATGTTTCCATTCAAATAATGCATGTATTTTATTCAATTTATTCAAAGTAAATTGAGCAAGGCATAACTTTATAAATAAATAATTGATATAGAAACATAACATTGCTAATCTATTCATCAAATCGCTGGCATACCAATAAATAAATTTTAATATATTTTTAGGTATTAATAATATTGTGTGAAACTAACTATTCTGTGGACAAAAGCCCCAACCAGCGTTGAATTACACCCACAATACCCATATATTCCTTATTAGGTATTAGCTTTTGTAATATTTTTTACTGAATTAGAAAGGTATTTTAAGCTAATATAAATCAAATCTCCTACAATTCCTATCAATGAAGTCATATGTATGTTCTCTGATACCAAACATCTAGGTATGCTAATGAACAATTCCACAGACAAAGCTCTATTCAACAATTATCTAAAGAAATTAATCTATCTAAATGTACTAACCTGCTTTAATGCAAACACTCTATAAATATCTAACTTCACTTTTGGCAGTGGGAACACGACAATTCAACCACAATAGATGAGATCTGACCTATTTCTGCATTTTTAGGATTGATTCTTCAGGTGGCCTCCTTTAAGTTGAGTCAAATATCTAACTATAAAAATTAAAATTATTTGAAGTTGAAAATCGACAATGACAAAAGTGACAGCTTGTCAATGAATTAAATATGACACATCTACTTGAATAATGTGTACCCTTTATGTAAAAGTTTTTATATATTTTTAGGTATTAATAATATTGTGTGAAACTAACTACTCTGTGGACGCAGATTAATTTCTTTAGATAATTATTGAATAGAGCTTTGTCTGTGGAATTGTTCATTAGCATACCTAGATGTTTGGTATTAGAGAACATACATATGACTTCATTGATAGGAATTGTAGGAGATTTGATTTATATTAGCTTAAAATACCTTTCTAATTCAGTAAAAGAAATTTTAGTTTGCAATAAAACTTATGTAAAAGAAGACTGAAAAGACGGTACAGACAATAGTTTCAATGATATAAGAAATTTAATTTTATTAAAGCATTGTCTGCTAAATTGAAGCAGTCTTGATGCAGATTTGATCTAGCTGGTTATGGCTAAACTGTGAGTTTGGTAGCTTCACAAAATGCATAACGTTACTGTCGTTATCTCCCGTTGATATCTCCAAAGCAAATTAAGTTTTAACTTAAATAGCGTCAAATCCACAATCAAAATAATCTCAATAATTGGTTTAAGTCAAACTGCACTGCATTTTATTCAAAATAAAAGTTATAAACTCAATTGTATAAATAAATAGTTTTATAAATTGCATGTGATATTGCCTAAGTAGTTTCCTTACTTAAATAAGTATTTCGTCACATTTAAATCTAGAACTTTTTACTTCTAACTCGATGAAACCACCTTTGTGGGTTCTCACAATAAAGCAATAATTGTATTTACCTCGCATTTTTTGTTTCCAGTCCTCTTCTTATCAATGTGCGCGGTAAAACTGAAGAATTGCTTTTACCTGTACATTTTTATTGAGGTACGGATTATTGTTATTATTTGACAAACAAAGGATGACCGTCGGAATTGCATAAGACGGGGAGAGTTAGAATACTTAATGCCCAATTGAAGAAGACCCGATGGAGCCGTTTTCTTGTCAGGATATGGAGAAGGTACAAATAAATTCATTAATATTGCATAATAGCAGAGGGTACACAGCTAAAAATAACATTGAGTAACCTCAAACTCTTTTATGAGTGAACATAGTTCAGTAAGCTAACTCAAACATTACTCAATGTTACTCATAAAAGATTTATTTAGCGAGCTAATAATTGAGTGAACATTACTCAATGAATTGTGTTATTGTTTTGACACAATCGGATATGGACTCGTTTTGGCAACCATTTGTGTTGATTTTTAGTGAAATTTTACTCAATATTTTTTACAGTGTATGCATCAAGTAATGTGCTATCACGTGAGTTCATGTGATATAAAGGGTGTACCGAAATTGTGAAAATGTGACACAAAGCTAAAGTAGATTGCCAAACTTACCTTAATCCAAAAACATGTCAAACGTGTCAAATTTAAAATTATTTTTAAAAGTTATCAATGAATTGCTTTGAAAATTTGATTTCGGGAGTTTTCTGTGACAAGAAAAACATATCCGTACTTTTTGTTCTAAATGTTAGAGATTCCTACAAAATGTGTTCTTTTTGAATAAAAATTTAACAACAGTGACATGCAAATGGAAACGACTATAAAAAAGTTAATTGTGGGCTCATCATTTTGATTTAAATTACTAAAATAATAAAAATGTTTTCATTTCATTGCAACAAATTTAATCTTATTCCAAGTGTTATCAGTTTTTTAGATTTAGAAATATTGTTAGATGTTTATTTAGATGTTAATAAATAATTATCAGCTTTAATGCTTATTGACAAATTATTATTGTCATTGAGTGAGACTAGTTAATACTAGTATAATATTGTCCTAATAATAATAAGTAATTGTATTTAGAGGTAAGCCTTTTAAGGGCAAATTTAAACTTTTTGTTAAATATCCGAATATTATTTCTAATAGCTTTATAAAATTATCTGTGAAAGTCGTAGATGTATTCTTTGATTTTTATAAATTAGTCCTGCAAAAAAAGCTATACTAGTATCAAGATGAATACATTTATTCCAACACTAGCTTCTAGCTTAGTTTCACTATTTCTCACGAGCAATATTATTATGTTTTCTTTATTTAGCTTTTAAGTGATTTGAAGAATTAAAGTAAATAATAAACATTGCATTAATAAATAAAGTTGGAGTACATACTTAGTATTTTTGCTTTAATTTCCTAATCCTTGGAAGAGTTGTATGTACAGTCAAAATAAATGAGATTTATCTAAATATATCTATAGGTAAAAGTTCATCGTTTTCGAGATATGTCAAAGATTTTTAAATGTTTATTGCCTTTACTTGGAAACTCTTCGTGAAACAACAATAATTCTAGATTGTAATGGGATATCTTAGCCCTAAATATTCAGTATGTTTAAATATACCCGTTGTCACCAGTGGCGTAGAAATAATGTGCCACTATTTTTTATTTACAATAGAAATAGTACGCCACTGTCTTAATTATAAAAAACATAAGATACTTTAAGTTTTGATTATTTTGAACAAATAATTATTGTTTGCAATTTTTTTTAAAATGCATTGTATTCAAGTAATTGTTCATTTAAAATATCTCTGCATTTCGTAGTTTGTGCATATTTGTATAAAAAACTGAAGAATGCTTGAAAATCTACTCGCACATTGCCATAATTTATCATTTTAAATTGAAGATGGTTAACCCGCATGAGTAGTAGATAAATAGGGTGTTATAAACAAAGGTCCAAATCTCAGCTGCTGTTAGCCTCTTTAACTGCATGACATATTATTTATTTATAATTTATGTAACATTTTATGACATAAACGTTGGTATTTGATAGTTTTTTGACAACTCTTGTTTTATTAAGATTCCTTGGAGACCTGAAGATGTAGTCATCGTACTACGAAACCGGTAGTCAAAATAAATTAAAGGAGTTTATGAGATTTGGACCTTTGTTTATAACACCCTATTTATCATTTTAAGTAACTTTTTCAAGTAACATTTTACTGCATTAAAAATATCGAAAATAACATTTTTAATTTTACACTCTGTATCTTTTTAATCGTCAACTTTTGACTAAAGTAAATTTAGCTATAAATAAATCATTATTTTATCGTCAGGAATCTACTCTTGAACTATGGTGCATTAATTTCGGAACAAGCTTTATCGCTGAAGCATGATAGGTGTCAGCACACAGAAACTACGAAATGCAGATATATTTTTAAAGAACAATTACCTAAGTACAATGCATTTTAAAGAATAATTATTTCTCCAAAATAATTAAAATTTAAAGTATCTTACGTTTTTTTATAATGAAGACAGCGGTGTACTATTTTAAATAAAAGAAGAGTGTCATAGACTTTCTACGCCACTGGTGATAATGGTAATATTTAAACATACTGAATAATTAGACTTAAGATATCTCAACTATTGCTGTTTTATCACGAAATGTGTCCAAGTAAATAAAAACTATAACAAAAATTTCGAAATGTTTGACACCCTGTATCTAAGACTGTATATTATTGTATTCCTTTCTAGACTAGTAATTTTAATTATTAATATAAGGTATGGGTCACATAAAACAGAAGTCTATAAAATATATACGTGTCCACACCTAAAGGACATAGCAATATGAAAGTCATTTATTAGCTGCACACCAGACATATACCGCTTTCGACCTTGTTAGCTCTCCTTAGTATGCCATAGGTGAAGCAACTGACGAGTTATCCAACAGAAGGGAACTTGAGTAGATGTCTTGATATAATTGAATGAAGTCTATCATTTTAAGTATATTAAAATCTTAAATACAGATTAGATTTTATTCCTTCTATCTTTGAATCCAAGACCATAGTAATACTTTAGATTGTTTATTGTCATTGATTTTCTCTTAAATAAATGTGACCGTTATTAAAATAAAGTACATACTACATCAATTTGGGACTTTCTTGGGGTTGTGTGCTGTAAAAGTCGAACAAACCAAACTTCCTGGTCATCTTATAAAGTGGGTGTGCTGGCTCCGCTAGTCTGGCGATCTCTTATTTTAAATAGAAGTAAAAATAGTCGGTTAGCATTTGCCATAATCGGTTTTACTGTAAAATAAAGGAGGCGAGCAGCAGCAGTTATGGTTGTTACGTTGAGAATGTTTGGCCATTCAATTATCACTTCGTGTCGTCTAGCTAGCGTTGCAATGCCTTCTCTATTTTTTAAGCTGGATTGTGTACTTTTCACATTACGTAGAAATTTGGTGAACCGAGAACCGGTTAAATTGTTTATTTTGTAATTTTTTGATATATGACGAATTGCTACACAATAGGCACACATACATTTAGGTCCGTGGAGCTGGAGCAAATATCCGTTATATATTTATTTTACTATGTATTTGTAAACGGGGCACGTTTTTTATCTGCATAATAGTTATTTGTGCAACTAGTGCAAAAAGTTTGTATTTGTTGCACGATGCATGAAGTTTGCGGCTCGGGAGCTGCAATCATGATGAGTGCAACCAATATGCTTTTTGCACATGTTACACAATGCAGTCAAATTTGTTATATTTCAAATTTTATTGAATAGTATTTTACAATACGAGATAATTCTTAGAATATTTCTAACAATAACATAAACAGTTTAAACTAATGTTAAATCTTGTTAATTTCTTAAGTTCAATTTTAATATTGCAGTTAGAATAATTTTCTACGGTAACTGATGGAAAAACGTTATTTCCAGTAATTTTGTTTCGTTTTTACTTGCGGATGTTTCAAGTTCTTCACGTAAAACTTTTTTTCGTATTATTGTGAAGGTTCCGGTAGTGGTACTTGGTTTACTTTCCAGAATTTGAATCGCTATTTCAGTTTTTTCTTAGAAATTGACTTCTCATTGAAGCCCTCAGCTATAAGATTTCCATTCTCCATGGCATGTTAGCATGTCTGCCCCCAATTCATCAAGCAATGTTGTGTATTGCATTGGGTTTTTACCGAGGTTTTTACTATTTAAATACAAATATTTATTAATTGAATGCCGATACTTAAGGGTGTGAATCCTTCGGTCATTTTAAGAAGAAAACTTAATATCAACATATGTCCTAAACCTCTTAATTTTTGAGCTACAGGGTGTCACAGTTTTAAGAAAAAATTTACTTTTTTATTATAATTCTCCAGATATTTTTATGAAATTTTTGTACACACCTATTAATCATTAAAGAGCATTGTTTGATGTAAAAAATGTTTTAAAATCTTTGACAATGACGTCCGTACGAGGTTTGAACTAAACATTTTTGAAGAAAAAAATGGTACGCCACTGCCTTTTCTAAAAACTAAAATTATTTGCAAAATCTCCATTTATTTTACAACAAATTCGGTCCCTAGACTTACTCTCGTACGACGCACCATTTTCACGTAAAAAAATTAAAATCAAAAAAAGTTTTTTCCCCAAGTTCATTGAGACTGCTTTTGATATTTTGTTGCCATTTTGTAGACACCCGCCATGCGTGGAAACACTTTTTGTGGGGCAAAAATTAATTTTCTACTTTCACAAATGACGTTCATGTAGGCATAATATTGAATATTTGAATATACTCGCGTCAAGAATTCAGACGTCTTACGGCTGACGTTACACATTTGTTTATATTGTTAATGTAATTTTCGATATTTGGTCGCGTTAAAAACAATCATTTTTTGCAATTTAGTGCAATATATAATGCAAACTTTTAGTGTAGTATATAGTTTTATTACTATCAGTTGCAGTTTCTTAAATATTTTGATGAAAATATAATGAGTTATTCATTTGTTCGAATGACGTAAGTCGTCTGAATTCTTGTCGCGAGTATAGAAAAAACGGTAAGCTCATTAAAAGCAAATGAAATAAAAATTAGTAGGCTGGGTAAAGTGTCATAATTTTTTACGCTTCCTTTCGCAATAAAGTTGACATTGATTTTTCGTTATAAAAAAATTATTATTAGAGTAGGAGGTAAAATTTCATAAAAAATGGTAGATTTTACAGTCGGTGAATTAGCTGACATGCATTTTACTTATGGGGTTGCCGACGGAAATGCATACAAAGCCAGGAGGATATACCAAGAGCGGGATCCAAATCGCGTACTACCCGATCCGAGAACATTTTGTGGGATTCATAGACGTCTTCACAAAACTGGAAATTTAAAAGTAGACCACAGTGCTAAAGGTAACAGTAAGAACACCGGAATTTAAAGAAAGAATTTTACATGCAATTGAGGAGAACCCCGAAACTAGCACGAGGAAAATCGCGGCAACATTTAATGTTTCACACGTACTTGTTTGGAAAATTTATTTCGAAAAAATTCCAGGCATTACTCCCTAGAGATTTCCCGTTGCGCATTAATTTCTGTGAGTGGTTTCTTCAAAAACTGCTGGAAAATCCGTTATTTGACAAGTACATTCTTTTTACCGATGAAGCTATAGTTTCTCTCGAAACTCAATACAAAACTTCTATAATAACCATTTGTGGGCGGATGACAACCCTTTTGCAATTGTTAAATCAAATCATCAAGAACAGTTTTCATTAAATGTTTGGGCTGGTATTATTAACGATTATTTGACAGGCTCATTTTTTCTCCCAAGATTAGATGAACAATCGTATTTACACTTTCTTGAAGAAGATCTGCCGCCAATGCTTGAAGACCTTCCTCTTTTATTAAGAAACTAGATGTGGCTAATGCACGATGGTGCGCCTCCACATTTTAGCTTACGGGTGCGTGAGTTTTTAAATCACAACTATCTAGATCGGTGGATAGGCCGCGGAGGAACGCAGTCATGGCTGCTCAGATCTCCCGACCTTACTAGTTTAGACTACTTTTTCTGGGGTCATCTGAAAAGCTTACTGTACGAAGTGCCGATTCAAGCCGAAGAAGAGTTACAAAATCGTATAATAGTATGCTGCCAAACCATAAGAGACACCCCAGAAATTTTTGAAAATGTAAACTACTGTAAATACATAATTTAGGTTCTTTATTTTGTTTGTATTTTCTTGTCTTGTCGTTTCGTTTTAGATTTAAGATTTTATTATTACTAAATAAATCGCGATTTTTAAAATAAAATTTAAAAAAATCAGAGGCGTTTTTTTCTATCCAAACATTTAATATTATGCCTACGTGGAAGTCACTTGTTAAAGTAGAAAATTAATTTTTGTTCTAAAAAAAAGTGTTTTCACGCATGGTGGGTGTCTACAAAATGGCAACAAAATATCAAAAGCAGTCTCAATGAACTTGAAGGAGGAAAAAACTTTTTTGGTTATTTTTTTACGTGACAATGGTGCTTCGTACGAAAGTATGTTTAGGGACCGAATTTGCTGTAAAATAAATGGAGATTGTAAAAATGATATTAGTTTTTAGAAAAAGCAGTGGCCTATTCAAAAATGTTTAGTTCAAACCTCGTACAGACGTCATTGGCAAAGATTTTAAAAAAATTTTTACATCAAACAATGCTTCTTAATGATTAATAGGTGTGTACAAAATTTCATAAAATAATTGGAGTGATAAGAAAATTATAACAAAAAAGTAATTTTTTTCTTAAAACTGTAACACCCTGTAGCTCAAAAATTAAGAGGTTTAGGACATATGTTGATATTAAGTTTTCTCTTAAAATGACCCAAGGATTCACACCCTGAAGTATCGGCATTCAAATTATAAACACCCTATATTTTGCAATATTTGGAATTTTACTAAAAATATCTACATCAACAAATTGAACTGAACATTATCCGTTATAATATCTAGTGTTACTGGCAGACTGGGGACAAAGGAATGCATATTTTCGATACATTTCAACAAAATTAAAACATCTAATTTCACCGTTTATTACAAATTATCGAGATTTATTTGTCTTTTCACAGTTATGATAGAATCCATGCATTAATATCATTTTTCTACGTTCATGCAAAAAACAAAACTTTATTGAACTATGTTTAATGGAAAAAGTGGTTCTTTATTGCACTAGTGCAGTATATTTTAAAGGTACTGGCATCACTCATATACTAGAAACTCGCATGCAACGTTCTTAAAACCACGTCGGCGGATGCTAGTAAATAATTTGATATCCTTTTTGATTGTTTGAACCTCGTATAACCCATGTACAATTTTAGTCATAACTTGAATCCACCCATAATGAAACTCCAATAAAATACTTCCAGATGCGAGATGAAAGGAACCGCCTATCTGGCAGCGTCTCTACTATGAGCAGTAATAAAGACATTAAAACAAGTGCTTCTGATACCTGGACACGGCGTTATACTCTGAGGCAATGTTGAATCCATAAGGTGCCATAAAGCCGGTGTGCCGGCCTTTTGTCCGAAAGTAATATCCCTTAATTGTGTGGTTTTATTATTTGAAACGTACATTTGTTTTTACTACAGGCATTGTATAATAATATAATAAACTGATGCAAAAATTTTACTATATATAAAACATGTAAGAAAAAAGAACAGGATGATCAAATTTCCAAATAATGTTCAGTTTTTTGCGATGGCAATAAATGATAATATAAACAAATCTTAACGACGATTAACTTTTAACGAAATAAATTTTGAAAATTTCGTAAAATATAACACATATTATAAAAATATTATTCCAATAAAGAAATTTCCTTTAGATCATTTTAAAAAGAACGGCAAAACGTTTAGAAGCATGGGATGTGAGCAGTTGAAGGTGCAGCTACGAAAACACACCATTAATCAAGAAGCGATTTCAACCGTTGCAACATTAACAACAAACAGTCTTATATGGTTAAATGGTACCTATTCTTTGACCTGCATCTATTAAGTAAATAACAAGTCGATATCATCAAAAAAATTGTAATAAAAGTCTAATAGACTATGCGCAAGAAATCTTTAAAGTTCTAACATTTAAAGGAGTACGTAGCTGTGCAACTGTATTTCAACATAGAATTGGAGTGGGGATATGCACTCTAGGTGGTCAATGAACGAGACCAGTAGTGTTGTTTTATTTATAGGGGGAGTGTCAATCTGTTAATGGATATGATTCTAAGTCTAAGTTATGGTGAAGTTAGACAAAATGTAGCGTGTATGTAAGGTGCCTGGAGTATACCAGTCAACAGTTGACGCTTACTACACAAAGCTCAGTTATACCACAGATAAATTAGCTATCTGTGGTTATACCCACATGCAGCATGTTTAAGCACCGTTACCATCAGCAGATTATCCATGACAAGTTAAGTTTTGTGAGTGGTTGTTTGAGCAAAATACAGAAAATCCCCAATTTACTGCTGATGATGTACTAGTTACTGTTGAAGGTTTATTTACTCGCAATGGGATACAAAACATTCACAATACACACATTTGGGAACTCGAAAATATGTACGCAATTAAACGGGATCACTTCCAACACCGTTTTTCATTTAATGTTTGGGCAGGAATTGTTGATGAACGCCTAATTGGACCGTTTATATTGCCCAATCGTATGGTTTATAATACCTCGAATTTATTCGCAATTACCTGCCCGCCCTTCTTGAAAGTGTACCCCTAACTGTCCAACAACGCATGTGGTTTTTACATAATGAGGCACCTCGTCACTTCCGGCTAGATGTTCGAGATTATCTCCTTCAAGTGCACTGCGTACGGTGGATTGAAGGGTGTGGACCGGTAGCATGCCTTCTGCGGTTTCCTGATTTAAACCCTCTTGATTTCTTTTTGTGAAGCCACTTAAAAAATGACCGTGTAACGTACCGAAGTGGAAACCGTCGGGGATTTGCGCGAACGCATCACAGCTGCCGTGCGTTTACAAAAACAGCAACCAGGAGAAACATTCGCTTTTGTACGGCAAAATTGGATAAGGCGTGCCCAAATGTGTGTACAAGTAGAGGGACAAAATTTCGAACAGATTTTGTAATAAGGTGTTTGTGCTATTTTTTTATAAATTTCATATTTCTAACAGTGATCAAGTACCTGAATTCTTTTTCAAAATCGGTATAACAAAATTTTATTAATTTTAAAGACACATTGCTTTGGTCAGATCTATCTATCTTTAAGTTTATTTTAAAGTAAAACCGCTGCAATATTTTTGCGCCGGTGTCGGTTAAATCACAGAACTTCGAAGGTTTTTTTTGTGTGATATGTGACATCGCCAGTTTGCATTAAGTCTGTTCTCACAAGAGTCAGGGATTGGTTTCAAACTGTTAGAAATATTCGACCAATAAAGTGGTGATTGTATTTTCGGTGTATGGAACTCAACAAGTAGTTGGCTGAATGTTTCTGACAGTTTCAAACTAGTCCCTGACTGTTGTGTGAACAAACCTTTAATCACTCCATTACAGTAGACCAGATTCCAGGGCCGTGCAATAAATAAATAGTTTTAAATAGTTTTCAGAAAGCGTATATTATTTTTTTTTGCATTACTATATTTGTACCATGTAGGTACATGTATGTTGAACCATCTTAATTTTTTCGGATAAGTCCTGAATCAACCTGTATAAATAAGGGATAGAGGAGTCGATCCTCGACTCAAAAGTTTTATACCGCGAAACCAACAACGAAAACAACATTACCACCCTCAAACCGCCCTCAGTATTATTTGTACGACACAAAAAATGGCATTTTTACTTTTTTCCATTCGGGGGTAGTTTGCCCACTTCCACCCAGGCTCTAAGGGTTGCAATCAGTACTAACCACACATCTACGTACTTGGCCCTAACACGTGTACTAACAAGAGCGGCGGGAAAATCCACTTATCACTGTCCAGAGCCGTATTTTCATAAAACCACCCCAATTGCTGCTAGCAAAAAGTGGCCTCCCTCACTTGTATTTTGACTGAACTGACTCGTTCATACGTACATATGTACAATCTATTGCAATAATAATTACATTCCCTCAGAATAGTTTTTGATCTACTGGAAGTTCTGAGTAGAAATTTCATTAGATATTTATTGATGAGTGACCAACTAAGAACTAATGTTAAAAGTTGAAAGTAGATTCATTATGAATATGTGAGCAGTTCAAATGAAATCGCTATAAATTCATTTTAGAAAGTACCATTATTATTGCAATAAATTGTACATTGAATTCGTACCACTACTAGGTATAGATATATGAATGGACGTCTTTCAGTTGGTGTAATTTTAATTGTGCTATATTGACCTGTGACATGGAAAGGAGTGTGACCCCTTTTCTTATAACAGAAATGTACGCCACTGAATTATTTCGCGAATATATAAATAAATTTAAATTTTGCTATGTAAAATCAAAAAAATAATTTGTATTTTTTGAAATTATACGTCGTTTACGAAATATTTCCATTCTTTTGTGATGATGACAAACCTATACTTAAAATACTGTGCGGCAATATACTATATTATTGAACTATAAGACTACTTTGTGACTCAGCAGCGCTGCATATTGGCTCGTGTGAAAAGACTTAGGTTTTGAAGCCATTCATAAAAAAAATGGAAAAAGTGAATATTAACGTATTAAATAATAAATTAGAAAAGAAACTGGTTACAAATAAAGCTGAGATAAATTAAAAAAAAAACTAGCAAAAATTGTAGGCAACCCATATAACACAGAGACATGACAAGGATATTCTTAGAACATTAATTTCAGACTAAAATGTATGTATATGTATACATTTCGTCTATGTTAATAGATATAAGGATATATACAGCCAGTAGATGTCCATTTGGGGACGTTAGACGACCGACCGATATTTCTAGAAGGTCCTTGGTACAGTGTTGGATGTACTGTGGACTTCCGATGGACTGGGACGTAGACTTAGAAAGGACTTAAAATGGACGTCCCGTAGATATCAGGTTCTTAGTGGGAACTATTTACATCTGGCGTTATTTTGTGACTATACTACTTTCCACTCGACTTATTATTCTTATAATAGAAAATATATCATTTTTAGATGCAACTAGATAAATTAAACTGTTTCATGTTTCTTATTCATTAGTAATTTTATCAATTTTTTTATAAATGACTCCGAAAACTAATATATTTATAGTTCAATAACATTGCTACATGTACTTAACAATTAATTGAAACTATTGCAAGATCTCTGTCATTAAAGGTTTGTGAGGAATAACAGCAAAGGTTACTAAATTTTAGCACTGTATATTGCAAACAAAATGATATTGAACAAAGTGTACTTATTTTTCAATACAGAATCAATTTCTGCAGTTTCCATATTTAAAGTGAAATCACTCAGTAGACGGGCCAATAGGTGCTGATAGTGCATCTAGCCTCTACAAAGACTGGCTCAAAAACAACAAGGGTACGTCAAAGAATGTCAGCAAAGGCTAGTGATGTGTGCTTTAATTCTGTTACTGGCAGCAATCAGTTACCTAATCATGATATAATAACCGAGACAACTACTATAGATTATATTTTTGGGCAAAATGTCCACCTACATCGACAGTGACGTCCAGCTTTTCTAATTTTAGATATGATAAACCTACGCCCAATATAGTTCATCACTTTTATTTGGAACATTGCTAAACCTTTTTGCATAACATATGTTATGAATTACCACTTACTGCCATCAAACGAACGAGTTAAATTTATTTGTCATTTTACTAATTATAAAAATAAAACAAACGGAACATACCAAATGCTTAACTTTCTTATTAAATTTAAAATAAAACAGTACACTTACATATATAAAAAACTGTTATCAATAATTAAATTACAGAACTGAAACTAAAATCCGCATTATCTGAAAACAAAACCTGGAAATGTTAACAGTATCTATCATAATAAAATAACCTTAAACGCTATCAGTTAATTTGTACATTTTAATATACAAAAACAGTATGAAAAATGTGTATTATTTAATAGGTTGCTTGAATCTTTCAAGCCTTCTTTTAGCCTTTTCACTGTCAGACACAGCGCCATTTGTATTTGTGACAATTCCAAATCTTGCCTTTCTTTTCTCCAGCTTCTCTTTATTCTCTAAGCTGGACATAATGGTCGACACAGATCCTCCAAAACGTTCAGCTCTTTGTTTAAGTACATCAACACTTGTGTTCTGAAACTCAATAAATTAAATATTTGAGCACTAAAATCATTTTTTTAAGTCTTTTACTCACAACTTTTTCAGCTTTAATATTGGACAAATTTGAATTTATACCAAATCTTTCCGCCCTCACAACTTTTTTAGCATCGGCACTAAATGCAGACACACCAAACTTCTTGGCCCTCATCTCTAAACGCTACAAACAATTAATATTTAAGTAAATATTTACTTTCAAGAGATTTATGTAAGTATTTACCTCTTTAGCACTCAATTCTGATAATTTTATAACCTTTTTATCCGATGCTATGTTATTACTTATTTCTTTAGATTCAATAGTATCCTCCTCGCTCAGTTTCGGAATTTCAATATTGCTACTGCTACTGTTATTTCTATTCAAAATAACTTTTTTTGGAGGTCCATTTTTTATTTCTGTATGAGTTTCCTCAATTTTCCTTTTTTGAGTCTTGGGTGAATCATCTAAATCGTTCTCAAGAATAACTGACTCACTTGCATCTAAATGTTCATCGTCGTCATCCTACAATACATAATACATGAATTAAAAAATGATTTTAACATTCAAACAAAATGTTACATTTAACAAATCCTCCTCCAGATCGTCCACCGATTCCTGGCCTATACCATCAGTAGATTTCATTGCAGATTGTAATCTTTCTATCAATTCATTCTTATTACCGGTAGTACTCAAACCCCTTAGTTTTAATTCTTTCTTCAAATCAGGAACCTACAACAAACACAAAACGTATACACCTAACCTAAAAACTTATAAGTTTTACGAATTTTATGTACGCTGAAATACATATATTTTGATTAACGAAAATTTGAGTGTTAAATATATATATCTACCTTTAGTTTGGATATATCCAGAGAAATATCGGTCAACGAATCGTCCGCCATTTTCCAAATTTACTATAATTCTAAATAAAAAACATTCCATCCATACCAACTTGAGTTCATTAGCTCATTTAAATAGTGCTTGACCCAGTTATAAGCACAAATGTGATTTTCAACCAGAGTTTAATTTAAATATCTGCTGCCTTTATTTTTTCATTTTTATAAAGACAAATTAAAATATTTTAATATCGTTGCACTGGCAATATTCGTGTTTTTGATATGATCTATGTGATCGAACTTAAATACAACTAAAACGAATACAGCTAATAGCTATTGTCAAATGAAATGTCAAATTAAAAACTGCATGAACTTTTTTAGGTTATGTGTCAAACTTTGGAAAATTTATAAGTATTACATATATTTAAACTCAAACATGTCTAATAAAAACAACCCAGCTCCAGGAGATGGTTTAAGATCAGTTAAAACAACTAGTTTATTTAGAGTAGTAAACTTTGAGCTTTATACGAAACCTGTATGAAACATATTTTACAGAAAGACAAGAATTTAGGTAAACTTTTTTTTAGAATGCGGTTATAATGGCCCTTGGTTTAATAGCTATTAGTGGTTGTGCAGGATATATTGCCTATATGAGAAGCAAATATGAAGGATTAGGTTATTACGGTGCTGTTAAAGAAGACGGTACTGAAGAATTTGTTAAGAGGAAATCGAAATGGGACTAATAAAGAAGTGATAATTAGCTAAATATTTATTTTATAGACAAAGACTATTAAATGTAAATAATGTAAAATAATTTTGTTTTAATTTATGTGTAATAAACACTATAATATAGGCATTATTATTTGTGTAACATTTTAGACTGTTGTTATATATTTCTGTGCTCTATCTTTAGCCTACAAATTCTTAAGATATAGAAACTACAAATTAAAATTAAACCTTAAAATTTATGGAAATATATGTAACTATAAACCATGTTTATTCAACAAGTGCATTTTTTACATTAATCAGTCAATAAATAAATTATAAAACAAATATATTAATATACAATATATGTATATCATAGAAAATTTATTTATTTTTCTAAGGAGATCATTGTCACATTTATTATAAAACAAAACCAAACACTGGCACACAAAATACAAATTAACTATATATATAAATAAAAAGAAAACTTGCACTGTTGTTTATTGTAAATATACAATATTTGACACACAAAATATTATTTGACATAAGCAGTAAACACCTAGGGTCTTTTATTTTGAATTGTTGGTAGCTCAAGAGGGATAACCCTTTTCCTTTTATAGGTTACCCATTTCGTGTTCTATGACTTCTATGTCTAGCTTTTATTGACAGCATAGTGACTAATGTGATGTGTTTATTAAAGCTTTTTAATATATAATTATTTCAAAATGATTAATAAAGAAATAGAATTAATAATAGACAAAATATGTAGATGCTGCATGTGCGAGACCGAAAATATGCACAATGTGTTTGAGGATAAAAAAGATACACAGGGTTCCTCAGTACTTCTTTCAGATATGTTGATGGCTTGTGTCTCTGTAGAGGTAAATAATTTAAGCTTAGTTAAGGAAATGATAAAATTATAACGTTTTAGGTGGCATTTGGAGATGGGTTACCTTATAATGTATGCGATACCTGTGAGAGTAAACTTAATGAGGCTTATGAATTTAAACAACAATGTCAAAAAACAGATTCTGCTCTTAGAGAGTTGCTGAATAGTGAATCCAAAGCTAATATAGCAAAACAAGAAGATATTGTAGTACAACCAGATGTACACGATGATATGTTTGACGAAGAAGATGACTTACCATTAATACAACGTAAACGCAAACGAGGCAGACCAAAGAAAAAACAAAATGATAATTTTGCTTGTACCTTTTGTAACAAAATATTACATACAAAGAAAGGATTAAGAGTACATCTAAGGGCACATACCGGTGAAAAAATGAGACACTGCTTATTTTGTGACGCAAAATATACTCGTACAAATCATTTAATTCGTCACATTAACACCCACGATAAGCCTGGTGTAGTACATCCATGTGAAAATTGTGATAAAACTTTTACTGTTGCAGCTGAGCTGTATAAACATTCTAGAGAACATGAAGAGAATGAAAAAGAAGAAGATATAAAACAAGAAGAGCAAGAGATAAAACCTGAAGTAAATTTAAACGTTGAGAATAATACAGCCACTACTGAAAATGAAATAGAAATTCTAGAAGAAAATGATGATCATAATGATGTTTTTAATAATGATTTCCCATTTAGTGATGACGATGGCATTGATGGTACAGATGATTTTCTTACAACTGTGAAGAAGAGTAACGAAAACAAAACTAAAAAACAGGAAGAGAAAGATAAAACATTATATCCATGTAAAGAATGTAATAAAGTTATGACCACATACCTAGGACTAAAAATTCATATGAGGAGACACACCGGAACCGATTTATCAGTCTGCAAAGTATGTAAATACATACTTATTTTTTCAATTCTTATTTATTTATAACTTTCTTTCAGTTATGTAATAAACCATTTACAAAATTAAGTCACTTAAACAGGCACATGCTTACTCACGGTATCATAGGAACAGACAAGATAAAAGCATTTAAGAATAGTACAGATGCCAAAGGAAAAAGGGTATTTACCATCTATGACTGAATTTTTATATATTTTTAATAATCTTGTTCATTAATACAGATTATGGAATGTGATTTTTGCGATCGCAAATTTAAATATCGGAAAAGTTTTGTTCATCACATGCAGGTGGAACATGGCATGTCGGACACTGAAAGTGATTTTGCAAGTGTAGATGCAGGTGTTGATAAAGATGCAGGCATTGATAAACCAAACCCAGAAGCGAAGGAACCTGTGAATAATGTAATTCAAGAAGGTAATAATATTATATAGTGATTCTTAAGTTGATTGGATCATTTTATTTTACTCATTAAAATAGGTAACTTTTTCATAGGTATAACATTTTTCGGAATTCACAAAAATAAGTAAGAAAAGCAACAGTTAAAGTGTCAAACGTTTATTTAAAATTAAAACAGATTATGTCGTAAACGGAACATAAAAAATGTGTTCAAAATTGTCACCATTCACTTCAATCATCGTCTGCTAAATTGCAACCCCCCGTGCTCTATCTAGTTTGTTCCATTGCTCTGTCGCAGTGAATTGACAAGTTTGACATTTCTTAAAAATGTTGACAATTTTCAAATATCTGGTGAGATGTAAGTTTCTGTTTACATATCACTTTCAAATTTGTAAATTGATACAACTTAAAATAATGAGATTTTGTGTTTTTCATGGTGAAAGTAAAGTAGCAGCTCATTATTAATGTGTATGTATCCAACTTTATTATTATTATTTTTATTTCATTTCAACTGGAGACCTCGCATTAGAGTACAAATTACAAAAAGTTACATACACACATTACAAACATATCATATAAAAGAACAATAAATATAAACATACATAAACATAGCACATGACTCGCACAATCGAAAGCTGAAGTCTGCCTAGGCCCGTCTGTTTTCAAGAATAATTAACGTTAAACGGGTGTATTTCAAAGATGTATGCTCGATGGACTCAAGCATGTTGATATAAACATGTTATAATGTGGATTTCACACAATAGAAGCATACTAACTGACACAACGAACAAGAGCACAATAAAGAATTTTAAACAATAATAATTTAAGATTGTTATATAGTAATTCGCTGGATATTGATTATGTGCTGTGAAAAAGTAAATTTATAATTGAATAATACTCCAAGATCTCTTATTTCAGTTACCTGAGTAAGATTTGTTGAATTAATGTAATAGGTAAAATTTGTAGTTCAAGACATCTATGAAAGTTGATATGAGGAGAACATTTACTAATATTCAAATCCATATCATCCAGACATTAACATCGTTAAGATCATGCTGGAAAAAATATCTATTCAATATTATTAATAAATTTATTTAAGAAGAGCGGACCACAATGGGGACAACTCCTGAAAAAACTGAATCCGATATAAAAACATCATCATGATTGATTCTATCGAACGCCTTTAAGAGGTCTGTAAAAATAGTGTAATTGACACCTCCTATCGCAGGCATCTATTAAAACATATTTAGACACATATTTGAAAATTTCAATACAGACATTTTTGTAGACCAAATTAGATAAGTAGGTACTTTTTAAAGGGAGGCTATTACAGTGTCAATCTCGAATGTTAAATTCTGACATTTCCGGCCTGATATGTATTTCCAAATACTAACATTAGAGTCGTCACTTTACAATTATACATTACAGAATTCTAGTATATTGAAATTCAGCTGATTCGACAGACAAGTATTACAAAGGAGACACGGTTTGGCAGACGATGTACTTCAATACAACGGTCTGCACGATAAAAGTGTTTTTATTTTTATATATATAATTTTCACACCCTGACTTATCAATTTCTTTCACGTGTTTACTTTCGCTTGATACATTAAATTCATCATGTACACTCACAAAAAGTAACTACAAGGGTATCGTTTATTTTTAGTAAATTTTAAAAAAAAAAGTTGTATAAAAAAGATTATTACACACTGTTAAAATTACATAATTAACTTATGAATCATATTTTTTAACTAAATCATAAATAAATTCGAATAGGAACTACTGAAGAAAATCCCGAGCATAAGCAGGATGCAAAGAACGACGTCGGACAAGACCAAGTGTTAATAGTAGAGGAAGAAGCAGACGGTATACCAGACGCGGAAAATTTGCTAATAAAAAGGGTGAGGAGTAGGAACCAAATATGCCACGTGTGTGGCGCACGTTTTGCCCGAGCAAACCACCTCACCAGGCACATGACCTTGCACCGAGCGATATTAGTGCATCAGTGCGATAGATGTGAGAAGGCATTTGCCATGGAAGAGTTCCTTACGAAACACATTGAGGAAGAGCACATTAATAAACCGTATGTCTGTACAGAGTGTAACAAAAACTTTAGCAGGGGGGAGCACTTAATTAGGCACTTGAAAGTGCACCAGTCCAATTCCGAGAAGGAGGTGAATCTTAAGTGTTCAATATGTGATACTGTGTTTACCAGGTAAGTCAGCTAGATGTAAGGATGTGGCTAAATGATTTGTCACTTGATAATCAGTAACTGTCTGTAAATGTGACTGGTCACTTTGAATTATTTTTAAATTACAAAAATGACATTCCTATCAAATTTATTTTTGCTCGGATAATATAATTATAAAATAAATATATTGGTAAAGCTTGTAAATGATTTTAATAAATTGGTAAAAATGGTCCTATTATTTAGATTAAAAAATATAAACATATAAATAAGTAATAACTAAATTAGAAAAAACTTTAGTCATAAAATTTTACTGATAAACATTTTTTTATGGAGTTTGTCAAATTTGGTGCAAGAAAAATGTATGGGAATATGCCTTAGAATAACGCTGTATCTGGATGTAATTTTTAAAAATATTACGTTGTCTAGAAATTGTATTTGGAACCATCAATGATCGTATCGAATATACAGGGTGTTAGAGGTTTGAGTGCCATAATTTTAACAGATGATAGTATACATCAAAATAAACAAAAAAGTCCTAAATAACATGGGTTTCAAGACAAAAATTATCAAAATATCCAGTCTGCATAAAATATCATAAAATGCAATAGTTACTACTCTTAGAAATTTATTTATTTGTAGTATCATTCTTTTTTTAATCAATAAAATTCCAATCATAAAATTGATATCTCGCAATATGACAACAGAGTTTGAATTGCACTCCGTTGCAAAATCAGTTAGGATTTAAGTCATGTTGTAGCTCGTCAGTCGTGATTTTTATACCGCCATATTGTTTTTCGTTTTTTAAATTTTATTATGTTCAGCATATCATTATATGTTAATAATTATTGGAGTCCATACACCAGATTTAAATCTATGGGATTTTTACTTACACATGAAGAATTAAGTGTATCCACCAAAGTTGAAACAGGAAGTTTTGGGGGATTTCATTTTTTCCGTTGCCCGTCATATGTGTTGTGCTTATATTGAAAATAAGGGTGGACAATTTGAACAAATGCTGTAGTTTATTTTGCGATCATATGTTAAAAATGACTTGTACTCTGCTTAATTTTTGGTAAGTGCCTAAATTACCTATGTTTTTAAAATGTAACTTATGATTATTTGTGTGCCATATCTTCTTAGATGTTTTTATTATGTTTTTCAAATTCATATTTTATTAAAAACTGTACTAAATGTTTAAGAATTACTAAAATTTAAACACTTAAAGTGGTAGGTGTTCTCCAAAAATTCATTACTTAGTTCTACCATTCACCTATTTAAAAATTAAATTGCAAAATGACCTACATTTCTTCATTTCATTCGTATTCACAATAATTATAACACACTAGGTAGCTGAACTCCAGCTGACTTAGGCTAGGAGTAGATCAAAATACTGTTTTTGTTCATTTGTGCTTAACCTATCATATGTTGAGGTAATGGCACTCAGACCTCGAACACCCTGTACACTATTTAAGTTTTAGGGAAGTTTTTTTATTATATTTAAAAATGTATTCTGATAATGACGGACATGATTGCTTGCGCAAACATTTTGTGGCATCTAGAATTGATGTCTGTTTGGAGTCACTAGTTTTTTAATCTAAAATAATTTGTACCATCATAAAAAAAAAATTGAAATTTCTGTTGTAAACACAATGTGTTAATGTGAAAATTTTATTCTGTTAATTTTTGCACATGCTTAACATATAAACATAAGACAAACATGTCAGAATCACTCTAATGTGGACAAATCTAATGATCTAAGTTATTCTAAATCGTTAAAACAGCCAGATTTGTAATTTTGTGTAAAGTAGAGAATTATATTTTGCATATAAAATTGTCCAGAATTGTATAAAACGAATGAATAAAAGTTCAGTCTAGGGACTTTAATTTTCTTTCAGTTGATAATTGGAATTGGTCGCTTTATGTATTTTTTTGTGTGACAGGTCATTTATAGTCACTGATTGGTCATTTTGAGTAACCACCATCACTGGTAATGAATTATTATTCTTTTTCAGGTCTGACCATTTGGCAAGACACACCAAAGTTCATTTGCTGCAAGACAAGCGCCATGTGTGTGTTGAATGTGGCAAGGCCTTTAATAGACTGGACAACTTAAAGACTCATCAACGGATACACACTGGGGTCAAGGATACATCTAAATTGCATCTATGTATTTATTGTGGAAAAGAATTCAATAATTCCAGTAACATGGTAAGTAGTTGATATAAATTGTGATTTATATTAACTACTTAGCCGTGTTGCTCTTGTTATTGTTTAAATGTTTACATTTCAGGTTTCATCGTAACGGTACCTTCTAAATCTTGCTTTTGTTTACAGATTGTGCATATGCGTAGACACACAGGAGAGAGACCTTACAAGTGTAATGAATGTGGAAAAGGCTTTCCCAGATCGCACGATTTGAAGTGTCACGAAAGGACGCACTCTGGAGAAAAACCGTACTTGTGTACACTTTGTGGAAAATCATTCAACAAGAGTAATAAACTGGTAAGTTTTAAAAATAATCATTTTGCCGATGTTATTAGTCGAGTTGAACTGTTGCAAGGCAACTATGTCTTTATTAAATTGTCTTATAAATTTTCCCATAGCTGTGTTCAGCAGAAGATGACCACAGTTTTTCCTTATTAATTGTCCCTAGTAGGAAACATTGTGGAATTTAGTTCCACTCAACTTGAATTGCATTTTTAATGAAGTAAATAGTAAATTTAATTATTATAAACTGAACTAGTGACATAAACAAGAAACAACACCAAAACGGCACTTCCTAAACAACGGAAGATTGTAACTGATGAGAGAATTTGGGCCGTGCTATTCGAGATCACATCTGTGTAGACTCGCAGTTCAATGGTGAACTTTCTGCGGCATAGGAAAATGAACTCGAACAAGTTTTAGCTGTGCTGATTATAGGCATTCCGCCGATGTCGGCACTTGATTACTGCGATTGAGCATTTATTATGAGACTAATCTGTTAACTCATGATATGATTAAAGGTTTATTATGGGTACAAGTATACTATTGATGGGTGAATATGAGTAATATTATTTGTTTGGGAGGCCATAAATTATAACCATGCCGTGTCTACGCCAATGGTTTGCTTCGCAACAGTTCACTTCTAGTTATTAGTTATTTTCCATTGTATATATTAATTGTAACAAAATTTTCAGCTTCGACATAGTCGAGTCCACACAGGAGAACGGCCGTACGTGTGCAACATCTGCGGTCGTGCCTTCACACAATCCAACGACTTGTCTTTGCACATGAGGCGTCACACTGGCGCACGTCCCTATACTTGTGGTGTGTGCCCGGCACGTTTCATCCAATCCGGACAACTGAAAACCCACCGTAGGACAACGGGTCACTGGATGGAAACTCAACCAGATTTAAAAGGTGGGCACAGGGTAGAACCTGTTACGCCGGCACACGAACCTATGCCTATAAGATTTAAATCACATGGAAGAATGAAGAAAGAGACAGAAGTTACGGAAACTCAGGTTACCGAATCGGAAATATCGAAAAACATAAGTCTTCATCCAATCGAAGAAGTGAATATTCCCGAAGGTCCGGAAATTCAAAACCAGCCTCAAAGAATTTTGATGGGCATTATGGGTAACATTAAAATTCAGAACGAAATACAACCGCTGATAATAGACACTACGAAATTTGTGGAGTTACACAATGCAGGGCTCGTCAATTTGCCGTCGGTAATACAAACTACTAACGGTGAAGAGATCAAATTGAAATCGGAGGTTTCCACGTTCAACATCTCCCAGTGTGAAGAAAACTTAGAGAAGCACGAATCTAGTGCTAGTAGCACATTCCAAGAACCAACGGTGGTTTATTCGAGTGTTGGACATACTTCTACCACTTTTACGTCTAGTGAAACCTTCAATTTTCAGAACTACCATTAATGTTAGCTAATCGTAGGTTTATACTTTTTTATTTTACCTATTTTGTGGGATTAAATTTGGTTCTAGTGTAAACATAAGGAAAAGGCCTTTTTAGGAAACATGGATTACATGTAAGTCATAGAATTATGCTCGTATGCACAAGTAAAAAACCTTTGTACAAATTCATAGTCAGTTCCATTTATTAACCTGTTTTTTTGTTACTTCACTCATTTTCATATTGTCCTTTATTATATAAAATTTGTTATAATTAGAAAATAATTTTTTAGAATAGTTTTAAATTGAACAATTGACAGATATTCGATTTACTTAATATAGAATTAAGTAGGTGGTATAATATAATCCTGCATAAGCAGGAGTTGTACATAATTTTAATGTGTAAGAAGAAAAAGTAATCAAACCTGTATATCTGCTATTTTTAATAAAATTATTTCTTTCAAAGTAATTTGTTTACCCTTCTTTACTTATACCTTTTATCAGTTATTTTACAGTATTAATAACTTATTACTTCTTTTTCGATTTTTCTTTATTTGCAGCCAACACTTCTCCAGGAGCGGGATATGGTCTTTGTTGGTATAGAACACCAGACGCAGTACTATCCGCTCTTGTCTTATTGCTTTCCAATCCATCGCTCCAAGTACCTTGTGGTACATCTGAATATGCAGCGGGATCCATCGGATCAATTTCATCTTTTTTAGTCTTTTTACTTCGATGCCGGTCTTCCCTCCTATGTCTTCTGTCTTCCCTTTCTCTATCCCTGTCCCTCCTATCGGAATGTTTACTTCTGTAACTTCTTTCTTCATCCTCCGAGTCTCTGTCTTTATCATGGTCCTTTTCTCGTTCTAAACGTTCTTCTCTTTCTCTCATTTTAAGGCGGTTTTCACGTAACTTGGCAGCACTCTGGCATTTTATGGATTTAGGATGTTTAGGAGGTAACCAGGAAACTAAATCATTTTCCATATTCCAATAATAATATCTACCACTAAAATTGCAAACGTATTATTGAAACGTTTTCAGTCCCATTAAATAATACAAACTTACATTCCTTTGTCAAAAACCTCTGTCCAATTGTTCGGAACGGGGTATTTTACCAATAATTTCTGCATGTTACGGACATATCTTGTATCTGGAGTTGGTACACCTTTCCAGTGTGTTTCGCACCAATAATTGCATTCATGATATATATTACTTTTGTTGGGGCATGTAGCTAATCCTTTAAAATCCTGCTTTCTAATGTGTTCTGGTTTTTGCTTAGCTATAATGCATAAAACATTAACTTTTATTAATATATTTTTAAAATATACTTACGTGTTATTATTCCTCTTTTCGATAATTTGGCTAAAAGAGCCGAAGGTAAAGGCATTCTTAATTGATTATTGTTAACACAACACCTATCACCTGTGTTAGATTATTAACTTAAAATCACAAACACCTAAGTAAGGTAAGGATCACAATCACAAAGCTTAAAACTTAAAATATACAGGTTATGGAAATGTTCAAGGAAATAAATAACATTTTATAACGCCGATTTTATACAGCAAATGTATTTCTATGAGGTTATGTCAATTCTTTTCTTTTGTTGATGTTTGATGTTACTGATATTAGGCACAAATACGTATCCATGGGACCATGGGTACAAAATATAAAACTAGATAGTTAGCTGTGTTCAGTTTGGTAGAGCTGATTAGATAGCCAACTACTCTCGAGTTCAAGCAGGTATCTTCACTAGTGTTGCTCGAATCAAAGCACAGGCCCGAGAAACAGTTTCTCGATTCGATACTTGTCGTGAAAGCTAATAAATATAATTCAGTAAACTATGCAAGCAGTCTGCCAAACAGGGAAACTAAAACATACATGGGCAATATGGGCATGTAAACAAGCATTTGATTTGAGTACGCAAAAGCTTGAAACACATGTTTCAGTTCCATTTACTTTAAAAAAGTATTTAATAGACAATTGTTTTTATTCACAAGATGAATTTTTTATGTCTTAGTTTTTAAGTTTCTACAATTCCTATACAAAATGTATTTTGTCTTAAAGGAAATAAAGATTATTCTATTCTATACTGATATAAGCAGCTGACTGCAAAAATACTATTGTTAATATTTAACAGAACCTATAGCTAATATCAAATATTTATAACTTTGATTGTGTATTTGATGTTCGATTTAATTATTCGTGACATGCACAGTTCCATGATCTCTGCTGCCGCAGTGCTTAAAACTCAAAATAAAGTGCAGCTGGAAAGCGATTCTAGTTAGTATACATATATAAGGTCTGAAACCGAATTCAGTTTTTCCGTGGTCTCTCCCACAAAATATATAACTAGGGTCTCTCCATTCAATACATGTCGTATCGAAGACGCGACTCTATAGGTTTGTTCCAAGAGTCAGTTTGAGACTGTTTCAAACCATCACAGATATGCGATCAATTATGTTGCTACTATACTTTCAGCGATATCAAAGCAATATTCGCCTGGTCAAACAATCCCTGACAGTTTGAAACCAATGTTTGCGCTCTAGGAACAAAGCTAATAATTCTTATGTAAATGTAATGAATGGCTAGTTTGTCAAAATCATTACATCGAGTCAAATTGAGAAAAAGGCCCTATTCTAATAGCAGTCGAGAACTGGTTCAGAAATATTTGACCAAATGCATCGCATTCGCCGAAAGTACATTAACAACTGAACTGAATAGTTCTGGACGGTTCGGAATCGATTCCTGCTGTTGTCGGAACAAATCATGAACTCAATTATTTTTTCTAGGTTTGTGCTCAATGTGCTCTTATTTTCTCCAAGATATACTAATGAACAGACTGGAACAGATCACCTATCCGCGTATTCCAAGATCAGTTTAAAAAAGGGAAGTGAAAAAAAATATATTTTTCAAATTTTTAAAATTAAAATCATAGTATCATAGAAGTATTTGGCTGTAACTGGGCGACGATACTTGTAATATTTTTCTAAAAGAGTTCTGAATTAATATTTTTGACTTTTTATGAAAATATTAGAATGGATAATAATTTACTTTGTCCTTCTCATAAATGTGATTTAATGAAATTATTACCTATTTTAATGGATATTGACACAGATGAAGAGATAATTGTAAACATGTGGTAACCCCTATGTACCTACCTATCTCTATTAATACTTGATTTATAGCTTTTACCATCACAGCTAAATAAAGAGTTACAAATGTCTACAGAAGAACGTTTAACAAGACTATGTAAACCTACTAGAAAATACAGAATAAATACAGAAGTCAACACATTTAGTAGAACTCCAGACATTATAGTTTTCCAGAACTTCCAACCAGGATTATTGTATAAAACTACTCTTTCCTTTTTAAACTTACATCCAGTAAATATTTTCTCTATCAATTTTTATAGAAATTGCATAATTTTCGTTAACTTAAGGTTTCAAGACATCTTAGGGTAGTATCTGCAAGTTCTCCTTATTTTGAAATAGATGGTCCTATTAATGATTGCTCGGCAAAACTTGCACCTGGAATATCCTATACGTTAAATGTAGTATTCTTACCAACAGAATATAGGAATTATATTCATCATATCACGATAATAACAGATACAGAAACTTTTTCTGTTCCAGTATATGGTAAATATTATGAATAGTTAATATATATGTTAATAAAAATATATATTGCATACTTACATTTACATGTATGTATTTATTTATATTTTTAATCTCTAATATAGGCAAATGAATACATTATTAAACATTTTATATTCCAGGTTTAACTGGTCAGGCTTTATTAAATTTACCTGATCGTATATTACTACCATCTACCGCTGTTAACGTAACTTCTAAAAAACAGTTAGTGTTGCACAATTTTGGCAGGACAGCTGCGTCATTTATTATCTCATTAAAAGATCCTTTTTCTGTTTCACCTTACAAACATCTGTTACCAGCTGGAGAATTCATAGAACTAAGAATTACGTGTAATTCGCCTAATGTAGGCCATATTGAGGATTGTATGCATTTCTCATACAATAATATAAAGCTAATGGTACATATAGAATGCGAAGTCTACTCATTAAATACTTATTTAGACAAAGATAGCATATCATTTCAAGATATTTATATGGGTCTCAAAAGGCAAGAGACGGTAACAGTTTATAATAGGAGCGATCATTTTGTGGATTTCAAGTGGAAGTTACACAAAAGTTTTGCAGTTGATCAATTAGAAACCTCCAATATGATAACAAATCTTGAGGGAATTAAAGAATTGGAAAAGAAACGTTCCACTAAACTAGAAAGGATGAATGTCATTGATCATGAAGGACATTCTAGGATTTATGACAAATTATTTGAAGACAAAGTGGCGGAGTTAAAAAGCAATAACTTACTCTTGTATAAGAATATAGCCTTTGATATTCTACCTCTGGTAATATTTCCTGTAACTATTTTATAAAATACTATGCGATAAGTTTATAAGAAAATTAAGGGAAATTTGTGAAATATGAAATTAAAATAGAAATTGCTGACCATGACATTTGGAAAGGGGATTCACACATAGTTTGCAAAATATATAGTCGCGGCAAGAATTCAGACGACCTATGTCATACAAACAAATGAATATTTCATTATATTTTTATCAAAATATTTAAGAAACTGCAACTGAAAATGATAAAACTATATACTATACTAAATGTTTGCACTATATATTGCACAAAATTGCAGAAAACGTTTGTTTTTAATAAGTCGAAATATCGAAAATTATGTTGACAATAAAAACAAATGTGTAACATCAGCTGTAAAGTAAGTCGTCTGAATTCTTGCCGCAACTATAGCTATTATTTGTGCAATAAGTTAGGAAAAGCGAATTTTTTCTGTGTCAGGCATAGGTTTTTTGATCGAGGCGTAAAGACACTTTTCCAGTGAGTTGCACACATCTTTTACTTTTAATAGTGTTTTGAAAATAAATAAGTACAGTTATCATCATTTTTTATTGTAAACTACAACACTGGCCGATGCAGGAGCAGACATCACTACTCTTAAAAGTTATGGTCGATGGAAAGCAACAAATGTGGCAGAAGGATATATAGAGGATTCCGTTCAACAAAAACTCCAAGTATATAGCCTTGAAAATATTGAGTCAGAGAGATCAGTATATATACAAAATCGGCCTCTACTTCACCAAATACATGGCTTTCCATAATCAATTGTAAAAAAGTTACAGTTTAAATTTATAATAATGATAAGAAATGATTTAAGTTGAGAATAAACAAATAGTTAATTTTTTGCATGCGGGAAAATTATTTATGTACTAGTAAAAATTGAATTTTTCCTAACTTAAATTAGTTACTAAATGTACAACTTTTCGAAACACTATTAAAAAAATATGTTTTCACAATTGCAATAGAAAAACACTGATATTTATTATTTTTCATAAATTAAAATTATTTTAATGTGATACATTCCATTTTTCGAACTCCATAATTCTGCAGAACTTTTAAGAGAAATGAAAGTTTTGTGATAAATACAAAACACCCGATTGTATCAGTCAATTACGCAGAAAAATATTTTGCAAATATATGTACAGGGTGATCACACAAACGTTTGATTTGACCACAAGAGTCTATATACGCTATGATTTAACTGCTTGCTATCCTAGGATATTGGAAAAGTGATACATGCTTTCCTTGGCTATATAATTTTTCATAAGGATTTCAATTATCAAAAAAAAAAAAACAATCGAGTATTGCACTACAGAGAAATTATCATTAATTTTGTTTCTTCATATTAAACACCCTCTATATTATGAAATTTTTATTAAATTCTCCTCCATTTTTCCTGATTGTGTAAACATGTTATGGTCTATTTTTTAGTGTTTGCAAGATATTGGTAATTAAATAATTCCAATAATTAAAACTTTTAAAAAAACTATAGTGTGGTGCTCGATTGTTTTTTTTTATATATATAAAAATGGAAATCTTTCTGAAAAATTAGTCAAGAAATACATGTTTCACTTTTCCAATATCTCCTAGGATAGCAAAGTTACAGTAAAATGTAATGTTTTCAGATTATCACTCTACAACCCATTTTAAACCCAGTTTAAATTTCATTAGTCAGTCAGTCACTCTTCGAGCAAAATGTTTATAATTTATTCCTAAAAAATTTGTTTTAGGAAGGAAAAATCTTGCCTAACAAATCGCAGACATTCATTGTTACATTTGCTCCCAACAAAAATGAACATTATGAAAGTTGGGCCTATTTAGATGCAACAGGGAGTATTGATAGAATACCTCTACATCTGTGCGGTACAGGAAGAGGACCATACGTCAGTCTTAATGTGAAAGTGCTAAATATCGGTGACGTTTTCTTGTGTGCGACACATAATTATGAAATTGCCCTGAAAAATGAAGGTGACTATATTTTTTTTATATCCGTTTATTTGTCTTACATATATATTTCAGGAAATATACCAGCTACAATAGTTTTCAAAGACTTAATTACTGACTTTGACGGCATCATCAAATGTGTCCCTAAAAAAGTGTATTTGCCTTACCAGGATACTTGTTCCGCATTTATAATGAGCTTTTATTCCGAGTTTAAAGGAACATTTATAGAAACAATTCAGTTTGTCGTGAAAGAATCTGGAGAGGTTATTCAATTTGTATTAACGTACAAATTAAAAAAACTTTTACTTAAATCGAATTAATTTCATCTCATTTTTTAGTGGCAACGTAGTTTGCCCTTTGTTAAAAATGGATATCCAAGGGATAGATTTTGGCAGATTCCCATTCGGTAAATATTTTTATCTGTGTCGTTTTTATTACACGATTCCTTTTAGGTGAACAGCAATCGAAAAAGTTTCTTCTTAAGAATGAATGCCAAGTTCCTATAGATTTTAAAATTGTCCTAGAAGAAAATATTTCTGCTGATAATGAAATAGAATTCGAACCCGATAGGGGCATTGTTGATGCTTACACTGATCAGCTTGTTTCTGTAAGATATACATAATTTTTAAAATTAAATATACAGAGTATCCCTACTATTTCATTAATAACTTTGGTAAAGAATATGGGTATTTCCTACAAGATGTTACACTTTTATTATTATTTCTAGAAATCATGAAAATATTTGTAGAAGATAAATTAATTTAAGTCGAACACCCTGTATCAAGAACACATACTGATTTAGAGAATAACATATAGGGTGTTCCGAAATTATTGCAACATAGAGCAAGATTCCTAACGACAAAATAATGCGATGTAGTCAAAAGTTAATAATTGTTAAAAAGATGTGCTAATGTTAAAATCTTATTTTATATTCGATATTTGTAAATCATTTCTTAAAAAATCCAAATATTGGCATACATTTTGAAGATCGGGGTTTTTTGGGGGCAAAAAATTCAAATTTGTTGCTGTTGTTGTTGTCACTAATAGAGGGCACCACTTATGGCACATCGTGCTTTTTTATATGACAGACCTTTTTTTGCTGGTTAGTGTATCCATCTGAGTATTGAAACAATCGATTCTTCTACGTTTTCTATTTGAAAAAGGTATAGCTCAGCAGCAGCTGGTGAGATTTCAGGTATGTCATATCTCAATAACCAGACATGAGACCCAAACCAAACTTTAGGATATATTATGTCCTGTGGCTATATAGAAAATTTTTGTAGTAGAACCTTTTTGCAATTTGCGAAAAAAAGTTTAAAAAACCGCTGCCTCATCTAGGAATTTCCAGATTGGCTTCTTCAATTTTAGTGATTTATTCATCTTTTCATAAATTAGATGTAATTTTATCAAGGTATTTAAAATTTTATTAAAAACTAATAATTGTAGAATTTATAGCGTTTTGAAACATAATCAGGATAGTTTATAAAAAAATTTCAAAACGCTATAAATTCTACAAATATCATTAGCTTTTAATAAAATTTGAATTTTCTTGATAAAATTACATACCTATAATTTATAAAAAAAAATAGTTTGCTAAAATTGAAGAAGCCAATCTGGAAATTCCTAGGTGGAGCAGCGATTTTTTTTAACTTTTTTTTCACAAACTGCAAAAAGGTTCTCCTTCTACAAACGTTGTCTATATAGACAATATTGACACAGTACATACATCTTAAAGTTTGGTTTGGGTCCGTCTGGTTATTGAGATATGACATACCCGAAATCTCACCAGCCGCCGCTGGTACAGCTTATTGAAATTGTTAACCGTTTTTGAAATAATTCTAATCCCATTTGAAATATTCAGTGCACCAAGTAAAAACTGCTTTGGTTCACGTAAGGTGGCTTTTCCACTGAAAATACAGCAAAATGTTACTTGAAAAAGTTATGCAAATTTTTATGAAACCATTGTTAAAAATTTAAAAAAATTAAATTTTACACGTCATAATTTACTATTCTGAATAACTTTGTCAACTAATGTTTTGCTGTACTTTCAGCGGAAAAAGCACTTTAACCTGAAACCAAAACAGTTTTTACTTGGTGCACTGAATATTTCAAATAGATTTATTTAAAAAACGGTAGCTCCTAAGGACTTCAAGGCGTTTCAGATAAAAAAGATAGGAGAATTGATTGTTTCAATAGCCAGATGGATATATCAAGTCACAAAAAAGGTCAATCATTTAAAAAAGCATGATGTGCCATGTGCCATAAGTGGCGCCCTCTGCTAGTGACATCAAAATTCGAAACAAATTTTAATTTCCTGCTCCCAAATAACCACAATCTCCAAAAGAAATGCCAATTTGTGGATTTTTGAAATAGTCATGCATTGACAAATATCAAAAATTTAATTTTATTTTGACACTATCTTCTTAACCATCAATTTTTGACTAAGATAAGTTTTGGCAATATCGTATTCTTTTGTCGTCAGGAATCAACTATTTTTCTGTTGCATTAATTTCGCGACACCCTGTGTAGGAAGCACCTCTATTATTCTTTCATATGCTATCCTTTACAAAAGTTATAACTGAAGAAAAGGAAACACCGTGTTTGTATATCTATTTTAGGTGCAATTAAATCTTTTCCAAAGTAAAGAAGTGAACAGAAACTTTAGAGTCATAATGTGGGGTTCAGAACAGTATTCCTTTAGCAAATTTATAAAATACACTTGCATATCCCCTACGATAAAATGTGACCCACCCGAGATCAAAATCAAATTCTGTTTTATTAATTTTGAGTACAAGAGAACTATCGTATTGAAAAATCAGGACAATGTTTCTGGTGCAATAATATACACTCCTCCTGAGGTTATTTTTATAAATTTATTTAAACTGTTTGACACTGACTTTTCCTTTTTTTAGAAATCAGAAAACGATGGCATAATATGCGCTCTAAATAAAACCAATTTCATGATACATCCATATCAATGTGAAGAAATCGAACTCTCTCTACAGACAAATGCTTTAGGAATAAATGAAATGCCTTTAGTGTAAGAAATACTATTTTATTCACCTTTCTTTTTTTCTGAAATTTTTGTCTATGCAAAATAGTTATCAAATAACTAAAATTGTCTACAAGTATTAACGGACATGAGAATGAAAGAGGAGAACATTCTGAATTTGTATTTTAGATTTACCGTGGCTGGAAATGTACCTCAAGAATTATGCAGAATTTTGCTGGATGGACAAGGCCCCGTAATATCTTACAGACCTGAAGAAATAAACTTTAATGAAATAACTCTCCTACACACGTAGTGAAAGAATTAACTTTAGGAAATGATTCACCTATTCCAGCTACCGTACGAATTTCGAAGGTAACAAAGTTTAAAAAAATTTTATCCCCATTTCTTCTGACATTAAAAAAAATAAACTTCTAGCCACCTGAAAGTGTCTTCAACGTTGACGTAGATGAAATAGATATACTACCAGATGAAGAGAAAGTTATTAATGTGAGCGTTTATTTAGTGGACGTGGGAAAATATGCTGACATAATTAACGTCAAAGTTGAAAATGGAGAATCGATAGATATAAAAGTTTTTGAGGGCATTGGGCATTCACTTTTATGTGAACCCACTTTGAATTCTGAATATGACCTTGAAGAACTACTGACATTCCAACAATTTACGTTACCTATAAAAATGACCAATTTGGGCAGGCGGTATTATAAAGTGCGTTGGACATCAAATTCTTCTATAAAACATTTAAAGGACAAATTAGAAGAACCGAATGCTGAGTAAGTTTGACATTAGATAAAATTTTAACACTTGATTTCAAACTTGTATACAGGGTGTCCCGAAATCAATGGGGCATAGAGCAAGGATAGATTCCTGACGACAAAATTATGTGAAACTTACCTTAGTCCAAATGTTGATTTTATTTACACTATTATTTGTAGATAACTTTTAAAAAAATAGAAATATTTTCATATATGTATTATGGAGATAGCAATTCTTTGCTTGCGAGAAATTCCAATATGTTTCTAATTTTCACATAGAGAGGGCGTCACTAATGGCACATCGCTTTTCTTTTGAACGGCAGAATTTTTGCGGCTTAGTATAAAAAGTAAGAAGATCGATTGTTTCAATAGTCAGACATATTGAAACAATCAATCTTCCTACTTTTTTTATCTGGAAAAAGTATACCTTGTTGAAGGAGTTAGAAGTAACCGCTTTTTAAATAATCCTATTTGAAATATTCAGTGCACTAAGTTAAAACTGTTTTGGTTTCAGCTAAAGTGCTGTTTCTGCTAAAATTACAGCAAAATATTACTCGAAGAAGTTATGTCTCTTTCCGTCATTACTATTATTAGTATCACAATATTGATTATTCTATTATACATGGTCTTTTGGTTTGATAAGTTCGAGAGGGTGCAATAATTCATCGTTTAACTAGCTCTATTGGCAATAAAATGTGCTTCTGAACTCTATAGTTTTATTTATTTATTTATTTACAGACAGTTTGATTCTTAAATTTAATATTTATTTACTACATTCCCTCTTTCTGAGAATATTAAGTTCGGCTTTTGTTACAATAATATTATTTATTAATACCTCATCAAATTTTAATTTGATATTCATGTTATAGTTTTTAAAGGATCATAATGTTTGCAACATTAAGGCAAATTTTAAATAAAAAATTCTATATATATATACATATATGTATGTGCGACCTCTTTTCAAATCCCAAAGGAGTTCAATTATTTTATTTCGCAATTTTTTTAAATCAATAGAAGTTCTTTTTATGCGCTGTTTATTATCAAAATAAGACCAATTATTACATATAGGTTAGTAAAAAACTAAATCACTCTTTTAAGAATGTTTTAGATAACAATATTTAAAGAATGGGTTATATTAGAAATATATATATTTTATTTTAGTTACTGCTTCCGTATAAAGCCCGAATATTTTGAGTTATCTCATCTCCAATCGCAACTATTTGAAATTCAGGGTCAATCCAAATTACAAAAACATGTCGCAGAAGAATTTTTCTGCTATGCTTTAATTAATAAATTGAGTAAAATGTGCCTCGTAATGTCATTGACTATAAAAGCAAGATTTGTGGAGCCTTCATTGACCATTAAAAACCATTACTTGATGTATTAGTAGTAGAAAATGATTGCATAGAGATGGAAGGTAACCGTTTTTGCATTAATATGTGTAATAATATAATTGCCACATTATTTTCAGATCAAATGTCTATAGTAAACAATCTAACTATCCCTGTGAACGTTATTCTGTCTACAAGTGACGATTATTTTATTAGGCACAGAGAAAGCTATCAGAAAAATATATATCAGAAAATAGAAGGGAATTCAGAGTTCTCTGCCAAAGTAAAATTTTCTCCAAATTTGAGCGAAAAAGATATTTTAAAAGAACTGGATTACTAACCATTAACTATGTGAATCATCCGAAAACAGTAAATATTTTTTCAATAGAAATGATTCTATTTATACAGGGTGTTCAGTAAAGAATGGGCCATACTTTAAGGTTAGCTTGCTTGGACAAAAATAATTTAAATCAACACCTTAATACAATTTTGCTTCCTCAAGAAGTACTTTTTTATTTAATTTTTTTCTAATTCTCCTATTTGTTGGGTAATTGTATTCAAATTTTAGAAAAGAAGTTTTTTGTGTAAATTGTTAGAATTTATGTATTGGTTTGCAAACTCAACAAATACGTTACATGCCATTTACTCTAAAATGGTTTATTGTAGTGGCTTGCAACAAATATACTTTTTTCTTATCTAATCGAAGGCTCTTTCAAAAAATCTAATAATTTTTTAAAATTTCTGACCTTAGAAAAAATTTGAAAGGAATAATATAGTGGCACATGAGTTCAGAACGTCCTTGTATATTTAACTCAAAAATCAATCAGATATTCGTGTTTATCTCACAAAAAAACCTTATTTTCCAAAATTTGAGTACAATTATCCAAGAAATAAGGAAATTATCATAAAAAAATGATATAAAAAAGTACTTTCTCAGGCCCATAATTTCTTAATAATAATTATATTATTTTTGTACAAGAAACCTAGCCTTAAAGATGATCCATTAATTATTGAACATTCTGTATACTACAGTCAACTTCCATATGTAAGGCGTTAACGATAAGTTTGGTCAAACTTCAACGATGTATTCTACTGATGAGAAAAATTGGAGTCTGTCATATAACAGGTTTTTATTCAAAGCTTTTTAAGGGAGTTACAGAGTGTCACAATTTTATAAAAAAAAATCCGTGAACTATTTTTACATCGCTTAAGCGGTTCTTTCCCCCGATGACAGTTTCATAGACTACATTATCGTACTTCAGTTACTATAATTCAGATACTTCGACAGCGCAATATAGAAGAAAGAAACTATGTGAGGAATATACTGTATTCCCTGTAAGGCAGATAAGATGATGTTAAAAATAATAATCTAATTAATAACGTATAGTAGCACAGCTACCTGTAGCAACGATTTGCTACTCCATGCCGCAGACACAAAACGTTCTACATCGCAGTGGAGAATCATGGAAAGCTAGCGAGCTGTGACATACTGATGAGAGCTAAAAAGCTCGAAACCGGTAAATGTCTGGTGGGCTGTTTGAGGAGTGACTTTAGCTGCTGGCTATAGGTTTTCCAGGTGTAATTCAATGCTGGTCCAGGGTATTAGCCCACTGGTTTTCTATGAGTTTCTACTGTGATATAGAGCACTTCTTGTCTGTGGTTTGTCAGTCCGGCATGGAGTAGCAAATGACCGTTAGAAGCAGCTGTGTTACTGCACGTTACTCATGGTCCCTACTGTCGGGTTAGACAGACTTAAAACAGCTGTTATTCGCAGTTACCTCACCTATGACTGATGGGACCTAATAAGCTCGAAACTGGTATATGTCTGATGGGCTGCTGACAACTGATTATAGAGAAGAAGAATATTATTTGCCATAATCTGACAGGGAATTTTTAAAATATTGTGACATTTTAGAATATCTGGTACATTTTGTATTCTCTTAAATTGTCAAATAATCTTTTTCAGAAGTTGTGGATACATTTTCATCAGTAGAATATATATCGTTAAAATTTGGTCAAACTCATCATTAACACCCTTATATTATTACTTAGGTTTCATTTGATCTAAGCACAGAAGTATGTTTCCCTACAGTAAACTTGACTGAATCACAACTGGAATTTAGCTTTGTTCCGCTGAATTCCTACTCCTTTAAAAACGTCATCATACAAAACGTAACATTTACCAGCAAAGTATTCGTGGGAGATTCTAGAAGAATTTTTTGAAATAGAAAAACTACCGTTATATGAGGTAATAACACACTTTGCATAAATAAAGATTTTAATTTTAAAACCATAGGATGAAAGCGATTTATCTGATGATCTGTCCCAATACTTAGACGATTTTCTGCCAAAAGCTGCTAAAAAACGCAAGGAAACTTTTGAGGAGCTTTTTACTAGCAGGGAAGAAATACAATCCAATATCGGTTTGAACGTCAGTGATTACACAACAGATATGAAGAATGTTCTACTGCCTACAGTGCAGAGATTTGTGCCAGTCTGTAATGAACAATACTTATTTGAAGATACCAACAGTATTGCCAATTATGACGAATATAAAATTAGGAACATTTTAACTATAGAACCATTCCGAGGTCAATTAGATGCTTACGAATACGGAATTGTCACTATAGGATTTTTCCCGCCACCAAACACAAGAATACGAGCTAAGGCGATTTGTAAAGTCGAAGGGGGGGAGTACGAAACCCTGTCCATAGTCGGAACTTCGTGCAAAGTTTCTTATAAGTTTAATAAAAAATACGTCGACTTTGGAATTGAGGTAGAGTTTTATTTAACCAACTGACTAAAAGATTTTGTAATTGCATTCCCTTAGAAGGATAAAAGTATGACAATAAATTTATATGAGCATAGGATTACCTAAAACAATAATTATTTTACTTTTACTTTGTTTTGTTTAATTGGGTATTCCTGCCACTGAAATATAAAAATCGTTAAAACGTCACAAGTTTTGATAACAAAAATAAACGTGTTTAGTGTTTTTAGCCAAAATAAAATTTATAAAATCAACCCCTTGGCTGATCCATTGCTGTGAACCAATTAGCCACATCTTTTGTTTAAATAATTTTTATTATCTTCTGTTTTATATATATTATATTATGAGTGTTACGTTAGTTATGTATGATGGCATATACTATTCATATTTACCTCTTTGTAATATTACTAGCATCATAAACTAGAAATTTCCAACTATTCTTTTTTTTGTGTTTTTTAAAAAAAATTCTTTTATTTTTTTTATATAGTACACTATTTCTTCTCTCTGTTTGTTTCTATTTAATATATTATCCTTTGAACCGTAAGCATTTTGTTAGTTTTTGCTGCAACATTTCCTTTCTTTTTTCATTTATCTATAATTTGTTTTTTTTTGGTCCTATTTTTTTCCAAAATTTATTTATGTTGCTAGTTTATAATTGCATTGACCAAGGGGTTATTTGTTAATATTTTTATATTTCAGTGGCAGAAATATCCAATTGAACAAAAAAGTAACAAAAATACCACAAATAAATAAATTACAGACAATAATTATTTTAACGATTATTTTCCAAGATACCACCATAACTTGGAAAATCTGTCATTTGTAAACTACATTATTATTTATAATTTTAAAACGATTTAAATAAATTTTGATAGTTATTTAAGCTAGCAGTTTCCAACAATTAGAAGGTATTTTTTTGGTACTGATTTTGTTTTAGATGATTTTTAGGCCCATACGGTACAGTTTTGCTTGTGCTACTGCAGCTCCTTACCAACCAATAGGCAGTCTGAATATTCCCATCAACAGCAGCATTTAAACTACCTATTGCTTGGTAACGAGCCGCAATCGCAAGCCGCAGCCGCAGTCGCACCAGCAGAATCGTACCTATAGGAAGAACTTTTTCTTTTAATTTGCAAATTGCATTACAAAATTTTTGTTTCAAAAGTTCTTTATTGGTATACCTAGGAATCATCAAAAAAATATATACATATAAGAAATATTAAAAAAAAAGGAAAAAGGAGGTAGTGTTAGTATTCAGAACAAAATGTAATTAATTGTAATAATTGTATTGTATTGTAAATCTATGATAATAATAATTTTCAGCTATTCTGTGAAATATGTGAAAACACAATAGTTTTAACGAACAATGGCTATTGTCTTTTCAATTATTTAATTACCTGCGATGATATAGAGGAAGAGGGTGCTGATTTGGAGCCTGGATGGTTAAATGTGAGTCCTAACTCTGGAACGTTACTCCCAAATAATAGTACAACTTTAACAATAAAATACTTTCCTGGAAAGGTGGGACAGTTTAGCAAAAGTTTCAGAGTTGTGGTAATAAATAATAAGATCGATATAAATGTGTGTATCTAGATTGTTTCCTATTATCTTCTAGATCGGGTATTTAGATCCCTTCGAAATTAAAATATATGGCTTTGCAGTATTTTCTCAAGTTTTTGCATATATTCCAAGACCATTAATAAACGATCAGCCTGTTGATCTCTCCTACAAAGCAATATCAATTTTATCGATGAACTATTTGCGAAGAGTGAATGAAATATCCACCGTTAGGAATACTTCGAATCAATCTTTAGACCTGGAGGTTTTATCAAAACTAAGCGAAGATGCTTGGGTTGTAATTTCTAAGGATGTAAGTAATTACAACACAACACATATATTTGCAAATTATTTTACAGTGATAAGAATCTAAAACTAATATGTTTTTCTACAAATGAATATTTAATACCTATTTTGTAGAAAGATTTGGTTTCGTACACCTCTTCTAGATCGTCAAAACGATTTTTATATTTATAGAGATGTTAACATTTCTTTATTTTTAAATTAAATAAGAAATATTTTAGCAAGCTGTCCTTTTATTATTTTTTTTGCAGGATTACTGCCCAAGTACAATGGATATACATTTATCCATAGAAAGGTTGCTGCTGGCACAACTACTAATGGAAAATCCAAATATTCTGCACTCACACACATTTACCCGTAAAGTTAAAATTATCCCCGAATTCAAAACTCCTCCTTATCAGCTAGACTTTGGATACGTTGTTGTAGAAACATCTGTATGTTACACGGTTACGCTTTTAAATTATGGACCTACTGTAACTGATGTTAAATTAATGAAAAATGGAATGAACATGGAAAAAAATAAATTCATGATAGAGTACTCACCTAAAAAGCTAGAGGTCGGTGAAACTATAAATTTACATGTCATTTTTCGCCCTACTTTAAAAAGATACCAACAACCGGATGTTAACATTAAAGAAAAGTTCTCTTTAATAGTCGCTCATGGCGCAACCATTCCCATACTGATAAACGCTACGGTGACATTGCCTCGGCTTGGCTTCAACTTTAAGTTTATAAATTTTGGGGCGGTACAAATAGGGCAATGTCTGAGGAAGCATTTGATGATAAAAAATGAGTAAGTGCTTGCTATATTATCAAAAACGTTCTTTAATAATAATGGTCTCTACTTTTACAGTCTTATTTCTATATCTACACTTGATGAGTAATGGTTTTATCAATGGCAAAGCGTGATATTTTTTCGTGACATTAAAAGTAAAAAATTCAAATTTAGTACAAAATTAAATTATTTTTTGTAAAATAATAAATAACAAAGTGTTTATTATACATGTTCTGAAAAGTAGAAAATATATAAAATATAAGTAGAATATAACATGAAAAGCAGAAACATAATATTGTATGAAATAAAACATTAAAAAATATAAAATTATACAGGATGTATTTAAATAACATGTAAAAAATATAAGGGACAATTCTCTGATGAAAATTAATAGGGGTCTTTGGTATAAATTTTTTTTAAAAAACCTTTGAAAAGTTACCCTCCAAAAAAAATTATTTTTCTTTTTTATCTTCCATGTACAGGGTGTTTTTAAATGAAGTAATCGATTTAACCTAACATACCTATATCCCAAGTCGCATAATAAAAAAGATACAGGGTGTCAAAGTAAAAATTTTATATTCCTTATTTGTAGGTAACCTTAAAAAATCCAAATATTTTCATAAAATTTGTAAATCAAGGGTTTTTGGGCGAGAAATTCAAATTTCAAGTTTCTAATTTTGACGTCACTAGTAGAGGGCGCCACTTATGTCACATCATATGTCTTTTAACTGGCAATACTTTTTTGCACTGAGCATTTCAAATAGAATTATTTCAAAAATGGTTACTCCCACCGACTTCAGCAAGATATATACCTTTTTCAAATAAAACAGGTAGAATCGATTGTTTCAATAGTCACATACTCTAAGCAGCAAAACAAATCTGCCATTTAAAAGAAACATGATGTGCCATAAGTAGGGCCCTCTAGTAGTGACGTCAAAATTAGAAAAAAATTTAAATTTCTCGCCCTCAAAAACCCCTGATTTACAAATTTTATGTAAGTATGTGGATTTCCTTAGAAGTTATTTACAAATATCGTAAATAAAATTTTGACTTTGGCACCCTGTATCTTTTTTATTATGCGATTTGTGATATAGGTACGTTAGGTTAAATCGATTTATTTTCACCTAAGGAATCTATGGTCTCATTTTTGCTACTTTATTTAAAAACACCCTGTATATCATCAATATAAAGAAGCAAAACATTGTCTATCAACTTTTCAATATTTTTCCAACCCTGAAGTAATTTTGTAAGGGGTTGAAATAATCAACCACTACTAAATTTTTTCTTATACTTGTTTTTTTTTTAATAAAATTTTTTCCTTTTAAAAAACATGTATTCATTTACTACCTTTTTGATTTTGCAATACATTTTTTTTTCTCTCATAATGTCTTAACTTTTTGAAGAGATCAAGAGATCTGTTCCCTACGCCTTGCCACTGAGGGTTTTATATGTTTCTTATGCTAAATCCAAATTTTAAAATACAATAAATGAATAAAGATAGGATGGCATATTTATCGAGATACATGTTTTAGTGGGCACGTACCCTGCAAGTGGAAAGTAGAGTGCAGAAAAAAGTACACCTATTTTGTATCCCCCACCGAGGGAGAACTGCTTCCGGGAAAGAATGATATATTGGACGTGTACTTCATGCCGACAGTGAAAGACTATCTTCCGGGCAAATTATACATATACATCGAAGGAAATCCAACAAAAACTTCAATACAATTGTGTGGTTATGGGATTGGAGTTGGTTTGGTATTTAACTGTTCGATGCTGAAATTCAGGAGCGCACTGCCCTACACAAATAATAGCATCATAATCTTTATAGTTCAGAATGTATCTGATCGCCCTGTCGAATTTTGTTTCGCAGACTATAATCAGTAAGCAGTACAAAATATTTGACGTTTATTCTTAGTAATTGTTACAATGCATATAAAGGAGAGATTAAAATTCTGCTTTTTTGAATAATGATTTAGTGAATATTTGGCATTTTAGCTCTATATCCATTTTTTTTATTATTATTTTCATTTATTTAGACAATATGCACAAGAAAAGCTCTGGATCAACACATATTTCAATTCTAACAATGTAAAGAGCATGCTTGTACCCGAAAGAAATGCAGGGCACAAGCTTCACAACATATTTGAAGATAATTATTTGATATATGTCAACGAACTTCGGAAAAAACTTTTAAAAACAGATCAGTATGATTCTGAAGATTCTGAAACGAACGAAGAAATGTCAGAAGAATCGGTAGACCCTCTGTTGAAATATTCACGCAACGAAATTTCAAAAATGTTGAACGGTAAACTTTGAATTGTTACATGTAAACAAAACAAAATTTAAATTAAAAATATCAATTATTTCATAGAACTTATAGAATCTAAGCAGACACCAGAAGACTCAGGTAGTACTGATATTCCGGAAATAAATGAAACCTTTCCATCAAACATGATGATAGTAGAACCAGAAACAGACAAAACTTCAGTTCTAAAAATACCACAAAATGGCATCTTTATTATTTTCCACGGTGGGCCAAATACAGGTTAATGCTAGTATTAGTCAAACGATTTTCCATAAAATTAGTGGTAATTTGTAGAATATTTCAAAGCTGCCAATTGGGCTGGGTTGAGACTCAAAATACCTATTTACAGTATCGATAGATTAATATACGAGGCATTGGTGGAAAACTCTATATATTCTGCAAACGAAATTAATAGACTTATCGATGAAAAATTTGAATATACCGCCAATGAAGAAGATTTAGATCCTGTCCCAGGAGAAGGTAAATTTGGAACAAAAAAATGAATTGCAAATGTTATATTGGTTTCATTTTTTTAGATGAATACGATACTTTGATAAGAAAAGTGTATGTGATATTATATACAACAAAAAGAACTAAAATTAAAAATGCCAAAGGTAAAGCGGCAGAAAAGGGTAATAAGACATCTGAAAAGAGTTCTACAAACAAATCCAAAAAGAAAGATAAAGATTTCAATACATTAGGAGATATACCACTAGAATTGTTTGAAGATCTTCTGAAATATAAATTCAGATCTTTTGTAAATGGTGTGATAATAGAAAGTTTACACAGTGAGTTTCTTCGAAAAATTAACATCGCTTTAAATTCTTTACTCAACACCATTGGAAATGCAAAATATATTCATATTATATTACTATCATATACACTGCAAAACTATATCCAGGATATGGAAGATAAAATCGCAGAAAAAGAAAGGATAGCGGAGGAATTAAAGGCTACAGGAAAAGAAATTACAAGAGAAAAATCACGTAAAAATCATTATACACAAAATAGCCATATTAATTAATGTCTCTTATTTTATTTCACAGAGTCAAAAACTTTCAAAAAGTCTTCACGGGGAACTAGTACAAGTGGAAAATCAAGCAAAAAATCTAAGAAACCACAAAAAGAAAAATTGGATAAGAGTTGAGCTGATTCATTTTCTTTTCGTTTCATTATAAATAATTTTCTCTTCCAGCACTTTTAAAAGATATGCCTAAAGATGAAAAGGATGCCTTTGACAGCTTTCAAGAATTATTAACTGATACCTTCGACCTTTGTCAGTTTTGGGATAGAAGAGGTGGTTTTCGGAATAAGACGGTGACCATATATTCATATTCATGTCATAATTGATTATCTGCATAGTGTAATTTTTTTAATTTTTGTAGGGGACCAGAAGTCTTAAATCCGAATCAAAAGATGATACAAAAGATCTAAAATCCACACAGCAGAAGAAAAAGATATCCTATGAAGAAACTTCTGATGAAATTGGTATATATGTATAGTAGTTAATTAAATGTTTTTAATTTTCCTTATAAATCTGCAGGAATTTTCTTATGGGTGATAAGTCATGCAAATCAAGAAAGACCAATAGATTTTTCTGATATTATATATGCTGCACTAAAAGAAAATCCCGACTTGCAAGAAGCTAAAAAAGATTTAGCAGACGGGATTGATGTGAAAAAAGACTCTGTTCTTTTTACCATTATGACAAAACTTGATAATAGTGACACGGGCAAATCAAATTTCTTTACTATCAGCACCAATGATCAAATTACTGATAGGGGGGAAAGAAGAGATAATGATGTAAACAAACAAGCAACACAACACTATAACACATGTGTACAGGATGGAACTTTGAATAGGGGTCAGATTTGTACATATAATAAGTTTGTTTTCTCAAATTTTGTTCTAAAAACTAAATATTTTTATTATTATTTTTTTCGGAATTTATATATTTCACCGCTATATGTCGTCACACTGGGTTGTTGAGTAGAAATTAATGCAATTTCCACATCACGTGTTGTAATGCTACACTAAACTCAAAAGGTTTATATATTTAAGCCTTGTCCTCATGGACGTGCAAAAATTCTCACGAATTTGGCAAATTTTGATTTAAGGGGTTATACCTAGTTGTAAGCCAAAAAACGCGTTTTTCCATTAATTTTTTATGAGGAGACATTTTATTTAATGAATATATGATAAATATGTACAGTTTGTGTATTTCTTATATTTTTAACTTCCGTAGTCCGTTTTTAAAAATATTAAATTGTACGCATCCTGCAGACGATCTCCTGGAGGTCCTCCAAAAAAAAGGTGCTCGGCGGTGAGCAAGATATCTCTGGTTTGGATTATTTGAAATGAGAAATGTAAACAAAATTATGTAGCTGATTAATAAATGCAGGTATTAATCGAAGCAACAGTAAAAATTTTGATTTTTGAAAAAATCGCGACTTCCCAAAAAAAAAGTTGCAATTTTCAAAGAAATTTCCAGTTTGAAGTGGTCAAAAAAATCGAAATAATTGTTAAAAAGTTTATTCCTTCGATTAATACCTGAGGAATATATCTAAGAATATAGTGTAAAACTTTGAAAGCGATCGGTCAAGCCGTTTTGGAAAAATCGTGCTCACCGTCTTTCTGAGAAAAACGCGTTAAAGTTAACAAATTTTTTTTTATTACTTACATCGAGTCATCTATTCCAGGGCCATAAGATGAACCCTCAGCGAGGGAGGGTTTTTATAATTACAAACACAATAGCGAGAGTCCTCAAACGTATAGCAGGTCAGAAAAACAGCTGCTACTTATGTCTATTCTCCGCCTACTTTCAAACGGAGACGTTCTTACAAAAATGCTTGTATCTTCAAAAATATTTGTCGGATTGATTTAAAATTTTTAGAGAATATACTCAAATACATATACATTCTAAAAATACAAAAAAAAAACCGATTTTTTCAAAATTTCAACTAGCAGGTATAACCCCTTAAATTTGTAATGGCGGGAAAGTGTCAACTTCTCGTGAATTTTGTAAAACCGAAATATTATCGTTATTTTAATCATTATGTGGGGTTAGTAAGTTTTTTTTGAGTTTCTGACAATCTACAATGACAGTGAAGAACGGTTTTATGATGAAAATTGTAGAAAATATTGTAATTGGCAAAATTCGCTAAAAGTTTGAGACTTTTCCCGCCATTAAATAATTCGCGCGAATTATACGAATTTCGCGTCCATGAGACTTTACCACAATTTATACAGTTCGTCGAGTGAAGGTTCCAGAGGTGCTGTCTAAATGCGCAATGAACACCAATGAAATTCATTTGTACATGACGGAGTGGGAGACAATTTGACTCTTGAAAAATCACTGTGCTTCTTGAGTATGCGGCTAAATGCGCAGTCGTCTAAAAAAACGAAATCTGGGACTTTGATATCAAAGGAGCCGACGTGAAGACGCCGGACTGTAATTGACTGTGGTCACCCTGTACAAAACAATCCACTAAATACTGCCATAAATTTTAATACAAAATAAAATGAATAAAACACAACACACTATTTTCTATTTGTGATGCCATTGAAAATTTATATTGATGAACTGAAAACTAAAATAAATGTTATAAAATGAGGCGGTGACATATTTGGTCATTCTTGTCTTACTGTCTACTACCTCTTAGCACTTATTTTAGCAGGTGCTGAGCTAGCTCAGTTACAGAGTTTAAAATAACGTATCAGTTATAGAATTGTTTTTAAACAATTATATTACAAGTACGTTCTGCCATACAATTGATTTAGAACGGCAATACCATCCCAAAACTGACCCCCACTTAAAGTTCAGCACAATACAGGTTTATGTTGAAAAGTTACTATATCTTAATTTTAGAGTCACGGGACTAAATCAAGCATAAGCTTATTAAGTACAAAAGGTATTTCTTCAAGAAAGAAAACTTCCAAACATCACAAAATTGTTGAAGAGAAAATCAATCCTCCAACAAGAGGTAAAAGGGGCAATTCTATGGGACATTTTAAAGGAAAAATTTAAAGATATAGATTGTTAGTGTTTGAAAAATATATTTATGCAAAATCTTAGAATATCATCATGTCACTGAATATTTTGCAGTCTTTCAATCTGTTTGACTACTTGCATTATTATTGAAAATACTTCTAGCCATTTTTTCAGCAAGTAAAATTATTGTTCTTTTTGTTCCAAATGTATTTTTAAATACAATGTAATAATTAAAAATCAGGACATTTTCACTTGCTCTTTGTAGTAGAAAACTTCTTTCTTTTAAATTGTCCAAAGAATCACCCTAAATATGCTTAATGATCACAGCTACTTGTAGAAATCGATGTACCTTTCGATAATATGTCAAGACGTATTTTGGAACCTGAAGAAGTAGCCTATTACACTTTTACTTTTTCCCCAAAAAAATGTGGTGAATACAATCACAATTTTACAGTTCAAATAACAGGATTAAATTCAGATTTTGTATTGAACTGTAGTGGAATCTGTGAGTTACCTACAATAGATTTTAATCCTCACGTTATGTTCCCTAACGTTCGGGAATGTTACCGAGACAAAGATATGAACACCAATTTCGTGTATATCAAAGAAATGAACGTACTAGATTTCGGACTAGTTTTTTTTGACGCAGACAAGTAAGTATACTTATATTCTTTATTGTACATTATTTGGGTGAGCACGAAATCTTGAACATTCCCAAAAAATAGACAGGGTGTTTCATATATAAATGTACAACCAGTGGTGGCCAGTACAATGAGGCAGGGGCTCATTAAAAATTTGAAAGCAATAAATAACAAATAAGAATCACTGCTTACTTTAATCATCTAATCTTAAATTAATTTATTTGCCTTTCAGATAATCTTGTATTTGTATTTTCTAATTTACTTATAAATAGTGATGAAGAAAAAAGTTTCCGAAATATGTTAATTCTGTACTTCGTATTTGGAGCAGTTCCGATCTGCCAGCATCATTAATTTAAAAAATCATGAACCGCTACTGTATATAACAGTTTGACCACTGACTTCGGGACCAATTTAGGTTAATTCACCTATTTTTAAGATCACTCCGTCTAGTCACTAGCTGACCATAAAGTTACTAATGGACACATTTAGGTACTCCACAGAGTAATTTTTAAAACTTATAACTGCTACAAGGTTTTTTATGTCTTGCCCAATTTTTAATTAAATAAATAATTGATATATTATTATCTTAGAAATTACTACTAATTAAACTAAATCAGCCTATTTTAAGTCCGAGATAGTCTTCTGTTGTGCATATGTATGGAATGCCCCGTAGATAAGGAAAATTAAATTTTATACCTTGTTTTGCATAATTTTCAGTCCACATAAATATGAATATCATATAGTATTGAAAAACATCTCACGATTACCATGTGATGTTAAAGCAAGTTTGGGTGAGAAGACATCTTACTGTTTGCCTTCAAATGTACTGCATGTAGATCCAGATCAAGAAATGCTGTTACCGATATCTGTAAAGGCCACCAAATCAAGTATTTTAGAATCAGACCTCTGTATATCTGTAAAAATAATCCCGTATCTAAATTAGTAAAACTCGTAACTAAACCTTGCAAGGTGGATTGCCAGATAAAGCCTAAAATGTTGACATTTGACAAAGTCCCAGTCAACTGTGGCTTACAGAAAAAAATAAGTTTGTGCAACCTTTCTCCTGTTAATCTGTTGTGGAAATTTGTTGACTTTGATTGGGCTTTGCAGATATTTCAAATATCTAAAACTGAGGGGTTTTTAGGGCCATTTTCAGTTTTTGATGTATTTTTTTCGTACACACCACTTCGTGAAGAATCATATGCTAAGAAGCAATTAGTTGTTCAGGTAAGGCATAACTTTAAAAAACCCAAAATTGACTACTGCTGTTGTTTGAATGAATTTCATAATATTTCTAGCTTTTCGATATAAATTATTCTGACAAAGTACCGCTTTATGTAGATTCTTTAACCCTACATGCAGATTCAGTTGAGTGCATAGTAGAATATTCCGATCATATTGACCTGGGAGACATCAAAGGTGGACAAGAACACAAAATTTCATACACTTTAATGAACAAAGGACAGCACAACACGTGCATCACGTAAATTTTATTTTACAGGTTTATAAACATCAAGATACCTACACTACAACTTTTTAGATTCAGCAAAATTGATAATCCACTTGATAAGTACAAGAATGTACGAAAATGTTTTAATTTGATGAATACAAGTGAAATATTATACCCCAACAGATTATTCACAGGAACTTTAACATTTAATCCACTGAAACCGATGGTACTTGCGGAGGTTCCCATATTTGTATGCAATTTTATAGAATGTATGCATCCAGAAAACGTAATGAAATCTATTGTTATCAAAATATCTGCAAAAGTTTTCTTCTCGAGGTAAGTCAGTAAAATTAATTGTGAAAATTTCTTCTAAAAAGGAACGTACTAAAAGTTAACTTGCTTGCATTATACAGATGTTTCATTGTCTACGACATTTTCGACCATTTTATCTTAAATTATCATAAAGGTGCCATCCTTTACATAAAAACCAAGAGGATTGATGTCTGCGCTTTTATTACCAAAAAATAAGCATAACGGACCTAATTTTAAGTATTTTATGGCCATTGGTTAAGGGGGACCCTGTATATAATTATATACTTATAGTTTTATACAGGGTGAGTTGGAGTGAACACGCCAAACTCCAGGGTGAATGGATTCTACACGTCAAAATAATAACAAAAAACTCAAATGTTCTGCGATTTTCATTTGTTTTCAAGGTTTTTAATTCCACGTATCATCAAGACATGCAGCAATAAGGAGAGCTACAGACGCCCTTCATAGATGAAGCAGAAAGTGTTTTGAGGTCAAGGGTGGTATTTTTGAACACTTAATCGAAAAACTCTATGATTAATAGAATATAAATAAATTAATTTAATTGATTTTTTTTATTGAAATGTAAATTATAACTTGAAAACAAATGAAAATCGCATAACAACACGTAAGTTTTTTCCTTATTATTTTGTAAAATCCATTCCTGAAGTTTGGTGCATTCCTCCCAATTCATCCTGTATATTTTGTGTTTATAGTTTTGAAATAAGTCCATCAGGCGATATAAATTTTGGGCATCAGCAGATTTTTTCAACAAAGGCACACACACTGGAGTTGAAAAACACAGGAAGATTTCCATTGAGTTACACAATTACTTATGTAAACCCTGAAGAGTTGACTACTGAAAAATCTGTTCCTAAAAAAAGCAAAATTGGTATAAGCGGAGAAGAGAAAGCAAGTAGGGTAACCAGCAACAAGAAAAGCAAAGAGAGCAAAGAGGATAAAAAGTTATATGAATGTCTTACACATTTTTCCATGTAAATTATAAATATTCTATTACAGAAAGAGCACAAAACTAAATGCAGGATGTTTTTCTATTCAACCATCGATTGGTGAAGTCATGCCTAATGACATTGCCCACATAGAAATAGAATGCTACCCTAAAGAAAATGAAGAATATAAAGAGGCCATAACTTTATCTGTGTCTGAATCTCTTGATGAAGAAAGACACATTATGCTAACTGTAATTGGTTGTGAACCAAAAATGGATTTTCACAACTTTAGAAGGATATTTAAAGAACACTACATTGTAGATAAGTTGGAAGTTTTAGATGTTCCAAAGATTGTAAGTTGTTTTCACATATATTATTATACCTTGTGCAATATTTTTATTTAAATTGAATATTTAGACTGTGAACTATTGTATCTATGAGTCATCGGAGCAAACACTGCATTTTAAAAAAGTCAGTCTAAATACAGAAGCAGTTAGCAACATATACATGCAAAATACCGGTCATGTGATTGCCTACGTCACCACCAAGATAGATGATGGAACTAAAAATGTATTCAAAGTTTCCCAAGCAGTATTGACGTAGACCCTTTCAGTACCAAATCTTTATCTATTATTTTTAAACCCGAGTGTGTAGGGGTATGTTTGTGTGTTGACAAAACTTTAACAAACATCTGGACAAGTCTTTGTTTGTAGGAAGCCTATTGCAAGTTAGAGATAACTTATAATTCTTCCACAAACAATAAGTTTTCAGTCGCTCTAATTGGCGAAGGAGTAATGCCAAAACTGATGCTTATTAAACCAAACTTGGAAGAAAACAACAAAAGTAGCATAAGGTTCCTTCCAACATACATTGGTAGTAGCAGAACACAAAGAATCTCCATAAAAAATGTCTGTTCCATATCCGCTAAAGCAATCCTTCAAATAAATAATAACGTTAACGAGGCTCTTACACTTATCGCATGTGAGGATACATGTAGCATGTTAAATATTTGCGATTTAGAAGGTAGACGGTTCGATAATTCCATACAGATTAATTAATCTTAATTAATTTCATTTCAGAAATTCAAAATACAAAATATTCAACATTAGTGAATTTAAATCCTGAGGAAACTGCAAATTTCGATTTAAAATATACACCAAAGTGTGAGGATATTTTAGCGGCCCATGTGAAAATTCACACAGTGAATAATCCATTCGAGGTTGTTCTGGTAATAATATATAGCATTTACTAAGAATGATCTCGTCATAATCTCTTAGGGTGCAACAAAAGCAGATCATCCCATTGACTGCATATTTTTGATAGCAAAATATGACGATTTAACCCTACTTACATATATACAAAAATATGTGTCCCTTAAAAGATATATGGTTGAACTTTTAAAAGTATTATTTCACAATAACTGTAAATTTTTTACATATAAGCTTATTAGAGATACTCCTTGTGGTTAATCAAATCCTCAATATATGTGGTTTTAAAGGCATTTTAAAAAGTTCATCTTCAACACCCTGTACCTCTTACGGAACACATTTTTGTATATAGGTAAGTAAGGTTAAATCGTCATATTCACTTACCAAAAATATGCCGTTAATGGAATAACGTACTTTTATTTGTTACACCCTGTATAGATAGCAGTATCCGGACGCAGCTATTACCACGACATAATCCTGGAAGAACTGCCCCATGCCACATTATAGAAAATAATATAATAGGTTATCAAATCAACTTCAATTTTGCTTTCTTACATTACTTACAAAAGAAAAGTTTTTCAATTATAAATAACTCTGAACAGTTTACTTACAAGTTTGAATTTACCAATTTGGATCCATTAGCATTTATACCAAGAGTGGGACATTTAAAACCCTTAACCAACAAAGAAATAATTGTTAGTTTTTGTACCATAAAACCGCTGCATTTCGATAAGGTAAGATATGTTTCTCTTAAACATACATTGCCCTAATGCTTTCAAATTTAGGATCTGGTGAAATGTACTATAAACAAAATAGAATATGTAAATCCGGACGACTCAGATGGTTTAACATGGGACGAAAGACATAAATATATAGCCTGGGATATTTCCCAATCTGCGACCAATGATTTATCTTCAAAAAAACACAGTAAAGCATCATATGATGAAGAAATTGTGGATTGTTGTGAAGATGCAAGGTAACAAAGAGCCTATGCTTATAGGCAAAAATCACGAAGTGGCTGATATGTGTTGATAGATTTCAGAACTGCTGTAAAAGTGAATAACAAATTACTTGCATACTAGAAGTGTGAAGTTTTGTGTTTTTTAATATTTTTCTATATTTTTTTAGTACCAGAACAGTTTCAAAATAGTATAATTTTATGTTGAATGAAGAAAAGTGCAGTATCTGCATAAGATAATTTGTATTAAGTTGGATGTGGGGGTGAACAACAAATCGATTTTGTATATGTATGTGTAGTGAAAATTTTCTGTATTTTTTGGTAATTTTGCAATATTAAGATCGTACGATATTTAGTTATAAAGAGCGTACAAAAATCCAAAACATACGCAAGAATATTTGCACAAAATCTCAAGGTTATGTTGTGAATTAATTAAGGATGTTTTTAAATCTATATTACACATTACACTGCCAATTTTCTCCAATTAATAAAATAGATATTTCATGGGGTGGCTGAACTAAAGCATACGTCTGTAAACACAAGTTTTTGACAACTTGGAGCTTCTCACGTTCTACCCCATACAAAACTATGTGCCTTGCCTCACCTTCTTTTAGAGGTTGCACGCGATCCGCCAAATAGTCCAAGATATCTGTTATAAATATCTCAAACCAAACCATTTCATCTAAATCTGAGGTCGAGGTTACCATAGCAGGAATTCACAATATATATGCACTTTAGAAAAGCTGATAACTCCTAAAATACAGTTTCACCTAAAAAATACAGAAGAATTACACTATAAAACACAACTCCCTGACAATTAAAAGCTTTATAATGTTTAGCGGCAATTGTAAATAAATTGTTGTACACCCTTACATCCGACAGCTTGAATTTTACAGCGCCATCTAGTGGTTCATGAATTTTGCGAATAAACATTCAGAAAGAAACTGAATAAAATAACTAATATACCAATAATAATACCAATACCTTGAAATCTTTAGAAAAAGTGTAAAGAACATCATAGCTCGATCCGAACCAGAATTCAGGATAATCTCGGAAACATCAGAAATTATATCCTGTTTACTTTCAGTAACTGCAGATTACTCTACTTACATAAATAAAGTTTCTGACATTAATTTTCCAGATACTTACATTAATGAGGTAATTTTAACATAGATTAATGTGATAAACTAATTAAAGAACACACTGTTCACAGAAAACAAAAAGACAGTTTGAAATAGAGAACAATGGAGTGGTCCCTTTAAAAATTGAATGGAATTTTACAAATGTTAAAACTGTAGAAACCAGGGCGACATCTGCAGTAGAGAAAAAAGATGAAGCCAATGATGCTAAAAACGGTAGACATAACGTTGCTCAGAAATTTAACTTAATTTAAATTTTTGGTTTTAGATTTTACAAGACCGATTAGTGCAAATTCTTTATTTACCAGTGAGCCTAGTCAGTTGTATGTGAAAGAACCAGAAATTCCATTTACTATATCACCTCAAAAAACATTAATCTACCCCAATACAACACAAGAATTTACAGTTCAATTCTGGCCCTTAAACCTTGTAAATTCTTGTATGAATCTTCAATCGAATATTGTAGGCCTTAAACCGCAAATGAAAAATATAAATATAAAAGTTACAGGGAAAAGCTTAATGCCCATTTATTATTTTGAACTTGAACAAAGTAACTATATGAGTAGAAGGCCCGATGGGGTTAAAAAGTGTAATGTACCTGATTATGTAGACTCAAAGGTTATAGAGTTTGAATCAGTCGGAGTTGGAGTTTTATCTTTAAGGTAATGGTTATTGCAGTCTAAGTTTCACATTTTAAATAAACTGAAACTAAAACATTTATTTTGTATTATATTTCAGAAAATTTTGTGTAGTTAACCCCGGTAAAAAAACATTTACATACAAATTTGAATCACTAGAAAAATATCCACCATTCTCTTACTTTGACTGTAAAGCATCTACTGGTGTTGTAAAGAAAGGAAAAAAATCTGAAATTATATTCACATTCAAATCTCATGCATTTGGTAACTTTGAGGGATATTACATGTTCCAAATTCCAGATGAAAAAATAAGTGTTCCGTTTTTGTTAGCCGGACGATGTAGAGAACCTCATGTTTACTTCACACAATCACATATTTCATTAAAGCCCACAGTTTTAAATGTTCCATTAAGTACGAAGATTACGTTATGGAATGAGGAATATATGGAACTGTCCTTCAAATTCCATAAAGAGTCTTTCTTTAACGACAATCAAGATCAAGAATTGAACATAACACCAAAAAAAGGAAAACTTCGACCCCACTCTGAACAAATTATCGAGTACGGATTTAATATATTAAGAGGCATTCTGATTGTTAATGACGTCATACTTTTTGTAGGGTCACTTTTAAAGCAGAAAAGATTGGTGATACGAATTTTCTCGTACTATGTACTGTCGAGAATGTACCAGCACCTCTTACTTTAAACATTTCTGCACAATGTGAAGAAGTCGTATCATTAATAACTTACTGGGATAAATCTGATGTTATAACTAAGACTTTAGATAAAGATAAAGAAAATATTATAAATTTTGGAATGGTAAATTCTAATTCTAAATAGTAATCTTCGAAAACCTAACGAGTGATTCATTATTAATATCTAATACACTTACGCCATGTTTCAGCATGCAAATCATTCGTTTACTAACATATCGTTTACTATAACTGGCTTTTAATCCATTTTTAATCATTATTGGGTATCAAAATTTTACAGTTGTATTAATTTATTTTATAATTTAATATAGCTATAGAAATTTTGAGTAGCATCCAGTGCCTATGCTTATTCTATTGATATTTCTAACGTAATCTAAATCAAGTACTAGGCACACAGTTTACACACACGAAAAAAGCATTTTCATAATGCAATATATGGAGATAGAGAATGCATCAGACTTTAGTTTGATTGAACCATAGTATCCACAGTCGTATCGCTGTGCATAGAGAGATAAATAATGTTCTTAGAAAAATAATTTTATATTTATACGCTTTATACTTTATAGTGCTTTTATATTATCTACGAGTTACTCTTTAGATTTTTGAAGATTGAATATAGTTTATTAAAAAAATATATTATTCAAGATTACTCCAAAGAAAAAGGAAACGCTGGAATTCTCAGTTTCGAATAAAGGCAAAACTGGATTTTTCTATATGGTACAATTAAATGCAAAACCTGTAGAGCATTTCTTTCGCATAGATGTAAGCCAACGAAAGGAATTTGTGGCCAGCAACAAAACTTCCAGTTTTATCATGAATTTGGAAGCTCAGACGAAGGCCACTTTAAAGGATTTCAAAGTAAAAATAAATGCATGTAAAATTTATTAAGTAACTAGCAAGCAGCTCTGATTAAAACTATTTTAGATATCTTATGGACCAACTTATTTATTAAGTATAAGTGCTAAAGCTGAATCGCCTTTAATCAAGCTCTCATTTCAGTCTTACAATTTTGGGTACTGCATTGTACAAAAATCAAAAAGCGCTTATTACAATGTAACTTTGGAAATTAAAAATATTGGAACTCGCGTTGTAATGTGAGTACGAGAACTGTTTAAATCGACTAGATATGCGTTTGTCGAAAAACATTTTTATAATTCACCAACATTAGCACTTGGTCATTACATTAATTACAAAAAATATACAGTGTTTATTAAGGAATGGGCCATGCTTTAAAGCTAGTTTCCTTGGATGAAAATAAGGTGATTTAAATTAACTTACCTTAGTAACATCTTGCTTTCTTAATAAGTTATTTGGTTCTTCTAACGTAAAGTATCACATAGATATTAATTTAATAATTAATTTTTGGAAATTTAAGGCCCTTTAACCTAACCTTTATTAGGAAAATATTTGACCTATCCTTATCCTGGACTAGCTGGTAGCGGATCCGGTATCAAAACCCCTGGGCATCCACACATATTAATTTCAGTTCCTATAATAACAACTGTAACCAATGCTATCAAACTTGTACAATGGTCGTCAGCTTAAAGTCACCAGTTCCATGGTCCATTCTTTTCTAGTGCCATTTATTATACACGGTGCTAGAAAGGGACAAAACATGGAAGTGGTGACTTTAAGCTGACGACATTTCAATATATATTAACATTTTATACAACAATACTCAATATAATACCTGCAGGTTGGAGAATTTGTTTGAAGATAATGACGATTTAACAATTGATTTCAAGAATGGCTATGTGCAACCTTCGTCAACAGAACACTTAACCATATATTTTCACCCCATGAATGTAGGTCGACATGAAATAAATGTACCACTAAAAGTAAACTTATTGAAGTATGTTGTTAAAATAATGGGTGAAGCAGTAAACGTTAACTTGCAACTGGTTAAAGGCAGTGATAAATATATTGACCTCGGGCAAGTACTGGTGGGAACAGCCAAACGCTATGCAGTTCAAGTAATCAATAAAACTCCTACTAACATAAATGTATTTTTTGATCTATGGGAAAGATTACCCTTTCACACCAGACCCAAGGAGAAAATATATTCAGAAATGAAATTACCTGACGTACCTGAACCAACAAAAGAAATGTAGTGCTAAACCCATCCATACTCTGAATTTTTTTTAAATATATTGTTTTAGGATATCTAACCCAAGTAAAATTGTAAACAAAAAGAAAAATTTAAGGGAGAGCACAAAAGGAAGTACTACCAAAGAAAGCAAAAAGGAGAGTAAGGAAAGTAAGGAAAAGAAAAACTCCTGAAGATGACACAAAGAAGACGTCGAAGAAGTATTACCCCATATACTCTAATTTCATTAAATTTTACTTACTGTCATTATAGGTCTCAAAATGTTGAAAAGAATAAGAGTAAAGATAAGAAGAAAAATGAAGAAGAAGTAGTTCAAGACGAGTGAGATTTTTTTTGTTATAGTCTGGTGCAAATGAAACAAATAAGTGCATTATTTTGTAAATCGGTGACCTTGGACAAAAATCCTGAAAAACTGTCTATAACCTCCGAAGTTATTTGAGCCATCTACGTCTAATATGTTCCTTTAATGCATCTTTGTGGTCTATTTTGTTATATTTTACTTTTTGTAGTTTCGTAAAAAAAAATCTACAGGATTTAAATTTGGAGATATAAGTGGCCATTCAATTGATCCATTTCCCCCTATCCACCTGTCTGACGTCCAAGTAGTTTCTTACCAATACAGCATAATGTGGAAATGCACACCACAAATCATTTATGTTTGGAAACAGCTGATTCAATTCAGTGTGGAAATCGTATTCCATAAATTGTAAATTCGAGGAACTTTATCTTATGTTACCTTTGAATAGGCAAACATTTATTAGATTTCTTACTGGAAAACTTAAAAAGCCATGTAGGAACAAGTTTACATTATTGAAGTGATTTATTAATTGTGATTTTAGAATTTTTTCTTTAGCACTATGCAACATTCTATTACCTAAACTTTTTAATAATTAATTAATCTTTCAAAAGAACTGTGTATGATACGTTTGTACATATTTCAAAAAATCATCAATGACATCATCCCTTTCACACAGATGTAAACCTATGTAAAACAAATATCTCGCAGAACACAGTTTTAAAAATAATGTTTGGCCTATTTCAGAATTTTTTGTCCAAAGTCACTGATATACGAAGTAATGAATTTATTCCTTTCATTTACACTATACTGTATATCATTGAAAAATAATAAGAGTATGTCAGATTTGCCGCATAACCAATTAATAATTTTCAATTTTAGTATATTAGAGTTGTTAGAACTCCGAAAAAGTGCAACTGACTTTCTTAAAATATCACCGAAGGACTACGTCCAAATAGCTCCAGATAAGAAATTTCAATTTACTATAGAATTTATGCCAACAGAACGATTAGAGAGTTTTACCGAAAAGGTATTTTTATCAAATTTAATAACAAGTAACTGTAATAATTGTAAATAACTAATTAATAATTATATCTCTTAGATTTTCTATGAAATTCAAGACCACATTGAACCACTATGTGTAGTAACAGGTTACTGCTTTGGACCAAAATTTCTACTATCTCAAGAACATTTAAAATTTTCAAATGTAGTAACGGGTCTCACACATACAGCCAAGACCTTGTTAAGGAATATGGGCGACTTTAAAGGAAGGTAACTCAGGTTTAATTTGAAATTTAAAAACATTCTTAATTGAGTTAACATTTAAAATAGGTTTCAGTTTAAATTAGATAAAAGAAGTGACATATTTAGGATAACTCCATTGACTGGTTTTGTCGGTCCATCATCAGAATTAGAAATTTGTGTTACGTTTGCACCAAAGGCTGCAAACTGCATATATAAGACAAAGGTAATATGTAATTTATGATCTTATAAGCACAGAGTGGTTTGCTATAAGTATTACCCTCTATTTTCCCCATTATTTTGCAGCATAGGAAAATTGAGGATTCTAATACTACCCAAGTTACACAAACAATTTAACAATAGTTTACAGAGATGCTGGCTAATTCCCAGCAACTGTTAGAAGCTTTCGTGGTTCTAGTGATTATTTTTTTCTGAAAATTTGACTCCCTGTTCAATAGAATTATGAGTTTTCACAGTGGTGAAGGGAGGGAGACACTTGATTTAACATTGGCACTTTTATGATTTTCTACTGTCAATGTCTACCCACGAAAAAATTTCACGCTTTGCCATTGGTTTTTCAATAAAAATATTTCTGGATTATATCATTCCATTTAAAATAACGGAGTTGATGACAACTTTCAGCTGAAAGTGACAGTTTTTCATTGAAAAGCTCATATTCAATTATACAGGGAATCATATTTTCGTAAAAAAAAATAATTACTACACCCATGAAATCTTCTAATAGCATAGCGAGTGCTCCGTTTAAAAATAAAAACAATTCAATTTCTGCAAGAAAAATTGATGGATATACAGGGTATTTTAAAAAGACGTTGCAATATTGCTAGAGCTTATAAAACATAGAAAAAATAAGTGCAGTTTGCTTTCTACTGATATTTTAATCTATATTTTTTTTAAGTTAGGTTTTCCTATTCTACGTCGTGATATTGTGTAAAACTTACGTAAAAAATGCAAAAAAACTGTCATATAGTCATCCAGGCTTGATCTCTGTATAGTATTTATGTATCAAGTGTGTATGTTTCAAACCTCAAACTCTTCATTGATATGTCAAATTTTATATAACGGAAATTACAGTATTCTAAAATTATTTTACACCCCCTATATCTGAAAAATGGGTGGCTTAAGGACATACATTTATAACAAATTGAGCAGATATTTTATCAGCTCTAGCAATACTACCGTGTCTTTTTGAAACACCCTGTATATATAAATGCTTTCAGGCCGATTGTCTAATAGGAGGATTAGAAAAACCTCTTCAACTGATTTTAGAAGGTAGCTCTACGAAAATTCCTTCTCCGATATCTACTCTACAATTCCAGTGCCCTGTAAGAGAAAACTGAACAAAATATTAAAATTGTCAACATGTAAGTTGTACAAATTAATCTAATTACAAAATATTTGGTCATCAATCAATGATATTTTATTAATTTATGACCGAATATTTTAGTTAGTAGTTCTAGTGATTAATAGCTTTGATAACATAGTTTACTAATTTGTTATTTATTACAAATATTTTGTTTAGAACCAAGGAAAGGTGGATCATTCATTCCTTCATATCGAGTGACCAATTTTCCACAGAAAAAGAGTTTATAGTTGAACCGGATGCTGAATATGTTTTAGATGTTATTTACAAACCTGAAATAATGACCTCATTGGCTCCCCATAATGTAATAGCTGAAATATGTTAGTAAACCAAAATTATAGGGTTTCCTTTCTAGGCCACACTGTTTTTACCCCTTCCTGAAGGTAAGGCAATCATTTATAAATTAGTAGGACAGACACTACCTCCTCTTCCAATAAATAAGATCACTTTGGATGTCAAGTGCAAAATGTATAATACACACGCATTAGTTATACGGAATTGGATGAACACAAAGCAGAATTTTAAAGTTACAACAGAGCTAATGACACCATTGACGCCAAAATGCTTGTATAAAGTTTCTGGAAATTCTATTGTGGAGCTTCTTCCTAATGAGCATAAGCATTATAATTGGAAAGTTTATATTGTAAAAAAATACCACTGGATTTTAAGGTATTCAAGTTTATTACAAAGCAGACTAAATTAGGAAATTTGTCAAATAATGACTAATATTTTATTTTATTTACACTATTCAACAGGTAAAATATCCAGATATAGATAATACGAAAACAAACAACAAAAAAAAACATACATAAAGCAAATTACATAACATAGATATGACACGTGACAAATATGAAAAATAATCAGTAAATATCTAGAATTACAAAATAGTCTTTTCAGAGTTGAGATATTACAATCCATAAAATCTACGGACAAGATAACTTCATTATATAAATCACATATTATTAAGTGGAGTGTTTCAGAATATTTGTTCTAACAGATAGCAAATAAATATTAAATTGTCTAGCTTCTATTCTGGAAACATGAAAGCCTAACATGGCACTGCAGTCAATGACATTATGTATTAATTTATGTAAACAAATTAAATAAGACTTTTTAAGTCGATTATCCAAAGTTTCAAGACCAAATCTATTAAGCATTTCTAATTGAGGGAACCCAACAGAAGGATACTCCACATGTACAGCATAATTAGGACACCAAAAAAATTAATGCATATTCACAATTGCACCTGACAAAAGAAGAATATAAAATTTTCAGTGGGCGTTAGAATTCGGAAACAGTTTACTATTCCTTATACTGAAACCAAGAGATCAATAAGTCCTTGCAGCTACATAATGTAAATGGCCATTAAAAGACAATTTTCTGTCAAATATAACGCCTAGTCAAGAAGGTATCAGGTCTAGTGTATGTTGTTCAATGGAATAGTCAACTGTTTCTTTGTAGAGACATGACACTTAATATTTAGTGGCAGATTGTTATACTAAAGTTCACTCATCATCAGAGTTCTTAATTGTACTAAAAATTTACAATATTCAATTATTTTTTGCTTGTTCAAATTCGAAGAATTTTGCATACACTTTGAAGGGTTAACCAAAATGGTGTATACCAAAGATCTCATTATCTAGAGATTGATCATTGGCGTATACTACTTCCTATTATTTCCTACAAATAAGTGGTAAAGCCTAGAGGTAGACAATGTCTACCAAAAATATTGCATTATATTATTGTTCTCATTTAACGTATGCAGTGCATGTGGTCAACTAGAATAGCCACAATACTCCCCGTGTATAATGTTTCTGTTTTTTATTTAATCTGGATTATGCACTTGACTTAACATGGGCACTTTTATGGTCTTTAAATTGTGCATTACATTTTGTGTGTTTAATATAAAAATTAAATATAATAAGATGATAGATATAGATGATCCAATCGTTCATATAAGAGAATATTGTTTAACTTTTCTATCTTTAAAAAAAAAATTGAATTTAAAAAATTTCCAAAACCGATGTGACTTAAACTTAAGGTAAACATAAAATGAACATTTTGCTACGATCAAAACTCGTCCACTCAAATTATATATTTTTTTGTTTTATTTTGTGCATTATTTTTGTCATTCATTTTATTTTTTTTATATATAAATACTTTTTGTATATTTTGTATTTTGTGCATAATAAACATTAATCCAAGACAGATGATATAGTCGCGATAAGAATTCAGACGTCTTATGTCGGCTGATGTTACACAATCGTTTTTATTGTCAACATTTTCGATATTTGGTCGCGTTAAAAACTATCATTTTTTGCAATTTAGTGCAATATATAATGCAACCATTTAGTGTAGTATATGGTTTTATTACTCTCAGTTGCAGTTTCTCAAATATTTTTATGAAAATATTAATAAATTATTTATTTGTTCGTATGACGTAGGTCGTCTGAATTCTTGCCGCGACTATATATATTTTACCTCTCGCTTAACTTTACCAATATTTAACACATATTGCCACTTTTACAGGTTACTTTTACAAATATTGAAACTAAAGAATATATGTATTATGAAATATCAGTTAATGTTTTACCTAGTGACCCAGTAGAAACAAAAACTGTAGTTACTTGTGTTCGAAACCCAGTGAACTTTACACTTATACTAGAGAATCCTATTGATCACCCCGTTACCTTTACGATAGAATGTGATCTCGCAGAGTCAATTTTTGACCAGTATGTTACATTAGAACCATACACCAAGGTAAGAAAGCAGCTATTTCAATATCAAAGGACATTAATTTCAAGTATACTTTGCAGCATCACCTGCCTTTCCAGTACTGCCCTCTCAAAAGTGACGAAGTCACTACATATTTGTATGCTATATGTCCGGAACTTGGCACATACACTTATTGCTTAAAACTAATAGCAAAACCTCCATTACCAGAAAATACTGTGAGGTTTAAGGCCGAGTTGGGAGAAAAAGTATATAGAGCGATTCTTTGGAAAAATACTTTTAGAGCACCTGTTGAATTTACATAAAGGTATTTACAATGTTACAGATATATTTATAAATACAGTACAAGAGAAATATTTTAGTTTGATCATCCTGTATTTTCACTAGAGAAAGTTTCTCCCATACCAGAAGGAGAAAGTGGAAGACTTAAATTCGGTTTTGAACCAAGCCAACTGGGTATATTACAAAGTAAAGCTATTGTTTTTCACACATACTGGAAATTACATGTAAGAACTTACATATAATGCATTTTATTATTTATAGACATAGATAATACTTTGATGATATCTACATCTTGTGATCACTGGTTACTCAATGCTAGACCTCTATATGGCCACAAGTAGAGACAGACCCACTATAGTGTCGGTACTATGAAACCCTCGCGCAATACCATCGGCAATTGCAATATTTGTAAAAACGGAATTTTAGGAAGCAAAAACTCTGAAGGCTAATGTCTCACCCATTGTTAAATTACACCTGAAAAACCTATAGCAAACAGCCACGGTTAAGTCGTCAATGGCAAAAAGTATGTTAGTGGTGCCATTCAGTGTTGCCAACTGCTAAAAATAGTTTCCGTCAAATACAGGCTTAAAATCCGCTAGATTTGAATGTAAATCCACTAAAAATTTTATTCTTAGAAAAAATACCAATATTGAAAAGTTATATATGAACATAACGCAAATATTGTATTAAACATTTTACGTATTTCTAAAAAAAAAAAAACAGCAAAATAAGAATTTAAAATATTCATTTGAGTAAGTAGGTACTTAACGGATGTTATAATACCGTCTGTTTCAGTGGTTTCCAATTTTAAAGTGGTCAAGAGCCACAAATGCGTTCACGTATTTGATAAAGGGCTGCAAGTATTTTTTTTATACATAGTGACCCATTTGAAAGTGAGACACTTTTTTCAATGATAGTTTTAATAACTCTCTGCTCTCAACTATCCGCAATTTCAAGTTTTGTGCTCTAAACTAAACGCTATTCAAATTCTGCCAAATCTAGTGAGAATTCTGCTAAATTGCCAACACTGGACTGTCATTAGACATATACCGACTTCGAGCTTATTAGCTCTCATCAATAAGTCACACAACGAATATTCTTTGCTGTTCGGTCTCTGTCATAGCCGACAAAAGGACATAAGTGTGAAAGATGTAAGTATCTACATCTTGTAGTCACTGACTAGGTACTCAATGCTAGGCCTAGGTACGGCCACAAGCACATATAGATTATACTTTAGACTATTTCATTTATTTTTCATATCAAGAAGTATTTATAAATTAACATATAAATAACTTTCATTTTAAGTACTTTTCAATAAGTAGGTACTAATTTTTACAAAATATAAAACCGACAATGTTTAATGGCTCAGTACAATTTTGTTTCGATATAACCCCGAAGTTGATTTACTTTTGAAATACCATTCTTTAAACTGTTTATACAACTTGAAGATGTGTTGAAATTTATAAATGACCAATTGAAAATTAGTTTGACAAATCAAACATTTATTTCAGATATCCACTGATCGGAGAATGTGTCTTGCCCACTCCAAAAGGGCCCTTTGTTGTAAAACCGGGTGGATCGACTCAGATAAACTTTGTTAATCCATTCATGGAAGATCAAACATTTAACTTCTACATTGATTCAAACGCTTTTTATTTAAAAACAACTTCAGAGACAATAAAAGCTAAAAAATCAACAAAAATTGTCGTCAACATGCAAGCTTTAAAATATTTAGATGGGAACGTACAATCAGGTGAAATAACCGCAAAACTACATGTCGAGGTGGCCGGTAGCTCCCAGGACCATATCAAGTGGGTTTTTTATATTCAGAGTGAGGTTTAACATCTATACTAATTTATTTATTGCAGTAAAATAAATAGTGACTTACCAACCACAGGTGTTTTCTTGGTACTTCTTTGGTTTTTAAATGAGGTAAATCAAAGCATTTTTATAAAAAATATAAATGTTAATAAACTGACAAAATAATAAATTTAAGTTGTACTTAAATAGAGAATATAATGGAATATCTGAATTGATGAAAGATTGCTTAATCTTCCCCAGCAGGCATAGCATCTTCCAATCTTCGTATAAATTTTACTCTGATTTCTGTATTCTGATCACCTTTCAACTGGTCCTAAAATAATTGAATAAGTCGCCTTTACAATTTTTATGCTATGAAAACATCTTAAATACCTGTACAATCCAACTTTGTACATCCAATTGGACCATTTCTAAAGCACCTCTAATTGCCCCACAAATAATATTACAGTACTTCAGGCTTTTAAGATCATCAGGTAATTCTACAAGATCTGTTAGAGGGTTAGTATCTAAGATAAAAGAAAATTCATCTCCTGCCGCACTCCAATTTGCCACATTCGGTTGTACTCCTAAATACATCCTAAAAGCGGTCTGTATTTTATCTGCTGTATCTTTTAAATCCAGACATCTTCCAGTACCAGTTTTTGCCAAAAAGTCTTCAATAAGTCTAATTCCCATGTTATAACCCAGTCGTTCTAATTGTTTACTAACATCATCAGTATTATCAAGATCTTTCATCATTTGGGCAACGAGAGCACCATAGGTAAGAGTGACTAATTCTGAGTTCTAAAATGGAAAAATATTAGAAAAATACCTACATAGATTAAGTAGAATCTAAACATACCACTTTCTTGGTATCGAATCTTGTCGAAGACCTCGACATTTTGGTATCTTACTAGATATTTCTTACTTTTTTGTGGAAAAATGTAGTATTTTGAAAAATGTTAACTACATTTATAACCTTTCAAAACAGTTTAGAACAAGGAAAAAAGCTTCAAATCAAAATACTTTGACGTTTCAGCCAAGACGTCACAAACAATGACAGCGCAAGCAAACCAGTTTACGTCATTTGACAGCTGGATTGAAATCAAAATCCCATTTTATGAAAGACCGACTTAAAGCACACAAAATAAATAGATGGGATCGAATAAAACCATGAAATTTCACTGTAGATTTCTGAAAAGTGTCATTTATATAGCATTAATATGTATTTGATTTTATAATTATTTAAATACATATTCAAACCTGACTGAAACCCTATTGACAAAACTGTATTCAATTCAAAATTCAACCTTTATTCATTGTAAATCGTACTTTCTAATCTCCTGTCAATTAATTTAGAGGTTATGTCGTGATCTTGTAAATCCATCAGTATGTTACTGTGTTATAGTTCAAGTGAACAGTAAATAATACCCTAATTTATCAACAATAAAAATGACTAATTTGTGGACTTTTATATTCGTCAAATCGTAGTACTTCCAACAATGGTTTACAGCGGGGGCTCTATGTCAGTTATGGATTGGTCAAGCGAAGACATCAGATCCTGTTTAAAAAAAGAAGGTATCGAGGAAGATACAATTATAATATTATGTGATGAAAATAAGTTAGATGGTAAATGTCTCTTAATGTTAAATGAAAGTGATTTTGCTCTAGAACCTATTAGTAAACTGACACTACGAGATAGAAAAAAGTTGTATTTTTTGTGTAAAACTTTGCAAAGAGAAAATCAAAGTGTTTTGGTTGATCTAGGTGTGTTAGATAATCATACTAGTAGTATATACAGTTCTCAAACACAATATAACAAATTAGAAAGTGAATATGGTGACTCCGAAAGAATATCTCCTCCAATATCAGAAGATGGTAGACCTTACCCTCCAGAAAGAGAAAAGCCTTTCTTAGCTTCCTATATGTTGTTGGTGTGACTTGGATAACAGCTTTTGTCATGGTAATAGTCCACGATAGAGTTCCCGATATGAAGAAATATCCACCTCTTCCAGACATATTTTTAGATAATGTTCCTCATATACCCTGGGCATTTGATATGTGCGAAGTTACTGGTACTATTTTATTCACAATATGGCTCATATTGCTGTTATTCCATAAGCACCGGTAAGTAAATATATTCTTATTCACAGTAAGTAAATTCTTTTAAAATAAATACATTTACATATTGAAAAATTTACAATGATCAGTCCATTTTTTATCAAAAAGATAAACTTAGTTTTGTAAGGATTTCAAGATACTACAATTCCAAGAACAGCCTCCGTATAAAGGTCAAACTTCTTTGTTATACTAATTTAAAAATTAAAATCTTGATCTCTGACCTTTAAGTATCCATACATCAACTGTTGTTTCTATATTAGATCCCAATTTGTGGAAAATAAATACATATTGGACCATAGATCATAATTACCCAATATTTAACCAATCGAAATAATGTTGAAAAATATTTGTCAATGAAATCAGTTATTTTTTATACTTATTGTCAATTTGATATTTTACAATTAAACAAGCAAAATATGCTGAACATTTATGAATCATTATCTAATAGTTTTAAACTTAATTGAACATTAATTTTATATTGTTTACGAAATACCTACTTCAGCATGTACATGACTTACATGATATGAAAAAATGTGTACATGAACTTCACTCACAGTTACTAATCAAGTTCAACGATGAAACAAACGATTAACAAATATAAAAATAAATTCTATTATTTGAACAATCAATATTTGCATTCTTTTATAGGTATTTTAAAGTAATCTAGCAAACAATATTTGTTATTTTTTTAAACATAGTGTACATCATTTTAACATTTTTAGTAGAGATGTACAATTTAAATGAACATTGCAATGATAATAGTAGATTAGAACTCATTTCAAATTTAGAGTCTATGTACCATTCTGTTTGACAGGTTCATTCTTTTGAGGCGATTCTTTGCTTTGTCGGGAACAGTTTTTCTTCTTCGTTGTGTCACAATGCTTATAACATCATTAAGCGTCCCTGGAGCACACTTACAGTGTCAGCCTCGAAATTATTCCACACAGGGTTCATCGAGCTTCTCTGACCTAGCAAAGAAGCTATCACAGGCTTATGTCATATGGAGAGGCGCTGGAATGTCTATACAAGGTGTCCGGACATGTGGAGATTACATGTTTAGTGGACACACTGTGGCATTGACAATGTTAAATTTTTTATTACCGAATGTAAGTCATTAACTGTTTTTGTTATGTTATTTTATTACTGTTCATTTCAGATACTCCAAGACATATATATTACATTCATACCTTCTCTTGGATGCTGAATATGTTTGGAATTTTCTTCATTTTGGCAGCCCATGAACACTACTCCATTGATGTCTTTGTAGCATTTTATATAACCAGTCGTTTATTCCTTTACTATCATACTCGAATAACCAAGCACTCATGCAAAGGGATTCGACTAGGACGCGGGTATGGTTCCCATTATTTTCTTATTTTGAGTCGAGCGTCGAAGGTATCGTACCAAACGAATACGAAACTCTAGGTGAGATAATCATGAACATCTGTCAGTTCATAAAGAGCCGATACAATGATATTAAAATGCATTTTACTGTTGCTGCTAAGAGTAGTACTTCTACCAATCATGTAATAGAGACTGTCAGTAGAACAATTATGGAAAATAATAAAAATAAATGAAGTGTGTGATGTGTGGCTTAGAATCATTTAAAAGTACGAATTTAAAAAGTATTATTATTTAATTCAACTAACTCATCATGATTTGGAGTAGTGCAGATTTAAACATGATTTCGAATTGGAAAACGTTCCTCAAATAATTTGCAGTAATGTATGGTGTTCAATATTTTATTAAGAAATATTATAAATGACAAGAAAAAACATTTGTTTGGTAATAAAATTTGGAAAAAGTCGAACTGCACTATTACAAATATATAAACATTACTTTTATTGATTTTGGATACAAATAAGGCTGATATTTATTACGAAAAGTGTTCATGAACCGTCGTTTGTTGTTAAATTTATTTATTATCTTATTTGCAATTTCCAAAAATACCAAAGACTTCCAGTATGTTAAGGTTGCTTCCAAACATAAATTTATACAATTGGAGATGATACATGTATAAAATTATTAATGCAATTTATCAATACATATATAACGATCACTTTAATCTAGTTTTTTTTTTTTGTAATATATTAATAAAAGTTTTTTCGTGTTACAATGGGACCATTTTCTATTTATCAAAAGAAACTATTGTTTTTTTATTGATAAAATATCTAGACATTTTTGTTGTTAATAAAAATATTTATGTTTTGTATAAATATATTCTATATTTTATTTATTCTAGTATCTAATGTCTGTGTTTTAGACGCGTTACAGTAATACATTCAAATTATACAAACCTATTTTTTTTTTATAACGCTTAAATAAAATCTCCGGTTTGTTTAGGCAAAATGTTAACCTTTAAATACTATTAAAAGTTTTAAATTTTAGCATTATTGAAAACATTTAACCAAACAGTACCATTGCTTTTTACCCAAAAAAAAAACATTTTCAAATATAACAATACAGTGCAATAGAAAAATTTTACAGAATTTAGTTTTTTTTCTAATAATAATGGATGTTAATGAATAACTTGGCAACGGAGTATTGTAACTGCAATATGCATCTTGTTGTCAATTCTCATTCTCGTGAGTACTGTTGACATATTCATATTAAAAGCACGACAGTCACACGAAAACATTATATTCAACTAACCTTGGCAATCCTGTAAGATATAGGAAAACTGAAACGCGTATTTGTTGACTAATTTTTCACAGGGATTTAAAAAAAAATTAAGTTTTTATTAAAAAAACAATTTAGCAGCAACAACTATAGTTTTTTATTCTTTATAATAAAAAATACATTATTATGGAACTACATATTTAATCACAAATATAACGCAAACAGTAAAAGATGACAGGTTTATATCAATGCAATCAGGAATAAATATAAAATCCAAAAATGAAATAATATATAGGGTGTTTTGAAATAAAAAAGCAAAGTTAATAATATCTCCGTAGTGATGCTTGATTGTTTTTTTGATGAAAAAAAAATTAAATCCTTGTGAAAAATTATCCAAGGAATGCGCAGTTCAGTTTTCCGATTCCTAGGGTAGCAAAGTTACAGCTGAATCTAATGTCTCCTCGTGATCACTGTACATAATTTGGATATATGAACAATTTTTCAGTACAATCTTTTTTTTAATATAAAATTAATACTTTGTAATATGTTCAATTTTCTAAACTTAATTACGGGCTCAAATATATTGTAACCATAGCAGAATTAGGTAGTTATTACAAAATTACTGTGATAGTACATTAATGTTTATTGGAAATCTTTTCTTGGTGCTAATTGTCACTTGAATTTGTCTTGGATTCATAATCTGCTTGGATTAGATATACCTGCAATTCGACAAAGCTAATAATCATTTGAATATGCAGGTCTGCCTTAGAAGTGCTTATATTTTATCTTCCCCAAGTTCCGTTAATTCTACTGGTTTATCAATGCACAATTTTGGTTACAATTTCTGCGTTAATTAATAAGGTCTACATAATAACTTAAAATAGTCTATTAAGTATATTATTTAAAATTTTCACTCTTAATCATTGAATGAATTTTTCTGCTATATTTTAATTTTTTCATAGTAACTAATAAAAAAAGGTCGTTTGTTGAAATTAAATATAGTAAAGAAGTAAATACATTACAAATTGTCGAAAATGTAAAACCTTTTAGATATGAAAATATTTCTGTTTGTGTAATTTATGTACATTATGAATTTTTACCAAATAAACATATTTTTCCTAGTATTTCATTTTTATTTGTTCTCAAATAAACAAAATCTTATAAATAGAAACTATTATAAATATGTATCAGGGAGATTGTTAATATTAGGAACCCATTGCATACCAATGCATTGATCGCATATTATAATTTCATTGTAGTAAAAAAATTACGTATTGAAAGATGTTGAGTAGACATTACCTCTGTATTAAAATTTGTTTTAATTGATAGCACACTATTCGGTGTAGCAGCTTTTAATCATAGATCTTTTAATTAGCGGCTGACCTCGTCTGAATATGATTTTGATTCAAAATGTGGTGAGTGGTGAGGGTTACCAGTTGCCAATCTTCATATATGACATTCATATAAGATATTTAGGCTTAGGACTTTTCGTAAAATGTAAATCTTGTCTTTGGAAAAGTGAACCAGATTATGTCAAAGTAAAAATAGATTGTTAATAAAATTTTAATTTGTTAGATATTAAGTTTTACGTTCAGTTCTTGACTGCTACGCTTTCAAAAACGGTTGCCAGTCACATTTTATGTCTATGACGTGGGTCACAAACCTAGAAATTCTAGATCTGGGGGGATCTGGGTCACAAAACATATAATACAGTCTGTTTTATCCATTTTATCTGGTTTGTCTGTTAATGTTAAACATCGCGTCGTCTATGTAATTAATACCAAATGCTAGGATTTAGGACAATGTATATTAAATACAATTCAAAAACACGTGCTTCCAATCCAAAAATACCGTTTGTGCCTTATACATATACATATTATGGTTTGTGCACAAACACAACACCACAAAATATAAAGAAGACACTATTCAATTTCATTGCTCCGCCATTGCTAGAGGCAAAACAAAATATGGCGCTGATCATGAATAATCCAATCCATTCGCGCGCCGCGTTGCCTAGGGACCTAAGGTCCAGAAAACGAATATTTTATTTGCTTTATGTTGGCGGTTGTGCAAATATGATGGCTGCATTGCAATATGAAAATAACTAACTTGCTGTCACTTTAAATGTCATTAAAGAAATGTGACATGAAGGCACAGTGGCACAAACCTAGAAAAAATATAGACTGTGTCGGTTCATGATATAGGTCACGCACATACAATAGATGAGCATCTTGCGATTCTCGAATGTATTTCGGAAAGAGTCGTTAAGACTCGTAAATTTAAATTCGAATTCTTCCTCCGTTTGCATCATAGATAAATATTGTTAAAATTATAGCAAATTGTACCACACAGCAATTATTATGACAGAATGTACAGCTGCATTAAAAAAAAAGATAAGATAAATATGTTAAAATTTTTTACTGAATATCAACTGTGTGATCATGACATAGAGCTGTATAAAAGCGTAATGATTTTTATAATTGTTCAGCCTTCAAACAAAAATTTACTTTCCTTTGACCTTTCTCAAAATTGCAAATCCAACTACTATTTTCATTGTTAATTTTTTAAAAACTAGAGGCTATATCAGACCAGTCGAATCTAACACTAAACTCGGTTTCCTTCTAGCCTTCTTGGTTGTTAGTTTTCAAGAAATTATTTTTTTTTTGTCAACAGAGCTACTTCTATGAAAACAGAATAAGAGTCTGACAACTTACCTATCCAGTTCTTTTTCGGCTTATTGCAAAAAACGGCGGCATATTCACCACATCAGAGAAGCGATAATTAAAAGATAAATGATTGTTTTCATTAGTTCCTTTATTGGGCATATAAACAATATATCTTTTGAATTGCTTTATTAGAATTTAAAAAAAACGAACAAATTTTTATTTATTAATAAAATTGTCTCCTACTGAATTGTTATATCTTCATATATATAAAACATTGGCTGATAGACCGGTTCCAATTTTGTAGTGTAGTTCCGTTAATACATAATTTGCATGAATCATCTTTAGATGAGTTTTTAACAGAAACGGCTGCTCCTAGAGACTTCAATAAGGTGTACATTTCATAAGTAGAAAAGGTAGGGGAAATGTTTTTCTATTCTGAAATGACATACACTGTGGCACAAAAGGTGAAACAATTTAAAAGGATCCTAATGGTTGCTTGTGGCATGCTCTGGGATACAGCCAATCGTCCATAAAATTTGAATTTCCTGTCCCAAGAAACCTATACAAAATTTCATGAATTTAATTCAAATTAGTCGAGAGTTATTAAAGAAAATGTAATTAATTTTTTTTAAATTGACATCCTGTATATCCTAAACAAAGCGTTTCCAGACCAAATTTCATAGGATTTTTTTTTGCTTAAAATTGAACTAGAATAACTTACTGAAGTATGTACATCAC